>CM066033.1:1262951092-1265351092 GCA_033557465.1 Ichthyophis bannanicus
TTCCCCAGAATGTACCCCAGTTCCTACTGCAGGCAACAAAGCAATAGCACAAAGCCACCCACCTGGGTCAGCTGCCACCTACCTCATCTAGTGAAGAGGCTGATCCTGGTTTCATATTGGACTGAAAGTGAGCCTTGGCCTTCTACTTGGAGCAGAAAAAAGCTCTGTCCATATAGCTTTCTCTTCATCCAATAAGCTAGAGGTCTGCAGTTTCCAAAAGCTTTCCTTCTAGTCACCTCACCAGCAGCTTGGAGACTGAGCATGTCACACTGACATCACCCTAGACAGCTCACTCCTCCCACCAGCATCCAGTATGTGTCTCCAAGCAGCTGAGATGTGATCCCAGAACAAGCAGGAAGTCAGCCCTCACTTATGGGTGACGTCAGCACAGACAGAGCCTGCATGGAGCAATTCCCCCAGCTTTCAGAGAGCCTTTGGGATTGTTGCTATGCATGCATGGTCCTCCTGCCCAAAGGTGCCATCTTGCTCAGTCTCCTTTTCCAGAGCCCTTCAGACACATATCCTCATCCCTTGGAAAAAGTGTTTTCTTGTATTCAGCCTCTGGCCTGTTTGTGTGGTGGTTTTGATTTTTTTTTTTTTCCCCCCCCCCCAGTAGCACCAGTCCTGTCCTCCCCTGCTTTTTCTCTTCTCCCCCCCCCCCACCCTTGAGCAAAGGGACATTCTTTTTGTAAAAGGGTTTTTCCTTTTGTGGGCTTCATCCTTTTTACCCTCAACTGCTGGCCACAAAGGTTTTCAACCTAGCAGGGGCCCTTTTTGTCCCAATGGCCACCGGTTTTAAGAAATGTGACAGATGCTCCAAAAAACATGTCACTCAGACACCCATGACTGCTGTCTTTGTCTTGGGGCCAGCCATGACCCAAAGCTCTGCTCTTTGCAAGAAAATGTTCTCCAAATCCCTGCTAAGTCATAAGCAGAATTCTGATGACATTTTCCTTAAGGTGGCCCTGGAATCCCTGGCAGCACCCTCAGTCATCCCTCTGCTGGTGGGATACCCCACACGTTTTTGACAGCACTCCGACCAGACATCCCCCAAAGTGGAGAGGTGTAAAGACCTCAGTCACTCAGGGGCACCAGACAAGCAAAAGCACTCCCACGCTTGGTCGCTGAGCCCCTCAGCATTTCAAGAATCTGACAAGGAGCTGCCTCAATGTACCTGATACAGAGGCCTCCAGCAATGGTGCCTGGTCTCCTGAGGGTTATCCTGGTGAGGACCCCTCTCCATGTCATACCTGGTAACCCTGGTGTTAGTGTTGCAGGGACCCACATCTGCATGGGAGTCCCAAATGCTGGCACTAGAGCAGAGCATTTCTGCTACCTTAGCTGCCCAGCAGGCACTCATGCCCAGCACAACTGGCCCACACATCAAGACCAAGGTTCCCTTGAGGGACACAAACTTGCCCTGGAAACCCCCCAAGAGCCATTGGCCTTATGAGGGTCCTCAGCATCGGTCTTGCTCACCTTCCTGGTCCTCAGGAGTGAGATCATCCAAGGCCTCTGGCTCCAAGTGGGCTTCAGCCTCTGGACACAGTGACCAACCCAAGTCTGACCCCTCCTCAGACTCCTCAGGCTGGGAGTCAGACGGATACATCCCAAAGACCCATGCCCCCAGGGACCTCCCTTCAGACTTGTCCCTGCCTGCCTCTCAGGTGTTCACTGCCTGAGGACACATTCCTGGTGTTCGTGCAGGACATGGCAAGGGCCCTCAGCCTAGCTATGCAGACTGAAGAGGGGCTGTGAGTTGAGCTTGATTTATTCTACAGTATGAATCCCCGCCTCAAGTCTCTGTTCCAGTTCCTCCCATTCTGTCAAGGCAGCTCCTCCATATGTGGGAGACACCTGCTTCGGTCCCCATTGTGAGTAAGCACCTCAATGCCATGTACAGGGTCCAACACAGCCCAGGGTTCCAGAAGACCCAGCTTCCACACACCTTTATGGTTGTGGAGTCAGTGATGTGGAAGCAAGAGCCTGAAGTCACTCTTCAGTCCCCCCAGGCAGGGAGTCGGAGCCCTCAATGCCCTTGGGCACAAAGCCTATTGGGTCCATGCTCACATGACCATATACAATCGGTATGCCTGGATGCAGCATGTTCCTGCATGACCTTGTCAAGGAGCTCAGTGGGTTCTCCACAGGCCTTGTGTGAACCCCTTCTCAGGTTCCAAACCCTGCTTAGATCTGTCATGGAGTGTTCGAAGTACCTCTCCTGTGCTGCATATGACTGCTTTGAGTCCTCCACCAGAGTGGCAGCAGCCAGCATCTGGACCCAATGCCAGGCATGGCTCCAGTCCTCTGATCTGGAGCAGTGTGTCCAGGAGAAGCTCTTGTATGTCCCCTGCCTCAGCAAGCAACTGTTTGGTAAACCTATGGAGGATAAGGCCGCTGAGATAGAAACTGAGTTTGTGGCTCAAACTATTCTCTTGCATAAGACATCCTCCCTCCCTTGGAAGAATGGCTTCTTTGTTTGCTGCTCCTTCCTAAGGAAGGAACTCCCTTACCAGGGTTACCCACCCTTCCCACCCATTCCTGCACTGGCTCCCAGCACACAGGGGAAGGGAGGGTGTGCATGGCCACTGCAAACCTAAAGGTCCTAATGCCCAGCCACTGGCACCACCCCAGCCTGCACAGAGCTCTTGACAATGCTGGCATAGCTTCTCGCCCCCCAGCAGCACTTCTGCCATTCAGGGATGCCTGTCCCTGTTCACCTCACAGTGGGCACTAATCACATCAGACACCTGGGTCTTCCAGGTGGTCCGACATACCATCTCCACCCTCTTCCCTTCTCTCCAGCAGAGCCTACTTGGCTCCTTTTCTGCCAGACCTTGCAGCAGGAACTGTCCAACCTTGTCCAATGGGCAGTTGAAGGTACCACTACACCTTTGAGGCCATAGGTTCTACTCCCGCTATCATTCCGAAAGACAGGGGGCCTATACCCCATCTCCAGAACCTAAAGTTCCTGGTGCATGAGAAGTTCAAAAATATTGTTGCTTGGCATCCTGCTGCCCTTCCTTCAGCAGGGCGATTGGCTATGCTCCTTGGATCTCAAGGACACTTAAGCCCACATTCTAGTCCACCCCCCAGTACAGGCAATACCTGCTCTTCAGGGTCCAGGGGGAACACTACCAATACAGAGTACTCCCCTTCAGACTTGCATCTGCACCACAGGTCTTCACAAAGTGCCTCTCCACAGCTGCTGCCTCCCTCAGGTGGCAGGACATACCAGTATTCTCCAGGACCAAGCAGGAAGTCAGTCCTCACATATGGGTGACATTGATGCCAATGAAGCCCCAGCGGAGCATTTCCCCAGCTTTCCATGAAAGCCTTTGGGAATGCAGGCACACATGCGCAGTTCCCTTCCCACCTAAAGGTGCCATCTTACCTCAGTCTCTCTTTTTCCGAGAAGCCCACCGGATGTGTCCTGTCATCTGGATAAAAGTTAGATTTTTTTTCGGCAATTCTCACTATTTTTCTTCTCCGGTTTGACACCGGTTCCCCTCCCGCCAGGTTCGGTACACTGGTATTGAGCCCGTTTTCTTCTTTTCGGATTTTGCCCTTCGTGGCTGGCGTTCATGCCCTTTTTTGCTTTTTCCCTGGAAGGCCGGTTCTTTGACCTCACGGACTCTTTTTTATTTTATTTTTTTTTTTTTTTTTTTTTTTTTCCCGATGGCTTCCAGCGGTTTTAAAAAGTGTGATCGGTGTAAAGTTGTCTCTCACCGACACACACACACAACTGCTGCCTTTGGTGCCTCGGTCCTGATCGAGACCCTAAGATGTGTGGACCATGTGGGAAGATGTCTTCCAAGGCACTGCAAAGTCACCAGCAGCAGAAAGGCTTTTCTCTGACTCAGCCTCTGGCTGGGCCTGGACCTCATCAGAGGCCTCGACATCTCAGGAGTCGGATCCCAAGCACTGTCGTGGCTCCTCGGACAGGGGGTCCCCCGACTGGGAACACAAGAAGAAACAGCTCGTGAGGGTGTCGGAAGAGGTCCCTGGCTCCTCGAGGGCCAGGTCTAAGACCCCCAACCGGCGCCCTGGGCCTGTGGAACAGGAGAAGCCTGCCAAAGTTCCTCGCGTGGAGCCAGAGTCTGCTGGACACAAGCCCTGTAGTCCTCAGACTCTCCTCCCAGAGAGCCGACGTGGGGCCCGAGTCGGTGGCTGCTGCGTCTCCCAAGCTGACAGCCTTCGAGTGCAGATTGTCTGTCTGCCTTCATGGAGCAGCAGCGGGCACTGATGGCCAGCCTGTCTGGTGCATCTGCCCCGACCACTGGGACATCGACATCAAAGTCTACCCCGGAGACCGAGCCGATATTCAAGGCCATGATGGCTCGAGGTCGACCTCAGTCGCGGTCTCCCTCGACCTCCTGTTCGGGACCAAGGGCATTGACGCTGGTGCCTCCGGCGTCAGGGCGGGTGCTGCCAGGCCCCGCAGGGTCAGACCCTGATTCCTCATCAGACGAGTCCACCTGGGAGACAGAAGATGAGTCCCCCAACACATTCAAGACTCGGTGCGTCCCATCAGACTCGCCGCAGTCTGAACCCCAGAGTAGTTCCCCTCCAGAGGATACCTGGTTCTCGGAGTTTGTCCAGGATATGGCCATTGCGTTGGCTATCCCGGCAGACCCCAAGGAAGAGCCTCAGGCTGAGGAGCTCAAGGCCCTGCAGTACAACTCTCCTCTGAAGGAGGCCTTTACTGTCCCGGTTCCTCCGATGCTAGAACAGTTCCCCTTCCGTATGTGGGAGGCACCGGCCTCGGCGCCAGTTTTAAGCAAGTGAGTCGATTCGATCTATCTACTCTGAAAGAGCCCTGGCTTTCAGAAGGCGCAGCTCCCACACCACAAACCTCGATGGTGTTGGTAGAAAGTGCTTCCAGGGCTCTGCTTGCTTGCTGTGTCCAGTCTTACCAGCTGTACATGGGCATGTACTTGCAAGACCTGGCCAAGGAGCTGGCCAGGTTCTCTGCTGGTCTCGCCAGGGAACCCTTGCAGAGATTCAAGTCCTTGTCCTCGGATTCAGGACTGCTCCAAGTTTGTCCCATGCTGCCTACGATGGCTTTGAGGCTTCGGCCCAAGTAGCAGCAGCCGGCATCGCAGCTCGACACCAGGCATGGCTGCAGTCAGACCTCGAGCTGTGGGTTCAGGACAAGTTGGTCTATGTTCCTTGCCAAAGTGAGAACCTTTTTGGCAAGCCCATGGCCCAGAAGGCCACACAGCTCAAGACTGAGCACCTTACAAGGACAAGGCTGTTTAGAAAGATCTCTGCCCCTTCTCACAAAAAAGGGCTCAGGTAAAAAGCCCTTTTGCCCGAGGAAGGGTGCTGCCTACAAACAGTACCCACAATATCCAGCTGCCCAAGCTGCCCCTCGGGGTCAGCAAGCCAAGGGGCAGGGTAATGGGCCCCATAGGCAGAGGACCCCCAAGCCTCTGGCCCCTGCTCCCACTCAGCAGGGTGGGGGTGTTTGACTCCTTCAGCATAGCCTCTCCGTCCCTGCTCTCCCAACCCTGCACAGGAGGTCGCCTCGCTCTGTTTGCCCACCAGTGGCCACTCATCACTGGAGACAGTTGGGTGTTAAGTATAGTCCACAAGGGCTATGCACTACACTTCCAGCAACTGCCTCCATACTTTCCAGGGGAGCCTCCAAGGCCTCCCCTGCACACAGATCTTCTCCTTCAGGAGCTGCAAAGTCTGTTACTAGACAGAGCGGTGGAGCCTGTGCCGCCTCCTTTGCAAGGTCAAGGGTTCTACTCCAGGTATTTCCTGGTACCCAAAAGAACCAGTGGTCTTTGACCTATTCTGGATCTCAGGAACCTCAAGTTCCTGGCAAAGGAAAAGTTCAAGATGCTTACTCTTGGAACACTTCTGCCCTACCTCCAGCAGGGAGATTGGCTATGCTCCTTAGATCTAAAGGATGCATATACCCACATCCTCATTCATCCAGACCACAGACAGTACCTCAGGTTCATTGTGGGAGGAAACCATTATCAGTACAGAGTTCTGCCTTTTGGGCTTACCTCCGCCCCCAGTGTCTTTACCAAATGCTTGGCAGTGGTGGCAGCCTACCTGAGACATCAGGGAATCTGTCTTCCCCTATCTGGACAATTGGCTCATCAGGGGTCAGACATGCCAGGAGGCCAGACAAGCCACCCTCAGAACTATTGCTCTTCTGCAAAGCTTGGTTTGTAATAAACTTCGCAAAGTCCACTTTGCTCCCCTCCCAAAACTTGGAGTTCATAGGGGCAAGGTTGGACTCTCTGGTGGCAAAGGCATTCTTACCAGAAAACAGAGCCCAAAGGCTGAGACTTAGCAAACCAGTTTCTCAGCAGGTCACTGGTCTCTGCCAGACTTTGCCTGAGGCTTCTTGGCCACATGGCTTCGACAGTTCATGTGACTCCCAATGCCAGGCTCCACATGAGGCCTGCACAGTGGTGCCTGCGGGCTCAGTGGTCACAGGCAACCTCAAAGACAGGATAAGGGTGTCCAGACATATATGCTGCACTCCCTCTCATGGTGGCTACATCCACCCAATCTGTTGAAAGGGGTACCTTTTTCAGAGTCCTGCGTTCAGTGGTCTTGACAACAGATGCCTCCCTGCAAGGCTGGGGAGCCCATTGTCTAGGCAAGTGCACCCAGGGCCTGTGGTCTCCCTGGGAATCTGCTCAGCAAATCAATCTCCTGGAACTCAGGGCTATCCGGTTAGCCCTCGAGACTTTCTCTCCAACCCTGGCTCATCAATCTGTCCTAGTTCAGACAGACAACCAGGTAGCCATGTTTTATGTGAACAAGAAGGGTGGAACAGGATCCAGGCTCCTTTGTCAGGAAGCACAGGACCTTTGCTTGTTTGCTTTCATGCACAACATGCTTCTCAAGGCTGTGTATCTCCCTGGCCCGGAAAACTACCTGGCCGACCGGTTGAGCAGGATTCTGCAGCCCCATGAGTGGCAACTCCATCCTTTGGTGCAGAAGACTTTCCTGAAATGGAGACTTCCATCCATAGATTTGTTTGCCAGTCCTCTGAACAAACAGCTGCCAAAGTTCTGCTCCAGACAACCACATCCTCTGTGGATAGCAGCAGATGCTTTTCTGATACCATGGTCTCAGGGCCTCCTGTATACGTTTCCTCCCACGCCCTTGGTGGCCCAAACCCTGTTCAAGATTCTTCAGGAGAAGGCCTCGGTCCTGCTGGTAGCTCCCAGGTGGCCGAGACAGCCTTGGTTTCCACTCCTGTTTCAGCTGGCAGTGGATCCCCCACTGCCTCTAGGGGCGCAACCAACCACCTCTCTCAGGATCAGGGTTCCCTTCTGCACCCCAATCTCAAAGCGCTCAATTTGATGGCCTGGAGGCTGCAAGGGTAGTTTTGGCTTCCTGGGGCCTACCTCAGGAAGTTGAGGTTGTCCTAGCCTCTAGGAAACAGTCCACTAGGAAAACCTATGCTCTGAAATGGAAAAGGTTTTCTGTGTGGTGTCAGCTATGTACAGAGGATCCTTTCTCCTGTACTGTACCAGTAGTGCTTCAGTACTTACTGCACTTATCCAATCAGGGACTTAAGTCCAATTCTGTTTGGGTCCACATCTCGGCTCTAGCAGCTCACCACTCACTGGTGGAAGGACATTCTATCGGTTCACCCCTTGGTGTCCTGCTTTCTCAGAGGCTTGCTTTTGCTCAAGCCTCCAATCCGTCGTCCTGCTCCTGAGTGGGAGCTGAATGTGGTCTTGCAGCAACTGACTCACCCACCTTTTGAGCCGATGGCTACTTGCTCTCTACGCTTCCTGTCCTGGAAGACACTCTTTTTGATAGCCTTAACCTCAGCCAGGCAAGTGAGTGAGCTTCAGGCCCTGGTCTGTGACAGGCCTTACACCAGATTCTATAGGAACAGGGTAGTCCTCAGGACTCATCCAAAGTTCCTTCTAAAGGTTGTCTCCTCTTTCCACCTCAACCAGGAGGTGGTTCTTCCAACATTCTTCCCTAGGCCTCATGCAAGCCAGGCTGAAGCAGTTCTGCATACCCTGGACTGTAGGAGGGCCTTATCCTTCTACCTTGACCGTACGCAGGGGCACAGAAGGGCTACTCAGCTCTTTGTATCTTTTGACCCTAATAAGTTGGGGTTGGCTGTGTCCAAAAGTACCTTGTCCATCTGGGTGGCTGACTGTATCACCTGGGCTTACAAGGCGACTGACCTTCCTTTGCAGGGTTGGGTCACTGCCCACTGTGAGGGCAATGGCTGCCTCAGTGGCTCATCTCTGTTCTGTACCGTTGGTAGACATCTGCAGGGCTGCAACTTGGTCTTCAAGCCAGACTTTTGCGGCCCATTACTGTCTGGAGAGGGAGTCCGTAGGGACAGTGCTTTTGGCCAGGCAGTACTCCAGAATCTCTTTGAGGTTTAGGCAACTTCTGCCCTCTGTTGGGCTACCGGTGGAGGTTGTCAGTGAAAAGCCTTTCTTTGATGCTGGGACTAGAGGGAGTTCTCTTGTTCAGCCTGGGTTCCTCAGTAGCCCAGAGCTAGGGAGTCACCCATATGTGAGGACTGACTTCCTGCTTGGTCCTGGAGAAAGTTACTCACCTGTAACAAGTGTTCTCCAGGAGCAGCAGGAATCAGTCCTCACAACCCTCCCTCCTCCCCTGGGAGTTGCAGTTGTATAGTTCATTTTTTCCATTTTTGTGTGCTGTTCTTAGCTATGGCATTTGACTGAGGTAAGATGGCACCTTTAGGCGGGAAGGGAACCGCGCATGCGTGCCTGCATTCCCAAAGGCTTTCATGGAAAGCTGGGGAAATGCTCCGCTGGGGCTTCATTGGCATCAATGTCACCCATGAGGACTGATTCCTGCTGCTCCTGGAGAACACCTGTTACAGGTGTGTAACTAACTACTTTCCCCTACCTCAACTGGCTTGTCACAGGGTCCTCTATTGGTGAAGCCTGCCTGGCAGCATCACACAATCCTTTTCAAACACCTTGGCTTCTCAGTCAACTACTCCAAGTCTCACCTCAAGCCAGTGCAGACCCTGGAGTTCATCAGCACATACTTCGACACAGTGCAAGCAACCACCTTCATAGCCACAGACCAGGCAGACCACCTCCAGGCCATGGCAATCCAGGTCCAGAACAGAGCTTGGGTTACAGCACAGGCCATGCTGCACCTTCTCAGATACATGACTTCCACCATCCATGTGGTCTCTCACACCCATGTGCACATGCAGACAGCCCAGTGGTGCCTCAGGACACAATGGAGCCAGGCCTTCAGCCACCTCAGACCCTACCTGGGTCTCCCACAGCTCCTTGAGTTGGTGGCAGGACCCCCACAGCACAAGCTCATTCTAACAGATGCTTCCCTGTGGGGAGGGGAAGCCCACTGTGGCACATTGTGCACACAGGGGCAGTAGTCACCCAAGGAGTCTCAACAGCAGATCAAGCTTCTCAAGCTTTGGGTGGTCCGATGGGCCCTGAGGGCCTTTGTTAGCTATTTGTGGGGAAAGTCAGTGCTCATGCAAACCAACAGGGTATCCATTTTTTTACATAAACAAGGAGTGGGGGGGGGGGGGGAGAACATGATCCCATCCCCTCTGCCAAGAGGCAATCCTCCTTAGCTCCTTTGCATTTTGCCAGGGATGACCCTATGAGCAGTCTATCTCCCAGGCCAGGAGAATGTCCTTGCAGACAAACTCAACTGGATACTCCACCCACACGAGTGGCACCTGGATCTGGAGGTCACTGACCTCTTGTTCCATCAGTGGGGGACCCCATCCATGGACCTGTTCACCAGCCCAGTGAACACACAGCTTCCCTGCTTCTGTGGCCTGGTTCCACACCCAAGCAAGGGTGGGCCTGGATGCATTTCTCTTGAGCTGGACCTCTGGCCTTTATGCATTCCCTCCTACTCCTGTCATTGCAAGGACCCTCCACAAAGCTCAGTCCCACTGAACCTCAGTGATTCTTGTGGCTCCCTCATGGCCTCAACAGCCTTGGTTCCTGCTTCTCTGGCTCTCATCTGAGCCTCTAGTCCCCCTGGGCTGTGCCCCAGGCCTGCTAACACAAGAGGGTTGGGTGCTCCACCCAAACCTGGCCTCGCTGTCCCTTACAGCCTAGTGGCTGAACAGGTCACCTTGGCTCTGCTGTACCTCCCAGAGGAGGTTCTCCTTGCATCAAGGAAAGACACTCAAGATGGGTGTATGCCTTTAAGTAGTGACTCTTCTCAGTCTGCTCCAAGCTCCAGATCGACCCATTCTCTTGCTCTACCCAGTGGGTTTTTCAGTATCTCCTCCACCTCTCCAAGGCAGGGCTGAAATCCAATTCAGTCAGGGTACACCTGAGCACCATTTCAGTGAACCACCTCCGTCTAAGGTAAATCCCTCTCAGGGCAGCCCTTGGTCTCCTGCTTCATGCAAGGTCTCTTGCTTTCCAGGTCTTCCCATCCAGCCTCTGGTGGAGTGGTACCTCAGTGTGATGCTTATGCAGCTTACACAATTGCCCTTCAAGCCATTGGCAACATGCTCACTTCAGCATCTCTCCTGGAAGGTGGTCTTCCTGGTGGATTTGACTTCAGTTTGAGTCAAACTTCAGGCCCTCATGGCTGAGGCTCCAAACACACCAGGTCTTACAGGAACAGGGTGGTCCTCCACACCCATCCCAAGTTCCTACCGGTCTGACTTTCATCTCAATCAGGAGATAGTCCTACTGATCTTCCCAAGACCACATGCCAACTGGGCATTGGCAGTATTGCAGTTGAGTGTATGTAAGAGGGCTCTTGCCATCTACCTGCAGTGTACCTAAGCTCAGTCACCTATGATCCCAATCTGGGGCAGGCAGTCACCAAACACACCTCCATCTGGGTGGCAGACTGCATTGTCTTTGCCCAAACAAAGGCAGGTGCTGCACTGAATCAATGGGTCACCATGCATGGCATCTAGGCCAAGGTGGCTTCCGTGACTTTGCTGCACTCAGTGCCTCTAACAGACATCTGCCAGGCTGCAACCTGGTCTTCAGCAAACACCCCTTTGCTTTGTAGTACTTCCTGGAGAGAATACTGCCAGGATACCACTTTCGGCAAGGCTGTACTCAGTAATCTCTTTGGGGGTATAAGCAACTCCTGCCCTCAACCCTTTGATGGCTACCAAGAGCTTTGCCCCAAGGACCTGAAGACTCTGGCTCCTTTGGGCATTGACTTCTGCTCACGGTCTTGTGGAGGTGTTTGGGTTACAGGCTCAGTAGCCGGTAGCTGGGGTGTCCCATAAGTGAGGACTGACTTCCTGCTTGTTCCTGGAGAAAGCAGTTACACATCTGTAACAGGTGTTCTCCAGGGACAGCAGGAATGAGTCCTTGCTACCCTCCTACCTCCTCTGAAGAGTTGCTATTTTTGTCCTTCCCTTTTCATCCCCTTAGGGCTCTAGCTAGGGGACCTGACTGAGCAACATGGCACCTTTTTGGGCAGAAGGAGGACTACGCATGCATGGCAGCAATCCCAAGGCTTTTTTTTTTTTTTTTTTTAAAGCTGGGGAATTGCTTTGTGTGGGCTCTGTCAGTACCAATGTCACCCATAAGTGAGGACTGATTTCTGCTGTTCCTGGAGAACACCTGTTACAGGTGAGTAACTATATGCTTTTGAGTTCTGAGTTTCCAGTCTTATATTTTTGTCATAATATCTTTGTGCTGCACCAGGGAATATACTAAGATCACTGAAGATTGCCCAGGTCGGTCTCCACCTGCTGGCAAGGGAGCATAAACGTATCTGGAGAAAATGATCAAGTAAATTGGAGCCTGACTAATTCTGGGTGCCAGGCCACCATGACAACTATAAATTGAACCCTGGTGCCTGGGATTTCATGCTGGTTTCCCCCCCCCCTTCTGTCTTAAAATTTGAGCCATCTTTAGTGCTCCAATGAGATCATCTCAGCATGTAGATAGAGCTGTGCCATGCAGGACGCTTGCTGATTTTGAGACTTAAAACTGTAAGATCAGTAAACATCCACTGCAAGGCTTGAGCTAATGCTGAGCTGATCATGGTGGAGCAGCAAATAGTGTGACAGGAATGGTAAAATGTAGCACTGGAGGGGGGAGGAGAAAATAGATAATCCCTGAGGGAGGGGCAAGGAGATCCATTTGGATGGGGGCTGTTACATTTTTTGCTTTATAGTACCAGGCCATGGTAAGTAAAGGAAGCAGCTCTCTATGGCTATAAAGAGTCATAAATATGCTGCTGGCAACATTCTCATTGGGGTTGGTGGAAGTGGGAGAAGTGTTCTGCCTTCTGATGACACTAAGGGCTTTATTTTATTAAGTTATCTTTCATTAGAAAATAAGAATCACAAATTGAGCCCTTAAAAACTGCAGTACACCTTTATGGGGGATGGGGGGCACTGTGAGCATGGTGTCAGCAGCTGACTCCTAGATGCCAAGAACTTGTCAAGGCTCAACGTAATTAGCAAATTATGACTTTTACATATTTGATATATTCAGCTGGCATTCAGTGTGAAAATGAGCTCAAATAAAGCTTTACAGAAGAAAGGGCATCCTAATCAGCAGCAACCTCCTACTCCAAGTATAACAAAGAGGAAACAAGTCCAGCAAAGGTGAGTACAGTACTAGGTTTTATGAAATCACAAATGTATTAGGAAAATGCCTAGAAAACTAAGGGGTATGCTAACATTTAATAAATGCAACTGCCAGAAATAAAAGGGCTGTGGATGCTTAATGCATGTTAAAAATACCTAGTACCCCATGGGGATTTTTCCCCTTGCCTCATTTTCAATGGTTTTTGGCTATGCTTTAATAAAGCAGCTTCAAACTTTATGGCAACACAGCTGGGCTTCCCAGGCTTGCATAGGTATCTCAGGTTTCACTAGTTAGCCCAGTAGGCCTTGAGACTCCCTCCTTGCTGCAGCCCTTTTTTTGCAGTCCTGAATGTTAGTTTTCAGCCATGTGGCTTGATGTAATCTGTAGCCACTAAAAGCTTTCTACCATGGCTACTTGTCTGCAGTTTATGGCTGCAAGGCCTGGGGCATCCTTCAGCCTTCGGGGGGAGGGGAGGGGAGGGGTGGTGCTAATGCTGGGACTGGCTCAGCAGCTTTTTGTTCACTAGTGAGCACTACTGCCACTTAGGTGGCAGCTTGGGGTAGAACATGGTAGGGTGGCCTTAACTGCATGCACAGTAGCCTTGAAGGGTTATTCAGCTGGTTTACCTAAATGTAGGACTCCCTTTTTTTTTTCCTAGGTTTCACATGGGAATTTTGTTAATTCTAAGCCAGGCCAGCAGGGAGAAAACAGCAGTGTTGGGGGAAACATGCCAAAAATGTTTCCATGAAACAGTCTCCAATCCCTGTACTTTATCCTCTCCCAGGCAAAAGAGCAGTTCAGAAGGAACAATTCCTTAACCATTAACTTAAGTGTAGCAATTCCCTAGGCCATTCTGGGGAGAACTCCTGGTCCAGTAAGCCCATCTTCTGAACTCCCCATCTCTTCCAGCTGCCTGCTCCTCCCCACCTCCCCCACACACCACACACACATTCTGGTCCATTATGTTTAAAAAGTGTTTTGTAGACACTCAACCCCTTAATGCTTTTTTTCAACATTTTGCTTTGGAAAAATAGTGTTCCTGATCACAAGATGGTGTGCAGCTTCACAAACTCTACTGACTTTAAATACAGCTAGGCTTCTGAAGCTAATTTTTATTTTTAAAATATTTTAGAAACACCTTTAGAAGTCCAACAGACAGTTTAATGTCTCCCTGTTCACAAAGACTATTAAAGAAGAAGCTTCAAACTGGTTTTAAGTAAGTAACAGTTCATCAAGCTAATAAGAGTATACACTTGACATGGAGCAACAATTGTTTATGCATAATAGTAGAATTCCTAGTAGCTAGATAAGATTCCTTTTTATAATGTTCCAGTAACCTCACTAATATAAAACTGGTGCAGTACTAGAACCTGCCATTCTCCAGGAACAAGCAGGAAGTCAGTCCTCACTTATGGGTGATGGCACCGGTGGAGCCCATGCAGAGCAATTCCCCAGCTTTCAAAAAAAGCCTTTGGGATTGCTGCCACGTGTGGTCCTCTTCCTGCCCAAGGGTGCCATCTTGCTCAGTCTCCCTTTTTTCCATGGAGCCCTTCAGACACACATGCACATCCCTCAGAAAAAGTTCTGTTTTCACCTTGACAGGCTTCTCTATTTTCCAGTTGCACTGGTCTGCTACCTGTCCTCCCCCTGCTCTACCTTAGAGCTATCAGATACTTATTTTTCTTTTTTTTTTGTTAAGGCTTCGTGCCCTTTTTTTCTTCCTAACTGCTGGCCGTGTGGGTCTTCAACCTCACAGGGGCCATTTTTGCCCCCATGGCCACCGAATTAAAAATATGCAATAGATGCTCTAGAAACATGTCACTTAGGACACTCATGACTTGTCTGCGGTGCCTCTGTGCCAACCATGATCCAGAGCTTTGTTTTGCTCGCAAGAAAATGTCCTCTAAGGCCCTGCTCAGCCGTAAGTAGTCCAACATTTTCCAAAAGGCCACCTCAGTCCCCAGTGGTGCCCTCAGTCATCTCCCCTCCGGTGGGTTCCCCCCACATTCTCAGCAGCACTCCGACCTGGGGTCCCCCGATTATAAAGTAGCACAAAAGGCCTCACAGTCACTGTCCAGGGCTCCCAACAAGCATGACCGCTCTCATGCTTGGTCGCTTAGCCCCCTTTTGCATTCCCAAGAGTCAGACAAGTAGCAACCCCACAAGATACCCCACACAAGTAGAGGCCCTCCAGCAAAGGCACCTAGTCTTCTGAGCCTCGTCCCAGTGAGGACCCCCTCTCCTCCTTGATGCCCAGTCCAGTGACCCCAGGATCGGCATTGCAGGGCCCCACACCCACATGGGAGACATGCATGCTGTTGCTGGAATGCAGCATTTCTGCATTCATTTCCCAGCAGGCACTCGCAGCCAGCTTTGACTTGTGCCCAGAGACTGTGGGTCCCTTGCATGGGACACCCAAATCAATCCAGCAAACTCCCAAGAGCCGCAGACCTTGTGAGGGTCCTCAACATGTGTCTGGCTCGTTCACCCTCCCATTCCTCAGAGGTGAGATCGTATAGGGCCTCTGGCACCAGGCCACCAGCCATCGGACAAGGCAAACAGCCCAGCTCAGACTCCTCGACCAATTTCTCAGAGTAGGAGTCTGATGGGGACACCTCCCTGGAAACCCATACCCATAGGGATCTGTCACACCACCTTCCTGGTGTTCATTTGGGACATGGCACAGGCCCTTAACCTGGTCACCCAGGCTGAGGAGCACCCTCGTGCTGAAGAACTTGCCATTCTTCAGTACAAGTCACTGCCCACAGAATCCCTCACTGGCTGTACTACCTATTCTATCTCAGCTGCTGCTCCGCATGTGGGAGACTCCAGCCTCGGTCCCCATCATGAGCAAGCACCTTGACATGATGTACAAGGTACAGTGTGGGCCAAGCTTCCAAAAGACCCAACTCCCACACAACCTCAGTGGTGGTGGAATTGGCCATGAAGCAAAAGAGCCCAAAATCACACTAGTAGGTACCACCCAGTTGAGTCAAGAGCCCTTGATGCCCTGGGCACAAGGCCTACCAAGGTTCCATGCTCTCTTGTTGCATCCATGCATATCAACTGTACATTGGTATGTTCCTGCACAATTTTGGCTAAGGAACTCTGGGGTTTCTCTGCATGCCTTGAGGGAGAGCCCCTCAGATTCCACACCCTGCTAAAGTCAGTCACTGACTGCTCAAAGTACCTCTCAAACCTCCTATGATGGCTTTGAGACATCAGCTCAGGTGGTGGCCATGGGCATTGGGGCCCACTGTCAGGCATGGCTCCAATCCTTGGATTTGGAGCAATGGGTGCAGGAGAAGCTCCTGGACATACCCTGGCTCGGTGAGCAGCTCTTTGGCAAGCAGATGGAGAAGGCTGTGGAAATTGAGACAGTTCATCACCAGGACCCATCTCCCCCACAAAATATCTACCCTGCCTCAAGCAGCCAACCAAGAAGCCCTTCTTCCCTAGAAACGGTCTCCAGTATCAGGGCTATACAGCTACCCCCCTCATGCCAACCACTCCACTGCAGGGAAAGTCTGGCCAGGGACATTGTAAACCGAAGGCCCAAACGCCGGCTCCCCCGCAACCCACTCAGGTTTTGACACCATCAGCATAGCCCCTTGCCTTCTGGCAATGCAGCAGCCAGTGGGGGGACACCTGTCCTGCTTCACCCCATCATGAGTTCCCATCACCTCAGACACTTGGGTACTCCAAGTCTGGGACAGCTATCACCTTCACTTCAACAGGCTTCCACCTCTCCCCCTGGCAGAGCCTCTTCGACTCCCTGCACACCAGCTTCTGCTGCAGCAGGAATTACTCTCTCCTTGCCCAACAGGTAGTCAAAGGTCCCTCCCCACCTTGAGGTCAGGGCTTCTATTCCCAGTATTTCCTCCCAAAAGACAGGTGTCTGCGGCCCATCCTTGACCTCTGCAGGCTAAACAAGTTCCTGGTGCAGGAGAATTGCAAGATGTTCTCTTGGTGTGTCCTTCCTCTGGCAGGGCAACTGGCTATGCTCCATGGATCTAAAGGACGCTTACGCCCACATCTTAATCCACCACAACACAGGCAGTATCTGTTTCAGGGTGCAGGGAGAGCACTTCCAATACAGGGTGCTCCCCTTCGGCCTTACATCCGCCCCACAGATCTTCACAAAGTGCCTCGTCATGGTTGCCCACTTACCTTTGGCACCAGGGCATGCCAGTCTTTCCCTACCTCAACTGGCTTGTTACAGGCTCCTCAGGCAAGGAGGCTCGGCAAGCGATGTCACACACTGTCCTCTTGGGGAGCTTGGTTCTTGGTCAACTATCTGAATTCTCACCAAGCTGGTGCAGGCTCTCGAGTTCACTGGGTGTACCTCAATACTCAGCAGGCAATCGCCTTCTTGCCAGTGGATCGCTCCACCTGCCTCCAAGCTCTGGCAGTTTGCATCCAAAGCACTCGCCACTCGGTCCATGCTAGGTCTCCTGGGCCACATGGCCTCAACTGTACATGCAGACAGCTCAGTGGTGTCTCAGTGCCCAATGGAGCCAGTACCTCAGACCCTGTCAGGGTTCTTCCCAATCTCTGCTTGTCCCTGAGCTGGTGGCAAAACCCCCACAACCTCCTGCAGGGATTGCCCTTTCAGGCCCTGCAGCACAATGTGTTGCTGACAACAGACACTTCCCTGTTAGGATGGGGAGTCCATTGTGGACCACTCTGCACACAGGGGCAATGGTCACCCAAGGAGTCTCAGCAGCAAATAAACCTGCCCAAACTCTGGGCCATTTGGTGGGCCCAGAGGGCCTTTGAGGAACACCTCAGCAGAGGTCAGTTTTAGTGCAGACCAACAACTATGTAGCAATATCCTACATCAACGAGGAGGGAGGCACAGGATTGTGTTCCCTCTGCCAGGAAGCAGTCCTCATTTGCTCTTTTGCTGCCTGACGGAGGATGTCCCTCAGGGCAACATACCTCCCAGGTCAGGAGAATGGCCTGGTGGACAGACTCGGCAGAATCCTTTGCCCCCACAAATGACAGCTGGATCCCAGAGTAGCAGACTGGCTGTTTCTCTGCTGGGGGACTCTGGCAATAGACCTCTTCACCAGTCCCCAGAACAGTCCTCCCCCCCCCCCCCCCCCCCAGCTTTTGCAGGCTGGTGTCGCACCTGAGCAGGGAGGACCCCAGTGCATTTCCCCTGGACTGGTCCTCAGTCTTCTCTATGCATTCCCTCCTTTCCCCCTCATTGCAAGGACTCTGTTCAAGACTCAGCAGGACAGGGCATCATTGACTTTTTTTTTTTCATGGCCCCCTCATGGCCATGGCAGCCTTGGTTCCTGCTCTTGCTCCAGCTGGCTGGAGCCTCTGGTTCCCCTAGGCTCTGCCAAGGGGTTAGCTAACACAGGAGAAAGGTCAGGTGCTGCACCCAAACCTAACTTCATCACTCATGGCCTGGCAGCTGAACGGGTTGCCCTAGCCTCTCTGGCCCTTCTGGAGGAGGTCAAAGTCCTCCTCACCTTGAAGGACTCCACTAGGCAAGCTTAGCCTTTAAGTAGAAACACTTCTCCATCTGATCAGAACACCAGATCAACCCCTTCTCATGTCCTGTTTGGTGGGTTCACCAGTACCTCCACCTCTCAAGGGAAGGGTTGAAGTCTAACTGTTAGTTCATTTGAGCACCATCTTGGCTAATCTCCCTATTGAGGGGAAAACCCCTCTTGGTACAGCCATTAGTCTCCCACTTCATGCAGGGTCTTCTGCTATCCAAGCCGCCCAGCCATCCTCCAGCTGAATGGGACTTAAATGTGGTACTCACCCAGCTCACCTGTCCACCCTTCAAGCCAATGGTGATGTGTTTGCTCCAGTACCTGTCCTGGAAGGTGGCCTTCCTGTTGGCACTGACCTTGGCCCACCAAATCTGAGCTCCAGGCTCTTGTGGCTGGCACCCCTTACACCAGGTTTTACCAGAACAGGGTGGTCCTCTGTACCTACCCTAAATTCCTGCCTAAGGTCGTTTTGGACTTCCATCTCAACCAAGAGTGCTGCTGACTTTCTTCCTGAGGTCCCATGCCGACCAGGTGTTGCCAGCTCTCCACACCCTTGACTGCAAACAGGCCCTCACCTTTTATTTGCAGCAGTCTCAGACTTATCGCAAGTCTGACAGGCTTTTCGTGACATACGATCTCGATAGACTGGGGCAAGCAGTCACGAAGCACACCCTTAGTTTGCATACCCTTAGTTTGAGTGGTGGACTGCATTGCTTTCACAATGTGAAGGCGGGCATCCCACTGGATCAAGTCACTGCACACAGGGTCCAAGCCAAAACAGCCTCAGTGGCCTTGCTGTGCTCCATGCCCCTGATGGACATCTGCCAGGCAGTGACCTGGTCTTCCACAAACACCTTTGCCCACTACTGCCTGGAGAGGGAGTCCTGCCAGGACAGCACCTTCAGCCAGGCTGTAACCTGTTCAGGGTATAAGCAACTCCTGCCCTCCAACCCTTCACGGCTAATGAGGGCTTTGCCTGAGGACTTGGGCTCCTTCAGGCTTCTGCTTATGGCCTCATGGAAGCATTCTTTGGTTACAGGTTTGGTAGCCTGTAGCTAGGGAGTCCCATAAGTGAGGACTGACTTCCTGCTTGTTCCTGGAGAAAGCAGTTACTCACCTGTAACAGGTGTTCTCCAGGGACAGCAGGAATCTGTCCTCACTACCCCCCTCGCCTCCCCTGATTTTTGTCCATAGCTTGAGCCCTATCAAGCAGATGGCAAGGGAAGGGACCTGATGGAGCAAGATGGCACCCTTGGGCAGGAAGAGGACCACACATGTGGCAGCAATCCCAAAGGCTTTCTTTGAAAGCTGGGGAGTTGCTCCATATGGGCTCTGTCGATGCTGACATCACCCATAAGTGAGGGCTGATTCTCCAAGACCCGTGCAGAGCATTTCCCCAGCTTTCATAGAAAGCCTTTGGGAATGCAGTGCATATGCGCAGTCCCCTTCCTGCCCAAGGGTGCCATCTTGCTCAGTCTTTTTTCCACTGAGCCCGATGGATGTGTATTTGTTTCACCCGAGGAAGAAGTTGATTTTTCTCTGCATTAACCTGCTTTTCTTCGGTTCGACGCCTGTTTCCCTTTCCTGCCTGGGCCTGATACATCGGTATCGAGCCTGGATCTCTTTTTCAGTTTTTGTCATTAGTGACTAGCGTTTGCCATTTTTCCTTTTTTCACTGGCAGCCCTGTCTTTTGACCTTGCAGGGGCCCTTTTTCCCCGATGGCTGCCAGCAGGTTTAAAAAGTGTGATCGGTGCAAGAAACTCATCTCTCACCAACACACATGACTGCTGCCTCCGGTGCCTCAGACCCGATCTGTGGTCCATGTGGGAAGATGTCCTCGAAGGTGTTAAGGAGTCGGCAGCACCAAAAGGAAAATCTTCTGACTCCATGTCCGGTTGGGCCCAGACCTCGTCATCTCGGGACTCCGGCCCCAAGCAGTGTCGGCTCCTCTGAAAGGGGGTCTCCCTCGTGGGAGCATCGTAAGAAGAAAAAACCCACGAGGGTGGCATCGGTGGATGCACTTGGCTCCTCGAGGGCCAAGTCACGTAGCCCCAAGCGCCGTCCCGGGTCTTTGGAGTCGGAGAGGCCTGCAAAACAACCTTGTGTGGAGATGGGAGTCCCCGGGTCACATGAGTACTGTAGTCCTCATGGACTCACCTCCAGGGGAGCCGACGTCAGGCCCATCGCCGCCAGGGCCCGAGTCGGGGGCTGCTGAGTCTCCTGAGCTTGGACTCAGGTTGATGGCCTTGGAAAGCAGCTTGGCTGCCTTCATGGAACAGCAGTGGGCACTGATTACCGGTCTCGCCGGTGCATCTGCCCCAACCACCAGGACATCGACGTCCAAGCCAATCCTCGAGTCCATGCAAGCTCAAGTCGATCCTCGGCCAAGGTCCCCCTCCAGCCTCCCATTCAGGACCAATGTCGTCAACGCCAGTACCCTTGGCATCGGGGCGGATGGCATCGATGCCTGCCTGACCGGAGTCACTCGATTCCTCCTCTGAGGAGTCCAGCTGGGAGACAGGATGAGTTGCCCGACACCTTTCAGACTTTGGCAAGTCTGAAGGAATGCACCGAGTCCAAGCCTCAGAAGGTCCCCCCGGAGGATACCCGGTTCTCAGATTTCATGCGGGACATGGCCAAGGCTTTGGCATTCCCTGTGGATCCCGAGGAGGAGCCTCGAGCCAAGAAGCTTGAGGCCCTATAGTATGACTCTCCTCCGAAGGAGGCCTTTACTGTTCCGGTTCCTCCAATGCTGGAACAGTTGCTCCTCAGCATGTGGGAGGTGCCAGCCTTGACGCTGGTTTTGAGCAAGCGGGTCGATTCCATCTCTCGAGTCCGCAAGAGCCCCAGGTTCCAAAAGGCACAATTACCACACCACTCCATGGTTGTGGAATCGGCCATGCATGGTCTGAAGAGTCTCAAGATGCACTCCTTGGTGCCTTCCGGCCGGGAGGCCCAGAACCTGGATGCCCTTGGTAAGAAGTGCTTCCAGGGCTCTATGCTTGCTTGCCGTGTCCAGACCTACCAGCTGTACATGGGCATGTACCTTTGAGACCTGGCAAAGGAGATTGCCAGGTTCTCTGCTGGTCTCTCCGAGGAACCTTTGCAGAGGTTCAATGCTCTGTTCTCTGGTATTCGTGAGTGCTCTAAGTTTATATCTCAAGCAACCTATGATGGCTTCGGCCTGAGTAGCTGCGGCCAGCATTAGTGCACGCCATCAGGCTTGACTACAGTCATTGGACCTCGAGCCATGGGTGCAGGACAAGTTGGTCGATTGTCCCCTGCTGAGGTGAAAACCTCTTTGGCAAGCCCATGGCTGACAAGGCTGCCAAACTCAAGACCGAGACTCTTACCCAGACAAGGCTGTCCAGGAAAACCTCTGCCCTTTCTCAGAAGGGCTCGGAAAAAGACCTTTTACCCGAGGAAGTCATCTGCCTATAAATAGTACCCTCATCAGGCCTCTGTAGCTCCCCAACAGGGTCAGCAGGCCAAGGGGCAGGGTCATGGGCCCCATAGGCAGAAGGCCCCCCAAACCACCTACTCCGGCTCCTGCTCATCAGGGAGGGGAATTTTGACTGCATTGGCATAGCTTCTCCTCCTCAGCTGGCTCCCATCAGCACTGGAGGCAGGCTGGCCCTATTCGCCCACAGGTGGTCAGCCGTCACAAGGGATATCTGTAAGATTTGGTCAGTTATTCTTCTGTAGGTCCTGGGTTCATTTCACTTCAGAGGCAGTAGGGTTTGCAATACCTGGGTTCTAAGTATAGTCCAGAAGGGCTATCTCCTCCACTTCCACCAGGTACCCCTCATTTTCCAGGGGAGCCTCCCAGACTCTCTCTGCACAGGGACTTACTCTTGCAGGAGTTGGCAGGTCTTGTAAAGGATCAGGCAGTGGAACCGGTGCCCCACCACCTGAAAGGTCACGGCTTCTATTCCAGGAACTTCTTGGTACCAAAGAACAGGAGGCCTCAGACCCATCCTAGACTTGTGAAACCTGAACAAGTTCCTGGAGAGGGAAAAGTTCAAGATGCTTACCCTTGGAATCCTGCTGCCCTACCTCCAGCAGGGAGATTGGCTATGCTCCTTAGATCTAAAGGATGCTTATACTTGCATCCTTATTCATCCAGACCTCAGATAATATCTCAGATTTGTAGTGGGAGGAAACCATTATCAGTACAGAGTAAGCCTCCAGTGTGTCCACCTGCCCCTGAATGGGATTTAAATGTGGTCTTGCAATGGCTTACTTGCCCACCATTTGAACCTATGGCTACTTGCCCTATGCATCTTCTGTCTTGGAAAACGCTATTTCTGGTAGCCCTTACCTCAGCTAGGTGAATAAGTGAGCTTCAGGCCCTAGTTTCAGAAGCACCTTATACTAAGTTCTATAAAAACAGGGTAGTCTTACGGACTCACCCTAAGTTCCTTCCAAAGGTTGTCTCCTCCTTCCACCTCAATCAGGAGGTGGTTCTTCTGACTTTCTTTCCCAGGCCTCATGCTAGCTGGGTTGAGATGGTCCTGCATACCCTGGACTGTAGGAGGGTGTTGTCCTACCTTGACTGTATGCGGGAGCACCAGAGGGCAGTTCAGCTCTTCATCTTATGACCCCAATAAGTTGGGGTTGGCTGTCTCCAAGCATACCTTTGTCCATATGGGTAGCTGACTGCATTGCTTGGGCTTACAGGGCAGCCGGCCTCTCATTGCAGGGTCGAGTTACGGCTCACCGTGTCAGGGTGAAGGCTGCGTCGGCTCATCTCCGCTCTGTTCTGTTGGCAGTTATCTGCCAGGCCGCTACTTGGTCTTCAAGCCAGACTTTTGCGGCCCACTACTTCCTTGAGAGGGAGTCCCGCAGGGACAGTGCTTTCAGACAAGCGGTTCTCCATAATCTCTTTGAGGTCTAGGCAACTCCTACCCTCTGGCCCTGGTGTTGGGCCACCTGTCGGGCATTATCAGAGAAAATTCTGTTCTTGCATGCTGAGGCTCTAGAGGGAGCTCATTTTTCAGTTTGGGGCCTCTGGTAGCCCTAAGCTAGGGAGTCCCATATGTGAGGACTGACTTCCTGCTTGGTCCTGGAGAAAGTTACTCACCTGTAACAAGTGTTCTCCAGGAGCAGCAAGAATCAGTCCTCACAACCCTCCCTCCTCCCCTTGGAGTTGCAGTCATGATTTATTTTTGCTTTTTTGCTGTCTTTTAGCTGTCATCAGACTGAGCAAGATGGCACCCTTGGGTGGGAAGGGGACAGCGCATGTGCACTGCATTTCCAAAGGCTTTCTATGAAAGCTGGGGAAATGCTCCACACGGTGGCTCTGTCGGTGCCGAAGTCACCCATATGTGAGGACTGATTCCTGCTGCTCCTGGAGAACACCTGTTACAGGTGAGTAACTACTCTTTCCTGCTGTCCCTGGAGAACATCTGAGTACACTTATCCAGCATGCACTCGTAGCAAGCTTTGCTGACTCGCACCAAGAGACTGGTTCCCTCACATGGGATGCCTAAATCTGTCCAGGAAACACCAGAGCCGGGGGGCCTCAGGTCCTTGACATCTTTCAGTTGCCTTCCTGTTTAGGGGCAAGATCATCCAGCGCCTCTGGCTCCAAGCAGGCCTTGGCAGGACAGGGCAACCTGCCTGGCTTGGATTCCTCAGAGTTCTCAGACTGGGAATATGATGGGGACACCTCCCCAGGACCTTCCGTCAGACCCCTCTCTGCTGGCAGCTCAATGGCAGTCACCACCTGAAGAAACCTCTCTTCTGGTGTTTAAGACATGGCACAGGCCCTTAACTTGGCCACCCAGGCTGAGGAGGATCCTTGAGCCAAAGAGCTTGACATCCTCCAATAGCAACTCCCTAGGTGGGGACTCCTGACTGTCCTGGTCCTTCCTATTCTGTCCAGACTGCTGCTGTACATGTGGGAGGCACCTGCCTCTGTCCCCATCGTGAGCAAGCACCTCAACACTAAGGTACAGCATGGCCCCTGGGTTCAGAAAGCCCTTTAAAGTTGCTCATGCCTGCAGAGAAGAGGTAATGTTAATGCAGTCATTCTGCACAAGTAGAATAGGGCTTCTGTTCAACTGCAACTGGTTGCCCTTGTAAGCACAGATTGCTATGGGACCACTAAGCTGCTGCCAGTGTAGCACATCCAGCCAGATTGCCACCATGCCAAAAGGGAGTTCTGACCATATCCCCATGTGGTGGTACTGCTACTATGCTTCCATTTCTGACAGCCAATTTCATGTTTGCCTGTCAGGATGGAGAGATACTTGGAAGCAGCTGGTCTTAGGGACCCCATTGTGACAACAGAATTGTTGGTAACTGAGCCATGATCTAGGTGCTCCTCTGAGGTCCCATCCCCAACCTAGGAACAGATTAGTGTGCTTCCTTCTTACCAGTTGCTGCAGGAAGTAGGGCCTGTGCAGTAATTCAAGCAATAAATGAGATTCCTTGTTTAAATAGCTATCCTGTGACTTTTTTTAATATACCAGGATGTCTACAGTTCCTACAATTCTTTTTTGTTTTAATAGAGATCAAGATGCACATACCATACAGCAAGACTCTACGTTTGCCTTGGAGGGGAAAGAAAATGAAGTATCCTGATAGAAAAGAATCATCTTGTCAAGAGCTAGATTGACAGAATGACACTTGTATAATTCTTAATGAGGCAGAAATGTGTGGGGTGTGTTGTAATGGAACAAGGAATGAATTGTAAATTGCAGTTGTCATTTAAATAGCTTGTCCAGAGTTAATGCTGTATATACTGAATGTTTAAAATATCAAAGATTTTTAACTGCATTTATCTAAGACTATAAATAGTTCATTTTAGAGGAGTGGTCATACTGTATTTTTAATACTGCTAAATTAACTGTCTTGCACAGTAGCAGTCAGACCCTCTGCTGCTGTTCTACTAAAATAAGAACTTTGAGCCTTGCTGAGAAATGTAATCAGTTTAATAAAACAAGCTGTCTCAAATTTCCTCTTGCAGGAGGGAGACCCATGTAGAACATTGCTGTGACATTGTTTGGAGGGTTTCTAACAGGAGTGTTTACTTGTAGAGCACAAAGCAAAACATCTTCCTGGTCTTTGTTTAGTGCTATCCATCTATTAATGTTCCTTTTATTTAAGGCTATAGTTGAGCATATGCAACACTTGCCTACTGGTTTATTGGATACAACTTTTCTAAGTTTAGAATCATCCTTTAATTTTTTTGTATAAAAAAATATAATACTTGAAATCCTAGGGATAAAGGACAGAATAGCTGTAATTCTATTAATAGTACAAGGTTTAAAAAAAATAAATTTAAAAACTAAATCTGTGGTGCTAGCTCATTTTTCATGCTATATAATTGGTGAGTACTTTTGGGTATCTGGTAACTTATCACATGGGTTCAACATTTAGTATTTAGTCTAAGTATAGTCACAATACTCTACTCTTCATACAAAACTTCTGGAATTACCTTCTTATCCTAAGTATTGCTGATGTATTCATGTTACCTCCCCCTCACACTTACAAGCTTCTAGCCCCAAAATGTCTAGCAAAATAAGTTTGATCTATACTGTCCTTCTATACATGCAATATCACCTAATCAGAATAAGAGCTGAGCAAAGATGCTTCTCCAGGACCAAGCAGGAAGTCAGCCCTCACATATGGGTGACATCACCAACAGAGTCCCGTGCAGAGCATTTCCCTAGCTTTCAAAAAGCCTTTGGGAATGCAGTGTACCTGTGCAGTCCCCTTCCTGTCCAAGGGTGCCATCTTGCTCAGTCTTTTTCTGCACCCAGGAAAAGTTGATTTTGTTGTTTTTCCTGTGATTTTCATTCTTATCCAGTTCGAAGCCAGTTCCCCTTCCCATCTGGGCTCAGTACGCCAGTATCAAGTCCAGAGTTTTAGTTTTCGTTTTTTGTCCTTTGACTAGCGTTCACGCTCTTTCTCCAGGACCAAGCAGGAAGTCAGTCCTCACATATGTGAGGACTGATTCCTGCTGCTCCTGGAGAACACCTGTTACAGGTGAGTAACTACTCTGTTTTCACTGGCAGCCCGGTCTTTTGATCTTACAGGGGCCCTTTTTCTCCCGATGGCTGCCAGCAGGTTCAAAAACTGTGATCAGTGCAAGAAACTTGTCTCTCACTGACACATGACTGATGCCTCAGGCCCAACCATGACCCGCTGGCCTGTGGCCCATGCAGCAAAATGTTGTCGAAGGTGCTTTGGTGCCATCAGCATCAATGTGAGTGACTTTTCTGACTCCAAATCCATCGGGGCCCAAGTTGGGGGGGGCTACTGAGTCTCCTGAGCTTGGACTTGGGTTGATGGCCTTGGAGAGCAGCTTGGCTGCCTTCATGGAACAGCAGTGGGTGCTGATCACCAGTCTGACCGGTGCATCTGTCCCATCCACCAGGACCTCGACATCCTAAGTCGACCCTGGAGACCGAGCCGATCCTCGAGTCAATGAAATCTCGAGTCAATCCTCAGTCAAGGTCCCCCTTGACCTCCTGTGTGGGGCTGAGGTTGTTGACATGATACCCTGGGCATTGGGGTGGGTGGTACCAAGGCTCACATAGCTGGAACCGCTCAATTCCTCAGGAGTTGGAGACAGAGGACAAGGAGTCCCCAGACACCTTCCAGACCCAGTGCATCCCTTCGGACTCCCCAAGGTCCCAGCCTCAGATGGGGTCCCCCCTACCCCCCAAGGATACCCGGTTTTCAGACTTCATGAGGGACATGGCCAAAGCCTTGGCCTTCCCCCTCAGACACTAAGGAAGAGCCTCGAGCCGAGGAGCTTGATGCCCTCAAGTGTGATTTTCCTCTGAAGGAAGCCTTTACTGTACCGTTTCCTCTGATGCTGGAACAGCTGCTCTTCCATATGTAGGAGGCACCAGCCTCTGCCGGTTCTTAGCAAACAGGTTGATTCCATTTATCAAGTCCATAAGAGCCCTAGGTTCCAAAAGGCACAGCTACCATACTACTCCATGGTTATGGAATCAGCCATGCACCGTCTGAAGATGCACTCCTTGGTGCCCCCTGGCCAGGAGGCCCAGAACCTGGATGCCCTTGGTAGAAAGTGCTTTCAGGGCTCTATGCTATCTTGCTGTGTCCAGACCTACCAGCTGTACATGGGCATGTACCTATGAGACCTAGTAAAAGAGATTACTGGGTTCTCAGCTGGCCTCTCCGAGGAACCTCTACAGAGGTTCAAGGCTTTGTCAACAGGGATTCAAGAGGGCAAAGTTTCTCTCGAGCAGCCTATGATGGCTTTGAGGCTTTGGTCCAGGTAGCTGCAGCCAGCATCGGTGCATGCTGTCAGGCCTGGCTACAGTCATCAGACCTGGAGCCATGGGTGCAGGACAAGTTGGTCAATATCCCTTGCTGAGGTGAACTTTTTTCCCCAGTAAGCCCATGACTGAAAAGGCTGTGGAAATTGAGACTGACTCTCTCACCAGGACAAGGCTGTCCAGGAAAACCTCTGCCCCTTTTCAGAAAAAGAAGGGCTTGGGGAAGAAGCCCTTTTTCCTGAGGAAGGGTGCTGCCTACAAATCCTACCCTCAATATCAGGCCTCTCCAGCTCCTGGGCAGGGGCCCTGTAGGTAGAAGGACCGCCCTCCCCCCCACCCCCCAGCTCTGGCTCCTGCACAGCAGGGAGCAGGGTTTTGACTCCTACAGCATAGCCTCTTCTCCACAGCTGGCTCCACTCAGCACAGGAGGTTAGCTGACCCTATATGCCTACAGATGGCCAGCCATCACAGGGGATACCTGGGTACTGAGCATAGACCAGAAGGGCTACTTGCTCCACTTCCACCAGATACCCTTGCCTACTTTCCAGGGGAGCCTCCAAGACTCCCTCTGCACAGAAACTTCCTCCTTCAGGAGTTGGCAAGTCTTCTAAAGGAACGGGTGGTGGAACCAGTGCCTCACCACCTGAAAGTGCAAGGCTTCTACTCCAGGTACTTCCTGGTACCAAAAAAGACAGGAGCCCTCCGGCCTATCCTAGACTTGTGAAACCTAAAGTTTCTGGAGAGGGAAAAGTTCAAGATGCTTATCCTTGGGATACTGCTGCCCTACCTCCAGCAGGGAGATTGGCTATGCTCCTTAGACCTAAAGGATGCTTTATACTCACATTCTCATCCATCCAGATCACAGACAATATCTCAGATTTGTGGTAGGAGGAAACCCATTTTCAGTACAGAGTACTTCCCTTAAGCTGCCACCACTGCCAGGCATTTGGCCTAACTTTCACCCCAGGGTTTTCACCAATCCTCAAATCAGGGACTTTTGTCTTCCCATACCTGGATGACTGGCTCATCAGGGGTCAGCCAAGCCACTCTTTGCATTCTCTTCAGCATCTGGGCTTTGTCATAAACTACACAAAGTCCACTTTGCTACCCTCAACCTAGAGTTTATAGGGGCAAGATTAGACACCCTGTAGGCAAGAGCATACTTGCCTGAGGACAGGGCCCACAGTGTGATGGACTTGGCTAGCCAGTTCCAAAGCAATTCTCAGGTCTCTGCCAGACACTTCCAGAAGCTCCTGGGCCACATGGCATCCACAGTACATGTGATCCTAAATGCCTGTCTGCACATGCAGGCTGCTCCATGGTGCCTCAGAGCTCAGTAGATGCAAGCCACAGGTGACTTCTGAGACAGAGTAAAGGTGTCCATACCACTCTTGGACCTCCTTGCAGTGGTGGCTACATATCCCAAACCTTCTCAGGGGGGTACCCTTTCATGCCCCAGCACACACAAGGGTGCTGATGACCGATGCTTCCTTAAAGGGCTGGGGGTGCACATTGCCAAGGCACGTGCACTTGAGGCCTCTGGTCCCCTGGGGAGGCCACACAGCAGATCAATCTTTTGGAGCTGCGAGCAATCAGCTTAGCTCTACAGACTTTCTCATGCTCTCACCATCCTGTCTTAGTCAGACAGAACATTGCTACCTGATTGTCTATGTGAACAAGCAAGAAGGCACAGGCCCTTTGCTCCTTTGCAGTCAAGCAGGGCATATTCCTCAAAGCAGTTTATCTACCTGGTCAGGAGAACTTCTTGGCAGACAAACTAATCAGGATTCTCCAGCCTCATGAATGGCAGTTGAATCCACTGGTGGTCCAGCAGATTGTTAGATGATGGGGACTTCCATCGATCTCTTTGTAAGTCCACTGAACCGTCAACTACCCAGGTTTTGCTTCAGACAGCTGCATCCCTTGAAAATGGCAGCAGATGCATTTCTGATATCTTGGTCTACAGGCCTCCTGTATGTTTCCTCCCATACCCCTGGTGGCCCGAACTATGTTCAAGATTAGAAACATAGGCCATGTGGTCTCTGTCATTTCTATCTAGTCTGTCATTCCATAACAGCTAAAATGGTCCCCTTTTTACCTTTAGAGATCCTGTTTTGTCCCATATTTTTTTTAATTGTTACTGTCCTAATCTCTACCACCTCCACTGGGAGACTATTCCACGGATCCACCACTCTTTCCATAAAGAAATATTTCTGCATATCACTCATGAATCTATCTCCCTTCACCCTCATCCCATGTCCCCTCATAGCAGAACTTGCTTTCAATTGAAAGAGGCTCTCTCCCTGTACATTTATGCCACAAAGGTATTTAAACATCTCAATCATATCACCTCTACCACCTTTCCTTTAAGGTGTACATATTAAGATCCTTCAGTCTGTTCTCATGCTTTATAATGAAGACCACTAATCATTTTAGTAGCCACCCTCTGCACTGACTCCATCCTGTTCACATCCTTTTGAAGGTGTGGTCTCCAGAATTGCACACTATACTCCAATGAGGTCGTACCAAAGACTTATACAGAGGCATTATCTCCTTTTTTTTTTCTGCTAGCCCTTCCTCTCAGTATGCACCCAAGCATCCTTCTAGCTTTTGCTGTCGCCTTTTCTACCTGTTTAGCTACTTTAAGATCATCAGACACACCATGCCTAGGTCCTGCTCTTCTTTAGTGGACAAAAGTACTTCACCCCCTATACTATATTGCTCCCTTGGATTGCTGCAGCCTAAATGCATGACCTTACATTTTTTTAACATTAAATCCCAGATGCCGGATTCTAGACCATTCTTCAAGCTTAGCTAGATCCCCCCTCATGCTATCTACACCTTTCATTTCGTCTCTCCAGGCCAGTCCAGGAATATGAGGGTAGTCAATCCCTTCCAGCAGCTGAGAACTGAAAACTAAAGTCTTGCTGGCATGATATCTGGCTCCCCCTGCTGGCAGGACCTCAGTCTTTTCAGTCCTCAGCAGCTAGAAGGGCATGAAGCTGGCTGGCTCCTGGGGAAACAAAGAAATTGTCGGTGCAAAGTGGTTTTTCTTTTCTTTGATTTTACAGTTTGATCTTTTTGAGAGAAAAAAAGCTGTTATTTTGTTGGGCCCTAGCAGGGTTCAGTTCTCTGAGCACAGAGCCCTGGTGGGCTGATGACAGTGCTTGTAGCGTTCGGAGCAAAGGAGGCAGAGCCTGCCTTGATCCACAGCTCTGACTCCAGGGGGACAACTGTGTAAGGTACTGGAAGCCCCAGAGACCTTAGGACTACCTCCGGATACAAGTTTTACTCTATGGCTAGCAGCGGGTGTGAGTAAACTTGTTGCTTGCAGCCATGGTCTTTTCAGCTTATGTCGGAGCACAGGTTAGTCAGTGGGACAGAAGCCGCATTGACAGTCTGAACAGGGTGGCTGTTTTGTAAGCGTGTTTTTTGTGATCGGGGGATCAAGCGCTGATTTTGCGTTCATTGTGTGTGTGGCTGCAGCACAGGAGACAGAGTATGGAGGACAAGCAGGAATAGAGCGTTTCTGTCAGTGGCATGTTCAGTGCCTCAGAAATGGTGGCCATGACAGCTAAAGCTCTGGGTTTGACTACCTCAGGAAAAACCCGTGAAATGCAAATCGAAGTCAAAGAAGCCGGCACAGGTGGAGGAAGCTCCTTCACACTTGTTGCCTTTGGTCCAGGGGGACTTAGTCTGTTTTCCGTGGACTTTATATTGGCTTTGCATCAGGCTTACTGTTTAAAGTGGCAGCAGGCCCAAGACCAGAGTCCTGCTCCCCTACTGGTGCACAAGTCAAGGCAGGACCCCTTACCCTTGGATCCAAGGGAAGGGTTGTCAAAATCGGACCTGGGAGCAGGGATGGTTGCTGATAACATCGGACAGCACATCTTGGGGCTCCTGGGAATAGAAGGGGAAATCCTATCAGAATCCGGTATGGACTGGGCTGTGGATCTAGATGAGGTTGAGCTAGGGCCCAATGATCCTAATTTGTTTAGAAAGGTGGAGTTGGGGGGGGGGGGGGGGTGCTGATTGCTCAGGCCTTGGCGGCCTTGAATATTTCTCTGCCAGCAGCACAGGAAGAGCTGTTGGAGGATCCTCTATGCCAAGGTTTTAGAACACAACACAAACGTTTTCCAGTACATAGTTATGCGACAGATGGTAGAGTCTGAATGGGAATGTCCGGAGGTGACTCTTCGAGGAGCACGGACTATAGGCCGCTTGTATCCATTGCTGCAGGAGTTACTAAAGCTGCCTAAGGTGGATGCCTTAGTCTCAGCGGTTACTAAGAAGACTACTATTCCTGTTGAAGGTGGTGCGGCCCTAAAGGATGTGTAGGATAGGAGATTGGAGTCTCTCCTGAAGCAAACCTTTGAGACTTCGGCATTGTCGCTATGGGCTGCTATCTGTGGGGCGTATGTCTCCAGAGCTTCCATCTGTTGGCTCCAGGGAGGACCTCGTCCCCACGATGAAGAGGCTGCAGGAGCATACCTAGCAAATGCTTTCTATGACCTGGTATGGATTTTAGCGAAGTCCATGGCTATGTTGATTGCGGCCCGGAGGTTTTTATGGTTAATAAATTGGGTGGTGGACGTGTTGTCCAAAGCATGGCTCGGTAAGCTTACCTACAAAGGCATGCTGCTTTTCGGGGTGGCTTTAGAGAAGTCTGTGAAGGATCTTGGTGAGACTAAGGGTGGCCACCTCCCGGAGGACCGACCGAAGGGTCAGAAGCTAACAGTTTGACGAAAGGTTCTCCTCGTGAATTCTGTAGATTCAGAGGACATCGATTTTGCTCCGTATCAAAGGGGATGCTCCGGATCCCGAAGCCAGTCCTTTCGAGGAGCGTGCGGGTTCGGCAGGGGTTATTTCGGAACCCAGCAGAGCTCTGGTAAGAAGCCACAATGAAATGAGGTTGGTCCAGGCAGAACCCCTAGTGGGGAAGGGGTGTCTGTGAGGATTCCTTTCTGTCTGGGCCTCCATTACGACCGATCAATGGGTGTTGGAAATTATTCGCAACAGTTAATGCTCTCGAGTTTGCTCGACTGTTACCGGAGGCATTTGTGATGTATCCATGTGGTTTGGCAGAAAGGAAAATGGTGGTTTCAGAAACACTTTGGCGCTTGTTGCATCTTTGGGTGGTGGTGCCAGTACCGCATGACCAATTAGGGTCCGGTTGCTACTTGATTTATTTTGTGGTACCCAAAAAGGAAGGCTTGTTTTGGCCAATATTGGACCTCAAAAATGTGAATCGTTGTTTGATCCGCATTTCTGCATGGAGACACTTTGCTCAGTAATACGGTTGGTGAGGCCGTCGGAGGTTCTCATCTCCATAGATCTGATGGAGGCCTACCTTCACATTCCAATCCGGCCAGAGCATCAAATTCCTACATTTTGCAGTTCCCATGGGCCATTTTTAGTCCCAAGCCTTGCCGTTTGGTTTGGTGACTGCACCACAGACCTTCACAAAGATGATGGTGGTAGTTGCGGTGGCATTGAGGCGCGAAGGTATCCTAGTGCATCCGTATCTCAATGACTGGCTGATTCAGGCTCCTTCCCTATCAGAATCGTGGATGGCTACGGCATGAGTGGTAACGCTTCTGGAAAGCCTGGGCTGGGTTATAAACCAGTCCAAGAGTCAGCTGTAACCGGTTCAGAGACTCCTTTATTTGGGAGTGGTGTTCGATATGCAATTAGGTGTGGTTTTTCTACCGGACAGCCAGGTTCAAAAGATTTTGACTCAAGTGACCTCCTTCTTGAGTCTCAAGGCTCTTGACAGTGGCGTTATTTGCAGTTATTGGGGTCCATGGTGGTGACCTTAGATTTCGTGCCCTGGGCGAGAGCACATATGAGACTGTTGCAACAAGCACTGCTGTCGAGGTGTCACCTCGGGTACATCTGCTAAATTGGAAATTACCCCCTCCCACAGGACATAAGAGACAGCCTGCAGTGGGGATTAGATCCGGCCCATCTTTGGGCGGGAGTTCCCTTACTACAACTGGAATGGGTACTCCTTACTACGGATGCCAGTCTCTACGGCTGGGGAGCTCATTGTCAGGTGTCCATAGCCCAGGGCTGTTGGCCACCAGAAGTGAAGGATTGTTACATCAATTTTTTGGAGCGCAGAGCGGTCTATCTGGCTCTTTCTGAGTTTTTACATCTTGTGCAGAACAGGCCTGTCTGAGTTTTCTCGGACAATGCGGTGACAGTGTCCTATATAAAGTTGGCAAGGAGGAACGAGGAGTGCTCTTTTATTGGAGGAGAGTCAGTGTTTTGAGCTGGGTGGAGGCTCATCTGGTAGCCCTCTCGGCGGCACATGTGGCAGGAAAAGACAACATACAGGCTGATTATCTCAGCTGACATGTCAATGTCAGAATGGGAGGTGAACGTGGTAGGTTTTCACAACCTGATCTGTAGATGGGGTCAGCCGGTGATGGATCTGATGGCCACTTTTGACAATGCCAACGCAAGTTGGTTTTTTAGCAGGTGCTGGGAATGCATGTCAGAAGGACTCGACAGCCTGACGCAGCCATGGCTGGCCACGGGGCTTCTGTACGTCTTCCCTCCATGGCCAATGATAGGGAGAGTCATTTGGTGGATAGAACATCACAAGGGCTGGGTTTTTCTCATAGTGCCGGACTAGCCCAGGAGAGCTTGGTATGCGGAGCTAGTATGGCTCTTGGTAGACCAGCCTTGGAAGCTGCCGGTTCGGGCAAACCTGTTACACCAGGGCCCTCTACTTATGCCAGATGGGGATTGCTTCTCGCTTATGGCTTGGCTCTTGAATGGCAAAGGTTAGAGCGTAGAGGTTATTCACCTTCAGTGGTGGCCACTCTGGCATGCAACAGACAGCGGTCTACCTCCCTAGCTTATGTTTGAGTTTGGTGTATCTTTGAGTGCTGGTGTGTGCACCGGGGCTTGCATCCGGGTAACGCTCTGGTTCCGGATGTGTTTATCCTTTTTGCAGGAAGGCTTGGATAAGGGCTTAGCCCTCAGTACTCTCAAAGTTCATTTGGCGGCTCTATCCTGTTTTCGGGGCAACGTCAAAGGTTATCCAGTCAACCAGACATTCTCCTATTTTTGCAGGCTGTTTGGAATGTTCGTCCACTGGTGCAGGCGGTGGTTCCAGCCTGGGATCTGCATCTAGTGCTTGAGGCTTTGGCTCAGCCTCCTTTTGAGCCAGCTAGTAGAGTGTTACTCAAAGAGCTTCTGTGGAAGGTTTCCTTTTTGGTGTTCTGTTCAGCCTGGAGAATTTAGGGTTCTCTGCATGACAGCGCCTGGAGATCCAATCTTCAAGTTTCAGAGGAAAAGGCGGTGATACATACAGTGCCCTCTTTTCTCCCTAAGGTGGTTTTGAGATTTTATGTGAATCAGGCTATCTCGCTTCTGACTTTTCAGTCTTCTGATCACCTTCCCATTGATAGGGTACTGTAGAAGTTGGATTTGGGTAGGATGCTCAAAAGATAACTTAACCGAACGAAGCCGTTTTGGAAAATGGACAAGTTATTTGTGCTGTGTGGGGGGGGCTGTGAAAGGGGGAAGCAGCCTCTAAGGCCTCGCTTGCTAGATGGGTAAAGCACACCATAGGGGTGGCGTATCACATAAGTGGCAAGTTGCCTGCAGAGGGTCTCTGTGCTCATTCTACTTGCAGCCAGGCGACTTCCTGGGCTGAGTTTGCCTTGATTGTGCTGGCAGATATTTGCTGGGTGGCTACTTGGTCTTCTCTTCATACTTTTGCAAAACATTACAGATTGGCATCTGCCCAGGCCTGCACATCCAAAGTTGGAGCAGTGGCCATTATAGCAGGCCTAGTGGGTCCCTCCTGAGGTTAGCTACTGCTTTGGTACTTCCCTCATATTCCTGGACTGGCTCAGAGAGATGAACTGGAAGAAGAAATTAGGCCTTACCTGCTAATTGTCTTTCCTTGATCTCTCCGGGCCAGTCCAGGACCCACCCAGGGTTTTTGTGCAAGGGAGTCGTAGTTGAACTCCATTCTTAATTTTGACCGTGTGTTGAAGTTTATGCGCCTTGAGTAAAAGACTCTGAAAGAGTAGACTTGGTTTTCTGTTCAAGGGGGTGTTTAGTCCACATGGTCTATGGGGATTCCTGGAGTGTTTCATAATCATTACAGTTTAAAAATAAATAAATAAAAACAAATCCCAGAACAAGTAAGGCAGATGAGTAGAGCTGTTGGATGGTTGGTAGGTTCCTAATTCTTTTGTTCCATTGTTGGAGTTTATTTTGATAGTTCTGTAATGCTTGGACATATATTGTTTGCTCATCTGACACTGCTTGTTTATGAATAGACTGAGGTCCTGCCAGAAGAGGGTGTTAGATAACATGCCTAGAAGACTTTAGTTTTCGGTCCTCAGCTGCTGGAAGGGATTGGTTTCTTAGACCATGGGCTGCTGTGATCACTGGATGCAAAATGATCTCCCACTACAGCATCAGAAACACTTTCACCATTGGTAAGCACCAAGTCCAGTATGGCCCTTTCATGTGTGGGTTCTGTTACTAATTGCCTGAATAGTTCTCCCTGTAGAGAAGCCAGGATCGCCTTACTTCTAGATGATACTGCAGCAGGAATGTACTAATCAACATCTGCCATATTGAAATCTCCAATCAGTAGCACTTCCCCTTTTCTAGTAATGCTGCGTATGTCTTCAATTAACTCTCTGTCCACCTCTTCCTCTTGTGAGGGAGGTCTGTATATCACACCAATGCAAATAGATTTCTCTTTCCCTCTTTCTAGTTTAACCCACAATGCCTCTTCTCTCCCTTTTAAGCTCTGTAATTCCAAAGCTTTAAGAGTAGTTTTTACATATGGTGCCACTCCTCCTCCCCTTCTTCCTACCCTGTCCTTTCTGAATAAAGTATAGCCAGGCATAGTTACATCCCAATCATGGTTTTCTGTGAACCATGTTTCTGTAACTGTCACTAAATCCAAGTCAGCCACTCCCACCAAAGCGTCAACATCAGAGATCTTATTTCCCATGCTATGGGCATTTATACACGCTGCTTTCCAAAAAGATATTTAATGTATCACCTACCTGGGGGCTTTCTTCACCCATCCCCAAAGAATCTAGTTTAAAGCCCTCTGCAGTAGATTAGCCAGTCTACTACCAAAGATGTGTTGACCTTTCTTGGAAAGATGGATGCCATCTTCTCTGCAACCCTTGGAACAGCATCCCATGGTCTAGGAAACCAAAACACTCTTGATGACACCATCCACATAGCCATGCCTTCGTCTCCAGGATGTGAGCCTCTCTGCCTTGGCCTTTATCCTCAACAGGGAGGATTGAAGAGAACACCACCTGTGCATCTAACTGCTTCACCCTCTGTCCCAGAGCCATGAAGTCACTTTTGATATGTTCTGAGGTATACCTGGCAGTATCATTTGTTCCAACATGGGTTAGCAACATTGGGTAATAGTGGGCTTGATGAGTCTCGGCAAACTCTCTGTAACATCTTGGATTTTGGCACTAGGTAGACAGCATACCTCTCTGGACATCAAGTCTGGTCGGCAGATGGATGCCTCAGTACCTCTCAGAAGAGAGTCTCCAACCACCACTACCCTTTGTTTCCTTGTCACTGATTCTGCAACTTTGGGGTCATCTCTTTCCAGGTCTGCATAATGGTTCTTCAATTCAAGGGCTGGAGAAGTTGGATTGGTGATTTTGCAGGCCCTGGTGACTTGTGTCCAACTATCAACATCCTGTTGGCACCCATCTTCGCCTCTGCTGGAGAGCTTGGTTGCTGCAAGAAGCATCTCATCAATGTACTTCTCACTGTCTTGAATGCTCCTCAGCCTCGCCACCTCCTCTCTGAGTTCCTCTACTTGTTTCCTCAGAGCTTTAGCATGCAGGCACCCTGCACATGGAACTTGTCCTACAACTGGCATTAGGACATCTGTCTGGACTGAGGCAGAAGCTGTAACGGGGGCAATAGCTTTAGCGATACGATTTTTTTTTCCAGCCATTGTTCTGTTTGTGGAGCTTAGGTATCTGTTAAAGCAAAAAGAGAGAGATCTACCAAGTACCAGCCGGTTTCCCAGCTGTCCTTTCAGAGAAAAAGCAGTTAAATCTCTTTAATTATATTCAAAATGTGCTGGTCCAAGTCTCTCTGCTTTGTTAAATGGGGAGGTGCCCTATAAAGCAAGACTGCTCACCTAGGGGTGGGTGGGGAGGGAACTAACTCCTGATTAGGTGTTAGCAGCTCTCAAAGCTGAGGAGGTTACTAGAGTTCAGCAACCTATAATGCTCAAGGAAATATCCACTAAAGCACCAAAAAGAAAGTAGCCTTGCTTTAAAAATACTCAGTATTGGGTCTTCCTTCAGAGTGTGAAGTGAACTTTTAAACTAGATAATAGGGGAAAGCCGACAGTCGCCCAAGAGCGGATGGTTCGGAAGAATGTATCCTTGAAGGATACTACCAAAAGCAGAGAGATTCCAAAAAAGAGTAAAGTAGCCCAAATGCCCTCGAGTATGGAGCAGACAGAGCTTAAAGATCCCAAATTACCCATGTCTACCAATAGTCAAATTAATATGAATAAAATACAGTCTCTAAAATGCTTGTATGCAAATGCTAGAAGTCTAAAAAATAAGATGGGAGAGTTAGAATATATAGCACTGAATGAGAGGTTAGATATGATTGGAATATCAGAGACATGGTGGAAGGAGGACAACCAGTGGGACACTGTGATACCTGGGTACAAACTATATCGTAATGAAAGAGCTGATCAAATTGGTGGAGGGGTTGCGCTCTATGTTAGAGAGGGCATTGAGTCAGAAATGATTAAAGTTTTGCAGGAAACAAAATTTGCTGTAGAATCTCTATGAATTGAAATTCCATGTAAAAAGGGGAAGGCGGTGGCAGTGGGGGTGTACTATCAACCGCCTGGCCAGAATGAACAAATGGATGATGAAATGCTCAAAAAATCAAGGAAGCTAACAAAAGTTACAGCGTGGTAATAACAATGGGTGATTTCAATTACCCCGGTATCGACTGGGTCAGTGTCACGGCAGGACATGCTAGGGAGATAAAGTTCCTAGATGAAATAAATGACTGCTTCTTGGAGCAGCTGGTTCATGAACCGACCAGAGGGGAAGCCATATTAGACCTAGTCCTTAGTGGAACACCAGATGTAGTGCAAGAGATAAGGGTGTTGGGACCACTTGGCAATAGTGATCATAGCATGATCGCCTTTGATTTAATTAGTGGAGGAGGGATAGTAAGGAAATCCACAGTACTACCTTTTAACTTTCGAAAGGGAGACTATGATAAAATGAGGAAAATAGTTAAGAAAAAACTAAAAGGAGCAGTTGCAAAGGTTAAAGACGTACATCAAGCTTGGGTGTTGTTGATAAATACTTTCTCCAGGACCAAGCAGGAAGTCAGTCCTCACTTATGGGTGACGTCGCCGACGGAGCCCTCGCGGAGCAATTTCCCCAGCTTTCGAAGAAAGCCTTTGGGATTGCAGTGCGCATGCGCGGTCCCCTTCCCGCCCGAGGGTGCCATCTTGCTCAGTCTTCTTTTTTCCGCGGAGCCCTACAGACGTAGTTTGTTTTCGCCGCAGAAAAAGTTGATTAATTTCTATAGTTTGTTTTTTCTCGGTTCGTGTGTCCCCCCCCCCCCCCACGGTCTCGATATCCCTATCGAGTCCGTTCTTATCCCCTTTTTCAGTTTTGTCTTAACTGGCGTTCCCGCCACTTTCTTCTTCACCCCTGGCAGCACAGTCTTTCGACCTTGCCCTTTTTCCCCCGATGGCTGCCAGCGGGTTTAAAAAATGTGGTCGTTGTTCCAAACTAATGTCCCTTACGGACACGCACGACTACTGCCTCCGTTGCCTCGGACCCAACCATGACTCGACGGGTTGCGGTCCGTGCAGCAGTCTGTCCTCAAAGTCTCTTGAGGAGTCGGCAGTCACAAAAGGATCGTATCTTCTCTGACCTCGAGTCCGGTCAGGCTCGGACCTCGTCGGAGGCTTCGACGTCTCGGGGCTCCGGCCACGAGTATCATCGGAGTTCCTCTGAGCGGGGTTCCCCCGACCGGGAACATCGTCGGAAGAAGAAGCCCGCTCGGGCGGCGTCGGAGGACGCACCTGGTCCCTCGATGGCCGGGTCGCTTAGCCCCGTCAGCTGCCCTGAGCCCTCGGAGACGGAGAGGCCTTGCAAACTTCCTCGTCTAGAGGTGGAGCCGCCTGGACACGTGAGTGCTATAGTCCTCCTGGACTCCCCTCCGGAACCGATGTCTGGCCCGACGCCGTCGGGGCCCGAGTCGGAGGCTGCCGGGTCGTCTGAATTTGGTCTCAGATTGACATCCTTGGAGCGCAGTATCACTGCCTTCTTGGACCAGCAGCGGGCATTGATGACCGGCCTCGCCAGTGCATCTGCCCCGACCACCGGGACATCGACGCCCAAGTCGACACCGGCGGCCGAGTCGATCCTCGAGTCCACACGTGCTCGAGTCGATCCTCGGTCGAGGTCCCCCTCGGCCTCCCATTCGGGACCGAGGTCGTCGACGCCGGCTTCGGCGTCGGGGCGAACCCTCGCCCGCACGGACCCTCTCGACTCCTCCATGGAGGCGTCGGGCTGGGACACGGAAGGGGACGAATCACCAGGTTCTTTTCAGACCCGGTGCGTCCCCTCCGACTCGCCCGAGTCAGAGCCTCGGAGGCGATCCCCTCCGGAGGATACCCGCTTCTCCGATTTTGTGAGGGATATGGCCAAGGCGTTGGCCTTCCCCGCGGATCCCGAGGAGGAGCCCCGCGCCGAAGAGCTCGAGGCCCTCCAGTATGACTCGGCCCCGAAGGAGGCCTTTACTGTACCGGTTCCCCCTATGCTGGAGCGGCTGCTCTTTCGCATGTGGGAATGCCCGGCATTAACGCCGGTACTGAGCAAGCGGGTCGATTCGATGTATCGAGTCCGCAAGAGTCCCGGGTTCCAGAAGGCACGACTTCGCACCATTCCATGGTGGTGGAATCGGCCATGCATCGGCTTAAGAGTCAAAAGATGCACTCCTCGGTGCCTCTGGGTAAGGAGGCCCGGAGCCTGGATGCCCTCGGTAGGAAGTGCTTCCATGGCTCCATGCTGGCCTGCCGAGTCCAGACATACCAGCTGTACATGGGCATGTTCCTCCGAGACCTGGCAAAGGAAATCGCCGGGTTCTCGGCTGGTCTCTCCGAGGAACCCTTACAGAGGTTCCAGACCTTGTCCGATAGTATTCGAGAGTGCTCGAAGTTTATTTCTCGAGCGGCATACGATGGCTTCGAGGCATTGGCCCGAGTTGCGGGAGCCGGCATTGGTGCCCGCCGACAGGCCTGGCTTCAGTCATTCGACCTCGAGCCGTGGGTACAGGACAAGTTGGTCGATGTCCCGTGCAGAGGTGAAAACCTCTTTGGCAAACCCATGGCTGATAAGGCAGCGGAACTCGAGTCCGAGACTCTCACTAGGACTCGCTTATCCAGAAAGACCTCTACTCCCTCACAAAAGAGGAAGGGCTCGGGGGAAAAAGCCTTTTTACCCGAGGAAGGTGCCCGCCTATAAGCAACAGCACATTCAATACCAAGCGTCTGCAGCTCCCAATCGGGGTCCACAGGCTAAGAGTCAGGGCAATGGGCCCCGTAAGCCGAGGGCCCCTAAGCCCACTACACAGCCACCTGCTCAGCAGGGTGGGGGTTTTTGACTATGCCAGCATAGCCCCTTTACCCTGCACGGGGGGCAGGCTGACCCACTTCGCCCACAGGTGGTCAGCCATAACCTCCGATTCCTGGGTGCTGCAGGTGGTTCAAAAGGGCTACCTCCTACATTTTCACCAGGTGCCTCCCCCCTACTTCCCAGGGGAGCCGCCAAGGCCCCCTCTGCACAGGGACTTACTCCTGCAGGAGCTGCAGGGTCTGCTGGGGGAGCAGGCGGTGGAGCCAGTACCCCAACACCTCTGGGGCCAAGGATTCTACTCGAGGTACTTCCTGGTGCCCAAGTGAACAGGAGGCCCCAGACCCATCCTGGACCTCCGCGACCTCAACAAGTTCCTGCAACGGGAAAAGTTCAGGATGCTTACCCTTGGAATCCTACTGCCCTACCTCCAGCAGGGAGACTGGCTATGCTCCTTGGACCTAAAGGATGCCTATACCCACATCCTTATCCATCCGGACCACCGGCAATATCTGAGATTTGTGGTGGCAGGAAGACATTATCAGTACCGCGTGCTGCCCTTCGGCCTGTCCTCCGCTCCCAGGGTCTTCACAAAATGCCTGGCAGTGGTGGCGGCCTTCCTGAGGCTTCCAGGCCTCTTCGTCTTCCCCTACCTGGACGACTGGCTCATACGGGCGCAGTCCTCCGTAGAGGTCACTCAGGCCACTCAACGCACAGTGGCTTTGCTTCAGCACTTGGGCTTCGTCATAAACTTCGGAAAGTCCACGTTGCGCCCCTCTCAGCATCTCAAGTTCATAGGGGCACGGCTGGACACTCTGCGAGCTCGTGCCTTCCTGCCTCGGGAGCGAGCCGACAGGCTCATAGCTCTGGCCGGCAGGTTCCACAGCGCGTCGCCGGCCCCGGCCAGGCGATTCTTGCAGCTGCTCGGTCATATGGCCTCCACGGTCCATGTCACCCCGAATGCCCGCCTACATATGCGGCCTGTTCAGTGGAGCCTTCGTACTCAATGGCATCAGGCCACAGGGAGTCTGACGGACCTGCTACAGATCTCCGACCGTCTGGTCTCCTCTCTGCAATGGTGGCTTCACCTGCCCAACCTGATGCTCGGCATGCCTTTTCAGCCTCCCACACCCTCCCAGGTGCTCACGACGGATGCCTCTCTCCTGGGATGGGGAGCGCATTGCCAGGGAGCGCGCACCCAAGGCCTTTGGACCCCTTGGGAGGCGGCTCAGCAGATAAACTTCCTGGAGCTGCGGGCAATCCGCCTAGCTCTGCGGATCTTCTCTTACCTCACTTCTCGTCAGTCTGTACTGGTGCAGACGGACAATCAGGTTGCCATGTTCTACGTGAACAAACAGGGGGGCACAGGCTCCCTCCTTCTCTGTCAGGAGGCACGGAGACTGTGCTCGTGGGCAGTCGACCACGACATCCTCCTCAAGGCTGTTTACCTGCCCGGGCAGGGACAATTGCCTGGCCGACAAACTGAGCCGGATCCTGCAGCCGCACGAATGGAGGTTGAACCCCTTAGTTGTCCGGCAGATCTTCCGCCGGTGGGGCTTCTCCACCGTGGATCTCTTTGCCAGTCCTCTGAACCGGCAACTTCCCAGGTTCTGCTCTCGGCACTCGCATCCTCTCAGAGTAGCGCCAGATGCTTTCCTCATCTCGTGGTCCACGGGCCTACTGTATGCCTTTCCTCCCACGCCACTTGTGTCCCGGACGCTGTTCAAAGTTGTCCAGGACAGGGCCTCCGTGATCCTAGTAGCGCCCAGGTGGCCGAGACAACCCTGGTTCCCTCTGCTCCTGCAGCTAGCGGTGGACACTCCTCTTCCTCTGGGGTTTCAGCCCGATCTCCTGACCCAGGATCAGGGCACTCTTCTACACCCCAACCTCCGGGCCCTTCATCTGATGGCCTGGCCGCTGAAAGGGTAGTCCTAGCTCCGCTCTTACTTCCCCCGGAGGTGGAGGCTGTCATCCTGGCGTCTCGGCGACCTTCCACCCGGAAGTCTTACGCCCTTAAATGGCGCCGCTTCTCGGCCTGGTGTTTCTCAGCGCTCTGAGGACCCCTTCGCCTGCTTAGTATCGGTGGTACTTCAATATCTGCTTTACCTCTCCGATCTAGGCCTCAAATCCAATTCTGTCAGAGTCCACCCCAGTGCTCTCTCTGCGCACCATTCGCCGGTGGAGGGCCAACCTCTTTCCTCGCACCCCTTGGTGGCGCGTTTCCTCAGGGGCCTGCTCCTGCTCAAGCCCCCGTTGCGCCCTCCAGCTCCCGACTGGGATCTCAATGTGGTTTTACAAAGGCTTACCTGTCCTCCTTTTGAACCCATGGCTACCTGCCCCCTTCGTTTCCTCTCCTGGAAGACTCTCTTCTTGGTGGCCCTTACCTCCGCTAGGCGCGTTAGTGAACTACAGGCCCTAGTGTCGGAGCCCCCTTATACTAAGTTCTACAAGAATAGGGTTGTCCTATGGACGCACCCTAAGTTTCTTCCGAAGGTGGTTTCCTCTTTCCACATCAATCAAGAGGTGGTTCTTCCGACCTTTTTTCCCAGGCCGCATACCAGCCGAGCTGAGACTGTTCTGCATACCCTGGACTGTCGAAGAGCCTTGTCTTTCTACCTTGAGCGTACGCGTGAGCATAGGAAAGCTGCTCAGCTTTTCGTATCTTTTGACCCCAATCGGTTGGGGGTCCCTGTCTCCAAGCGTACTCTGTCCATCTGGGTAGCTGACTGTATCGCCTGGGCTTATGGGGCAGCCGGCCTCTCCTTAGAGAGTAGAGTCACGGCCCACCATGTCAGGGCGAAGGCTGAGTCTGTGGCTCATCTCCGCTCTGTCCCATTGGCAGACATCTGCCGGGCCGCTACTTGGTCTTCAAGCCAGACTTTTGCGGCTCATTACTGCCTGGAGAGGGAGTCCCGCAGGGACAGTGCTTTCGGACAGGCAGTCCTCCACAATCTCTTTGAGGTTTAGGCAACTCCTATCCTCCGGCCCCGGTATTTGGCTACCGGCCGGATGCGTATTCAGAGAAGATTCCTTCCTTCTGTACTGCTGAGCTTGAGGAAGCTCTTTTAGGTTTGAGGTCTCCGGTAGCCTTAAGCTTGGGAGTCCCATAAGTGAGGACTGACTTCTTGCTTGGTCCTGGAGAAAGAGTAGTTACTCACCTGTAACAGGTGTTCTCCAGGAGCAGCAGGAATCAGTCCTCACTACCCTCCCTCCTCCCCTTGGAGTTGCATTCTTTCTGTTGTGTTTTTGCTGTCTTCGCTATGTCATCTGACTGAGCAAGATGGCACCCTCGGGCGGGAAGGTGACCGCGCATGCGCGCTGCAATCCCAAAGGCTTTCTTCGAAAGCTGGGGAAATTGCTCCGCGAGGGCTCCGTCGGCGACGTCACCCCTAAGTGAGGACTGATTCCTGCTGCTCCTGGAGAACACCTGTTACAGGTGAGTAACTACTCTATTTTGGAAGCCCAGACCAGCTGTATTCCACGCTTTAAGAAAAGTGGAAGGAAGTCCAAAAAACTGCCAGCATGGTTTAAAGGTGAGGTCAGAGAGGCTGTTGCCAAAAAAGTATCTTTCAGGAAATGGAAAAAAGAGCCAAACAACGAAACCTGGAAACAGCACAAGCATTGGCAGGTCAAATGCAAGGTATTGAAAAAGCAGGCAAAGGGAGAATTTGAGAAGAAGCTTGCTGCGGAAGCAAAAACGTGAAATAAAGATTTTTTTCAAGTACATTCGTAGCAAAAAACCTGTGAGAGAGTCAGTTGGTCCATTAGATGATAGAGGAGTTAAAGGGGCAATAAGAGGTGACAAGGCGATAGCGGAGAGACTGAATGAATTCTTTGCTTGGGCCTTTACTGAGGAAGATGTAGGGATGTTACCCATGACTGAAGTGGTATTTAAAGGTGCGGAAGAATTGAAGGAAATATCGATACATCGGGAAGATGTATTACAACTGTTAGATAAACTGAAGAGTAGCAAATCACCTGGGCCGGATGGTATACATCCAAGGGTGTTGAAAGAACTGAAATATGAGGTTGCAGACCTGCTATTAGTAATCTGTGAACTATCATTAAAATCATCTCTAATACCTGAAGATTGGAGGATCGCCAATGTAACACCAATTCTCCAGGACCAAGCAGGAAGTCAGTCCTCACATATGGGTGACGTCGGCGCCGACGGAGCCCTCGCGGAGCAAATTTTCCCAGCTTTCAAAGAAAGCCTTTGGGAATTGCAGCGCGCATGCGCGGTCCTCTTCCCGCCCAAGGGTGCCATCTTGCTCAGTCTTCTTTTTTCCGCGGAGCCCTACAGACGTTGCCTGTGAATCCCCCGCAGAAAAGTTGATTTTTCATTATTTTCTTTATTTTTCTTCGGTTCGATGCCGGTTCTTTTCCCGCCCGGACTCGCGACGCCGGTTACGAGTCCGTCCGTTATTTTTCGTTTTTTCTTGTCCTTAGTGACAGACTTCGAGCTTTTTTCTTTTCCCTGGCTGCCCGGTCGTTCGACCTCGCAGGGGCCCTTTTTCCCCCTATGGCGGCCAGTGGCTTCAAAAAGTGTGACCTCTGTAAGAAACGTATGTCTCTTACAGACACTCACGACTTCTGCCTCCGCTGCCTGGGCCCGGATCATAACTCCATGATCTGCGGACCATGCGGCAAGATGTCCTCCAAAGCACTGAGGAGTCGGCAGCACCAGCGGGAGCGTATCTTCTCTGACTCCGGCCGGGCTCGGACCTCGTCAGAGGCTTCGACGTCTCGGGACTCTGGTCCTGAGCTTCGTCGAAGTTCCTCTGAAAGGGGGTCTCCTACCCGGGATCATCATCGGAAGAAGAAACCCGCGAGGGCGGGTTCGGTGGACGCTCCTGGTTCCTCGAGGGCCAGGTCGCATAGCCCCGATTCCCGTCCCGGGTCCTTGGAGTCGGAGAGGCCGTCGAAACATCCTCAACTCGAGGAGGACTTGCCCGCTCACGTGAGTACTGTTGTCCTCGTGGACTCGCCTCCGAAGGAGTCGGGGGCTGCTGGGTCTCCTGAGCTCGGACTCAGGTTGACGGCCTTGGAGGTCAGCTTGGCTGCCTTCATGGACCAGCAGCGGGCATTAATCGCTGGCCTCGCTGGCGCTTCTGCCCTGACCGCCGGGACGTCGACTTCCAAGTCGACCCCGGAGACCGAGCCGATCCTCGAGTCGATCCTCGGTCGAGGTCTCCTTCGGCTTCCCGTTCGGGACCGAGGTCGTCGACGCCGACTCCCTCGGCGTCGGGGCGGATGGTTTCAGTACCCGCCCGACCGGAGCCAGTCGACTCCTCCTCCGAGGAGTCGGCCTGGGAATCTGAGGACGAAGAGTCACCTGGTTCCTTTCGGACTCGGTGTGTCCCATCGGACTCCCCCGAGTCCGAACCTCGGAGACGGTTCCCCCCGGAGGATACCCGGTTCTCGGACTTCGTCAGGGATATGGCCAAGGCCTTGGCCTTCCCTGCGGATCCCGAGGAGGAGCCTCGAGTCGAAGAACTCGATGCCCTCCAATATGACTCTCCCCCTAAGGAGGCCTTTATTGTACCGGTTCCTCCCATGCTGAAACGACTTCTCTTCCGCATGTGGGAGAGCCCGGCGTCGTTGCCGGTATTGAGCAAGCGGGTCGATTCCATTTATCGAGTCCGCAAGAGCCCCGGGTTCCAGAAGGCACAACTACCGCACCATTCCATGGTGGTGGAATCGACCATGCATAGACTGAAAAGTCAGAAGATGCACTCCTCGGTGCCCCCTGGTAGGGAAGCCCGTAGCCTGGATGCCCTCGGTAGGAAGTGTTTCCAGGGCTCTATGCTTGCTTGTCGAGTCCAGACGTACCAGCTCTACATGGGCATGTATCTCCGAGACCTGGCTAAAGAAATAGCCGGGTTCTCTGCTGGTCTCTCCGATGAACCTTTGCAGAGGTTCCAATCCTTGTCTACTGGTATTCGGGAGTGCTCCAAATTTATTTCTCGAGCAGCCTATGATGGTTTTGAGGCTTCGGCTCGAGTAGCCGCTGCCGGCATCGGTGGACGCCGCCAGGCTTGGCTCCAGTCGTCCGACCTCGAGCCCTGGGTGCAGGACAAGTTGGTCGATGTCCCCTGCCGAGGTGACAACCTCTTTGGCAAGCCCATGGATGAGAAGGCTGCACAAATCGAGATGGAGACTCTCACCAGAACTCGTCTCTCCAGGAAAACCTCTGCCCCTTCTCAAAAGAAGAAGGCCTCGGGGAAGAAGCCCTTTTACCCGAGGAAGGCGGCTGCCTACAAATACTACCCTCAGTATCAGGCCTCCCCAGCTCCCCCACAGGAGAAGCAGGCCAAGGGACGGGGTAATGGGTCCCGTAGGCAACCAGCCCCCAAGCCTGCACCACCGGCCCCTGCTCAGCAGGGTGGGGGTTTTTGACTTTCTCAGCATAGCCTCTCCCCCTCCGCTGGTTCCTCTCAGCACAGGAGGCCGGCTGGTCCACTTTGCCCACCGGTGGTCCAACATCACCACAGATACCTGGGTTCTTCAGATAGTTCAAAATGGCTATCTTCTTCATTTTCACCAGGTGCCTCCCTCCTACTTTCCGGGGGAGCCTTCCAGGCTCCCTCTGCACAGGGACTTACTCCTTCAGGAGTTAGCAAGTCTTATTCAGGACCGGGCCGTGGAACCGGTGCCCCACCACCTGAAGGGTCGAGGGTTTTACTCCAGGTACTTCCTGGTTCCAAAACGAACAGGAGGCCTCAGACCCATCCTGGACTTGCGAAACCTCAACAAGTTCCTTGCAAGGGAAAAGTTCAAAATGCTTACCCTTGGAATCCTGCTGCCCTACCTCCAGCAGGGAGACTGGCTATGCTCCTTAGTTCTGAAAGATGCGTATACTCATATCCTTATTCATCCAGACCACAGACAATACCTGAGGTTTGTGGTGGACGGACGCCATTACCAGTACAGAGTACTGCCCTTTGGCCTGTCCTCCGCCCCCAGAGTGTTCACCAAATTGAATGGGGTGTATGCTAATCCGCACGCATCACTAAACTCTTTGGGTATATCTCACTTGTTCCCTCCTACAGGTATTTCAATTCTAGCGTATGAGTCATTCCGCATGCGCGGCGTTTTTCTGAGTGAAGAACACATTTCAAGGAGAGGAGCCGTGAGTAACTCATTTAAATAGCGTGTCTAACTAACTTTTACTCTGTAGCTATCATACATTGATAAAGTTTTTTATCTTTATGAAGGCATCCCCTGACGAAACATTATGAGTGAAACGCCACGGCGCCAAGTTGTAGCGTCGGGAGTCTGAACAGGGAATTTGAACATTTTGAGTCTGTCCCATAACCATATGGAGGTTCAGCTGAAATGATAACAGACCATTGTGGCAGCGAGTGAAAGTGGAAACTTGAATTTCTAGCTGAAAAAACACATGTCTAGAGTGGCATTGAATTAAAGTGAAAATCTCGGTTCGACCAATTGGATGAAAAGGCATGATAACCCCCTTCACGTGAAGTTACAGGGGGACCGAGAGTTCTAAAATTGAGCAAAGCTAAGTAATTTTTCATTGTCTTCACTGGCTTCATGCATGTGCTTTATAGATGAGTTATGGATAGCTTTATATAAAATAATATTAAAAAAATCTTCAAAAAAAAGTCAAAACAAAAAACGATATGAGAGTAAGAAAATACTAAGTATCAGTGGAAGACTAAATTTAGCAATATTATACAGGTCGTTGATGTACAATAGACGCTCAGTTTTGCCTTTCATGAGCAACTCGAAGAAGCAGTCTAAATTCTGAGACCTGATTGCTATAGTCTCCAATGAGTCAAAAAAGTTAGTTATCTATATATGAAGGTAAAAAAGTAGAGCCTATCTAATTTTATACTGCTGAAGAAGCCACTCTGGCTACTCATTTCCTGCCCCTAGACAGGGCCCAAAGGCTCATGGATCTCGCCAGCCGCTTTCACAGCAATTCCCTGGTCTCGGCCAGGCAATTTCTGAGACTGCTCGGCCATATGGCTTCCACGGTCCATGTAACCCCCTATGCCCGCCTGAACATGCGACCTGCTCAATGGTGCCTTCGCAAACAATGGCATCAGGCCACTGGGAGCCTAGCGGACTCAGTACAGATCTCCGACCAGCTGGTCTCCTCTCTGCGATGGTGGCTTCACCTGCCAAACCTAGTACTCGAGGTGACTTTTCAGCCCCCTACACATTCTCAGGTCCTGACGACCGATGCTTCTCTCCAGGGTTGGGGAGCACATTGCCAAGGGACTTGTACTCAGGGTCTCTGGACTCCTTGGGAGTCCGCTCAGCAGATCAACTTCCTGGAGCTCAGAGCCATCCGCCTAGCGCTCAAAGCCTTCTCTCACCTGATTTCTCACCAGTCAGTACTTGTCCAGACAGACAATCAGGTTGCCATGTTCTACGTGAACAAGCAGGGCGCAACCGGCTCCTTCCTTCTCTGTCAGGAAGCACAGAAGCTCTGCTCTTGGGCCGTCCATCGCAACATCGTCCTCAAAGCTGTCTATCTCCCAGGTCAAGAAAACTACCTGGCCGACAAACTGAGCAGGGTCCTCCAACCGCACGAGTGGAGGTTGGATCCGCTTGTGGTTCAGCGGATCTTTCTATGGTGGGGCCTCCCCACCATGGATCTGTTCGCCAGTCCTCTGAACCGGCAGCTTCCCAGATTCTGCTCTCGACAGCCGCATCCTCTCCGGGTAGCGGCGGATGCTTTTCTGATTCCATGGTCCACAGGCCTCTTGTATGCCTTTCCGCCCATGCCTCTGGTGTCTCGGACGCTCTTCAAAGTTCTCCGAGACAAGGCATCGTTGATCCTCGTGGCTCCTCGGTGGCCGAGGCAACCTTGGTTCCCGCTTCTGATGCAGCTAGCGGTGGACACCCCTCTTCCTCTGGGGTTTCAGCCCGATCTCCTCTCGCAGGATCAAGGGACGCTCCTGCACCCCAACCTCCGGTCCCTTCATCTCATGGCCTGGCTGCTGAAAGGGTAGTCCTTGCTCCTCTCCAGCTGCCTCCAGATGTGGAAGAGGTTGTCTTGGCCTCCAGGAGGCCTTCCACCCGGAAGTCCTACGCTCTTAAGTGGCGTCGGTTCTCCGTCTGGTGTACTCAGCAGTCCCAGGACCCATTCTCCTGTTCGGCATCAGTGGTCTTGCAGTACTTGCTTTCTCTTTCTAATCTTGGCCTTAAATCCAACTCGGTCAAGGTCCACCTCAGTGCTATTTCTGCGCATCACGTGCCGGTGGATGGTAGACCTCTTTCCAGCCACCCTCTGGTGGCTCGTTTTCTCAGAGGCCTCCTTCTCCTTAAACCACCTTTGCGCCCGCCAGCCCCGAACTGGGATCTCAATGTGGTTTTACAGCGGCTTACCTGTCCGCCTTTTGAGCCTATGGCTACCTGTCCTCTTCGTTTTCTGTCCTGGAAAACCTTGTTCTTGGTGGCCCTCACTTCCGCTAGACGCGTTAGTGAGCTGCAGGCCCTGGTATCTGACCCTCCTTACACTAGGTTCTACAAGAACCGGGTAGTCCTACGGACTCACCCTAAGTTTCTTCCCAAAGTGGTTTCCCCTTTTCATATCAACCAGGAGGTGGTACTTCCGACCTACTTTCCCAGGCCTCACTCCAGTCGAGCTGAAATGGTCCTGCATACCCTGGACTGTAGGAGGGCGCTGAACTTCTACCTTAACCGTACGCGGGAGCACCGAAAGGCTGTTCAGCTCTTCGTGTCTTATGACCCCAACAGGTTGGGGCTCCCTGTCTCCAAGCGTACTCTGTCCATCTGGATTGCGGACTGTATCGCTTGGGCTTACGAGGCTGCGGGCCTCGTGCTGGAAAGGTAGAGTCACCGCTCATCGTGTTCGGGCGAAGGCTACGTCAGTGGCTTACCTCCGCTCTGTTCCATTGGCAGACATCTGCCGGGCCGCTACTTGGTCTTCAAGCCAGACTTTTGCAGCCCATTACTGCCTGGAGAGGGAGTCCCGCAGGGACAGTGCTTTCGGACAGGCAGTCCTCCGTAACCTCTTCGAGGTATAGGAAACTCCTACCCTCCATCCCGGATGTTGGGCTACCGGTTGGAGACATATTCAGAGAAGATTCCTTCCTTCTGTGCTGCTGAGCTAGAGGGAGCTCATTTTTGTGCTTAGGGTCTCCGGTAGCCTTAAGCTTGGGAGTCCCATATGTGAGGACTGACTTCCTGCTTGGTCCTGGAGAAAGCGTAGTTACTCACCTGTAACAGGTGTTCTCCATGAGCAGCAGGAATCAGTCCTCACAACCCTCCCTCCTCCCCTTGGAGTTGCAGTTTTATGCTTTCGTTTTGCTAATTTTTGCTGTCTTTTAGCTATGTCATCTGACTGAGCAAGATGGCACCCTTGGGCGGGAAGAGGACCGCGCATGCGCGCTGCAATTCCCAAAGGCTTTCTTTGAAAGCTGGGGAAATTTGCTCCGCGAGGGCTCCGTCGGCGCCGACGTCACCCATATGTGAGGACTGATTCCTGCTGCTCCTGGAGAACACCTGTTACAGGTGAGTAACTACGCTTTTTTAAAAAGGGTTCTAGGGGTGATCCGGGAAACTACGACCGGTGAGCCTCACGTCAGTACCGGGAAAAATGGTAGAAACCATCATAAAGAATAAAATTACTCAGCATGTAGATAGTCATGGCCTAATGGGAGATAGCCAACATGGCTTTAGACAAGGAAGATCTTGTCTTACTAATCTGTTATGTTTTTTTTGAAAGTGTGAATAAACAGGTGGACAAAGGTGAGTTGGTTGATATAGTGTATCTAGACTTTCAGAAAGCCTTTGACAAGGTCCCTCATCAGAGACTTTTGGTAAAACTAAAGAGTCATGGGATAGGAGGCAGTGTACTACTGTGGATCAGGAACTGGTTAAAAGATAGAAAGCAGAGTGTTGGGCTAAATGGCCAATTTTCCCAATGGAGAAAGGTGAATAGTGGTGTACCCAGGGATCTGTGCTGGGTCCGCTGCTTTTTGACATATTCATAAATGACCTGGAAAGAGGAATAACGAGTGAGGTTATCAAATTTGCAGATGACACAAAACTATTTAAAGTTGTTAAAACCCAAGAGGATTGTAGAAAATTGCAAGAGGATCTTGATAAATTGGAAGACTGGGCATCAAAATGGCAGATTAAATTTAATGTGGACAAGTGCATAGTTATGCACCTAGGGAAGAACAACCCAAACTATGGTTACACGATGCAAGGTTCCACATTAGGAACCACCACCCAGGAAAAGATTTAGACGTCATTGTGGATAACATGTTAAAACCCTCGGCCCAGTGTGCAGCAGTAGCCAAGAGAGCAAATAGAATGCTAGGTATCATAAGGAAAGGAATGGAAAATAAAACAAAAGATATTATAATGCCTCTATACCGTTCCATGGTGAGACCGCACCTTGAATATTGTGTGCAATTCTGGTCGCCGTATCTTAAAAAGGATATAGCGTTATTAGAAAAGGTTCAGAGAAGAGCCACCAAAATGGTAAAGGGGATGGAAGGATACTCCTATGAAGAAAGGCTAAAAAGGTTAGGGCTCTTTAAACTGGAAAAGAGACGGCTGAGGGGAGATATGATAGAAGTCTATAAATTAATGAACGGAGTGGAACGGGTAGACATAGATCGATTGTTTACGTTATCAGAATATAGAAAGACTAGGGGACATGCAATGAAGCTACAGGGTAAACTATTTAAGACTAATAAAAGAAAATATTTTTTCACTCAACGTGTAATCAAACTCTGGAATTTGTTACCGGAGGATGTAGTAAAGGCTGTTAGTGTAGCTGGGTTTAAAAAAGGTTTGGAGAAGTTCCTGGAGGAAAGGTCCATAAACGATTATTAAGAAGGGACCCAGGATATCAGTGCTTGACCCAGTACAAGCATTGCGGAACCTGTGTCTTTTGGGGAAACTGCTAGGTACGTATGACCTAGATTGGCCACTGTTGGAAACAGGATACTGGGCTTGATGGACCTTGGTCTGACCCAGTATGGCATAACTTATGTTCTTAATGTAGTGTACACTCCAAAAATATCATCAACGATAGTCAGCGCTATCTTATTATACGCTAGCCTTACTGAACTCCACTCCACAGACTGAATTATATCCTTCCTAAAAGGGTCTCAGACTTATGGACAACGAGCGACACCCCTATGCTCGCTGAACCTAGATTTATTTATTTTATTTATTTATTTATTTAACAATCTCTTATATACCGCAGCTTCCTAAGATCAGCTGCGGTTCACAAATAACAACAGGCAACAAATCATGGATTTGTTTTACATATAACGTCATATAACTATAACCAATGTACAGTAAACAGAAATGTTGAACAGATAGCACTGAACAGTGCAACACTATATACATTATGTACATTAACATTATATTATTAAATACATATACAAGTTATGTGGGATATAATCATTATGAGTAGTACAGATGCAGATAGGGCAGGTTTTCTTTTCTGTTATAGTGAGATGTAGATAAAACTGTTTAGCCTTTGTCTAATTCTTTTGATGGCTGTTCTATAGTGTTGTAGTGCATTGTAAAGAGGTGTGTTTTCAGTTTTTTTCGGAATTCATTAATCTCTGTTAATATTCTTAGTTCAACAGGGAGGGAATTCCAGGCTGTTGGGGCTGCATGTGAGAACGCTCTGTTGTTTGTTGATTTATTTGTTTTTATGAAATCTATGGGGGTTTTAAGTTTGTTTAGTTGATTTTTTCTTTGAGTAGGTTTTGGATGTTCTTTGGTAATTAAGTTACTTAAAGTAGATGGTGTCAAATCAAATAGTGATTTAAATACTGTTATTACTGTTATTACTGTTATTAGATAGTTTCTGACTGCCGCGAAGGCATTTAGTAAGCTGGTATTTAAACTTGTATATTTGTATATTTCTGCTCCCACCCACACCCCTACAATTAAATGTATATTTAGATTTGTGAGCTCTCATCTAATATATATTGAAACCAATTAATCTTCCTTTGATGTGTAAATCAATACTCAATCTAACTGTATATCTTAAAAATTCACTGTATTGTACGATACATTATGATTATGTAAAGTAAACTGCTGCTGATCGTAGGAAGTAGCGGTATACATATGTTTTCTAAATAAAAATAAAATAAATTGAAAGGTTTGTATGTCCCGTTTGCATCAATGACCCAGGTGAATGTATCAAATTCAATTAAATGGAACGTATCTTATCTTGTTGAAGTGCCTTGTTACAATGTTGCCAACATGGGTCCCCAATGCCAACACAGAGTACTGCTGTTGCGTTTCACTTCGCGTTTCATCAGGGGTTTTGATCATTGAGAACTGTGGCAATCTGTGATAGTTCCACGTCTTGTAAACTTTTCTGTGGTGAAACAAAGTAACACTTTAGACTTATACAACACTGTCTATCAATCTAGTAACTATCAGCTATATCTCAAAGTTGCTAACCTCTTTGTTTGTGGACAGCGATCAAGACACAACCAAAAAGAAAAAACAGTTGACAAGAGGAACCAAGTCGGATCGCCCGGTGTGGCGTCGGAAAGGAGTGTGGTGGAGCAATGCCCACGGTCACCAGTGTCGTTAGTAATCAACATCTTAGGGGTCTCTATCCCTCAAGAGCAACTTAACTTGTTGAACAAGGGACTATCGTTTGTCCCTGGGACTTATTATGACCCTTTCAATTTTCGCATAGATTTTGAGCAATTGATAAGGAAGTTACAGCTGAAAGTTTTCTTCGGGGATGAAGACAACCGGCTTGGTGACAGCCGCCCTGAGGGAATTTCTGTGAGACGGGTGGCTCTTCCACTTAAGTCTACTTGGAGCCCGATTGTCCGGGCGATTTCTATTTTTAAGGACTTGGTGCTCAATGATCTTCGAGTAGTAGAAAAGCGAGTAACGCACAGTTCCAGCTCGTTAACTATATCTGAATGGTGGACTTCGAAACAGCTTCAAAGTAGGGAAGATATCGTCATCCGAAAGGCCGACAAAGGAGGGGCAATTGTTATTTTAGATCGCACTTACTACATTTCGGAAGCATTACAACAACTTACTGATAGTTCAATTTATGAAGTGCTACAAACTGACCCCCTGTCATTTTTACAGTCGACGATCAAGGAGTTACCAGTGCAGCGCTGCAGGATAAAATGATGTCTAAGAAAGAGTGACTTTATTTGAACATGCCTAGTCCTAGAGTGGCAGTATTTTTACGCAGTGCCAAAAATCCATAAAGATCTTTTCAAACCCCCAGGACAACCGATAGTTTCTACGAGGGGCTCAGTTCTTGAGTCTGTATCCACGTTTGTGGATTTGTATTTAAGTCCTTTACTCACTGAGATTCCTTCTTATATTAAGGACACCACTGCTTTTTTTAAGGTTGTTGACCCATCATAAATTCCTGGCAGATGATAACGATTCGCTATTAGTGACCCTTGATGTCACCTCTTTGTACACCAGCATCCCTCAGCAGGCAGCTTTTGATACAGTCGGTCACTATTTGAGATCTCGGGGGGATCTTGATGAAGGCTTGGTGGGTTTTATTTTACAGCTGGCACGTTTAGCTATTTTTCATAATTATTTTATTTTTGAGGGGGTACTTTACCATCAGGTTTCAGGAGTTGCCATGGGCGCAACCTGTGCCCCTTCCATCGCCAATCTATATATGGCACAGTTTGAGGAACGATGGTTAAAAACAAGTCCATATACGGCCCACATCAAAGTATGGTGCCACTTTATAGATGACTCTGGTTTCTGCCAGACCGTAGACACAGTTCTATAGGAACAGGGTGGTCCTATGGACCCATCTGAAGTTCCTTCCAAAGGTTGTCTCCTCCTTTCACCTCAACCAGGAGGTGGTTCTTCCGACATTCTTTCCCAGGCCGCATACCAGCTGGGCTGAAACAGTCTTGCATACCCTGGACTGTAAGAGGGTGTTGTCCTTTTACATAGAACGTACGTGGGGGCACCAAAGGGCTACTCAGCTCTTTGTCTCCTTTGACCCTAATAAACTGGGGTTGCCTGTCTCCAAGCATACCTTGTCCACTTGGGTAGCAGATTGTATCACTTGGGTGTACAAGGCAGCTGGCCTCTCCTTGCAGGATCGAGTCACGGCCCACCGTGTCAGGGCGAAAGCCATGTCAGTAGCTCATCTCCACTCTGTTCCGTTGGCAGACATCTGCCGGGCCACTACTTGGTCTTCAAGCCAGACTTTTGCAGCCCACTACTGCCTCGAGAGTCCCGAAGGGACAGTGCTTTTGGACAGGCGGTACTCCGTAATCTCTTTGAGATTTAGGCAACTCCTACCCTCCGACCCTAGTGTTGGGCTACCGTATGGGGGCGTTCTCAGAGGATATTCTTATCACGGATGCTGAGGCTCTTAAGAGGGTGCCATTTTTTCAGCTTTGGGTTCCCAGTAGCCTAGAGCTGGGGAGTCCCATATGTGAGGACTGACTTCCTGCTTTGTCCTGGAGAAAGAGTAGTTACTCACCGTAACAAGTGTTCTCCAGGAGCAGCAGGAATCAGTCCTCACGACCCTCCCTCCTCCCCTGGAGTTGCAGTCATATACTTCATTTTGTGTTTTTTGCTGTCTTTTAGCTATGTCGTCAGACTGAGAAAGATGGTATCCTTGGGCAGGAAGGGGACTGCGTAGGCATGCTGCATTCCCAAAGGCTTTCTTTGAAAGTTGGGGAAATGCTCTGCATGGGGGCTCTGTCGACGTCACCCATATGTGAGGACTGATTCCTGCTGCTCCTGGAGAACACCTGTTACAGGTGAGTAACTACTCTTTCTGCTGTATCCTACTCCACTATACCAACTCTTAAGTGACCACGGCATAGAGGTTGCATGCTATTCTGCTGCTGGCAGTGTGGCAGGGAAAAGCACAGACTTAATCTCCAGGAACAAGCAGGAATGAGTCTTCACATATGGGTATCATCGGTACCGACGGAGCCTGCGCGGGAACGCTCCCCAGCGTCCAAGAGGAAAGCTTTTGGGAGCATCCCACAGTGCCTGCGCGCTGCCTTCCCGCCTTTTCCAACTGCCTCTCTCCAGTTCTTCTTTTCCGCGGAGCCAGCAGGTCGTGTTCCTGTCACCGCTGAAGAATTTCTTTATTTTCTTTTATTTCTTTAGTCGCTTGTCTGCCTTCTCGACGCCGGACCGGTACCGCCGGTCTTTTCTTTCTTTATTCTAAAAAAAAAACAACAAAAACAACCCCTACTGTTTCTCACTTCAGTGCTTTTTTCTTCTTGGGCCTTAGGCCTATGAAAATTTTTCCTCATGGAAAAGCCCGCCTCTGGGTTTAAAAAGTGCACGAAGTGCAGCGGCACTATTTTTGTCACCGACACACATGAATGGTGTCTAAGATGTTTAGGTCCTGACCATTCCATCACGGATTGTGAGTCCTGTTCCATGATGTCAAAAAGAGGTCTACAGAATCGAGCAGCCAAGCTCAGTACCCTGTTTCCCTCTGATGCAGCTTCGGTTGCATCGACGTCTTCCAGGGCTTCTTCTTTCTCACATGGATCTCAGGTAACCAAACTTAAGTCCAGCCGGTCCTCGAAGGGTAAATTTCCCTCTAAGTATCGAGATGCCTCCGGGCTTGCCCTCGAGGGATCCGCACCGGCAAAATTACCCCGGCGGGAGGCTCCGGCTTCCAAAGCTTTATCTATGGGGTCACAGGTTGACATCGATGGCTCGGCCTCGACCGATCACCTGTTGCCATGTTCTGGGGTACCGGTGGTTCCCACCGGTACCGACATCCAGACATTGGTGGCGTCGATGGATCAGAATATCCTGACCATGCAATGTGCCATCACGGCATTCATACAAGCTGCGACGCCTTCGGTACCGCAACAAACTCCGTTGTCGGTACCGACTTCGGCACCGGTACCGATATCGGTTCCGGTACCGATTGCATCGACATCCGCTTCGGTGTCGACTGCAGCGGTACACTGTTCTGTGATGCCCATCGGTACCGATCACCCCCGATGTCGATACCGCCCGGTACACGTATCTGGCTCTGCAGGAGCATCCAGACAGGCGATACTTCGATTCCTCTGAAGACTCTGATGAATCAGAGGTCTCTGTTGAAGCATCGGTGATCCATCCTCAGGAGCCCTCTTCTCCAAAAAGGAGAATGTCTCCTCCAGAGGACTTGTCTTTCCAAGACTTCATCAGGGAAGTGGCCAAGGGCCTTTCCATCTCAGTGGCCCCTGAGACAGAGCCTAGAGCCAAAAAATTAGATATTTTACAATATCCTAAGGCTCCTAAAGAAGCAGCCACTTTACCAATACATGAAATTCTTTATGATCACATGTTGGGCATATGGGAGACTCCTCTCACCACTTCCCCTCATTCTCGCAGGTTGGACACCATGTATCGTGTTCCTCCTTGTCCTGGCTTCCATAAGACTCAGCTTCCTCACCACTCCATTGTGGTGGAGTCTGCTATGAAGAAGATAAAGAGTACAAAAAGGCACTCTTCTGCTCCTCCAGGAAGAGAATGCAGAACCCTAGATGCCTTTGGCAGGAGAATTTTCCAGGCCAGTATGCTTGTTGCCAGAATCAACTCATATAGTCTCTATATGGGGATGTTTCTAAAAGAGGTTACAGATCACCTGCAAACTTTATCTCCTTTTATTTCAGAAGATAAAAGGGAAGAGTTCCTCACCTGGCTCAAACATGCCCAGGATATTTCTAAGTTTTCCAACCGTGCAGCCTTTGACTCCTTTGAAGGTGCCAGCAGAGCCTCGGCTATTGCCATAGGTGCACGCAGAGTTGCTTGCTTACAAGCTTCTGATTTGGAACCTTGGGTTCAAGATGGACTAGGAAACCTTCCTTGTACAGGTGAAAACCTTTTTGGCAAAGATTGGCAAGCAAAGGCCACCCAAATGGATGCTGAAAATTCTGCTTTAGATAGACTTTCAAAGTCTACTTCTACTCCTTTTAAGAAAAGGTTGTTCAAAAGGTTTTTTTCCCCAAAAAAGGGAAATATTATTCTGCTTATAGTCAGCAGTCATCTGCAGGTCGTTTTGCTACAAAGAGACAGCAACAACCGAAACAGGCCAAGCCTAAGGCTGCTAGGACTGCTACGGCCCAACAGCCTCAGCCTCCTCAGGGCCTTTGACTTACACCTAGAGAACTTAGCCTTTCTGGCTCTAGAACATCCAGAGCCTCTCACCATTCCAGGAAGGTTAGCTCACTTTGCTCCCAGATGGGAACAAATCACAACAGAGCAATGGACCCTCTCCATCATAAGGGAAGGGTACAAGCTTCATTTCTCAAACCTTCCCCCTCACACCATGGTGAGACAGTTCAATTCTCCAACATCTCTTCTCGACCTTCTGGGTCAGGAGATTGCTACCCTTCTTGCCCAAGGGGCAATAGAAGAAGTACCCCCTTCTTCAACAGGGGTCAGGGTTCTACTCCCCCTACTTTCTCATCCCAAAGAAAAAAGGGGGCTACAGACCCATATTAGATCTCAGAGAATTGAACAAGTTTCTATGCAAGGAGAAATTCAAGATGATTTCTCTCGGTACTCTCCTTCCATACCTCCAGAGTCAGGACTGGCTTTGTTCTCTAGATCTCAAGGATGCGTACACCCATGTTCTCATCCATCCAGCACACAGAAGGTTCCTTCGGTTCCTTTTCCAGGGAAAGCACTATCAATACAGAGTGCTTCCCTTCGGTCTGGCCTCTGCTCCAAGGGTGTTTACAAAATGCATGGCAGTAGTATCTGCATTTCTACGCACTCTAGGAATATTTGTGTTCCCATATCTGGACGACTGGCTCATCAGAGCTCCATCCCAGTCAGAGGCCCAGGCTTCCCTGGCCTGCACAAGGCATATTCTTCAGTATCTGGGACTTGTACTAAACATCCCAAAGTCCCATCTCACCCCTACTCAATCTCTAGAGTTCATAGGGGCCTTACTGGATACCACCACTGCAAGGGCCTATCTTCCCTAGGCCCGTTGCCTACGCTTGGTGCAGTTAGCCTCCCAGATTCAGTTAAAGTCCCATTTAACTGCTCGAGAGATGTTACAACTGTTAGGCCACATGGCCTCAACCGTGCATGTGGTCCCTTATGCTCGTCTTCACATGAGGGCAGCTCAATGGACTTTGTCCACCCAATGGACCCAGGCATCAGGGTGCCTGTCAGACAAAATAGCAACCTCCAGTTGCCTTTTTTGCTCTCTCCAGTGGTGGAAATCCACCCAAAATCTGTTGCTGGGGTCCCCCTTTCAACAGGTGTTACCCCAAGCAACCCTCACAACAGATGCCTCCCCAAAGGGCTGGGGAGCTCATCTACAAGATCTCTCCACCCAAGGCATCTGGTCTCCACAGGAGACATCTCTACATATCAACCTCTTGGAGCTCAGAGCAATTCTTCTAGCTCTCAGAGTCTTCCACACCCTGCTCAGCTACAAGACAGTCCTCATCCACACGGACAACCAAGTAGCCATGTTCTACGTGAACAAGCAGGGGGGGGGGGGGACTGGCTCTCTGTCGCTTTGCAACGAAGCTCTGAGATTGTGGGCCTTCGCCAGAGAGCATCAAATTCATCTTATGGCAGTGTATCTTCCAGGAGTTCAAAACTCTTGGGCAGACAGACTCAGTCGAGTTCTGCTTCCACACGAATGGTCCCTCCATGGGGGACCAGATAGCCAGGATTTTTCAAATTTGGGGAACCCCAGACATAGACCTGTTTGCAAGTCCGTGGAATGCCAAACTTCCCCGGTTCTGTTCCAGGATTCCATGTCAGGGAGTTCAGGCCAGGGATGTCTTCGTCCATCACTGGGGGCAAGACTTCCTCTATGCCATCCCACCCATTCCCCTAATTCCCAAGACACTGTTCAAGCTTCAGAGAGACAGGGGGTCTATGATCCTCATAGCACCACGTTGGCCACGCCAAGTGTGGTACCCTCTACTTCTGCTTCTCTCTCAAGCTCCCTCCCTGGACTTGGGATCTGCTCCAGACCTCCTGTCCCAGGAGCAGGGAACATTGTGGCACCCAAATCCCCAGTCTCTTCATCTCAGGGCCTGGTTGCTGAAGGCCTAGACCTTCAGGATTTGCATCTTTCTCAGCAAGTGAAGGATATCCTTCATGCTTCCAGAAAGCCTTCCACCAGACGTTCCTATGCTTTTAAATGGAAGAGGTTTACCATTTGGTGTGCAGAGAAGGGTCTTAACCCTCTGGCAATACCTCTGAATTCTCTACTGGAGTATTTGCTGCATTTATCCCATGCAGGCCTTAAAACGAATTCAGTAAGAGTCCATTTGAGTGCTATTGCAGCATCCCTTAAGCCTCTCAATGGACAACCTATTTCCTCTCATCCTCTTATAGCAAGGTTCATGAGAGGCCTTCTTTTGACTAAACCTCCCATTAGACCACCTCCAGTGGCATGGGACTTGAATCTAGTTCTTGGCCAGCTTATGAAGCCACCCTTTGAACCCTTAGCCACTACCTCCTTGAAATTTCTTTCCTGGAAGGTTATTTTTCTCATTGCAGTCACTTCAGCTCGCCGCATCAGTGAGCTGCAAGCCTTGGTGGCTAATCCTCCTTACACTAGGTTCCATCATGACAAGGTAGTCCTCAGGACCAATCCACACTTTATGCCTAAAGTGGTTTCTCCTTTTCATCTGAATCAAGAGGTGTATTTACCTGTCTTTTTTCCAGGACCTCACGCATCAAGCGCAGAGAGGAATCTCCATACCCTGGATTGTATGAGAGCACTTGCTTTTTACTTACAAAGGACACAGCAACATAGGCAGTCTTCTCAACTCTTTGTTGCTTTTGATCCCTCTCATTTAGGACTTCCAGTCTCTAAGAGAACTCTGTCCAATTGGATTGCTCAGTGTATTTCTTTCGCCTACCAGAGTAAGAACCTTTCTCTAGAGGGCCATGTCACAGCTCACCGAGGGCAGAACTCTACACCTTGCAGTAGGAGTCTCTGCCCAGGGAGTCTTATGGTCCTGGTACCATCCATTCTTTCCCAGCTGCTTCTCTGCATATGGGAAACGCCTGCCTCTGTCCCTATTGGTTAATAGGAGACTCTATGCCATGTGTGGCCCAGGGTTTCAGAAGACCCAACTTCCTCACACCTCCATGGTAGTCCAATCTGCTATGCGGAAACAAGAGTCAGAAGTCACACTCTTTGGTCCTGTCTGGCAGGGAGTCCCATGCCCTCAGGGGCAAGGTGTACCAGGGATCTATGCTGGCATGCTGCATTCAGGCATACCAATTGTATATAGTGTCACCACCAGGTGGGCAGACTGCCTCCTGGCTAGCAGGCCTGCGTCTGATGGTAAAGAATGTAGTTGCACGACACGAGTGGTTGAAGGCAAAAAGGATTTATTCCCCTCCCGGGGTCGGATTATTCAAATAACAAAACACAAGTACTCAAAAGAAATGAGCCATGCTTTCTGGCAAAAACATAAAGGAACATTAGAACAATTTCTTCTTGCTTCAAAGTAAAGTATAAAGTTAGGCATTCAAATTCAGCACACAGTCTCACTGTGTGGAAACCAGCATTCAGTAGTTATAGTGTTTTCCTTTCACACTATGCTCAGCTCTGACTAGCACAAAGACATTATTTTATCTGACAAAATCAGTGTGCAGTCCATTGGGTCACTGTTAGAAGAACACTCACTGAGTGTGTCAATAATCATTGGTTCTTGCACGCATTCAGAACTCTCCTTATTAAATATGCTTGTAAGTTCCCCTGTGCCGTGCCGTCACAGTGTCTCTCAGCTGTACTCGCTCTATGGCTAGAATAACTGCTCTCGTAGCCTCTTGTGTCTGGGAGAGAGGGAAGCCACCACTCAGGGTTCTTATAAACTCCCTTCCTATAGGAGGTTCCACCCCTGGAGAGCTTATTAGTTCTATCCTCAGGTTGGGATAGATAATGTCCTTCTCCCCTCTTAATATCAGGTTTTAGCCTGCGGGGTTTTCTCTGAGGCTTAGGAATTTCTATAAGGTCATCTTCAGACATGCACACATCCTCTGGGTAATATCTTTCTTTCTCTGAAGGTTTTGAATGCTCTTTGCTCAGCTCTCTGCTCAAATCCCTCGGCTGGGAGTTACAGCCCTGCCCCCACCTTGGATTTCCTGCACGAGGCTGCTCTGCATTCACACTGTAGGAATTTCTATCATTCACAAACTTTAACTTCCCACCATAATCACTCCTCAGGTCACAGCTTCCTGATACATACAGTTTGGCTCTTGGCTTCCAGTCACTCCGGCTGGAATGTTGCCTCTCTGTTTCAAAGTGTTTGCAATCAGCAGAACATTCACACCTGTTCTCTGCTCTTGCTAGCTGCTTCTTCCTGTAGGACTCTGGGTAGTTACTCGGGTGAATTCTTCCTGGCTCTAACTCTGACTCACTTCCTGGGTCAAAGTAGGAAACTCCTCCTGCTTCCTCTCGGCCAGCTGCTTCAGGTAAGACAGCCTGTTCTCTTTGCTCACGTTGTTCTAACAGTTCTCGCCGTCCTGCTAGTTCTCCTAGTTCTCCTAGTTCTCCTAGTTCTAACCCTGTGTTCCCTGCACTGCCCTTATAAGGGCTGTAAGCTCTTCCCCTTTTCAGGTGCACGCTATCAGGAACTAGGGAATGTTTCTCAGCTGAGGGTTTTTCAGACCTCGTGGCTGAGTTTGTTTCTGTTGTCCCTGACAACAGCTGCTCACATGGCCTGCTTGCCTGTCAGCTTCAGGACTAAAATGCCGTGACTCTTGTGCTTTTAAGGTGGAGAATGGAGCTTCTTCATCACAATAGGTATGTTCCTGTGCGGCCTTGCCAAAGAGCTTGGTGGTTTTTTCCACAGGTCTGGGTGGGGACCAGCTCCTTAGGTTCCAGTCCCTCCTGAGGTCAGCTGCAGACTGCTCAAAATACCTTTCCCACACCACATAAAACTGGTTTGAATCTTCCACCTGTGTAGCAGTGGCGGGCATTGGAGCCTGACAACAGGCATGGTGCCAATCTTCAGACTTTGAGCAGTGGGTGCAGGAAAAGCTCCTGGATGTCCCCTGCCTTGGTGAAAAGCTGTTCGGCAAGCCCATGGAGGACAAGGCAGCCAAGATCAAGACGGAATGCATGACTTGCACCCATCTTGCAAAAACATCCTTACTTCCCCAGAAGCAGCACACCAAAAAGCCCTTCTTCCAGAGGAAAGGGCTTCCCTAGAGGGGATACCTGCCATGCCCCTGTGCCAGTGACCAGCACTTGGGCCTGAGCACTCCCTTTGCCCTATCAGAAGCCCAAGGACCAACCATCAATGTCACCCCTGCCAGCACCTGAGTTTTAATGCCAAAAGCATAGCCTATCACCCCCTGGGGTTCCTTCTACCTGTGGGAGTACACCTGTCTTTTTGCCACCGAATGGGCGGCTATCACTGACACCTGGGTCCTACAGGTGATCATCTTTGCCTGGACAGATTCCCTCTGTTCTGGCAGAGCCTACCTGGCTTCCCTCGCAACAGGTTTCCTTGCAGCAAGAGTTGAACAATCTCCTATCAGCAGGCAGTCAAAAGGGTCCTGCTGCACCTCGGGTCTGGGATTTTATTCCCAGTATTTTCTTATTCCGAAGAGGATGGAGGAGGGGGGGAGGGCCTCTGCCCAATCCTTGACCTCAGGAATCTGAACAAGTTTCTGGTGCGGGAGAAGTTCAAAATGCTATCCCTTGGCATCCTGCTGCCCTACCTCCAGCAGGGCGACTGGCTATGCTCTTTATCTCAGATGCTTATGCTCACATTCTTGTCTTCCTCAAGCACAGGAAGAACCTGTTTCAGGATGCAGAGAGAGCACTTCCAGTACAGAGTGCTCCCCTTCAGGCTCGTGGCTGCAACTCTCACCTCTGGCTGGCTGCAGGGCATATCTGTCTACCCTTACCTAGACAATTGGCACCTCAGCAGAGGAGGCTCGGCTCTCTGCATCACACAGTTCTCATCCTCGAGCGCGCTGGGGTTTCTGATCAACTACTCCAAATCCCACCTCAGACCAGTATGGACCCTGGAGTTCATTGGCGCTCTTCTTGACAGAGCATGCAACTGCTTTTCTCCCTCGCATGTGTAGATCAACTCCATGCTCTGGCTGCTGAGGTTCAGGGCTGGCCCAGAGCTTCAGCACGGGCAATGCTGTGCCTCCTGGGATACATGGCCTCGACAGTGCACATTGTTCCCCAAGCTCACATGCAAGCAGCCCAGTGGTGCCTCCAGATGCAATGGCCTCAGACTGCTTTCAGGTCCCCACCAGGTGTCTCACAGCGTAGTCGAGTCCCTGGTCTGGAGGCAGGACCCTTGGAGCCTCCTTCAGGGCATGCCTTTCCAGACTCATCTGCACAAACTCATCTTGATACACCTCACTGTTGGGCTGGGGAGCCCACTGTGGCAACCTCTGTACCCAGGTAAGGTGGTCACCCAAGGAATCTCATCAGTAGATCAACCTGCTCGAGCTTAGAGCAGTCCGGTTGGCCTTGAAGGTCTTCGAGCGCCACCTGAGGGGCAGGTCGGTGCTTGTGCAGACTGACAACAGTCTCTTGTTCTACATCAAGGAGGGGTGGCATGGGCTCCCGCTGCCTCTGCCAGGAGGCAGTTCTCCTCTGCTCCTTTGCAATGCTCCAGGGCATGACCCTAAGAGCTGTCTACCTCCTGGACCAAGACAATGTCCTTGTGGACAGGTCAGCAGGCTTCTCCACCTGTACAAGTGGCACCTGAGTCCACAGGTGGCTCTCCACCTGTTCTGCAGTTGGGACTCCATCTATGGACCTGTTTACCAGCCCAGCAAACATGCAGCTCCCCCACTTCTGTTGGCTGACACATCTGAGCAGGGTGGCCCTGGATGCATACCTCCTGTCTTGGACCTCTGCGCTGCTGTATGTGTTCCCTCCCACTCCTGGCAAGGACCCTCCACAAAATCCATTAAGACTGAGCCTTGGTGATCCTTGTGGCCTTGACAACTTTGGTTCCTGCTTCTACTCTGGCTCTCATCAGCCTCCGGTTCCCCTGGGCGGTGCCCCTAGTCTGCTGATGCAAGAGGAGGGGTGGGTGCTTCATCGAACTTGGTCTCATTATCCCTGACAGCCTGCTAGCTTAATAGGTCTCTTTACCCTTGCTGTTCCTCCTAGTGGAGATAGGATGTCCTTGCTTCGAAGAAGGACTCAAGGCCGGCCTATGCCCTGAAGTGGTTGTGTTTTTCAATCTGGCTCTCTGAGCTACAGAGTGACCTATTCTCCTGCCCCATCTGGTGGATTCTCCAGTACCTTCTCCACCTTTTGCAGATGGGACTGAAGTCTAATTTGGTCAGGATTCACCTGTGTGCCATCTTGGCTAACCACTTGCCTGTCAAAAGGAAACCTCTCTTGGGCCAACCTCTGGTCTCCTGCTTTCCAGACCCCCCCTCCCCCTATATATCTGGTTTCTACCAGCAGAATGGGACCTGAACATCATGCTGATGCAGCCACCCTTTGAGCTGATGGCAATGTGCTTGCGCTGACACTTCTCCTGGAAGGTGACTTTTCCTGGTGGCATTGACCAGGGCGAGTCAGTGAACTTCAAGCCCTCATGGCTGAGGTTCCCTACACCAGGTTTTATAGGTACAGGGTACTCCTCCACATCCATCCCAAATTACTACAGAAGGTTGTATCTGAGGTGGAAATCAGGAGGTGGTCTTGCTGGCTCTCTTTCCAAGACCTCACACTGGCTGGATGTCAGAGGTCCTGCATACACTCAATTGCAAGAGGGCTCTTGCTCTCTACCTGCAACATACCCAAGGACATTGCAGGTCCCCCTAGTTCTTCATCACCTATGATCCCAATTGTCTGGGGCTGGCAGTCACCAAGCACACCATGTCTATTTGGGTGACAGACTGCATTGTCTTTGCCTGTGAAGGCGGGTGCCCTGCTGGATCACTTGGTCATTGCACATGCCATCTGCAGCTTCGCTATGCTCAGTGCCTCTGATGGACATATGCTGGGTGGCAACCTGGTCTTCAGCAAATACCTTTACCTTGCACTACTACCTGGAGAGGGAGTCCTGCCGGGACAATGCCTTCAGCCAGGCTGTACTCTGTAGTCTGTCTGGGGTATAAGCAACTCCTGCCCTCTGACCCTTCTGCAGCTACCGAGAGCTTGCTTCACAGACCCGAAGACTGGCTCCTTTCGGACATTGGCTTCTGTTCATGGCCTCAGGTGTGTTTGGTTTACAGGTTTGGTAGCCTGTAGCTAGGGAGTCCCATAAGTGAGGACTGATTTCCTGTTTGTTCCTGGAGAAAATGTAGTTATTCACCTGTAACAGGTGTTCTCCAGGGATAGCAGAAATCAGTCCTCACTACCCTCCCACCTCCCCTGTGGAGTTGCAACTTTCTTTGTCCTTCCCTTGCCATTCTGTTTAGTAGGGCTCTAGGTTTGGGACCTGACTGAGCAAGATGGCACCTTTTGGGCAGGAAGAGGACCACATGTGTGGCAGCAATCCCAAAGGCTTTCTTTGAAAACTGGGGGATTGCTTTGCATGGGCTCTGTTGGTGCTGATGTCACCCATAAGTGAGGACTGATTTCTGCTGTCCCTGGAGAACACCTGTTACAGGTGTGTAGCTGTTTTCTTACTTGAGTGTGACATGGGAGGCCCCACTTGTGTGGTCTTTTCAGTAGCCATAAGTGGGGAAAATTGGTTCAGCTACATTCCCTGATGAGGGCCTGTTGAGTGGCCACAAATTGGAAGGATTTGAAGCATACATCACTAGCGCAAACTGCACACCCTCCATTCCCCCCCCCCCCTGCACTCACAAAGATTGTTGCAGACTTAGAGAAATCTGTCAGCCACCTTTTTCCACAGTGCTGCTTAAAAATAACCAGTCTACTGATGCAGTTTTAGTGGAGTAGAGCTGAGCCAGGCACAGATCCTATGCCTGGGAGTCAGTAGCCTTGCTGGAGCCTCCTGGTACCATCTGAGGGACACAATTTGGGGTACACTACCAGCAACCACTGACACTGTGGGTGCTTCCTGCTTTTTTTTTTTTGCCTGTTGTGCACCTGGGGGATAGTGCAGTCCTAATCCGTGCTTCTTTGCTACAGCCTTTAAGGTGTTTTATGTAAAAGTGCAGTTAACACATGCTCTGATACTTAACCTGTCATTTTTCAGTGAACATTTGACCTGTAGCAAGTGCGACAGCTTCTGAGTCACCCCTGGAGTGCATACTTTCGTTTTCTATGGCAGGGGATATAGTTAGGCCATATGGTCTTTTTCTGCTGAGATCTTTATAATGTTCTCTAGGAACAAGTAGGAAGTCAGCCATCGCATATGGGTGACATCAGCATGGGCTCTGTTGGCACCGAGCATTCCCCAGCTTTCAAAGAGAGCCTTTGGGAAATGCTACCACACATGTAGTCCCCTTCCTGGCCAAGGGTGCCATCTTGCTCAGTATTTTTTCCTGATCGTCTCTCCGGGCCAGTCCAGGAACAAGAGGGTTGTCAATCTTCTTCAGCAACTGAGGACTGAAATCTGAAGTTTTGCAGATCTGGTATCTGGCTCCCCCTGCTGGGCGCACTTCAGTCTTTTCCGTCCTCAGCAGCTGGAAGGGACGTTCCTGGCTGGCTCCTCTTCAGAGAGTTTATTTTTATTTATTTTGGCTAATTTTTTTACAGAAGTTTTTCTGGGTAGAGCCCTAGCAGGGTTCCCCCCCCCCCTCCGATTCCACAAACGGAGCGGTTCTCAGGAAATACTATTGGGGCTGATGGAGGCAGAGCCTGTCTTTTAATCAGCTCCGGTCATCGAGGGAGGGAGCAGTGCAGTGCTGGGAGCCCCAGATACCTTCCTGCTGCCCTCGGCGATTTCGGTGGCTTCCCACTAGCAGTGGGGGTGAGAGCCGAATAGAGGTGTAACGCCGCAGAGCCCTTCTTTTCCTGGTATGTTTACTTTTGTTTAATTTTGTTTAATCTTGTCGGGGCAGCGTGTTTTCTCGGCGGTTGCTTAATCCGGAGGTTTTTTTCAGCGCGGCTGAGCTCCGTGACGGTTTTCGTCGCAGTTTTCGCTGCGGGCTTAGTTTTTCCTTTCCAAGTTTGCTTGTGGCTTGCTCAGTTGTACCGGACTGTTTTTCAGGTCTTCTGGGGTTACTGGTCATGGAGGGTCCCTCGGAAGGACGCTCTCAGGGCAGTTCAGTTTTGGCGGGAACGGCAGCCATTTCTGAAACACCTCAAGTCAGTTTGACACCTCCACAAAAACCGGCAAAAAAGAGAGCCAAATCCAAACGACAAGGGCAGGTGGAGGATGCTCCCCCACAGTCCCTGTCTGATATTCCTCAGGGTTTGCAGTCTGTGTTTTCGGCTGATTTTATTTTGGCCCTTCATCAGGCTTATTGTATCAAATGGCAGCAGGCCCAGAACAAGCCCTCTGCTCCGGCGGCTGAGCATGGTGTAGATTCTATGCCCTCCCTGTCAGACCCGGGCGAGGGTCTCTCTAAGGTGGTTTCCCTAGCGGTTGGTGCAGACAGGCCTGCTCAGGACTTCTCGGACCTCCCGGGGGTGGAGGAAGGAGAACTCCTCTCTGACTCAGGTTTAGAGTGGGCTACTGACTTCGATGATGCGGAGTTGAGTGCTGGCGAGGATCCCAACACCTTTCGCGTCTTTCGGAAGGAGGAGTTGGGGGCCCTCATTGCTCAGACTTTGTCGGCTTTGAATATTGCGTTGCCAGTGGCTTTGGAGGCACCTTTGGAGGATCCCCTCCTGCAGGGGTTTAAAGCGGAGCAACGGTGTTTTCCTGTGCACAGAGTCATGAAGCAGATGGTGGAATCTGAGTGGGAATGCTTGGAGGCTTCGTTGAGAGGAGCGCAGGCTATTGGCCGCTTGTATCCTTTGTCGCAGGACGAGCTTGAATTATTGAAGATGCCTAAGATGGATGCTTTAGTGACGGCGGTCACCAAGAAGACCACCATTCCGGTAGAAGGCGGTGCGGCACTAAAGGATCTCCACGATAGAAAGTTGGAGGCCTTGTTGAAACAGACCTTTGAGGCCTGTGCTCTCTCGTTGCGAGCGGCTATATGTGGAGCGTTTGTCTCCCGGGCGTCCATTCGGTGGATTCAGGGGGCCCCTCTCACACGCCCCGAGCAGGATGAAGGCGCGAAGCTAGAGTCAGCGGCAGCGTACCTGGCCGATGCCTTTTACGATATGGTGCGGATTTCCGCAATGTCCATGGCGGCGGTAGTGGCAGCTCGTAGATTTCTTTGGTTGCAGAATTGGTCGGTGGATGCCTCCTCCAAAGCGAGACTCAGTAAGCTCCCTTATAAAGGTTCACTACTCTTTGGAGCAGCTTTGGAAAAGATTGTAAAGGATCTTGGAGATTCTAAGGGTGGTCGGCTTCCGGAAGATCGGCAGAAGCCGTCCAAACTGGCCCCTTTACACAGGGGGGCGTCTTGTGAGTTTCGCTGATTCCGTGGTTCCCGGTTTACTCCTTATCAGAGAGGTCGCTTTGTGGCCAGGGGGCAGTCCTTTCGGTGGGCTCGGGGTTTCGGAAGAGGATACTTCGGGTCCCAGCAGCATGCCACCAAGAAGCCGCAATGAAGTGAGGTTGGTCCAGGCGGATTTCCCGGTGGGGGGAAGGCTTCAAGCCTTCCTATCGGCCTGGGCCAACATCACTTCCGACCAGTGGGTCCTCGAAATCATTCGCGAGGGGTACTCCCTCGAGTTTGCTCGTCCGGTGTCAGAGGCTTCGTGGTGTCTCCCTGCGGTTCAGTGGAAAAGCGCGTGGCGGTTGCTCTGACCCTCCGACGGTTGTTCAGTATTCGGGCGGTGGTTCCCGTTCCTCCGGACCAATTAGGATCAGGTCGGTACTCGATTTATTTTGTAGTGCCCAAGAAGGAGGGTTCTTTTTGTCCTATTCTGGACCTCAAAAACGTCAACCGTTGCTTGCTGGTTCCGCATTTCCGCATGGAGACGCTACGCTCGGTCATTGCCTCAGTGCAACCGACGGAGGTGTTGACGTCCATAGACCTTACGGAGGCCTATCTTCATATTCCCATCCGGACCGAGCATCAGAAATTTCTTCGTTTTGCGGTCCATTTGGGTCATTTCCAATTCCGAGTCTTACCGTTTGGCCTGGCTACGGCGCCCCGTGTCTTCACCAAGGTGATGGTGGTAGTGGCTGCGGCTTTGCGCAAAGAAGGGGTCCTCGTGCATCCTTACCTCGACGATTGGCTGATTCGGGCTCCGTCCGTAGCGGAGTCCCGGGCGGCCACGGCGAGAGTCGTCGGCCTCCTGCAGCAGCTTGGTTGGGTGATCAACCAGGACAAAAGTCAGTTGCAACCGGTTACGCGTCTCCTTTACTTGGGGGCCATCTTCGATACCCAGTTAGGGGCTGTTTTTCTGCCGGAGAACGGGGTGCAGAAGATTCTGTCTCAGGTGAAGAGCTTCTTACGGCTCAAGGCACCGACAGCGTGGCGTTATTTGCAGCTCTTGGGCTCCATGGCGGCGGCCTTGGAGCTCGTGCCCTGGGCAAGGGCTCACATGCGGCCGTTACAACAGGCTTTGCTGTCGAGATGGTCGCCTCAGGATCATCCTCTGTATTGCCGGTTGCCCAGTTTGATCAGTGCCTCAGTCAGTCTCCAGTGGTGGTTAGATCCTGTGCATCTGCGAGCAGGAGTTCCCTTACGTCAGCCAGACTGGGTTCTAGTCACGACCGATACCAGCCTCGGGGGCTGGGGGGCTCATTGTCTGGGGAACCTGGCTCAGGGGGTTTGGTCGCCGGAGGTTCAGCATTACTCTATAAATCTGTTGGATCTCCGAGCGGTTTATTTAGCGCTTCAGGAGTTTTGCCCGCTGATCCAGCACAAAGCAGTGAGAGTTTTCTCGGACAATGCGGTGACAGTGTCTTATATCAACCGGCAAGGGGGGACAGGCAGTGCAGTGTTGCTGGAGGAGAGTCTGCGGCTCATGTCCTGGGCGGAAGAGCATCTGGTAGCACTGTCGGCGGCGCATGTCGCGGGTCGGGACAATGTGCAAGCCGATTTCCTCAGTCGGCATGTAGTGGATCCAGGCGAGTGGGCGTTGAACGAGGAGGTGTTTCGCACGTTGACTCTCTAATGGGGGCAGCCGATCATGGACCTCATGGCCACCTTCGACAATGCCAAGGCCCACAGATTTTTCAGCAGGCGCAGGGAGCGCATGTCCGAGGGTCTCGATGGTCTGTCTCAACCCTGGCCAAACAGCGGTCTTCTTTATGTTTTTCCGCCGTGGCCGATGATCGGCAGGGTAGTTTGGCGGATAGCCAGTTACCGGGATTGCGTAATTCTCATTGCGCCAGATTGGCCCCGGAGAGCGTGGTATGCGGATCTGGTGCGTCTCCTCGTAGACCGCCCCTGGAGGCTGCCTCCACGGGTGGATCTCCTTGTTCAAGGTCTGCTACGAATGCCAAATGTGGATCGCTTCTCGCTTACGGCTTGGCTCTTGAAAGGGACCAACTGATGCGTCGGGGGTATTCACCTTCTGTCGTGTCCACTCTGTTGCAAGCTCGTCAACGATCGACTTCCCTGGCTTATGTTCGAGTGTGGCGAGTCTTTGAATCTTGGTGCGTACAGCGGAGCGTCCGGCCACGGGACGCCTCACTTCCCCAGGTGCTGTCCTTTCTGCAGGATGGCCTGGATAAAGGTTTGGCCCTCAGCACCATTCGGGTTCACTTGGCGGCGATTTCCTGTTTTCGGGAAGGCGTAAAGGGGGCTAGACTGTCCGCCTATCCGGATGTGCTTCGGTTCTTTCGAGCGGTTCAGAACATCCGCCCTCCTCTTCGCAGCATTGTTCCCCCTTGGGATTTGAATCTCGTTCTTGAAGCCTTGGTCCGCCCTCCTTTTTATCCGTCCAACGCCATCCCATTGCGGGAGTTTTCGTGGAAAGTAGCTTTCTTGGTTGCCCTGTGTTTGGCGAGGAGGATCTCTGATCTCCAAGCGCTTTCTTGTCGGGCTCCCTATATTCAATTTTCCGAGGACAGAGTCCTGTTGAGAACTGTTCCCTCGTTTCTCCCGAAAGTGGTTTCCAAATTTCATGTGAATCAGTCTATTTTGCTCCCCACTTTTCGGGTCCAGGAGGGCTTACCCATTGATGGTGTGTTACAGAAGTTGGATTTGGGCAGGTTGCTCAGGAGATACATCAAGAGAACTGAACCGTTTCGTAGAACGGACAGGTTATTTGTGCTCTTTGTGGGTCCTCGAAAGGGCGAGGCAGCGTCCAAGGCATCCATTGCTAGATGGGTGAAGCAAGCGATTGTGGCGGCGTATCAGGCCAAGGGGAAAGCTCCTCCAGAGGGACTGCGTGCTCATTCTACTCGTAGCCAGGCGGCGTCCTGGGCCGAGTATGCTTTGATTCCGCCCGCTGACATCTGTCGGGCGGCGACTTGGTCCTCTCTTCACACGTTCGCTAGACATTACAGGTTAGATGTTTTGGCCAGGGCTGACGCGAATGTGGGGGCTTCGGCTATCATTGCGGGCCTTGTGGGTCCCTCCCGTGGTTAGGTACTGCTCTGGTACTTCCCTCTTGTTCCTGGACTGGCCTGGAGAGACGATCAGGAAACAGAAATTAGGTCTTACCTGCTAATTGTCTTTCCTGGAGATCTCTCTGGGCCAGTCCAGGGCCCACCCGTTGTCAGTTGTCGGATTTCTGGTTGCAAGGCGGTCTCGGTCGAAGGGTGATTTTTTGACAGCCGAGAGCCGTATTTTTTGCAGGACCGTTTCGGTATGGTCTTCCCCTGGGGGGTCTCTGGGGCTCCCTCGGGGAGGGGTCGTGGGTTCAAGACCACTGCGGCATTCACATCATTCACTCCTTTCTAAAGCCTCAGGCTATAGCAAGAGCGATATAAAAGAAAAGAAAAAACAATCAAACAACACTACACGTGTGTAAGGCTCTGCCCATGAAAAATGGGGTGATGCAGTAGTTGTACATAGTTTATTTTAATTTGTTGTTTCTATTTGTTCGGTTTCTTTCTTTAACTGCTTGGACAGGAGTAGACTGAAGTGCGCCCAGCAGGGGGAGCCAGATACCAGATCTGCAAAACTTCAGATTTCAGTCCTCAGTTGCTGAAGAAGATTGACAACCCTCTTGTTCCTGGACTGGCCCGGAGAGATCTCCAGGAAAGACAATTAGCAGGTAAGACCTAATTTCTGTTTCTTCTCTTCTCCCCCCATAGAGCCCAATGGAGTGGAGGAGTGGCCTAGTGGTTGGGGCAAGGTACTTCAGGCCGGAAGGTCGGGGGTTCAAATCCCACTACAGGACAGCAACCTTGGGCCGGAAGGACTGGGGTTTCTAGTCCCACAGGTGCTCCTTGTGGTCTTGGGCAAGCAACTTAACCCTCCATAGCCCATGTTCCCTGTAAAATAGTTATCTCCAAGTTATAATGCCCTGTTCAATGTAATTTCAGTTTGTTCAATGTAAACCGCACTGATGCAGAATAGTGCGGTATATAAGAGAATATAAATAAAATATAAATAAATAAATGGACATCTGCCCTGTTTTACCAGAAGAAATCCTTACTAGTTAGCTTTCCTGCTTTGCGTATCTGTTCCTCTTCCTGCCTTGAGCTGGTGCTGTTCTTGGCCCCTTTTCCTTTTTTGACCCCCCCCCCCCCGTGTGCTCCCCATTGTGTCATTTGGTGGGTTAAAAAAAAATGTGACTGCTGCAAACCATGTCTGTGACAAACCACCCAAGACTGCTGCCTGGGACCTGCACCTTAATGCAATGTACCGCACCCAGAAGGGTACCTGCTTCCATAAAACCCCTAATTCCCACAACTCCATGCAAAAACTTAGAGCCAAAAGACCCACTACTGTGTCCATCCCCCCCCCCCACCCCCCGCCTTCTCTCCCGCGAGGACAGAGACCTTGACTCTTTCGGGTGCAAGTGTTACCAGGGCTCAATGCTGGAGTTCCAGATTAAGCCTATGAATTCTACATAGGCATGTACCTGAACTCTAACTCGGGAGCTGATGGGGTTTTTGGCTGGATTTGTTGGAATGCCTCAAACTGTTCCAGTCCCTGACCTCGCCATGGAAGCAAAAACATGTAATAAGGATTTTTTTCAAGTACATTTGTAGCAAAAAAAACCTGGGAGTCAGACTGCTAGATGATAGAGGGGTAAAAGGCCATAGCAGAGAGAGTGAATTCTTTGCTTTTGGCCTCTACTGAGGAAGATGTAGGGATGTTACCCATGACTGAAATGGTATTTTCTCTAGGAACAAGCAGGAAGTCTGTCCTTACATATGGGTGATGTTGGTACCGGCACAGCCCGTGCAGAACATTTCCTCAGCTTTCAAAGAAAGCCTTTGGGAAAGCCACCACCCATGTGTGGTCCCCTCCCTGCCCAAGGGAGCCAGCTTACTTTTTCCGCAGAGCCTTTCAGATGTGCGTCTCATCCCTGGAAAAAAGTTTCTCTAATCCAACCAGTTTTTTGCTCTCCAGCCTTTGCCGGTCCTCTTCCTGCCTCTTGAGCACCTGCTTTGGCCTCACGTTTTTGTTCCTTTTGCCTTTGTGTTTCACCATGCTTCATGTTCTTTTAAACCACTGGCCCCATCAAGGATCTTTGACCTTGCAGGGGTCCTTTTACTCTTAATGGCCTCTGGTTTTAAGAAATGTGATAACTGTTGAAAAAAAACATGTTGCTCACAGATACCATGACTGTTTCAGGTGTCTAGGAGAGGACCATGACCCAGAGCTATGCTCCCTCTGTACTCTTAAGGTCATCCAGAGTTAACAATCAGAAGCTGTATGATTTTTTCCATAAGGCAGCCCCGGTAGCCTCCAGCTCTTTAGCCCAGCAATCTCTGGAGTTTCTCAAGGCTCCTCCCCAGGCCCAGGGGCACTCTGACCAGGGGTCAACCAAATTCAAGTGAAAGAAGGCTGCAAGGACTCTGGTGTGCTTAAACAAGCATGAGAGGTCATGCACCCAGTCTCTCAGGCCCCCTCAGCAATCTCTGGAGTCACAGGGAGCAGCCCACTAAGGTAACTAAAACAGATATGGAGGCCTCTAGTGAAGGTGCCCATTCTCCTGAGGATTGTTCTGGCAAAGACCCCCTCTACTTGACCCTCGACCTGGTCACCCAGGTGTCAGTGTTGCAGGGCCCCACTCCCGAGTGGGAGGCCTAGATGGCCGGCCTTGGAATGCAGCATTTCTGCGTTCCTGGCTGCCCAGCAGGCACATGCCTAGAGACCGCAGGGACCTCAACCTCTGCTCCCTGAGCTGCTGCAGTGACCCCCCTGAGCTAAAAGCCTCATGAGGCTCCTCAGCGAGGGTCTTGATTTCCGTCCCCGTCCTTGCGTGCAAGATCTTGGGCAAGTGCCTCCAGCTGTGGGCAGGCTTTGGCCTCGGGAGCCCAGCGTGGGTCACCAACTCATCTCAAGCCACCCGACCTAGAGTCCTCCATGGACTACTCAGCGTGGGAGTCCGATGGGGAAACCTCCCCTCGGACCCCTCCCTGCCAACCCACAGGTGACAGTCACCTCCTGAGGACACCACCTATCTGGAGTTCATCTGGGACATGATGCGGGCCCTAGCACTCGCCACAGAGTCAGAGGACCCCTCTGCGGAGGAGCGCGATAGGCTTCAATATGAAGCCCCTCCGAAGGAAGCTCTCTCAGTGCCGGTTCCTCCCATTCTGAAACGATGACTCCTCTGCATGTGGGAGACCCCAGCCTTTGTCCCTATTGTGAGCAAGCACCTGGTTGCCATGTATAGAGTTCAGTGGGGCCTGGGTTTTCGAAAAGACTAGCTTCCTCACACCTTTGGTTGAATCGGCTATGCGGAAGCTAAAGAGCCCAAAGACTCATTCTTCAATCCTGCCAGGCAGAGTTTCATACCCTTGACGTCCTTAGGCGCAAGGCTTAACAGGGCTCCATGCTGCATCCAAGTTTATCAATTGTATATTGGGATGTTTCTCTGTGACCTCACTAGACAGCTCTGGAGGCTTTGCAGTGGTGCTTGATGGAGACCATCTCTGAAGTTTTCAGGCCATCTTGAAGTCCGGAGAATGTTCAAAGTACATCTCATGGGTGGCATACAACGGCTTTGAGTCTTCCGCCCAGGTGTCAGCGGCTGGCATGGCTCCAGTCCTCAGACCTGGAGCAGTGGCTGGATGTCCCTTGCCTTGAGAATCAACTATTCAGCAAGCCCATGGAAGATTAGGCAGCGGAGATTGAAACTGCGTATGTGACTCATACTCGCCTCTCCTGGAAAACGTGTCCCACCCCCCAGGAAGAAACAGCAGAGCAAGAAGCCTTTCTTCCACAGGAAAGGGCTCCTGTACAGGAGCTACCTGCTGGCATCAACCCACAGTCAGGGCAAGAGCACAGCCTATAACCTTTCTAAGCTAAAGGGTCGCAAGACCCAACCCCTGCCACTAGCTCAGCCATCCTTGGGGTTTTGATGTTATCAGCATAGCCTCTCATCTGCTGACAGATCAACTGTCTGTTGGGGGGCATCTAGTCCACTTCTTCCACAGGTGGGAGTCAATCTCCATCAATGCCTGGGTCCTCTAGGTTGTTCGGGAGGGCTGTCTCCTCCATCTGGACCAGCTCTTCCCCCCCTCCCCCCTGTATTTCCCCAGGGAGCTAAGGTGGCTTCCCTAGCACAAGGCCCTCCTGAGTCAGGAGCCCACAGGCCTCCTTGAGGACAGCATGGTGGTACAACCAGTCCCACCACGTCTCAGGATGGTTTTTTTTTTATTCCCAATACTCCCTTGGCCCAAAGAGGACAGGGGGGGGGCTTTGGCCCATCTTCAACCTGCAGAACCTAAGCAACTTCCTGGTGCTGGAGAAATTCAGGATGCTCTTTCTTGGAACATTACTGCCCTACTTCCAGCTGGGTGACTGACTAAGCTCCTTGGACTTAAAAGGATGCTTACGCTCACATCCTCATCTATCCTAATCACAGAAAGTACCTCCGTTTCATGGTTCAGTGAAACCATTACCAGTATACAGGGTCCTTTCCTTTTGGCCTTGTGTCTGCCCCGTAGGTCTTCACAAAATGCCTGGCTGTGGCTGCAGCCCACCTTTGTCTAGCCCTACCTAGACTGGCTTCAACCAGGGGGCACGGCCTCCAAAGCTCAGCAGGCCACAGACCACACCATTCACCTCCTAGAGCATTTGCGGTTGTGATCAATTACTCAACGTCCCACCTCGCTCCAATTCAGTCCCAGGAGTTCAGTGGGGCTCATTTGGACACCTTGCAGGCCATGGCTTTCCTTCCTCAGGACAGGACGGACCACCTAATGTCCAAAGTGTGGTGCTGCAGTGCCTTCTCAGCCACATGGCCTACACAGTCCATGTCATGCCCAATGCCTGTCTTAACATGCAGGCAGAACACTGGTACCTCCGAGCACAATGGGTGCAATCGACAAGCCGCCTCAGACCCCATCTTGGTCTTTCCCAGCATGGTGGAGTCTCTTGCTTGGTTGGCAGGAGTCTTGGAACCTGCTTCAAGGTATGCCCTTCCAAGCTCCAGCGCATCAGATGGTCATGACTACAGACACCTCCCTGGTAGGCTGGGGAGCCCACTGAGGGGTGGCACACTCAAGGGACCTGGTCCCCTGCGGAATTCTGGGAATAGATCAACCTGTTGGAGCTCTGGATCGCCAATGTAACACCAATTTTTAAAAAGGGTTCCAGGGGTGATCCGGGAAACTACAGACCGGTGAGCCTGACGTCAGTACCAGGAAAAATGGTAGAAGCCATCATAAAGAATAAAATTACTCAGCATGTAGATAGTCACAACCTAATGGGAGACAGCCAAACTGGCTTTAGACAAGGAAGATCTTGTCTTACTAATCTGTTATGTTTTTTTGAAGGAGTGAATAAACAGGTGGACAAAGGTGAGTCGGTTGATATTGTGTATCTGGACTTTCAGAAAGCCTTTGACAAGGTCCCTCATCAGAGACTTTTGGCAAAACTAAAGAGTCATGGGATAGGAGGCAGTGTACTATTGCGGATCAGGAACTGGTTAAAAGATAGAAAGCAGAGGGTAGGGCTAAATGGCCAATTTTCCCAATGGAGAAAGGTGAATAGTGGTGTACCCCAGGGATCTGTGCTGGGTCCACTGCTTTTTGACATATTCATAAATGACCTGGAAAGTGGAATAACGAGTGAGGTTATCAAATTTGCAGATGACACAAAACTATTTAAAGTTGTTAAAACCCAAGAGGATTGTGGAAAATTGCAAGAGGATCTTGATAAATTGGAAGACTGGGCCTCAAAATGGCAGATGAAATTTAATGTGGACAAGTGCAAGGTTATGCACCTAGGGAAGAACAACCCAAACTATGGTTACACGATGCAAGGTTCCACATTAGGAACCACCACCCAGGAAAAAGATTTAGGCGTCATTGTGGATACCATGTTAAAACCCTCGGCCCAGTGTGCAGCGGGGGCCAAGAGAGCAAATAGAATGCTAGGTATGATAAGGAAAGGAATGGAAAATAAAACAAAAGATATTATAATGCCTCTATATCGTTCCATGGTGAGACCGCACCTTGAATATTGTGTGCAATTCTGGTCGCCGTATCTTAAAAAGGATATAGCGATTTTAGAAAAGGTGCAGAGAAGAGCCACCAAAATGGTAAAGGGGATGGAAGGATACTCCTATTAAGAAAGGCTAAAAAGGTTAGGGCTCTTTAACCTGGAAAAGAGACGGCTGAAGGGAAATATGATAGAAGTCTATAAATTAATGAACGGAGTGGAACGGGTAAACGTAAATGATTGTTTACGTTATCAGAATATAGAAAGACTAGGGGACATGCAATGAAGCTACAGGGTAAACTATTTAAGACTAATAAAAGAAAATATTTTTTCATTCAACGTGTAATCAAACTCTGGAATTTGTTACCGGAGGATGTAGTAAAGGCTGTTAATGTAGCTGGGTTTAAAAAAGGTTTGGACAAGTTCCTGGAGGAAAGGTCCATAAACCATTATTAAGAAGTGACCGAAGATATCAATGCTTGACCCAGTACAAGCATTGTGGAACTTGTGTCTCTTGGGGAAACTGCTAGGTACATATGACCTAGATTGGCCACTGTTGGAAACAGAATACTGGGCTTGATGGACCTTGGTCTGACCCAGTATGGCATATCTTATGTTCTTATGCCTTGCATGCAAGGTTTTCAGGGACCACCTGCAGCACCAAGCGGAGCTGGTCCAGACAGACAACACGGTCATAGTGTTTTATGTGAACAAACAGGCAGGTACCGGTTCATACAGCATTTGTTTGGAGGTGATGGCCCTATGCTCCTTTGTGGTGAGCCAGGGCATGACCATCCAGGCCACTTAACTCCCAGGCCAGGACCATGCATTGGCAGACTGCCTCAGCAGGGTCCTCTGGCTGCACGCATGGTGCCTATGTCACCAGTTGGCGCAGCAGCTCTTCCAGCATTGGGGGACCCCAGTCCTGGACCTCTTTGTCAGTCCTGTGAATTTGCAGCTCCCCTAGTTCTGTGGTCCCCTCCCACACCTGGGCAGGGTGGCCCCAGACGCCTTCCTCATCTTATGGGAAATGGGCCTGTTGTTTGCCTTTCCCCTCATGTTCCAGACCCTTCTCAAGGTCCAGCAGGCCAGGGCCTTGATGACTGTCATAGCTCTGAGGTGGCTCAGGCAGCCTTAGATTCCCCTGCTGCTCAGTCTCTTGTCCTAGTCCCTGGTCCCTCTGGGGTTTTCACCTGAGCTGCTGCCACAGGAGGAGGGTCTGCTATTTCACCCCAATCTGAGGTCTCTATCCCTCACAGCTTGGGGGCTGAGTGGTTCACTCTAGCTTCCTACCATCTTCTGGTGGAGATGGAGGACATCCTTTTGACCTTTCGAAAGGACTTGACCGATGGGCTAATGCCTTCAAGTGGTGTCTGTTCTCAGCGTGGCGCTCAGAGCAAGCCTATTTTCATGCCCTACCAGTTTGGCCTTGCAATATCTGCTCCCCCTCGCAGTCTGGTCTGAAGTCTAACTTGGTCAGGGTTCACCTTAGTGCCATCTCAGCGAACCACCATCCTATTGAGGGCAAACCTCTTCCAGGGCAACCGCTTGTCTCTTGTTTCATGCAAGGCCTGCTCCTTTCCCAGCCCTCTACCTGCTCTCCTCTGGCAGAATGGGACTTCAATGTAGTCCTTACACAGCTGACCAAGCTGCCTTTGAGCCTATGGGTACTTGCTCCCTGCAGCATCTGTTGTGGAAGGTGGCCGCCTTGGTGGCTCTCACCTCTGTCGGTAATGTCAGTGAACTCCAGGCATTGATGGCTGAGGTGCTGTACATGAGGTTCTATAGGAACAAGGTGGTCCTGCAGACTCACACCAAGTTCCTTCCTATGGTTATCTTGGACTCTCATCTCAATCAAGAGAGAGTGCTGCCCACTTTCTTCCTGGAGCCACATGCCAACCAGGCATCGGTGATTCTCCACACCTTTAAACTGTAAGAGGGCTCTCTCCTTTCCCCCTGCAGCAGACTCAGGACTACTGCAGATCTGGGTTGCTCTTCGTCGCCTTTGATCCTAACTGGCTGGTGTTGGTGGTCACCAAATGTACCTTGTCCAACTGGATGGTGGATTGCATTGCCTTTGCCAGTTTTCTCCTGCACAGCCGAGTCATGGCCTGCAATGTCAGTTGCTAGTCTGCACTTGGTGCTACTGGCAGACTTCTGCTGGGCTGCCACCTGGTCCTCTGTGGTACATTACTACCTGGAGAGGGAGTCCTGTCGGGGCACTGTCTTTGGCCAGGCTGTAATCTGTTTGGTGTTTAAGCAACTCCTGCCCTCTGGCTGCTCTTGTTCTTGCTAATAATAAGACAATTACTCCACTCTTAACTATTGGCTATTGGATTGAGGTTCTGTAGGTGTCTATCGGCTCACTTTTTGTCTCTCAAATGTAGTCTCAGATCAAAGCAGCGCTCTTGTGCACCATTGGCAAACACTTTAACCGCGCTTGATAACATCAACGACTACCGGGTTTTCTTTCTCTTTTTCTTCTTTTTCTTAGTTTTATTGCTTTCACACCAGTGTTCACACCTCTATAAATTAATTTAATAACTGTGCTTTAAAATTCTGTAGAGAACAGTTGATAATAAAATTCTATGAAGAACAAACTTAGCTTTTTCTCAGTGTGCTTGTTCAACAGTTTGTCATAACAATTCTCCTCCCGCCTCACACTTTTGACGTCCTCGCGTTACCCTCCTCGAAAGGAGTCTCTTATGGAGAATCTAAAAGCAAAAGGCAACAACTAAATTAAACTTTCTCACACATAATGAAGCTTTGATGCATTTATGCTGCTCTCTTCTTCGTATGTATCGGCCGCTATTAGTACTCACTAGTAGATGCTGCCCATGTCTCTCTGAAGTATTCTCTGATTTCTGTCTGTCAAAAAACGCCGCGCATGCGGACTGCTGGCTCCTACGTTCTTTTATACTTAATGATGATTGGTCTGCCCTACAAATTATCTACATAATTGCCACTCTACGGAGGCATTTAAACCTGCTGGTTGCACCGTATTCACTAGGAATATCCACCGTTGTTCATAGAACACTAACGTTTCATCTAGAGTCTTACCCCTTATCGGTTTCGTTATCTGATCAATGCAAAAACACCGTAGTTGAGAATATTCGTGCCCCATTTCCGTGCAAGGTTGAACTATAGGTGCTGTCATTACGTTATTTTGTAGGCGGCTTTTATGTTCTTAAATCCGACGTTTAAAAGGCCGGCTAGTCTTCCCTATATATAATTTGGCACATGGGCATCTAATTGCATATATAACCGAGTTAGTGTCACATGAAGTCGCTTTTTTTAGTCTATATGTTATTCCTAAATATTCAAATTCTGTGATATTTTCTGTAACTGGACAAATTTTGCAATGACCACATGCAGTATGTCCCCTTTCTTGTGGTCTTGTGTCTCCTATTGGGAAGGAAATGGAATTTATTGGGCTCAGTTGTTCCTTGATGTTATTGTTTCTTTGCCAGACACATCTCAACGATTTTTCCACCATGCCTGGAATAGTGTGGATTAAATGCTGATGTTTTTTCAATATCTTCTGGATTTGATAACTTAGAGGGGAAAACTTTGTAATAAGATTTACACTCTCTTTCTCTTGTTCTTCCCTCTTGTCATAGCTTGTACTTAATAACCAGGTACGATCGTTATTCAACGCTCTCGTGTATGCTCTCTTTGAGATATGTTCAGGGTAGCCTCTAGCCGTGAAGTCTCTAAGCAGCTGTTGAGACTTCTTTTTAAAATCTGATTTTTCTGAACAATTTCGTCTGAACCGCAAAAATTGTGAAAATGGTTGATTCTCTTTCAGACGAGCTGGATGAGCACTTGAGTAATGCAAGAAAGTATTACGAGTCACTGGTTTTTTATATATAGAGTGGCAATTATATAGAGTGGCAATTATGTAGATAATTTGTAGGGCAGACCAATCATCATTAAGTATAAAAGAACGTAGGAGCCAGCAGTCCGCATGCGCGGCGTTTTTTGACAGACAGAAATCAGAGAATACTTCAGAGAGACATGGGCAGCATCTACTAGTGAGTACTAATAGCGGCCGATACATATGAAGAAGAGAGCAGCATAAATGCATCAAAGCTTCATTATGTGTGAGAAAGTTTAATTTAGTTGTTGCCTTTTGCTTTTAGATTCTCCATAAGAGACTCCTTTCGAGGAGGGTAACGCGAGGACGTCAAAAGTGTGAGGCGGGAGGAGAATTGTTATGACAAACTGTTGAACAAGCACACTGAGAAAAAGCTAAGTTTGTTCTTCATAGAATTTTATTATCAACTGTTCTCTACAGAATTTTAAAGCACAGTTATTAAATTAATTTATAGAGGTGTGAACACTGGTGTGAAAGCAATAAAACTAAGAAAAAGAAGAAAAAGAGAAAGAAAACCCGGTAGTCGTTGATGTTATCAAGCGCGGTTAAAGTGTTTGCCAATGGTGCACAAGAGCGCTGCTTTGATCTGAGACTACATTTGAGAGACAAAAAGTGAGCCGATAGACACCTACAGAACCTCAATCCAATAGCCAATAGTTAAGAGTGGAGTAATTGTCTTATTTTTACGCTAGTTGTAATACTCCGGAAAGACCAACAAATTTTCTTGTTCTTGCTAATGGCAGTGTGGCCATCGATGATCCTGGGGTCCTTGGCTTTCATTGGTGACTGCTCATGGTGCTGCTGTGCTTTTTCTTACAGGTCCTTGGTAGCCTGTAGCTAGTGCGTCCTATATGTGAGGACAGATTTCCTGCTTGTTCCTTGAGAAAGTGTAGTTACCTCTAGCAAGTGTTCTCCAGGGATAGCAGGAGTCAATCCTCACAACACTTCCTCCTCCCCTTGGAGTTGCTCTATATTTTTCCTATCTTGAAGGGGCTAGAGCTGTGGCATCTGCCTAAGATGGCACCCTTGGATAGGAAGGGGACCATACATGTGTGGTGGCAGCAGCATTATTCCCAAAGGCTTTCTTTGAAAGCTGGGGAAATGTTTGACATGGGCTCTGGTGCCTCTGTCTCCCATATGTGAGAACTGATTGCTGTTGTCCCTACAGCATACCTGTTACAGGTGAGTAACTGTGCTTAAAGGTGATGCCGCAGAAGAAGCAAAAGAAATATTGATACACCGGGAAGATGTATTACAACTATTTGATAAACAAGAGTAGCAGATCACCTAGACCAGTGATGGCTAACCTTTTTGAGCCCGAGTGCCCAAACTGCCGCACAAAACCAAAGAATTTCCTCAAAGTGCCAGCACGTCATTTGCATAAGTGGTCTTATTTGCATAAATATTTGCATAATGTTACCATACACTAACTTTTAGTAAACATGTCTCTTAATGAGTGTATGGATAAAGAAAGACTAAAAGATTTCTACATTACTATAATCCAGTGCCAACCGCCAGGCACATTAGGAACTACTACAAACGCTGCCCATTTAGAACCCATAGCAAACCCGCCGTATCCTGACAGCATTACCAGGACTCACAAAGCACCATACCCTACCTATCAAAAGGCAACACTGCAAATATTAAACCAATACATTTCAGAGAATACTGGGGAAAGAGAACAAGTGGCAACGTCAAATAGGAATTTCCTCTTGTACCAAACAAAGCGCAGATGTTAATGATGCACATTTCCCAGAGCTGACATATTCCAGTTAATAAATTCAAAATAAAGAGATATCTTTCTACCTTTTGTGCATTTTTTTTTCAGTTGCAATTGGTCCAGCCACCTTCTTCTGGTTTCTTCATGTTTTCTGCTAACTCTCCATCGTCTGCTGTCCATTTGTCCTTTCTTCTCTCTTCTAGTTTTTTTTCCATTCTCTCTCTCTCTCTACATCTGCTTTAACATACTAATCTTTCTCCTTTTGCTCTTTCCTCATTCCTATTTCATCCACACAAATTTTACCCCTCCATCCTCAATCCCCAATTACTCTCCCAATACCTGGCCAATTGTAGATTTTTCATCCCTCCTACACAAAATATTTTTCCCCTCTCCATTTTACTCTCCCAGCCCCATCCCATTCTAATCCTCCCCCAACATCAGCTCCCTTCTAGTTCCAGTCTCACCCAGCATCCATTCCCTTCTAGTCCCTGCATCAGCCCATTTCCAGTCCAAGTCCCTTCATCAGCTCATTTTCAATCCTAGCCCCACCATCAGCCCATGTCAAATCATAGCTCCCCTCCACTCAGCCCAATTCCAGTCCAAGCCCCCCCATGAGCCTACTTCCAGTTCTAGCCCCTCCATGAGTCCATTTCAATTCAAGCCCCCACCACAGCCCATTTCCAATCTTAGCTCCCCCCAACAGCCCATTTCCAGTCCTATCCTAGCTGTTCCATCAGCCCATTTTCAGTCCTAGCTCCCTTCCCTCACAGCCCATTTCCATTCCAAGCCCCCTCCCCATCAGCTATTTGCAGTTCAAGCCTCCCCTTCCACTCAGCCCATTTCCAGTCCTAGCAACACCCCAACCCATTACCAGTCCTAGCCCCCCGTCAATCAACTTCCAGTCCTAACCCCCATCACCCCATTTTCAGTTTAAGCCCCCCCCCCATAACCCTTTACCAGTCCTAACCCCCCATCAGCCCATTTCCAGTCAGCCCCCCATAGCCCATTGCCAGTCCTAAACCCCCCCCCCCATCAGCCCACAGCCCATTACCAGTCCTAACCACATCAGCCCACCTCAAGTCCTAACCCCTCCCCATCAGCCCATTTCCTGTCCTAGCCCCCCCCATAACCCATTATCAGTCCTACACCCCCATCAGCCCACTACCAGTCTTAACCCCCCCATAGCCCATTACCAGTCCTAACCCCCCCATCAGCCCACTACCAGTCTTAACCCCCCCCCCATAGCCCATTACCAGTCCTAACCCCCCCATCACCCCATTTCCAGACAGCCCTCATCAGCTCATAGCCCATTGCCAGCCCTCATCAGCCCACAGCCCATTGCTAGTCTTAACTCCCCCCCATAGCCCACTGCGTCTTAACCCCCCTCCCCAGCCCACTGCCAGTCTTAACCCCCCCTCCCTAGCCCATTGCCAGTCTCAACCCCCCTCCCTCCCTCCCTAGCCCATTGCCAGTCTCATCCCCCCTCCCTCCCTAGCCCATTGCCAGTCTCAACCCCCTCCCCCCCTCCCTAGCCCATTGCCAGTCTTAACCTCCCTCCCTCCCTAGCCCATTGCCAGTCTTAACCTCCCTCCCTCCCTAGCCCATTGCCAGTCTCAACCCCCTCCCTCCCTCCCTAGCCCATTGCCAGTCTCAACCCCCCTCCCTCCCTAGCCCATTGCCAGTCTCAACCCCCTCCCTCCCTCCCTCCCTAGCCCATTGCCAGTCTCAACCCCCCTCCCTCCCTAGCCCATTGCCAGTCTTAACCTCCCTCCCTCCCTCCCTCCCTAGCCCATTGCCAGTCTCAACCCCCTCCCTCCCTCCCTAGCCCATTGCCAGTCTCAACCCCCTCCCTCCCTCCCTAGCCCATTGCCAGTCTCAACCCCCCTCCCTCCCTAGCCCATTGCCAGTCTTAACCTCCCTCCCTCCCTAGCCCATTGCCAGTCTTAACCCCCCCTCCCTCCCTCCCTAGCCCATTGCCAGTCTTAACCCCCCCTCCCTCCCTCCCTAGCCCATTGCCAGTCTTAACCCCCCTCTCTCCCTCCCTAGCCCATTGCCAGTCTTAACCCCCCTCCCTCGGCTCATGGCAATAAAAAAAAAAAAAGCTGCCCGCTGCCGACGCGGCGGCATGGAGTGTCCCGCGGGGCTCCCTCTGCCCGGCGGGACTCTCCCGGCGCTGCTCAGCCCCTCTCTGCCGGCTTGCAGAGACGCGAAGGGAGAGAGAGTCTCCCTCGCGTCTCTCTTAAGCCCGCAGGGGCAGATGGGAGATTTCCCATCAGCCCCTGCGGGCTTAACAGAGACGCGAGGGAGACTCTCCCTTCGCGTCTCTGCAAGCCGGCAGAGAGGGGCTGAGCAGCGCCGGGAGAGTCCCGCCGGGCAGAGGGAGCCCCGCGGGACACTCCATGCCGCTACGGCGGCAGCGGGCAGCTTTTTTTTTTTTTTAATGTGCGACCTTCCCGCGTGCCAGCTGCAAGGCCTTCGCGTGCCACAGGTTCGCCATCGCTGACCTAGACCATATGGTATACATCCAAGGGTGTTTAAAGAACTGAAATAGGAGATTGTAGACCTACGTAGCTGGATTTTCAGAAAGCCTTTGATAAGGTCCCTCATGAGAGACTCTTGGTGAAATTAAAGTCATGGGATAGGAGGCAATGCACTATTGTGGATCAAGAGCTGGCTAAAAGATAGAAAGCAGAGTAGGGCTAAATGGCCAATGGAGAAAGGTGAATATACCCCAGGGATCTGTGCTGGGTCTGCTGCTTTTTAGCATATTTGTAAATGAGCTGGAAATAGGAATAATGAGTGAGATAATCAAACTTGTAGATGATGCAAAACTATTCAAAGCTCTTAGAACCCAAGAGGATTGTGAAAAATTGCAAAAGGACTGTAATAAATTGGAAGACTGGATGTTTAAATGGCAGGATGAAATTTAATGTGAACACATGCAAAGTTATGCACTTAGGAAAGAACAAATCAAACTATTGTTACATGATACAAGGTTCCATATTAGGAACCACCATCCAGGAAAAAGAGTCATCGTGGATAACATGATTTTATCCAGGAACAAGCAGGAAGTCAGCCCTCACATATTGGTGACATCAATGGAGTCCTCTTGGAAACATCTCCCTAGCTTCTAAAGAAAGCTTTTGGGAGATGCTACCATGCATGTGTGGTCTCCTTTCTGCCCAAGGGTGCCATCTTGGTCAGTCTCCCTTTTTCCACTGAGCCCTACAGATGTATGTCTTGTTGTCCTGGAAAAAATTGATCTTTTTTTGTACACCTTTCTGGCCTTTGCTGGTCCCTTTCCCACCTTTGAGGCCCGCAACTTGGTTTTATTTTTTGTTAGTTCCTCCTGCACTTTCACGCCTCTTTCAACCGCTGGCTGTGCTGATGGTCTTTGACCTTGTGGGGGTCCTTTTTGCCCCAATGGCCACCGGTTTCAAGAAGTGTGATTGGTGTTCCAAAAACATGTCACTCACTGATGCTCATGATTGCTGCCTCTGGTGTCTGAGCACCGACCATGACCTGGAGGAATGTCCCCTATGCAAAAACAATGTCTACCAAGGCCATCTAGAGCTACTGGCAAAAGCAAGAGGATATCTTCCATAGGGCAGACTCGACCTCTTTCACTGGTAGCCTCGTGCCCAAAGGCCCCGCACGGATTCTTGGAGTCGCATAAGGCCCCCATGTAGGCTTGCAGACATTCCGAGCAAGTGTCCCTGGAGCAAGAGCGTAAAAAGCCTGGTGCAGGAGAAGGTCAAGATGCTCTCCCTTGGAATATTGCTGCTCTACCTCCGGCAGGGAGATCGACTAGGCTCCTTGGACCTAAAGGATGCTTATACCATCCTTATCCATCCCAATCACAGATGGTATCTAAAATTCATGTTTGGAGGCAACCAGTACAGGGTACTTCTCTTTGGCCTGGCTTCCGCCCTACGGGTCTTTGCAAAATGCCTGGCTATGGTGGTGGCCTTTCTCCATCTCCAAGGGGCCTTCATTTTCCCTTACTTGGATGACTGGCTTGTATCAGGGGACACAGCTGCAGACTCTGTAGGCCACAGGCCGCACCATCAGGGTCCTGCAACAGCTGGGCTTTGTGATAAATCACCCAAAATCCCCTCACCCCAATATAGGACTTGGAGTTCATAGGGGCCCAGCTGGACACCCTCCAGGCAGTAGCTTTCCTCCCCCATGACAGGGTGGATCGCCTTGTGGGCCTGGCGACTGAGGTGCGGCATCATCGATGCTTCGTCACCTCGGCCTCATGACATCCACGGTTCATGTTGTTCCTGACATCTGTCTCCACATGTGGTCAGCTCAGTGGTATCTCTGCTCACAGTGGGTCCAGGCCACGGGCTCGGTGTCCCGTCAGCTAACGGAGTCCCTCAGTTGGTGGCAGGTTTCGCAAAATCTGCAGAGGGGCATGCCCTTCCAACTCCCAAGCCACCAGAGGGTCCTCATGACAAGATGCTTCCCTACTGGGATGCCCATTGTGAGGAACTGTGTACACAGGGCATCTGGTCCTTTGAGGAAAGCCAGCAGCAAATCAACCAAATCAACCAGCAAATCAACTGATGGAGCTCAGGACAGTTTTCCTTGTGCTCAAGGCTTTCCAGCACCGCCTGCAGCATCAGTCAGTGCTTGTTCAAACGGACAACCAGATCACGATGTTCTACCTGAACAAGTAGGGGGGTACAGGCTCCTACTGCCTTTGCCAGGAGGCAGTAGCTCTCTGTTCGTATGTGACTAGATGGGGGATGCTCCTCCGGGTGGTATACCTCCTGTTCCAGGACAATGCCCTGGCAGACAGAAGGATCCTCCAACTGCATAAGTGGCATCTGGACCCTGGTTCAGCACAGTGGCTCTTCAGGTTATGGGGCACCCTGAGCCTTGACCTCTTTGCCAGCCCGACCAACACTCAGCTGCCATGTTTCTGTGGCCCACAGCTGCATCCATCCTGGTGGCACCAGATGCCTTCCTCATCTCATGGTTGGAGGGCCTGTTGTATGCCTTCCATCCCTTGATTCTGGTGGCCCTGAGATGGCCCAGGCAGCCTTGGTTTCCTTTCCTGCTTCATCTCGTGACAGAATCCTCAGTCCCTCTTGGGAGCTCACCGGGGCTTCTCACTCAGGAGGAGGGCTCAATCCTCAACCCCAACTTAGGTTCCTTGTTCCTCACAGCATGGCTGCTGAACGGGTTGCCCTAGTGCCCTTCAACCTTCCCAAGAAGGTGGAGGAGATCCTCCTCTCTCCAACAAGGACTCCACGAGGCGGCCCTACACCTTTTAAGTGGCGTTGGTTCTCCTTATGGTGCACGGAGCAACAGGTGAACCCATTCTCCTGCCTGGTACAGGGTGTAATGCAGTACCAGCTCCACCTTTCTTAGTCTAGGCTCAAATCCAACTCCATGATAGTGCACCTGGGTGCACTCTCAGCGAATCACCACTCCATAGAGGGTGAGCCTCTTTCTGTGCAGCTCATCACTCGATTCATGAGGGGCTTACTGCTCTCAACCTCCCCCATTGGCCCCCTGCCCCCTCCCCCGGTGGAGTGGGATCTCACTGTGGTCCTGGTGCAGCTTACTAAGCCGCTCTTCGAGCCATTGGCTACCTGCCACCTTTGATACCTATCCTGGAAGGTGGCCTGCCTGGCGGTACTCACCTCGGCACACCAAGTCAGTGAGCTCCAGGCCCTGGTGGCTAAGCCACCCTACACCAGGTTCTACAAGAACAGGGTCATGCTCCGCACTCACCCGAAGTTTCTTCTGAAGGTGGCATCTGATTTCCACCTCAATACCCTATCTTCTTTCCACAGCCCTACACCGACAAGGGCCCTGTCTTTTTATCTACAGCGCACTCAAAACCACCGCAAATTCTCCCAGCTTTTTCTCTCATGACCCCAGTTGTCACCAAGCGGACCTGTCCATCTGGATGGCAGACTGCATCGTTTTCACCCACAACCGGGCTGAGCTGCTCCTGGAGCGCTGGGTCTAGGCGCATAATGTCAGAGCTATGGCAACTGCTGTTGCCAGCCTCTGCTCTGTTCCCATAGCAAGAAAAAAACCCCAGCACCGGGTAAAATCCGTAAAACCCAAATACAAAAATACCCCAGCACACAGAACCTTCCGTGTAAATGAATCACTAATCATAAAAAATAAATACACTCTCTTTTTGTCGGAGTAACCATTCAAAGGAAGCAGGAGAAATACCCACTCCTCGCCGTGGTCAGTCCATTTTAATCATTTTAAATGATACAAGCATTTAAAATGATTAAAATGGACTGACCACGGCGAGGAGTGGGTATTTCTCCTGCTTCCTTTGAATGGTTACTCCGACAAAAAGAGAGTGTATTTATTTTTTATGATTAGTGATTCATTTACACGGAAGGTTCTGTTCCATAGCAGACATCTGCCAGGAAGCCACCTGGTCTTCGGTCCACACTTTTTACAGCTCACTACTGCCTGGAGAGGGAGTCCTGACGCGGCAGTGCCTTCGGCCAGGCTGTATTCTGTAATCTGTTCTGGGTTTAGGCAACTCCTGCCCTCCGACCCTTCTTGTTCAGGCTACCGGAGCCATGGTTCTCCCTGGACACAGGGGTCCTCCATGTCTGTCCTTAGATGCACTTGCGGCTGCTCACAGCTAGCCTGTGCTTTTTCTTCCAGTCCTTGATAGCCTGGAGCTAGGGAGTCCCATATGTGAGGATTGGAGAAAGCATAGTTACTCACCTGTAACAGGTGTTCTCCAGGGCCAATAGGAATCAATCCCCAAACACACCCTCCCTCCCCTCCTTAGAGTTGTTCTTCATTTGGCCATCTTTTCTTTATTGGCACTAGCTCTGTCATCTGACTGAGCAACATGGCACCCTTGGGTGGCAAGGGAACCACACAAGCATTGTGGCATCTCACAAAGGCTTTCTTTGGAAGTTGGGAAGATGCTTCTGTGAGGGCTCCGTCAGCATCATCCATATGTGAGGACTGATTCCTGCTGTCCCAGGAGAACACCTGTTACAGATGAGTAACTATGCTAAACCCTCTACCCAGTGTGTAGTGGTAGCCAAGAAAGCAAATAGAATGTTAGGAATCATAAAAAAAGGAATGGAGAATAAAACAAAGGAAATTATAATTCCTCTGTATCATTCCATAGTGTGATTGCACCTTGAATATTGAGTGCAATTCTGGTCGCCGTATCTTAAAAAGGTGTTATTAGAAAAGGTACAGAGAAGAGCCACCAAAATGGTAAAAGGGATGAAAGGATACACCTCTGAAAAGAGGTTAAAAATGATAAGACTCTTCAACCTGGAAAAGAAATGGCTGAGGGGAGATATGATAGAGGTCTAAAAATGAATGAATGAATGGAGTGGAATGGATGAATGTAGATCATAAGATATGCCATACTGGGTCAGACCAAGGGCCATCAAGCCCAGTATCCTGTCTCCAACAGTGGCCAATCTAGGTCATAAGTACCTAGCAGTTTCCCCAAAAGATACAGGTTCCTCAATGCTTGTATTGGGTCAAGCAGTGATATCCCGAGTCCCTCTTAATAATGGTTTATGGACCTTTCCTCCAGGAACTTGTCCAAACCTTTTTTAAACCCAGCTACGCCATCAAAATATAGAAAGACTAGAGGACATGCAATAAAGCTACAATGTAACCCATTTAAGACTGTGTTTATGTTTATTAAAAGCTTATTATACCGCCCAATACCATAGACATCTGAGCGGTTTACAATCATAAAAAATACAAGGCTGCGGGAAACAGAAAAAGAACGCCAATTTAAAAAGGATAGGAAAGAGAAGGAGAAGAGGCGAGAGAACAAGTAATCAGAGTGCATCAGTGAGGGGGGAGGGGAGAGATCAAATGCCAGACTGAAAAGGTGAGTTTTGAGTCTTGACAGGAGAAAGTATTTTTTCAGTCAATGTGTAATCAAACTCTGGAATTAGTTACCGGAGGATGCAGTAAAAGCTGTTAGTGTAGCTGGGTTTAAAAAAAGGTTTGGACAAGTTCCTGGAGGAAAGGCCCCTTTAACCATTATTAAAGGGGATCTAGGAAATCCACTGCTTGCCCAAATACAAGCATTGTGGAACCTGTGTCTTTTGATGATACTGCTAGGTACATGTGACCTGAATTGGCCACTGTTGGAAACAGACTACTGGTCTGACCCAGTATGGCATATCTTATCTTCTCAGGCATCAAGGACTGCTCCAAGTTCTCTCCAGAGCAGGCTATGATGGCTTCAAGTCAGCAGCTCGAGTTGCAGCAGCTGGCATTGGTACCCGACGCAAAGCCTAGCTCCAGTCTTCCAACCTCGAGCAATAGGTCCAAGACAAGCTGCTTCATGTCCTCTACACTGGGGAGAACCTGTTTGGCAAACCCATGGCCAACAAGGTAGCCAAGCGAGGCTGACGTGGTGACCTGCCAGAGGCTCTCTAAAAAGACCTCACCCCTTCTCTGCAGAAAAAGAGTGGGGAAAAGGCCCCTGTTCCCGAGGAGGGGGGGGGGGGGTCCTGTCCCACAGTTGCCACTACCAGCCCTTATTGGGCCAGCAACAAGGTTCTCACCCTAAGAGGCAAGGTCATGGGGACCAGAAGGCAAAAGCACCCTAGCCCCCACCCAACCCAGGGGAGCTTTTGACTCCCAGGGAAGGGCCTTCCCTCCCCCAGGAGACCTTCACCAGCCCACAGGGGGGCCAACATTACCAGTGGATACTGCAAGTGGTAAAGGAAGGATACCTCCTCCACCTGCAGCAGATACTACCCAGATTCTTCCCAGGAGAGCTGATGCGGCCCCCTCCTTCATCAGACTCTTCTGCTCACAGATCTCGCAGGTCTGATCAGGGACAACACAGTGGAGCCTGTACCCAAATACCTATGGGGAAAGGGCTTCTACTCCAGGTACTTGTCCCAAAGAGAACTGGGGGCCTTGGATGCATACTACACCTGCAAATTTTAAACAAGTTTCTGGTGAGGGAGAAGTTCAAGATGCTCTCCCTTGGAACACTGCTGCCCTACTGCCACCAGGGAGAGTGGCTGTGCTCCTTGTATCTAAAGGATGTGTACACACATTCTAATCCACCCTTCCCACAGTCAGTACCTAAGAACATAAGATATGTCATACTGGGTCAGACCAAGGTCCATCAAGCCCAGTATCCTGTTTCCAACAGTGGCCAATCTAGGTCATATATACCTAGCAGTTTCCCCAAGAGACAAAGGTTCCACCATGCTTGTACTGGGTCAAGCATTGATATCCTGGGTCCCTTCTTAATAATGGTTTATGGACCTTTCCTCCAGGAACTTGTCCAAACCTTTTTTAAACCCAGTTACACTAACAGCCTTTACTACATCCTCCGGTAACAAATTCCAGAGTTTGATTACACGTTAAGTGAAAAAATATTTTCTTTTATTAGTCTTAAATAGTTTACCCTGTAGCTTCATTGCATGTCCCCTAGTCTTTCTATATTCTGATAAGGTAAACAACCGATCGTTTACCTGTTCCACTCCGTTCATTAATTTATAGACTTCTATCATATCTCCCCTCAGCCGTCTCTTTTCCAGGTTAAACAGCCCTAACCTTTTTAGCCTTTCTTCATAGGAGTATCCTTCCATCCCCTTTACCATTTTGGTGGCTCTTCTCTGAACCTTTTCTAAAATCGCTATATCCTTTTTAAGATACGGCGACCAGAATTGCACACAATATTCAAGGTGCGGTCTCACCATGGAACGATATAGAGGCATTATAATATCTTTTGTTTTATTTTCCATTCCTTTCCTTATCATACCTAGCATTCTATTTGCTGTCTTGGCCGCCGCTGCACACTGGGCCGAAGGTTTTAACATGGTATCCACAATGACGCCTAAATCTTTTTCCTGGGTGGTGGTTCCTAATGTGGAACCTTGCATTGTGTAACCATAGTTTGGGTTGTTCTTCCCTAGGTGCATAACCTTGCACTTGTCCACATTAAATTTCATCTGCCATTTTGAGGCCCAGTCTTCCAATTTATCAAGATCCTCTTGCAATTTTCCACAATCCTCTTGGGTTTTAACAACTTTAAATAGTTTTGTGTCATCTGCAAATTTGATAACCTCACTCGTTATTCCACTTTCCAGGTCATTTATGAATATGTCAAAAAGCAGCAGACCCAGCACAGATCCCTGGGGTACACCACTATTCATCTTTCTCCATTGGGAAAATTGGCCATTTAGCCCTACCCTCTGCTTTCTATCTTTTAACCAGTTCCTGATCCACAATAGTACACTGCCTCCTATCCCATGACTCTTTAGTTTTGCCAAAAGTCTCTGATGAGGGACCTTGTCAAAGGCTTTCTGAAAGTCCAGATACACAATATCAACCAACTCACCTTTGTCCACCTGTTTATTCACACCTTCAAAAAAACATAACAGATTAGTAAGACAAGATCTTCCTTGTCTAAAGCCATGTTGGCTGTCTCCCATTAGGCCATGACTATCTACATGCTGAGTAATTTTATTCTTTATGATGGTTTCTACCATTTTTCCCGGTACAGACGTCAGGCTCACCGGTCTTTAGCTTCCCGGATCACCCCTGGAACCCTTTTTAAAAATTGGTGTTACATTGGCGATCCTCCAATCTGCAGGTATTAGAGATGATTTTAATGATAGTTCACAGATAAATAATAGCAGGTCTGCAATCTCATATTTCAGTTCTTTCAACACCCTTGGATGTATACCATCCGGCCCAGGTTATTTGCTACTCTTCAGTTTATCTTCCCGATGTATCGATATTTCCTTCAATTCTTCTGCACCTTTAAATACCACTTCAGCCATGGGTAACATCCCTACATCTTCCTCAGGTTCCTAAGGTTCATGGTAGGAGGAGGGCACTACCAGTACAAGGTCCTACCCTTTGGCCTGGCCTCCTCGCCAAGGGTCTTAACCAAATGCCTCCCTGTGGTGGCCACCCACCTGCGTCTGCAAGGGGCCTTTGTCTTCCCCTACCTAGACAACTGGCTAATCAGGGGCGGCACAACCTCAGAGGCCAGTCAGACAGCAGAAAATGCATCCCTCCTTGTGCAGCACCTGGGGTTCGTCATCAGCTATCCCAAACCCCACTTCTCTGCAGCCGAAAATCTGGACCTAGCTCGACATGCTAGGACCTAGCTCGACATGCTGCAGGTCAAGGTGGTCCTCCCCAGGGAAACGGCAGAATGCCTTAGATAATTGGCAGGAGAGGTACAACTTTGCTGGTCAGTACCAGCTCATCTCCTCTGCCTACTGGGCTATATGGCCTCTACAGTCCATGTGACACCCACAGCCCATTTGCACATGTGGACAGACCAGTGGTGCCTCTGCTCACAATGGACCCAAGCCATGGGTAGGCTATGGGACAGGGTCAGGGTTACTTGTCAACTGGTGAAATACCTTAATTGGTGGCAAAACGTCCACCACCTCTAGGTGGGAATGCCCTTCCAGGCACCCACAGCTCAAGAGAATCCCGACCACAGATGCATTCCTCCTAGATTGGGGGGTTCATTGTGGGGACCGCTGCACACAGGGCAGCTGGTCCCACGAGGAGTCTCTCCTACAGCTCAATTTTCTGGAGCTCAGGGCAATCTTCCTAGCCCTACGAGTATTCCACCACCACCTGTGACACTGGTCCGTACTGATCCAGATGTACAATCAAGTCACCATGTTCCATATCAACAAGCAGGGGGCCATGAGTTTGTACTCCCTCTACCAGGGTGCGGTGGCCCTCCTTACCTTTGCAGCTCGCAACAACATGCTCTTGCAAGCAGTTTACCTCCTGGGCCAGGACAACTGCCTAATGGACAGGCTGAGCAGAATCCTTCGGCCGCATATATGGCGCTTGAACCCCATATGGCGCTTGAACCCCATATGGCGCTTGAACCCCACCGCTTTGACCCGGTGAAAAGCGGGATATAAATACAGTTAAATAAAATAAATAAAATAAATGGTAGCCAAGAGGCTCATCAGACAACAAGCAGCTGCCCCGCTTCTGCTCATGCCAACCACACATGGAGAAAGTGGTGACAGATGCCTTCCTGATCTCGTGGTCCAAGGACCTACTCTGTGTTCCCACCAACTCTCCCCTCCCCCCCGGTTGCTAGGACCCTCTTCAAGGTCCAGAGTGAGAGGGCAACAGTCATACTAATTGTCCCAAGTGGCCAAGGCAGCCCTGGTTTCCACTGCTGCTCTCCTTGTTGGTGGCACTCCCAGTTCTGCTGGGCCAAGCTCCTGACCTCATGTCTTAGGAGGGGGCTCTCTCCTGCACCTCAACCCAGGGTCACTAACGCTAACAATGTGGCTGCTGAAATGGTGGCACTGGCCCCTTTCAGTCTTCTGAGAGAAGTTGAGCAGATCCTACTGGCCTCCTGAAAGCCTTCCACCAGACGAGCTTATGCTTTTAAGTGGAGAAGGTTCTCAGCCTGATATGCGGAAAGGGAGGAGAATCCCTTCTCCTGTCGTGCAATTAGTACTCTAGTACATACTGCAACTGTCACACACCAGGCTGAAGTCTAACTCGATGAGGGTGCATCTGAGCGCGATAGCTGCTCACCACCCTGTTGAGGGGAAACCCCTTGGGTCAGCCCCTGGTCTCCAGGGCTTCCTGTTATCCAAGCCCCCTCTCCACTCTCTGGTAGCAGAGTGGGACCTCAACATGGTGCTCTAACAGCTCACCAGACCGCCATTCAAGCCCCTAGCAACTTGCCACCTGCGGTACCTGTCTTGGAAAGTGGCTTTTCTGGTGGCCCTCAGGTCCACACGAAGAGTGAATGAACTCCAGGCCCTGGTAGTGGATCCACCTTATACAAGGTTCTATAAAACCAGGAGAGTGCTCTGCACACACCCCAAATAGCACCTTCGGGAGGAATCTCCTTTCCACCTCAACCAAGAGGTGGTTCTCCCCACCTTCTTCCTGCAGCCTCACGCTGGCAGGGAGGAACTAGTACTTCATATGCTGGATTGGAAATGGGCCCTGTCCTTCTACTTACAGTGGACCTAAGCCCATCGCTAAGCTCCTCAGTTTTTCCTATCTTATGATCCCAGCAGACTGGGGCTCCTTGTGACTAAGAAACTCTGTCCACTTGGGTGGTGGACTGTATTGTCCTAGCTTATAATGTAAACCGCACTGATGCAGAATAGCGCGGTATATAAGAGAATGTAAATAAATAAATAAGCGAGCTTGCCTCTCCCTTGAGCATTGGGTCACAGTACATCACGTGAGGGCGATGACCACGTCTGTGGCCAACCTGTGCTCAGTGCTGGTGATGGAGATATGCAAGGCTGCCACATAATTTTTTGATTCACATGTTCGCAGCTCACTACTACCTGGAGAGCGAGTCCCACAGGGACAGTGCATTTGGTCAGGAACTACTCCATAATATTCTTGGGGAGTAGGCAACTCCTGCCCTCTGACCCTTCTGTGTTCAGGCTACTGGAGTAATAGTGCTGCAGGACATGAGGGTCTTGCAGAGTCTCTCAGTGAGGACTCATCTTCTGCAACTCACAGTTCCCTGACTTGGTTGCCATTGGTGCTGTCATAGTTTGGTCCTCAGCAGCCTGGAGCTAGGGAGTTCCCATATGTGAGGACTGACTTCCTACTTGTTCTTGGAGAAAGCGTTGTTACTCACCTGTAACAGGTGTTCTCCAGCGACAGCAGGAATCAGTCCTCACAAATCTCCCTCCTCCCCTGGGAGTTCCCTCCTACCTTATTTTAGCTTTTTACTACCATCCTAGCTTTGTTATCAGACTGAGCAATATGGCACCCTTGGGCAGGAAGGAGACCACGCATGCATGGTAGCATGTCCCAAAGCCTTATTTTGAAAGCTGGGGAAATGCTCTCCGTGGGTTCCATCGATGCCAGTGTCACCCATATGTGTGGATCGATTCTTGCTTTTCCTAGAGAACACCTGTTACAAGTGCATAACTATGCTATCTAGTCTGCCCTTCCATATCAAATACTATAGTCCCTTTTTTTCCCCCTTTAGATATCTTCTGTGATTGTCCTATGCTTTCTTGAATTCAGATACTGTCCTCATCTTTACTACTTCCACTGGGAGACTATTCCATGCCTCTACCACTCTTTCCGTAAAGAAATACTTTTTGCATATTACTTCTGCGTCCGTACCCTTGTTGCAGAGCTTTCTTTCAATCGAAAGAAGCTCTCCTCTTGTGCATTTTATGCTACAGAGGTATTTTTTAATGCAATTATACATTGTTGTCAACTTTCTTGAAAAATCTAGTACAGAAAAAGAGCAGAACAAAAGCAACGTTAATCCATTACCAAAATTATAAGTAAACGCTAAACATAGTATAATATGTCTGCTCATCCTACTCCACTATACAGATGTAATGAGAATATCCTACTTACATTTTAACCCAAAGAAGCTAGGGTTGTGCAGAGTCTCTCAGTGGGAACTCACCTTCTGCAACTCACGGCTAACTGATTGGTCGTCATTGGTGCTGTTGTGGTTCAGTCCTTGGCAGCCTGGAGCTAGGGAGTCCCATATGTGAGGACTGACTTGCTGCTTGTTCCTGGAGAAAGCGTAGTTACTTGCCTGTAACAGGTAATCTCCAGGAACAAGCAGGAATGAGTCTTCACATATGGGTATCGTCGGTACCGACGGAGCCTGCGCGGGAACGCTCCCCAGCGTCCAAAAGGAAAGCTTTTGGGAGCATTCCACAGCGCCTGTGTGCTGCCTTCCCACCTTTCCCAACCGTCTCTCTCCAGTTCTTCTTTTCCGCAGAGCCAGCAGGTCGTGTTTCCTGTCACCGCTGAAGAATTTCTATTTTCTTGTTTTATTATTCTTATTTTCTTTAGTCGCGTGTCTGCCTTCTCGAAGACCGGTACCGCCGGTCTTTTTTCTTTCTTTAAAAAAACTTAAGTCCGGTCGGTCCTCAAAGGGTACATCTCCTTCTAAGTATCGAGATGTTCCCGACATTACCATTGAGGAATCCACACCGGCAAAATTACCCCGGCGGGAGGCTCCGGCTTCCAAAGCATTATCTATGGGGTCACAGGTTGACATCGATGGCACGGCCTCGACCGATCACCTGTTACAATGTTCTGGGGTACCGGCGGTTCCCGGTACCGACATCCAGACATTGGTGGCGTCGATGGATCAGAACATTCTGACCATGCAGCGTGCCATTACGGCCTTCATACAAGCTGCGACGCCCTCGGTACAACAACAAACCCCGTTGTCGAAACCGATTCCGGTTCCGGATCCAGCTCCAGTTCCGATACCAGTACCGCTTGCATCGGCATCAGCACCGAAAGCAGCGATACGGTATCCAGTGATGCCTATTAGTACCGATCCGGTACCAATAACTCCCGATGTCGATACCCCTCGGTACTCGTATCGGGCTCTACGAGAGCATCCAAACAGTCGATACTTCGATTCCTCTGATGAATCTGATGCATCAGAGGTTTCCATCGAAGCATCGGAGATCCGTCCTCAGGAACCCTCTTCTCCAAAAAGGAGAATGTCTCCTCCTGAGGACTTGTCTTTCCAGGACTTCATCAGGGAGGTGGCCAGAAGCCTGTCCATTGCAGTAGCCTCTGAAACTGAACCCAGAGCCAAAAAATTGGATATTCTTCAATATCCTAAGGCTCCTAAAGAGGCAGCCATTTTACCTATACATGAGATTCGTTATGACCACATGTTAGGTATATGGGAAACTCCTCTTACCACCTCTCCCTTTTCTCGTAGGTTGGACACCATGTATCGTGTTCCTCCTTGTCCTGGATTTCATAAGACTCAGCTTCCTCACCACTCTATTGTGGTAGAGTCTGCTATGAAAAAAATCAAGAGCACAAAAAGACATTCCTCTGCTCCTCCAGGAAGAGAATGCAGAACCTTAGATGCTTTGGGCAGGAAAATCTTCCAGACCAGTATGCTTGTAGCCAGAATCAACTCCTATAGTCTCTATATGGGGATGTTTCTAAAAGAGGTTACAGACAATCTACACACCTTATCTCCTTTTATGTCAGAAGATAAGAGAGAAGAATATATTACCTGGCTTAAACATGCACAGGATGTATCCAAGTTTTCCAATCGTGCAGCCTTTGACTCCTTTGAGGGTGCCAGTAGAGCTTCGGCTATTGCCATAGGCGCATGCAGAGTAGCTTGGTTACAAGCCTCTGATTTGGAATCCTGGGTACAGGATGGTCTGGGCAACCTTCCATGTACAGGGGAGAACCTGTTTGGCAAAGATTGGCAAGCAAAAGCCACCCAGATGGATGCTGAAAATTCTGCTTTAGATAGACTTTCAAAGTCTACTACTACTCCTTTCAAGAAGAGGTCATTCAAGAAAGGATCTTTCCCAAAGAAATGGAAATTTTCTTCTGGTTATACCCAGGCCTCTTCTCAGGGTCGTTTTGCTACAAAGAGACAGCAACAACCAAAACAGGCCAAGCCTCAGGCTGCGAGGACTGCTACGGCCCAACAGCCTCAGCCTCCTCAGGGCCTTTGACTTTCCACTAGAGAACTTAGCATTTCTGGCTCTAGAACATCCAGAGCCACTCACCATCCCAGGAAGGTTAGCTCACTTTGCTCCTAGATGGGAACAAATCACAGCAGAGAAATGGACCCTCTCCATTATAAGGGAGGGATACAAGCTACATTTCTTAAACCTTCCTCCACACACCATGGTGAAACAGTTCAACTCTCCAACTTCTCTTCTCGACCTTCTAGGTCAAGAGATTGCTACCCTTCTTGCCCAAGGGGCAATAGAAGAAGTACCCCTGCTTCAACAGGGCTCAGGGTTCTACTCCCCCTATTTTCTCATCCCAAAGAAAACAGGGGGCTACAGACCCATCCTAGATCTCAGAGAGTTGAACAAGTTTCTATGCAAGGAGAAATTCAAGATGATTTCTCTTGGTACTCTCCTTCCATACCTCCAGAGTCAGGACTGGCTTTGTTCTCTAGACCTGTCTTCCAAGGCCATCAGCAGAAGCAAGAAAAGATTTTACACAGGTCCGACTCTGCTCCAGAGTCACCAGTGACACCATGCTCCATGACCCACTCTGGAACCCTGGGTTGACCTCGACCCCTCTGGATCCTCCGAACGGAGCACCTCAGACATGGAACATGAGAAACCCTTGAGGACAGATCAGGGAAGGTGGGTAAGTCCCACTCCCGGCTCCGCAGCCCACATCGTGAGTCCGAGGGGGACAGAGCAGGAGCGGCCAGCTAAGGTGGCCCATAAGGAATCAACTGCCTCTGATCGGCCTCTGACCCCCAAGTCCATCCTCGTCAAGGATTTCCCCTCGTCAGAACTGGCACAGGGCCCAAAATCCTCTGTGCTAGCGCCAAAGACTGCAGAGCCATCTGGACTGGAGACCAGAATGGCAGCCTTGGAATGTAGCTTGTCTGCCTTCATGGCCCAGCAGCAGGCTCTGATGTCCATTTCCTCCAGTTCATCAGCTCCAGCCACTGGGCCCTTGACCTCAAGAACCTCCCCGGTGGTCAAGCCAGTTCTTGAGCCCTGTCAGCCTCAAGATGACCCTCTGAAGCAATCCTCTGCTGCCAATCCTCTGGGCCGAGATCCTCCCCGATGAGTGCCCGTGGCTCCGACCGTAGAGCCTCAGCCCCAGGACCCAGGCCACCCTTGATACCTCCCACAGACTACGACTCTGACTGGGAGACCGAGTAGTCCCCCGACATCCAATGCCACAATAATGTGCCTTTGGATCCGTCTCCCACTGAGATCCAGTGCCAGTCCCCGCCCGAGCATATAGCCTTCCTCGACTTAGTGTGGGACATGATGAAGGCACTGGCATTTGACACAGAGTTGGAGGAGGATCCTTGCACGGAGGAGCTTGAGATCTTCCAGTACGACCCCCACCAAAGAAGGCACTAACGGTGCTTGTCTCTCAAATTCTGGAATGGCTGCTACCGCATGTGGGAGATATCTGCATCGTTACCCATTGTGATCTGACAGCTGGATTCGATGTACTGAGTCTGCCAGAGCCCTGGGTTCCAGAATGCACAGTTGCCACATAACTCCATGATGGTGGAGTCTGCCATGCTTTGGCTCAAGAGCCAGAAGACGCACTCCTTGGTGCCCCTGGGGAGGGAGTTCCGCACTATGAATGCCATGGGCAGAAAGTGCTATCAGGGCTCAATGCTCATTGGCCGGATGCAGGCATACCAGCTATACATGGGCATGTACCCAGAAACCTGGTGAAGAAGCTTGCTGGGTTTTCGGCTGGTCTCTCCGAGGAACCCCTCCAGTGGTTCCAGACCCTGGCCTCGGGTGTCAAAGAATGCTCCAAATTTATGACTCGTGCAGCCAAGGCTTGAGTCGGTGGCTAGAGTAGCTGTGGTGGGCATCAGTGCCCGGCACCAGGCCTGGCTACAGTTTGCTGACTTGGAGCAATGGTTCAGGACAAACTGGTCGATGTCCCTTGCCAGGGAGAGAATCTATTTGGTAAACCCATGACTGATTAAGGCTGCAGAGCTGGAGCCAGAGTTCCTGATGAGGACTAGGCTCTCCAAGAAGACTGCTACCTGAAAGATGTACTCTGCACCCCCCTCACCTACAACGAGGCAGGCTCTTGGGTCACAGAAATCCGCACACAAAACAAGGAGAAGGTTAACTGATCACAATCTTTAGATAATACACAAATCTGTAAATAATACACAACACACTTGTATTATAAACACAGGACCAAAGCGCTTTGGGAGAGCAAGCTAGGCGTTTGCCTATGTTTACTCTGAAATCAAAGCTTTAGGCCTCTTTATTTATAGGTAAAGATTCCATTACACAGCATAATTTCACTTTATTATTCTACGTCTCACATCACGTATATTCATAATATACATATTTTATTCTACGTCTAGTGTTACGTATATTCATAATATACTTTTCTGTAGGCATGCACGTCATAGACAATCATGAAAAGACATACATATATTCTCAGGCATGACTATGTAGGCCTTGATTCTAATTAATTCTAACACTGACAGTTTGATATCTCTGACCAGAGACAGCGAGACTGTGAAGCTAGGTAAACAACTTGCCTTTTACTTATCTTTCTAATAACAAGACTAATGTTTATGTTATCTAAACCTTTAACCCAATTTCTTTTACAGACTTTTCAAGGATAGTATTAAATAGGAGCTACAAATGATATTAACTCTTTCTTAGGGATAATAGCAATATTATACACAGGGCCTGACTGTGTATCCAACCTGGTGCAATCAAGCTTTCTTTCACTACCCTTCCCTGATGGAAGCCCTCTGGTAAAAAGCCCACTTACTCGAGGAAGGACAAGGCTTATGGGCCTTCCCAGCTCCCCAACAGGGTGAGCAGGACAAGGGCATGGCCCTTGTAAGCCCAAGGCTCCAAAAACCCAGGCACCGGCTCTAGCCCAGCCTGGTGGGAGCTTTTGACTCCTTGGACATAGCCTCTTCCCCCCCCCCCCCCCCGGGAAGCCCACCCCAGCAGCCCACAGGGAGACATCTAGTCTTGTTTGCCCACAGGTGGTGTCACACCCCCAGGGGTCCTATCGGTGGGGTCAGGTATTGCCTGATGATTCCTCCTCTTGGCTCTGTTAGTACTGCAGGCCGCCTTGCCTGGCCCTCTGAGAGTGGTAGTTGTACAGTCCATTGGTTCAGGAACTACTGGTATATCTGAATTCTCATATTCCATTAATTCATATTCACCTGAACCCTCAGTTCTAGGATCAGCTGTTTCACAGGGATAAGGCAGCTTTGCTCCGTCAAACAGGAAGTTGCTCTGTCCCTCTGCACAAGTGCCTTGCTGGGAAATACCATAAGGTTTTGAATGGGGCTCATAGGAGCTCTGCCCTTGTTGGTAACCAAAAGGATATTTCAAACCTTCACTAGCTCTGCTACTAGAGCATTTGTGGTATGCTCTGAGCTTGCTCGGGTCTAGCCCTTGCAACACAGCTGCCCTGGATTGCACTGCTCGAGACGGAACCTTATCACAGGTTGGGAGTTTAAACTTGCTAGCAAAGTCACAAGCTTCTTCAGGTAAGAAAACTTCTCTTCTTTTAAAGCTTCTAGCACAAGGGAAAAAGTTATTCTCTGTTTCTCTTAAGCTTGTTTTAGGTTGGCTTTTCCTGTTACTTCGGGGTTTTACCCACTCAGGTAGGAAACAGCCTCTATTAGCATTTCCTGCTTTGTTACCTTCTATGGAAGTTCTTCTACGTCTCTCGTGCCCTCCATGCATACACACAGTATCTGGCTGCTGATTACCACACTTCTCACACAGGTCTCGGGATTCACTCAGACCTTCGCGTTGGTTCTCCTGCTGATCCAATAGTTCATTCTCTCTTTCTCTCTCTCTTTCATTCCAGTTCCGTTCTTTCCACAGCTTCGGCTGCCCTTGCCGCTGTCTCTCTTGCTGTGACCCTTGTTGGCTCACCTCCTCTCCCTCTCTAACTATTTGTGAGCGTGTTTTATGTCTGTGTCTTTGGGCTCCACCTCCACCCAGCTGATCCCTATCAGGCAATGCAAACTCCCTTTCTTTGCTATCTGGGTGTGTCTTCCTAGCCCTTATCCACGTGTGCCCTGGTTGTCTATAGCAACCATCTGACAGTTTTCTGTTTACTCTGTCATCTCTTCCCTGATCATCGCTGCTGATCTCCATTTTCTCAGGCTCCTTTAGGTCCACCCTGTGACAGTGGCCATCCATTAGCACCGATGCCTTGGCACTGAAGGTGGTCAGGAAGGGATACCTCCTCCACTTGCTGCAGACGCCCCCTTCATTCTTCCTGGGAGAGCCCCCCAGGACTCCCCTCCACCACCCTACTACTTCAGGGACTCACAGGTCTTCTCCAGGTACTTACTCATACCCAAAAGAACAGGGGGCCTTTAGGTCATCCTAGACCTGCGGGACCTCAACAGGTTCCTGGTGAGGGAGAAGTTTAAGATGCTCTCCCTTGGAACACTGGCTGTGCTCCTTGGACCTAAAGGATGTGTACACATCCATCCTCATCCATCCCAGCCAGGTTCATGGTGGGGGTGTCCACTACCAGTGCAGAGTACTACCCTTCAGCCTAGCTTCTGCCCCCAGAGTCTTCTAGTGCCTAGCAGTGGTCATGGCCCAACTTCACCTCCAAGAGACCTTTGTCTTCCCCTACTTGGACGACTGGCTCACAAGATGGGGCTCGGCTGTCGAGGTGCAGCAGGCCATGGCCCGCACTATCCAATCCCTTCAATATCTGGAGTTCAACATAAACCACCCCAAATCCCATCTCTTCCTGACACAGTGTCTGGAGTTCATAGGGGCATGACTGGACACCGTTCAGGCCAGAGCCTTCCTGCCCCAGACAGCTGACTGCCTCAGGGCATTGGCCACAGATGTGCAGCACTGACGCTCTGTCAGCTCACCTTGTGCTCCAACTGCTGGGCCACATGGCATCCACAGTTCGTTACCCCAGATGCCCGCCTTCATATGAGGGCGGCCCAGTGGTGCTTCCTCTCCCAATGGACCTAGGCCATGAGCTGGCCTCGAGACAGGGCGATGGTGACCTGCTGACTGCTGGACTCCTTCTGCTGGTGGCAAGTGCCTCAGCACCTTCAGGCCGGGATGTCTTTTCAGGCCCCTGTCCCCAGAGTGTCCTCACCATGGACGCCTCCCTTCTGGGCTGGGGGGCTCATTGCGAGGACCTCTATACTCAAGGCAGCTGGTTGCAAGCAGAAAGCCAACAACAGATCAACCTCCTGGAGCTTTGGGCCATATCCCTGGCTCTCTGTTGCTGCAGAAAGTGGCGAAAGGCTCAATTGGTGCTGAGCCAGACGGACAACCAGGTTGCAATGTTCGGTGCCAATAAGCGGGGGGGGGGGGGTCCTCCGGGTAATCCAAGATGGATACCATCTCACCCTGGACAGGTGCCCTCCTCCCTTCTCTCCAGCAGAGCCTACTCGGCTCCTCATGTACCAGACCTTATTGCAGCAGGAACTATCCAACCTCCTCGCTCAACGAGCAGTCAAGAAGTTACCATGGCACCTTCTAGGGCAGGGGTTCTACTCCCACTACCTTCTCGTCCCAAAAATGACGGGGGACGTGTGCCCCATCCTCAACCTCAAAAACCTCAACGGGTTCCTGGTGTGGGAGAAGTTCAAAATGTTATCGCTTGGCGTCCTGCTGCCCTTCCTTCAGCAGGGTGATTGCCTATGCTCCTTGGATCTCAAGGATGCTTACGCCCACATCCTAGTTCACCCCCAGCACAGGCAATACCTGCGCTTCAGGATGCAGGGGGAACACTACCAGTACCAAGTGTTCCCCTTTGGGCTTGCGTCTGCACCGTGGGTTTGCACAAAATGCCTCTCTGTGGCCGCTGCCTCCCTCAGGTGGCAGGACATATCAGTCTTCCCCTACCTCGATGACTGGCTCATCATGGGGTCCTTGGTCGGTGAAGCCCACCTGGCGGTGGCACACACAATCTTTCTTCTCGAGCACCTCAGCTTCCTGGTCAACTACTCCACCTCAAGCCGGTGCAGACCCTGGAGTTCATCGGCGCACGCCTCGACATGGCAGGCGACAGCTTTCCTTCCCCCGGACCGAGCAGACCGCCTTCGGGCTGTGGCATCCCACGTCCAAAACAGAGCTTGGATTACGGCACGGAAAATGCTGTGCCTCCTCGAGCACATGGCCTTCACTGTCCATGTGGTCCTCCATGCCCGCATACCAATGTTCCCTCTAATTTTCTGTAGTTTGTGTGCGCATAAAATATTAGCTGTGCAGCTTTTGAAGGAAGGTTAAATTTTTGTGTGCCACATAACGACACTCGGAGTTATATAGTTTAAAATTTGACTACACGTCAGAATACAGTATGTACACCACATTGATTTTAATCAAATTAAATGAAAATAGCAGATTACTAAATGAAGCGGAAAATTTCTAGTAATTGCAATCAGAATTTTTAAATTTTAAGATGTCTGTGTTGTTTTCTATCAGAATCAGAACCATAATTTTTGTGCGCTCTGTTGTAAAGTATGTGCGCTCGCTCGGCGAGGTGTGTGCGCGCGCACACGCGCACAGCTTAGAGGGAACAGTGCCGCATACACATGCGGATAGCCCAGTGGTGTCTCAGGGCACAATGGAGCCAGGCCTTCAGCCGTCTCAGAGACCCTATCCGGGTCTCCTGCAGTCTCCACGACTCCCTGGATTGATGGCAAGACCCCCGAAGTCTCCTTCGGGGAATGTCCTTCCAGGCCCCACAACACGAGCTCGTCCTAATGACTGATGCCTCCCTGCAGGGGTGAGGAGCCCACTGTGGCGCATTGTGCACCCAAGGGCAGTGGTCGACCAAGGAATCTCGGCGGCAGATCAACCTGCTCGAGCTCTGGGCAGTCCGATGGGCTCTGAGGGTCTTCGAAGACCATCTGAGGGGGAAGTCGGTGCTCGTGCAGACCGACAACATGGTAACCATGTTTTACATCAAGAAGGAGGGAGGAACAGGATCACAGCCCCTCTGCTGAAAGGCGATCCTTCTTTGCTCCTTTGTGTCTCGCTGGGGGGTGACCTTGCGAGTGGTCTACCTCCCAGGCCAAGAGAATGTCCTCGCGGACAAACTCAGCAGGATTCTCCGCCCACACACCTGGATCCGGAGATCGCCGGCATCTTGTTCCATCGGTGGGGGAACCCCATCCATGGACCTGTTTGCCAGTCCGGTGAATGCGCAGCTTCCCTGCTTCTGCGGGCCGATTCCACACCCGAGCAGGGTGGCTCCAGATGCGTTCCTCTTGTGTTGGACCTCTGGCCTTCTTTACACGTTCACTCCCACTCCTCTCATTGCGAGGACCCTCCATAAGGCTCTGCAGGACCAAGCTTCAGTGATCCTCGTGGCCCCGACAGCCTTGGTTCCCGCTCCTGTTATGGCTCGCGTTCGAGCCCCCAGTCCCTCTGGGCTGCGCCCCAGGCTGGTTGGTGCAGGAAGGGGGTCGGGTGTTACACCCGAACCTGGCCTCGCTATCCCGCGTAGCTTGGCGGCTGAACAGGTCGCCTTAGCTCTGCTGCGTCTCCTGGAGAACGTCAAGGAGATCCTCCTCGCATCAAGGAAGGACTCAACGAGACAGGCATGCGCCTTTAATGGTGACGTTTCTTGACCTAGTGCTCCGAGCTTCAGATTGACCCGTTCTCCTGCCCTACCAAGTGGATCCTCCAGCATTGAGGAACCTGTGTCTTTTGGGGAAACTGCTAGGTACTTATGACCTAGATTGGCCACTGTTGGAAACAGGATATTAGGCTTGATGGACCTTGGTCTGACCCAGTATGGCATATCTCATGTTATGTTCAGTACCTCCTCCACCTCCCAAAGGCAGGGCTGAAATCCAATTCGGTCACGGTACACCTGAGCGCCATTTCAGCGAATCACCTCCCCGTCGAGGGAAAATCCCTCTTGGGGCAGCCCATGGTTTCTCGCTTCTTGCGAGGTCTACTGCTTCCAAGCCTCCCATCTGGCCTCTGCCGGTGGAGTGGAACCTCAACATGGTGCTGATGCAGCTCACGGAGGCGCCTTTCGAGCTGATGGCGACGTGCTCACTTTGGCATCTCTCCTGGAAGGTGGTCTTCCTGGCTTTGACATCGGCTCGCCTTCAGGCCCTGATGGCTGAGGCTCTATACACCAGGTTCTATGGGAACAGGGTGGTCTTGCACACCCATCCCAAGTTCCTACCGAAGGTGGTCGCGGACTTTCATCTCAACCATGAGATAGTCTTACCGACCTTCTTCCCGAGACCGCATGCCGATCAGGCATCGGCGGTGTTACATACACTTGACTGCAAGAAGGCTCTTGCCTTTACCTGCAGCGTACCCAGGATCATCGCAAGTACAATAGGCTTTTTTGTCACCTATGACCCCAATCGCCTGGGGCAGGCAGTCACCAAGCACACCATCTCCATCGGGGTGGCAGACTGCATCGCCTTCACCCCACTGGATCGACGGGTCACCGCGCATGGCGTCTGAGCCAAGGCGGCTTCGCTGCACTCAGTGCCTCTAATGGACATCTGCCGGGCTGCAACCTGATCTTCAGCGAACACTTTCGCTGTCCACTACTGCCTGGAGAGGGAGTCCTACTAGGACAGTGCCTTCGGCCAGGCTATACTCCATAATCTGTTCGGGGTATAAGCAACTCCTGCCCTCCGACCCTTCTTCGATGGCTACCGAGAGCTTTGCCCTGGAGATCCAAAGACAGGGGCTCCTCCGAGCATTGACCTCTGCTCACAGCCTTGCGGAGGCGTTTTTAGGTTACAGGCTCGGTAGCCTGTAGCTGCGGAGTCCTATAAGTGAGGACTGACTTCCTGCTTGTTCCTGGAGAAAGCGTAGTTACTCACCTGTAACACGTGTTCTCCAGGGACAGCAGGAATCAGTCCTCACTACCCTCCCACCTCCCCTGAAGAGTTGCTATTTTTGTCCTTCCCTTGTCATCTGCTTAGTAGGGCTCTAGCTAGGGGACCTGACTAAGCAAGATGGCACTCTTGGGTGGGAAGAGGACCACGCATGCGTGGCAGCAATCCCAAAGGCTTTCTTTGAAAGCTGGGGAATTGCTCCGTGTAGGCTCCGTTGGTGCTGACGTCACCCATAAGTGAGGACTGATTCCTGCTGTCCCTCGAGAACACCTGTTACAGGTGAGTAACTATGCTTTCAGGCACATGGCCTCTATAGTCCATATCACCCCAGACACCCGTCTACACATGAGGGCCGCTAGTGGTGCCTTCGGGACCAGTAGAAACAGGCCATGGGCTGTCTCCAAGACAGAGTCTCAGTGACCCAGCATTTGGCGGAATCTCTGACTTGGTGGCAAAATCTCCAAAACCTTCAGGCAGGGATGCCCCTCAAAAACCCAAGCCCTCTAAGGGTCCTCAAAACAGATGCCTCCCTGCTGGATTAGGGAGCCCACTGCGAAGAACTCTGCACCCAGCACAACTGGTCACAAGCGAAGGGAAACCAGCAGATCAACCTCCTGGAGCTTTAGGCAATATATATTGCCCTCCGAGCATTCTGTCACCGTCTGAGGCACCAGCTGGTACTGATTCAAACAGACAATCAGGTGGCAATGTTCTATGTGAACAAGCAGGGGGAGCACAGGGTCTCGCACTCTCTGCTGCAAAGCGATGGCACTCTGCTCCTACGCAGTTCAACAGGGAATACTCCTACAGGCGGTATACCTACCAGGCCAGGATAATGTCCTGGTGGACAAACTGAGCAGGGCCCTCCAGCCGCACGTGGCAGCTGGACCCCAGAGTAACCACCCAGCTCTGGGGGACCCCATGGGTGGATCTCTTTGCCAGACTGGAGAACTACCTGTTGCCCCGCTTCTGTTTCTGGCAGCCATACCCGTTCAGGGTGGCAGCAGATGCATTTCTCATTCCGTGGTTGGAAGGTCTCATGTATGCCTTCCTACCCATGCTGCTGATTGCCAAAACACTCTTCAAGACTTTTCGCAGCAAAGCCTCCCTGATCCTGGTGGCTCCACGGTGGCCCAGGCAGTCATGGTTCCCGCTGCTCTTCTGACTGTCAGTGGAGACTCTGATCTCATTGAGGCGCTCCCGAGGGCTGTTGTCTCAGGAGGAGGGCTCTCTCCTGCACCCCAACCTGGGGTCCCTATCACTGATAGCATAGTTGCTGAAAGGGTGAACTTAGCCCCTTTCAGCCTCTTGGGAGAAGTGGAAGAGATCCTGCTGGCCTCCCATAAGACCTCCGTCAGGAGAGCTTACGCCTTCAAATGGCACAGGTTCTCTGGTGCGCGGAGCAATGGCTGAACCCGTTCTCCTGCCCGGTGCAGCTGGTGCTGCAGTACCTCTTTCATCTCTAGCAATCTGGCTCAAATCAAACTCTGTTTGAGTGCACCTCAGTGCCCTGGCGGTGCATCACAACCCTGTTGAAGGCAAGCCCCTCAGTCCAGCCTCTGGTGACCTACTTCTTGAGAGGACTTCTGCTGTCTAAACCCCTCATCCACCTTCCAGCGACAGAATGGGACCTCAGCGTAGTATTGGTGCAGCTCACTCACCTGCCATTTGAGTCTCTGGCTACCTACCACCTGAGATACCTCTCATGGAAGGTCGTGTTCCTGGTGGCGTTTGCCTCCGTTCACAAGGTCTGTGAACTTCAAGCCCTAGTGGCAGAGGCGCCATATACCAGGTTCTACAAAAACAGGGTCGTGCTTAGCACGCACCCCAAATTCCTTCCAAAAATGGTATCTTCCTTCCATCTCAACCAGGAGGTGGTATTGCCCACCTTCTTCCTAAGGCTTCACTCCAGTAGGGCAGAGACTGTCCTTTTCACCTTGGACTGTAAGAGGACTCTGTCTTTCTACATTCTGCGTACCCAGGGCCACCGGAAAGCTTCTCAGCTTTTTGTTTTCCTATGACCCCAGTTAGATGGGGGGAGCGGTAACCAAACGGACACTTGTAGGGTATATTAGTAGCATAAAAATAAGTTAGACTCTCTGTTGTCCAGGGGGAATGGCTACTATTACCCAGCCCAAAGTTCGGTGAGTTATTCTGGCAATGAGCCACGAAAGAAGTCTGGTCTGCAGATATATACAGTCAAACCTCGGTTTTCATGATTAATCCATTCGAAAAAGTCTGACTAAAACCGAAACGTATGAAAACTGAAGCAATATTTCCCATAAGAAATAATGTAAATCCAATTAATCCGTTCCAGACACCCAAAAATATTCACAAAAAATACATTTTATAGAGAATAACTATATTTTTACATACAGAAAACAATGAGATATAAATGACTAATGAAATGGATAAATGAACATTTAACATCACTGAAAGCAAGCTAAGTACAGTACTGTACAGTACAGTATGTTAACATCTGGCCTTAGCCACCCCTGACAAGCTGCTGTGCCCAGCTCTCTTCGGAATCACATTGAATTCAGCCCATTAAAATACCTTTACATTATCTGCTCAATGCTTCAGAATGGCAGAAAATCTTAATGATATAGCTTCAGACGTACCCTGCAAGAGAAAGAACTGCCTCCCACATTCATGCAACATCTCCTGCTTACGTTGACAGCTTTTCTTCCCTGCTACCGGGACAAAATCTCAGTCAAAAGACGTTGAAAACCGAAGCAATGCATGAAAACCGGGACAAAATCTCAGTCAGAAAAGACGTTGAAAACCGAAACGTATGAAAACCGGGGCAAATGAAAACCGAGGTTTGACTGTATTAGACTTTATTATAGGCAACCAGGTAGAAAAATATACACACACATATAGCTAATTAGAAACATGAGGTAGAAATTTGTTATAGTACAGATGTACACTTGGACAATGTAATAAATCACTGATTCGCTCTGCACTGAGGAAAAGTAAGAAATATATTGCTAACCCCTTGCCCATCCGGAGGAGGAGAGATAAGCCAGTACCTTAGCTCTGTCGGGCACTCAGGAACAACGCAGTCCAAGGAGGCAGCTCCTAGCTAATGCGGCTCCAGCCCCGTCAGAGGCGAGCCGCAGTAAGTCCGAACAGGAGGTATCTGTGAAAGTCTTATCTCAGACCTTTGGAGGATGGCCTAGCCCACACTTAGTGGCCGTCTTGCGGAAGGCTCAGGTCGCAGGAATCAGGTACGCAATGCACAGCAGGAAGGAACCGGTGCAGAAGTCTGTATGAACAGGTGGGAAAAGCCCCCAACTCTCTTACTAAAGTTCCAGTGCAGACTGCATTATTCTGTGTAAGAATCCTCCGTCATAGGTCCGATGATTGGTTGGCACCAGGCAGTCTGAGGTGTTCTCAGCGAATCAGGAGGTAGATGATGGGCAGCTTCTTGCAAACAAAGGAGCCATGGTAAGAAGTCAGGCAGAGGCAACAGTATGTAACTTCTGGGCATGTACAAGTGTCCAAGGTCAGCCACGGACAATAGCTTCTGTATGCACACTTAGAAACGCTGCTCAAGCAGTTGCTTGAAGGTCGTTTGTAGCTGAACACAGCAAAAGCGTAGTGCAGAATCCAGCTTGTCTGTACAGTTTGGTTCAGGCCTGAGTTGCTGAGCAGGCCGGAGATTTGCATGTAGAATTGCAGGGCTACCAGCCCTACATCTCCCCCCCCCTTGTAAGATGGAGGATGCTACAAGGGAGTACACTCCATCATACAAAGCCTAACTAGCAGGACTACCGTGCAGGTCAGAACCAAATGACAAATGGTTGACTAAAGCATGATAAGTGGAAAATACTTCAAGCACAATATGCATGAAAGCAATACTGCATGAGGAATAATACAGTGAAGACACTCAAGCAATAAAAGAAGTAAAAATAAAATGACATAGATACAGTCAAGTCAATGCAATCAATATAAAGCATGGTAACTTCAAACTCAAGAGTAGATATATAGTATCCAAACCAAAAAAAAAAAATGCATATCTGTAATTCAATATAATGTGTTAGTGTAACACCAAGGCGAACACTCAAAAGTAATGAGAAGCCATGTGTAACAGTGTTAGTAAAATGAACACACGCTATCTATGAAAAAAAAACAACTCAATTAAGAGTAATGGATAACTTTCAAAGAAAATGGTGACACTTATGCAAAAGTGTGACATTCCAGCAAATCCTGCAGACGCATGGCAGGCAGCAGAGGTGCAGAATGCATAGAGCGACGAAGAGCACGAATCTGTCTCTGTTGATACAAGGAGATAAGAAACTGGAGCACCAACAGAAAGAAAAGACCAGGCACAATGACATGTGACATAAAATCAGTTTGTAAAATGTCCACATCACGTGAATCAAAGTTATAATCAGCAATGGCAAGGTTGTCCTGGTCAATGGACAGTTCAACTGTGTGAGAGTCCTTATAGTCCAAAAGATAGGTCAAGGCTGCAGTGAAGTCAATCTCATGACCTTGAAACACATCCAATATCTGGAGCTCTGTCGAAACAGGGTCAGCATCTAGATAAAACAAGGAAACTCCACCATCATTAACAATGGAGTTCTTGGGAACATCAATCAAGCAAACATTGCAGGGTAGATGCCTGTCCGGGACTCCATCTGGAAAAGAAAACAAACAGGCTATGCCGCCTCAAAGTTAGAATCAACCACTTCAGCAAGAGGTTCTTCAGGAAGGAACTTACTGGGATGACACGGTCTAAGCTGATTAATGTGGACCCATTTAAGGGAGCCTTCCCTCTCAATACCTGACTTCATTCGAATTTGATAAGCAACAGGGGAGGCTTTATCCACAATAGGAAATGGACCGTTCCAGCTAGGTAGAAATTTACAGTCTTTGACCTTATTCTTACCAAAATTGTAGTAGAATACCTTATCGCCAATCTGGTACTCGTTAGAGATAGTCCTCAAATCATAGTAGGCCTTCCTACCCCTAGCAGCAGTGTCCAAATTCTTTTGGGCAAAGGCAAAGGCACTTTGCAAGTGTTGTCTTAAATGGGCAACATATTCATGAGCAGTTGTAGCAGCAGCGAGATTCACAACATTAGTCCTGTAAAGAAGATGAAGGGGTAATAAAAACCATGTCCCTACCTGTCATCATCTCAAAAGGGGACACACCAGTAGCACGATGACGCGTGGCTCTGATAGCCATCAGGACCAAGGGCAGTTTGATGTCCCAGTCCTTCCCAGAGGAAGAAACATACTTTTTCAAGATACTGATGATAGTTTTGTTTGCTCTCTCCACTTGTCCAGAGGATTGTGGACGATAAGCAATGTGGACTTTGGCCTTCACACCTAATACCTTCCACAGATGCTTAATGACTTGTCCCGTGAAGTGGGAACCCTGGTCGGATTCCACTCGCATGGGGAGGCCCCACCTGCTGAAAACATGGTTTAACAACAAGGTGGCCGTGGTCTCGGCGGTACAGTTGGGTGCTGGGATGCACTCGACCCACTTAGTAAATAAGCAGGTAACTGTCAACATATATTTGTTGCCTCGAGAGGATCGGGGCACGGGGCCGATCCAATCAATCTGGAGATCAGACCAAGGCATGGTCAGACCTCTGTTTCTCAGAGGAGCTCTATGAGAAGGAGCCGCAGGTTGAAATCTGCAACAGGTCAGACAACCTTTAGTATACAATTGTACATCTTGGTACATGTGGGGCCAGTAGGCCACTTGTTTCAATGTTTCATAGGTTATTCGGTCACCTCTATGACCGGCACAAGGTTCATCATGAGCGTGCTGTAACATAACTCCTCGGAAGGCCCGAGGTACCACCCATTGCACAATACCATGCTTACTCGTCCGTATCAACAGATCTTTCTGGAGATGGAACATGTCCTTGGAGATGTAGAGGATCCTCAGTTCCTCATCGTCCTGACAATCCTCCAGCGTTAATGGGTGTTCCTGGGGGTTCTGCAGAAAAAGGTAGAAACGTCCAAGAGTAGGATCTTGTTTCTGGGCTTGCACGAGGTCGAGATCTGTGCTCTCGCCACACCATTGAACCACAGGGGGCATGGTGGATAATTGAGCTTGTCGCCGGGTAACCGCCGTCACCATTCGAAGCCCATTAATCTCGGGGGCCTCCAACTGCCAGAGGTCTCCAGAGACAGCACCCTCCTTGGCAAGCTGATCAGCTAGATCATTTCCAATCTTGTCAGGGTTATCAACACGGGAATAACCTTTCACTTTCTTCCAGTAGATGGTCATGTCATTTTCATGAGCTACCTTGTCCAAGGCCAGAATCAATCCGGCATGTTTGACAGGTTTCCCTTTGGAATTCAGCATATTGTTAGATTTCCAAATGGGTAAGTGGGAAACAAAATTCTGTCGGACGTAGTCTGAATCAGTACAGATGGTTAGGGTGTGAACCCCTTCCCGAGCAGCGGACTGGAGAGCTGCCAAGGCTGCAGCTAGCTCTGCATACTGATTAGTCTTGGTACCCAGACGGTACTTCAAGGGTTCACAAGGGTAGTTCTGGTCCCAAACTACACCTATACCTGCTACCAGTTCATGGTCAGGCTCTCGACGGTAAGCACAACCGTCCACATACACCTTGGGGTAGCCTTCACAGAGGTTCTCATCATAAGGACGATGACGAGAAGGCTCAGGCGTACATGACTCCATTTCGGTGTCTAAATTACCCACTAAAGGTGCTCTGGCAGTGCAATCGTGCAATTCAGCCAGGCCCTGTGCGGCGGCATCCTTGCGGTTTTGAGCATACCTTACTTCTAGGGGCTAGCCCTGAAGTGCTAAGGTCCAGGAGACAATGCGACTGTTTGACACTTGTCCCGATTTAATCCGATCACTGCCTAGGAACTTGATGGGTTGGTGATGAGTCTCAACAACCAGCCTCTCACCTTGGATATAACTGCGGAAATATTGGAGGACCCAGACTGTGGACAACAAGGATTTCTCACAGTCAGAGTATTTCCTCTCCACTTCTGTTAAAGCTTTGCTGGCATAGGCAATAACTTTCCTATCTGTGTCATGCATCTGGTACAGAACAGCACTCATAGAGTGATCAGTGAACCCTAGTTCCACGAAGAATTCTCTGCCACTCTCTGGATAGGCAAGACAGGGAGCTCGACTCAAAGCCGCCTTCAGCTCTTCTAGAGCTGCCTCTTGGTCGGGATTCCATGCCCAAGGTTCATCTCTTTTGAGGAGTTTGACCAGGGGTCGGGAAATCTCCGCATATTGATCCACAAATTGGCGTGAATAATTGCAAATGCCCAAGAATGAGCGCAGCTCACTCACGTTGGTCGGACGTTTGAGTTGTTGCAAGGCCACAATTCTCTTCCTTTGAGGCCGCAGTCCCTCAGCAGAAACTTCGTAACCCAAATAATTGAGGGATTTCCGGCACCATTGGCCCTTTGACAAGGACAGCTTTGCTCCCGCAGCTTTCAGTTGCTGGAAAACATGCTCTATTTCTTGCAAATGGTCAGTAAAACTGGTGCTCTTCACCAGAATGTCGTCTACATAGACGAGGGTGCCTCTAGTCTCAGCATCAGGCAAAGCCTTATGCAGGAAAATATTGAAGTCTGCTGGGGCATTCAAATAACCAAACGGTGTCCGATTCCAAGTATATTGTCACCTACCGAAGGTAAAAGCCAGCTTATGCTGATCTTCTGGATGGACAGGTATAGTCCAAAATCCTGAGGCCAGATCCAGGCTTGTAAAGTACCTTGCACCCTTGATGGTGGCTAAGTTTGTGATAAGGAAGCTTATCATAGCTCAGGAAGGAGCTATAGAAAAGGTGAAGTGACTCTGAACAAGCAACCTGTCAGTTCTGGTAGAAATATGAAAACAGAATTTTGCCATAAAAGACTACCAGTCCCAGAATGCACCAGGTTTCCAACAGCCATGAGAGGAGCTGAAGTGAGAAAACGTGTGTTCAATCAAAAGGGCTATGAGGTAATCCCAAGCACTCATTGCAAAGGGCAGGGCTTGATTCAGCACAGCTGCGCTGTGCTAGGATGGAACACTCATCTCAAAGGGCAAGGCCTGATTCAGCACAGCTGCGCTGTATTAGGGAGGAGCACTCATCCAAGCAGAATAAGAGTAGAGTTTATTCTACAGATGACCATCTTCATGATCACCTTGGATATCCAGAGAATTGTCCTCAGTATCCTGAGAATCAACTTGAGTTTGATCATCAGTTTCATCTGAAGGATCATCAGAAGCAGAAGCCAAACCGGACGGACAGAGAGGGAAAGAGACCCTTTGGAAGAAGGAAGAGAAAAGCCTTTGAGAGGTCTAGAAGAGTCCAAAGCAGTACGTATACTGGGAGGTATTCCAAGGGCCAGCATACACCATTGGACTGGGGAAAGCCAGAGGAATGGTGCTGCAGAGCTAGGAATCACCAGAGGCTACCTGTGAGGGAGACGGCTGCACGTGGAAGGGACTCTAAGACCTGTGCCAGAAGGTATGTGAAGAGAGATCCAGTGTCCAGGGATCTGGATTGGAAGGCTGGACATAAGAACTGGACTACATACTGGCCAGGATATATAGAGAGGAACTCTAGCAGCAATGGAAGCTCAGGTATGAACACTGATCTATGCCCTAGCTATAACCTTGAAAGACAGCAGGGAAACAAGTATTCTCCTGAAAATGCTCCATTGAGAGATTCATCTGTGCCAATCCATGATATTGAACCCATGCTTGTTGAACAAGGGGGAATAATAGCAGATGAGGATCCTGTTTATATGGACTGCTCTCTATCTAAACTCCGTTGGTAACTTTCTGTTATAAAGTACAGCAACCATCACAAAGAAATACAAATTTGTTCTTTAATCTACTCAGAAAAGCTCCTGAAGCAGGATTTGACCCACACAGTGGAAGGCAAGCCAGCTAAGGGGTTTCAGCTGGTGACTGCTAGCAATTAAGCCTTACCTAATTGCTTGTGAGCTAGGAGAGAATCATTTCTGAATTTATGTGGGAAGTAATCATAAGTTAACCTGAAAAGAACAGTTTGTTTCTTGCTTTGTAGCTTTTCATTTGTTGTTTTCCTGATTTTTGACTTTGTTTTTCCAAGTTAACACTGAAAGCAAGTTACCTAATTTATGTGCTACCAAGCATATCTGTGTTGGGAGAAATAACCCCATAAATAAATATCTTATTGGCTTTACCCAAGAGCACAACTAAATTATTGTCAGCAGCTGTGTCTGGTGTGAATGAACTACATTGCCCACAATACCTTGCAAATCATATAGAAATATGCACTTGCCAAGAGTGTGAAGATTCTCACCCAGGCAGCCGTCTGACTAGTTCTGTTTCAGATGTGCCATAGGCCAGCGATGGCAAACCTATGGCACGCGTGCCAGCTGTGGCACGCGAAGGCCTTGCAGCTGGCACGCGGGTAGGTCCGCAAAAAAGAAAAAGCTGGCTCTGGCTGCTGCCGCGGACGCGGCAGAGTGCAGTGTCCCGTGGGGCCCCCTCCGCCCGCTAAGCCCCTCTGCAAGGGCTTTCAGATTCGCGAGGGAGAGCGTCTCCCTCGCGTCTCTGTTAAGCCCGCAGGGGCTAATGGGAAATTTCCCATCAGCCCCTTTAGACGCGAGGGACTGATGGGAAATTTCCCATTAGCCCCTGCGGGCTTAACAGAGACGCGAGGGAGACGCTCTCCCTCGCGAATCTGAAAGCCCTTGCAGAGGGGCTTAGCGGGCGGAGGGGGCCCCGCGGGACATTGCATTCTTCCGCTGCCGCGGCAGCAGCCAAAGCCAGCTTTTTTTTGTTTTTAAATATGCCATTGGGGGGGGGGGGTTAGGACTTCTAATGGGCTAGGGGGGGGGTGTATGACTGCTAATGGGCTTGGGGGGGGTTGCGGGTAGGACTGCTTATGGGCGGGGGGGTGTAGGACTGCTAATGGGCTAGGGGGGGGTAGGACTGCTAATGGGCTGGGGGGGGAAGGACTGATAATGGGCTAGGGGGGTTAGCGGGTAGGAATGCTAATGGGATAGGGGGGGGTAGGACAGCTAATGGGCTGTGGGCCGATGGGGGCTGTCTGGAAATGGGGTGATGATGGGGGGTTAGGACTGGTAATGGGCTATGGTGGGGTTAAGACTGCTAATGGGCTTTGGGCTGATGGGGGCTGTCTGGAAATGGGGTGATGGGGGTTAGGACGGATAATGGGCTATGGGGGGGGCTAGGACAGGAAATGGGTTGATGGGGAGGGGTTAGGACTGGATGGGCTGTGGGCTGTTGGGGGGGTTAGGACTAGTAATGGGCTATGGGGGGGTTAAGACTGGTAATGGGCTGTGGGCTGATGGGGGCTGTCTGGAAATGAGGTGATGGGGGTTAGAACTGCTAATGGGCTATGGGGGGGGTTAGGACTGATAATGGGCTAAGGGGGGGGGCTAGGACAGGAAATGGACTGATGGGGAGGGGTTAGGACTTGAGGTGGGCTGATGTGGTTAGGACTGGTAATGGGCTGTGGGCTGATGGGGTTTAGGACTGGCAATGGGCTGTGGGGGGCTGACTGGAAATGGGCTGATGGGGTTAAGACTGGAAGTGGGCTGATGGGGGGTTAGGACTGGTAATGGGCTATGGGGGGTTAGGACTGATAATGGGCTATGGGGGGGGTTAAGACTGGTAATGGGCTTTGGGCTGATGGGGGATGTCTGGAAATGGGGTGATGAGGGGTTAGGACTGGTAATGGGTTATAGGGGGGGCTTAAACTGAAAATGGGGTGATGGGGGTTTAGGACTGGAAGTGGGTTGATGGGGGGCTAGGACTGGTAATGGGTTGGGGGGTTGCTATGACTGGAAATGGGCTGAGTGGAAGGGGAGGCTTGAACTGCAAATAGCTGATGGGGAGGGAGCTTGGAATGGAAATGGGCTGTGAGGGAAGGGAGCTAGGACTGAAAATGGGCTGATGGAGCAGCTAGGATAGGACTGGAAATGGGCTGTTGGGGGGAGCTAAGATTGGAAATGGGCTGTGGTGGGGGCTTGAATTGAAATGGACTCATGGAGGGGCTAGAACTGGAAGTAGGCTCATGGGGGGTGCTTGGACTGGAATTGGACTGAGTGGAGGGGAGCTATGATTTGACATGGGCTGATGATGGGGCTAGGAAATGACTAGAAATGGGCTGATGGGGGGCTAGGATTGGAAATGAGCTGATGAAGGGACTCAGACTGAAAATGGATGGGGGAGCTAGGACTGGAAATGGGTTGATGGGGGGCTAGGACTGGAAATGGGCTGATGCAGGGACTAGAAAGGAATGGATGCTGGGTGAGACTGGAACTAGAAGGGAGCTGATGTTGGGGGAGGATTAGAATGGGATGGGGCTGGGAGAGTAAAATGGAGAGGGGAAAAATATTTTGTGTGGGAGGAATGAAAAATCTACAATTGGCCGGGTATTGGGAGAGTAAGTGGGGATTGAGGATGGAGCGGTAAAATTTGTGTGGATGAAATAGGAATGAGGAAAGAGCAAAAGGAGAAAGATTAGTATGTTAAAGCAGATGTAGAGAGAGAGAATGGAAAAAAAGACTAGAAGAGAGAAGAAAGAACAAATGGACAGCAGACGATGGAGAGTTAGCAGAAAACATGAAGAAACCAGAAGAAAGTGGCTGGAGCAATTGCAACTGAAAAAAAATGCACAAAAGGTAGAAAGATATCTCTTTATTTTGAATTTATTAACTGGAATATGAAACCTCTGGGAAATGTGCATCATTAACGTCTGTGCTTTGTTTGGTACAAGAGGAAATTAATTTATAGTTTTATTTCTACAGTGTTGTACATTCCAAGTTTGGCTTTTGGAGTTCCCAGTTTAATTATTGCCTTCCTGTTTCTAAATTGTGATTCCTTGTTTGGTGATGGTCTATGTTCTGCATGTGTAACTGAGCTGAGGTTTAATTGACGTGCTGGCACTTTGAGGAAATTCTTTGGTTTTGTGCGGCAGTTTGGGCACTCGGGCTCAAAAAGGTTAGCCATCACTGCCATAGGCCATCTGGATAGAGGTACCTTTTTATTAAGCTGGCGATAGTCCAAAGCTAAGCGCCAGCTAGAATCCTTCTTGATGACAGGCCACAGTGGGGCATTGTAAGTACTGTTGCATTGACGTATAATTCCCTTTTGTTCCAGGGAATTAATGATTTCCTGAACGGATTCATAGGAGGCCAATGGGATTTTATACTGCCTCACAAAGACGGGTTTACTGTTGGGATCCGTAGGAATACGGGTGACATGTAGGTCGGTGAGACCACAGTCATAGGTGTCAGTGGCAAACAGGTCCTTGTGACGGTACAGCAGTTCTTTTAATTGGGCCTTTTCTGACTCATCAGTGCAGACGTCTGCTTCAGCAAGTTTTCCCGCAACCATTTCGTCAAATCCCAGAACAGGTTTGTTTGAGGGTATTTCAACCTTCTCCTCAATCTCATCTTGGAGAGAGGAGACCTGGATGGCTTGGACAGCATGGGGCTCCCCCCCCCTGGTGGGTGAGGGAACTAACAGCCTCATCGAGTGTACTTGACAAAATCAGATGGTCAGACTCGAGGTCCACCTGAGAGGTCACAGCACTATGTGGCCAGACAAACTGTAAGGTGAGGAGGCCTCGGGGTGAGGATCGAAAACACGCAGGGGTTCCCCCCCCTTCACAGATGTTCCAGGAAACAGGGGCTTCCCCAATAATCTGGAGACTCAATTCCACACTTGGGAACGATTCTCCCACTAGGAATCCCAGAGGTTCGCCTTTCACAAGGTGAATGTGATCTTGGTTTGGATTGGTGAGCAATAAGTGTAAGGAGGGAGCTGTGGCCTCCATGCAGGGTATGGGACCCATGGCTAGGCCCAGCTCCTCAAAACGGGAATTTGGACTGAAGAAGACCAAGTTGTCTGAGACTACATGTCCTCGGGTCACCTGTATCGGCAGGGGACAATCCTGTACCCTCCCAGGTATGTGGATGTCTTCTGCACTGACCACTTCACAGACTTGAGGAACTGTCTGACCAGCCCGTAGGGATGGGCGGGCACCAGAGAAATCCTCCGGATCTCCTTCCATCCTACTCCAGAGGATGTTGTTCACGAAATCCACATAAGTTCCCAGTCGAACAAGGCAATCTGAGCCTAAGGAGAGGGGCACCTCAAGTCCTCTGATGATGGAGAAGGTGTGCCGAAAACCTTTGACCCCAACTTGTAAGGGGAGATTGCAGTAGCCCATTAATGTCTTGAGCCCTTCCCCAGGCACTTGGAACGAAGTCTTCGCTCCCATTACCCAATCAAGGGTAAGCTGTTGTTTGAGCCGATAGAAAAGAGTCTCACTGATGAGGGAGTGGTCACAGTGGGGTAATAGGTAGGCCCTTTCCTTTTGGGACATGCCCACCTGCACATATATAAAGGGACCTTTCTCAGCCGAGAATATGTCCGTCAGTCTCCTAGGGTGATCTAGGCAGGGATGGGATGGAGGAGGGGTTTGCACCTCACAACCTTCCACAGGTTCCTTCAGGAATATCTGCAGGCAGTCAGTATCAAGGACAATGTTAGCTACTGAACCCACTGCAATGGCAACCACGTCACTGATGCCCTGATCCTCATCTCCAGCCCTTTCATACTGGAGCTGAAGGATTTGGGGATCAGCTGACCTCTGGAAATTAATCCTGATGGACATGTTTGTGCATTCCACCGAACAAGGACCACTGACTCTGCTGTCATGTTTTACTCTAGCATAAGGTATGGGATGCGTGACCTGTGTCCAGATCACTTCCTGGACGTAGTCCAGAATGGGGCGTAACCGTTTCAGGAGCTCATTGCCAATCAAGAATTCTTCCCCAGGGCACTTAGTAATGATGACAGGATGTTTCACCTGTAATTTTCCAATTTGGAGGTTAAGCCAGACCTGCCCCATAGACTCTATGGGCTGATTCCCATAAGCTGCGAGTGACAAATCACTGGGTGTGACGTGTAGGGTCCTCTGACTCCCCAAGGAAGCAGTGAGTCTATCAAAGAGACTCGAGGTAATCAGGGTAGCCTCAGAGGCGGAATCTATCAGGCCCTCACAGAGAAAAGCCTGCTGAATTGTAACAGGAACAGTGTACCTCTGTCCTTTTGGCTTGAGTTTACCCAGAAAGTACTTGTGCTTCCTGATGGTGTCAAAGGCTGGACCCTCGCTGACCATTGTGGGACTGTCACTCTGTGTCCCTGGGGTGGCATCTCCAGCTGGCTGCACCTGTGCAATAGTGACCTGTGGGACAGAAACAAAGTCGGTTAGTCATTCAGTCGCATTAGAAGGGGAAGAGGAGTCAACCAGTTCCTCCTCTGGCTTCTGAGGCTTTGCTCGTGGCTTAGGTGGCGCACTACTAGCAGAAGCCTCCTGTGAGGAGCTGAATGCAATGGTAGCCTTCATCATATCTGTCAACTCGCTTATTCTCTTCTCCAGCTCCTGGAATTTGTCAAAACCAGGCTTTCTCTTCCAGTTCCGGTTCTGCGGAGTGAAACGCTGATTCCCAGAGCGCTGCTTAGACCCAGATGACTGGTTATTCTGGGGTGGCCTGGGAGGATTCTGTGGAGCAGAAGGAGAAGAGTTATTTTCCAACAAAAGAGTAGATTTTACAGCACTAACACTCTGTTTTGGCTCCTTGGGTTTGCTTGAAGCCTTTGAGGTGCTGCCACAATTGGTGGCTCTCATGTTGGGAACAGCTTCCCAAATCCACTCAGCATGTTCTATCACACGTGACAGGGGTTCGTGACGCTTGTCAGACATATAAGGCTTAATAGATGGAAGGAGCAACTGACAGAAAAGATTACGAAACTCCTGATGGTGTTCTATTGTTTCCCAAGAAGGGTCACTCTGGAAGAAGGTCTGCCTAAGTCTGTAAGCAAACTCTCATTTTCCCTATGAGTCATACTAAATGCTGCCTGCTTTGCAGCGATATCATCAGGGTATGGCCCATAATGTTTCTTTAGTGCCTGTTCAAAGATGACAATGTCCTTCTTTTCATCGTCTGCCATGGCCCGAATAAATTGCTGACAAGGTACATCAAAGGACCATGGAAGATACAGAACCATGTCCTCCCCCCTGGTAATGTTCAGTGCCCGAAAGGCATCTTTGACGGCAGCTAAATGTTCATTTATGGTGGCATGACCAGTTTTCTCAAAAGGTGTGACCATGCTCCGCAAGGTCTTGATAATTTGTAATTGTGCGACAGAAGCACCTTCATTTGTTTGATTTCCTTGCAGGACACGGGAGCATAGAGGATTTCACTTGCCTTCAGCTCCCTCTGGTGGTCGCTGCTGGTACCGTTTTCCATCACTAGGGGGACTTCCCACCCCCCCCCTCACCGCTCCCTGTATGGGGAGGGGTCGAGAGTAGGGTGTTTCACTCCGCCCTGTTTCTCTCCTGTGCTCATGCGCTGATGGGAGAGAACTGACTTTGTTCTGGAAAAGCTGCCTTTCAACACTGGGCAGGGTTTCCAGTGGCAAACTGCCGTCATCTACCCTCTGGTAATTCGAGAAGCCTAGAGGGATCAAATTATCCCTGTACTCTGTCTCATTACCCTGAGAGGTGGACACACAGGCCAATTCAAAACAATCAGCTCTTAATTGCTGGATTTCGAGGTTAACTCTCTGTATTTCCTGCCCACATTCCTGACGTGCAACAGCTAGCCCTCTTTGCAGATCGGCTGTACGCCGTCTCGCTGCACTTAGAGCAGTCTCTGTCTCATTTAACTCAGCTATCAAAGCTCTCTCTCGCTGCTCATAAAGAGCAGCGTCCGCTTTTAACCTCTTGGTCTAGGCGGCTAGTTCAGTTCTACAAACTGTCAGAAATTGTAATTCCTTTTGATCCAGAGCATTCCGCTTCCTGAGAGCGGAAACCTGATCCACCCAGCCCTCTGTGTGAAACATCGTTACAAACACAGGAATAGCTGCTAGAATTACACTGACTCAGTAAGACACAACTCATTCAGAGATCCTGTAATGTGGGTTCCAAACCCGTCTCAACAGACACCTCTCTAGCCACAAACCTCAGCATAAACAGCTGCTTGGACCACAATAGGACAATTCAGAAATATTACATAAATTCTGAGAGACGTAGCACATTCAGAAATACTCATCCCGGACGAGCCCCCATTATTATGTAGGGTATATTAGTAGCATAAAAATAAATTAGACTCTCTGTTGTCCAGGGGGAATGGCTACTATTACCCAGCCCAAAGTTCGGTGAGTTATTCTGGCAATGAGCCACGAAAGAAGTCTGGTCTGCAGATATATATTAGACTTTATTATAGGCAACCAGGTAGAAAAATATACACACACATATAGCTAATTAGAAACATGAGGTAGAAATTTGTTATAGTACAGATGTACACTTGGACAACGTAATAAATCACTGATTAGTAACCAGACGTCACTGATTCGTTCTGCACTGAGGAAAAGTAAGAAATATATTGCTAACCCCTTGCCCATCTGGAGGAGGAGAGATAAGCCAGTACCTTAGCTCTGTCGGGCACTCAGGAACAACGCAGTCCAAGGAGGCAGCTCCTAGGCTAATGCGGCTCCAGCCCCGTCAGAGGCGAGCCGCAGTAAGTCCGAACAGGAGGTATCTGTGAAAGTCTTATCTCAGACCTTTGGAGGACAGCCTAGCCCACACTTAGTGGCCGTCTTGCGAAAGGCTCAGGTCGCAGGAATCAGGTACGCAATGCACAGCAGGAAGGAACCGGTGCAGAAGTCTGTATGAACAGGTGGGAAAAGCCCCCAACTCTCTTACTAACGTTCCAGTGCAGACTGCATTATTCTGTGTAAGAATCCTCCGTCATAGGTCCGATGATTGGTTGGCACCAGGCAGTCTGAGGTGTTCTCAGCGAATCAGGAGGTAGATGATGGGCAGCTTCTTGCAAACAAAGGAGCCATGGTAAGAAGTCAGGCAGAAGCAACAGTATGTAACTTCTGGGCATGTACAAGTGTCCAAGGCCAGCCACGGACAATAGCTTCTTTATGCACACTTAGAAACGCTGCTCAAGCAGTTGCTTGAAGGTCGTTTGTAGCTGAACACAGCAAAAGCGTAGTGTAGAATCCATCTTGTCTGTACAGTTTGGTTCAGGCCTGAGTTGCTGAGCAGGCCGGAGATTTGCATGTAGAATTGCAGGGGTACCAGCCCTACACACTCCACCTGGGTGGCAGAGTGCATCGCCCTTGCCTATGAGCAGACTGGGACTCATGCTGGATGGCCAGGTCATGGCATACAGTATCAGGTCCATGACAACCTCTGTGGCAAACCTGCGCTTCATCCCGATGTTGGACCTCTGCTGGGCCACCAACTGGTCTTCAGTCCATACCTTCGCAGCTCATTACTGCCTGGAGAGGGAGTCCCAATGGGACAGCACCTTCGGCCAGGCTGTGCTCCATAATCTTTTTGGGGTCTAGACAACTCCTATCCAAGACCCTTCTGTGTTCAGGCGACCGGAGCATTGGTTTCCATTGGACACATGGGTCCTACTGCAGTCTGTATCTGCAGCCTCAATTGCTGCTGCTCACAGTTCCCCTTGAAGGCTACCGTGGTTTTTCTTTATGAGCTTGCAGTAGCCTGTAGCTAGGGAGATCCATATGTAAGGACTGACTTCCTGCTTGTTCCCGAAGAAAGCATAGTTCCTTAGCGTCCCTCCAGTCTAGTCCCGGAAACTCTGGAGTTGTGAACCTCATCTAGCAGCTTGGAGACTGATCCACATCATCCTTTTGATGTCACTGGTATAAGGACTCAGGCACCGCCTCCTTCCTCTCCAGTTTAGATCAGTCTCCAAGCAGCTAGGAGCTGGTGAGCCAGAGTTCCGGCTCTCTAGAGGAACAATTAAGGCTTTAATCTTTCTAAATTGGGGCTTTTATTTCTTTATTTGGTTGATTGGGGGGAGTAATTTTGAGGGGTACCAGGATCAGGGTCTGTGCCTTTAAATTTGGCTGTGAAGGGCCTCCCTCTCTTCTTCTTTGAGTTCTTCTTCAGGGGGGGGGCAGTAGCTTAGCGCTACGGTGCAGGGGGCATTGTCCGGCTTCGGGTCTGTCCCTGCAGAGGTGTCCTGGTGCTCCTTCGCCCTCTCCCGACGCCACACAGAAGTTCTGCCTGCTTGCGTCTGAGGAGTTGGGCAGAGAGAGAGAAAATCTGTACCAGCCCGCTGCACTGCCTTTGTCCCTGCCGGTTCTGGAGATCGTGAATCGGGCCGGGGACGCGAAGCTCTGTGGAATCAGCGTGGTAGGCTTTAGTCTGGCAGCAGACTGCAGGTAAGGCCTGAGGTTTTTCTGTGCAGCGGGTCTCTTCTTACCGCTGGGCCGGACAGCAGGCCGCGGCGCGTGGAATTTTCGCTGGGGAAAACGCTGACAGCTACAGCGGGGCAACAAGCGCTTGTGGCGGGCGCCTGGAGCCTCGTTTTTTATTTCTTTTGGTGGGATTAGACTCCCACGGGGTCCTGCTGGCTGATTTGATTTGAAAAAAAATAAAAAATAAAGGTCTGCCCGGGTTTTTCGGGGCCATAGGCAGCAGGGCTTCAGAGATTCTTTGCAGGGGGTAGTAGGTGCCCTGCAGGGACTTGGGTCTGTGTTAGCGCAGTTAGGATGCCAGGGAAGGCATTATGCCTGCTCTGTGGGCTGAAGAGGTCCACGGTGTCAGAGGCCGGAGTGTGTAAGGCCTGCAGCCAGGCAGCCCTGGAGGATCATAAGCTGGATGCGGAAGGGGTGGCTGAGACCGGGACTCTCGAGGGTCCTCGGTTGCCAGGAGTACCACTTGAGGATCCAGTTCCAAGCCCTTCCTCAAGACCGGATAGGCCGGGGGCTCCGTCTCCTTTTTCAGGGGAGTTGGCTGCTATTTTTTCCCTTGATTTTGTGGCGCTGATGCAGGCGGCCTTTGGTGCTGCTTCCCGGGATATGACATCTTCAGTGGCTGGGACCCTGGCGGGGGACCTGGGTCAGAAGAGGCCTGGTACTCCGCTGTCAGTGTCGGTTTCAGCGCCTTTGCCGAAGAGGGCACGAGGTGAGTTTGAAAAGCAGAGTCTGTCGGGTTTTTCCGAGGAATTGCGTACTGCAGAGGAGCAGGACCCCGACCTCGAGGAGGAATTGGAGGACGGTGAGATTGCGGAGCACGAGGATCAGGCCAGAGTAGTGCGGATTTTTCGTAGGGAGGAGTTGCCGGCTCTCCTCTCTGAGACCTTGAAGACACTCAATGTTCCGGTGTCGGGGCCTACAGGCGAGGCTGTGTTGGAGGACCTGCTGTTACAGGCCTTTCGGAAGACACAACGGGCTTTCCCTATTCATAGAGTAGTCAGAGAAATGATTCAAGGGGAGTGGGACATACCGGAGGCTGCCCTTAGGGGTGCCAGGGTGATGTCTCGCTTGTACCCTATTGTGGAGCAAGATAAGGAGATCTTCAAGTCTCCGAGGGTAGATGCGGCGGTTTCGGCGGTGACTAAGAAGACCACGATTCCCGTTGAAGGCAGTGCTGCGCTCAAGGATGCTCAGGACAGAAAGCTGGATGCCTTGTTGTGGCAGGTGTTTGAGGTGAATGCTCTTTCCATTCAGGCGTCCATTTGTGGTGCTTGGGTGGCCAGAGCGTGTTTGCGCTGGGCCCAGCAGGTCCAGGGAGAGCGGGAGCAGGACTTCCTGGATGGCGCAGCTCGGCTAGAGTCGGGCGCGGCTTATTTAGCGGATATTCACTATGACCTTATTAGGGGTCTGTCCAACAGTATGGCCTCAGTGGTTGCAGCGCGGCGGTATCTCTGGTTGTGCAATTGGGCGGCGGATGCTTCTTCTAAGGCCCGTCTGAGTAAGCTCCCATTTAAGGGATAGCTTCTCTTTGGCGAGGAATTGGATAAGATAGTTAAAGACTTGGGGGAGTCTAAAGGGGGTAGGCTTCCCGAGGACAAGCAGAAGCCGGGACGGTTTCCATCTCTGTCCAGGGGAGGGCAGAGAGAGTTTAGGCGTTGGCGGGCGTCCCGGTTTCCTCCCCCGCAGAGGGGCCGGTTTCCGTATCGGAACCAAGGGTTTCGTGGTTTCCGAGGGGCCAGCTGAGGCTTTGCGTCCTCCGCTGCGGTTGCAAAAAAGCCGCAATGAAGTCAGGGAGGCCCAGGTGGCGGTGGCAGTCGGAGGTCGTCTACAAGATTTTTATGCTGCCTGGGCCTCAATCACGACAGATCAGTGGGTGTTAGAAGTGATTCGAGAGGGCTATGCGTTGGAATTTCAGAAGCCGGTGACCGACTCCTTTGTCCTGTCCCCTTGCAGGGCGCGACAGAAGCGCGCTGCGGTTCAACAGACTTTAAACAGGTTGTTGGCGCTCACAGCGGTTGTGCCGGTGCCACCAGAGCTTTGCGGCTTAGGTCCATACTCAATTTATTTTGTGGTCCCGAAAAAGGAAGGAAATTATCGGTCCATTTTGGATCTGAAGCGAGTGAACAAATGTCTTCGGGTTTCCCACTTTCGCATGGAGACGCTGCGGTCTGTCATTCTGGCAGTCAGAAAGGGGGAGTTTCTGACTTCGCTCGATTTGGCCAAGGCGTATCTACATATTCCGATCCGTCCGGAGCATCAACGGTTCCTCCACTTTGCAGTGCCGATGGGCCATTTTCAGTTTTGGGCGTTGCCGTTCGGGTTCGCCATGGCGCCGCGCACTTTCACCAAGGTTATGGTGGTCGTGGCGGTGGCGTTGCGAAAGGAGGGCGTTCTCGTGCATCCGTATCTCGACGACTGGTTGATTCGAGTGAAGTCCCGCAGGGAGAGCGAGGAGGCGACGGCCAGGGTCGTCGGCTTTCTTCAGAGTTTAGGTTGGGTCATCAATATGGCCAAGAGCAGTCTGATTCCGTCTCAGCAGCTCGAGTATCTGGGCGCGCGGTTCGATACGGCGGCAGGAAAGGTGTTTTTACCTCCACATCGGGCCATGGCGCTGCGGAAATTGGTTCAGAGCTTTATCGACAGACCTCGTCCCACAGCATGGCATTACTTGCAGCTCCTGGGGACGATGGCAGCAGCGATCGACTTGGTGCCCTGGGCGAGGGCTCATATGAGACCGCTGCAGAGGGTGTTGCTCAGACGGTGGTCTCATCAGAACGATCCGCTGTCGCGGCGATTGATCTGCCCGGAGACTTGGGAGGCATTGCAGTGGTGGTTGCGCCCGGAGTCCTTGGCGGAAGGGGTGCCATTAGAGGCGCCGAATTGGAATCCGCTGACCACGGACGCCAGCCTGTTCGGTTGGGGAGCGCATTTCCAGGGCCAGTGTGCGCGGGGTCAGTGGTCCGTTCAGGAGAGAGCCTGGTCGATCAACAGATTGGAGCTCAGGGCCGTGTTCCAGGCGCTCTTAAGTTTTCAACGAGATCTGAGAGGGGTGGCGATCCGTGTACTGTCGGACAATGCGGCGGCGGTGGCCTACATCAACCGGCAGGGGGGCACGGGCAGTGCGCCTTTAGAGGACGAAGCGGATCGCTTGTTCCGGTGGGTCGAAGAGAATCTGCTAGCGCTATCGGCGGCGCATGTGGCAGGCGTAGACAATGTGATGGCCGACTTCTTAAGTCGGGTGAGGGTAGACCCCGGAGAGTGGAGTCTTTATCTAGAGGTGTACGGCATGGTGGTGCAGCGCTGGGGGACCCCCATCATGGATCTCATGGCCACGTTTCGCTCGGCGAAGGTCGGTCGCTTCTTCAGCAGGCGTCGGGAGCCAATGTCGGAAGGACTGGATGCCCTCATCCAAGACTGGCTGGAGGGCCAGCTTCTTTACGTATTTCCGCCCTGGGTGCTAATCGCAAGAGTGGTGCGTCGCATCGAACGTCACCGTGGCGTGGTGATTCTGATCGCGCCGGATTGGCCGAGGAGGCCCTGGTATGCGGATCTCAGGAGATTGTTAGTGGACGAACCTTGGCGGCTGCCGGTCCGGGAGGATCTTCTGGTGCAGGGGCCGTTGTTCATGCCTCAGGTAGCTCGGTTCTCGCTTACGGCATGGCTCTTGAGAGGGCAAGGTTGAGAGCTAAGGGCTATTCGGAGGCGGTGGTGTCCACCTTGCTTGGTGCGCGTAGAAGGTCTACCTCTTTGGCGTATGTTCGGGTGTGGCGTATTTTTGAGGCCTGGTGTGGTGAGCGGCATTGTGAGGCGTTGCGAGCGTCGGTGCCTCAGATCTTGGCGTTTTTACAGGACGGTTTTCAGAAAGGCTTGGCAGCCGCTTCCTTACGGGTGCAGGTGGCGGCGATTTCTTGTTACAGAGGGAAGGTTAAGGGGCAGACTTTGGGTGTTCTGCCTGATGTCAAGCGGTTTTTGACGGCGGTGAAGCTGTTGCAACCCCCGAGCAGGTATCTGGTGCCTACCTGGGATCTGCAATTGGTCTTGGATGGCCTAGGGAAGAGGCCGTTTGAGCCTTTGGCGAAGGCAACGTTGAAAGACTTGACGTTGAAGATGGTGTTCTTGGTGGCAGTGGCGTCGGCGAGGCGGATTTCGGAGTTACAAGCGCTGTCGTGTAGGGAACCTTTTTTGAGTCAAAGGTGGTGTTGCGGCCAGTGCCGTCCGTTTTGCCCAAGGTGCTGTCGCCCTTCCACCTGAATCAGGTGGTCTCTTTGCCAGTTTTCTGCGCGGATTCGCAGGGGTCCTTGGGACAGCAGTTGCATCGTTTGGACGTTCGGAGGGCGTTGCAGAAGTATCTCAGTAGAACGGCGGAGTTCAGGCGCTCGGAGAGGCTGTTTGTGTTGTTCGGCGGGCCTCGCAAAGGGGAGGCTGCGTCTAAGGCATCCATAGCCAGATGGATAAAGGAAGCCATTGCGTCAGTGTATCTGTTGAGAGGCAGGGAGGTTCCTGAGGGGTTGAGAGCGCATTCGACTAGGGCGCAGGCCGCGTCTTGGGCGGAATATAAGTCGGTGCTGCCCATAGAGATTTGTCGGGCAGCAACATGGTCCTCCCTTAATTCGTTTGTCCGGCATTATCGTCTGGATTTGCAGGCATGGAGGGATACCTGTTTTGGATCGGCGGTGCTTCAGGCTGGTCTGGCAGGTCCCTCCCGGTGAGTTCTTTACTGCTCTGTTACTTCTCCAGAGTTTCCGGGGCTAGACTGGAGGGATGCTAAGGAAGTGTAAATTAGACTTACCTGCTAATTGTAGTTCCTGACGGAACTCCAGTCTAGTCCCGGATCCCATCCCATTGCTTTGCCTGTAGGGCAAACTGAAGCGCATGAGTTTACAGGTAAGATATTGCGGTGCAGACCGCAGCATAGTATTCCGCTGGCAGGTTAGTACATTAGAAGTTCTAGGTACGGGTTTCCGGGGGATGGGAAGCGGGGTCCTTCACCACTGTATTTCAAGGTAGGGGCTCTCTTAGTTACAGTTTACAGGCTGTCCTTGTATTCTAGTTCATTCTTAGTGTATTTTATACTTAATTGTTGCTCCGGTGAGTTTGCTTTGTCAATAGGTTACTGGAGAGGAAGGAGGCGGTGCCTGAGTCCTTATACCAGTGACATCAAAAGGATGATGTGGATCAGTCTCCAAGCTGCTGGAAGAGGTTCACAACTCCAGAGTTTCCGGGACTAGACTGGAGTTCCGTCAGGAACTACAATTAGCAGGTAAGTCTAATTTACACTTACTCATCTGTAACAGGTGTTATCCGGGGACAGTAGGAATCAGTCCTCACAACCCTCCCTCCTCCCTGTGAAGTTGCTTCTTTACCATCTTTTATTTTTGCCGTCTTTTAGCTATGTTGTCTGATTGAGCAAGATGCCCTGGGGCAGGAAGGGCACCACGCATGCATGGTGGCATCTCCCAAAGGCTTTCTGTGAAAAGCTTGTGGGAATGCTTCCGTGAGGGCTCCATCGGTGCTGACATCACCCATATGTGAGGACTGATTCCTGCTGTTCCTGGAGAATACCTGTTACAGGTGAGTAACTATGATTTCTTGCTGGCGAATCATCTCCTCTCAAACCGACAGGCTCAACTGCTGGCAGACTTTGACTTGGTGATGCCATGGATTCTGCTGAATAATGGTGTTCCAAGGCTGAAATATTCTCTGCCTGCACAGCCCCTGGTCTTCACAGCTCCAGAGTATGTCCCTACAATGAGGAGAATTCCGGTCTCGGGCAATTTCCAGGGGAATGTTAGTAGCGCACCACTTTTGATGCTGGCCTCAGGTGGGGGGGAGAGAGATGATGCCGAAGCAGCCACAGAGCCCTCTGACAGTACTGTAGCCTGGCTTTTCTCCCCCAAAACTGCCAGATATTGAGGTGTGTGAATTAAATAAGAGTCCAAGGGTCTAAGAACTGGTGTAGAGGTAATGTGTTTGGGAAGGCAACAAACCACCCTCTACCCTTGTCTGTCTTCCCCATGGCAAAATACATGCTTCAGCCAAGCCTAGCTGCCACCATCTTGACTCCTCCCCTACAGAGGTATTTAAAAAAATTCTATCATATCTTTCCTCTAATGTATACATATTAATATCTTTAAGTCTGTCCCGATATACCACTGACCATTTTAGTAGCAACCCTCTGCACAGAGCCCCCTCCTGTTGATATTCTTTTGAAGGTGTGGTCTCCAGAATGGCACACAATACTCCAAATGAGGTTGCACCAGAGACTTATACAGAGGCACTATCGCTTCCTTTTTTTTTTCTACTGGCCATTCCTCTCCCTATGCACCCAAGCATCCTTCTGGCTCTTGCCATTGCCTTTTCTGTTTAGCCACTTTAAGATCATCAGAAACAACCAGGGTCAGGTCCCACTCTTTTTTCATGGATAGAAGTACTTTGCCCTCTTCACTGTACCCCTCCCTTGAATTTTTGTAGCCCAAATGCAAGACTCTGCATTGTTTAGCATTAAATCTCAGCTGCCCCATTCTTGTCCATTCTTCAAACTTAGCTAGATCCTTCTTCATGTTATTAACTCCTTCCTGGGTGTCTATTGCAGATTTTGATATCATTCACACAGAGGCAAACCTTAACCGCCAGCTCTTCCACAATATCACTAACAAAGATGTTAAAAAGAATCAAACCCAGGACAGATCCCTGTGGCATACCACTAGTAACATCCTTCTTCTCAGTGAGCTCCCTTTACCTGTACACTTTGTCACATCCCCCTCAACCACTTTTTAATCCAGTCAATCACTTTAGGATCCATCCCTAGGGTGCTCAATTTATAAGTCAGTGGTGCGTAATGGCATCAAAGGTTTTACTGAAATCCAAGTACACCACATCTAGGGCTCTCTGGTTACCCAGTCAAAGAAATCAATCAGATTTGTTGGACAAGACCTACCTCTGATTAACCAATGCTGCCTCGGATCCTGCAATCCATTGGACTCCAGAAACCTCACTATTCTGTTTTAGCAGTGTTTCCATTAATTTACTCACCATAAAGGTTAGACTAACCGGCCTGTAGTTTTCAACCTCATCCTTCCAGAGCATGCTCTAAGTCCAGTCCAGACAAGTGGGTTATGACTGTCGAATAGCAGGTGGAGACTGAGAACAATTCTGTCAGATCAGTATAAATAGCCCGTGGCCACTGAACTGAGCCAGTATTTCTCAGTATCTAGCAGGTGGTGAGCATAGCCTGTGTGTTTAGACTGTGGAGCCTTGCTAGGCTGTGTTTTGGCCTGGGGTGCAGAACCTAGTGGAACTCCCCCACTTCATTCCAGTAGCCCCTCTGCTGGGCTCCCTTCTTCCCCCTCCCTAACCTTTGTAATAATCTGCCTTTTTTGTGGATTCCCTTGTTGCCAGTAAAGTTTATTTTATTGGGGGGAAGGAGGCAGAACACAGTGCCTGTTTGGGGATCCCCAGCAGTTTCTGCGGCAGGGAAGTGCCCTGATAAGTCCCATCAGGCCCCAGTGAGTCTATTCTCTTTCTTGCTTCTGTGCTTGGAGGTCCGATTTTAGCGCTGTGGCCATAGGGAACGGGACACAGCTTTCTGCGATTGGGCTGTGCTGTGGCTGCCACAAATTCAGGGAGACAGCGGTGGAAGAGCTGTGGATGACTGGCTAATATGGGTTAGTCCTTACACGAGAGCCAGTGCTCAATGGTGATGGTGGTGCACTGTTTGCAGGACCTCAGTTGGGTGGTCAATTCTGCCAAGAGTCAGCTGTGCCTGTCGCAGTCCCTGGAATACCTGAGTGCCCGTTTTGACACCTGCCAGGGCAGGATGTTCCAAAGGGTCGAGTGGTGAAATTGCAGGGGCAAGAGCTGGGGACTCACATGAACACTAAGGCTCTTGGTCTGTTCACACTTTCTGGGCTCCATGGTGGCCTCCCTGGAACTGGTTCTTTGAGCCCATATCCACATGAAAGCACTGCAGGTGAATCTTCTGGCCCACTGGTCACCTCTGATAGTCCTTTGAGATGCATCTTAGGTTGTCCAGGGCGGCATAGAACAGTTTGTGTTGGTGGCTGGATGCAGTGATCCTGGAGGTGGGGATGCCCCTGGAGACCCCTGACTGTGTGGTTGTTACCATGGCTATGAGTCTCTAAGGTTAGGGTGGCCACTGCCTAGCACAGGGGTGGTGGTTACCTGAGGAAGCGCAGTGGCTCATCAACAGACTTGGTATGCCTAGTGCTGGAGGCGTTTCTGCCCCAGGTGCACTGGAAAGTGGTGCGGATCCTCTCTGATAGCAATACCGCAGAGGCATCTGGAGCTCCTAGGTGATGGCAGAGGCCATTCTGCTCTTGCACTGGGCGGAGGCTCATCTCATATGCCTCTTGGCAGCACATGTGGCAGGAGTGGCAAATGTGCAAGTGGACTACCTAAGTTGCCACATGCTGGATGCAGGGCAGTGGTCCCTTGGAAGAGGTGTTCCAGTCTCTGGTTGAGCACTGGGAGAGTGCCAGTGATGGATCTAATGGCCCACCTAGACAATGCCCAGGCAGCTTGCTTTGTCCAACTAAAGAGCACAATTCCACGTGCCAAACAACAAACCCAGTCAAAAAACGTGGATAGCAAGGAAGGAATCGTTTATTAGAACACTCTTACTCTTAAAGCCAGACCCGACACAGGCCGTGTTTCGCTTATGCCTTCATCAGGGGCTTTTGGCTATAAAACACATAAAAACATATTAAAAACATCCATAATTGATAAAAACAATTATAAAAGTATATAAAACAAATCATAAAGGCACCATAAAACAGCAAATAACCTCATATCAAATAAAGGAATGAATAAAAAATAAATAAATATGCATATGAGTACAGCATAAAATCTCATATTGAAACACAAATAAATTAATTAATATGCATATATAAAACATGCACACAATTCATAATTATAAATATGTATAAAAAAACATATAAACAACACCGTACAACACCTTAAAACGTGACATAACAAACCAATAAGTGAAAAACAATATAACCTATGATCTTTCAAATTTATATACATGTTAAAACCATACCTGTGTGTTTTATAATCTGTACATTGCCACACTGTGATTACTACAATAAGAGAACAGAGGACCATTTTAACTGGGTGACTCCAGTGTTGTCCACCATTGAGCAAAAAGGCTTAACCAAGGAAAAGCGCAACAGGATCAAAGTGGGAACTCATGCACACAACCAGTGCAACACATATCAAATTCACCCATATCTTCTAGCCATTCCCTTATAAACTAATTAATTCACACTCTTACCTCTATTAAACAACTTTTGCTGCAACTTATTTCTCAAAGAATACTAATTTTGGTATTCTTGTACTTTCCCACCGACGTACAGCTGACTCTTATAACCTAGAGACGCTGACGGCTGCAATATAACATAAAAGAAACAATATCGCAAAGAATCACAATTGCCCACAAAATTCATATGTCTATCCATAAAACCTTTCAAAAACCTTATTCTAAAAACCTTATTCACAGGACACTCCATTGAATATAACTAGTAATCCAGCTAAACCGCTAGCAAACTTTTTACCCCTTTCAGGGAAGGCTCCGTTGCCAAAGACACAAACCAATGCAATGAGAAATCAAACCTTTACCTCTACTTTGCAAAACTCCACTTATTGTTCTGCAACCTTCATTAGATTTTTTTGCAAATGTCACCTCGTTGGAATAAACTTGCTAGCCGATCCGCAACTCTTGTGAGCAACTAAAGGATGCCGGCGGCCGCGCGGTAGTTAAAAAGTATCAATTGCGCGGGAGGACGAGATGACGTCACGGATTGACAGACACTCCCCCATGCCCATGAATAGCTATTAACCTCTGAATAGCTATTAAACCTCTTCGTTTAAAAAATATTAATTACTCTTACCATAAACCTTCTAACATTCATTGTTATCTAAGAGTTAATGTTGTGTAAATGACAACTCTTCCTACTCGTTACTAAAAGACAAAACCGATCGTCATACTGCATATTTCAGTGACCAAGCATTGCATATAAAAACAATACCTTTAAGACTGTACTATTATTACTTGGCCGATTATATTCGAAAATTAAGAGATGCCTACAGCTTCTTTTACCACTGAGAGACCATATACCAATGAGTATCTACACCATGGTCATTTTTGCCTGGTCATAAAAATTAAGTACCAAACTGATCATAAAAAGAGGGGGGGGGGGGGAGGGAAACAGGGAAATCTAAATCAACCCAACAAAATACTCCTTATAGAAAAACCGAAAGATCTTCCTCCATGTTCAGCCCATTAGGGTATAAACTATCTAACTGGAAAATATACCACTGTTCTAGACGTGCTATGGTCTTCTCCATATCTCCCCCCTCCAGTTTAACTTGACCTTTTTTATAATAAAAAATTTTAAAACCGATATTTTATGATTATATTCCATCCAGTGGGTTACCAACGGTTTATCCCCTAATCTCCTATTGATACAACTTCTATGTTCTATTATTCTTTTACGAACTGGTCGTGTAGACATTCCCACGTACACTTTTCTGCATGGGCACTGAATCATGTAAACAACATGACTCGTCAAACAGTTGGTGAAATCATCCAAATAAAAGATCTTTTTATTGCTAGAGTGTACATATTGATTCCTAATAGGGAGGGCATGCACGCACACTGAGCATCTCCAGCACTGATAGTGGCCTTTATACTGTTACAAATATTTACGCTCCGTAAACGCCGAGGGGACCGGCATATTTCGTAAATTAACATTGCGTTTATGTGCAACAGTTAGATTGACATCCGCAAAACCTGGAAGTGCCTGAACTAAATTCCAATGTCTCTTTAAAATTTTTTTAATATCCTGTGAATGATGTGAATAAAGCAATGAACATACCATGTCATTTTTCTCCTCCTTCACTTTTGCTTGCAACAATTTCTCTTGTGAGGACTGACATGTCTTCTGATAGCCTTTCTTAATCTGTTGAGGGGGATATTGTCTTACTTCCAAACGATTTTTAATAATTACCGCTTGCTGTTCAAACTCTCCTTCAGAGGTACATATCCTCTTTGCCCTGAGAAACTGCCCGTATGGTAGATTATTTTTAAGTGCCAAGTTATCCGGCCCCATAGATGGATATAGAATCGTTATATACGAATATTCCACAAGAAGAAGCATTAACTATAATTCAACAATATCTCTATAATAGAAGTAGTTATAAACGCATTCCTACTATATTTCTTATGGAATTGGCTCGTATGGCCTTATGCCAGAATTATTTTTGCTTCAGAGACAATTTTTACCAGCAGATCAAGGGAGTGGCCATGGGGTCATCTATGGGGCCGGATATTGCAAACTTATATGTGTATGACTTTGAAGAGAAATATATAAAAGCTAATCCCTTTACTAAGCAGATAAAATTGTGGGTGAGATATATCGATGACATATTCATATTGTGGGATGGAACAGTGGAGGAATTGTCAAATTTCAATGAATGGATCAAAACGTGTGATGGGAATCTGCGTTTCCAGATGACGTATGATCTTTATAAAATACCGTATTTGGATTTATTAATTAGAAAGACGGGAGTAGAGTTTAGCACCACTTTATACAGAAAACCTACAGACAGAAATCAATTATTGCACTATGGCAGTTTTCATAACTTGGCACTTAAAATAATCTACCATACGGGCAGTTTCTCAGGGCAAAGAGGATATGTACCTCTGAAGGAGAGTTTGAACAGCAAGCGGTAATTATTAAAAATCGTTTGGAAGTAAGACAATATCCCCCTCAACAGATTAAGAAAGGCTATCAGAAGACATGTCAGTCCTCACGAGAGAAATTGTTGCAAGCAAAAGTGAAGGAAGAGAAAAATGACATGGTATGTTCATTGCTTTATTCACATCATTCACAGGATATTAAAAACTTTTTTTTTTTTTTTGTAAAGTTTCAAAATATTTTATTGAGAAAATTCAAAGAATGCAAACATTCCAAAAGAAACATTACCATATAATAAACATACAAATTACAGTCCACGTCATGAGGAGCAACAACTGATCAAGACAATAACAAGAAAACCTGTTACACAAGAAAACTGAAAGAAAGGAGGAAGCTGGTCTAATCATTTTACTCTTTTTTTTTCCATCTGATGACAAGGAAATTTAACCTAGAAACTAACTATTTAACCTGCGTAGAACACGTCAAAAGAAAAGTTTCCAAAGCTGACGTTTTAAAGAGACATTGGCATTTAGTTCAGGCACTTCCAGGTTTTGCGGATGTCAATCTAATTGTTGCACATAAACGCAATGTTAATTTACGAAATATGCCGGTCCCCTCGGCGTTTACGGAGCGTAAATATTTGTAACAGTATAAAGGCCACTATCAGTGCGGGAGATGCTCAGTGTGCGTGCATGCCCTCCCTGTTAGGAATCAATATGTACACTCTAGCAATAAAAAGATCTTTTATTTGGATGATTTCACCAACTGTTTGACGAGTCATGTTGTTTACGTGATTCAGTGCCCATGCAGAAAAGTGTACGTGGGAATGTCTACACGACCAGTTCGTAAAAGAATAATAGAACATAGAAGTTGTATCAATAGGAGATTAGGGGATAAACCGTTGGTAACCCACTGGATGGAATATAATCATAAAATATCGGATTTAAAAATTTTTATTATAAAAAAGGTCAAGTTAAACTGGAGGGGGGGGAGATATGGAGAAGACCATAGCACGTCTAGAACAGCAGTATATTTTCCAGTTAGATAGTTTATACCCTAATGGGCTGAACATGGAGGAAGATCTTTCGGTTTTTCTCTAAGGAGTATTTTGTTGGGTTGATTTAGATTTCCCTGTTTTCCCCCCCCCCCCCCCCCCCCCACTTTTTATAATCAGTTTGGTACTTAATTTTTATGACCAGGCAAAAATGACCATGGTGTAGATGCTCATTGATATATGGTCTCTCAGTGGTAAAAAAAGCTGTAGGCATCTCTTAATTTTCGAATATGATCGGCCAAGTAATAATAGTACAGTCTTAAGGTATTGTTTTTATATGCAATGCTCGGTCACTGAAATATGCAGTATGACGATCGGTTTTGTCTTTTAGTAACGAGTAGGAAGAGTTGTCATTTACACAACATTAACTCTTAGATAACAATGAATGTTAGAAGGTTTATGGTAAGAGTAATTAATACTTTTTAAACAAAGAGGTTTAATAGCTATTCAGAGGTTAATAGCTATTCATGGGCATGGGGGAGTGTCTAGCTGTCAATCCGTGACGTCATTTCGTCCTCCCGCGCAATTGATACTTTTTAACTACTGCGCAGCCGCCGGCGTCCTTTAGTTGCTCACAAGAATTGCGGATCGGCTAGCAAGTTTATTCCAACGAGGTGACATTTGCAAAAAAATCTAATGAAGGTTGCAGAACGATAAGTGGAGTTTTGCAAAGTAGAGGTAAAGGTTTGATTTCTCATTGCATTGGTTTGTGTCTTTGGCAATGGAGCCTTCCCTGAAAGGGGTAAAAAGTTTGCTAGCGGTTTAGCTAGATTACTAGCTATATTCGATGGAGTGTCCTGTGAATAAGGTTTTTAGAATAAGGTTTTTGAAAGGTTTTATGGATAGACATATGAATTTTGTGGGCAATTGTGATTCTTTGCGATATTGTTTCTTTTATGTTATATTGCAGCCGTCAGCGTCTCTAGGTTATAAGAGTCAGCTGTACGTCGGTGGGAAAGTACAAGAATACCAAAATTAGTATTCTTTGAGAAATAAGTTGCAGCGAAAGTTGTTTAATAGAGGTAAGAGAATGTGAATTAATTAGTTTATAAGGGAATGGCTAGAAGATATGGGTGAATTTGATATGTGTTGCACTGGTTGTGTGCATGAGTTCCCACTTTGATCCTGTTGCGCTTTTCCTTGGTTAAGCCTTTTTGCTCAATGGTGGACAACACTGGAGTCACCCAGTTAAAATGGTCCTCTGTTCTCTTATTGTAGTAATCATGGTGTGGCAAGGTACAGATTATAAAACACACAGGTATGGTTTTAACATGTATATAAATTTGAAAGATCATAGGTTATATTGTTTTTCACTTATTGGTTATGTCACGTTTTAAGGTGTTGTACGGTGTTGTTTATATGTTTTTTTGATACATATTTATATTTATGAGTTTTGTGCATGTTTTATATATGCATATTAATTAATTTATTTGTTTATTTGTGTTTCAATATGAGATTGTATGCTGTATTCTTATATGCATATTTATTTTTTATTCATTCATTTATTTGATATGAGGTTATTTGCTGTTTTATGGTGCCTTTATGATTTGTTTTATATACTTTTATTATTGTTTTTATCAATTATGGATGTTTTAAATATGTTTTTATGTGTTTTATAGCCAAAAGCCCCTGATGAAGGCATAAGCGAAACACGGCCTGTGTCGGGCCTGGCTTTAAGAGTAAGAGTGTTCTAATAAACGATTCCTTCCTTGCTATCCACGTTTTTTGACAGGCAGCTTACTTTTACAGCCAGCGATGGATCCCGATGACTGAGGGCCTCGATGCCCTATGTCTTTCCACCCTAGTACTTGATAGAGGGTGGGTGATTCAATGCATAAAAGCGCATGGGGGCAGAGTGCTGCTGATAGCACCAGACTGGCCCTGCTAGCTGTGGTAAGAAAACACCACAGAAGCAAAGAACCATGCAAAATAACAGAAAACCAACCAAGGCGTGATTAAAATAGAAAGACAGAGTCTTTATTAGGTCCTTGACAGCCCGACACAGGCCGTGTTTCGTCACCCTTCGTCAGGGGCGGTCCAGCTCCGCCCCCTTTTAACTTCCTTTTTATGCGCATGAGCCGGCATTTTTTGGTTACTACAGGGTCACAGTGTGTAACGCGTCGGCTCCTGTCAAGGTATTTCTTACTTTCTTTTTATATTGAATGCCTTAATAATTAGTCCTCTTTGCTTTATAAACATTATTTTAACGTTGCTGTACACATTTTTAATTACCAAGTATGTCTCTCAGTTCAAGACTTCCTTTTTCCTGCATACATCGGTATGTGTCCCAGGCTTGACATGGTTGCAAGTTCTTTATTTTATTTTGTTTTTATTTTAATTTTATGCAAGGGTTCACAAAGTTATTATTCTTTTATCGTTCCTTCACTCCTTTTGTGTAGGACTTGGTTACTTTGCCTTGCCATGCCTCTACAGCGGTTTTTCATCGTCATAAATCCTGTGCCGTTTACAATAATTTGGCTACAATGTGGTTTATTGGCTCCTAGTTTTTCATTTGTGCCGTTCCCTCACTTGGTTTACTGACTCACTCCTGCTTGATTAATACATATTGTCACGAGGTAACGCTAGCAGAGCCCATAAATGTAAGGGAAAGTGAGCAAAACAGCAGGGAAAATGACAGCTCAGCTTCACAAATGGGAAAGGGTTGCCAAGAGCAACGGTGGAAAACACACTCACAAGGTGTTAGGGAACGCCTGAGCAGAGACGGAGCTCAGAGCTCATTAGAGAATAGAGAGCACCTGCAGGGAGGCGGAGCCCAGGCTAACACCAAGTCCAATATATTGAGGACTCACTCACCAACAGATAGAACACGTGGAAGAACACGGCAGGGAGAAAGAACACGAGAGAGAGCTCAGGAAGGAACTCGTGAGAGAGCTGTGAGGACAGTGCCAAGGAGAAGCCCCGAGGAGTCAGAGGTTGGTGACTTGCAAAGAGGTTGTGGGGAACAGCAATGCATATCCTCCCAGTATCCTCTGGAGTATTGCAGTGAGGCAATAAGGAAAGGCAGTCCTACAGCTAAGCTTACAAGCTACAAACAATTCAACTCCAGGCAAGCAGAAGGGAAAAGTTCTTACCCTGAGGCACATTGGCTGGAGTTAGAAAAACGCCATGAGAGAAGGGGAACAGAACAGAGCTACACACGTCATAGAAAGCAGGAAGCCTTAGGATCTAGAGAGAGACGTATTCTCCCTGGTAGAAGGGATTTAGAACACCCAGACTTCCTCTGCACATACGAAGAGCTATGTAGAGCTCAGGACTCTAAATACAAACATTACGGTGATTTCCCACAAGCCCCTAGGATAGTGGAAGAAGAGAATCTGTTCACTCCTCGGCAGAGACAGTTTAACTTAAAAGGCATTTTGGAGCCAGAAGTTCTGTCTGACGAGGGAGAAATGCAAGTGGAATTTCCTGAAGATATTTCAGAGGGTATAGAAATGGACTGTACTTACACTTTGTCAGATTGTATAAATTCTCTATGCTAAAGCAGCAAGAAGTGCTGATTGAAGAAACAGCTGCAAGTTTACACGTGAGTGGAAAGAACTGTTTCTGTTATTTTTGTGCTGTTCAAGTAATGCTGAAGAAAGCTTATTTTTGTTCCAGTATTTTCCTTTGATTGTTACCAGACGTATGGTCTATATTTCTTTTGTTCCATGGTTTTGAATCCACCCGGACGGGGAATAAAACCCAAGTTAAACCTTACCCTCTGCCTCAACTACAATTATTGGTACAAGGTACAAACTACGGGAACCAGAAGGCTTTGCTACTGCCTTCCCGGGGACGTAACTGCCAGTAAAACATTGCCCCATCAAGCTGTCCAAGCACTCCTTAGCCTCTGGGCCAGCTAGTGGGTCACATGAAAGTGGCGTCGTCTTAAGGATTTTTTTTTTTACTGTGGAAAAAAAGGACACTTTTAAAGGAGAAAAATACTGCTGGACAACAAGACCCATAAAGAAGCAAGCACCCAGGGCAGGCCAGACGCTGACCAAGAACCTCTCTTGCCAAAGCCTGAGTCTACGCAGAACCTAAGGTAAAGGGTACCTGGGGCACTCGCGTAGGAGGACAGCAGGGCAAGAAAGGGGGCGCTCCTGTGGTGTGGGAAAGGGGGAAGAGCTTTTAAAAAAAAAAAGTACCGCACTTGGGGGTGTTTCTTTTTCTTTCCTTTTACGCAGGGTCACAACCGGAAGATGGAGATCCAGGACATTATGAGCTGGATGCAACACCAATGGGACAAACAATTGGAGTTGGCACGGCATATGCAGGAACAAACCGCCCAGATGATTATGGAGCAGCAGAGGCCACTCCCGGAAACCATGAAGGCGTTTGTTGAGAAGTCACCAGGTTCTGGGACTGAAAACCCCTATATTGCTGGGGTAGGACTAAATGCAAGTCAGGCATTTACTTTGGGACAATTAAGTCCAAGAGACAATATAGATGACTTTATTGATGCCTTCGAACGGATAGGGGGGGCATTAAAATGGCCACCTGAGCAGTGGGCCACACGCTTTGCTGTTTCTCTTACAGGGGAAGCTCTCTCTGCGTATAAGGCCATGCCTGCCATCCTTGCTACCAATTATGAAGAAATAAAAAAGGCAGTTAAGGACCGGTTAGGTTTATCCAGTATGCATTATCGCAGATTATTCAGAGAGTCCAGTATGAGGGATCAAGAAACCCCAAAAGCCTTACAGCAAAGGTTGAAGAATTTAGCATATAAATGGTTGACCCCTGAACAGAGGACAATGGAATCACTGCTTGATGTAATTATCTTAGAGCAGTTCCTCCAGGCTGTCCCAAATGAAGTGAAAAAATATCTCACCCTGCAGAACTGCCAGAACACCGATGAGGCAGCCAATTTAGCTGAGCGCTATTTCGAGGCTCAGATAGTGGGCGCCTCAGAAATAGGGCCCAGAAAGGCAGCAGGAATGGCAGTGCATAAAAATGAGAGTTATGTTAAAAACAAGAAGTTTAATGTGTCTAAGTATGCTAATAATGATGACATTTTTTCTGTATGTAAAGGAAAATGCTATGTATGCGGGCGAGCAGGCCACTTCCAGAAAAACTGCAAGGAGAGAATGATCCTCATGGCTGGGCGAGAGAAACCAGCGCAGGACGGGTTCCTAATTCCCATGCAGGTAGGAGTGGGAATACTGGCGCTGCTTGACTCGGGTGCTCACCAGAGCATGATTACATCTAAGCTCTGGGAAACCATTGAGAGGCAACATCGGTCAGCCCCGAGGCAAGCAGGTCCGCCTAAAGTGCATACATGGGGCATTTTCTTGTTATCCTTCACAGACTGTATCCATACAGGCAATAGGTGAGGAACACACATTGCAGGTAGCCATAATCCCTAGATTGCCTAGAGATATTATTTTAGGCAGGGACTGGCCACCCTTTCTCCAGGGTCTAGAGGTAGGATTAAATACCCGGACCGGCCTGGTATCTACCCGATCCCAGGTGGGGACCTCAGGCGAAGGAAGGATAGTATCTGAGGATCCTAGGGAGTCTGAGGGGGAGGAAGAACCCCAAGAGGAGGGTGTATTAGGTATTCTGCCCACGGATGATGAGCTAATACAGGAACCAGTTAAGAAAGGCGAAGGCAAAGAAACGCCAAGAGAGGCGTCAAAGGACCCGGGGGAGGGCCGAATTGGAGGCTGGTGCAGGGTTACCTTGGGTACCTGCCGAGGTGGTAAATAAGTTCCCCTCGTTTCCGGCAGAACAGCGGGCCGACCCGGCTCTTGAGAGCTTTTGAATGGGCCAAAGAAATTAGGCCTACGCTACCCAGGTTTTTCTTAGAGAAGGAAATCTTATACAGGGAAAGCACAGACCCATACTCCGGAGCTATAAGAAAACAGTTGGTCGTACCAACAACATTTAAAGCCACAGTATTAAGGTTAGCACACGACCACCCCATAGGCAGCCATAAGGGAGCCCAAGGCACCCTGGACCAAATATTGGTTCGATTTTATTGGCCAGGGGTTTTTAAAGAGACAAAGCAATATTGTGAGGCTTGTCCGACGTGTCAAAGGGTCACAGCTTTGAGACCAAAAGCTGTACCGATGATATCCACGCTCACCATAGCAGTACCTATGGAACGCATAGGTATGGATATCGTAGGACCCCTAATCCGTACTCTCAGAGGTTTCCAATATTTGTTGGTGGTAGTAGACCACGCAACTAGGTTCCCATGGGCCATTCCCTTAAGGACTACATCGGCCAGAGTAATAGCCCAAGAGCTGGTAAAACTCTTCTGTGAAGTGGGTTTTCCCAGAGAGGTATTAACTGACCAGGGGAGCAATTTCTTATCTAAGCACCTGGCAACAGTATGGGAAGCCTTTGGAATAAGGCACATAAAGACTGCAGCGTACCATCCTCAAACAAATGGCCTTGTTGAGAGGATGAATCAGTCTTTAAAACAAATGCTAAGGAGAGGTTTAAAGAGGGGAGAGATGGGTGAATGGGATACCCTACTCCCATTTACACTTTATGCGTGTAGAGAGCGCGTACAAACATCACTAAAAGCATCCCCATATCAGCTGATGTTTGGCAGGGCCCCTAGGGGAATTTTAGACATTCTCCATGAGCAGTGGGTGGAGCCAGATTCACAGGAAGTTGGGGTGCCGCAATTCCTGAAAAACTTGAGGGAGCGCCTAGAGAAAACGGCAAAAGCCTCAAGGGAAAATTTGCAGGCTAGTAAGGAGAAACAGAAACGGTACTATGACAGGAGCACAAAAGAAAGGCACCTGAACATAGGGGATAAAGTCCTTGTGCAAGTAGCGGACCCGGGACCCAAGTTCGAGGCCCACTGGAAGGGACCGTGCACAGTAATAGGGAAAGTAGGTCCTGTAACGTACAAAGTGGAAAATGAGAGGGGACGTCAGCAGGTGTACCACCTGAACGTTCTCAAGCCATGGAAGGAAAGATTGGCAACGGTCAGTATGGCCTATGTAGAGCAACAAGACAGAACCCATGAGTTGATTACGTGCTGTCCGGGTAATGTCCCAGCAGCCCGTAATATTTTAAGGGGGGGGGATCTGTCACGAGGTAACGCTAGCAGAGCCCATAAATGTAAGGGAAAGTGAGCAAAACAGCAGGGAAAATGACAGCTCAGCTTCACAAATGGGAAAGGGTTGCCAAGAGCAACGGTGGAAAACACACTCACAAGGTGTTAGGGAACGCCCGAGCAGAGACGGAGCTCAGAGCTCATTAGAGAATAGAGAGCACCTGCAGGGAGGCGGAGCCCAGGCTAACACCAAGTCCAATATATTGAGGACTCACTCACCAACAGATAGAACACGTGGAAGAACACGGCAGGGAGAAAGAACACGAGAGAGAACACGAGAGAGAGCTCAGGAAGGAACTCGTGAGAGAGCTGTGAGGACAGTGCCAAGGAGAAGCCCCGAGGAGTCAGAGGTTGGTGACTTGCAAAGAAGCTGTGGGGAACAGCAATGCATATCCTCCCAGTATACTCTGGAGTATTGCAGTGAGGCAATAAGGAAAGGCAGTCCTACAGCTAAGCTTACAAGCTACAAACAATTCAACTCCAGGCAAGCAGAAGGGAAAAGTTCTTACCCTGAGGCACATTGGCTGGAGTTAGAAAAACGCCATGAGAGAAGGGGAACAGAACAGAGCTACACACGTCATAGAAAGCAGGAAGCCTTAGGATCTAGAGAGAGACGTATTCTCCCTAGTAGAAGGGATTTAGAACACCTAGACTTCCTCTGCACATACGAAGAGCTATGTAGAGCTCAGTACTCTAAATACAAACATTACGGTGATTTCCCACAAGCCCCTAGGATAGTGGAAGAAGAGAATCTGTTCACTCCTCGGCAGAGACAGTTTAACTTAAAAGGCATTTTGGAGCCAGACGTTCTGTCTGACGAGGGAGAAATGCAAGTGGAATTTCCTGAAGATATTTCAGAGGGTATAGAAATGGACTGTACTTACACTTTGTCAGATTGTATAAATTCTCTATGCTAAAGCAGCAAGAAGTGCTGATTGAAGAAACAGCTGCAAGTTTATACGTGAGTGGAAAGAACTGTTTCTGTTATTTTTGTGCTGTTCAAGTAATGCTGAAGAAAGCTTATTTTTGTTCCAGTATTTTCCTTTGATTGTTACCAGACGTATGGTCTATATTTCTTTTGTTCCATGGTTTTGAATCCGCCCCGGACGGGGAATAAAACCCAAGTTAAACCTTACCCTCTGCCTCAACTACAATTATTGGTACAAGGTACAAACTACGGGAACCAGAAGGCTTTGCTACTGCCTTCCCGGGGACGTAACTGCCAGTAAAACATTGCCCCATCAAGCTGTCCAAGCACTCCTTAGCCTCTGGGCCAGCTAGTGGGTCACAATATATAATATGATTGCGTCCAGTTCATTATCTCTCCTGCTTCGTTACTAATAGAAACTATTTTTGCTCTAGTAAATGTCCTGCCTCCTTCTCTTGATTTTCTACTTTTATGTTATAATTGAAATATTGATGCTATATGTGGTGCAATATGTTGTTTTTAACTAATTTATTTATGTTTCCTTTAGTGTCAATGTTTATATAGTCAGTTCCATAACATCTTTATATGAGACTGTCTGTCTGATTTTTATGGTCTACACCAGAGGTATTTATAACATTTAAATATTTATATATGCACACATATATTTAGAGTCCTGAGCACATTGATTTTGTTACATATGATTTTATATGATGTGATTATATATTTATTTATATGGTTATTGTTCATTTTTAATCATATGTTCCATATTTCATATATTAATGTTATTTTTATAATGCTTTGGCAGTTTTGCTCGTTTGTTCCTTTTATTATTTTAAGTTTTTATATGTTTGTTTTTAGTTTTATGCCTGGCAAGCCCTTGACGAAGGGTGACGAAACACGGCCTGTGTCGGGCTGTCAAGGACCTAATAAAGACTCTTTCTATTTTAATCACGCCTTGGTTGGTTTCCTGCTAGCTGTGGTATGCAGACCATGTGGCTACTGGCAGATGCACCATTTTGGTTGCCACCAGTGCCAGATTGCCTTACCCAGGGCCCAGTGTGCATGTCAGTGGTGGAACGGTTCTCGCTTACGGTCTTGCTTTAGAGAGGGCTAGGTTGAGGCGCCATGGCTACTCAGAACAGGTCATACCTACCTTGCTGCAGGTGTGCTGACAGTTGACTTCCTTGGCCTATGTCCGAAGACAAGGCCTGGTGTGTAGAGCATGATGTCCAGCCCTCTGGGGTGCCAGTTTGTGTGATCTTGGGTTTTCTGCAGGCGGGGATGGAGAAGGGTCTGGTCCTCAGCTCGTTGCAGGTTCAGGTGGTGGCCTTGGCTTGCTACCGGGGCCAGGTGCAAGGAATGTCCCTGGCTGCCCATGTGGACTATTTTTTTTTGCAGGGCATCAAGCACCTTCAACCCCCCAGCAAGCTGTTTTGGTTCTATCTTGGGACCTTTAATCTGGTGGTATTGGCCTTGGTCGCCCCTCCCTTTCAGCCTCTTTGGCATCCCTCAGGTGAGGACCTGACCCTGAAGACCATGTTTTGTGTGGCAATTTGCTTGGTCTGATGGCTTTCAGAGTTGCAGGGTCTCTTGCATGGGGCCTTTTCTCGTGTTCTCTGACCGGTCCCATCCCTCTTGGCTTTTCATCTCAATCAGGCGCTTACCCTGCCCTCCTTCTTGGGGCAGGGGCACATGCAGGAGGCTTCTCTCCTGCACAAGCTGGATGTTTAAAGGGTCCTCAAGAGTTACCTAGCAGTGATGCAGTCTTTCTGGCATTTGGAGAGGTTGTTTTTATTCTCTTTGGGCCCCCGAAAAGCGGAGGCAGCCTCCAATGCCTGCTGGATCTGGGAGGCCATCGTGTCGGCGTATTTGTTGATGGGCAGGGCTCCTCCTGGGCCAAAGCAGGAACCGTTTCTCCCTTTGACAACTGTTGGGCAGCTATGTGGCCCTTCCTTTATCCCTTAGTGACAAAAAGAGTATTAATGAATAAACAAACCTTTTTCAAAGACGGGGAAGCAGCAAAACCATAAGACATAACAGGGTGACCTGCACGGAGTGGTGGGTACATGCCTAAACAAAGACATGGGGAGGGTGACCTGCACGGAGCGGCAGGTGCACCTACTCTGGACACCTTGCTGGGCAGACTAGATGGACCATGATGGTTTTTATCTGCGGTCACATATTATATTACCGCCTGGATGTGCAAGTGTGCCATTCTTGAAGGCTGGGCTTCCAGGACCCTCCCATGGTTAGTACTGCTCTGCTATGTCCCACTTGTCTGGTCTGGAGGGGCACTCTGGAAGATGAAATTAAGCCATGCCTGTTAATTTTCTTTCCTGTAGTTGCTCCAGTCCAGGACCCACCCTGACATTCAGTTTTTCTCATAGGAATTGACATGTGTTTGTGAGGATACAAGCTGTGATGTATGCATGTATCAGAAGGATTCACATTCAGGTAAGTGTGTGCTTCTATATCTTCCTATTTAAGAAAAGAGGAAAAGGTCTGGGTATGTTTGCCTAGATGGCTGTTTAGAGTGCATTTTAACTAGGCCTTCCTGGAGCGTTTGGTTTGGTAGAAATTGACTAGGTGCTGTTTTTGGAGTCCAGTAGTAGTGTAGGATGCAGCTTGCAGCCTGGGTCCACCCATCATTCAAGTGTTCTTTGCCAGGGTTCTGGACTGGGCAGAGGTTGTAGGTGTGGCCTGGTTGTGGGGTTCTGTGCTTAAATATTGGCTCAGTTCAGTGGCTATAGGCTATTTATAGTAACCTGAGAGAGTTGTTTTTAGTCTCCACCTATTGGTTGGTGGTCCTAACCCACTTATCTGGACTAGATGGGAAGGACTGTAGGAAAGAAAATTAGCAGGTGAGGCCTAATTTCACCTTATGCTTTTGTGTAAAGGGTCCGCATATGCTTTTCTCCAGTCCTCTAGGACCACTCCCAACCCTAAAGAAGCATTGAAGAGGTCAGTCAGTGGAGCCACTAGAACATCACCTCCTTCAATATTCTCAGATGTATCCCATCTGGCCCCATCACTTTGTCTGCTTTTAGTTTTAGCTATTTCTTTTGAACAGTCTTCTGAAAATTGTTCAAGATCCTCTTCTTTTTTTGCTCCTAGTTGTGGGTGTTTTTTGAGTTCCTGCTCCTGGACCTTCATATGTGAACACAACAAAAATATTTGTAAAGGATTTCTGCTTTATCCTCATCAGCTTCTATGTGTTCCTCACTTACCCCCTTGAGTCTGACAATACCACTTTTGCACTTCCTCCTCTAGCTGATATATCTGAAAAATATTTTGTCCTCCCATTTTATTGTTTTGGCTATCTCTCCTTTTTGTATCTTTGCTTTCCTGACTACTTTCTTTGATTCTAAGTTATTCCAAATATTGATGCTTGTCTTCCTCTCACTGTGTTCTCTTGTATTTTATGAAGGCCACCCTTTTTCGCTACTTCAGAGAATCACAGTAGCCTCCGTTTCCTTTTACATTTATTTACCTTGTTGCCCTTGAACTATCCCCTTTCAGTTTTGCCCATTGCTTTTCTACATCCTCCAGTTGTTTCAATCTGTGTAACCACTCCTTAAGGTATTGTCCCATTTTGGCAAAGTTAGTTTTCTTAAAGTCTGACCCTCACTTTTGAATGGACTTTATCATCCCTACTCCTAATATTGAACCACACCAACTGCTGATCACTGGATGCAAAATGAGATCTCATTATAACTTCATCAACACTCCCCTTCCCTTTTGTAATCATTAAATTACTATCACTGAAAAGGTGGTATAAGCTGCTATTACATTTCCACCCCTCCCCGTCATTCTAGGAGCCCAAGAATCTTAGCCCCCGAAGCAAACTCTCTGCACCCGAAGAAATAATAAGTAGCGAAACGTCCGGGGCAGTACTTGCTGGAGTCTGGTTTTATGTGGGGGGTGAATGCTTGTTGAAATCTGAAGGTATGGGGGGAAATGCTCGCTGAGTTCGGAGGCAATTTCAGCCCTACACAAAAGAGGCAGCTTGGTCGCCAGGAGTCAGCACTGACTTGACAGCAGCGCTCAACGTGATTGGATGAGGCTAATGTACTAGTGTTCACGTGGTTGCGGCACTTAAAAAGATTCGCGTGTGGTGGGGGAAAGAAGCGCAGAGTGAGATGACTGGGGACTAATACGGAAAAGCTGCTTTTTGGCACTTTCGTATAGTCTTTGCACCTTTCACAGTCACTTTAAAAGCAGCACGATGTAAGCAACGGGCTCAAATCGGGATCAGAATAATAGTAAGAGCTGAGTAGGATCCATCCTCTATGCTGCTGTTTAGGGTTGTACTCGCCGTTGTTTGCAGATCATCCCTCTCTATTAGCTGAGGTATTTTATCCTCGTGCTATAAAGGGATCCACTCTGCCTGTCCCATGCTATGAAAAACTGTAAATACGACCTCCCTATCACGAAAACTGAAGATTTGAATAAGAGAGGGGTAGGTTGATAACTTTGCGTTCCTTTACTTACGCGTCCTAACCCCTTAGACGACACCAGCCGAAAGCGCCTGCTCGGGGCTCTGTGTGTATGTGTGTGTGAGCGCGCGCCCGCCCCAGTCCCCTGTCACGTGATTCCGCCGTGACGTAGGAGGAAGGAGACGCCATTAGAGGCCGAAGCTGCCGTTAGAACTCGTTGCTGACGGGCTGTGTCGCTCTCTGAGTCCGGTAGGCAGGGGAGGGTTCGCGTCCTGTCCCGTAGCCTCTCCCCTCCCCGCCGGCGGGCGTCTCATGTGAGTCTCGGTGACTTCTCGTCGCCTGCGCCTCGAAGCGGTTCACCATGGCTGCCGGTGGCGGTGCTAACAAGACCTACTCGTTCAAGGTGGTGCTGCTCGGCGAGGGCTGCGTGGGCAAAACCTCGCTGGTCCTGCGCTACTGCGAGAACAAGTTCAATGACAAGCACATCACCACCTTGCAGGTGTGTGCGGGAGTGGGAAGGGCGGTCCCAGGAGCCTGGCCCGGTTTACAGTGGCAGCGTCTACTGTAGGTGTCGCGTGTGATGGTAGGCAGGGATCTGAATCCTCGTAGCATAGCTATCCTTTTATTGGGGTGGATGTTTCAATAAATAGAACGGCCTACCAAGCCAACGCACCTACTGTTCCTTCTCGGTGTATTTATATAGTGTGTCTTTGTATAACTTAGCGCTATGCTAACACCAATAGGTTCCAAGTTGTCGGTATAGTTGCTGCATTGTTAATTGCGTTGTGATTTGGGGTATCTTGGCACTTTGCATGCGCTTGCAATGCATTCACAATGCACATCATTCATCGGTCATTTTTTTTGTGTACGCTTTCCTAAGCGTGCAACTATTATTTTTAATATTTGGTTGTATCTGACCGTGTAACTATTCTTCATAAAGTCTATATTTTTTGCCAGCAGTAAGTACGCTTCTGATAGTGGTAGCATTGTTTACTGTTTTTTTGTGTGTGTATGTAAATATGTATCTATCCATGACCAAAATAAACACGCATACCTTTTCCAACTAAGCTATCACTTTTTAGGGTAGTACTGTGGCATTGTGTTAAACAGAGGTTATTGGTAGGATCTCTAGGTTGCTCTATTCAAACTCGGAAGTCATCAGATTAAGTACTAAATGCACTCATAGACAGACATACAACCTTACTACATCAGTCCTTTTATTTAGCTGTATCTTATTGTCTATGTATTACTTTTTTTATATTTTATTTTATCCTTATTTTCTTACTACTTATTATCCCTCCTCTCCTAACTTTACTTGCCCTCTCTGCCATTTCTTATGGCTCCACATTCTCCTTTGCTCCTTTTTCTGATCATCCCTAACCTTTCCTCACTCCCCCAACCTAATAACCCCCTCACCACTTCTCACCCTCTCTCCACCCACCCTATTTTCTCCCCTATCTTATCTTCCACCCTTTCCTCAGCCCTTGAGCTCCACATTCATCATTCTTCTTCCTCTCTAAAACATCCTCTCCCTCACACTCTTCTCCTCCTTCTGTCCTCTGGTGACATTAATCCCAACCCAGATCCCTCTTCACTTCTCTCTCGCATATTAGTTCTTCTCTCCACCACCCTAATCTCATTCACAACCCTCTCCCCTCTTCTCATATGCTTTGACATGCTCATTCTGTTTCTAATAAACTTCCCGTTACCCATGATCTCTTTATCTCTCGTGCTTTCCATCTTCTTGCTCTTACTTAAACCTGGCTCCTCCCTGATGACACTGCTTTGGTTGCTGCCCTTTGCCACTGCAGCTATCAGTTCTCCCACTCTCCTCGTCATAATGGCCACAGTTGTGTGGTGTTGGATTTCTACTTTCTCCTTCTTGCTAATTTCAACCCCTCCTTTTCCCGCCATCTCATTCCTTTGCTTCCTTTGAAGTCCATTCCATCTGTCTTTTTAATCCCCCTACTTCACCCCCTGACAAGTCCTTCTACCTTCCTCATTGATATTGACTCCTGGCTCTCTTTATTCCTGGATTCTTCTCCCCCCCTCTTATTCTTGATGACTTTTTGTATTGATAACACCTCTGATCCCCTATGCGTCCAAACTTCTTTCCCTTACCACCTCTTTCAAACTCCAGCTTTGCTCTTCTGCTCCCACTCATCAGCTTGGTCATTGCCTTGACTTTGTTTTCTACTCTAATTGTTTACCTTCTAATTGCCATACCGCCACTCTTATCTGACCATCTCCTGTTAAGTTTCAATACTACCCAATTTCCTCCTGTTTTTTTAGGAATCTTCATGCTATCAATCCACTGACTCTATCCATTACTGGATCATCTCTTCTCTCTTCCACTTTGTCTTTTACATCTGTTGATGAAGCCATTTTTTGTTTAAGTGCTGTCAAGTCTGTGCTGACTCCTGGCGACCCAGGAGCCCCTGGGCTTTCTTGGTAAGATATGATTGGAAGTTGATTTCCAGGCCTTTTCTTCCAAGGCTAAGTGACTTGCCCAAGGTCTCTAACCACTAGGCTACTCGCCCACTCACTGAAGCCATGGCTTCCTATACTGCTCTCTCCTCTACTCTAGATACCTTTGCTCTGCCCGTTCCATGTCCTGTGAGGCGCATCTCACCTCAACCCTGGTTGCTTCAACTACCTACGTTCCTATGCCTCCTCAGCTGAGCCCACTTGGCTCAAATCCTGCTCGCTTTGATTTTCTTCACTTCAAATTCATGCTTCTTTCCAGTCTGTCATTGCACTCGCTAAGCAGAACTATTTTCTCCATCTAACAGTCTTTGCTCTAACTCTCTCTTTTCTACTCTCAATTCTTTTAAGGCACCTCCACCTCCCATCCCTCCTTCTCTCTCTGCCCAAACTCTAGCAGACTATTTCCATGACAAAGTGCATAAGATTACTCTTCCATGCCCCACTAAATCTTCTTCACCTCCTCTTCCCTCTCACCATTATCAATTTTTCACCTCAACCTTTGTCACCCTTTCCTCCTTTTCTAAAATCTGAGGAAACCTCTAGTCTCCTCTAAACTCACTATCTGTTCCTCTGATCCTGTCATCGCCCATATCCTCAAGGACATTTCCTCAGTCATTCCTTTCATTTCGCATGTTCTCAACCTTTCACTTTCCACTGCAACCTTCCCTGCAGCCTACAAGCATGCTGTAATCACTCCTCTCCTAAAAAAAAAAAAAAACACACCTCAACAGTGTTTGTTCTAATTATCTACCCATCTCTTTCTCTCATTCATTTCCAAAATTCTTGAACGGGCATATCTCCAAGAACAAGCAGGAATGCAGTCTTCACATATGGGTATTGTCAGTTAATGGTGGAGCCTGTGTGGGAATGCTTCCCAGTGTCCAATAGGAAAACCTTTTGGAGCACTCCATTATGCCTGCACATCTGCCTTCTTGCCTTCCAAAGTCCTTGCCTCAGTTCTTCATATTCTGTAGAGCCAGCAGATTGTTCGTTTCCTGTCACCGCCGAAAAACTTTTATTTTTTTGGTTTTGCTTCTCTGCTCTGACTTTCTGTTTATTTATTTTATTTATTTAACATCTTTTATATACCGCGCTATTCGTCATCAGTGCGGTTTACATTAAACAAACCTATCTAGACAACATAGTCATAAGATAGTTTACAAATAACAGGGAACTTAACATGGAAGAACTGGGTAAACTATTTACATATAATCTGGTATCTACAGTAATGTACATATATCGACATGGCGAATATCTTGGTTCTCTAGGCGTTTAACTTATAGGAGACATTTAGTTTTGATTGCAGGTGGGCAGAAGGCCATGTTACAGTAACGAAGTACTTAGTAAATAAATTGTACTTGATGGCTTTTCTGAATTGACTAATGTCTTGTATTGCTCTGATATTAGGGGGGAGACTGTTCCAACATCTAAGGGCAAAAGACATAAATGCCCTGTTAGCTGATTGGGACAAATTTGTGGATTCACGAGGAATGACTAGAGTGTTTTCAGTAAGTGTCCTCCTGGATCTAATGTTTGGTGCATGACTGAGAAGGTCTGAGATCGATGATGGTAATGTTTTGTTGAAGGCCTTGAATGTGATGAGAGCTTTATAGGCAATTCTGCAGCCTATTGGAAGCCAGTGGAGATCCCTTAGAATCGGCGTGATATGGTCTCTCCTAGATGCTCCCACTAAGATGCGGGCTGCAGCGTTCATCGCTAGCTGTAGTAGGTTAAGGGTGTTCTTGGGGAGGCCATGTAGCACGATATTTGCATAGTCAAAGTGCGGAGTGACTATAGCTTGGAAAATTGATTGGAAGTCTTTAGGCTCTAACAAGGGTCTTAGGTGACGCAAGGTTTTTATCTTGAAGTAAATGGTTTTTACTGTACTTATGTGTTCTGTAAAGTCAAGTCTCTGATCGAGTATCACACCAAGATATCGAATTGTGTTCTTGATTGGGAGCTCTGCGTCTTACTTTGAGGGCTGCTGGGGGAGAAAACTGTTTTGTTTCTTGTGATCACTAGCACTTCGTTTTTTTTAAAGTTTATTCGCATGTTCTGACCTAGAAGCCAGTCTGCTATTGCGTTGAAACAGTTCGTTAATGCTGTATAGTGTGGACTTGTGATGTCAATCGGGGTGAAGATCAGCATGTCATTTGCATAAATGAGGCAGGATGCATTAAAAGCTTTGGTGATTTGGCAAATTGGCTGCATGTATATATTGAAGAGCAGTGCAGAAAGCGAAGAGCCTTGGAACTCCTTGAGTTTGATGGAATGGTTCAGATATGTTGCAGTCGATGTGAACTTGTTGCCAACGATCTTCTAGATCTAAACTCTAGCACACTGAGAGGCTGCCCACTCCACCGATGCACCGGTTGGACATCCCTGAAAGGAGCGGAAAGGTAAGCTTCTCCCTGCTCCCCACTGGCAGGCCCAATCGTCAAGGCAGCAGCCAAGATTTAAACTCCAGTGTACCAGTACAGGCCCATATCTGAGGGCCTCGCCAGAGGGCTGTTTGACATGGCCCTTAGATGCGAACCAAACAGGAACCAACACAAGGCAATGCAAGCAAGAAGATCATTCATCGCTGAACACCACCACAGCGAGCAATGCAATCCAGCACTGCTACTAAGGTCATAGCAAAAAGGAATGTGAACCTCCAACATGCAACAGGCAAGCCGATCTTCACAGAAGTCACCATCATTAACCCTGCCCAAGCAGCAAATCACACAACAATCCCAAATTACCTCAACATTGGTCAAGGCTGAAAAAGCAATCCAAAACCAATCGCCCCTCCTTCCCCCTTCAGCCTGCTAATCAGCATCCAGCCATAACGGCTGAAAACCTCCGCTTCAGAGGCGCGCAGGAGAACAGTAGCGACACCGGAGGTGTGAGCAGGAGCCCCTCCTTCCCCCTTCAGCCTGCCAATCAGCATCCAGCCATAACGGCTGAAAACCTCTGCTTCAGAGGCGCGCAGGAGAACAGCAGCAACACCGGAGGTGTGAACAGGAGCCCCTCCTTCTCCCTTCAGCCTGCCAATCCGCATCCAGCCATAACGGCTGAAAACCGCCGCTTCAGAGGCGGGCCTGTGCCTGAGAGCCTCGCCAGAGGGCCCTTTGGCGTGGCCTTTAGGCGTGAGTCCGTGGCGTCTGATCTGAAGTTTACATTAAAGACGTGGACTGGATTATCATTCTTGTGTATCGTGGTAACCTGCTGTTCCCTTTCCTTTTCCTTCCCTTATCTTTTTAACTATTTTTGTCCTCTATTCTGTCCTATCTCATAAATGACGTTCTTTTCATATTTTCTTAAATGATATTGTAAGCCTCTCTAATGCTTCGGCCTGAGCGGTATATCAAATGTAATAAACCATAACCATAAGTATGATTTGCACCAATTCCATGCTAGGCATTGGATACCCTTTTCATAGAGTCTCGCTAGGAGAATCTTATGGTCGACTGAATCAAACGCCGCAGATATATCGAGGAAAATCATTGCGATGCCTGTCTTTATGTTGTCAATCCCACAGATGAGCTCATTGATTAAGGAGGTCAAGAGTCTCCACTCCATGCGCTTCCCTGAATCCCTGTTGATGCCAGTATCTTCCCTGATACCGGCCCCAATATTTTCTTTTTTCAATTTTTTCTTTATAGTTTATTTTGGAGGGTTTCACCACCAACTGAGGCCTTGGCCTACTTTTTTCCTGTGACAATGGAAAAGCATGTCAGTGGATTAAAAAAAAATGTACCAAGTGCTCTGGTACAACTTGTTATCGACAAGCATGTCTGGTGTTTGAAATGTTTGGGCCAAACCATTTAACAAACGCTTGTCCTTTGTGCCAATAAATGACAAAATGAGGCCTAAAGAAAAGGGCCAGACAGTATGGATACCTGTTTGCTCCGTACTTGATTTCAGTGGCTTCGGCATCATCTAGAATGTCTGCCTCCTCTCCTTTGGTTCTCAGGTCTCTTCAAAGTCCAAGCATAAATCTAAGTGTAAGTCATCGGCGCCAGATACTGATCCTCAAGGTAAACCCCTTCATTGTCATTGTGACTCACTGAAAGCTGCATCTAGTGTTGATCGGCCTGCCAAACAGCCTTGGCAGGAGGACCAATCCCTCCAAAGCTCAATAGGGGCTCCAGGATGCTCCCAAGGCCTCGACCTCTGGAGAGGGATGGTGGCTCGAAGCCCCATACATGATTCCACCTAGGCATCAGCCTCCTTTCTCATCCAGCGCATCCTGGCTATCGAGAGGAGCTTGGCAGCACTCCTAGCCTCTGTATTAATGGCCTCAGCACTGCAGGCATCGACCTCAGAATAAAGGCTGATACCGTTAGAGCCAATGTCAACTGTTGAGCTCATATCAACAGTTCCTTTTCCCCTGATGCCTGCTTTTGAACCGGTAGGCATTGTCGATACCCAACCTCCACTGGGATCCAGTACCATACCAGCTCACTATTGGTATTGACATCATGCGTCGACATAAACACAAGATTGTCGATACTTTTGATTTTTTTTTTTTTTGTCTGAATCAGACTCGTCCTCTTCTAATGATACCTCTGAGGAGTCTAGGGTTACCTGAGACATTACCTCAGGGCCTTCTCCACTTCATGAGCAGCATAGATCCCTGCCAGAAGACATGTCCTTTTAAGACTTCATTTGGGACATGGCAGTTGGCCTCCAGATTACTGTCACATCTGAAATAGAACCGAGGGCAGAGGAATAGGAGATTCTCCAGTACCCCTCAGCACCCAAGGAGGTGGCCACATTACTGGAGCATCAAATCCTGCAGGATGTAATGCTACTTATGTGGGAGGCCCTGCTAACGGTTCCGCCTATCAACAAACGGCTCAATACTATTTACTGGGTTCCACCATACCTTGGCTTTCAAAAGCCTCAACTACCACAACACTCCATGGTAGTGGAATCGGCGATGTGCTGCATCAAGGGTTGTAAGACTCCATTCTTTCATGCCTCCAGGCAAGAGCTCCAGGACTCTCAATACTTTTAGGTATTGCTGTTTTCAGGCATCTATGCTCACTTCCAGGATTACTTCTTTCATGCTCTACATGGGCACGTATCTCAAGGATATCTCCAGGGATTTCAAGAATTTTGCTCTTCTCATGCCTAATGACAAACTGATGTATTCTGATACTGCCTAACTAAAGCAAGGAATGCATAAATTCCTTACCAGGGCATCTTTCGATGACTTTGAGTCTTCCAGTAGAACTTCAGCAGTCTGTATCTGTGTTAGCAGACTAGCATGGCTCCAAGCTTCTGATCTTGAACAGTGGGTTCGGGATAAATTAGCTAATATTCCCTGCTTTGGAGAGAACCTCTTTGGAAAAGATTAGAGCGAAAAAGCTGGAGAGCTTGAGGCTGATCTTGCCCTCAAACGTCTTTCCAGAAAGTCATCAGACACCTCTAGGAGAGAGCCTTCTTTGGATTGGTCTTTCTATCCTAAAAAAGAAGAAATATTATTCTCCCTTTCAGCCTGCTGGCTTACCAACCTCAGCAGCAACAGCAGAGAAACGGGGTCCTTGTCAGTCTAAGAAGCCTAAGACCCCTAAGCCACAACAGCTGCACAGCCACAATCTGAGTACAGCCCGGCTGAAGGTGTTGTCCCGTCGGGACTCCCTCTCCAAACAGTAGTGATATTCAAAGGTATGGACCAAAGACTAGGTGGCAGCCTGGCAGATTTCCATCACAGGTACGGAACGCAGACTTGCCACAGATGTAGCCATGGCCCTGATGTGAGGCACTGTGACCCGCTGGTCTAGTGAGATCTCAGCCCCATTGTTGTGGCGGAAGAACTGGAGGAACCGTACATAAATGCTCTCTTCGTGGCCATGAGGGCAGATATGTTAGCTGCCACCCTGGTCTCCATGCCAGTTGGGCTTTGGGCCTGGGGTTTAGTTCTGTTGAGGGGGAGGCCTTGATGAGGATGGCCTCCAGTGTCCGAGGCCCATCGCCAAATACAGAAGACTGCTTGTGGGGCTGCTCCCACTCTGACCCCTTGGACTCCCGCTAGGGACTGAGGGGGTTGGAATGGAGTTTTCCCTGGATCTGTCCTCTGAGGTGGTCTTAGAGGGTTTCGACTTCTTGTATTCCATCTCTGGGGATTTTCTCTCTGAGGATCCACTGCTGTAGGACTCCAAGGCAGTCCAGGCCTCACGTGGCACTGAGGTACCGGAGGGGGATACTGGGGCACGATGTCGCCAGAGGAGACTCTGGTGCAGAATCAGACTTGTGAAAGAACTGTTCCTTCTACAGCTGACAGCTCTTGATGGCATTTGTGGTCATGGTCCTGCAGAGTTTGCGGTCTGAGTTGTCGTGCTCTGGCCCAAGGCAGTGGAGGCAGCAGTCATGTGGGTCAGTGCGGAACATCATTTTACTGCACCAATCACATTTCTTGAAGCTGCTGGAGGCCATTGGGGGGGAAAAGGGGCCCAGCAAGGGTCCGAGGTCTGTGGCAAAAAGATGCAGTGTGCTGGTTGAGTGATATATTCTTGAGGGGGGGGGGGGAACACAAAAGAATGAGCCCGAGGAGTGATGCCAAGGCAAGCTGGCTTGGGGGGTGGGAAAGGAACCGGTATGCATACCGGATTTTAAACATTTTTTTCTGGGGAAAACTGGACAGATGTCTAGAGGGCTCCACAAAAAAAGGAGACTGAGACGAGAAGGCACACTTGGGCAGGAAGAGGACCATGCATGCGTACGTGGTGCATCTCCCAAAGGCTTTCTTTGAAAGCTGGGGAGATGCTTCTGCGTGGGCTCAGTCGGTGCCAATGTCACCCATATGAGGACTGATTCCTGCTGTCCCCAGAGAACACCTGTTACAGGTGAGTAACTATGCTTTCGATGCTAGCAAATAGCTTACCAGTACTGGGTTCTCCCTTTCGGGCTCACTTCTGCACCCTGGGTGTTCACAAAATGCATGATAGTCATGGCTGCCTAACTTTGTACTTTGGGGATCTTTGTCTTCTCTTACTTAAATGATTGACCTTTTCTGGGAATTCTCCCCCTGATCAGCCAGTCTTTCTCTTCATTGGACCATTCAGCTCCAAAGCCTGGGATTAGTCTTAAACTTTCCCAAGTTGTACCTATTCCCATCTCAGCGGCTCAAATTCATCAGAGCGCTTCTAGATACTTGTCATGCCCGGGCTTATCTTCCACAGGATCGCTCTGCCCGTCTCATCGAGCTTGCACATACCATAGCAAGTCCAGTTTCGTGACAGCTTGGAAAATGCTACACCTTCTAGGACACTTGGCCTCCACAGTCTGTTGTCCCTTATACCCACCTTCACATGCAACAAGCTCAATGGACTCTGTCGTCTCAGTGGACACAGACAGCCAGGTGTCTCTCAGACAGACAAGATTTGCATTACACCTCCTCCTTCAGTGGTGGTGGTCCCTCCAAACCTACTTGGAGGGTCACCTTTTCAGATGCCCTCACCTCAATGCACCCTCAAGCTGGATGCTTCCAAACTCAGGTGGGGAGCAGTGAACAATCTCACTACACAGGGGCAGTGGTCACAGCAGGAGTCTCGGTTGCAAATCAACTTCCTGGAACTACAGGCTCTCATGAATGTCCTTTGGGTTTTTCAACTCCAACATTCGGGCAAGCAGGTCTTTGTCCAAATGGACAACCAGGTGGCCATGTTCTATATGAACAAGCAGGGGGAACAGGTTCTTATTCCCTCTGCCAAGAAGCCTTCTATCTCTGGTTCTTTTCCATTGCACACCATATCCATCTCAGCTGTATCCTGTGTCTACACGAGTGAACTCTAAATCAGGACACTGTATCTTGGATCTTCCACCTGTGGGGGGGGACTCCCTCAATAGATCTGTTCGCCACATAGGAGAATACATAAATACTGCTGTTTTGCTCAAGGATTCCCTCCCTCAGCAGTTGAGCAGTGGACACCTTCCTTCTCCACTGCTCTCAAAAGGGAGACTATGATAAAATGAGGAAAATAGTTCAGAAAAAACTAAAAGGAGCAATTGCAAAGGTTAAAAGACTTACCTCAAGCTTGGGTGGTGTTGGAAAAATACTATCTTGGAAGCCCAGACCAGCTGTATTCCATGCTTTAAGAAAAGTGGAAGGAAGTCCAAAAAACTGCCAGCATGGTTTAAAGGTGAGGTCAGAGAGGCTGCTGTTGCCAAAAAAAGCATCTTTCAGGAAATGGAAAAAAGAGCCAAACGATGAAACCTGGAAACGGCACAAGCACTGGCAAGTCAAATGCAAGGCATTGATAAAGCAGGCAAAGGGAGAATTTGAGAAGAAGCTTGCTGCGGAAGCAAAAATGCGAAATAAAGATTTTTTTCAAGTACATTCGTAGCAAAAAACCTGTGAGAGTCAGTTGGTCCATTAGATGATAGAGGAGTTAAAGGGGCACTAAGAGGCGACAAGGCGATAATGGAGAGACTGAATGAATTCTTTGCTTTGGTCTTTACTGAGGAAGATGTAGGGATGTTACCCATGACTGAAGTGGTATTTAAAGGTGTGGAAGAATTGAAGGAAGATGTAGGGATGTTACCCATGACTGAAGTGGTATTTAAAGGTGTGGAAGAATTGAAGGAAATATCGATACATCGGGAAGATGTATTACAACTATTAGATAAACTGAAGAGTAGCAAATCACCTGGGCCGGATGGTATTCATCCAAGGGTGTTGAAAGAACTGAAATATGAGATTGCAGACCTGCTATTAGTAATCTGTGAACTATCATTAAAATCATCTCTAATACCTGAAGATTGGAGGATTGCCAATGTAACACCAATTTTTAAAAAGGGTTCCAGGGGTGATCCGGGAAACTACAGACCGGTGAGCCTCACGTCAGTACCGGGAAAAATGGTAGAAACCATCATAAAGAATAAATTTACTCAGCATGTAGATAGTCATGGCCTAATGGGAGACGGCCAACATGGCTTTAGACAAGGAAGATCTTGTCTTACTAATCTGTTATGTTTTTTTGAAAGTGTGAATAAACAGGTGGACAAAGGTGAGTCGGTTGATATAGTGTATCTGGACTTTCAGAAAGCCTTTGACAAGGTCCCTCATCAGAGACTTTTGGCAAAACTAAAGAGTCATGGGATAGGAGGCAGTGTACTACTGTGGATCAGGAACTGGTTAAAAGATAGAAAGCAGAGCGTTGAGCTAAATGGCCAATTTTCCCAATGGAGAAAGGTGACTAGTGGTGTACCCCAGGGATCTGTGCTGGGTCTGCTGCTTTTTGACATATTCGTAAATGACCTGGAAAGTGGAATAACGAGTGAGGTTATCAAATTTGCAGATGACACAAAACTATTTAAAGTTGTTAAAACCCAAGAGGATTGTGGAAAATTGCAAGAGGATCTTGATAAATTGGAAGACTGGGCATCAAAAGGACAGATGAAATTTAGGGGTATGTTTACTAAACTGCGTTAGTGCAATTTGCGTTAGGAGCTGCGGTAGTGACAGAAACCCCAAATAAGGACATGGGCGGTACATCGTTACCACTAACGCGCGTTCCAAAAACTAACGAGCGTTACAGGGCGCCGTGGCGCGTTACTGCGCGTTAATCGTAAGAAGGCGTACAGACACAAAGCACGGAAACAGAGCTGTTGCACAATGGTTACTGTACTGACCGCTGTTACAGGCAGCATGGGTTCGAGTCCCCAGTGTGCCTAACGCAGAAGGCTGGCCCAGGCATCACCCTGTACATTACATAGGGAATGAGGAGGCATGTTTTTCTTTACGTGGAGTAGTGGTGTCAGAAACACACCCTCGGAGTGTGCCTAGCCACGTGCGAGGCTGTGTGCGTTGGTCCAGGCGTAGCCCTGTGCATAGCTGCGTGCGTTGGTGCGTGCGTACAATCGTGCGTGGGTACGTGTGTTTTTACCAGCGTGGGCACCTTATATTACAGACTCTTTAGGGTGTCTTGCACCTATGCATTATGCTAACAGATGTACGTGTGATGGCCTATGGTTTATCAGAGCTTGTGAGCAGGTGCTGGATTTTCCCAGGGTTGGATTGTGCCAGTCACACCCATGATGCACTGCACATGCAAATCAGCTGTCCACAGATGCACACCATGGGGAATGCACCCCCACAGCACCTCGGCCTTGTAGGGGGTACTGACCGTGTGTTGTACTGGCACAGAGTAGCTACACACCGTCACATTGTGCGGGTACTGTGCTCACGCTGAGGGTGCAGTGAGGCGCCCAGCACCAGGTCCACAGCACCGTCCATGGCTGAAAGAGGCCATGGCGCAGGTCCAAAGCAGTGTTAATGTGTGAGATAGGTAGTTTCTGCAGAAACACCTTGGATATCTGTCTGTTTCAGTCAGATGTAGCCCCCATGGACCCCTAGGTGGCCCATGCACCACCCCCCCCCCCCCAACGGGCCGAGGGGGGCAAACAGGGTCTCCTAACAATAGATCCACAGTCTACCACCCTGCAAAGGTGGCAGTAGAGGGGAACATCAACCCCGGTCCTGCTGAGGAACAGACACCCCACAGGGCAGTCAATGTAGCTCTGTACACATCCATAACACAATAGCAGACAGACATTAGGCCTGGATATGGTAAGCTGCACCCCACCACTATCTGATATGCTCCTGCTGCAAGCCATCAGCCGCTGCACCCTGCAAGCCACTCCATCAAGACACATACCAGCTGCAAACAGCCTGCTAGTTAGTCCATAGTGCATGTGCCCAGTGGAGATGCATGCACCCAGAACTGGGATGTCAGCATACACAGCAAGCAGATAAATCAGTGACTGGGCCCCAAAAGGAAACCCATATCTATCACATGAGAGAAATACCATATAGCAATATGGGGGTGCCTAGCCATGCTGTGGTCACTGCACAGTCAGGGTGAGAGTGATCTCTCAGCAGGACATACTGAGGTCACCCTGTCTGTGTAGGTGGTGGCCGGGCACTAATATGTCCCAGTCAGTGCCCTGTGCAGATGCACCCTGGCCAGGCCACCCTGTCCGGCCTATACCCATGGTACCTTGCTCCTCATTATGCACATTGGCAGCCCAATACTGGCAACATTGCTGGCAGTGTGGGCTGTGGAAGGTGTTTGCAGCCACCACACACTGGATAGACAGACAGCCACCCCCACACCTATGCCAGCATTGTGCTACTATAGAGGTGTTCAGCAGCCATACCCACCACACCAGTCCTGGGCACAGTACAGGCATGGATATGGTACACAATACTATTGGGGGTCACTCCCCAGGGTGGTGAACACTATCAGAGACCAGACCTGCCGCACACACTGCAGACATCAGAATGATTGTTATGGTGGGGCTCAATGAGCAAAATGTGCTTAACGTAGGAATTGATATCTGCCAGTTATCATAGGAAACGTTTGATAGCTGTGTACCATATACCCAGGTGTAGGGTGGCATTGCTAAGGTATGCAACTGCTAGTATTGGGAGATACAGGCAGGGCCCAATGTCCTGCCTCTCCAGGAGGCATTGGCCACTGGGGCCTGTGGGTGGGTGTGTCTGCCCCTGTTGTCTGCTGCTTTACGGCAGAGTTTCCCAACTCCAGTCCTGGTGTTCCAAACACTGTTCGTGTTTTCATGCTGTCCCTCATAAATATGCATGAGCTACATGTGCATACCATGGGGGTGGTGCATAGATATGCAGCACAGGCATCTTTATTAGAGGCAGCATGGAACCTGAATGGTGTGGGGCCCTCCAGGACTTCATTTGCGGGATTCTGCTCTAGGTAATGTGCCTGTTTATGGTGTCTGTGTTTGGTGTGGTAAAATATAGGCTTATTAACCATGCGTATGTTCTCTGCAATAAAGGAGTGTCTTTACTATCACTGTTTAGTGGTGGGTAAAACTATGGGGACTGGGTTGGCAGGAGCCCCAGCTGGGATTTGAACCTTCTGGTCTTACAGGTACTGGCTGTGTCTGTTGCACCACACTGTGGCCACAGAGACAGTGCAGTCCCTGGAGATAGGACAACTGGCCTGATGAGTCAGAAACCCTGCTCTGCACAATTGCACTGTGGGCTCATTTACCTTGTATGGAGACAAAAGTGCACATGAACCTCAAAAAAGACCTCGAAAAAGGGGCAAACACCCATAACCAAGCTGGGCAACAATAAAAACACTCCCAGGAAAGCTCCAATAAAATGAAATGATTTTTGAAAGGGTCTACGGAGCGTAGACCCTTCCAAACATCATTTCTTTTTTTGGAGCTTTCCTGGGAGTGTCTTTTATTGTTGCCCATTGCTATCACTGTTGCCCAGCTGAATTATACTTTTTACACTGTTTCTTGTGGTCATTTTAAAGTTCTATTTGACACTTTGTTCTGTGCACATGTATCACACTACTCACGTTTTGTGGGTTTCCCCAGTTTTGCTGTACATTGCTGACGGAAATGGTTTCTCTTCCCTTTAATATGCCTTTAACGACAGGTTTTCATTCGCGTTGGAATTGAGCTCTGAAATTCAGCGCGTTGGTGTGAGGGGAGCCTCTCCCCGCCCACTCTCCACCTTCTGCTGTGTTTTAACCCGCCGCGGGGGTTTACGATCGTTAACTGCGGTTAACACGCGTAGCGTACACTTAACGATCGTTGGAACGCGCGTTATGACGTGCGAACAATCGTTAAGTGTACGTTACGCGCGTTATTCACGAATACCGCAGCTTAGTAAACATACCCCTTAATGTGGACAAGTGCAGAGTTATGCACCTAGGGAAGAACAAACCAAACTATGGTTACACGATGCAAGGTTCCACATTAGGAACCACCATCCAGGAAAAAGATTTAGACGTCATTGTGGATAACATGTTAAAACCCTCGGCCCAGTGTGGAGTGGAGGCCAAGAGAGCAAATAGAATGCTAGGTATCATAAGGAAAGGAATGGAAAATAAAACAAAAGATATTATAATGCCTCTATATCGTTCCATGGTGAGGCCACACCTTGAATATTGTGTGCAATTCTGGTCGCCGTATCTTAAAAAGGATATAGCGTTATTAGAAAAGTTTCAGAGAAGAGCCACCAAAATGGTAAAGGGGATGGAAGGATACTCCTATGAAAGGCTAAAAAGGTTAGGGCTCTTTAACCTGGAAAAGAGATGGCTGAGGGGAGATATGATAGAAGTCTATAAATTAATGAACAGAGTGGAACGGGTAAACGTAGATCCATTGTTTACCTTATCAGAATATAGAAAGACTAGGAGACATGCAATGAAGCTACAGGGTAAACTATTTAAGACTAATAAAATATTTTTTCACTCAACGTGTAATCAAACTCTGGAATTTGTTACCGGAGGATGTAGTAAAGGCTGTTAGTGTAGCTGGGTTTAAAAAAGGTTTGGACAAGTTCCTGGAGGAAAGGTCCATAAACCATTATTAAGAAGGGACCCAAGATATCAATGCTTGACCCAGTACAAGCATTGCAGAACCTGTGTCTTTTGGGGAAACTGCTAGGTACATATGACCTAGATTGGCCACTGTTGGAAACAGGATACTGGGCTTGATGGACCTTGGTCTGACCCAGTATGGCATATCTTATGTTCTTAAGGGTCTACTTTATGCATTCCCACCCCCACTCCATTAAGATCCAAAACCCTGTTCAAACTGCAGGCCAACTGGCTCCATAATTCTAATAGCTCCTTACTGGCTCCATCAGCCATGGTGTCTTCTGTTGCTTAGACTAGCATGGACTCCACCCCTCAGCCTTGGGGCATGCACCCAACCTCCTCTCCCAGGGTCAAGGGATGCTTCTCCATCCTGATCCATGAGCCTTTGGTCTCATGGCATGGCTACTGAGAGCATGATATTTGCTGATATCGACCTTCCTCAACATGTCAAGGATATCTTACTTGTCACGCAAGTCGTCTACCAGGCATGCCTTCAAATGGTGTAGGGTCACCCTTTGTACCCTGAAACATATTGACACCTTGGCTGTCCAGTGGAGTTCTTTTTACAGTATGTCTCGTCCACTTATCAACAGTTCTCAAGACTAACTTGGTCAGAGCTCATCTTAATGCCATCTCAGCCAATTCTTTTCACCCCTTGGTGCAATGATTTATGCAGGGCCTCCTGCTCTCTCAGCTGTTAATCAAATCGCCACTGTGGCTTGGGACCTGAATATGGTCCTGGCACAATTTCTAAAGCCTCCTTTTTGAGCCTTTAGCCACATTTTCTTTAATATTCCTCTCTTGGAAGGTAAAATTCATCATTGCTCTCAACTCTCGCCACATCAGCGAACTGCAGGCGTTGGTATCTGATACTCCATTCCACCAGGACAAGGTGGTTCTCCGTACACATCCACACTTCTCCTGAAGATGGTCTCAGTTTCCATCACAGTGATTCGGTCAAGCTACCAGTTTTCTTCCCAGACCATATGCTTCTAGGGCTGAAGCAGTGCTGCACGCTTTAAATTGCAAGCATGCACTGGCTTTCTACTTGGGCAGAACCAAGACTTTCAGGAAATCCTCATTGTTCATTTCCTTTGATCCAAGTCACCTTGGACTTCCAGTTTCGAAACACACCCTTTCAAACTGGATTGTGGACTGCTTTTTTTTTTTTTTTTTTGCTAATGCTCAAGTGGAACTTTTTCCTAGAGGATCACATCACCGCTCACAATGTGCAGGCCATGGCAACCTCTGTTGCTAACCTTCGGTCTGTCTCGATTGATATCTTTTGAGCAGCTACCTGGTCCTCTTTTCATACTTTCTCTGCTCATTACTGCCTAGACAGAAACTCCTATCGGGATGCTGTCTTTTTGGCACCTTTATGGGACTTAACTGCAACTGCTACCTTTTTTTCCTTTTACTTTACCTTTCTAACAGAAAGGTTTGTCCTTAAAATATCCCCTTTCAGTTTTGCTCGTTGATTTTCTACATCTCCCAGCTGTTCCCATCCTGCTAATTACTCCTTGAGTTATTGTCCCATCTCAGCAAAGTTTTCTCCTAAAGTCTAAGAGCCTTGCTTTTGAATCGATTTTATCAGCCTCAGTCCTAATACTGAACCGCATCATGTGGTGCTTACTGGATTCAAGAAGATCTCTCACTATGACATCAGAAACACTTTCCCCATTGGTAAGCATAAAGTCCAGTGTGGCCTTTTCACAGGTAGGTTTTGTTACCATTTGCCGGAGTATAGTTACCCCTGTAGAGAATCTAGGATCTCCTTACTTCTAGATTACACCGCAGCAGGGATGTGCCAATCAACATCCAGAATTAGGTGATTTCAAATCAGTTGCACTTCTCCTTTCATGGCAATACTGTGTATGACTTCTATTAAATCTCTGTCCACTTCTCCTCCCTGTGAGGGAGATCTGTATATCACACCAATGCAAATGTTATGCCCATTTTCCTTTTGTAACTTAACCCACAGTGCCTCCTTGCTCCCTTTTAAGCCCTGTAATTCTATAGCTTTAATATTTCTTACATATAGTGCCACTCTTCTCCCCCTATCCTTTCCTTCCTGAATAAAATATAGCCTGGTATAATTACATCTCAGTCGTGGTTGTCTGTGAACCATGTCTCTCTAACTGCCACTAAATTCAAGTCAGTCTCTTCTATTAAAGCCTCAACATCTAGAATCTTATTTCCCATGCTATGAGCATTTATGCACACCGCTTTCCAGATATTGCCCCTTTTACCAGGCATCAATCACCCTTTCATTGAAAAAATATTTTATGATGCTTTTAAGGCTTACCTCTTTTGCAGCTTTATTTTCTGTCCACTAGTTCTACAGCTTTCCTGTCTTTGAAGAAAAGTTTATATACTGTATCATACAGATGTTTATATCTCCCCTGTCCCTCCTATTCTCTAGGGTATACATATTTAGATCTTTGTCTCTTCTTGTATACCTTCTGGCCCGCCCCACACTTTGGTTGCCATGTATGACTTAGTATGTTTCGTGCCCAGGGACAGTACCATGATGACAGCCATGGCATTGCCTTTGACTCTGGCAGTGGGCGGCAGCCACATCTTTCAAAGCTCTGTTGGCCCAACTTGCTTTTTAGAGGGAAACTGATTTTTGGAGCTGATGTGGAGAAGTTGGCGAAGGACCTGGGTGAGACAAAATCTTACCACCTTCTGGAAGAATGGTCCAGGGGGCCTGTGAAGCCAGCAGGAGCCCTTGAGTGTGCTGGTTGGACTCCTGGGGGTCTCGGGACTCTCACAGGTACTGACCTGGAAAGCCTTTCTTTCCCCTCGCATCTGGACTTCAGGCTCATTCTTGGTTCTTTCATGGAGTGCATAGGCCCAATCTTTTTATTGGACCATCGCTCACCATTTGTTTAACTCATATCTATGAACCATTTTGGAAACTATGAATAACTTGTGCCAAAGTTCTTACTACCTGTACTTACTGCCATGTTTATACCCACTATCTAACTGCATACCCAACAAAAGGTGGAAACATTTTGGGCAATACTAATGTTCATGTTGTAGGGACATTTTTAAAATGAAGAGAAGGCAAGGGCAAAGAAACACAAAGGACGAAGCAAGCAGATAACATGCACAAAAACATCCTTGACTTCTGAAAACTTGTGGTTGGTGCCAGAGTTGTTGTTTCTAAGCATTCTTCAGTTCCTGGAATGAGCTATGGGTTATGTGGTTTGAATATACAAATAAATGATTGAGTCTTCACAGCTTTTGAAAATGTAAGTGGGATTTGGGGGGGATTATCGGGGGTGGAAAAATCTGAGGGAAACGTACAACAATCTACAACTATATTTTTATTGGTTTTTTTTATCTCTCTATCATTTTAGTCAGTGGCTTACAATGTAACTTAAATTTGGTCATGTACACTAAACAGGGACCTTGATAACTTGGATTTTTATGAGGCAATGGAGGGTTAAGTGACTTGTCCAAAGCCACAGAGTGCTAGTGAGAATCAAACCCTGGTCTCTTGGTTACCAACAGTTAGGCTATAGGAGGTTTAATGTGCTAATGGATGAAAACAAAAATCAAAATTTGAGGACTCCTGGTGCAAGTGAATCAGTATTTAGTAGTGTAGTGTTAAAAGCAAGAAGAAGCTCTATCATAAGGCATCACAAGATTCTTTTTGCCAGTGGTTGTTTTTGTTTGAAATGAATGCCTCTTTGTTAATGTCCGTCTAGAGGTACACAACTCTGGTTTTCAGGCGCTCCACCACAATGAATGTTCATGAGTTGTAATTAGGCCAAGAAATGGGCTCAACTTGCAGATCTCAACTAGCATAAAAATCAAAGCCGTTTTTGTGGCTTTTAAGGACCAGTGTCTTACGTCCTTGGCTAGTAGTGTTTTTATTAACAAAACTAAAGGCTTGTAGTGTTAAACATATGCAAAGTATTGTATGCTTTCAGAAATCAGTTAGTGTAATGTATAGCATACACCATTTTTAACTTCCAAAGTGGTGCAATGTATAATTTAACTTCTAATATTTAGTGTGCATTTGGTTCAAGAGAACTGCTATAGAAGAAAAATCCATTATGTTCTGTATGGAAAGTTTGTGTGCAACCTTTTTTTTATAGAGAGGCAGATAAGTGGTGGGGTGTTCTTTCCTTCCGTAAGCTAATTCGGTGGGTGGGTGGGCTAGGGAGGAATCTCAAGTGGAAGCGGTTTGCCTGGTTTGGGCTAGAGTACATAACCAGCATTTTCATTTGTACAGGTGATTTTTATGACATCTCCTTTTTTTTAAGAATCTGGTCTCAAGATCTGCTCAGTGAGTCTGCACTTATTAGCCTTAAATGGCTACCATTTTCCTGTTGCAGTAAGATCTTTCCATGGATCCATTGGTGTTCAACTTCATGAGAGGTTTTATCAAACCTAGACCACCTTTTGAAACCACATACCCGATTGGGACCTTGTTGTTTATGGCCCAGCTAATACAACCTTTATTTGAATCACTGGGGCTCGTGTCCCTCAAGCATTCACCAGAAAACAGTTTCTGTATTCACAGTATCTTGGCCAGAAGAGTAAGCAACCTCCAAATGTTACCCACAATCATGTCTTCCAAACACGTCCTGAATTCCTTCCTAAGCTTGACTGTTGTCCTACCAACTTTATTTTCAGGCACACCTAACATGGCTACACGCAATGGACTGTAGACATACTCTTTTTATTACCTCCAAGCCCACAAAAAACATTAGATAGACTTCTCAATTGTTTGCCTACAATTCAAATAACCCAAGCAAAGAAGCCTCAAAATAAACGTTCTCTAATTGGGTTTCAGACTATATATCAAACTGCTGTATCAAAAAGAGCTTACTTCCTCTGGAAGATTAGTACATCCGCTTAGAGCAAAGGCAACCTCTGCCAATCCTCATACGGTCTCTTTAGGACATCTGCAAAGCCACATGAGACACATCACAAACTCCTTCACAAAGCATTATTGTCTTAATCAAACTATAGCCCAAGACATTGTGTTTGGGCAGGCAGTTCTCAGAAAACTCTGCTTGTTAAGTAAGAGCTATTTGGCTTACCACCACTTGCACATTCCCAGGCCATAGGTAATTTTAAGATGAATATGGCCCTCAAAATTTGGATTTGCAATTTAAATATGCCTGCATCACTTATCTATGGAGAAAGTGGGGTCACTTACCTGCAATAGGAGTTCCTCAGACAGCAGGCAGTGTAGCCACACTTATCTCCCTTCTTCCCCTCAAAAAGAGTCAGAAGCATATATGGATGGCAGTAATGCCCAAAAACACATCAACTTATCTCTGAGGAGTTTGAGCTGTCAAACTTAAGTGAAGAAAAATATGCAGCTTGATTAATTTAGAAAACTCCCAGAGTTATAATCTGTGTGTGAATTTTTCTTAAGCATTCCTTGAAACTTCTAAACATATACCCTAGGTGGTGGTTACATACTTTATGAAGAAACATTTTAAATGTTCAATAGATGGTCAGCCAGTAGATTACTTTTATATGTAAATAGTTCTGGATATCTTGCACGTCTTGGAAACTTCTTTGAAATTAGGAAATGAAAGTGCTGCTTTGCTGGTGACTTGTCTTAAGAAATGTATAGAGATTTTCTGCTGAAGAAAGTGTTTCTTGGGAGGATTTAAATCCTTAAACCCTACAGCATCTTCTGACCTCGTCTTACCAGAGTACACCTAGGAAAAGGGAGCCTCTTGTGTTGTCTCAAATCACAACCATCAGAGCTTGCTTTTTTAGTTTGTATGTTCTGTTTTTTTTTGTTTTTTAAACTTCAAGGAGCTTGAGATGTGCTTTGGGACCTGCACACTTGACAGTCTTATCTGTGAATAAATGACTTCCTCAACCACATACAGCTCCATCAGCAGGGCCTTAATGTTGATTTAATGAAGCATGTGGGTGGTTTTGTATGCAGTCTTCTGGATTGGGCTCCTCCCATATTGGGGTTTGAGGCCTAATGCCTGTAATTAGTTTCCTGCTTTTTTTAGTTTCCATTTTTCTATATTGTAATTTTTAAAAAGCGAAACAAAAACCAGAGAAGGTAACTTCCCACTAACCTGAGGCAGTGACCAACAGGAGTGGAGAAGAGCCATAAACCACATGTGCAGAGAGGAATGAGACTGCCAAAGTCCATTTATTTAAGACCCAACATGGCCCTAAACGTAAAGAAACCGATACAGAAAACTAAGATCATATTTAAATAAAAATCATCACACACCAACATGAACTTTTAAGTTTGTGGGTTTTTTTTAAACCATTTGTATTACTAATAATCTGTTCTAAAAATCAAAATAAATTTAAAAATGTTTAGTGCATGCAGTGCACCTCAATGTGTGCCTTTGAGTCAATGCAGACTCCTGGTGACCCAGCAGCTCCTGGATTTCTTGGCAGTAGATTGCTAGGCCTTTCTTCCGAGGTAATGGAGGGTTGACTTGCCCAAGGCCAGTGGGAATCGAGCCCCGGTCTCTTGGTTACCAAGTTAGCACTCTGTTAGGCTACTCCTCCATTCCAATTTGTGCATAAATAGAAATAAGAGTTCCTTATCGTTCCTCCATCTCAACCTCTGGGTAGTGAACCACCTCCTGCAGCTTGGAGACTGGGCATGTCAAACTCATGACATCACTGGATATAGCCTGCTGGTCTCTCCCATCAGCCCCCAGTGTGTCCAGTTTCCATGCAGCAGGAGGATGTAGTGAGCCTAGCTTCTGGGCTCACTTGGGGGAACAGATGAGGAACATTTAGTGTGACAAATTCTATTCAGATTTTACTTTTGATTTTTACCTTTAATTTTACTTTTAATTCAGTTACCTTTGGTTAATTGGCATTCCTTAGCGTCCCTCTAGTCCAGTCCCGGAACCATAGAGTTGTGAACCTCCACCAGCAGCTTTGGAGACTGAACATCTTCATCTCTTTGATCATCCAGCTATATGCAGCCCCAAGGACCGCCCACACATCAGTATCTCAGTCTCCAAGCAGCTTGGAAGAAAGAGCCCAGAACTGGGCTCCTTAGGAACAAATAAGCAGAGCTTTAGTGTTTTATTATTTTCTAGATTTAGGTGCTGGGCTGCTGCTGTGGAGGAAATCTTTGACTGTGTCCCTTCTGTCTTTCTCTAATCTGTTTTTTTTTTCTCTCTGTCTCTCTCTGTCAGTCTTCCCATAGGTCAAACAAGCAGGGGAGCTGCACAGGACACAGGTCTCCTTTCTACCGAACCCCCTTGGTGGGTGAGGAGAAGGTTGAAGACAATTACAGGCAGCAATTGAATACAGCAGTAGGCTCTGAGGGTCCCCTGACTGATTTAGGGGTTCCCCGAGCTGCCCTGAGCGGTTATTACTCTGTTATTGACTCTGATAACTGCTACTCAGAGCTTGTGACAGGCACGCTGGACAGCACTCTGTGTTTTGACCCCCCCTCCACTCCTGTGTGTGGGTGAGTAGAGTTTGAAGCTTTTTCTTTCTAAATGCAGTGGTGGAGGCCTTGGGGTGGCCTGGAATCAGCTCTGGGGAGTGTGTTAGACCTTTTGGGTATTTTTTCTGGTCCTTTTTTTGGCGGGATTGGGTCCGGCGGCCATTTTGGATTTTTTTTCAAAGTTGTTTTTCTTCGTGTTTATTTTTAGGGATAGGAGCTTCATTTTTGCATTTCTTGGTCAGATATCAGCTAATTGACTCCAGCTCTATCTAATCCTGTAATTTGGAGCGTTTTTGAGCACTTTTAAAATCGCGATTTTTTTTTTCTGCTCTGTTTGCTTCAGCAAGGTGTTCCTGCTTTGCTGGCAAAGGGCTGTGTGCAAGCCATGCCTCCTAGTCCTCGGTGTCTGGTCTGTGGCATTCGTAGAAGTAGTAATTTGGAAGCCCGAGTCTGTGCCACTTGTTCTGCTGTGGGTGCTGGCATGGAGGATCCTCTGGAGGGCTCCAGTGCAGATCTCCCACCTGTATCTACAGAAGGGACATCAGAGCAGGCAGAGATGGTCCTTGGTCCGGGGATTTCTGCGGTGCCGGAGCGCCTGTTGGCGGGGGGCGTCCAGGAGGGATCCCTGGGAGTTCCACCCGCCTTTTTCTCTCTCATGCAGGAGGCTCTGGCTCTCTTGCAGCCGGCGGGGGGAGGCTCGGTCCTGCCCCGCTGTGGGCTAAAGCGTCCACTTTCAGTGGAGGGAGACACTGGTCCACAAAAGAAGAGCCGGCCCCCGAGTGTTGCGGATTCTGCGCCTCCTGGGGACGAGTTCCACGAGGGGCTGGGGGAGGCTCTCGAGCTGGAGTCTGCGGAGGATTTAGAAGACGGCGAGTTGTTGGACGACGAGCAGAGTAGTAGAATAGTGCGTGTATTTCGTAAAGAGGGACTTCCGGCACTGATTGCCGAAACCCTCAAGGTATTGAACATACCCGTGGAAGATGCCACTGCGGAGGACAAGTTGGAGGATCCCTTGATGCAGGCGGTGCGCACTTCCCACAGAGTCTTTCCGCTCCATAGGGTTTTTAAAGCTATGATCCAGGAGGAGTGGAACAGTCCAGAGTCCGCTTTGCGCGGGGCTAGACTGTTGCCTAAGTTGTATCCTCTGTCGGAGGCTGATAGAGAGCTCTTTCGTTCACTGAAGGTGGACGCGGCAGTTTCCGCGGTTACTAAACAGACTACTATCCCGGTGGAAGGTGCTGTGGCGTTGAAGGACCTGCAGGATCGGAAAGTTGATAGCTTGCTGAGACGGCGCGGGTCGTACAGGTTTTGCAGTCGTTAGGTTGGGTGGTCAATCGGGCGAAGAGCAGCCTCCTTCCCTCGCAGACCTTGGAATATTTGGGGGCGCGTTTCGAGACCGGCAACGGGAAGGTTTTCCTCCCAGTGCACAGCGCGGGCCCTGAGGCGGCTGGTGGAGCAGTTTCTAGCGAGACGGGCATCCTCGGCTTGGCAATACCTTCAGCTTCTCGGCACGATGGCGTCGACCATCGAGGTAGTTCCATGGGCAAGGGCGCACATGCGGCCTCTGCAGCAAGCACTGCTGCGTCAATGGTGTCATCAGTCCGACTCGCTAGCTCGTCAGTTAGTTTGCCCCTTGGAGGTTCGGCGCAGCCTTCGCTGGTGGTTGCGTCGGCGCTCTCTGGCGAACGGTATGCCCTTGGAGTCTCCTGTCTGGCATTTGCTGATGACGGATGCCAGTTTGAGCGGCTGGGGGGCTCATTGCGAGGGCCAGATTGCTCAGGGCCAGTGGTCCTCGCGGGAGAGCCGGTGGTCCATCAACCGACTGGAAATGAGAGCCGTGTGGTTGGCTCTGACAGCGTTTCAGCCTTGGCTGCAGGGAGCGGCGGTCAGGGTGCTATCCGACAATGCCTCCACGGTAGCCTACATAAATCGCCAGGGAGGCACAGGGAGCGCGGCGTTGGAAGCGGAGGCGGATCTGCTTCTGGATTGGGCAGAGCGGCATCTTCAGTGTCTGTCGGCCCAGCATATCGCGGGGGTTCACAATGTGGAGGCGGACTTTCTGAGTCGTCGCAGGGTAGACCCCGGGGAGTGGTCTCTACATCCCGAGGTATTTGCGTTGCTGGTCCGTCGTTGGGGTCTGCCGATAATGGACCTCATGGCGACCTTCGAGTCCGCGCAGGTCGCAAGGTTCTTCAGCAGGCGTCGGGAACGCATGTCGGAAGGCCTCGATGCATTGGCACAAAGGTGGCCAAGGTATGGGCTGTTCTGTCTTTCCTCCGTGGGCTCTGCTGGGTCGCCTGGTACAGCGGATCGAGCGGCATCCGGGTCCCGTGGTTCTGATTGCCCCGGACTGGCCTCGTCGGCCTTGGTATGCGGATCTGGTGCGGTTGAGTGTGGCCGATCCGTGGCTCCTTCCTCCTCGGACGGATCTCCTTCGGCAGGGGCCGCTGCAGATGCCTCAGGTGGCTCGATTCTCGCTTACGGCATGGCTATTGAGAGGGCGCGAATGAGAGCCAAAGGTTATTCTCCAGAGGTCATTGCTACCTTGTTGCGGGCGCGGCGTCGGTCTACGTTGCTAGCGTATGTCTGGGTTTGGCGTATTTTTGAGAGCTGGTGTGCGGCTCGCGAGTTGCGGCCTTTGCGGACCTCCGTTCCTCAGATCCTCTCCTTCTTACAAGCAGGGGTGGACAAGGGCCTGGCGGCCAGTTCGTTGAGGGTACAACTTGCAACTCTTGCGTGTTTTCGAGGCAAGGTTCAGGGCCAGTTATTGGGGTCCCATGCGGACGTGAAGCGCTTCTTGCGAGCGGTGCTGCTTATGCGTCCTCCGTGCAGGGCTTTAGTGCCCTCGTGGGACTTGAATTTGGTGTTGAGGTCTCTGGTGGCTTCGCCGTTTGAACCCTTGGTGGAAGCTTCGTTGAAGGACTTGACGTTGAAAACGGTGTTTCTGGTAGCGATCTCGTCAGCTCGCAGGATCTCGGAGTTGCAGGCTCTTTTGTGTAGGGAACCCTATCTGTCTTTCTCTGCTGACAAGGTGGTATTGCGACCGGTTCCAGCGTTTTTGCCTAAGGTCGTTTCGGCGTTTCACATGAATCAGGTGATGTCTCTCCCGGTGTTTGCCAAGGAACGGGGCAAGCACGCGGATAACCCCTTGCACGCGTTGGATGTCCGTCGAGCTCTTCGTCGGTATTTGAGGGAAACGGCGGCCTTCCGTAAGTCCGATCGCCTATTTGTCGCATTTGGCGGTCCGCGCAAGGGGGAAGCGGCGTCTAAGTCTTCCATTTCCCGCTGGTTGAAAGAGGCGATTTCGTCAGCATACCTTTTACACGGCAGGATGGTTCCTGCCGGGCTTCGGGCTCACTCGACTAGGGCGCAGGTGGCGTCTTGGGCAGAAGTTAGCTTGGTACCGGCGGTGGATATTTGTCGGGCGGCGACGTGGTCGTCCTTGCACACCTTTGCTAAGCACTATTGTCTGGATGTGCAGGCGGCGTCGGATGCGCGGTTTGGGTCTCGGGTGCTTCAGGCTGGACTAGCGAGGCCCTCCCGTTGAGATTTACTGCTCTGTTACATCCTCTATGGTTCCGGGACTGGACTAGAGGGACGCTAAGGAAGAGTAAATTAGACTTACCTGCTAATTGTTGTTCCTTGCAGAACTCTAGTCCAGTCCCGGATCCCTCCCTGTCTATCTGTTCTCGCTGCCAGCCAAGAAGGTACATTCATTATAGGAGTCTGCCAGGGTTTTTGTTCTCTATACTTTCGGTCAGAGCTCCTCTGCTTGCAGCACGCCTTAGTTTCCTTTCGGGGTCAAATCTTGGGGGTGAGCGGTGGCGTCTCTTGTTGCATGCGTTTTGCACAAGGGTCACCACGGCCGTTCTGGTCCGCCTTCCCGTAGGCGGGAGGTTGTTCTTACGCAATTGGAAAAAGAAGAGGAGAGAAATTTTGCTAGTAGTGGGAACTTTAGGGTCAGGATCCTTTTTTTCCACTGTGTTATATCTACTTATTTGTTGCTCTGCTTAGTATGCTTTGTCAATAGGTACTGATGTGTGGGCGGTCCTTGGGGCTGCATATAGCTGGATGATCAAAGAGATGAAGATGTTCATTCTCCAAAGCTGCTGGTGGAGGTTCACAACTCTATGGTTCCGGGACTGGACTAGAGTTCCGCAAGGAACAACAATTAGCAGGTAAGTCTAATTTACTCTTCATTGATTAGTTCCCTTTAGTTGTTAGGAGCAAATTTCCTTATTTACAGTAATGTTATATTTGAGCATGGCTCTTTAATTTAGTAGCAGCTCCCACCTTCCCTCCTTGTCAGTTATTTTTACTTGCTGCAGGCATTCGCCGGTGCAGATCTCTCTCTCCCTTGACGGTATGAGAGAGCTCTGGGACCCGTACAGCGACACTGAAGCTGTGTGAGACAGAGCCTCTCCGTTGCTGCGGGATTTTAATTTTACTCTGTGGAACCGGCTTAGCGGTCCTTGCCGTGGCTGCTGGGCGCAACAACGTGGTTTGAGGATCGGATGAATTCAAGGTGATAGGAGCAGGCTTGTGTGGCTTTTGGCCCTGCAGGTAAGGCCTTTGGGATCTGTCGGTCTGCTGAGGCCTCCTTTTTGCAGCGGCTGTTGTTCTTGGCGCCAAAATTGGTTGGCAAAGGGGTGGCCATTTTCTCTCTAGGTATTTGGACCGCGTGGCAGAAGTTGCAGCGAGCTGCCTGTGTGAGGAAGACGACAGGCAGAATAGCTAGATTTTTAGGTCTGGTGTTTTTTCTTTTGTTAGGTTTTTTGAGTCTCGGCGGGGGGGGGGGGGTGGTTCCTCAGCCTTAAGGGGGCTGTTGTCAGTCCTTTATTTTTAAGTTTATTCTTAGTTTTATAGGACAGCAGTTTTGGCATTGATTTCTGATGCCACATGTTCTCTCCCTCCTAATCATGTCTCTGAGGAGCATCTGTTAAGTCCCAGGATATTAGGCAAATTTCCAGTTTTTAGGTTCTTCAAGGGCAGAGCCCTAACTTGTAGCTGGAAGGAGGGACAGGCTGGAAGTGTTCTTGAGACAGTAGCTCTTTTTTGTATTCACGGTCTGCAAATGTATTCTATAGGGAAAGTTGCCGGACAGATTTAGGAAACCTCAGGATATAAAAAAAAATTATATAATAACAGTTAAACTGTCAACCAAGAAGTGCCTGTGCTATGGTCTATGGCCACCAGAGGGCAGCTGGTACACTCAGTAGTGCCTTTCTGTGACCGTGTGTATGCAGCCATCATCAGATTGATCTCTGCAAGTCGGGGAAGAAATAACCACAGGGCCACCTCATGGGCACTCAGGGGTTGGTGACTAAACAAGCAACTGTAATGTTCTGCAAATCAAGATTATATGACCAAGATTTAAAGCTCTTAACGTCTGTATCGTTTGTCGGCCTCTGGTGCCCTAAAGGCCAGCACTGGATGGCAGTGCTGCTCATGAATCACATATATAGTATTCAGTTCCCCCATCGCTGGGGGGGTGGGGGCGTGGGGTTGTAAAATACAAAATCGTATTCTTCATCAGGTTCACACAGGCAGCAACCTCTAAGACCTCCACTTGCAAGGTTGTCTGTGTATCCCACTGCTATTTCTCTGACTGCGGGGTGGGGGGGTGCCTGTGTGTTTCATAGCTCCACTTAACATGCCCTTACCAGGAAATTCTCATCTATTTCTAGAGCCTGTGCTGTCAGAGCAGGGCTTTAAGCACTTGGCAGGGGCACTGACCTGTCTGTGCCATCTTGTTAAAGGGCCCGTGCTGAGGGTGAAGAGAAGGATGTCTAGGTAGCACAGTCTGGGGCTTAGCACTGCAGGGCACTGGAAGGTTTCATAGTGGAAGTCAATACTCTGTGTATGCTCTGCATTCAGCCTATGTTCAAGCGTGCTCACTGCACTGTGTTTGGGTGACAGGTGCTGGGTCACCCATATATGTAGATGAACATTTTGTATGTGCTCACAATTGCTTAGGCAGGATTTTTGGGTGCACTCTTTGCAGAGTGAGACTGCATTTCTTTGCTCAGACTGTATTATCAGGCTAAGGTAATTTCTCCAGTAATGGGGGGATGTATTTGTAATAAAGTGCGTGAGGTCCTCATGATGTTACATGGGTTGGAGATGCAGTCATGGGATCTGCTGTGGAGTGAGCCGTCTGGAGGAGCTACAGTGTCGGTCACCAGTTTCCCCCTTTCTCTTTGGACTTTGTTCCCAGATCCTGGCCCCTCTTTCTCTCTGATGTCCAGGACGCAAGGTCCCCGGCCCACTGGACAATCTATTCTCTGTCTTTTCTCAGTGCTGGCAGAAGGACTGGGAGAGCGAGAAAGGAAGACCAGGAACCAGCACCAGCTCTGATGTCTCTCCACTGCCAGTGTTTGCTACGGTCACATATTCAGTCAGTTATTTATTTGAGTATACTGATTGCCTATAGGTCAGGGTGGCATACAGTCGATTACAGTATTTCTATTTCCCTTTTCCCTGAAGGGCTTACAATTTATGTTTTGGTACCTGAGGCAGAGGGTTAAGTCGCTTAACGAAGTCCAGAAGGACCACCTGTGGGACCAGAAACACCTGTTTTTATGGCCCAAGGTTGGTGGTCTCGATTGGAATTCAAACCCTTGGTCCTCTGGCAACTTGCCTCAACCACTAGGCCGCACTGCTCCGTGTGAGCTAGCCATAGGGCCAGGCGCAGCCTGTTACTTCCAAGGCAGAGACCTTGGAGGTTCCGTTCGTAAGGATACGAGAAATGCCATACTGGGTCAGACCAAGCTCTTTCAGGTCTAGTATCCTGTTTCCTAGGGTAGCCAATTCAGGTCTTAAGGACCTGACTGGTTTCCAAAAAGACGAATAGGCTACTCAATGCTTGTATCAGGGCAAGCGGTGGATTCGTGTATGCTCATATTTTAAGGGTTCCGTTGCATATACAACAGATGTGACGCTCTGTGTTGCATGCCTTGTAGAACATCTTGAATTGGTGAAAAAAAAATTAATAATCTTCCAGCTCCTCTCTAATAAAAGGTTATGGACCTTTCCTCCGGGAACTTGGCCAAAAATGTTCTTAAGCTCTGCTACGTTCGGAGTTCACGCAAAGTTCTTGGCGTACACAGGAGACCCAGTAGTCAGTCAACTGACTGGAAATGTGAGCGATACGCCGGGCGTTGCAGGCGTTCAAAGCTACGGTGACAGGTCGAGCGGTGCGAGTACAATCCAACTCCGTGGCGGTGGCCTACATCAATCGGCAGGGCAGAACCGGAAGTGTGGCCATAGAGCCCGTGGCAGAGGGTCTGTGTGTGTGGATAGAGTTTTGGCTGCCAGCGTTTTCGGTGGCGCATGTTGCGGGTAAGGACATTGTGACGGTGGATTTCCTCAGCTGGGTCTGAGTAGATGCCAGAGAATGGGAGTGGCATCCGGAGGTGTTCGCACAGATCGGTCACATATGTGGACAGCCAGTAATGGACCTCATGGCGGCGTTTCACTCTGCGTAAACGGGTCGCTTCTTCAGCAGACGACGCGAAAGGAGGTTGGAAGGCATCGGCACACTGTTTCAATGGCGGCTATCGTCCAGTCTTCTGTCTTTCCACCGGGGGCACTCCTAGGTCAAGTGGTTCTGCGTATCAAAGCACTTCGGGGAAACATGTGGTTGGGGGGCTGGCCGAGGCGCCTGTGGTATGCCTACCTCATACGGTTGCTCGATGGGAATACATGGAGGTTTCCGATATTGGAGATTCTGTTGCTATGGAGTTCCCTTCGAATGCCTCAGGTGCATTGGTTTATGCTTACGGGGTGGCCATTGAAAGGGCAATCTTAAGAAAAAAGAGTTGCTCGGCAGCAGTCTTTTGCCACCTTGCCGCCAAAAAAAAAAGTCCCTTGCATATGTGCGTATATGGTGCATCTTTGAGGATGAGTGCTTGCGGAGGCACGCTCACGTGACAACAGTGTCAGTTCCCTTGGTATTAAGTTCTGCATGACTGGTTTGGTAAAGGCAGGTCCTGGAGAGTTCAGTTAGCAGCTCTGTCTTGCTATAGGGGCAAAGGACGGAGTGGCTCTCATGCACAGGTCGATGTGGTACTCTTTCTCAGGCGGTTACCAGACTGTAGCCCTCTCGTAGGATATTAATTCCACCGGGGAAGCTCAAGTTGGTTTTAGGAGTGTTAGCTAGCGTGCCATTGGGGCCCTTGCAACAGGTGTAGGTTAAAGGTTTTGCCTTGAAGATGGTATGTTTGATGGTCATTTGTTTGGCGAGGCGATTTTCGGAGTTGCAGGCGTTGACCTGTCAGGAATCGTTTTTTGTCTGTCTCCAGACAGAAGGTGGCCTGGCGGTTGGTTCTGTCGTTTTGTTGCCAAAGGTGGTTTCTACGTTCACCTAACTAAAATGGTCTCTCTTCCAGCGCTAGGTGCGGCGGAGAGGAGCGTTTTGAACCATAGCTTGCACTGTTTGGATGTCAAAAGCGCTGCGGCAGTGTTTAAAGGTTTCAGACATTTTCGCAAGGCGGATCGTCTCTCTTTGGGGTGTTAGGAGGGCCCCGCAAAGGGAAGCAGCGGTGAAGGAGTCCATTTCTGGATGGATTGGAGAGGTGAGTGCGTTGGCTTATCTTCTACGGGACTGTACAGTCCCAGGGAGCTTACGAGCTCACTCTACCAAAGTGCAAGCATCTTGGATGGAGCACAGTTTGGTTCCGCCAGTGGACATCTGTAGGGAGGCCACTTGGTTGTCTTTCCATACTTTCAGTAAACACTACCGCCTAGATGTTCTGGCAGTTAAGGATGCTGTTTTCAAGTGCAAGGTTAAAAGTGGATATAGGCCTTCACTGTTCAGTTGTTTTGATGCTTCCATTTGTTTTGCGCTATATTGTTATGTTATGATATTGTGTTATATTGCTATATTGCTCTGGATTGTTTAGGGCTAGGCTTTCGACGGAAAGGAGAGCATGTAGGAAGCAGTCCCTTTCCTTCTGGAAGGGGAGTAGTAGGTAGATAGGTTATATGTTCTGCGTGCCCTTGAATATAATTTAACGTTACTGATTTTTTGCTCCTTTGAGTCTGCTTTGTCAATAGTTCACTGGGGGCTGATGGGAAGACCAGCAGGCTATATCCAGTGATGTCATGAGTTTGACATGCCCAGTCTCCAAGCTGCAGGTGGAGATTCACTACCCAGAGGTTGAGGATTAAACTGGAGTCACTCAAGGAACCACAATTACGAGGTAAGTGTAATTCCTATTTTTTAACTTAGACAGTATCATGAAAACATACAAATGTGGTGATCATGCCACAGTATATGCAACAAATAACACATGAAGCTATCAGTTGCTTATATCTGAGTACTTGTTTTGATGTATGATCAAATCACTGCCTATATGCAAAAACTAGTTAAATACAAAACCAGACAGGGTTTTGACTGGCTCCTGCGGAGCATAGCCAGTCTGCCAGTGACAACTGTAGCAAACCCTCAGGTTGGGGGAAGGCTCGCTCTATTTTTGCACAAAGGTGACCCCTTGTAATCTCAGACTTGTGGGTTCTACAGATTATAAACACTTAATGGAACTAACACCAAATTTCCCCCAAGGATGCATCATGTCGATCCTCTGCATCAGGAACTGCTTCAGAGAGAAATCGCCGTCCTCTTGTCAGATCTCACAATGCCCAAGAAAATGAGGGGGATAACGACATCCCATCGTAGACCTAAGAGAACTGAACCTTTACTTGGTGAGAGAAGATCAGAATTTCTCTAGCACCCTGCTTCCTTACCTTCAAAAAAAGGAGATTGGCTTGCTATGCTTCCTGAATCCTCAAGGATGCCATCCCCCACATATAGATACTTCCTGTGAGCAGAATGTGTCTGTTCATTCTGGGGAGACACCACTTCTAGTACAGATTGCTGTCCTTTGGCCTGGCCTCAGCACCTTGCATCTTCACAAAGTGCCTCATGGTGGTAGCTGCCTACCTATGGATGCTAGGGGAAAACGAACACCCCTATCTAGACGATTGGCTGATTTAAGAGGACCACTCTGGAAGGAGTCAAAGAATCAACACGATTGACCATTAAGGTGTGGAACTACTAGGGTTTGTGGTAAATTACACAGAATCCAACCTTCAGACCACCCAACATTTGGAAATCATTGGAGCCCTGCTCGACACAACTTGGGCGAAAGCCTTCCTGGCCGCTTGACAGACTTCACAAATTGACAGCACTGGTACAGGAAACTTAAGTGAGTCAGCAGGTGTTGACTCTACTAGGCCACATGGCCTTTACATTGCATGTCACACTCTGGGCAGACCTCCAGGTGATGCAAACTCTGAGGACTCTGGCCAGCTCAAATCGCCTGTGTCTTACAACCACTCTTGTTTAGCCATTACAATGGTGGACAGTCCACCAATGTTTCTGCTCAAATGTCTTCCTTTCCAAATTGCTCCACCCAAAAATTTCTGACAGATGCAGCCAAGCTGGGTTGGGGAGCTCACCTTGATGGGTTGCACACCCAGGGCGATTGGTCCCTCCTAAGAATCTCCCATCCAGTCAACTTCTTGGAACTAAGAGCAGTGGCAGATGCTCCTAAGGGCTTTGAGAGATCTGCTGGCCAATCAAATTGTTCTGATTCAAACTGACAATCAGGCTGCATGTTCTCTATCAACAAGCAGGGAGGAATGGGTTTGAACCTCTTGTGTTGGGAAGCAGTCAGGTAGTGGAAGTTAAGTCGCATGTGGGGATGGGGATGGACTTGAGCCACATACCTGCCAGGCAAGAAGAACACTCTGGCAGACAGATTGAGCAGAGTCCTCCAGCCACATTAGTGGATGCTGGACAGGGAGGTTGTGACTCGCATCTTTCAAGAGTGGGGCACTCCTTTGGATCAGTTCTGCTCCAGAGTGAGATCACACTAGTGTTGAATGCTTTCCTCCTTCACTGGGGGGGAAGGTCTTCTGTACACTTATCCTCCACTGCCTCTCATTGAAAGACTCTCTTGAAGCTCAAAACAAATGGTGGCACAATGATTCTCATTGCTCCCTACTGGCCTAGACAGCCATGGTTTCCTCTCCAACTAAAGCTCTCTGATCAGGAGCCACTATGGCTTGGCCACACGTCCATTCTCATAATGCAGGATGATAGGATGATGCACCCTAACATTCGGTCCTTGGCCCTCACGACATGATGAGAAGTTAATATTGTCTGAGCCCAACCTGCCAGAAGGTGTAACAGATGTCTTCTGGCCTCCAGGAGGGTCTGTACGAGAGTCTTACTCTTGCAAGTGGAAGAGATTTGCTGTCTGGTGGGAGGACCATACCCTAGATCCTTTTGTCTGTTCCACACAAAAACTGTTTGAATGTTTTCTACACCTCAGTCTGGATTTGTCCAGCTTCATCAATGTCCACCTGTGTGTGATCGGAGCATATGGAGGTATGCAAGGAAAGTCCATTTTGGTAAAGCCTTTAGTTATTCATTTTATGTGGGGCGTGCTTCTCTTGAAACCTCCCTATAAGCCTCCTGCAGTGTCTTGGAACCTCTGTGGTTCTTGTGCAACTCATGAAAGCTCCCCTTTTGTGCTGCTCTATTCCTGTCCTAAAGTTCTTGACCTGGAAGGTGTTTGCTCACTCTGGCTACTAAAGTGACCACTACCAGAAATCTTTGGACTTCAGTTAGTTCATCTACCTTACACCAGATTAACTGTATTCCTTTTAAATCCGATTTTCCACCTTAATCGGTCAATTGTCCTAACGATATTTTTCCCAAGACCTCGTGAACAGTTGCACATGTTGGCCTGCAAGCGAGCCTTAGTCTTCTACTTGAAGTAGACACAAGCCCATAGAAAGTCCATACAACGTTTTTGCTTCTTTTTACCCCAGCAAGCTAGGGGCTGCTGTTGTTTTTTTTTTTTTTTTTTTTTTTTTTTTTTTTTGTGTTTTTGTTTTGTTTTTGTGTTTTGTTTCAATTTGGTTAGACTGCATTTGGAAGAGCATTTCTTTTTTTGCTTGCACCCAGGCAGGCCTGATCCTTGATGATCATGTTGCTGCTCATCATAATGTCAGAGCTGTGGCTGCGTCAGTGGCCAACTTGCAGATGGTCTCCCTGGCTGCAGCATGGTCTTAAATCCACACATTCACATCTCACCATTGCCTAGACAGGGCTTCCTGATGCAACAGCAGTTTTGGCCAATCTGGGGCTTAGAATTCAACTTCATCCTCATCCTCCTCCCCCCCCCCCTCCCGACCCATTCCATTCTGTCAAGGCTACAAAAAAAAATATGGCGAATAGCTGCTGTTGTAGGGAGTGTCTGAAGTTTTTTGCTCCTGTTGGGCTCTGTGTTCTTCTCTGTTTTTGGTAGCTTGTAGCTGGAAGTCCCATATGTGACGACTCATTCTTGCTTGTCCACGGAGAAAAGGTAGTTGCTCACTTATAGCAGATGTTCTCTGTGGACAGAAGGAATATATCCTTGCAACTCCCCCACCACTACTACTACTACTGAGCATTTCTATAGCGCTACAAGACATACGCAGCGCTGCACAGACATGTGAGAGACGGTCCTTGCTCATCAGAGCTTACAATCTAATCAAGACAGACAACCCAGAAGGTATAGACAGGGATACATCTAGGGGGAATGGAAAAGAAACAAGGAGATCAGGTGTGTCGATCTAAAAGCAGTAGCAAAGAAGTGAGTTTTCAGCCTGGATTTGAAAAGGGTCAGAGAAGGCACCTGGCGTACTGACACGGGTAGTTTGTTCCAGGCATAAAGTGCAGCAAGGTGAAAGGTGCGAAGTCTGGAGTTAGCAATAGAAGCAATTTGCCAGAAGGGTGGAGTTCCCGAGGGGGTGTGTAGGGGGAGAGAAAAGAAGAAAGGTAGTGAGTTGCTGCAGAGTGAATGCACTTATAAGTCAGTAGAAGAAGTTTGAAATGGATGTGGAAATGGATAGGGAACCATTGAAGTGACTTGAGAAGAGGGGTAATATGGGCATGATGAGGCTGGTGGAAGATTAGCCAAACAGCAGAGTGTTGAACAGATTGAAGGGGAGAGAGATGATTCAAAGGGAGATCAGCAAGGATTAGGTTACAATAGTCAAGACGGAAGGTGATTAAGGAGTGGATAAGTGTTTTAGTAGTGTGTTCAGAAAAGAATGGGCAGATTTTGTTAGAGAAAGAAACAGGTTTTAGCTATCGGATGGATGTGTGTGGAGAAGGAGAGAGAGGAGTCAGACAACAAGGTTGCAAGCTGAGGAAACAGGGAGGAGTAGAGTTATCCACAGAGACAGAGGAAGAGGAGAGGAGGTTTTAGGGGGAAAAATAAGAAGCTCAGTTTTGGCCATGTTCAGTTTCAAGTGGTGGTGAGACATCCAAGCATCAATGTCAGAAAGGCAGGCAGAGATCTGGGTCTGGATTGCTGGAGAGATTTCGGGTGTAGAGGTAGATATGGGAGTCATTGGAATAAAGATGGTACTGAAAGCCATGGGAAGAGATGAGGGCAACAAGGGACTGGGTATAGAGAGAGAAAAAGAGTGGACCCAAGACAGATCCTTGGGATACACCAACTGAGAGCAGGATAACAGCAGAGGAGGAGCCACCAGAACAAACACTGAAAGAGCGATGGGAGAGATAAGAGGAGAACCAGGATAGTACAGAGCACTTAAAACCAAGAGGGCAAGGTATCAAGGAGTAGGTTGTAGTCAACAGTGTCAGCAGCAGAGAGGTCAAGAACATAAGATATGCCATACTGGATCAGACCAAGGTCCATCAAGCCCAGTATCCTGTTTCCAACAGTGGCCAATCTAGGTCATACATACCTAGCAGTTTCCCCAAAAAGGATGAGGACAGAGTAAAGGCCCTTGGATTTTGCCAAAGTCTCCAGTGACTTGTTCTGGCAAGAGCCGTTTCAGTAAAGTATCCAGAACTAGGTCATGAGAGGAAGTCAAGGCAATGGCGGTGAACTGCACGTTCAAGTAGTTTAGAAACGAAGGGTGGAGGGAGATGGGTCGCTTAATTAGGACAGGTAGGATCAAGTGTGGGTTTCTTGAGGAGAGGTGTAACTACAGCATGCTTGAAGGCTGCAGGGACAGTTGCAGTGGAGAGCAAAAGGTTGAGAATATGAGAGATGGAAGGGACAACAGTAGAGGAGATGGGGCTTAGGAGACAGGTGGGCATAGGATCAGAGGAGCAGGTAGTGAGTTTGGAGGAAGAAAAGTGTGCAGTTTCCTCTTCAGAGATCACAGAAAAGGGAGAGGGTTGCAGAGGTAGAGGGGGACAGTTGGAGGGGGAAGTAGCTGACTTTGTGTGGAATTGTAGGGTGATTTTGTCATGGAAATAGTCAGTGTTTGGGCAGAAAGGGAGGGGAGGGGTCCTCCCTGAGGAGCTGTCTTCTACTACATCTGTGTTATCAGATTGGATGAAGATGGCACTGCAGCAGCAGGTGTGAAGGAGCCTCCCAAAAGCTTTCAGTAGAAGCTGGGGAACAGGGCTCTGTCAGGGATGTCACCCATATGTGAGGACTTATTCCTGCTGTCCATGGAGAACGTCTGCTATTTGCTGAATAATCAAAAACAACTTATGAATATGCTTATCTAGCTAATGTATCTCTAAAAATAACATGGCATGTCCACAGAGCTGACACTATCCAGTAATCTTTATAAAAACGAAAATGAATAACTTGCAGCAGTTTAACCTAAACAAAGCAGTCTAAAAATACAAAAAATGGAGGCATTAAATACTATTATAAATGGGTAAAAAAAAAGCACTTTGCTACAAATATCAGAAATAACATTTACTTACTTAGTTCACTATAACAATAAAAACATTTGTGTGGTATATCTATATATATCGATATATATCTATATCTATCTATCTATATAGAAACATAGGCCATGTGGTCTTTTTCTGCCATCATGTTTCTATCTAGTCTGTCCTTCCATAACAACTACAACAATCCACTTTTTACCTTTAGAGATCCTCTGTGTTGGTCCCATGCTTTTTTGAATTCAGTTACTGTCCTCATCTCTACCACCTCCACTGGGAGACTATTCCATGGATCCACTACTTTTTCCGTAAAGAGATTCAGGAGTGATATGCGGAAATATTTATCTCCCTTCACCCTCATCCCATGTCCCCTCGTAGCAGAACTTGCTTTCAATTGAAAGAGGCTCTCTCCCTGAACATTTATGCCAATCATATCACCTCTATCCCGCCTTTCCTCTAAGGTGTACATATTAAGATCCTTAAGTCTGTCCTCATATGCTTTATAACGAAGCCCATTAATCATTTTAGTAGCAACCCTCTGCACCGACTCCATCCTGTTCACATCCTTTTGAAGGTGCGGTCTCCAGAATTGCACACCATACTCCAAATGAGGTCGCACCAAAGACTTATACAGAGGCATTATCACCTCCTTTTTTCTGCTAGCCATTCCTCTCCGTATGCACCCAAGCATCCTTCTAGCTTTTGCTGTCGCCTTTTCTACCTGTTTAGCTACTTTAAGATCATCAGACACAACCACGCCTAGGTCCCGCTCTTCTTTAGTGGACAAAAGTACTTCACCTCCTATACTGTATTGCTCCCTTGGATTGCTGCAGCCCAAATGCATGACCTTACATTTTTTAACAAATCCCAGCTGCCAAATTCTAGACCATTCTTCAAGCTTAGCTAGATCCCTCCTCATGTTATCTACCCCTTCCTGGGTGTCTACTCTATTGCAGATTTTGGTATCATCCGCAAAGAGGCAAACCTTACCCGACAGCCCTTCCGCTATATCACTAACAAAGATGTTAAAAAGAATTGGACCAAGGACAGATCCCTGGGGCACACCACTGGTAACATCCTTCTCCTCAGAGTGAGCTCCATTTACTTGTACTCTTTGTCGCCTCCCACCCAACCAATTTCTAACCCAAGCAGTAACTTTAGGGTCCATCCCTAGGGTGCTCAGTTTGTTTATAAGTCGCCTGTGAGGAACAGTGTCAAAGGCTTTACGGAAATCTAAATACACCACATCTAGAGCTCTCCCTCGGTCCAACTCCCTGGTCACTCAGTCAAAGAAATCAATCAGATTTGTCTGACAAGACCTGCCTCTGGTGAATCCATGCTGCCTTGGATCCTGTAATCCGCTGGACTCCAGAAACCTCACTATTTTCTCTTTCAGCAGCGTTTCCAATAATTTACTCACCACCGAAGTTAAACTAACCGGCCTGTAGTTTTCAACCACATCCTTACTTCTGCTTTTGTGTAAAGGCACCACATGAGCCTCTCTCCAGTCCTTTGGCACCACTCCAGACTCCAATGAGGCATTGAAAAGGTTAGTCAGTGGAGTTGCTAGAACGTCCCCAAGTTCCCTCAGTATTCTAGGGTGTATCCCATCCGGTCCCATCGCTTTGTCTACTTTAAGTTGAGCTAGTTTCTCACGAACACAGTCTTCTGAAAATAGTTCAAGATGTCCCTCGCTTCTGTTCTTATTTGTGGGTGTTTTCTGAGGTCCTGCTCCTGGTTCTTCATCTGTGAACACAGAACAAAAATATTTGTTAAGCAATTCCGCTTTATCCTTAGCTTCTATATATTCCCCCCCTGCACCCTTGAGTCTGACAATACCACTTTTGCCCTTCCTCTTCTCACTAATATATCTGAAAAATATCTTATCCCCCCATTTTATTGCATTGGCTATTTCCTCCTCCTTTTGAATCTTTGCCTTCTTGACTACTTTGCTAGCTTCTCTAAGTTTTTCCAAATACAAATGCCTGTCTTCCTCTCTCTGTGATCTCTTGTATTTCATGAAGGCCTCCCTCTTTTTCTTCACTTGTTCAGCTACTTGCTTCGAAAACCATAGCGGTCTCCTGTTCCTTTTGCCTTTATTTACTATTTTAACAAAAAGGTTGGTTGCCTTTAAAATACCCCCTTTCAGTTTTGCCCACTGTTTTTCTACATCTCCCAGCTGTTCCCATCCCACTAACGACTCCCTGAGGTATTGGCCCATCTTCGCAAAGTTAGTCTTCCTAAAGTCTAAGATCCTCACCTTGGAATGGATTCTAACAGCCCTAGTCCTAATACTGAACCACACCATCTGGTGATCACTGGATGCAAAATGATCTCCCACTATAACATCAGAAACACTTTCACCATTGGTAAGCACCAAGTCCAGTATGGCCCCTTCACGTGTGGGGTCTGTTACCAATTGCCTGAATAGTTCTCCCTGTAGAGAATCAAAGGTCTCCTTACTTCTAGATGATACTGCAGCAGGAATGTGCCAATCAACATCTGGCATATTGAAATCTCCTATCAGTAGCACTTCCCCTTTCCTAGCAATGCTGCGTATGTCTTCAATTAACTCTCTGTCCACCTCTTCCTCTTGTGAGGGAGGTCTGTATATCACTCCAATGCAAATAGATTTCTCTTTCCCTCTTTCTAGTTTAACCCACAATGCCTCCTCTCTCCCTTTTAAGCTCTGTACTTCCAAAGCTTTAATAGTAGTTTTTACATATAGTGCCACTCCTCCCCTTCTTCCTACCCTATCTATCTATCTATCTATCTATCCATCTATCCATCTATCCATCCTAATAAACCTCTTCATATTTCACAAGAGGCCACTTAGGATGAATCTAAATATATACTACTATGAGACTAGAAAGTATTTACAGAGAAGTGGGAAAGACTTTTGAGAGCTTCCCTTTAACATAAAAACAAGAGATGCCATACTGGGTCGGACTAAATATCTGGCCGCTCTTTGGGCAGGACATAGAGAAGATTACTCACTCACTCTCTGAAGATAAGTTCAGAGGTTCAGTGAATACCCCTCATAAGGTCCACCAGGGAGTTTGGGGACTGTTTAGGGCCGGCAAGAACTCTGGGTCCAAGAAGGGTCAGTTATTTGAGGGGTACCAGAGCTCTCAGGACTTGTCTGTTGCCTCCTTTTTGAAGGTAGTAAGGCTCTATGAATCCTCAAGGTCATCAAACTAGGTATGATCTAGAATGTCCATAGCTTCCGAGACACATTTCTAGAATCCCTTTGCAGATCCTTCGGCCAAAAGGGTGGTGATCAAACTATTTAATTGCTGCTTTTTTTTTTTTTTAATACCGCCTTATCCTTCAATCAAAGCGTTATGTAAAACGCTTTGATTGAAGGATAAGGCGGTATTAAAAAAAAAAAAAAAGAAGCAGCAATTAAATAGTTTGATTGTGAATAGGATTCATTGTATAAACTTATGTAAATGAGTGTGGACATAGTAGTAAATTTACCATTACATATAACCAGAGTCAAATAATTTTATAACAATCAAGTGCACCAATAATATAAATAACCACTTAGAACTTATATACAGTAGTAACTTGGAACGATATACAGTAAGTGGGGCAGGCAATAGGGTATGAATGATTAGTTTGGAAATCACTGGTATCATTTGAGCTGCATTCATAAGGGTTTTGAAGAGATGGTATTGACTTAAGTGATCTGCCCATAGTGTTCAGTGTACAGGTGTCTTGATCTTCTTGCGGAAATCTTTTTTAAGTCGGTGGTTCTAATGTCTTCTGGTAAGGAGTTCCATAAGGCTGGGGCAGAGAGAGAGTGCCCTTTTTTATGTGAATTGGTTAGATTGTCATCTCATCCAACTAAAAAAAAAATCATGGTTTTTATTGTTGCTTCTGGGAATTGTGCTGGTGTCTCGAGCAATCAGTTCTTGTAGGAGTGGTGCAAGAGTTTGAATCATGAGCATCATCTCAAATTTGGATCGGTAGAGTATTGGAAGCCAGTGGAGTTGATTTAGAATGGGGGTTATGTGATCTTTGAAATTTCCAGTGATAGTGCGGGCAGCAGTATTTTGTGCCATTTGGAGGGGGAGTATGGAGCTCATTGAGAGACCCTGGTATAACAAATTGCAGTAGTCTAATATTGGTGTGACCACTACTTGAAAGGTAGTGCAAAAAATGGTCCTGGCTGAGTAGAGGCTATATTCTTAAGGAGTTTCATCTTGCGATATGCATCTGTGGTGGTTTGTTTTATGTAGGACTGAAAGTTGTGGTTATGATCTAGGGTGACACCAAGGTACTTGACTTCTTTTTGCACTTTAATGGTTCTGTGAAATAGGTTGATTACTTGGGGGGATTGAATGAGGAGTCTCGTGATGAATAAGGTCTCTGTGTTGTTGTAGTTTTACTATAAGGTTGTTGCCGAGCCAGTTAATCAAATGTGTGGAAGAATTGGTTATGGGTAGGTGGTCAGGGTTGCGGATTTCAATCGGAGTGAAAACCATAATATCTGTGTATAGTCTGTATTGTATGTTATGGTGTTTGATTATATTACAAATGGGCTGCATGTAGATGTTAAATAGAATAGACAAGATGGATGACCCTTGAGGAATGCCTTGTTTTTGAGGGTGAAGGGGGTAGATTAATGCATGCCGCATTTTACTTGCTGTTGCCTGTTTCTGAAGTATGATTGAAACCATTTTAGTGTGGTTTCATAGAGACCGATTTCCTGGAGGCATTGTAGCATAATGGTGTAGGATACTGTGTCAAAGGTTGCAGATATTCCATGAATATGAGAATGAATCCCAGTTTGATATCAGTTCCCTTGATGGTGGTGTCGGAGAGAAGTCAGCAGTGTTTTGACACTATGATTTTGGTTTGAATCCATTTTGGTGGAGGTCTAGAGGAGCATGCAAGTCTAGGTGGTCCTATAACTGCAGTTGGACCACTTTTTTTTCCATTAATCTTTGCCATGAATGGTAGACTGGAGATTAGTATGATACTGGATTATTTCTGTTGAAAGATGTATTCTTGAGGATTGGCCTTATGAAGGCTTGCTTGAGTGAAGATGGCATATATCCTTAAGTGAGAAGCGTTGTTACTGTGTTGTGTATAAGTTGTTCCTTCGTTGATTTTATCCAGGCTACAGGGCAAGGGTTGGATGGAGAGGTTGTGGTGTTGAGAGAGGCAATAATATATGCTTAATTTGTTGACAGTTTAGCTTATGAAACTCACCCCATATAGCAGTGAAAAGGTGGCTGGTAGCTAGTTATAGGCGAGGAGATGTTCAGACTTGCTGCCCTTTGTCTGTCATCAGGTGGTTTGCTAAATCTTGTGGGTGTATTTCAGGGGCTGATAGATGTGCTGGAACTTTGGTAAGTGATTAGAGTTATTTCAAATAGTTTGTGTGATGTATTAGCTGATTTCATAACGAGGTTGGTGTAAAATTGTGGCTTGGATGTGTTTATAAGGTTATTGTATTCTTGTTGAGTATGTCTGTATTGTTGAAGGGCAATAGATTTTGTCCTCCTCCATTGTCTCCATTTTCCATAGTGTCAGTTTAGCTTGTTTGCTTTCAGAGGAGTACCATGGAGTTCTTTTATATTTTCTTGTATTTGTATGGATCCTCTTTGGAGCTGCCGCTGCTGTGAAGATTGTTTGGTTCCAGTTTCCCATTGCAAACAATGTCCAGATCATTTATCTCATGGTCCAGGATAGAGGATATTTCTTGCAAGAGGTTTTCCCTATGGAAGCTCCTGAAGCATCTTTCGGTATTGCTGGGGTGTAAGGCCAGAGGTGTTCTCAATACGCATGAAGGCTATAATGTGATGGTCTGACCTTGGTGTTGGTATGATTGATAGAAGTGTGATGTGGTTCTGTTCAGTCACTTTTTGGTACGAAGATCAGGTCCCATGTTGTGCCTAGCTGATGAGTTGGGGCATTGACAATTTGGTTGCATTGAAATGAATCCATTGCTCTCAAGAACAACTTTGCCTCTTTTAGTGTGCACTGAGCTGAGGTTGAAATCACCCAGGAGGATGAGGGATTTGTGTGGTATGTTGTAGGAGTAAGCCCAGTCTAGAATGATGGCGAGCTCTGTATGACAAGCATATGTTGATGTATTTGTGTACTGTGAGCTATGTGCGTTTGCGAGCTTGAATTTGAAGCAGTTCTTTGTAAGGATCAAAACTCTACATCTTCTCTTGTAAGTTCTTTGGCAATTGAATGCAGAGTATGACAGTGGGGTGATTTGGTTGAGGATAGCTTGGTCTGTCACAGAGCCAGGTTTCTGTGATGCAAAGGATGTCTGGTGGGATTGGAGGTAGTCAGTAATGGTGGTGGTGGTTTTTATTTCTGACCTGGTATTGAGTTTACAGGTGATGTATGTATCTAGTATATGGGGTTGGTATGTGTGGATGTGGCTATGGGTTTTGGAGTGATTTTTGTATTAATCTGTGTGGTGTTTGGTTTTTTTGTTAGGGTAATGCCAAGGGAGAGTTTGTTGTGGATGGGTGCTGTAGGGAGAACCCAGTAAGTGTATGAATAAGAAGTAGTAAAGGAGAGTGTAGGTATCAAGTCTCATGGCTGGTTTTGAGGGGGGGAGTATTGGTTCAGTGTTGAGAATATAATTGGACTGGTTGGAGGAGTTGGGAATCTGTGCTTATGATCCTATGTCCATGTGTCTGTCTTACTAGGACTCTGTGGAAAGCGTTCAGGCACAAACTCATGATGGACCGATCCCTTCTGGTCGAAGAATGCAATCAACATGACCTTGATCCTTGATTTGGACATGCGTACCTTCTTGGGTCTGGGTGACAGTCAGGCCTTCTACTGCAGGCTCTGTTTCTTGCTTTCAGGGTCGTACTGGAAGACCCAAGTCTCCTGTGATGACTCGGCCAACGAACTCTGGATCTTCTTCGATCTTCTCTAGCAAGTCTTGACAAACATTGACCCGGTGCTCCTTCTGGTCGTCCGATAAAAGCTTGGGTACCATCTTGGTGCACACCTTCCACATCTCCAGCTCCTGCACCAAGATGGTCCACACTGACTCCCTGTTCAGGCTGAGCTCCTCAGCTATCATCCGCACTGTCAATCTGCGATTACTCCGCACCAGCTGGTTCACTCTGTTAATGTTCTCAGCCATCTTTGTCATGGAAGGCTGTCCTGACTTGGGGTCATCTTCCACCTCCTCGCTGCCAGTCTTGAAGCATTTGTGCCACTTGAAGACTCGCGGCCTTGACATTACATCTTCTCCATAAGCCTTTTGAAGAAGTTGGAGACACTCAGTTGGGCCCTTCTCCAACTTAACCAGAAATTTCAAGTTGATTCTTTGCTCCATATGGAGCAGTGTGCTACAAAAAAACCTGAAAAAAAGAAACAGTGAGAGATGAAAAATATCATAGCAGAATATTGGCAAGATGTTGCACAACACTGACATAAGCAGTTAGCCAATTGGCATTGAGTCGTGGGCGTGGCTGCCACTTTTTTCGTCACACCTCGTATAGTCTGTAACAGCATCTAGATACACAATACAAATTGGAGATTGAGTTAAAATTAGAATTAGCTAGATCAAACACCTCTCAAATACTTTCTAAGCAATATTATTGGAGAAAGAAAATGTCTTAATTTAAACAGCTTGCTCATGTATCAATTGTTTCAAAGTATTTCAACATTCCTATGTAGGACCAGGTGATCTTTAGATGTCGCAGCAGCCTGCACCCTCTATCTGTGATTCTAATTTAATGCAGGCTTGCTCAACAACATGGTCTATTATACCGTTTCTCTAGGTTTGCAATAGTTTCACCAGAGAAAGACTATACACCCTGATAAAACTCTTAAATCTGACACTACATAGTCAAAATACCTTTCACAGGAATTTCTTGCTTGATATACCTTCATCAGTTCTTACATCATCCTCTTCAATTGTTGGGAGCAGACATCTGGCAGTCAATAAGTCTACAGTACTAACACTGGGGGATAGTCCAGATTGGAGCCAGCCAAGGCATACAACGGCTCTGCATTTCAGGGCCTCCTGAATCAGCTGCATACATTGGTGGGGGAGGCAAACTTCCTATAAGTGTAGCTGAAGGGTGCTCCTCATTACAGTGGGAAAGAATTACCCTTTTCCTGGCTGCTCATTGCTCCAGCCTTTTCAGTTAATACGACATGTTTCCTAAGAGTCTTTAGGACCCATAGGTAGACTCGTGCTCTTTTGGGTTTCTCTTTCGTGCCATCCAGTATTCTGAGACAGTTATAAAAATGTATTGGCATTAAAAGGGCAGAGTTGTACCTTTCTGGTCATACACCTGCAGTCATGCACTACAAAAGCATTTGTGCACCCACTGATGGGGGGGGGGGGGGGGGGTAGGGGTAGGGTATCTTAGTCTGGTCACTTGGCCTCCTTAAGGGGATTTTTATAAGACATGACGATGGCTTCCCACAATGTGTATCTTAATTGTTTTTATCATGTTTTTAGTTTGATTGTATTGGTGCGATTTTATTTAATTTGTTGTTTGTAGTTTGCTTTATGTCAAAATACTCCCGATGAAGGCATTGCCGAAACACGGCCTGTGTTGGGTGTTTGGCTAGTGTGTCTCCTGTGTACCCTTGGAGCACAAATCCTTTTCCTTATCGTTCCTCCACTTCTGGGTTGTGCACCTCCTCCTGCAGCTTGGAGACTGGGCATGTCAAAATCGTGACATCCCTGGATGTAGCCTGCTGGTATCTCCCATCAGCCCCAGTGTGTCCAGTCTCCATGCAACAGGAGGACTTAGTGAGTTTAGGTGCTGGGCTCACTTGATGAACAGGGAACAATTTAGTCAGGTTTTAAGTTGTACATTTACAATTGGCTAATCTTAATTTTAATCTTAATTTAAAATTTTGTCTTTACTTTACTTTAATTCAATTCAATTTAATTTTATTTCTATTGTGTCTGTCTCAGAAAGATTAGCCTTTTCTTTCTTCCTTCCTCCCGCGCCCAGAAGGCTCAGATTACAGGATCTCTCCCCTTAGATGGTACGGGGGAGCGCTCCAGGGAAACACACACACTCATACTGAGCGCCTCATAGCCAATTCTGTTTCTCCGCGGGGGCCATCTTGGTTTGGCAGAAAAGCTCTTGCTGTGGATGTTGCTCGCAGTGCCGAGCGACGTCGCGGCTTGAAGGGCTGTCATCCCAAACGGTAAGACGTGCTTTTTTTACCTTTTCGGAGGAGCAGCGAAGAGGAGCCAGAGAGCAGGCAGCTGGTGAGTCTTCTGCAAGTTTTGGCACAAAAAAAAACAGCCGCTAGGCTTCATGGCCATTTTGTGCACTCTGTTAGCACCGCATGGCGGATGAGTGCAGAGGATCACATTGGGAGGAACGTACATGGCACGACCCTGAGATGCATTCGTTAATCTTTTGGTTCTTTTCTTTTTCTTAGTTTAACTACATGCTGAATATTTTGATAAAGTATGCCAGGAGTCTAGGGTGCAAATGCGTTTTCTTTGTCCCATTTTCAGATTAATCTTAACAGGGTATCGAGTAAATACAACGTAGGCGTTTTCTGTACCTGTAGGCCTTTATATATGGGTCCCGGGGAAAGTAGCACACATTTTTACATCTGTATCGGAGCAGGGGTGATGTAGGCATGTATGGGTCACTGAAATTTATGCTTTAGGTTATAGGCAGCAGATTGAGAGAGGTCATTGGGGCTATGACCTGACCAATGGTTTGCACTACATGCTGTATTACCAAATAGAGAGTTTCAGGGTAGAAAAGAGTCCAATTTCTACTTCTGGACGGATCACAGAGGTGTTTGGCTACCCCTGACATAGGCACCCTAGTGCCACTTCCAGGCTCAGAAGCCATACATGCTCTAGTGTCTCTGTGCTTACTTTCCTGCCTGCAGGTGCTGAGACTATTTTATAAAAGGTTACTTGAGCCAGTTCAAATGCCTGGTCAGGCATCTCCCTGTATCTAAAGGGATGTAGTTAGTGGAGGAATGCCTTGGGTGCATTCTTTTATACTGCATGTTATGCTAACTTGAACAGGAGCTTTCGAAAGCCTGTGACTATTCCAGCTGCAGGGCCGTGAGGCAGCCCTACCAGGGGAGAGTCGATTCTCCCAACTTTACGAGCCTGCAGAAAATCCTGGCAGACATAGTGCTAGAGTTACTCGGCTTTTGCATCTCTCTTGACATCAGTCATAAGATGAGGTATCTTGGAAGAGGTATATGTTGCAAGTTGGGGCTCTACAGTTACAGGAGGGCCCAAGATCAAGTTCGGTAACTGCGGCAGATCTCAGGCTAGCATTGGGTTAGCATGACTTTGTTCTGCTGGTATAGCTGATCATGTCGGAGTTGAAGAACTCAGGAAGCTGTCCATGGAAGGATATATAAAAAAAAAAGATGCATAGGTCAGCTTATACTATGCCTAGTTTGAACTGGTTTCCTTGGGTCTCGGAGGCTGTTCCGTGGTTTTTCGTTCCCCAGAATAAAATGGGAAAAAAAGTTTTGTGGCTTTCCACTAACTTCTTTTGCAGTTGATGGTGTTACTGCAGTTGAAAGTTTGCAGCATGGACTGCAAGAGTAGCTAAGCTCTCCTCTTGGCGTCGTCTGCAGGGGGAGTTTAGGATCTGGTAAGCAGAGCTTCTAGTTCATATGTCCTTGACCGTGCCTGGTGCTTAGCTGGGGTTTGGACTACTGTTCAGGACCTTCCTAACACTGGTGGTGGTTCCTAAGGGGGCAATTACAATTTCTTTGTCGTTTCAGTTAAATTTTTATTTTATTTTGGTTCAAGTACTCCAGTGCTCTGTGTTTGTGCTGGGGACCTTGTTACACACCGGGGTGCAGATTGAGGGAGTTCCTGGAGAGGGTCCCAGCCTTTCCCACCATGCCGGCCAGACCGCAGTGTCTGGTATAGGATGGTATCAAGGGGTGTAATGCCCGCTTAATCCTTAAGCATTCCTGGTGTTATACAGCTCAAAACTTATCCAGTGCACAATGCCTTGATGCAGGCATGAGGGAAAGGTCTAGTCAGTCCATGTTTTGTTGCTGGGCAAATTTCAGAGTGCTGTGGGCCTGGTCAGGTGATCTAAAAGGCAGTTGGTTGATACTTGTAACTTTCTCCTGAGGAGGGTCTGATAGTCAGAGACGGGAAAAAAAATGGCATATAGGTTTGTAACAGCTACAGTTCTGTGGAAAACAGGAAGTAGCTGTATACAAGACAGGTATGTAAGTTGAAAGATTGTGGATAGGGAGCAAATGAAATTCTTCCATCTTTCTATAGGCAGTGAGTAACCGGACATGCTTATCTCTTGTCTATTAGCCCAGATTAGGTATCTATTAAATCTGTAATATTGCTAGTAAGGGAAGCTGCACTCCCTTATAGCCGTGAGTAGTATTAGCACAAAAGTAAACTTTTATCAGAGAATGTGGCAGTTTGATTGAATCAGGGCAAGGTCCATTTCATATCTTTAAGATACAACACTGCAGTGCAATTTAAAAATCCTGAAGATGCGCAGTCATCGATGTGGTGTGATCTCGGAGGCAGGTGCCGGCCTAAACTGCGAGCAACAGGCGGTCATAGGAGCAGGACCAGCAGGATGAGATGAGGCAGGAGAGTCCCTCCCTGTTGCAAGAGACCCTGGGGGTGGGGGGTACCAGATTAACTTCAACAGCTTTGGCCGCATCAGCCCGCCTCACTGAACAAACGACTGCTCGGCTTGCCCCGGGTCCGGCAATTCCTTCGTTGGCGCCTGCTTCCCGAATTTCTGAGAGCAGGGATGTCTCTGGAGCAATCTGAGTAGCTCCCTTGGTGGACGGATGCAAGATTTGCGGGATGGGAAACATCTTGTGGAGGTCCCTTTGCACGAGATACAGAATCTATGCAGGAGTGCAAATGGTCCATCTGCCCACTAGAGCTGAGAGCGGTCAGGCTATCGCTAGAGAAGTTCGAAGCTACGATGAGAGGTCGAGCAGTGCATGTGTTCTCTGACCACTCCGCGACAGTGGACTTCTTCCATTGGCAGGGTGGGGTAGGAGAGGTAGCCATGGAAAACAGACAGAGGGACTCTATGCTCCTAGCTGGAGTCTCGTCTACCAGCTAATTTGGTGGCGCACATTGCAGAACAGAGCAATGTGATGGCGGAATCTCTCAAGCAGGGTCTCGGTGGATGACGAGGAATGGTGGTTGCATCTGGATGGGTGTGCGCAAATAAGTTGCAGATGGAGATCTATGATCATGGATCGCAGGGTGACTTTTCAGGCAAAAAAAAAAATGATCTTCAGCAGGCAATGAGAGAGGAGGTCAGAAGGAAGCGACGCCCGGATGCAGTTTACTCTTTTTCCTCCGTGGAGGCCCATAGGGCGTGTGGTGCAGCATATTGAAGCGCATCATGGAGAAGTGTTCCTGGACTGGTCAAATCGCCTGTGGTACGCCGATCTCATAACATTACTCGTCGGACATACCTGGAGGTTAACGACGTTGGAGTATCGGTTGCTACAGCGGCCACTTTGAATGCAGCCAGTGGATCGGTTTTTCTGTTTTTCGCTTACGGTGGTGCCATTACAAGGGCAAGTTTGTTTGTTTGTGTGTTTTTAAAAAGGGGGCTCTGCTGGAGCGGTCATCACGACTTTAGTTTGAGCAGGGAAGAGCCTACATTTCTTACATAGGTGTGCATATGGCGTATTTTTTTGAAGACGGGTGCTCGTGGCGGCAAGCACACGCGGTTACTGTATTTGCCCCTTTGGTGTGATGTTTCCCATAAGACAGGTTGGATAAAGATCTGGCAGTCATTTCGTTGAGCGTTCACTTGGCAGCTTTGGCTTGCTATAAAAACAAAAAAACCCCTCAAAACAGGGAGTGGATTTAGGTTCGCTCGTTGATGGGGTACGTTCCTTAAAGGAGTAACCCGGTGGTGGTTTCATCGTAGAATCATGGTTCCGCCGGGGGATATCAGTTTGGTTGTAGGAGCGTTAGCTATGGAACCGCTGGAGTTCTGCCTCCTGGCATTGGTGGAGGGCTTAACCTTCAAGAAAGTGTTGATAGTCTTCTGGTCGGCAAGACAAAGTTTGCAGTTACAGGTGTTATTGTGTAGGAAGTTGGACCATTTTGTCCATGGAGGTTTTCTCCGTTCTGCTAAGTCCAACAGTTTCTCTTCCAGCTCTCAATTTGACGGAGAGGAATATGTTCGGGCTGTGGTTTTGCCACTTGGGCACAAGAGACTGCTTCGACAGTATTAGAGGTTCAGGAACGTTTCACAAGTTGGGCAGTTCATTTGTGGTGTTCGAAGGTTCCCGCGAAAGAGACAGCGGCGAATGTGCCCATTTCCTGATGGATTAAAGAGGCAGTTGCGGCAGCATATCTTTGGCAAGGTCATTCAGCGCTGGTGGGCTTAAGAGCTCACTCTTCTAGGGCATAAGCGATATCCAGGGCGGTGCACCCTTTGCATCCACTGGTGGAAATTGGTGGAGCGGACACTTGGTCCGTTCTTTTTGCTTTCAGTAGCGTTTGCGACTTCGAGGTCTTGGCGGTGAGCGAGGTTTGTTTCTAGGTGGCGGTGTTGTGATCCAGGTGGAAAGGTCCCTCCCAATGATTACTGCTCTGATACATCCCAGAGGTGGAGGACTAAACTGGAGGAACGATAAGGAAATGGAAATTACACTTACCTGGTAATTGTAGTTCCTTGAGTGATGTCAGTTTAGTCCTCATTCGCGCCCAAGGAGTGATCAGTTCAGAGGTTATTTTCAGGGAATGAGGGGCATCCGTTTCGGGGAATGGAAAGAATATTTCAGAATCTGGATTGCTGATCTGTTCTACGTCCTTTTCTCTTATTCGATTCAAGGGATGGAACAGGGGGAGTCAAGAAATTCAAAGAACATTTAAAAAAAAAAAGTGTGTTTTTTTTTTTTTTTTTTTAAAGGATTGCTGGTTTGGTTTTCACTTTGTGTGTTTGTTAGTTAAATTAAAGCTACTTGTTGTTTTGTTCCTTTTGAGTCTGCTTTGTTAATAGTACACTGGGGCTGATGGGAGATACCAGCAGGCTACATCCAGTGATGTCACTATTTTGACATGAACATAACATAAGAACATAACATAAGAACCAAGCTGCAGGAGGAGTTGCACAACCCAGAGGTGGAGGACTAAACTTTCGTCACTCAAGGAACTACAATTACCGGGTAAGTGTAATTTCCATTTAATAAAACTTTCCATACCACGTACAGACTGTGTTTGTGTGTTTGGGGGGGGGGGGGGGTTTGCACCAGTTACACTGCCAGAAATAGTTAAGGTCATCTCTGCCCCTATAGCCAAGGGAGTGGCTAATTTCCAAGATGGCGACAGTGTGGAATCGAGCCTAATGCCGAAGCGAAAGGGCAAGCCTAAGGCTCCTCCCGCGGAGCCCGTGCCTGCCGCTGTGGGTCAGATGGATAAGTTTGGTACGGCTCAACGCGGACCAGATTGGGGAGATTTGAGCAGGCTTGGTTGCACCTTCAGAGGAGCGTATGGTGTCTTCCGCCCTTGAACTGTCTCTCTCCCTTGATGAACGCCTGTCTCCAATTGCTCCAGGTTTGTAGGTGACTCCTCCAGCACGCGGTTCTGTAGCTCTCCTGGTGCAGGATGAGACGAAGGAACAGAAGCGGGGTGTGTTGAAGGGTAGTCCTGGAAGTCAGACGCCTGTGTTTCAGGCTGCTGTCCCTGGAGAATTACCTTCTGTTGAGGCCAGAGGTGTCGCCTGCTTGGTGGAAGGCCCTGGTATTGCAAAGGAAGAAGCGGCTCAGCCTGGGGCACTATTTTCCCTTCCATTACTTGTCCTTCTGTGGTGACTCTTGAGACTATTTGGGAAGCGATTAGCCAGCTTTCGCAGGCATTGAACCAGCAATTGGCGCGCTCTTATTCTAATATTTCTAGACTTGAGGAGAACGTGACTGTTTTGTCTAATGATATGGTGGGATTAAAAAATAAAATTGAAGTTTCAGATCCGAAACTTTCACAGGTTTCTGACTTGACTTTTTCTCTTATGAAGGATAACGTTGCATTAAAAATGAAGCTGGAGTCTTTGGAAAATGCTGCTAGGGTATCAAATCTTCAGTTGCTTAATTTTCCTGTGGTTCCTGAAGTAGCGCCTCCTGGAATTATTCAAAAAATATCTTCAAGAATCTTTAATGGTGCCCTTGGATTTAATTCCTCCAGTACAGAAAGTGTTCTGTTTGCCTTCGGTGAAGAAGGAGGGTAAGACTGTGGTTGGAACTGTTGATATCGATTTTCTCAGTGTCTCCACTTTGCTTCAGTCCCCTAAGGAGGATGGACTTATAACTTCCACTCTGTTAGTAACTTTTGCGTTGTCTACGGACAGAGATTGGCTCCTTAAATTGTTTTATAAAAAGAGAGCCAATTTGTTTATGGGTAGAAAAATATCTATTTTCCCAGACGTTTCAAGAGAAACCCAGAAAAGACATTGAGAAAGCGTGCCTTTGCACTATATGCACCCTCTTGCTGGAACTCCCTTCCACATGACATTCGTGCCATAAACAACCTCCCCCAGTTTAGAAAGGCACTCCAACATCATCTCTTCCTTCAGCACTTTTCCAATCCAGGCAACATCACCTAGCCATTCGCACCCCGACACAATGCAGTCCGCCTATTTTGTAAATAATGCCAAAAGCTCATGAGACTAATCTGTATATAGTTCATCATGTTTTAAATTCCCTGTTTTATTGTAAGTTCAATGTTAGACTGTTCTGCATTGCACAATTCTTGTTACCTGTGAACCGTGCTGATGAAAAATAGTACAGTATAGAAAAAACATAAAATAAATAAAATAAAAAGACATAAGTCTTTTTCTTTTGTTAAGACCTGGTGTACTTCAGTTGGGGGCTTCTTTTGTGTTGAGATTCCCATGTAAATGTATTTTTTCAATTCTCAGAAATATGTCTTTTTTTTTTTTTTTTTTCAACCTAGAGATTTGTCTTCATTTATTATGCATACCATAACATTTTCACCTTCCTAAGTGGGCTACTCATCTACTATTAGTATGGTCCTCCCTATGTCACCTTCTATTATGTGATCTTCTTTCCTTTATGCACTGTAGGATACTCCACCCTCTGTGTTTTTTGTAGCCACTCCCCAATTTTGGGGACTAATGTGTTTGCCACAATTTTTCTTTTTGTATTTGTTTCTTTGAATAGTTCTGCAAATTTACATCATTTATGTACAAGCACTTGTTTGATTTAATTGTAAATTGCATAAATAGAAAATTTAAATAAAAGCCATCTCTGCCCTCTCACTCTGAAAGAGCCCAAAGCCTCATGAATTCCCATTGGCTATGATGAGTCCTGTAAAAATCCAGTTTGCTCCTATCCTACTCAAGACTTTTAGTGATTTGCGGAAGAACTGAAACATCTAGTTTCCTAAATGAGGCATTCATTAACTCATTTAAAAAAAAAAAAAGGTAAGATCCCACTAGTTGTCTCATAGATCATTTCAAATGTTAGAATTCTAACTAAAGTGTTGCAGCGCTGGCTGGAATGAGTGGTGCTAAGACTGATCCTTATTAAGAGTTTGTTAAAGGTTGCCAGTCACGTAATAACACCAGTAAACTTTTAAATATCTACTTGGCTAGAAATAGGGGTCCTCAGATTGGATTTTGCCTAAATGCTGAGAAAGCATTTGATAGGACCTTATGGAGATTGGTTATTCCTGGTTCGGCTTTCCTAAGGGGTTTATATCGGATCAGAGTAGTTTAGAAACATAGAAACATGATGACAGAAAAAGACCACATGGCCTATCTAGTCTGTCCTTCCATATCAACCACTACAAGAGTCCCCTTTTTACCTTTAGAGATCCTCTGTGTTTGTCCCATGCTTTTTTGAATTCGGTTACTGTCCTCATCTCTACCACCTTCACTGGGAGACTATTCCATGGATCCACTACTCTTTCCATAAAGAAATATATTTCTGCATATCATTCCTGAATCTATCTCCCTTCACCCTCATCCCATGTCCCCTCATAGCAGAACTTGCTTTCAATTGAAAGAGGCTCTTCTCCTGTGCATTTATGCCACGGAGGTATTTAAACATCTCAATCATATCACCTCTATCCCGCCTTTCCTCTAAGGTGTACATATTAAGATCCTTAAGTCTGTCCTCATATGCTTTATAATGAAGCCCACTAATCATTTTAGTAGCCACCCTCTACTGACTCCATCCTGTTTACATCCTTTTGAAGGTGCGGTCTCCAGAATTGCACACTATACTCCAAATGAGGTTGCACCAAAGACTTATACAGAGGCATTATCACCTCCTTTTTTCTGCTAGCCATTCCTCTTCGTATGCACCCAAGCATCCTTCTAGCTTTTGCTGTCGCCTTTTCTACCTGTTTAGCTACTTTAAGATCATCAGACACAACCACGCCTAGGTCCCGCTCTTCTTTAGTGGACAAAAGTACTTCACCCCCTATACTATATTGCTCCCTTGGATTGCTGCAGCCTAAATGCATGACCTTACATTTTTTAACATTAAATCCCAGCTGCCACATTCTAGACCATTCTTCAAGCTTAGCTAGATCCCTCCTCATGTTATCTACACCTTCCTGGGTGTCTACTCTATTGCAGGTTTTGGTATCATCCGCAAAGAGGCAAACCTTACCTGACAGCCCTTCCGCTATATCACTAACAAAGATGTTAGTTTTATTTATTTACGTTCTCTTATATACCGCACTATTCTGCATCAGTGCGGTTTACATTGAACAAACTGAAATTTTATTTATTTATTTTATTTAACATTTCTTCTATACCGCGCTATTACAATCAGCGCGGTGTACATCGAACAAAACATACTACAATGCATACAAGCAACATTGAGTTTTACATAGAACAGGGAAAAAAAAACATAGGATAACCGGGGTAACTATTTACAGGGTAACTATTTACATGTTAAATTAGTATTGTCACCAATATTCTAAGCCAATTTGGTATCATCTTCATTTCGTGAGGGAGGGACAGGAGTAAAAGTGGTGGGTGGGCAGTAGTATAGTCTAACCATTTTCTGGTTGTAATAAGGTGCTATGGTAGCTGAGACATGAGGGAAGTTTACCCAATGTGTGGGTGTCAGGGTAGTATATTGTGAATAGGTGGTGTTTCAGAGCTTTTCGGAATAGGATTAAGCTTTTGATGCCACGGATTTCATGTGGAAGGGCATTCCAATTTAGGGGAGCGAATATAGAGAAAGCCCTGTTGGAAGTGGTCTTAGTACATGACGTCATCATCTTGGGGACTATTAAGGTGTTCATTGAAGTGGATCTCCTGTCTCTGTTTTCCAGGGTGCTGTGGATTAGTTTGCTAATTGGTGTAGGTGGGTAGTTATTCAGGGCTTTGAAAGTAAGGACTAGTGACTTATATTGGAGTCTGGCATGTAACGGCAGCCAATGCAGATTTTTCATGATTGGTGTTATGTGGTCAGTTCTTGATGATCCAGAGAGAACATTGAACAGGGCATTATAACTTGGAGATAACTATTTTACAGGGAACATGGGCTATGGAGGGTTAAGTGGCTTGCCCAAGACCACAAGGAGCACCTGTGGGACTAGAAACCCCAATCCTTCCGGCCCAAGGTTGCTGTCCTCTAGTGGGATTTGAGCCCCCCGACCTTCCGGCCTGAAGTACCTTGCCCCAACCACTAGGCCACTCCTCCACTCCGTTAAAAAGAATATTAAAAAGAATCGGACCAAGGACAGATCCCTGGGGCACACCACTGGTAACATCCTTCTCAGAGTGAGCTCCATTTACTTGTACTCTGTCGCCTCCCACCCAACCAATTTCTAACCCAAGCAGTAACTTTAGGGTCCATCCCTAGGGTGCTCAATTTGTTTATAAGCTGCTTTACTGAAATCTAAATACACCACATCTAGAGCTCTCCCTCGGTCCAACTCCCTGGTCACCCAGTCAAAGAAATCAATCAGGTTTGTCTGACAAGACCTGCCTCTGGTGAATCCATGCTGCCTCGGATCCTGTAATCCACTGGACTCCAGAAACCTCACTATTTTCTCTTTCAGCAGCGTTTCCAATAATTGACTCGACACCGAAGTTAAACTAACCGGTCTGTAGTTTTCAACCACATCCTTACTTCCGCTTTTGTGTAAAGGCACCACATGAGCCTCTCTCCAGTCCTTTGGCACTACTCCCGACTCCAACGAGGCATTGAAAAGGTCAGTCAGTGGAGTTGGTAGAACGTCCCCAAGTTCCCTCAGTATTCTAGGGTGTATCCCATCCGGTCCCATCGCTTTGTCTACTTTAAGTTGAGCTAGTTTCTCACGAACACAGTCTTCTGAAAATTATTCAAGATGTCCCTCGCTTTTGTTCCTGTTTGTGGGTGTTTTCTGAGGTTCTGCTCCTGGTTCTTCATCTGTGAACACAGAACAGAAATATTTGTTAATCAATTCCGCTTTATCCTTATCAGCTTCTACATATTCTTCCCCTGCACCCTTGAGTCTGACAATACCACTTTTGCCCTTCCTCTTCTCACTAATATATCTGAAAAATGTCTTATCCCCCCATTTTATTACATTGGCTATTTCCGCCTCCTTTTGAATCTTTGCCTTCCTGACTACTTTGCTAGCTTCTCTAAGTTTTTCCAAATACAGATGCCTGTCTTCCTCTCTCTGTGATCTCTTGTATTTCATGAAGGCCTCCCTCTTTTTCTTCACTTTTTCAACTACTTCTTTTGAAAACCATAGCAATCTCATTTTCCTTTTATCTTTATTTACCATTTTAACAAAAAGGTTGGTTGCCCTTAAAATATCCCCTTTCAGTTTTTCCCACTGTTTTTCTACATCCCCCAGCTGTTCCCATCCCACTAACGACTCCCTGAGGTATTGGCCCATCTTCGCAAAGTTAGTCTTCCTAAAGTCTAAGATCCTCACCTTTGAATGGATTCTAACAGCCTTAGTCCTAATACTGAACCACACCATCTGGTGATCACTGGATGCAAAATGATCTCCCACTACAACATCAGAAACACTTTCACCATTGGTAAGCACCAAGTCCAGTATGGCCCCTTGACGTGTGGGGTCTGTTACCAATTGCCTGAATAGCTCTCCCTTTAGAGAATCCAGGATCTCCTTACTTCTAGATGATACTTTCTAAGAACTCTTTTACATCTGTTATGGTAAATGGGGATATTGCTGGCTCCTGCACAAAAGCGAGCTAGGCGAGGTTGCCCTTTAATTTCCATTGCTTTTCAATTTTGAATTGGAAATGTTTGCTCAGAAGAGTCGGATGCTCTGTATATTAGTTTCCTATTTCATAGGGACATGCATAAGATTGCTTCACATGGATGATCTGTTTTTATCTTGGTGTCCAGATTTGCACCTGTACACATGGTTTAGTGCTGCAGTCAGGTGTTGGGCTATAAATCTAATTATTCTAAATCACTAGTGGAGAACTATTCTGCGATGCCTGGCGGGCTTTGAAATTGTCATGTCTATATTGTTTCTCTTGGGGCAGTATCTCCAAATGGATTAGTTTTGTGCATACAATGAGAGCAGTGAACCAATTTTAGAGATGTCAAATTTGAGTAACCTATTGTTTCAGTAGACTTTTTTTTTTAAATCATTATTTTCTCCTAAATTCCCCCTTCTCTCTGGTGTTCTCCAGGGCTCTTTTGGCTCTCTCCTCTGCCCTTTCTGATTTTCAGTCCCTCTGCTGCAACCATTCTAGTCTATGTACCGATAACAAATTCCTTTTTACTGTCTGTCTCTGTCTCTCCCCCCCCCCCCCCGACTGCGATTATCTTTTCCCCCAACAACCTTACTTAGATTCAGTAGTGGTTTCAGGACCATCACCTGGTGCTGAATGCCACCAATGCAAATCCATCCGGTTCCTCTTCCATACTTTTGCCCTCTGTTGCTGCCTACTCTGTTTTCCTATGATCCTATTAAAATTCTAGGTTTCCTTTTTGACCTTCCTTCAAGGGTCTGATGCTGTTTCTAAGTCTTGTTTCTTTTGCATTACATCATATTTGGCCTGCTCGTTCCATCCTCTATTTTTTATTTAAATTTCTGCTGCTTCTTATAGCCCTTGTTTTATCTACTGACTCTTATTGTAATGTCTTTTTACAGTGGTCTCCCTCCTTTTTTTCTGTCAAACATCTGCGACTTCTTCAATCCACAGCAGCTAAACTGTCTTGGCTCCGTTCGCTTTGACCTTTCCTCTTCCCTTCTGATCTTTCTCCACTGGCTTCCCATTTCCGCTAGATTAACAGTACTAAACTTTAATTCTAATTCATTGTGCTCACTATATAGTTTCTCCATTACCTTTCCTCACTGTGCCCTCCACTCCTCTCGAGCTTCTGCTCTCTGGCTTGTCTCCAGAGAGTCTTCCTCGTTCTTAACCTCTGGAACTCACTACCCCTTCCCCTCAGACATGAACCCTTCTTCCCAAAATTTAAAAATGTGGCTTTTCCAGCTTTTCTTCCCCAGTGCTCCTTCTGTCCCTGGCAGCCTCTTGCAATGACCCAGTTCCCTGGTTATTTATTTGTTTGTTTGTGGGGTGTTTGGTCCCCCCCCCCTCCCAGCTTCCTCTTTTTCCTGTTCTTCAATTGTAAACAGCTTTGGTGGCTCTCTTTTGACTTCTAGTATAAGCAAACAATTGTAATAAATATAGAACACAGAAAAATGACAGACCATCTGTTTGAAGAGCCTCAGATTCTTATGATGCGGTCTTACACGTAAGTGCTTTTGCTTATCAAATGAGCAATTTATTAGGAAGGTCAGAAGCCGTTTATAGGCAAGCCTGAACTCTGAAAACAGACTTGAGACCAGATTGTTCCTATGAAAACTAAGAGCCAACCACTATCGGTGTCCTCTCCTTACCCCCGTCATACCATGGCTCCTTAAGGGTCTGATTTGCTAAGACTGTTTATTGCTAATGCATACTGGATAATTAAAATCCAAGGTATAACAAAAGGAAGTTCACGTATTCTTTGCCTACAGTAAGGCCTTCAATTTTTGTGTGGCTCATGCCAAAACATAGATAATCATGAAAACCCATTTGAACTAATTCTTTTAATACAAAATTTGTACATTGGACAAGACACAATAGTTAAGACACAGCATGATGAAGCAGGTTAGTTCTGAATTGTAAAAGGATTAATACAAGGCTTCATCCTTTTTTTTACCATACTTATTAAACTTATTTCCCTGTGTCCAGAGGGCTTACAATCTAAATTTTGTATCTGAGCCAGTGTGGGAGATGTGTTAAGTAACTTGCCCATGGCCACTTGGAGTGTTTGAACACTGGTCTTTCTGTTCCCAAACTGTTACTTTAATGACCCTTCTAATTGAAATTAAAAAAAAAAGTTACAACTAAATCTAAAGAGAACCACATGCTAATGACTAGGTTGAGAATTGAGAAGAGTTTCTGCCTCTTGGGATCAAATAAGATGCAGATGAGCACTTGGCAGACCTGCATTGAAGGACTTGGGGGGGGGGGGCGAACATGCTCTGAACAAGTCAAATCTGTAAAAACCCAAGTGTGTTGTGTATTTGGAGTTTTTAGTGTTCTGTGACAGTACATGGCTATGAAAGATAGATCTTGAAGAAGCAGAATATATTTGAATTGTGGGCTTGGTGGCATATCTTATGAATGTCAGGGACAGCCAAGGAGACAAGTGGATTCTAAACCAAAGCCTGTTCCTTAGCGTTCCTCCAGTTCAGTCCTCTACCTCTGGGATGTCAATCTCCTCCTGCAGCTAGGAGACTGGTCTGTCAGAATGATGACATCACCGGATATAGCCTGCTGCACCTCCACTTGCATCCCAGTGTAACCAGTCTCCTTGCAGCAGGAGGACATGACGAGCCTTAGGGAGAGGCTCTTTGGAGGAATGGATAAGGAGCCAGAAAGCTGTTAGGATAGTTTAGGGGGTAGAAAAGTGATTTCTGCTTCTGTCTCTTTAAAAAAAAACAAAAAAACCCCAAACATTAACATTGGAGAAGGTAGGGGCAGCGTTAGCCCCGGCTGCTTATTGACAGCATACAAAGAGGGAAGAAAGGCTTTCTTGCACCTTGCCTCCCTGCTTCTTCCTGAGGGGTACTGACTCAGGCTATTCGAGTCATCCCCCCTCTCCCGCTTGGCCCCGAAGCCTCACCTCCCTGACATTACGGGGGTGAGTCCTTCTCTTTTAAGGCACTCCGCGGCACTGTGTTTCTGAGTGCCGCGGCTGTCTATTTGGCAGCAGCGCGTCTGCTTTTTTGGGCCTGGGATTGGCAGTGTTTGAAGTGTACCAGCTGTTCTTCAGACGCAGTAAGTGTTTGCCGGCTCCCGGCTCTTCTTTGTGCCAGGCCGCCCTGCTCCGGGGAAGCTCTACAGCGTTGGGCTTTTGGCGCCTTTTTCTCTTAGCTTCCGGCGGCCATTTTGGGAGCCGCGTTACAGCCGCGTGGCAGCCAGACCGTTCGGGTTCTTTTTCTTTTCTTTAATTTGACTTTGCGGTTTCTTATTGGTTTCGTTTGTTTTCTCTTCCGTTTTGCTTTGTTTAGTTTCCTGTGATTTTCCTTTTTCTTTTTGGGCCTTTGGGGTTCCATTTCTCCCGGCGGCCTCTTCCGGTTCGGGGGGGGGAGGAGCTGTAGGGGGTTAGTTGCTTCAATTGCTTTGCCTTTCACACGAGCAAGCTGCTATTAAAAAAAAAAAAAAAAAAGACAGGAAAGAACAAGGGGCACCTTAATTAAATACCTTAGGCCCGGGCCTCTCTCTCTCTCCGCGGGCTCTGCTGCTTGTTTGTTTTTCCCCATATGGCTACCCGGCCTCAGTGCCTCGTGTGTGGCGCCAGGAGGGGCGCTGTAAGTGACACCGGGGTGTGCAGGGGCTGTGCTGCCCTTTCCTTGGTGGTGGAGCTACAAATAGAGGCCCCTGAGACTGCTGAGGCACAGGGTCCGCCGGTGGCGGCGGAGACTGCTTCCGCAGGCCTCTTGGCACCCGAGGCAGAGTCGGAGGAGTTGGCCGGGCCGTCTGGGATATCCTTGTCTGCTCCGGAGGCCGGTCTCAGTGCCTTTAGTCCGGAGTTTGTCCTGCTTATGCACCAGGCGTTTTGCCAGTGTCAGCAGGGCAAGCGGCCGTGCTCGAGCTCGCCGGTGGCCCGGCCCCCGCTCTTAGTGGCGGACGGAGGGCTCGGGGCTGCCGCGCCTGCCCTGAAGCAAGCGAAGCTTTCCGAGCCGGGGGACTGTTCCTGGCAGGCGGCTGAGGATCCGGATTGGGATCCTGAGGAAGGGTCGCAGGACCTGGAAGAAGGTGAGATTCCGCAGCCCGAGGAGCAAGCTAAAATCGTCAGTGTTCCGCAGAGAGGAGTTGCCTGCTCTGATTGTGGAAACGTTGCAGGTCCTGAATCTGGCGCCTCTGGCGGTGGTGGAGGGCGAGGTGGAGGATCCCATCATCCAAGCAGTTCGGCAGACCCAGGTGGTGTTTCCCTTACACCGCGTGGTGGAGAAGATGATTCAGGATGAATGGGATAAGCTGGGCTGCGGGGAATTTGGACGTTAAATCGGTTATATCCCCTGGTGGATTCAACTAAGGAGAGGTTCTGCGTGCCACAGATTGACGCGGTGGTCTCTGCTGTTACGAAGAAAACAACTATCCCGGTTGAGGGCAGTGCGGCCTTAAAGGATGCCCAGGACCGTAAAGTGGACGGTCTGTTAGAGGCGGATTCTGTTTCGCTTCGGGCCTCTATCTGCGGAGCTTGGGTGGCCAGAGCGTGTTTACGCTGGGCTCAACGTTTGCGCCAATCCTCTCATATCGACTCGGAGGAGATGAAGGAATTGGATCGTCTGGAGTCCGGTGCGGCCTTCCTTGCTGATGTGCACTATGATTTGATTAGAGCTCTGGCCAACAGCACGGGTTCTGTAGTGGCGGCCCGCAGGTCGTTATGGCTTCGCAACTGGGCGGCGGACGGGTCTTCTAAGTCCCGTCTCAGCAAACTTCCCTTCAAGGGAGGTTTGTTGTTTGGTGAAGACTTGGAGAAGTTGGTGAAGGATCTCGGAGAGTCCAAGGCGGGTCGGCTGCCTGAAGACAAACCTAAGTCGGCCAAGCTCGGCCTGGGCGGTCGGGGTCAGTTTCGCGACTTTCAAAGATTTCGCTCGACACGTCCCGGGGCCTTCCAGAGGGGCCGGTTTTCTTCTCGGGGCCAGGGGTTTCATGGGTTTCGGGGAGCAAATAGAGGCTTCTCGGCCATCCCTGGCTCCACTGCGCGCAAAGCCCAATGATGCGAGGTGGGTCCCGGCGGGGGAAACCCCCATAGGCGGCAGACTTCGGGAGTTTCTCCCCGCCTGGACCCTCATGTCCGATCAATGGGTGTTGGAGATCGTTCAAAACGGTTATGCCTTGGAGTTCGCACGGCCCGTACGGGACTCCTTTTGTCTTGTCCCCTTGCAAAGGGCCCCGGAAGACGGTTGCGTTTCGCGAAACGCTACAAAGACTGATTCGGTTGGGGGCCGTGGTGGACGTTCCAAAAGCCGATTACGGCATGGGTCGCTACTCCATTTATTTTGTGGTGCCCAAGAAGGACGGTCAAATGAGACCTATCCTCGACCTAAAAGGAGTGAATCGGTGTTTACGAGTGCCGCACTTTCGAATGGAAACGTTGCGCTCCGTCATAGTGGCGGTGCGCCGCGGCGAGTTCTTGACTTCTCTAGACCTCTCGGAGGCGTACTTGCACATTCCGATTCGGGAGGCTCACCAACGCTTCCTACGGTTCGCCCTTCCTTGGGGCCACTATCAATTTCGGGCGTTGCCGTTCGGCTTGGCGACGGCGCCAAGAACCTTCACCAAAATTATGGTGGTGGTGGCGGCGGCGCTGCGTAAGGAAGGGATCTTGGTCCACCCTTACCTTGACGACTGGTTAATTCGGGCCAAGTCCGCGGAAGAGAGCCTCCAGGTGACGGACCGGGTGGTGCAGTTCCTACAGCAGTTGGGTTGGGTGGTCAACCCGACCAAGAGCCGGTTGCAGCCTTCTCAGGACCTCGAATACCTGGGGGTACGGTTCGTTACGAAGGAGGGACGTGTGTTTCTCCCGGTCAAACGGGCAGAGTGCTTGAGGACCCTGGTGCGCCGGTTCCTGTCGGTGTCTGCACCTGCGGCGTGGGATTATCTCCGGGTGCTGGGCACCATGGCGGCGACTTTGGAGGCTGTCCCGTGGGCACGGTTTCATATGCGTCCTCTGCAGAGGGCATTGCTGCATCGTTGGTCGCATCAAAGGGATCCCCTCTGCAAGTGTCTCCCTTGCCCGAGTGCGGTTCGGCGGTCCCTCCGCTGGTGGCTTCTCCCCTCCTCTCTGGCGGCCGGTCTATCCCTGGAACAGCCGGACTGGGTTCCGTTGCTTACGGACACCAGTCTGGTGGACTGGGGAGCCCACTGCGGGAGCCGGTTTACGCAAGGATGTTGGACTCCCCTGGAGGCCTCCTGGGCGATAAATCGCCTGGAACTTCGGGCGGTGTTCTGGGGCCTTCAGGCATTCGAGGAGCTAGTGCGCACTCAGCCGGTGCGAGTCCTGTCCGACAACTTGGCTTACATCAACCGGCAGGGCGGCACCGGGAGTGCCGCGATGGAGGCCGAGGCCGACGAGTTGTTCGCATGGGTGGAGCCTCGCTTGGCCGCGATCTCGGCAGTACACATTGCCGGCAAAGACAGCGTCACCGTGGACTTCCTCAGCAGGGTGCACGTGGATGCCGGAGAGTGGGAACTGCATCCCGCAGTTTTCCGACAGATCGTCTGGCGTTGGGGGACTCCGGTCATGGACCTCATGGCGACCTTTCAATCGGCGAAGGTCGGTCGATTTTTCAGCAGGCGTCGGGAGCGAATGTCGGAGGGCATCGACGCCTTGCTTCATCCGTGGCCGACGAGCGGTCTTCTGTATGTTTTCCCGCCCTGGACTTTAATAGGTCGGGTGATTTCAAAAGATCGGATCGCATGCCGGGAAGGTGCTGTTGGTGGCACCCGATTGGACGGGGCCCCTTGGCGGTTGCCGACCCTCTCGGATCTGTTACTGCAGGGGCCCCCTGCTCATGCCGCAAGTGGATCGGTTCTCGCTTACGGTTTGGCCATTGAGAGGGCTAAGCTCCTAAAGCGGGGTTACTCGTCGGCGGTGGTCACGACTTTGCTGCGAGCGCGCAAGCACTCGACTTCCCTGGCTTATGTGCGTGTCTGGCGTGTTTTTGAGGATTGGTGTGCGCCGCGCCAGGTTCGGCCGAATTCTGCTTTTGTTCCGCTGGTGTTGGAGTTTCTGCAGTGTGGCTTAGAGAAAGGGCTGGTGGCCAGTTCTTTACGCGTGCAGTTGGCTGCCCTTTCCTGTTATCGGGGCAAGGTCAATGGCGTGCCATTGGGGGCTCATCCGGATGTGAGTCGGTTTTTGAAGGCGGCCGCTCGGTTGCGCCCGGCACGTAGGGTGTCTGTTCCACCGTGGGACCTGAATCTCGTTCTCGCTGCGCTGGCCGAGTCACCTTTTGAGCCCTTACGTCGGGCGTCTGTGAAGGATTTGACTTTGAAGGCGATTTTTCTGGTGGCTATTTGTTCTGCTCGGCGTGTTTCCGAACTTCAAGCCTTTTCGTGTCGAACCTTTTTTGTCATTTTCAAGGGAAAAGGTGGTTTTGCGGACGGTTCCGTCCTTTTTGCCCAAAGTGGTGTCTTCCTTTCATGTGAACCAGGCGGTGTGTTTGCCCGTTCTGGGGTCCTTGGAGGGCGATGCCTCTAATCGCAGTCTTAGGCGGCTTGATGTGAAGCGAACCTTGCGTCAGTATTTGCGGGTCACGGAGCCATTCAGAAAGTCTGAGCAGTTGTTTGTTCTCTACGGCGGTGTTCGCAAAGGAGAAGCGACAGCTAAAGCTTCTATCGCCTGCTGGCTTCGGGAGGCGATTGTGTCCGCTTACTTGCTTCGTGGGCGTGTGGCGCCGGTGGGGCTGTGGACGCATTCTACTAGGGCGCAGGCGGAGTCTTGGGCGGAGCATGCTTTGGTGCCTCCGGGGGACATTTGTCGAGCTGCGACTTGGTCGTCGCTGCACACGTTCAGTAAGCATTACCGCCTGGATGTGGCAGCGGCTTCGGATGCTCGTTTCGGTGCGGCGGTCTTGTCTGCCGGCTGGAAGGGTCCCTCCCATTGATCACTGTTCTGGTACATCCCAGAGGTAGAGGACTGAACTGGAGGAACGCTAAGGAAATGATAATTACACTTACCTGGTAATTGTAGTTCCTTTAGTGACGACAGTTCAGTCCTCCTTCCCGCCCGGGTATTTTCAGGGAGTTCCTGATTGGTAGCCGGCGACAGCTGTTTACAGGTGAGTCTACATTTCTTTTCTCTATGCTTGCCTTCTCGATGACGGGGCAGGTCGTAAGAAAGCCTTGTTGGGGGAAGGACGTCTAGTTTTTTAGGGCTACGTGTTCTTTTGTGTAGCTACTTATTTGTTGCTCCTTTGAGTCTGCTTTGTTATAGTTTACACTGGGATGCAAGTGGAGGTGCAGCAGGCTATATCCAGTGATGTCGTCATTCTGACAGACCAGTCTCCTAACTGCAGGAGGAGATTGACAACCCAGAGGTAGAGGACTGAACTGTCGTCACTAAAGGAACTACAATTACCAGGTAAGTGTAATTATCATATCTTTTACTTGCAGCCAGATTTTGTGTCTCAATGTGTTCAAAATATGACATGCGATCAAAAAGTATTGCGACTTGTACAATAACACAAGAAGTAGAACACTGACAGTTGTAATTTAGTCTTTCAAACTTGTCTCCTTCTGATAAAACACACTTCTTACGGCGTTCCTGCCACTGCTGGAAGCAACTTTGAAATGCTGCTTTCGTTATGTTGTGAAGCTGCTATGTCAACTTTTGCTTAATGGTCTCAAAGTTGTCGAATGTCCTTCCTTTCAGTGGTAATTTCAGTTTTGGAAACTGTCACAAGGTGCAAGGTCAGATGAGTAGGGTTGGTTGACTTGCTCGATTTGGTATTTGACCAAGAACTGCTGGACAAGATGTGATGTGTGAGCTGGGGCGTTATCATGAAGAAACGCAGCTCTGGCCTCTTAAGATGACCTATATTTCTCAAACAAGTCAGAACTTGGATGTAGTATTCCTTATTGATGGTTTGCCCTTTTGGAGCATATGCATGATGAAGAATATCCTGTAATCAAAGAAAATTGTGAGCATGAGCTTGACATTGCTCCTCATCTGACAGGCTTTCTTGGATCTGAGATAGCCTGGAATCTTTCATTGTGAGGATTGAGCCTTAGTTTCCAGTCATAAGCATAAACCCATGGTTCATTGCCAGTAATCTTTTTGATAAAATTTCAGTGTAGTCCAACTTCCTGACTGCAGACAGTGTCTCTCTTTTTTTTGGTCAGGGGACAGGATTTTTAGCATGAATTTTGCAGATGCACATCTTGTCCCCGAATCGACGGCAAGAATGGACAGTGCCGACCCAAAACTGATGCCCATGTCCTCAGCAAGCTCCCTGATAGTCAATCAACGATTTGAGCATATTACGGGACGCACTGCTTCAACTTTGTCTTCATTCCTGCTTGTGGATGGCCTTCCAGAACGTTTGTCACTGTTAACACTTTGGAATCACTCTTGGAAATGTTTGTACCAGTCAAACTTGAGCATTACTCATGTGTTCATCACCATACACTTGCTGTAACTCGTTATAAGTCTCTGCACGCATCTCCAAGTTTCTGGCTGAATTTAATGCAAATTCACTGTTCAATTTTTTTCACTCCATTGTAAATCTGACAAACTGCTTTTACGTTATACCAAACATGTGATGAAAAAAGTGCAGGAGTACTGCAGCCATGCTACACGCTGCACATGCAGAGCACATAACTAGGTCACTGCATGCTTAATAGCATTGTAGTGCGATGTATTGTTACATAGCTACACAACAAGTCTTGATACTTTTTTGATCGCACCTTGTAAGAATTTCAGTGCCCAGGCTCGCTGGAGAAATAGATTCTCCGGGAATAAGCAGAAATGAAGCTCTCGCATATATGTGCCACCAGAGCCCATGCAAGAACGCTCCCCAGCATCCATAGGAAACTTTTGGGAGCTCCACCATACATGCATGCTTGCCTTCCTGCCCGAAGAAGCCATCTTACCTCCGTCTTCTTTCTTCTGCAGAGCCCTTCAGATGTTTCTGACCACAGAAAAACGTGATCCTGTATCCTTGTGTTTTTTTCTCCTTTTTTTTTTTCCTAAAGCCAATTCAGTTTTTGTTCAGGTCCTGACCTTCCTGCCTGTCGATTTGGTGTGTCGCTGCCTTTTTGGGGGTGTTTTGTCGTGTGTTTTCTCTCGCACGCCTCCCTGGCTGGCCAGGACATTGGTGTCCTTTGACTTGACAGAAGCAGTCTTCCCCTAACATGTCAAAGCAGACCAGTGTTTTTTAAAAGTGCACCTGGTGTGCCTGCACCATTGTGATGATGGAGCGCCATAATTAATGCATACAGTGCCTTGGGCCCAACCATGAGCCCCTCCACTTGCATGTTGTGTTTACAGATGATCTGAAAGTGCCTCAAGAACCAGGAGAAATGCGTGTCTGTTTGGGGCGCTGGCATATACATTGGTGCCCTCGAGGGGCTCCCTGAGTCTTTGGCTCAATGTGGCAGGCAAGCTCCTTTAGAGACATGGGGCTGTGGTGGCCTGGACCAGAAGCTGTCTTTCAAAGAGACAGGCCCACTGAAGGATTGCTCCTCCCACCTTGTTGACATCAAAGGGTGATGCTAAGTGTGGGGGGAGACCCCAAGAGCACCAGCATCTAATCCCCCCTCGATGCAAGATTGAGGTGAAGGCCAGGTGCAACCTCCCAAGCTTCCCCAGCAGAACGTTTTTCCTCCTAAAGCCCTGGAGGGCTGTTAGGAAGTCCTGATAGTCTGCATGGCTGCCCCCAGCTCCAACTGTATTGGAGACAGCACTCCTGGCTTAGTGTATTCAAGCCTTGGAAAGGAGCCTGGCTGCATTCCTGGCTTCTCAGGCTTCGAGGTCCTGATGCCCTCAGGTACCTCAATGCTAGCGACGGCACTGCTGATGGTGATGCAACCTATTCTTGAAACCCACACCTTCCCCAGCATGGGAGAGGACTCGGGTCAGCACTCAGATTCTCTATCGGTGTCTATGGTGGTTTCTCTGGGTCCAAGGGACCGTGCAATAGGCTCCTCAGAAACTCTGCTCCTCTGGCATATCCCTTCTATCTGTGTCCTTCTTTTACTGCCAACTCCAGATTTTGATCCTTTCACCTTGCTGCTCCTTATGCCTCTAACAAACTTACCTGAGTCTGTGCGGCAGGTCTCATCTCTGGCCCTTTTTAAATCCAGGCTGAGAACTCAACTCTTCAAGGCCACTTTTGGATCCTGATCCGTTCCCTAGATGTATCCTAGTCCTCAGCTGTTGTGTTTTCTTTCTTTACTAGATTATATGTTCTGAGCTGGGACAGTCTTTTTACATGGGTCTGTACAGTACTGTATTGTATATGCCTTATAGTGCTATACAAATAGAAGTAGGCATCGGGAACCCCAGATGCCATTCTCCCCTTCCGAGCACCAGAGGCATCGAGAAGAAACCCATCAGTACTTTTGACTGACTTTCTGAATCAGTCAGCAGGTTGGGAGACAGAGGAGGAGTCCTCGGATTCTGCTAGACATCAGGACATCCTGTCATTTCCTTTACCACCGTACAAGCATTAGGAATCTCATTCCATGGGATCTGGCTGTGAGTGTGGTGGAGGTGCAGGGAGTCTGACCAATGGCTCTTGGGACAGCTACCGCTGTTTGAATGCTGCTAACGACGCCTTATTCTTCTCCATAACATCAGGCAGGCACCATTGGGGTAGCCCATACACATCAAGGACCACGTCCTCTTTCCTGCCTATAAGTTTGGATTGATCTTTCACGACTGCGGAGCGTGATCTGAAGGGCTGTGTCTAAAGGAGTGAGATCCCTCCTTTGACGCCCCTTTGGCGTCTCAGCGGCATTAGAGTCTTCAGGTTCCCCTTTGTGTTCTTTGTATTTTATCTTTGTTTCTTTAATGGGGAAAAGGAAGGCTAAAACCGGGAGCAGAGTGCTTGGTGCTTCAGCAAGTTTGATAAAATCGGCTGGCCCCCTTGATGAGCATTTTGCTCCATTGCCATTTGCGCAGTCTTCTCTTGATGGGAGATCCCCTCCACCTTGCCCTGTTCTTTTGTTGTCTGCTGCTCAATCTGGAGAGTCCTCTGATCAGGTAAGGTGTACTGATTCATTAGTGACTGCCTAAACCGGTTCCATTAGTAAAGCTTGGCAGCTCTTCTGAGCTTCCAGCCTTGCTTCCTGATGCAGAGATTACTTTGAAAGATGTCTGGGGGGGCTTTTAAAATGTATTGATGAGAAGATGTCGTCTTTAACTTCTTTGTGTCTTTTCTCAGGAAGCTGTGTTCTTTACAGCAACTTGATGGGAAGGTTTCGCTTGTGGATATTGCACTTACTAAGCTAGAGTCTCAAGTCCTTCCGCTGCATGCAGCAAATGTTGCAGGGATTAAAGATTCCTTAGTTTTGCATAATAAGCTTGAAGCTCTTGAACTCTATGCGTTCATGTAATTTTGAGTTTTTTGAATTTTCCTCATACCTCTCTTGCACCTAAGATTCTTTTTAGATAAATATTTGAAGGAAGTTTTATCCATACCAGAACCTGTTGAATTTTCTCAGCTTTATTATATCCCCTCAGGCTCAAAAAACGTTAATCCTGTTGAAGGGGAGCTAGATGTGGTGGAACCTTCTATTTTTAATTTGACTGCCTTTTTAGAGGACTCCCTATATCTTATCAAGTCACGTTCCATTTTGTTGGTGACTTTTAAGTCAATAGAATTTAAACATTGTATCTTTAGGGCATTCTTTAAGTTTGTCTGTTAAATTTTGTGGACAGTGTGAATGTTTTTTTTTTTTTTTTTTTTTTCCCCCCAATGTTGCTCGTATCACCCAATTCAGGCAGAGGCTCTTTTTTTGCTTTGAAGCCTCAGGTCATGGGTGCTATGTTTTTTCTCTGTTTTTCCTTGTAAATGCATCAATTATGATGGTGCTTCCTATATCTTTTCTGATAGTGCACGCCTGGAAAAACGTATTATTCACCCTTAACTATTTCTGAAAGGCAAGGTATTTTAGAGGTGGTTATTAGAATGCTTCCCATCTGTGGGCAGTTTGTCTTATTTGCTTGCTTTTTTGTTTCTTGTTTTTTAATTTAGCAGCTGGATTCCCTTAATGTGGACTTTATCGAGATTATATTTCTTTCGTTTTGGATTAATTCCTGTCATGTATCTTGCAATTGACCTTGTATTTGGTTATTGTAAACTGATTAAAATCCTATATTAAAAATAAAAAAAAGAAGAGATAAAGGAAACAGTGCCAGATGAGGTTTGGCAGTTGACAAAGCTCACCATTCAGGTGCTGGAGCATATGGGCTTTGTGATTACCCAAAGTCTCACCTTCAGTCCTCTCAGCTACTTGAGTTCATTGGGGCTGTCCTCAGTGCCATCCTAGCTCAAGTCTTCCTGTCCATGGATTGAGCGCAATGGCTAGTTGTGGTAGTTCATGACATCCAGAGCAGCCCTTGCTCTACAGTGCATCAGATACTCTGCTTGCTCGGTCACATGGCCTCCACAGTTTCACTCCCTTAGCTCACTTGTGAATGCGACAAGTACAGTGGACCTTGTGCACTCAATGGTATTAGGTCACCGGCTGCCTCAAGGACAGGGTGATAGTTACTCCACCACCCAAGGAAACTGTCCTGGTGGCTGCACTCACAGAACCTGCTCAGGGGTCTTCTGCCTTCCAACCCACTTCACATCAGTGTACACTGACCACAGATGCTTCCAGACTGGACTGGGGAGCCCATCTCGATGGACTCCTCACACAGGGCCTCTAGATGGTACAGGAGAGACTGCACCAGATAGCTCAAGGTTTGTGCCATTGTGAACACACTTTGGGCATTCTGGGTGCATTTGGCCAACCAAGTAGTCCTTATTCAGATGGACAATCAAGTGGCAATGTTTTACATCAACAGGCGGGGTGGCATGGGCCCATACCTCCTGTTGAGAAGCGGTACATCTCTGGAAGTTTGTCATCTCCCACGGCATGATCCTCAGAGCTATAAACTTGCCTGGGAGCTCAGTGTACTTGTGGACTGCATCAGTAGGGTTCTTCAGCCACACAAATGGATCCTCAACAGGGAGGTTGCGGGCCACATCTTACAGATGTGGAGTACCCCAAGCATCAACCTCTTTGTGACTGAGTAACACCCAGGTGGTGTAGCTCTGCTCCAGGATCTTAAGCGACCACTGGATAACCTTGGATGCTTTCCTGCTGGACTGGTGCGTGAGCCTTCTCTATGTGCTTTTCAACAATTTTGCTTGTGGAAGAAACTCTCTTCGAACTTCAGGCAGACAGGGGTTCTAGGATACTTGTCAGACTGCACTGGCCCAGGCAGCTATGGTTCAGGCTCTTGCTGTGCCCTGGATCTTGTCTCCCAAGACAGCAGGACCGTTCTTCATTCCAACATCTGCTCCCTGGCCCTAACGGCATGGATGAGTGGAAGGTTCTTGCGGAATGTCATCTTCCTGCAGAGGTGGAGAATGTGCTCCTCACTTTGCAGAAGAACTCCACACACCATGCCTACGCCTTAAAGTGGCGCAGATTTTCTTGTCTTGTGTGCAGGCAAGGGGTTTGGACACCACCTCTTGCATGGTGAAAGCCTTGCTGACACTGACACATCTCCTCCACCTTTCCTACTCCAGTCTCAAATCTAACTCCGTTCAAGTTCACTTAAGTGTGGTTGTCACTGTGGTCCTGATGGTAAACCCATCTCTGTGCATCCTCTTGTAGGCCGGTTTGAGAGGCCTTCTGTTCTCAAGGCCCCCAGTCAAGCCCCCCACTTGTAGTGTGAGACCTCAACATTGTGTTGGGGCAGCTCCTCTCTGCCCCCTTTGAACTATTGACTTCTTGCTCACTCAAGTATCTTACCTGGAAAGTGGTGTTTTTGGTGGTGGTCACCTTGGCCCACTGGGTTAGTGAACTTGGCTCTGGTGGCACCTCTGCCTTACACCAGGTTCCATCAGAATGGAGTGGTCCTGTGGATGCACCCTAGGTTTCTTCCTAAAGTGGCTTCATCCTTCCACCTTAACCAGTCAGTGGTGCTGCCCACCTTTTTTTTTCCCCTCAGGCAATAGGGCTGAGGCAACATTGCACACATTAGATTGTAAGAGAACTTTTGGCTTGCTACTTTGGAAAGGACAAAAGCCAATTGGCATTCTACCCAGCTCTTTGTTGCTTTTGACCTCAATAGGCTGGGTGTGGCCGTTTCCAAATGGACCCTGTCTGTGGGGTTGCAGACTGCATCTCCTTTGCCTATGCTCGGCTGGTCAGAGCCTGGAACGTCATGTAATGGCTCATGTCCAAGCTATGGCTGCCTCTGTGGAAAATTGTATGTGCTGTGTCCACGGTGGAGATCTGTAGAGCTGCTATGTGGTGTTCAGTCCACACTTTCACAGCCCATTACTGTCAGGATATAGATTCCCATCATGACGACAACTTTGGCCAAGCCGTATTCCGGCACCTGTTTGTTACTTAGATTCAGCTCTTTCCCACAAGCCCTTTTGTCCGTCCAGGCTACCGTATTCAGGTGTTCGTCTGCACCAGAAGCTGACTAGACAGGTCCTAACGGAGATTGCTCGTGTTTCTCTAAGTTCTCCCGTTGATTGCCCCAATGGGCTTTTTGGTAGCCTGGAGCTGGGGAGTCCCATATTTGAGGACTTTATTCCTGCTTGTTCCTGGAGAAAGCATAGTTACTCACTTGTAGCAGGTGTTCTCCAGGAACAGCAGGAATAAGTTCTCACTATCCTCCCATCTCCTTGTGGAGGAGGGGTTTTAGTTAAGCTATGTCATCCTGAGGTAAGATGGCTCCTTCAGGCAGGAAGGCATGCCCACTTGCATGCTGGAGCTCCCAAAAGCTTCCTATGGAAGCTGGGGAGTGTTCCTGTGTGGGCTCTGTTGATGTCGCCCATATGTGAGGACTTATTTCTGCAGTTCCCGGAGAACATCTGCTACAGGCGAATAACTACATTTTATGCTAGGAAATGTTGAAGGCAGAAGATGTCAGATGGCCTACAACAAGATGAGCAACCTTCGGATTTAAATTGAAGATGGAGTGTTTTGGAGATGGTCTATCCATGACTTTAACTCGATGGTAGAATCTGCCGCTAATGATTAGCTGTCTTGGCATTCCTTCACGATTGAGGAGCCACTAATGGATATTTAAAGAAAAATCCAGCAAAATTCAAGTGGCTCAAAAAAAAAATAGTGCATGCAATTGGTGTTAATTCATGGAAACTGACCATTTTATTTAAAAAACTGGACACACAATAGTCTCCATTTCCAAACTTTATAATGTAATTGCATGGATGCATGATCAGTTGTTTGATCAAGCAAGCATGCACTGAAAACTATGTACTAATGTTGTCATCTTTCTGTTCTGTGTATTTTAATGTGGGCTCTTGGAGTTAGTCCCACCTCTTTGTTTCTCTCCTAAATGCTTGCTTCTACCTCATTTAGAGGTTCTGTTGATCACTTTCCACCATGCTATGAATTGTAATTTGCTGTCTTTGAAATTTATTGTCCAGAGCATTTGTTTTCAGGATAATTGGAAGCAATTGTTCCACTCGCTGACACAAGTATAGTGTGATTACTTTCACTTTGCAGACTATCTTTGTTCACCCAATTGGTTTTATAGGGTTTTTTCTCCCCCTCATTGGTTTTGATCTATGTTTGTGTGTATCATCTTTGGACAAGATGTTAGTTTTCTGTTTCTTGGACAAACTGCAGTTATTGCAGGCATGTCTTTATTTAGCTTACACATCCTTTTTTGTTCTTACAGGCATCGTTTCTAACAAAGAAGTTGAACATTGGGGGAAAACGAGTAAACCTTGCTATATGGGTAAGTGTATGTGTGTGTGTTGGGTTGCAAGGGTGTGCTTGTGTGTGGGGGTTGTGTGTGTGTTCCTCATTTAACCTGCCTTTTTAGAAGTTAACTTTTTTTTTTCTTTCTTTTTTGAAACAAGCCAAATTGAAGATATTAAATTTTGGTTCAGTAGGAAAACTTTCTAAATATACTTTGATGGGGCCGGAGTTAGCCATTTCATAAATGTGTGGTAGTTAGTAAATTGGTATCATGTTTAAGTGTCGGTTGGTTTTATTTATGTTTAATTTGTTGTACTGCTGTTTGTAATCCACTTTTGAAATCTGTAGACAGTGGAGAAAAAAATGTCTTTAAATACAACTGGTGTGTTTATCTACAGCGACCGTTTTAGGTTCTAAATTGACAAGGTTGCATCCACTCAGGTCTAGTGGAGACAGGTGTCTGTTATGAAGTCTTTGACTAGCGCAGCACTTGTGTGCAGACTTGCATAATGGTAAATGACCATCCTTCACATTTCCCAGATTAGCCTATCAAAGCAGCTGTGCTCTTTAATAAACATTAAACTACAAGAGAGCCCATATGGCCTATCCAGTCTGCCCGTCCATAAGAATTCCAATCCCTTCATTTCTCTGATTGTGTACCTATCCTATGTTTTCTTGAATTTGGATATAGTTCCTTATCCTGCTAGACCAGTCCAGCCAGTAGGTAGAGGCAGATTAGAGCAACTCTAGGTGATTATCACTTGGTATATCCACTGATACAGTACTGAGAAGCTAGTATTTGTCTGCAGCAGGGCACAAGGTGTGTAGACTGTTGCAGATAGGCCTGTCTCTCCTGGTCAGGAGACTGCAGTCCAGGCCTGTGTGATTGAGACCTGTAGGTCCAACATTGCTCAGAACTTGGGTACGCCCTTGTCTACTCAAGCCAGCAGCTTCCCTATGTCCAACAATTACCATGGGTTCCAGACATGGTGGGCTGGAAAATATATAGGAGCATCACATGGGGTCTCTGAGGGAGTTGGTAAGTTGGACCAGAGCCCCCTTCTTCCCTCTTGCTGTTTTCTATCTGCTTGCAGAGCTCTGATTACTTTTTTGTTTCTGTTTTTTGCCATTACTATTTGTCTGTATTTGGTGGTCTTACCTAGCTGCCTACCCCCCCCCCCCCCCCCCCAAAAAAAAAACCCCATTAATAATAATCTCCAGCTGCTGGGCTTCTTGAACTGCTGGGGCAGCCTTTGAGTTTCCTTGGCTGGGCTGACAGTACTGGGATTCTCTTCTTCGGTTTTCCTTTTAACTACAGCCTGACCTTCTCTTTTTATCCCCCACATGGAGCCCTGCTGAAATACCAAGTGCTGGGCAGTATGTGCCTTGTAGCTCTAGTCAGGTCCATTCTGCTGCAAGCTCTTTTGGCACCTTGTATAATGGGATACCCTGAGCACCATTTTTTTCCCTTTTCCAGCATTTTGGGACTCTCCCAATAGAAGGCTCAGAACCCAGTGCAGATTTGGATGCTTTATTACTACTACTACTACACATTTATACAGTACAGATACATACAAGACTGTGTGTCTCTGCTCATCAGAGCTTACAGTCTAGTCAAGACAGACAATACAACAGCAGAGGACAAGAATACAACTAGGGAAAGGTGAGGAGACACATAGACTAAGCAGAACAGGATCCAAAAGCAGCCTTAGAGGTGAGTCTTTAGCATGGATTTGAAAAGGGGCAGAGATGAAGCCAGACATACAGACTCAGGTGGTAGTTCCAGGCATAAGGTGCAGTAAGGTGAAAGGATTAGAATCTGGAGTTGGCAGTGGGGGAAAAAAAGGGGACAGAGAAGCAGTCCACCAGAAGAGCGGAGTTCATAAGGAGGGGTGTAGGGAGAGATTGAGAGAGGAGAGGTAGTGAGCAGTAGAATGAATGCATTTTATAGGTTAGAAGGAGAAGCTTGAACTGGATACTGAAACGGAAGGGGGAGCCAATGAAGTGACTTTAGAAGAGGGGTGTTATGAGCATATTGGGTTGGCGGATGATTAGCCGCACAGCTGAGTTTTGAACAGATTGAAGGGGAGAGAGATGATTCAGGGGGAGACCAGTAAGGGGGAGGTTGTATTGTCAAGTTGGGAGATGACTAAAGAGTGGATAAGTCTTAGTAGTGTGTTCAGAAAGAAAGGGGCAAATTTTGCTGATAAGATCTAAAACCTGCCATTTCTATCAGTTGGATGTGTGTGGAGAAGGAGAGGGAGGAGTCAGATGATCCCCCCCCCCCAAGGTAGTGGGGCAGGTGGCCATTGTAGATGCCTGCCAGGCCTCTGAAGGGGGATCATAGTGAAGAGACCTCAAGCTCCAACTGGCAGTCCCCCACATGGCCCCAGTTTTTCATTGTGGCTGGCTTTGAACAGCACCTGCTGAAACAACTTGCATGCTGTTTTCAGTCTTGTTGGCAGTCTCGGGACCCTCAGCCATCTTTATCACTGGTGGCAAGGGGGTTAAGCACCCTCTCTTCACTTCTTTGCCTGTCTTTCTTTAAGAGCCCAGCCTTATCTCCTGTGGGGGTTGGATGGAAGATAGTGTATTCTTTCCCATGTTGAGTCTGAGGAGGAAGGGGATCTACCTCTTTCACAGAGGATCTTTTGCTCTTCTCTTCTAAATCAGGACACTATGAAATCCTTACATATAGCAAAGGGGCAGACTACAATATGTAAGGGTCATAAGTGAATAGTATGGGTGTCGTCCTGTCATGTCTGCCTCCCTCCCCCCTTGTTTACTGAGCCTGTGCAGCAGTATTGCAGTGAAAGATGTCCAAGTTTGGGCTTAGGAGCCCTAAGGTACCCTCTTTCCCAGGTCAAGCTGGATCATCTTTTGGGTTCCCCTGGGTGGGAGGTCCCTTGTCTAGCAGTGACTAAGCAAACTGTCCCAGTTGAAGGGGGCACTGCATCCAAGGAGTATCATGACAGGAGGTAGAGGCCCTTTTATGTTTTCTGCTTTAGGCTCTAAAGCAGCTTTGTGTGCAGACTTGGTGGCCTGAGACCTCTTGTGTGGGGTCCATCAGCTGCTGGACAGTGCAGAGATTGGAGTCTGGACCTGTTTATGGCTAGCCCTGTATGACTTCATCAAAGTCTCCTCCAAATGCATTGCAGTGGTGGCTTTGGCTTGCAGTTAGTTGGTTAATGCTGTCAAGTTATAGCTAAACAAGCTTTTCTTTTTAGGGGCCGGTAGCTTTTTGGAAGGATCTGGCACTGTTGGTGAGAGACCTTGGTGGGGCTTGTCCTGAGAGGCTCAAGACAGACCCAGGGGTGCTTAGGAACACCACCTCTTAATGCTTTGTGTGGAGTATGGTGATTTCCTTGGGTTGCTAGGAGTCTGGGTAGGGCCTAGTCTTCCTGTGGGCCTAAGTCCTTAAAACAAAAAAAAAGTTCTTTCATGACTGTGTTCTCAATACTGGGCAGCAGCTCTCTCGAGTCAGCAAGCCCCCATATCTTACCATACTCTAATCCCCAGTTTTGCTATGTGTTTTGTCTTAGACATGTTCCCCATGAAGATTTTGCAAATATACCCCAATCTCCAGGAACAAGCAGGAATGAGTCTTCACATATGGGTACGTCGGTACCGACGGAGTATGCGTGGGAACGCTTCCCAGCGTCCAATCAAGAGCTTTTGGAAGCATCCCAGCATGCCTGCATGCTGCCTTCCCGCCTTTCCCAACTGCCTCTCCTCAGTTTTCGTTTTTCCGCGGAGCCGGCAGGACGTCGTCTTGTTTTTATTTCTTAGTTTTCCTGTGGTCGCGGCTGTCTTCCCGACGCCACCGGCTTTTTCCTTCATGGAACCGCCAGACACTTTCTCCAAGAAATGTTCAGACTGTGGCGGTACAACTTTATTTTTAGACCCTCGAAGTCTGTGTCTAACCTGCTTGGGTCCTGACAACAGTTTGGTGAGAAGAGGTCTTCAACATCAAGGTTCCCTCGATACATGGTTGCCCTCCAACTTCGGGGCACCGTCCCCTTCTTCCACACAGGATCAGGTAACCCACAAACAGTCTGTTAAGACTAGCCAGTCCTCGAGTGGTAGGTCTCATGCACAGCATGTAGACGGCTCCGGCCTTGCCCTCGAGGGCCCACTGGCTTCAAAACCCCGGCGGGAGTCTTCGGTCTCCAAAGCACATAAGGGGTTTCAGGTTGTTCCTGGGGTTCACCCCTCACAGAACATACCTCAGCCGTGTCCGGTGGTGGCATCCGCTTCGAGCGGTACCGGTACCCCAGCATCGGCACTGGTGTTGGATGAAACACTTCTCACCAGGGATCGTCATCTGGCGTCCTCGGTGCCTTCGGGACCGGTGGATACTCTCCAGATTGACTTTCCATTATCGGTACCAGCACCAATACTACCACCGACGTCGGTACCCTCCAGACGTGCATCGATAACCTCGCTTCCTTCGATGCCGAGTCTGGAACCGATCTCCAGTCTGGAGGACTGGGTACCGACTCGTCTTGGTACTGGCTCTCGGCGGTACCAAAGGCTCGGTTCCGATGACTCGGATCCGCAACTCTCGGTTCCCCTGAGGCCGATTGAGTTACCACTGGTTGACCTTCCTTCACCGGTATCAGACACGGTACTGAAATAGATACCGACGTCCTCATTACCTTTACGGTCAGTGCCTTTCATGCTTCGCTTATCAGGCTCTCTGCCCTCGATGCCGAGTTTGGAATCGATCTCTAGTCTGGAAGACTGGGTACCAATACATTCTGGTACCGACACCGATCGATACCGGTGGCTCGGTACTGAGGATAGCAACCGGAGGTTTTCGGTGACCTCGGCGCTGATTGAACTGTCACCGATGGCTGCTTCGATGTCGCTGTCGGGCTCAACTCCGACATCGGTATCAGCATCCACAGTAGCATCGTGGCCAACTCCTGCCATGTTTTTTTCAACAGGATCGCTCCCTTCTATACCAAGCTTGGAGTCGATACCTGGCATGGACAATGTGGTAATGACGGTCGCTGCTCCTGACAGCCAGTACCGGCGACCATCCCTTAAGCATTCCACACTGCACTGTGCAGGATCTTCTATTCCTATATTTGGATAGCTCTGTCGGTGCTCAGGCTAATTCTTCAGATCTAACCTGTCCAAGGGAGATTCCTGTTGGGGATCCCTCTTTTCAGACTTTCCTCCTGGATATAGCAAGATCTCTTGCCATTCCTATCCCAGGACATGATCCTGCACAAGGCTCTTTTTCTACCAAAGCAAAGAAGAACATAATGCTTCCTTTGCATCATTCCTTGCAGGATCTCCTTCTAGGAATGTGGGAAACACCTTTAAGGGTACTCCCACCTCCCAGGGCAACTGATCTCTCTTATCAGGTGCCCCCCTCTCCAGGGTTTCAAAAGACTCAACTTCCTCATCATTCCATAGTAGTGGAATCAGCAATGAGGCGGGTAGAGAGTAAGAAAAAGCACTCTTCTTATCCGCCAGGTCGTGAGTCTAAGACACTAGATGCCTTTGGACGTCAAACCTTCCAGACATGCTTTCTGCAAGAATTCTCTCATATTTTTTATGAGTCTTTCTCTTGAGGAGGTCACAAAGCAATTACATCTTTTGACTCCTTTCCTTCCAGATTCCAGGAGTACAGACTATTCCTCACTGCTTAAGCATATCCAGAATATCTCTTGGTTTCTTTCTCATGCTTCCCTAGACTCTTGAGTCTGTTAGCAGGACTTCTGCTATAGCTATAGGGGCACGACGTAGAGCCTGGCTCCAAGCTTCTGACTTGGACAAATGGGCACAGCAACTGCTGGGACATACTCCTTGCACTGGAGAAAATCTGTTCAACAAGGAGTCTTTACGTCAGGTTACTCAGTTGTCCACTGATTTACCTGTTCCTAAGGGTTGTTCTACACCTTCTTCTGTCCCAGTAGGTAGGAAATGTCCTACCAAACTTTCTTCCCACAGGAGAAGGTTTTATTCATCACTTGCCCATCATACAGATGTTCCCCAACAGGGGAGGCATCGTCCTGGTCTGAAGAATCTAACCTCTCACCAGGCTCAGCAAACCCAGCAACTGCAGGGTTTCTGATCAATCATCATCAGATGCTTGTGACTCTTGGTTAGAATCTACAGTTGCCTCTTCTCAATAGAGGCAATCCACCGCTCATTCTAACCCCTACACATGGATCGCTTTCCAAAAGACATCCATTTTTTCTATATTTCTATGAGCTGTCAGGATGTTCATGCCTATAAGTCACAGGTTTTTCCTCGTTTCCTGCTAGGGAAAGAGGTCTAACCACTATCAAATGATAGTTCCTTTGCCAGCATGTATTTTTTCCTTTCTATAGACTTACTACTTGGTAAGTCGTCTTCAGCTCCATTCTCTTCACCCTCTTACCAGGCTTTTTCCTCTGTAAGAGCGGAATCCCTTCACTGGGAGGCTTTTTCTTCAGCCTCTCTAGTTTTTCTCACTTTACAGTGCGGAGTTTTCCTCTGAGTTACCTCCTCTGTTTCAATCTTTCTTTGGGGCAGCTTATCAGACATGTCCAGAGTTTTCCACTCCTGTCTGTTCTTTCTGTTTTTGAACAGTAAGATTCTTTCTGCTGTCTTGCTAGCAGCTGCCTATGCAGGAGCCTTAATGTTTGGACCACTGGTTCTTGTCGACAAACAACCAGATTTGTCCTCCATTAACATTCTGTCTAGTCTTAGTAGTGTCTCCAAGTCAGTGCTTTCATCTATCTTGGAGATTCTCACTACAAGCTTTCTGCATTGTCTTCTATTTCTGCCATCTCCATTCTCCTGGGTTTGGTAGCATAGTTGGCAGAGATACTGGCTCTCTAGCAGCCAGTTCTATCTCCTCCTTCTCCTGCATCATGCTCTCTGCAATTCTACAGAGAAGCTTTCCACTATGGGCCCTTGCTAGAGAGCATGGGGTTTTTTCTCCTACAGCTACTCTAGATGGTTGGAAAAGGCGCTTCAGTCATGTCTCCCATGACTAGAAGGTTCTCCCTTCTTTTACCATCTCCTTTTTGATATAAAGGACATAGGCCTTCTCTTACGTAAAAGCTTAAGGAGTTGCCAATTCCCTGCTTTGGGAATATCTATGGACCAATCGGGGATATGCTCTTTTGCAGCTCGTCCTCAGGGTAAGAACGCATGATACTTTTTGCCCTTAAGCAGGTCAACATGGTATCTCATCTCTATGCGTCTTCTGTCTACTTACCATGCTAGAGTCCTAGAAGCCTCGAGACTTGCTGGCTGCAGATTAATATTATCCTCTCTTTTCACGTAACCATCCTGGTTATTTTCACCAGCTAGCATCCTTGCAGATCATAACCAGGAGGAATAGATTCTCTATATATCTTCTCAAGTAGGTCCCACCTCCTTGTTAGGATATGTGGAGAGGCATTCACATAGATGAATCTTTCCCTACTGTAGGCATATCTGTCTGTTTAATTACAGACACCCATATTTAGATCTACATATTCATAGTTATCTTTTGTGTGTATTTTATGCCCTTCCATATCTCACTATAGATAGATATATTTTTATGTCTATATATCTATATCTATCTATATCTATATCTATATCTATATCTATATATATAGATATGTGTATATATGTATGTGTATATATGTATGTGTATGTGTATATATGTATCTGTCGAGAGATTTTATTATAGATAGATATTCACATACTTATTCATCTGTCTATGCTCATATAGCTATATGAATCTGACAGAGGGGCTTTACCCAGACCTCTGCTATCCAGCAGGTTTGGGGTTCTACACACACAACCACTCCTGTGGTAGTCAACAATTTTTATACCATAACCTAAGGGTTTAGGTACCTCTGAAGCTCTCCGTGCTCCAATATCTCTCCTAGCTTACCCCAGTTAGGAGAGACATTGTGGATCTTCAGTTAATCACAGGCTTTAATGCCTCAGGCATTTGTCCTCTCTTTTTGGGATACAAGGGGTTCCCATACCCTTTCTCCCCACAAGGACTGTGCCTGTTTGTCCAAATCGGTTAGCCTTTCTCTTTTGCTCCTCAGAGTGAGCCACTCTGCTGCCAAAATAGTTGGGTTTTTGTCATAAAGCCTTACGCTGAAGGCCCACCGTTTTGGTACTACCCCAGTTTTTTCTACTGGGATTACCTGTTACCTTTTTAGGCTTCTGACCTCCACTGTTTTTCCTACAGGTTTATTACCTCCACTTTACAGTGAGGTCCTTTTCAAGGTTCCTCTACTGGGTTCCCAGTAGATCCCATGAACCTCCATACTCTGTGAAATCCTGTCAGAGGAGGTCCATATTGCAATATTCTTTGCAATATCATTGACAATTATCATCCACACATGGACTTCTTCTCTGCAGTCCTATGCTAGGTTAGCTGTTCCACAGCATCTATCTTCAACTCCTACCCTCCATCCTCAGGATGCCTGGTGTTCTGGGAGATAGTGTGGACATGTTCCAACCTATGACATGCTGGGACTCCAGGCATCTCAGCTTGGGAGTCCCCATATGTGAAGACTCATTCCTGCTTGTTCCTGGTGATAGCACAGTTACTTACCTGTAACAGGTGATCTCTGGGAACAGCAGGAATAAGTCTTCACAACCCACCCACCTCCCCAGGAGTTGTATCTCTATCTATCTTTCCTTTCCTTTCCTTTCTCTCTCTCTTTGTCTCAGCTTTAAAACTTAACTGAGGAGAGGCAGTTGGGAAAGGCGGGAAGGCAGCACGCAGGCGTACTGGGATGCTTCCAAAAGCTCTTGATTGGACGCTGGGAAGCATTCCCGCACAGACTCCGTCGGTACAGACGTACCTATATGTGAAGACTTATTCCTGCTGTTCCCAGAGATCACCTGTTACAGGTAAGTAACTGTGCTTTCTAGAGAGCTTACAGCATCTTTTCCTCTCCCTGAGCCTGTGTGTAAGGTTGTAGTGTCTCAGCAGGGGCCACTAGAGCTGGGCCTAGCATTATAGCTGCTGTATCATCTGTCCCAGCTTTCTGTGCTCCCTCGCACAACCATTCTGGTGGAAGTGGGTGCTGCACTGAAGGAAACTCTTCCTAAAAAGGGTGGAAGCTCTCCTCAAATATGCCTTTACAGCTTCAGCTTTGGACATTCAAGTGGTACTGTGTGCAGGCTTAGTGGACTCTGCCCTTATGCTGGATCCAGCAGTTGCTGGATATCTGGAGATTGCAAGATTGGAGTTAGGAGCTCCAAATGGGGCAGATGGAGGAAATTCTGATCAGGTCATGCAGTCCAAGTCCATGGTGGCTTTGGCTCTGGAATTGGTTGACCAGTGTTGCCTCCAAGTTATAGCTGAGCAGGCTTCTATTTAAGGACAGATTGCTCTTTGGAGAGAACTTTGGATAAGTTCTGCTTCAAAAGCTTCTGGAAGGATAGATCCAGAGATCCCAGGAGTGCTTCACATAGGCTCTGCAAGGAACATGGGGATGGCCTCAGGCCAGTAAGTTTGAGCATGGTGTGTTCCTCCCGGTGCTGGGCATTTCAAGATGATGTCCAGTGTTCTCAAGAGTCTGTAACGGTTCCTTCTCCAGGACCAAGCAGGAAGTCAGTCCTCACTTATGGGTGACGTCGGCGCCGACGGAGCCCTCACGGAGCAATTTTCCCCAGCTTTCAAAGAAAGCCTTTGGGAATTGCAGCGCGCATGCGCGGTCGTCTTCCCGCCCGAAGGTGCCATCTTAGCCAGTCTTCTTTTTTCCGCGGAGCCCTACAGACGTCCCCGTCTTGTCCCCGCGAAAAAGTTGATTTTCTTCTTTATTTTATCCTTTTTCTTTCGGTTCGACGCCGATCGTTTTCCCGCCCGGACTCGCGACGCCGGTCTCGAGTCCTCTTACGTTTTTTCGGTTTTTCTGACTTAGTCAGCTTTCGTTTTCGTTTTCCCTGGCAGCCCGGTCCTTTGACCTCGCAGGGGCCCTTTTTCCCCTGATGGCTGCCAGTGGGTTTAAGCGGTGTGGTCGGTGTGACCGAAATATGTCACTAACCGACACACACGACTTTTGCCTCCGCTGCCTGGGCCCGGATCATGAGGAACTGATCTGTGGGCCCTGCAGCAAACTGTCCTCAAAGGCGTTGAGAAGTCGGCGGGATCAGCGTGAGAGAATCTTCGCTGACCCCAGCCGTACCCGGACCTCGTCGGAGGCCTCCGTGTCGAAAGGCTCCAGCTCGGACCGTCGCCGGAGCTCCTCCGACCGGGGTTCTCCCTCCGGGGACCATCGTCGGAAGGAAAAAACCCGCGAGGGCGGCGTCGGTGGACGCTCCTGGCTCCGCGAGGGCCAGGTCGCATAGCCCCGACAGCCGCCCCGGGTCCTTGGAGAAGGAACACCTCCCGAAGCGACCTCGCCTGGAGTCGGAGATGCCTGCCCGGGTAAGTCCTGTGGTCCTTCTGGACTCGCCTCCGCGACAGCCGACGTCGGGCCCGACGCCGTCGGGGCCCGAGTCGGGGGCTGCTGGGTCACCTGAGCTCGGACTCAGGTTGACGGCCTTGGAGAGCAGACTGTCTGCCTTCATGGACCAGCAGAGGGCACTGCTCGCTGGCTTCGCTGGCGTCGCTGCCCCGACCGCCGGGACGTCGACGTCCAAGTCGACCCCGGAGACCGAGCCGATCCTCGAGTCGATGAGAACTCGAGTCGATCCTCGGTCGAGGTCGCCCTCGGCCTCCCGTTCGGGACCGAGGTCGCCGACGCCGACTCCCTCGGCGTCGGGGCGGCTGGCGCCGCACCCTGCCCGGGCCGACCCCACCGAGTCCTCGTCGGAGTCGGTCTGGGAGTCTGAGGAGGAAGAGTCACCTGATTCTTTCCGGACTCTGTGTGTCCCCTCGGACTCACCGGAGTCCGAGCCTCGGAAGCAGTCCCCCCCGGAGGATGCCCGGTTCTCGGACTTCGTTAGGGATATGGCCAAGGCTTTGGCCTTCCCTGCGGATCCCGAGGAGGAGCCTCGAGCCGAAGAGCTCGACGCCCTCCAGTATGACTCTCCCGCGCGGGAACACTTTACTGTGCCGGTTCCTCCTATGCTGGAACGACTACTCTTCCGCATGTGGGAGAGTCCGGCCTCCTCGCCGGTCCTGAGCAAGCGGGTCGATTCTATCTATCGGGTCTGCAAGAGCCCTGGCTTTCAAAAGGCGCAGCTGCCACACCATTCCATGGTAGTGGAATCGGCCATGCATCGTCTTAAGAGCCAGAAGATGCACTCCTCGGTGCCTCCTGGAAGGGAGGCCCGTAACCTGGATGGCCTTGGCAAGAAGTGCTTCCAGGGCTCTATGCTCGCATGTCGTGTCCAGACTTACCAGCTATACATGGGCATGTATCTCCGGGATCTGGCTAAAGAGCTAGCCGGATTCTCCGCTGGTCTCTCCGAGGAGCCCTTGCGGAGGTTCCTAGCCTTGTCCACGGGCATTCGGGAATGCTCAAAGTTCATGTCCCGAGCAGCCTATGATGGCTTTGAAGCCTCGGCTCGAGTGGCCGCAGCCGGCATCGGTGCCCGCCGACAGGCTTGGCTTCAGTCGTCAGACCTTGAGCCCTGGGTACAGGACAAGTTGGTCGATGTCCCCTGCCGAGGCGAAAACCTCTTTGGCAAGCCCATGGCGGAAAAGGCTGCACAAATTGAGACTGAGACTCTCACCCGGACCAGGCTTTCTAGGAAGACCTCCGCCCCTTCCCAGAAAAAGAAGGGCTCGGGGAAAAAGTCCTTTTACCCGAGGAAGGCGGCTGCCTACAAACAATACCCCCATTATCAGGCCCCTGCAGCTCCCCAACAGGGCCAGCAGGCCAAGGGACGGGGTAACGGGTCCCGTAGGCAGCAAGCCCCCAAGCCTGCACCACCAGCCCCTGCTCAGCAGGGTGGGGGTTTTTGACTCGCTCAGCATAGCCTCTCCCCCCCCGCTGGTCACCCCCAGCACCGGAGGCCGGCTGGTTCACTTCGCCCACAGGTGGTCCAGCATCACCGCAGATGCCTGGGTGCTTCAGGTCGTGCGAGAAGGCTACCTTCTCCACTTCCATCAGGTCCCTCCCTCCTATTTTCCGGGAGAGCCTCCGCGCCCCCCTCTGCACAGGGAGTTGCTCCTTCAGGAGTTAGCAGGTCTTCTGCAGGATCAGGCGGTGGAACCGGTGCCACACCACCTGAGAGGTCAAGGCTTCTATTCAAGGTATTTTCTGATACCAAAGAGAACAGGGGGCCTCAGACCCATCCTGGACTTGCGCAACCTCAACAAGTTCCTTGTGCGGGAGAAGTTCAAAATGCTTACCCTTGGAATCCTTCTGCCCTACCTCCAGCAGGGAGATTGGCTATGCTCCTTGGATCTAAAGGATGCCTACACGCACATCCTCATCCACCCAAGCCACCGCCAATACCTAAGGTTTGTGGTGGCGGGAAATCATTACCAGTACAGAGTACTGCCCTTTGGCCTGTCCTCCGCACCGCGAGTCTTCACAAAATGTCTCGCGGTCGTGGCGGCCCATCTCCAGCTTCACGGCCTCTATGTCTTTCCGTACCTCGACAACTGGCTCATCAGAGCAGCGTCCGCTCAGGAGGTCACCAACGCCACGTGCCGCACGGTGGCTCTGCTGCAGCACTTGGGCTTTGTCATAAACTTCGCAAAGTCCACTTTGCTCCCCTCACAGGATCTCGAGTTCATCGGCGCAAGGCTGCACACTCAGGCGCGAGCGTATCTACCGCTCGACAGGGCTCAGCGGCTCATGGACCTAGCCGACCGCTTTCGCAGCCAGCCCCTGGTCTCCGCCAGGCGCTTCCTGAGACTGCTCGGCCATATGGCTTCCACTGTCCATGTGACCCCCAATGCCCGCCTGAATATGCGGTCTGCTCAATGGTGTCTCCGCCGGCAGTGGCGACAGGCCACGGGCGGCCTCGCAGACCTAGTGCGCGTTTCCAAGCCGCTGATCTCGTCTCTCCGGTGGTGGCTCCGGCTGCCGAACCTGACATTCGGTATGCCCTTCCAGTCACCTCAGCCGACCCGGGTGCTGACCACCGATGCATCCCTCCTGGGCTGGGGAGCGCATTGCCAAGAGGCGCGTACTCAGGGCCTCTGGACCACGTGGGAGTCTGCTCAGCAGATCAACTTCCTGGAGCTCAGGGCGATCCGCCTAGCTCTCAAGGCCTTCTCCCACCTGACTTCCCAACAGTCCGTCCTTGTCCAGACGGACAATCAAGTTGCCATGTTCTACGTGAACAAACAAGGGGGCACGGGCTCCTTTCTCCTCTGCCGGGAGGCTCAGAAGCTCTGCTCTTGGGCCGTCAGTCACGGCATTCTCCTCAAGGCAGTTTACCTCCCGGGCCAAGACAATTGCCTTGCGGACAAACTCAGCAGGGTCCTCCAGCCGCACGAGTGGCGTCTGGATCCCTTGGTAGTTCAGAAGCTCTTCCTCAAGTGGGGCCTCCCCACGATGGATCTCTTTGCCAGTCCTCGCAACCGGCAGCTTCCTCGCTTCTGCTCTCGTCTGCCACACCCCCTTCGGGTTGCGGCGGACGCCTTTCTGATCTCATGGTCGGGGAGCCTTCTGTATGCGTTCCCTCCCATCCCGCTAGTCTCTCGGACTCTTTTCAAGGTTCTCCGAGACAAAGCCTTCATGATCCTGGTGGCCCCTCGCTGGCCCAGGCAGCCGTGGTTTCCGCTCCTGCTGCAACTGGCGGTGGAGGATCCAATCCCTCTGGGGGTACAACCGGATCTCCTCACTCAGGATCAGGGGTCCCTCCTGCACCCCAACCTCAGGTCTCTCAACCTCATGGCCTGGCTGCTGAGAGGGTAGTCCTTGCTCCCCTTCTCCTGCCGGCGGAGGTGGAGGAGGTCGTCTTGGCTTCGCGACGGCCTTCTACCCGCAAATGCTACGCCCTTAAATGGCGTCGCTTTGCAGTCTGGTGTACCCAACAGTCTCAGGATCCCTTCTCCTGCCCGGTGTCGGTGATCTTGCAGTACTTGCTGCACCTCTCTAATCTGGGACTTAAGTCCAACTCCGTCAAAGTTCACCTCAGTGCTCTTTCAGCACATCATGTGCCGGTGGACGGCAGACCTCTCTCCAATGACCCTCTCGTAGCGAGGTTTCTCCGAGGTCTCCTTCTACTTAAACCACCTCTGCGCCCGCCAGCGCCTGACTGGGACCTGAATGTGGTGTTGCAGCGGATCACCTGTCCGCCTTTTGAACCTATGGCTACCTGTTCTCTCCTGTTTTCTGTCTTGGAAAACGCTGTTCTTGATAGCCCTCACTTCCGCTAGGCGCGTAAGTGAATTGCAGGCCCTCGTGTCTGATCCCCCTTACACTCGGTTCTACAAAAATAGGGTAGTCCTACGGACTCACCCTAAATTTCTTCCAAAAGTGGTCTCCCCTTTTCACATCAATCAGGAGGTGGTACTTCCAACCTTCTTTCCCAGACCACACTCCAGCCGAGCTGAAACGGTCCTCCATACCCTGGACTGTAGAAGGGCTCTGAACTTCTACCTTGACCGTACGCGGGAGCACCGTAAAGCTGCTCAGCTTTTTGTGTCTTTTGACCCCAATAAATTGGGGCTCCCGGTCTCCAAGCGTACTCTGTCCATCTGGGTTGCAGACTGTATCTCTTGGGCTTATGGGGCAGCCGGACTCTCCTTAGAAAGTCGAGTCACGGCTCATTGCGTTCGGGCAAAGGCTACGTCAGTGGCTTACCTCCGCTCTGTTCCGCTGGCAGACATCTGCCGGGCCGCTACTTGGTCTTCGAGCCAGACTTTTGCGGTCCATTACTGTCTCGAGAGGGAGTCCCGTAGGGACAGTGCTTTCGGACAGGCAGTCCTCCGTAATCTCTTTGAGGTCTGAGCAACTCCTACCCTCCATCCCGGATGTGGGCTACCGGTGGGTGATAATTCAGCGAAGATTCTATCCTTCTGTGCTGCTGAGCTAGAGGGAGCTCATTTTTGTGCTTAGGGTCTCCGGTAGCCTTGAGCTTGGGAGTCCCATAAGTGAGGACTGACTTCCTGCTTGGTCCTGGAGAAAGCGTAGTTACTCACCTGTAACAGGTGTTCTCCAGGAGCAGCAGGAATCAGTCCTCACTACCCTCCCTCCTCCCCTTGGAGTTGCAATCGTCTGCTTATGTTCTTTTTGCAAATTTTTATGCTGTCTTTTTAGCTGTCATCTGACTGGCTAAGATGGCACCTTCGGGCGGGAAGACGACCGCGCATGCGCGCTGCAATTCCCAAAGGCTTTCTTTGAAAGCTGGGGAAAATTGCTCCGCGAGGGCTCCGTCGGCGCCGACGTCACCCATAAGTGAGGACTGATTCCTGCTGCTCCTGGAGAACACCTGTTACAGGTGAGTAACTACGCTTTCCAGAGCCAGTAAGCCCCTCAAGGGAGAGAAGCAGATCCATCCACCAGTGTGCTCATGCTGTCCTTAGAGTCTCTCCCTGGTGTTGAAGGCACTGAATGATTCCCCTTTTGATTTCTTTTTGGAAGGTGTCAAGAATTTGGCACTAAAGGTTGCCTTACTGGTGGCTATTGCATCTGCCAGTGGGTGTTCAAGCTGCAGGCCTTAACCAAAAAAGGCTCCTTGGAGGACATCTTGACAGCATCTGTCTTTCTATGGACTCTGCTATCCTTTCTCCTATGTGTTGTCTTCCTGCCCTCTTCAGAGACATTCAGAAGGGGCCCCTCACCGCCTCTTGATGTGGGAAAGGTGTCATTGAGATACTTGGCAACTTACTAATTCTTTCTGGACAGAATATGCTTTGGTGTCCCCAGAGGATATCTGTAAGGCAGCTACTTGATCATCTCTGAGCACCTATTGTGAAGCACTGCAGGTTGCATGTGGGGGTTGGAGCAGACAACACCTTTTGACCTTCCTCCCACACTAGGTCCTGACTGCTAAGGTACGTCTCCAGTTGGATAATGAAGAAACATGCATACCTGAATTTTCTTTACTTAGAATCCTGATAGACCAGTCTAGCACCTGTCCTGATACTGTTCCTACAGGTTTGGGAGCCCTGCTACCTCTTGATTGTGTTGGCAGTATCAGTGTGTGACAGTCAAATACACAGAGCCAAACATATATATATTTTGTTTTGCATTATGGTGGTTTTGGTTAGTACACTTCCGTTTTTCAGTCTTTTTTTTCTTTTTGCTTGGGGAATGTCGTCTCATTGGCTTCTCTCAGTGCAGCACCAGTAGATATACTAGTGATGGCACAACTGAAAGTCGCTCTGGTTTAGCAAGATTTAAGGAAAGAATAATGGGTATGTGGATTTCTCCATAGGCACAAAATGAGAGGAAACCTTTATTGTATCTGGCCTGAGGTTTAAACAAGAGAAAAAAACATTTCTATTCAAAACATGAAATCTGACAGTAAAAATGTGTTGTCCTCCAAAAGCATTGGATATCAATCTGTGAAAGCCGTGCAACTGCCTGTAACTACTGGTGTTTCAGCGTAGCTGTAAAGATATACCATGAAGCCTCCGCTCTCTGTGTAAAGGTTGGTTTGATCATATTTAAAGTAACTTCTCCTCTGTGTCTCCAGGCCAGTCCAGGAAATGTAGGGTTGTCAGCCCCCTCCAGCAGTTGAGGACTGAAAAGCTTGAGTCTTGCTGACACTATCTCCCCCTAGTGCCAGAGACTCAGTCTTCAGTCCTCAGCAGCTGGATAGAACAGGGTTTTTTCACTGGCTCCCTTTAAGAAAGCATAGAGTGAGGAGAGATTAGAAAAAAAAAAAGGGGGGGGGGGTTCAGATGTCCAGGAGGGTCTGGTGTGCCCTAGTGGGGCAATTCCAGGAGTGTTAAAAATATATCTGAAGATCGGAACGGAAGGGCAACAGAGGCAGAGCCTGCCTCGGGGAAAACGGAGACGCCGGGTCTGCTCACATAGAGAATTGTCTGGGAGCCCCAGATCGCTCTCTTTGGCCGCCTCCTCCTCCTTCTCCTCCTCCTCCATTAATTGTTTTTCAGACCTCGCTAGCAGTGAGGGAGGAAGCGTTATAGGGCTCAGCGGTGGAACGGCAGGTAAGCGGGGAATCGTGCGTCGGTGTTCACATCGGTTAGGCTTCTCGGGCAGTTGGTTTTTCTTTTTCAGTTTTGTAGCGCATGCTGCCGATTTGCGGCGGGCTGTGCTCAGTATGGAAGTGGCTGGGGAGTAGCTGGACCTGGGGCTTTGTCGCTCCTGTTTTCGTCGGGGGAGTTTGCTCGAGCAGGACTCGGTGGAGAAAAAAGCATTGGTTGCAGCGGCAGGTGCAGGTCCAGACGTGGCGAAAAAGGTGGGAACGGCAGCCATGTTGCAGGAAGCTGCCATTTCTCCCGCTCTGACTAAAAAGTCAGGCAAAAGTAAAACTAAGTCAAAAAAGACTTTGCCGGCACCATCAGCATTGCAGGTCTCTTTGGGCCAAAGGAAGTATCTGAGCCATTGTTTTCAGCAGATTTTATTTTGAAAGTGCACAAGGCTTATTGTCTAAAGAGAGGTCAGTCTCGGAGCAGGGGATCTGCACCTAGATTATCAGGGCCCCAAAGGACAGAGTTCCCTGCGGGGGAGGATCCAGGTGAGGGTCCCTCTCAGGTAAATCTAGAGTTAGAGCATGGTCCAGACTGGTTTAGCCAGCCTGCAGAGCTCTTGGCAGGAGAGGACGGAGAAATCCTTTCGGATTCAGGACAGGATCCCTGGGCCGGGGTCTTAAAAGGGGAGATCCTTCCAGGGAAAGATCCCAATATGTTCAGGGTGTTTTGCAAGGAGGAGCTGGGAACTCTCATTGCGCACACTTTGGCGGCTCTCAAAATTGCACTACCAGTGGTCCAAGAGGAACCACTAGAAGATCCTCTGCTTCAGGGGTTTAAAGTGGAGCAGAGGTGTTTTCCGGTTCATAGAGTGATAAAGCAGATGGTGGAATCGGAATGGGAGTGTCCCGAGGCTTCTTTGAGGGGGAGTAGGGCTATGAGTCGGCTGTACCCGGTACCACAGGAGGAGAGAGTTGCTGCGCATGCCAAAGTTTCCACCGTGACAAAAAAGACCACCATTCCGGTGGAAGGGAGCACAGCTCTTAAGGATATTCAGGACCGCAAATTGGAATCCATCCTCAAGCAGGCCTTTGAGACTAGTGCTCTTAAACTACAGGCCTCGATTTGTCAGGCTTAAGTAGCTAGGGCTTCCATTCGGTGGCTCCAGGGCGAAAAGTCGCCGGAAGGAGAGGAGATAGTCTTCCATGAAGGGGCTAAATTAGAGTCAGCGTCTGCGTACTTGGCTGACACGTTTTATGACCTCGTCAGGATTGTGGCTAAGTCTATGGCCTCTGATAGCTGCTCGACTATTCCTCTGGCTGAGCAATTGGACAGCGGACACATCCTCGAAGGTGCGGCTTGGCAAGCTGCTCTTTGGGAAGTCCTTGGAGAAGATTAAGTATCTAGGGGACTCCAAGGGAGGACGGCTCCCGGAGGACAGGCCGAGAGGTCAGCGACCAGGAGGGCTGCAGAGAGGACAAAGATTTCTGCAGATTTCAGGCATCCAAGTATACTGCAAATCATAGAGGGCGTTTTTATGGCCAGAGGACATGGGAGAGTTAGAATATATAGCACTAAATGAGAGGTTAGATATGATTGGAATATCAGAGACATGGTGGAAGGAGGACAACCAGTGGGACACTGATACCTGGGTACAAACTATATAGTAATGATAGAGCTGATCAAATTGGTGGAGGGGTTGCGCTCTGTTAGAGGGCATTGAGTCAGAAAGGATTAAAGTTTTTGCAGGAAACAAAATTTGCTGTAGAATCTCTATGGATTGAAATTCCATGTAAAAAGGGGAAGGCGATGGCAGTGGGGGTGTACTATCAACCGCCTGGCCAGAATGAACAAATGGATGATGAAATGCTCAAAGAGATCAAGGAAGCTAACAAAAGTCATAGAGTAGTAATAATGGGTGACTTCAATTACCCCGGTATCGACTGGGTCAGTCACGGCAGTACATGCTAGGGAGATAAAGTTCCTAGATGAAATAAATGACTGCTTCTTGGAGCAGCTGGTTCATGAACCGACCAGAGGGGAAGCCATATTGGACCTAGTCCTTAGTGGAACACCAGATCTAGTGCAAGAGATAAGGGTGTTGGGGCCACTTGGCAATAGTGATCATAGCATGATCGCCTTTGATTTAATTAGTGGAGGAGGGATAGTAAGGAAATCCACAGTACTACCTTTTAACTTTTGAAAGGGAGACTGATAAAATGAGGAAAATAGTTAAACAACTAAAAGGAGCAGTTGCAAAGGTTAAAGACTTACATCAAGCTTGGGTGTTTGAAAAATACTATCTTGGAAGCCCAGACCAGCTGTATTCCATGCTTTAAGAAAAGTGGAAGGAAGTCCAGTCGGGGGATCGAGCCTCCAGCGGCAGGAGGTGCAGCAACCAACTCTCCCCAATCGGGGCTCCCCGCAGAGGATTTAAAGTTCGCGCCATTGGGCGCGTGTTCCATCCATCTCATCTACCGCCTTCATCAACTCTCCCCAGTCGGGGGATCGAGCCTTCAGCGGCAGGAGGTGCAGCAACCAACTCTCCCCAATCGGGGCTCCCCGCAGAGGATTTAAAGTTCGCGCCATCGGGCGCGTGTTCCATCCATCTCATCTACCGCCTTCATCAACTCTCCCCAGTCGGGGGATCGAGCCTCCAGCGGCAGGAGGTGCAGCAACCAACTCTCCCCAATCGGGGCTCCCCGCAGAGGATTTAAAGTTCGCGCCATCGGGCACGCCCGCGCCTGAGGGCCTCGCCAGAGGGCCCTTTGGCGTGGCCCTTAGGCTGTGGCACTTCAGCAACTACAGCAGTGAAACCAGAGCTCTCACCCGAAAAGGGTCAAGTCTCCCTCACCAGGAAAGTACCAAACAGATAGCCTGGGACTCAGACCGACCCCAACATCTATCCTAGCTTATCTATTGCTACTATATCTGTAAGATATATATAAGGTATATATATGTAAGGTACTATATCTATAAGGTAACAGTAATCTGAATATACCCTTTAGCATCTCACATTGTAATACTTCGTTACAAACAAATCCCCTTCGAATTGAGCTCTGCAACTGTGTCTTATTAACAGAGTACGTTGTTTCTCTTAGCTACGCATTGCTATTTATATAATTGTTTGCATATTACCTCTGCTGTAGTATCCCAACCAATCAAGCAGCACTCACTGTTTTCCTCCAACCTTTATTACCCTACATTGTACCCTTCCATTATTGACTCCTTACATTGTATCCTTTCATTATTGAAACTATGGCTATCTCTCTACTTACATTAGTTAGCCTCTATCTATTAACTAATGCCACTCGAAATACAGCAGCCCTATCTCCTACCACAAACAATATCCCCATATTGCACGGGCTAGGAAGAAAGTATCATTCCTCTTACCATCACTCAGCACAACAGCCACACCATGCTAGGCACTCTCATCTACTATATATCTCCCTCAATACTACTGGTAGCTTCAAGTCCAATCCTACTCCCTCACATACCAACCTAAATTATGCACTCATCAACGCCCGCTCAGTACGTAATAAGTGGCCAGTCGTTACTGACCTTATCACAAAGCTGAACTTAGACATCCTCCTGGTCACAGAATCATGGCTATCAGACACAGACAATGTCCTCATAAACCAACTCATTCCCCCAGCATACTCAATACACACCTGTCACAGAACAGACCGAAGGGGAGGGGGAGTATTCATCCTTTCTAGAAGTAACCTTCAATTTAATCTACTTTTCCTCTAGGAGCACCTCACACATGGACTTAATTACTATAGCTAACAAACATATCATCCTAAATCTCATATATAGAGCTCCTTCTTCACCACCAGAAGACCTATCTAGTATAATAGAGCTTGCATGCAACCCAGAAAGCCCACACAAATCCAACTGGCTAATGGGTGACTTTAACCTCACCTCACTTCACCATAGTCACTCGTCCACATTCCTTGATGCCATGGCTGATCTTAACTACTCTCAACTAGTCAGCTCCCCTACACACCTCAAGGGTAACACCCTTGACCTCATTTTTGCGCCCCATCCTACAACATCTACCAACTTTAACCTTTTACTTACCCCTGTTCCATGGTCTGACCATAACTTGATATCCTTTCAAGTCCCATATCTGCAAAACAGTATCCCAACAACACAGACAAATACAGTCTCATCAGGATCAGCAACCCGCTTCAAAACGCTCGATAAGGATGACTTCATCAGCCGTACCCTTCCAGCTCTTCGTCTACCAACCAACAACCTTGATGAGCTGATCAACAACTGGTACACCACCCTAAACTCCTCTTCACAATTACCCTCCTTGAGTAGACCACCAGCATCCAGCACATCACCAAAAATTAGAAGCCCAAAACCTTGGTTCTCGGCTGATTTACGACTGTCCCTCCAGAATCTAAGAAAACAAGAGAGAAAATGGCGCAGATCGAGATCTCCATCCGACCAAATGGATTATGAAAATGTCCTAAAGAAGCACCGGAAAAAAATAGCTGAAAAGATGAGAGAACACCACACAGAAACCCTTCTCAGATCATTAAACAAACCACGAGACCTCTTTAACATTGCCAAATCCCTAACTAAGGCACCATCTTCCAACCAAACAATTTCAATTCAGCCTCAGTCTTTTGCAGACTACCTTCAATCCAAAACCATTAACACAAAATCAACACTAAGTTTTATACCCAACCCTGTTTCAATTACACAGCCTCTAAAAAGTTTTGTCGCCCCTACAGTGAAATACATCACTGACCTTATTGCTACCTTGAATACCACCACAGCCCCAAATGATCCATGCCCTGCCTACTGGATCAGAGCGTTGCGTGCTGAACTGAGCCCTACACTTACCCTTATCATGCAACTCTCCTTCACAACTGGATCTTTCCCAACATCTCTCAAGCAAACTTCAATACGCCCTCTCCTGAAAAACAATAAACTCGACCCAGCAAAAACGGACTCATATCGTCCCATTTCAAGTATACCCCTTCTAGCCAAAATCATAGAAAAGGTGGTACAAATACAATTGCAGCAGCACATTGATATTTCAGCCCCTCTTGACCCCTGCCAACATGGGTTCCGTGAATCCCACGGCATAGAGACCCTACTAACATTACTTATCAACACCTTAACAAGAGGGATTGACAAAATTGAAAACGGATTCATACTCATCTTCCTGGATATCTCGGCAGCTTTCGACTCGGTTAACCATGTTCAACTCCTACACCGTCTTCAAGAAAAAGGAGTTCAAGGATCAGCTTGGGAATGGTGCAGATCATACCTAACTAACCGATGGCAACAGGTCCGGATAGGATCCTCAACATCCGATCCCTTCCATCAACAACAGGGTGTTCCCCAAGGATCCTCCTTATCAGCTTTACTATTCAACATATATATGCAACCAATTTGTGAAATCATCAGAGCATTCAACGCCGCCAGTTTGATCTACGCAGACGATGTTCTCATATTCACTCCAATAAAAATCAATGCCCCTGACTTCTCCCCAATAGTTTCATGCTTCAATGCGATTACAGACTGGCTCTTATCCCAGAACCTACGAATAAACTTCAAGAAAACCGAAGTCCTATTCGTAACTAGGAATAAGAATTTCTCACCCCCCACTACATTAAAGGTGAGGGATGCGGAACTTCCGTGTAAATCATCGATCCGCTACCTTGGAGTCATCATAGACCAAGAACTGACCTTCAAAGATCATATAAAGCAGACCGTCAAATCCATTTACAACAAAATAAGAATTCTGAAACCACTAAGACCTCTACTCTCCCCGAATGACTTCAGAACAATCTTCCAATCCCTTGTAACACCACATTTTGACTATGCCAACGTCATCCTGCATGGTCTGCCCAAGAGCACCCTCAATCCACTACAATTGGCAATAAACTCAGCAGCCCGCATCCTCTGTGGTACCTCCAGAAGAGATCACATCACCCCCATACTAACAGATCTTCACTGGCTACCCCTACAAGCCAGGATAATTTACAAAGCGCTATTACTGTCCTTTAAAGCAATCAATCAAATAGCCCCACCCTCCCTCTCCTCACTTCTTATCAACACCCCCACAAACAGGCTGAGAAGATCCGCAGCCGCTAATACCCTCGTTGTACCAAAAGAGTACACTAAATGTCACCAAGCAACCAGAGACAGGGCCTTCACCTTCGCACCAACCTGCTGGAACAATCTCCCTCCACATATCCGTGCAATAAAAGACCTCTCTCAATTTAGAAAGACCCTTAAACACTACCTTTTCTGTCTTCACCTTTTAGACCCTAACACTACACCCCTTCCCCCCCCATCTCTCAAATCACCCACACAGCCTCAGACATTCCAACAACATAGCCCTGACAGAACACGAACCAAACTTTCTGCATTCCCAAAGTCATGATCCCAATATATCACCTGAACTGTAAATTCAGACACTGATAATACTCTGTTTGTATATAATTTGTATATAGTTTCCCCTGTTATCTCCAAGTTACCAACCCTGTTATAATGTAAGCAAAGGATTGTCCCAATGCAAAATTTGTTAACTGTAAACCGCACTGGTACCAAAGAGCGCGGTATATAAGAACTGTAAATAAATAAATAAATAAATAAATAAAAACTGCCAGCATGGTTTAAAGGTGAGGTCAGAGAGGCTGTTGCCAAAAGAGCCAAACGACGAAACCTGGAAACAGCACAAGCACTGGCAAGTCAAATGCAAGGCATTGATAAGGCAGGCAAAGGGAGAATTTGAGAAGAAGCTTGCTGTGGAAGCAAAAACGGAAAAAGACTTTTTCAAGTACATTCGTAGCAAAAAACCTGTGAGAGTCAGTTGGTCCATTAGATGATAGAGGGGTTAAAGGAGCACTAAGAGGCGACAAGGTAATAGCGGAGAGACTGAATTCTTTGCTTCGATCTTTACTGAGGAAGATGTAGGGATGTTACCCATGACTGAAGCGGTATTTAAAGGTACGGAAGAATTGAAGGAAATATCGATACATCGGAAAGATGTATTACAACTATCAGATAAACTGAAGAGTAGCAAATCACCTGGGCTGGATGGTATTCATCCAAGGGTGTTGAAAGAACTGAAATATGAGATTGCAGACCTGCTATTAGTAATCTGTGCACTATCATTAAAATCATCTCTAATACCTGAAGATTGGAGGATCGTCAATGTAGCACCAATTTTTAAAAAGGGTTCCAGGGGTGATCCGGGAAACTACAGACCGGTGAGCCTGACGTCAGTACCTGGGAAAAATGGTAGAAACCATCATAAAGAATAAAATTACTAAGCATGTAGATAGTCATGGCCTAATGGGAGACAGCCAACATGGCTTTAGACAAGGAAGATCTTGTCTGACTAATCTGTTATGTTTTTTTGAAGGTGTGAATAAACAGGTGGACAAAGGTGAGTCGGTTGATATAGTGTATCTGGACTTTCAGAAAGCCTTTGACAAGGTCCCTCATCAGAGACTTTTGGCAAAACTAAAGAGTCATGGGATAGGAGGCAGTGTACTACTGTGGATCAGGAACTGGTTAAAAGATAGAAAGCAGAGGCTAGGGCTAAATGGCCAATTTTCCCAATTGAGAAAGGTGAATAGTGGTGTACCCCAGGGGTCTGTGCTGGGTCCGCTGCTTTTTGACATATTCACAAATGACCTGGAAAGTGGAATAATTGAGGTTATCAAATCTGCCGATGACACAAAAAGCTATTTAAAGTTGTTAGAACCCAAGAGGATTGTGGAGGATTGCAAGAGGATCTTGATAAATTGGAAGACTGGGCATCCAAATGGCAGATGAAATTTAATGTGGACAAGTGCAAAGTTATGCACCTAGGGAAGAACAACCCAAACTATGGTTACACGATGCAAGGTTCTACATTAGGAACCACCACCCACGAAAAAGATTTAGGCATCATTGTGGATAACATGTTAAAACCCTTGGCCCAGTGTGCAGCGGCGGTCAAGAGAGCAAATAGAATGCTAGGTATCATAAGGAAAGGAATGGAAAATAAAACAAAAGATATTATAATGCCTCTATATCGTTCCATGGTGAGACCGCACCTTGAATATTGTGTGCAATTCTGGTCGCTGTATCTTAAAAAGGATATAGCGATATTAGAAAGGTTCAGAGTAGAGCCATCAAAATGGTAAAGGGGATGGAAGGATACTCCTATGAAGAAAAGGCTAAAAAGGTTAGGGCTCTTTAACCTGGAAAAGACGGCTGAGGGGAGATATGATAGAAGTCTATACATTAATGAAAGGAGTGGAACGGGTAAACGTAGATCGATTGTTTACCTTATCAGAATATAGAAAGATTAGGACATGCAATGAAGCTACAGGGTAAACTATTTAAGACTAATAAAAGAAAATATTTTTTCACTCAACGTGTAATCAAACTCTGGAATTTGTTACCGGAGAATGTAATAAAGGCTATTAGTGTAGCTGGGTTTAAAAAAAGGTTTGGACAAGTTCCTGGAGGAAAGGTCCATAAACCATTATTAAGAAGGGACCCAGGATATCAATGCTTGACCCAGTACAAGCATTGTGGAACCTGTGTCTTTTGGGAAAACTGCTAGGTATGTGTGACCTAGAGTGGCCACTGTTGGAAACATGATACTGGGCTTGATGGACCTTGGTCTGACCCAGTATGGCATATCTTAGTGAAAATCATTTTTATTAGGCATTTCCAGATAAACAAATAACAACCCAAAATACATCCAAGCAAACATTACAGGCAAAACAATAGAAGTCTAACATAAGCTAGACAAGCTCACAACAACCTAACAATAATAGTCTAACAGAAGCTAGACAAATTCACAGCAAACTAACATGAGCTAGACAAGGTCACCGCCACCCAGGTCCCATACCCGATCCCAAATAACAGATAGCACAGTCACCCCTCAGCGGGCTTCTAACCGTGCACCGCCGGACCAGCAGAAGACGCTGGCCGCAATATCTCAGCACATGCAACTGGGAACAGAAAACATAGGGAACAAAGTATAGAGCATAGAACAGAGGACCCAGGATCAAGTGTTGCAACTGCAACGTAGACCATAACTCACAGATGTATTTAGACAGTGAGACAAAGTCAATGAACAATCCAGAACTTGCCCAACCCTTCTCCTATGCCCCCCCTTCCCTACCTCCCAGCCGAGCAGAGCACCAGTCCTCACCGAAATCTCTTGCATAAGACAGATCAGCCTCTCTCATCATCCCTTCTTATCATTCAATATGCATTCTCTCCCACTGGTGGCCCACTGTCCATAACCGGGGCCCAAATCTCCATGAACGGATCTATCCGCCGCCGGCCAAGTTGCTTTGCCGTGCAGCACTCCATATTCAGCAAAACCCGCATCCGTCCCTCCCAGTCCTGCACACTAGGCGCCGTTGGCGCTACCCAATGCCTCAGAATTGTTTGCTTGGCCACCAGAAAGCCCTTCTCGCACAGTTGACGGTGACTGCCACCCATGTAAGTTGTATGTTCATAAGAGCCAAACAGACACCATTCAGGCGCAAGGCTTACTGGTTGGCCAATCCAGCCACCGAGCTTCACTCCAACACCCTCCCAGAATCTTTGGATGCTAACACATAGCCAAAACGTATGCGCCAGAGTGCCCCTCTCCACCCCACACAGGCGGCATCTATCCGAGTCAGTGACACCCACACGCATCGCCCAAACATCATGCACATATCCATGCCACAAAAATTTGTACTGCACTTCCTGCATCTGCACCGATTCCGAGACTTTGGCTATGCATTGAAAAGCGTGAAGCAAGCGCTCCGGCGTTCCCTCCAAAATTCCATCATCCTGCCATCTGCGTGCTAACCTCGCCAACCCAGACAAATCTTCCCCCACAACAAGCTCTTCCCGCAGCCTCCAAACCGTGATCTTTCCCTCCAGGGCACGAAAAAGATCCACCATTCCCCGCCCCCCTCCCCATAGACTCGTCACACTCCCACAGTGCAGACTGTGCACATAATGCCTCACTTGCAGATAAAAGTAAAAATCCTGCGCTGGCAATTGATAGCGTCCCCGCAGGGACAGGTAAGAATCCAGCTGCGTGACATGCTCCATCCTCAAATGGCCCACATATTCCACTCCACACTGTGCCCAGCGCTTGGCCACCCCACTCTGACTCCCCGGGATAAAATCCCTGTTGCCTCCTAATGGGAGACGATCAGAACATTTCCACTCACACCCCCCTGTAGCGACACAGCTGTCTCCATGCCTGTCGAACTGCCCCAAGATAATTTGAACGCCTCCAAAACTCGGGCACCTCTTTACCCAAACGATGCATCCAATACATCCAGTGGTACGGCGCCGAAACATGGTCAACCAACTCAATCGGAACAATCTCAGCAGTCCCTGCCACTAAATCACAGAGCGGCTGCAGCAGACTAAGCAGATTGTACTCCCGCAGCGAAGTCGGGCCTGCCCCCCCCCCCCTCTCTCTCCGGTTTCAGCAAAGTCGCAAAAGCAATGCGCGCCCTCTTCCCCCTTCCAAAAGAATTTAGACAAGTGGCTCTCCAAAGTTTTTAGGTCCTTCCTCAGGAGCCAAAGCGGGGCATGCCTTAGGACAGCGATGGCGAACCTATGGCACGCGTGCCAGCTGTGGCACGCGAAGGCCTTGCAGCTGGCACGCGTGAAGGTCCGCAAAAAAAGAAAAAGCGGGCTCTGGCTGCTGCCGCGGACGCGGCAGCATGCAGTGTCCCGCGGGGCCCCCTCCGCCCGCTAAGCCCCTCTGCAAGGGCTTTCAGATTCGCGAGGGAGACAGCGTCTCCCTCGCGTCTCTGTTAAGCCCGCAGGGGTTAATGGGAAATTTCCCATCAGCCCCTTTAGACGCGAGGGACTGATGGGAAATTTCCCATTAGCCCCTGCGGGCTTAACAGAGACGCGAGGGAGCCGCTGTCTACCACGCGAATCAGAAAGCCCATGCAGAGGGGCGTAGCGGGCGGAGGGGGCCCCGCGGGACACAGCATGCTGCCGCGTCCGCCGCAGCAGCCAGAGCCCGCTTTTTCTGTTTTTAAATTTGCCGGGGGGGGGGGGTTAGGACTGCTAATGGGCTAGGAGGGGGGGGGGGTTAGGAATGCTAATGGGCTAGGGGGGGTGAGTACTGCTATTGGGCTGTGTGCTGATGGGGGCTGTCTGGAAATGGGGTGATGGGGGGTTAGGACTGGTAATGGGCTATGGGGGGGGGTTAGGACTGCTAATGGGCTAGAGAGGGGGGGGTTAGGACTGCTAATGGGCTAGGGGGGGGTTAGGACTGCTAATGGGCTAGGGGGGGGTTAGGACTGCTAATGGGCTGGGGGGTTAGGACTGCTAATGGGCTAGGAGGGGGGGGTTAGGACTGCTAATGGGCTAGGAGGGGGGGTTAGGACTGCTAATGGGCTGGGGGGGTTAGGACTGCTAATGGGCTAGGAGGGGGGGGGGTTAGGACTGCTAATGGGCTAGGGGGGGTTAGGAATGCTAATGGGCTAGGAGGGGGGGTTAGGACTGCTAATGGGCTAGGGGGGGGGTTAGGACTGCTACTGGGCGCGGGGGGGGTTAGGACTGCTAATGGGCTGGGGGGGGTTAGGACTGCTAATGGGCTAGGAGGGGGTGGGGTTATGACATCTAATGGGCTGGGGGGGCTAGGACTGCTAATGGGCTGTGGGCTGATGGGGGCTGTCTGGAAATGGGGTGATGGGGGGTTAGGACTGGTAATGGGCAGGGGGGGGTTAGGACTGCTAATGGGCTGGGGGGGGGTTAGGACTGCTAATGGGCTAGGAGGGGGGGGGTTAGGACTGCTAATGGGCTAGGGGGGTTAGGACTGCTAATGGGCTGTGGGCTGATGGGGGCTGTCTGGAAATGGGGTGATGGGGGGTTAGGACTGGTAATGGGCTATGGGGGGGGGTTAGGACTGCTAATGGGCTAGAGAGGGGGGGTTAGGACTGCTAATGGGCTGGGGGGGTTAGGACTGCTAATGGGCTAGGAGGGGGGGGTTAGGACTGCTAATGGGCTAGGAGGGGGGGGTTAGGACTGCTAATGGGCTAGGAGGGGGGGTTAGTACTGATAATGTGCTGGGGGGGGGTTAGGACTGCTAATGGGCTAGGAGGGGGGGGTTAGGACTGCTAATGGGCTGGGGGGGTTAGGACTGCTAATGGGCTAGGAGGGGGGGTTAGGACTGCTAATGGGCTAGGGGGGGTTAGGACTGCTAATGGGCTGTGGGCTGATGGGGGCTGTCTGGAAATGGGGTGATGGGGGTTAGGACTGGTAATTGGCTATGGGGGGGGTTAGGACTGATAATGGGCTAGAGAGGGGGGTTAGGACTGCAAATGGGCTAGGGGGGGGGTTAGGACTTAAGGTGGGCTGTTGGGTGGGGATAGGAATGGAAATGGTCTGATGGGGGGTAAACACTGGAGGTGGTCTGATGGGGTTAGGACTGGTAATGGGCTATGGGGGGGTTTAGGACTGATAATGGGCTATGGGGGGGCTGGGACAAGAAATGGGCTGATGGGGAGGGGTTAGGACTTGAGGTGGGCTGATGGGGTTAGGACTGGTAATGGACTGTGGGCTGATGGGGGGGTTAGGACTGGCAATGGGCTATGGGGGCTGACTGGAAGTGGGGGGTTAGGACTGGTAATGGGTTATAGGGGGGGGGCTTAAACTGAAAATGGGGTGATGGGGGGTTAGGACTGGAAGTGGGTTGATGAGGGGGGGATAGGACTGGTATTGGGTTGGGGGGCTGCTAGGACTGGAAATGGGCTGATGCAGGGACTAGAAGGGAATGGATGCTGGGTGAGGCTGGAACTAGAAGGGAGCTGGTGTTGGGGGAGGATTAGAATGGGATGGGGCTGGGAGAGTAAAATGGAGAGGGGAAAAATATTTTGTGTGGGAGGGATAAAAATCTACAATTGGCCGGGTATTGGGAGAGTAAGTGGGGATTGAGGATGGAGGGGTAAATTTTGAGTAGATGAAATAGGAATGAGGAAAGAGCCAAAGGAGAAAGATTAGTATGTTAAAGCAGATGTAGAGAGAGAATGGAAAAAAAAAACAAGAAGACAGAAGAAAGGACAAATGGACAGCAGATGGAGAGTTAGCAGAAGACACGAAGAAACCAGAAGAAAGTGGCTGGAACAATTGCAACTGAAAAAAAATGCACAAAAGGTAGAAAAATATCTCTTTATTTTGAATTTATTAACTGGAATATGTCAGCTCTGGGAAATGTGCATCATTAATTTTTGCGCTTTGTTTAGTACAAGAGGAAATTAATATAGTTTTATTTCTACAGTGTTGTTGTATATTCCAAGTTTGGCTTTTGGGGTTCCCAGTTTAATTATTGTCTTCCTGTTTCTAAATTGTGATTCCTTGTTTGGTGATGGTCTGTTCTGCATGTGTAACTGAGCTGAGGTATTCTGTTTATATAATTCCTATTTGACATTGCCACTTGTTCTTTCCCCAGTAGGTCATGTATTGTTGTTCTCTGAGATGTATTGGTTTAATATTTGCAGTGTTGCCTTTTGATAGGTAGAGTATGGTGCTTTGTGAGTCCTGGTAGTGCTGTTAGGATACGGCGGGTTTGCTATGGGTTCTAAATGGGCAGCGTTTGTAGTAGTTCCTAATGTGCCTGGCGGTTGGTACTGGATTATAGTAATGTAGAAACCTTTTAGTCTTTCTTTATCCATATACTCATTAAGAGGCATGTTTACTAAAAGTTAGTGTATGGTAACATTATGCAAATATTTATGCAAATGAAGCACCTTATGCAAATGGGGCTTTAATTGACGTGCTGGCACTTTGAGGAAATTCTTTGGTTTTGTGCGGCAGTTTGGGCACTCGGGCTCAAAAAGGTTAGCCATCACTGCCTTAGGAGATAGATCCATCGTGGCAGTTCGATCATTTTGAAAAGAGCTATGCGCCCCTTCAAGGAGATTGGCAGCTCCCGCCATTTCTGCAGCCGTTGGAGTGTTTTACCCAACAGGGGCTGCACATTAGCTGCATAGAAACGTCGGAGCTCACGCGGAATCTGGATACCAAGATAGCGGATAGATTCCTCCACCCAGACTAACGGGAACGCACCCTGCCAGCGCCCCCGGGCTCCCCCGCCAACATCTAAACCCATTGACTTCGCCCTGTTTATCCGCATGCCTGAAAAAGCACCAAACTGCTCGATCTGAGACAAGGCACACTCCAGCGACCTCTGTGGCTTTGTCAAACACAATAACAGATCATCTGCGAATGCACTAAGCTTTATTCCCCCTCCCGGCCATTCAATCCCGCAAATCTCCTCTGTCTGCCCTAGCAACCTCAGCAGGGGCTCCATCTGTAAGATAAATAACAGAGGGGATAGCGGGCACCCCTGTCTCGTCCCTCTGCGCAGCTCAAAGGATTCCGAACGAAGTCCACCAACCGTTATAAAAGCCAAGGGTGCCATATATAAGGCCTGTAGCCAGGTTAAGACAGCTCCCTCAAAGCCAAACCTCCCGAGCACTTCAAACATATACACCCAAGACACTCTGTCGAAGGCCTTTTCCGCATCCAGGCTTACCAACAATAAGGGGTCCCCTCATTGCACGCTCCCAGTAGAACTTTACTAATGTTAGAAAAGGCCTCCTGCCCTTTGACAAAACCTGTCTGACAGGGACTAATCAACCGTGGCAGAATCCCCTGTAGTCATTGCGCTAACACCCCAGCCAGCACCTTCATATCATAATTGATTAAAGAGATTGGCCTATAGGAAGCTGGATCTTCCACGTCCTTCCCAGCCTTATGGATCACTGTAATCGCGGCTGTTCGCATATCCCGGGGAAAACCTCCCCCATCTAAGACATCGCCATATACTGCGGCTAGAGTGGGGACCACCTGTAGCTCCAACATTTTGTAAAATTCGGCGCTATAGCCATCCGGTCTGGGAGCCTTATGCGTTTTTCCCCTTCTAATCACTCTCTGGATTTCCACTCCTTCGATTGGCCTATTTAACTCCACACGCTCGGTCTCCGAGAGCTGCGGTAGCGGCGTCCCGTCTAAAAATGCTTTCTCACCACCCCTATCTTCCGGCTCGGGTGTATATAACTGTTCATAGAACTGTCGGAAGACCTCCACTATACATCGAGGGTCGGAAAGTCTTGCCCCGGTACTATCTCTAACCGCGGCCACCACCTTCGACCCCCCCCCCCTCCCTCACCAAACGAGCCAGAAGACTACCCGTCTTATTGCCATATCAGAAGAACTGGTGGCGGTAGAATTGCATGCTATAGACCGCATGTTCCTGCAGAATGCTATTAAGCCTCCGCTGAACCTCCAGATAATCCGGGATATGCTCTTTTCCTCGACCACCTACGGCCAGTCGTTTCAACCTCTGCATTTCCCGTGCTAAGAGCAACACCTCCCCATTGATTCTACGCTTCTCCTGTGCCACATACGCAATGATGTGCCCCCTCATTACGGCCTTCCTGGCCTCCCAGCATAAGGTGGCAGAACTAGCGCTGGGTTCATTGAAGTGCAAATATTCCTCCCACTTTTGCACTAAATATTTTTGAAAGTTGTCATTCTTCCACATCTGTCTAGGGGAAGGCCCATCGAGACTCACCTCGTTCCCACCCTCTCCAATCCATCCGCACCATGGCATGATCAGACACCAAAATAGGCTCGATCTCAGAGCTAAGCACTCTGTCAAATTCCCTCTCTGTCACCAGAATATAATCAAGCCTAGACCAGGTGTGGTGCACCCTAGACAGATGGGTGAAATCTTTCTCCCCCCTGTGCAAGGTCCTCCAAGTATCTACCAACCCTCCTGTCAAACACAGGTAGCCTACCCCCTTTCTGCTCCAACCCCCTTGCACCTGCCCGCCAGATTTATCCAGTACAGGATCATGAGGACAATTGAAGTCACACGCCACAATCAGCGGGATCCTCGGAGCGGCATTCACTTTATGACCCAGCCGTTGAAAAAAAGAGTGATCATAAACGTTTGGGGCATAAACATTTCCTAGAAAAAATTCCTCTCCGTTTAACTTTAAGTGCACAAACATATATCTACCGGAGGGATCCAGGTCCTCTCTCAGCAGCTCTACTTGGATCTCCTTACTTATTAAAATTGCTACTCCTTGTTTCCGACCCCCCGAGGAAGCAGCCAGCACTTGACCCACCCAACCTTTCTGTAATTTAGCATGTTCTTCCGCAGTAAGGTGAGTTTCCTGCAATAACGCTACCTGGGCTTTACTCTTCCGCAGAGCCTGGAGTATTTTCGTTCTCTTAACGGGAGAATTGATCCCGCCCACATTCCAAGAGATAAATCTCATGTGGTGCCTCATTGACTCGCATGTATGGAGGGCAACAGCAAGTTTCTCTCCCCTTGCACAGCCCGGGGTTGCCCAGCCTCAACCCCCAGCCTAGAAGCTACCAAGATTAGGGTGTAATACCGAACTGTGATATAAAGTGGCTCTCCCCACCCGGTAAGGCGTCCCTGCTCTACTCGCCCCGCCCTCCTTGTGAGGACTCCCACCCCACTATCCCCCCTCCCCCCTCCACCCCCAGGTAAAAAACTGCCTATCCCACCGTCAGCCATCATGGCTGACCTACGAGTCCTTACCGTGCACTGCAGGGCTGCCCCGAGTCCCCTCTACCGGGGCCTGCAGGGATATACTGCCCCCTCCCACCCGGCCTCCCAAGTGGCTGCCTGAATCAAGTTTAGACAAGCAAACGTACAAGCTAGGAGGTGCAGATTGCCCTCTCCCGTCTGCGTACAGTCAGTCTCTCACCCAGAACCACACATTCCTCAGCTGCAGACATAAGAGGGAAAGTAAACAAAGAAAACTGGCAGAGAAACAGGAAACAACCAGCTAGTTTAGCAAGTAACAGCAACGTAAAATCTTACATGAACAGTAACACAATAAGCACACATGAACAGTAGGCAGGTAGTTACCCGCTCGAACATCCATGGGGCTAGGCGCACCCAAAGGCAGCCAGTACTGCAGCGCTATTTGCCCTGTTACCCAAAGAGCCAGAGTAGTCAACAGTCAAAATCACCAGAGTCCATATCCCCTTACAGTTCAGAGGCCTGGCTCCCCTCCTCGCCCTGTGTCGGCCGGTTCTTCTCCAAGTTCGTCAAGAATGTCTGTGCCGCCTTCACCGAATCAAAGACAAAAGTCTTACCCATGCTGTACACTCGTAGAACGGCCAGGAACGCCAATGTGAAGCGGACTTTCTTTTGGAACAGAGCTGCACACACCGGTGTGAACTCCCTTCTCCTCGTGGTAACCAAGGCCGAGTAATCCTGAAACAAAAGGAGCTGGTTATTGTTTAAGGTGAGCTGCCAGTGCTGGCGAAAACCCTGTAGCAGTCGCTCTTTATGTGCAAAATTGAGGATCCTGGCAATCACCACCCTGGGCCGAGGTCTGGATGCCATCTTCCCGCCGACGCGGTGGGCTCGCTCCACTTTAATTTCTCCCACCAGCGTGTCAAGTCCCAGAGCCTTCGGCAGCCATTGCTCTATCAGAGGCACTAGCTGCTGATCCGTGGTTGTCTCCAGGAGCCCCACCAGCTGGATGTTGCGGCGGGATTGATTTTCGAGGTCATCAATCTTAGTTTGCAAGGCCTCCAGCTTTGCCCACGTGCTCTCGAGCCCTCGTGTCTGCCGCCCCTCATCCTCTTCTATGGCCGCCACTCTATTCTCTAACTCCTCCATCCGCTGGCTCATCTCCGCCATCGACGTGCCCATGACATCCAGTTTGGATAAGATCTGGTCGAACTTGGGATCTAGCTGCTGCACTACCTCTCTCGCCAGATCCTCAGTGGCCGATTCCACACTGTCCTTGCTCAGCGAGGAGGGTTGCGTGCTCGGCAAGGCCGGGGTGCCAGGCCTGAGCCCCCTCTCTTTCTCCTTCTCTTTGCAGGTCGGAGGCAGCATTGTTCTACACTCCACAGCCTGTTTTTTGGAGTCCGGGGCTTGAGGCGATTCTCCCTCCACTGACGAACCGTTCTCCGGGGGCAGACAGAATATTAGCAGATTTTTTCGAGGCAGCACCGGAGCGAGCGAAGACACGTCTTCACCCGCTCATGTGTCACGTGGACTCAGTATGGCATATCTTATGTTCTTATGTTATGTAGGACAGTCCTTTCGAGGGGCGTGGGGTTTTGGCAGAGGGTATTTCTCCTCTCAGCCAAATCCGTCCAAAAAACCACAATGAAGTCAGGGAGGCCCAGTCGGAAGTCCCAATAGGAGGACGTTTGCAGGAGTTCTATTCTGTCTGGGCCAAGATAACGGATTAGTGGGTGCTCGAGATAATCTGCGACGGCTATGCACTGGAATTCTGTCTGCCAGCATTTGTGGCATCGCCCTGCAAGGCGTCGAACAAACAAAAGGCCCTACAGGAAACGCTACAGCGTTTGCTGCAGCTGCGCGCAGTGGTTCCCATGCCACAAGAGTAGTACGGGTTCGGTCGATACTCAATTTATTTTGTGGTCCCAAAATAGGAAGGGGCCTTTCGGCCAGTTCTCGACCTCAAGCATGTGAACCGCTGCTTGTGAGTGCCGCATTTCAGGATGGAAACCCTGAGATCGGTCATTCAAGCAGTAAAACCAGGAGAGGTGCTGTCTTCTATAGGCCTGTCAGACCTATCTGCACATTCCCATCAGACAGGATTATCAACTGTTTCTGCGATTTGCCGTCCCTATGGGGCATTTTCAGTTCCGGGCCTTGCCGTTCAGACTCGCCACAGCACCGCATATGTTCATGAAAGTCATGGTAGTGGTTGCGGCAGAGCTTCAACAGGAAGGTATTCAGGTGCATCCCTACCTGGACGATTGGCTGATTCGGGCTGGGTCTGAGACGGAGTCAGTCGGAGCGACCAAGCGAGTGGTGTAATTTTTGGAACAGCTGGGTTGGGTAGTCAACCAAGAAAAGAGCCGACTCCGGCCAATACGGCGGTTGGTGTATCTCAGAGCCTTGTTCGATATGGAGGTCGGTTGAGTTTTTCTTCCCGAGGACAAAGTACAGAAGCTTATGAGGCAGGTTCAGAGATTTTTAGGCTTGAAAGCGATACATGCAACTGCTGGGCTCTATGGCGGTGGCTCTGAACCTGGTGCCGTGGGCCATGGCTCATATGCGGCCCCTTCAGCAGGCCTTGTTGTCCTGGTGGTCGCCCCAACATCAGCCTTTGTCTCAAAGTTGGTTTGTCCGGCTGACGTGGGGGACAGTTTGGAATGGTGGCTGGATGTGAACCATCTGCAAGCAGGTGTGCCTCTAGTACAACCAGAGTGGGTGTTAGTGACCACGGATACAAGTCTTTCAAGCTGGGGGGTGCACTGTCTTTCTCAAGTGGCACAGGGATGCTGGTCAGAGAAGGAAGTCGATTGGTCGATCAATCGTCTGGAGCTACGGGCAGTGAGACTGGCGTTCCAACAGTTCAAGGAGCTATTAGTCGGCAGAACTGTTCCAGTGTTTTCCGACAATGCAGTTGCAGTGGCATACATCAACCGGCAAGGGGGCACGGGCAGTGCAGCCATGCTGGAGGAGAGTCTACTATTGTTTCAGTGGGCCGAAGATCATCTGAAGGCCTTGTCAGCGGCACATGTAGCTGGCAAGGACAATGTGCAGGCAGATTCTCAGTCAGTATGCCTTGGATCCGGGAGAATGGGAGTTGAATGCGGCAGTATTTCATGACATCACGGTACACTGGGGACAGCCAGTCATGGACCTGATGGCCACTCTTGCCAATACCAAGGCCGCACGGTTCTTCAGCAGTCGCAGGGAGCACATGTCGGAAGGTCTCTATGCTCTCGTCCAGCCTTGGCTGATAGACGGCCTGATATGTGTTTCCCCCATGGCCGATCGGTCTGCTTCTTTAGAGAATAGAAGTTCACGGAGGTAAGGTAATTCTCATAGCACCGGATTGGCCACGAAGACCATGGTATGCAGATCTGAGGAAGTTGCTGGTAGATCATCCATGGAGGTTGCCCAGTCGGGTCAACTTGCTGTACCAAGGGCCGGTCCTAATGTCGCAGGTGGATCGATTCTTGCTTACGGCTTCGCTCTTGAGAGGCAGCGATTTGTGCCGCCGGGGGTATTCGCAGGCGGTGGTAATGACTATGTTGCGGTCCAAGAAGCATTCCACATCTTCGTCACACCATTCCTCAAATGCGCCAAACACGGATATATAAGAGGAATATTAGGCCCTTTATCGCTACATTGCCGGACATTTCGCTTTTCTTGCAAGGGGGGCTGGACAAGGGTCTTGCCTTGAGCTCTTTGAAGGTACAGCTAGCGGCGCTGGCGTGTTATAGGGGCTGGGTGCAGGGGAGCTCGCTGGCTTTGCATCCAGATGTGGTTCATTTTTTTAGGGCAGTTAAGAACCTAAGACGGCCAGTCAGGGAGGTAGTCCCTCCTTGGAACTTGAATTTTGGTTTTGGAGGCTCTAGTGGAGTCTCCCTTTGAGCCTATGGTGTCGGTAATTTTGAGGGAACTGTCCTGGAAAACGGCTTTCCTAGTGGCGTTGAGTTCGGCAAGGAGGATTTCGGATCTGCAAGCGCTTTCGTGCAGAGAACCGTTTTATACAATTTTCTGCGGGGGGGAAAAAAGGTGCTCTGTCCAGTGCCTTCCTTTCTACCGAAGGTGGTTTCCCGGTTTCATTTGAATCAGTCTATTTCGCTTCCGACTTTTGAGAGTTCTTGGAAAGCTAGAACGGATCATTCCCTTCTGAGATTGGGTCTCGGAAGAGTGCTCCGCCGATGCCTTGTAAGGATGGTTTTGGAAGACGGATTGTTTGATCTTTGGGGGGGGGGGGGTTGCGTAAGGGACAAGCGGCGTCTAAGGCCTCGATTGCCTGATGGGTGAAACGGGCTATGGGGCAGCATATTTAGCGATAGGTAAGGTACCTGAGGACTCAGAGCTCATTCGATTTGTGGCCTAGCAACGTCTTGGGTGGAGCACGCGCTGGTGCCGCCGGTGGATATTTGTCGAGCGGCGACATAGTCTTCCCTACATACATTTGCAAGGCACTATGGATTGGATGTTCAGGCTAGGGGGAGATGCAAGGGTTGGGGCCTCAGCTATCTTAGTGGGGTAGGCGGGTCCCTCCCAAATTTAGGTACTGCTCTGGTACATCCCTGCATTTCCTGGACTGGCCTGGAGAGATAAAGAGGAAGGAGAAATTAGACCTTACCTGCTAATTGTCTTTCCTCGAGTTCTCTCCAGGCCAGTCCAGGGCCCACCCTGTTGGTTCGTGCAGATTCTTGTTGCTATGATTGTTTCTTCTGAGTATTTCAGTCAGGCATTCATATGCATGCTGGTTCTGGAGGACTCGTGGAGGAGCGACCTGGCACTCGGTGTTTTCCTCGGGGGTGGGGGGGGGGCGGCTTTGCCTTCGGAGTGCTCTTCTCTGGACAGGGGGAAGAGTAGGAGGCGTTCTCTGGAAAAATTAAGGGGACTACATCAGTTGGTCCATATTAGGAGTTTATTGTTCCAGTTTGTCTTTCCAGTTTGTTTTTGGAAGGTGTTTTTCACGGTTTAGTCAGGGCAGAGTTGAAGTTAGTATTGTGCTACTTTGTCAATAGAAGACTTGAGTCTCTGGCACTAGGGGGAGATAGTGTGTCAGCAAGACTCAAGCTTTTCAGTCCTCAGCTGCTGGAGGGGGCTGACAACCCTACATTTCCTGGACTGGCCTGGAGAGAACTCGAGGAAAGACAATTAGCAGGTAAGGTCTCATTTCTCCTTTGTAGTTCATAATTCAAAATTCCAGTGCTTTAGCAATGATTTTCATACAATGAAGATCTGTGGTATTCATGAAACTCCTTTAATATTGCCACAGTTGGTACCAGTATTAGGCATTCAAACTCTATGGTGTCTTGGCTTACATAGCAATTGCTTTTTTTCAGTTGTTGAAAACTAGGGCTTTACAGTGGCTGCTTTTTTTTTTTTGTTCTTTTTTTTAAGAATACTGTATTGTTATGGGCAGGATTCTAAATAATTTCTTACATGCATTGGATATCAAACAAATATTGTACGCCATATGTGTTTAAAGGTATCGGAATGAAGATAGATATCTGTATGTATTGACAAATAGTTTTAGACGTTTCATGCTGATAGGCTTGAGCTATAACATGGACATACAGAAGCTAGGTGTATTGTGCCTCAAAGTAAAACAAAATATCTCCAGGAACAAGCAGGAATGTAGTCTTCACATATGGGTATCGTCGGTACCGACGGAACCTGCGCGGGAACGCTCCCCAGTGTCCAATTGGAAAGCTTTTGGGAGCATCTCACAGTGCCTGCGTGCTGCCTCCCTGCCTTTCCCAACTGTTCCTCTCCAATTGTCACCGCAGAAAATTCCCTCCTTATACTTCTTTTTGGTGGTCGCGTCTGCCTTCCCTTGACGCTATAGCGGTGCCGCTGGTGGTTCTTGTCTGTCTTCTAAAAGAAAAAAAATAAATAAATCTTTGTTTCTGGAGTCTTTCTCCAGTAATTTTCTCTTGGGTGCCACACACCATTTTGGGCACTAGGCCCAATTATTTTTCCCTTAAAATGGAAAAACCCACTTCGTGTTTTAAAAAGTGTTCTAAGTGTGATGGTACCATCTCCGTCACCGACACCCATGAGTGGTGCCTTAAATGTTTAGGTCCTGACCACTCTTTCAGAGTGTGTTGCCTGTGGAATGATGTCAAAAAGGGACTGGCAAAACCGAACTGCTAAGCTTAGCACCCTTTTTCCCTCCGATGCAGCCTCCATGGTATCGATGTCCTCCAGGGCTTCATCCTCCTCCCATGGATCTCAGGTAACTAAACATAAATCTAGCCAGTCTTCAAAGGGTAGATCTCCTTCTAAACATCGAGATGCCTCTGGTGTTGCCCTTTAAGGGACTTTCACCAGCAAAAGTGCCCTGGCGGGAGGCTTTGGCTTCCAAAGCACTAACGGGGCTCCAGGATGTTCTCGAGGCTTCAACCTCGGCAGAACTACTGGTGCCATGCTCTGGGGTTCCGGCTGCTTTAACCGGCACCGATACCCAAGCATCGGCAGCGTCGATAGACCAAAGATTCTTGGCTATTAAGCGCAGTCTGGTGGCTCTTCTCACGGCCTCGATGCCCCTGAAACCGCTTCAGACAATTCAACCGGTACCGGCACAGACTGCATCAACATCGGCAGGTATTCTTCGGGGACCGAGTCATGCGTCTCTCTCTGGCATCGACAAGTCGGTACCGGACCACTCCAGTGCTGACTTCGATCGGTACCGTGCCTTGCACGATCACCCGGATCGGAGATACTTTGATTCCTCGGATGAGTCTGAAGACTCCGAAGGCTCTGCCAATACCAGAGTACTTCTTCCCGAGGATTCCTCTTCTCCTCAGCGTAGGATGTCTCCACCAGAGGATATGTCCTTTCAGGATTTTATCCGAGATGTGGCCTGAGGTCTTTCCATCACAGTGGCTCCTGAAAAAGAGCCTAGGGCAAAAGAATTAGAAATCCTACAATACCCTAAAGCTCCCAAGGAGGCAGCTACCTTACCTATTCATGAGATCTTGCATGATCTTATGTTAAGGATGTGGGAAGCACCTCTGACCACATTTCTTCATTCTCGAAGACTCGACACCATGTATCGAGTTCCTCCTTGTCCTGGGTTTCAGAAGACTCAATTACCACACCATTCCATGGTGGTGGAATCAGCCATGAGACGGATGAAGAGTGCAAAAAGGCATGCATCTAATCCCCCAGGACGTGAGTGTAGGACTTTTTTTTTTTCTTTTTTTTTTCCAGCAAAATACATCATCACAAAATAAGGAAAATCATTAATACTAAATACAATATGTATAAGATACACTGAAGATATAGTCCACATCGAGGGAAAAAACAAAGACAATATAAAAATAACTACTCAAGAAAACAGGCCACTTTTAGGGCCAACCATTAGAAGGAGATATAGTACCCAGAGGCTATTCCCTTACCCAACACTTGCCCGATCTATAACAAATTTTTCTAAATGTGAGACATCTGCAAAACCAAAAGAATCTCCCTGATAATTAACCACACATTTACAGGGAAAACGTAAGAGGAACGTTGCTCCCAACGCTAAAACTCTAGGCTTCAGCTGAAGGAATTGACTCCTCCTAAATTGCGTTTCACGGGATACATCAGGAAAAATATTTATAGATTGCCCACAAAATTTAACAGTTTTTGCCTTAAAAAAACTCATGTAAAATGCGCTGTTTAAGACCAAACGAAGATAATGTAACTATTAACGTAGACCTGGTAGTAATCAAGTCTGAAGAGTCCTCCCAGAAAGGCAGTCATATCTGAAATAGGAGCAACAATCTCATCCAAGCCACCCTCTGCTCTATTAACACGCTTAGTACTTGGCAACAAGTAGTAAGCAAGGGAAATACCAATTGGATCAGAAAAATGCAATATTTCTTTAAAGTACTTATCAAGAAGAATCTCAGCAGATAGCAGTGAGGAATGGGGGAAGTTTAGGAAACGCAAATTACAAGCCCAGGTGGAGTTCTCTAAGGCTTCCACTTTGGAATATAATATCAATGAATCCTTAACAGCGGCTGTAGTAGCCGCAGAAAGCAAGCTAATCTGAGAACTCAACTTCCCAACAACCTTATTTGCAGTGAGTGAAGGACTCTTGACACCTTTGGATGTCTATCCTTCCAGGCTTCCATGCTTTCTGCTAGGATCAGTTCCTATATCTTGTATATGGGAATGTTCCTTAAGGAAGTCACAGGAGACTTAAAGCTTATGAGCCCTCTCCTTCCTGATGATAAAAGGCAAGATTATCTTACTCTTGTTAAACATGCTCAGGCTGTTTCCAAGTTTTGTGAATCGTGCAGCCTTTGACTGCTTTGAATGCATAAGCAGAACCTCTGCTATTGCCATAGGTGCACGTAGAATTGCCTGGCTCCAAGCATCTGACTTGGAAATCTGGGTACAGGACAAACTGGGGGAATATACCTTGCACAGGAGAGAATCTAATTGGCAAGAATTGGCAGGAAAAAGCTAATGAGATAGATGCTGACAATATCACTTTGGATAGATTGTCCAAATCTACAGCTGATCCTGCGAGGAAAAGATCCTCTAAGAAACCATTCTTCAGTAAGAAGAAGCTTTATCCCTCCTGTACCCAGCAGGGACATCATTTCGGTTAGTCTGCCCAAAAGGGACAGCAGCAACAACCTAGGCAACAAAGGAAGCCTCAACGGCTCAACAGACTCGGCCTCCAGAGGGGCTTTGACTCCTGTTTAGAGAACTTTGCCTTCCTGGCCCTGAATGGCCCAGAACCCTCCACCATCCCAAGAAGGTTGTCATTTTGCCCCCAGATGGTGTCAGATAACAGCAGAAAATTGGACTTTGTCTATTGTACGAGAGGGGTATAAGCTTCATTTCCTCAGCATGCCCCCTCGTACAATAGTAAGATAGTTCAATTCTCAGACCTCTCTCAATGACCAGTTAGGTCAAGAAGTCACAATGCTCCTTGCTCAAGAAGCAATAGAAGAGGTGCCCATTCCCCAACAGGGTACAGGGTTTTACTCCCCCTATTTCCTTATTCCAAAGAAAACAGGAGGATACAGACCCATTCTAGACCTCAGAGAATTGAACAAATTCCTGTTCAGAGAAGTTCAAAATGATTTCTCTAGGAACTCTGCTGCCATACCTTCGGAGTCGGGATTGGCTTTGTTCTCTAGATCTCAAGGATGCGTACACATGTTCTCATCCATCCAACTCACCGAAAGTTCCTTAGATTCCTGTTTCAAGGGCAGCACTACCAATACAGGGCTCTTCCTTTTGGCCTGGCTTCTGCACCAAGGGTGTTCACAAAATGCATGGCTGTGGTAGCAGCATTTTTCGGCACCCTGGGAATATTAGTCTTCCCTTACTTAGACGACTGGCTCATTTGAGCCCCTTCAGAGCCAGAGGCCAGGGTTGCTCTGTCTCGCACAATGCGCATCCTTCAATATTTGGGACTGGTCATAAACTTCCCAAAGACCAACCTTGCTCCCACTCAATCCCTAGAGTTTATAGGAGCTCTTCTGGATACCAGGCAGACAAGGGCCTTCCTTCCACAGCCCCGCTGCCTTCACATTGTGCAGTTAGCTTCCCAAGCAGTGCTAAAACCTCACCTCACTGCTCGAGAAATGTTAGTTGCTAGGCCACATGGCATCCACCATGCATGTGGTTCCTTATGCTTTCCTCCATATGAGGGCAGCCCAGTGGACCTTATCGACTCAGTGGACTCAGGCGTCAGGGTGCCTGTCAGACAAAACGGCAAACTCGGCTCACCTTATTTTGTCCCTTCAATGGTGGCAGTCGCCCAAAAACCTTTTGGTGGGGTCTCCTTTTCAGCAACCCCCACCCCAAGCCACTCTAACAGATGCTTCGCAGGTGGGTTGGGGAGCCCACCTGCATGACCTCTCTACCCAGTGTACCTGAACATAAGAACATAAGATATGCCATACTGGGTCAGACCAAGGTCCATCAAGCCCAGTATTCTGTTTCCAACAGTGGCCAATCTAGGTCATACGTACCTAGCAGTTTCCCCAAGGGACACAGGTTCCACAATGCTTGTATTGGTTCAAGCATTGATATCCTGGGTCCCTTCTTAATAATGGTTTATGGACCTTTCCTCCAGGAACTTGTCCAAACCTTTTTTAAAACCAGCTACACTAACAGCCTTTACTACATCCTCCGGTAACAAATTCCAGAGTTTGATTACACGTTGAGTGAAAAAAATATTTTCTTTTATTAGTCTTAAATAGTTTACCCTGTAGCTTCATTGCATGGCCCCTAGTCTTTCTATATTCTGATAAGGTAAACAATCGATCTACGTTTACCCGATCTCCAGGAACAAGCAGGAATAAGTCCTCACATATGGGTACGTCGGTACCGACGGAGCCTGCGCGGGAAAGCTCCCCAGCTTCCTAGAATGGAAGCTTTTGGGACCTCCCACTGCACATGCGCACTGCCTTCCCGCCTTCCTGAACAGCTCTCCTCAGTTTCTCTTTTCCGCGGAGCCAGCAGGTCGTGTATCCTGTCACCGCTGAAGAAATTATTGTTTTAGTTTTTTTCTTTAGACCGCGTACCTGCCTTCCCATACCGATACCGGTATCGCCGGTCTTCCTTTTTCTTTCTTGAAAAATTATTTTCTTTTCTTTTATTATTTTTCAGCACTTGGTCACTTCAGTTAGGCCTTCAGGCCTACTTGCATTCTCCACATGGAGAAGCCAGCCCCTGGATTTAAGAAGTGTACCAAGTGTACTGCTGTAATATCAGTCACAGACACCCATGAATGGTGTCTTAAATGTTTGGGGCCTGACCACTCCATTCCGGACTGCCCTTCCTGCTCCCAAATGTCTAAGCGTGGGCTGCAGAACCGGGCCAACAAATTCCATGTGCTGTTTGCTTCAGAGAATCCAACATCACAGTCAATCCCGGTCATCATCCCCGGATGGATCTCAGGTAACCAAACCTTCTGTGGGCAAGTCCTCAAAGAGCAAATCTCCTTCAAAGCATCGAGAGGCTCTTAGTTTTGAGGACCCTGCCCCAGCCAAACAGCCCCGGCGGGAGGTCCTACCTTCCAAAACGCCAATACAGGGGCTACAGGTTGACATCGATGGCACGGCCTCGACAGATCACCTGTTGGACTGCTCTGGGGTACCGGCCCATACCGGTACCGACATCCAGGCAGCCGTGGCGTCTATGGGCAATACTGTCCAATCCATGCAGCAGGCCGTCATGGCTTTCATTAAAGCTGCAACGCCATCGGTACCGCTTCCAGCGGTTCCGGGCCCGGTTCCGGTATCGTCCGCCATGCCGGAACCCAGGCCTTCCTCTTCTAAACGCAAATCGGTACCGTATGGGCTTTCGCTCCATACCGCTTCCATACCCGGTACGCCCGATGTCGATACCGATCGGTATGCGTATCGTGCGTTAGAGGAAACTAGACAATACACCGATTCCTCTGAGGATTTTGTCTCCTCTGATGAGTCTGCAGAGCTCTCCCTTGACCTTCCTGAGGAACCTTCTTCTCCAAAAAGGAGAATGTCTCCTCCAGAGGATTTGTCCTTTCAGGACTTTATTTTAGAAATGGCTAAAGGCCTTTCTATCACTACTTCCTCTGAAAGGGAACCAAGGTCAAAAAGATTGGATATTTTAGGATACTCCAAGTCTCCTAAAGAAGCAGTTACTCTGCCTATCCATGAAATCCTTCAAGAACAATTGATGGATTTCTGGGAGAACCCTTTAACTCTGTCTCCTTATTCCCGTAGGTTGGACACCATGTATCGGGTCCCTCCGTCTCCTGGTTTTCAGAAAACTCAATTGCCTCACCACTCCATTGTGGTAAAGTCTGCAATGAAAAAGATCAAGAGTACTAAAAGGCACTCTTCTACACCTCCAGGAAGGGAATGTAAGACACTGGACTCTTTTGGTAGGAAAATCTTCCAGGCTAGTATGCTTATAGCCAGGATTAATTCCTACAGCCTCTATATGGGCATGTTCCTAGGGGAACTTGCCAAGAAAGTACGGCATTTTGCCTCCCTTATCCCTGAGGATAAACAGGAGGACTTCCTTTCTGTTGTGAAACAACTTTTAGATGTTTCTAAGTTCTCCAACAGAGCTGCCTTTGATTCCTTCGAAGGAGCCAGCAGAGCTTCTGGCATTGCTATTGCAGCCAGACGTCTGGCTTGGCTCCAGGCTTCTGATCTGGAACCCTGGGTTCTAGATGGCTTACGGAATCTGCCCTGTACAGGTGAGAACTTATTCGGTGCAGAGTGGCAAGTTAAGGCCACTCAAATGGATGCTGAAAATGCCACCTTAGAGAGACTTTCTAAGTCCACTTCTACTCCCACTAAGAAGAAGTCTTTCAAGAGGCCTTATTATAAGCAGGCCAGATATGCTTCCAATACTGGCCAGCAATCTTCTCAACCTCGTTTTGCGGCTAAACGTCAGCAAACGAAACAAGCAAGAGCAAAGCCTGCAGCAGCTACTACAGCTCAACAGGCTCCACCCCCTCAGGGGTTTTGACTTGCCCCTAGAGAACTTGCCATTCCTGGTTCTGGACCAACCAGAACCTCTCACCATACCTGGAAGGTTAGCTCACTTTGCTCCCAGATGGGAACAGATCACAACAGAGCAATGGACCCTCTCTATCATCCGAGAGGGTTACAAACTTCATTTCTCCAGCCTTCCTCCTCATCACATGGTGAGACCCTTCAATTCTCCATCTCCTCTCCTAGCCCTGTTGGATCAGGAGATCTCTTCTCTGCTTGCCCAAGGGGCCATAGAAGAGGTTCCTCTTCATCAACAGGGGTCAGGTTTCTACTCCCCCTATTTTCTCATTCCAAAGAAAACAGGGGGATTCAGACCAATCCTAGATCTGAGAGAATTGAACAAATTTCTGTACAAGGAGAAATTCAAAATGCTCTCTTTGGGCATTCTCCTTCCATACCTTCAGAGTCAGGACTGGCTTTGTTCTCTAGACCTACAGGATGCGTATACACATCTACTCATCCATCCATCCCACAGAAAATATCTTCGCTTTCTGTTCAGGGGAAGTCATTACCAATACAGAGTACTTCCCTTCGGTCTCGCCTCTGCCCCAAGAGTCTTTACCAAATGCATGGCAGTCGTAGCCGCATTTCTCAGAAGCATGGGGATTTTCGTATTCCCATATCTGGACGACTGGCTCATTCGAGCTCCAACTCAGTCGCAGGCCCAGATTTCCCTAGACCGCACAAGGAGCCTTCTGCAGTATTTGGGACTGGTAATAAACCTCCCCAAGTCTCAACTCAGCCCTACTCAGTCTCTAGAATTCATAGGGGCCCAGTTGGACACCACCACTGCAAGAGCCTACCTTCCACTGGTTCGGGGTCAGCGTCTGCTGAGCTTGGCCTCCCAAGCCCAGTCCAGTACTCACTTGACAGCCAGGGAAATGCTACGCCTCCTGGGCCATATGGCCTCCACAGTACATGTGGTGCCCTACGCTCGTCTTCATATGAGAGCAGCTCAATGGACCCTGGCCACCCAGTGGACTCAGGCGTCGGGAGCACTCTCAGACCAAATACAAACCTCAAACCGTCTGTCTTGGTCCCTCCATTGGTGGATATCCACCAAGAATCTGTTGTTGGGGGCTCCCTTTCAGCCCTTGCTACCCCAAGCAACCCTCACAACAGATGCCTCCCAATTGGGGTGGGGAGCCCATCTGCTAACTCTCTCCACTCAGGGCACTTGGTCTCCACAGGAGGCCACCCTTCATATCAACCTCCTGGAACTGCGAGCAATTTACCTTGCCCTCAAGGTCTTCCATACCCTCCTTGCCAACCTGACTGTCCTGGTTCAGACAGACAATCAGGTGGCCATGTTTTACATAAACAAACAAGGAGGGACGGGCTCTCTGTCGCTTTGCAACGAAGCTCTCAGATTATGGGCCTTCGCCAGAGAGCACCAAATTCATCTGCTAGCAGTGTACCTTCCAGGAGTTCAAAACTCTTGAGCAGACAGACTCAGTCGTGTTCTGCTGCCACACGAGTGGTCCCTACATGTGGACCAGATAACCAGAATCTTTCAGGAATGGGGGACCCCGGACATAGACCTCTTTGCAAGTCCGTGGAATGCCAAACTTCCCCGGTTCTGTTCCAGGACTCCGTGTCAGGAAGCTCAGGCCACGGACGCCTTTCTCCTCCATTGGGGTCAGGCGTTCCTATATGCCTTTCCACCCATTCCGCTGATTCCCAAGACTCTGTTCAAACTCCAGAGAGATCACGGCTCTATGATCCTCATAGCTCCACGCTGGCCACGCCAAGTGTGGTTCCCTCTGCTTCTACAGCTCTCCCAGGGATCCTCCCTGGACTTAGGAGCTGCACCAGACCTTCTGTCTCAGGAGGACGGGACTTTGTGGCACCCAAACCCCAAATCCCTACATCTCCGAGCTTGGTTACTGAAGGCTTAAGTCTTCAAGACTTTAATCTTTCTCAACCTGTGAAAGATATCCTTCATGCCTCTAGGAAACCTTCCACGAGGCGGTCTTATGCTTTCAAATGGAAACGTTTTTCCATTTGGTGTGCTCAGCAGGGCCTTGACCCTCTGGCACTTCCTTTGAATTCCCTCTTAGACTATCTCCTGCATCTTTCCAATGCAGGCCTTAAGACGAATTCTGTAAGAGTCCATTTAAGTGCTATTTCAGCATCCCTGAAACCTGTAAATGGACAACCTATCTCCTCTCACCCTCTTGTTGCAAGATTCATGAGAGGCCTGACCCTCACTAAACCTCCCATCAGACCCCCCCCGGTCGCATGGGATTTAAATCTAGTGCTTGGTCAGCTTATGAAGCCACCTTTTGAGCCGTTATTTTCTACCTCCTTGAAATTTCTTTCCTGGAAGGTACTATTCCTAATTGCAGTCACTTCCGCTCGTCGCATCAGCGAACTGCAAGCTCTAGTGGCTAATCCACCTTATACGAGATTTCATCATGACAAGGTGGTCCTTAGGACGAATCCCCACTTTATGCCTAAAGTGGTCTCCCCTTTTCATCTTAATCAAGAGGTATATCTACCTGTATTTTTTCCGGCTCCTCATGCCTCCAGTGCAGAGAGGAACCTTCATACTCTGGATTGTAAAAGAGCTCTAGCCTTTTACCTTAATAGGACTCAGCCACATCGAAAGTCTTCTCAACTTTTCGTGGCTTTTGATCCTTCACATTTGGGACTTCCAGTCTCCAAGCGTACACTTTCCAATTGAATTGCTCAGTGTATTTCCTTTGCTTACCAGAGTAAAAACATTCCTCTGGAAGGCCATGTCACAGCTCACAATGTGAGAGCCATGGCAACTTCTATGGCTCATCTGCACTCTGTTTCCATTGATCAGATCTGTCGAGCCGCTACCTGGGCCTCGGTTCATACCTTCACAGCCCATTACTGTTTGGACAAGGACTCCCGCCGGGATGCCTTGTTTGGCCAGGCTGTCCTCAAACACCTGTTCCATTCTTAGACAACTCCTGCCCACCTTCCCAGGATGGATGCCTGAGATCCATACGAAGATGGCGAACCTTGACAGGGGATCCCACGCATCTCAGCTAGGGAGTCCCCATATGTGAGGACTTATTCCTGCTTGTTCCTGGAGATAGCACAGTTACTTACCTGTAACAGGTGATCTCTGGGAACAGCAGGAATTAGTCCTCACAACCCACCCACCTCCCCTAGGAGTTGTATCTTTTATCTATCTATCTTCCTGTCCTCTCTCTATTGACTCAGCTATAAACTCGAAACTGAGGAGAGCTGTTCAGGAAGGCGGGAAGGCAGTGCGCATGTGCAGTGGGAGGTCCCAAAAGCTTCCATTCTAGGAAGCTGGGGAGCTTTCCCGCGCAGGCTCCGTCGGTACCGACGTACCCATATGTGAGGACTAATTCCTGCTGTTCCCAGAGATCACCTGTTACAGGTAAGTAACTGTGCTTTCCACTCCGTTCATTAATTTATAGACTTCTATCATATCTCCCCTCAGCCGTCTCTTTTCCAGGTTAAAGAGCCCCAACCTTTTTAGCCTTTCTTCATAGGAGTAGCCTTCCATCCCCTTTACCATTTTGGTGGCTCTTCTCTGAACCTTTTCTAAAATTGCTATATCCTTTTTAAGATATGGCGACCAGAATTGCACACAATATTCAAGGTGCGGTCTCACCATGGAACGATATAGAGGCATTATAATATCTTTTGTTTTATTTTCCATTCCTTTCCTTATCATACCTAGCATTCTATTTGCTCTCTTGGCCGCCGCTGCACACTGGGCCGAGGGTTTTAACATGGTATCCACAAGGACGCCTAAATCTTTTTCTTGGGTGGTGGTTCCTAATGTGGAACCTTGCATCGTGTAACCATAGTTTGGGTTGTTCTTCCCTAGGTGCATAACCTTGCACTTCTCCACATTAAATTTCATCTGCCATTTTGATGCCCAGTCTTCCAATTTATCAAGATCCTCTTGCAATTTTCCACAATCCTCCTGGGTTTTAACAACTTTAAATAGTTTTGTGTCATCAGCAAATTTGATAACCTCACTCGTTATTCCACTTTCCAGGTCATTTATGAATATGTCAAAAAGCAGCGGACCCAGCACAGATCCCTGGGGTACACCACTATTCACCTTTCTCCATTGGGAAAATTGGCCATTTAGCCCTACCCTCTGCTTTCTATCTTTTAACCAGTTCCTGATCCACAGTAGTACACTGCCTCCTATCCCATGACTCTTTAGTTTTGCCAAAAGTCTCTCATGAGGGACCTTGTCAAAGGCTTTCTGAAAGTCCAGATATACAATATCAACCGACTCACCTTTGTCCACCTGTTTATTCACTCCTTCAAAAAAACATAACAGATTAGTAAGACAAGATCTTCCTTGTCTAAAGCCATGTTGGCTGTCTCCCATTAGGTCATGACTATCTATATGCTGAGTAATTTTATTCTTTATGATGGTTTCTGCCATTTTTCCCGGTACTGATGTCAGGCTCACCGGTCTGTAGTTTCCCGGATCACCCCTCGAACCCTTTATTAAAATTGGTGTTACATTGGCGATCCTCCAATCCTCAGGTATTAGAGATGATTTTAATGATAGTTCACAGATTACTGATAGCAGGTCTGCAATCTCAAATTTCAGTTCTTTCAACACCCTTGGATGTATACCATCCGGCCCAGGTGATTTGCTACTCTTCAGTTTATCTAATAGTTGTAAGACATCTTCCCGATGTATCGATATTTCCTTCAATTCTTCCACACCTTTAAATACCACTTCAGTCGTGGGTAACATCCCTACATCTTCCTCAGTAAAGACCGAAGCAAAGAATTCATTCAGTCTCTCCGCTATCGCCTGGTCGCCTCTTAGTGCTCCTTTAACCCCTTTATCATCTAATGGACCAACTGACTCTCTCACAGGTTTTTTGCTACGAATGTACTTGAAAAGGTCTTTATTTCGCGTTTTTGCTTCCGCAGCAAGCTTCTTCTCAAATTCTCTCTTTGCCTGCCTTATCAATGCCTTGCATTTGACTTGCCAGTGCTTGTGCTGTTTCCAGGTTTCATCATTTGGCTCTTTTTTCCATTTCTTGAAAGATGCTTTTTTGGCAACAGCCTCTCTGACCTCAGCTTTAAACCATGCTGGCAATTTTTTGGACTTCCTTCCACTTTTCTTAAAGCGTGGAATACAGCTGGTCTGGGCTTCCAAGATAGTATTTTTCAACAACACCCAAGCTTGATGTACGTCTTTAACCTTTGCAACTGCTCCTTTTAGTTTTTTCTTAACTGTTTTCCTCATTCTATCATAGTCTCCCTTTCGAAAGTTAAAGGGTAGTACTGTGGATTTCCTTACTATCCCTCCTCCACTAATTAAATCAAAGGCGATCATGCTATGATCACTATTGCCAAGTTGCCCCAACACCCTTATCTCTTGCACTACATCTGGTGTTCCACTAAGGACTAGGTCTAATATTGCTTCCCCTCTGGTCGGTTCATGAACCAGCTGCTCCAAGAAGCAGTCATTTATTTCATCTAGGAACTTTATCTCCCTAGCATGTCCTGTTGTGACACTGACCCAGTCGATGCCGGGGTAATTGAAATCACCCATTATTATTACTGCACTGTAACTTTTGCTAGCTTCCTTGATTTCTTTGAGCATTTCATCATCCATTTGTTCATTCTGGCCAGGCGGACGATAGTACACCCCCACTGCCATTGCCTTCCCCTTTTTACATGGAATTTCAATCCATAGAGATTCTACAGCAAATTTTGTTTCTTGCAAAACTTTAATCCTTTCTGACTCAATGCCCTCTCTAACATAGAGCGCAACCCCTCCACCAATTTGATCAGCTCTATCATTTCGATATAGTTTGTACCCAGGTATCACAGTGTCCCACTGGTTGTCCTCCTTCCACCATGTCTCTGATATTCCAATCATATCTAACCTCTCGTTTAGTGCTATATATTCTAACTCTCCCATCTTGTTTTGTAGACTTCTAGCATTTGCATACAAGCATTTTAGAGACTGTATTTTTATTCATATTAATTTGGCTATTGGTAGACATGGCTAATTTGGGATCTTTAAGTTCTGTCTGCTCCATACTCGAGGGCATTTGGGCTACTTTACTCTTTTTTGGAACCTCTCTGCTTTTTGTAGTATCCTTCAAGGATACATTCTTCCGAACCATGCGCTCTTGGGTGACTGTCGGCTTTCCCCTATTATCTAGTTTAAAAGCTGCTCTATCTCCTTTTTAAAGGTTAATGCCAGCAGCCTGGTTCCATCCCGGTTAAGGTGAAGCCCATCCCTTCGGAAGAGCCCCTCCTTTCCCCAGAATGTTCCCCAGTTCCTAACAAATCCGAACCCCTCATCTCTGCACCATTGTCTCATCCACGCATTGAGACTCCGGAGCTCTGCCTGCCTATTGGGTCCTGCGCGTGGAACGGGAAGCATTTCGGAGAACGCTACCTTGGAAGTTCTGGATTTCAACTTCCTGCCTAAAAGCCTAAATTTAGCTTCCAGAACCTCCCTACCACATTTTCCTATGTCATTGGTACCAACATGTACCAAGACAGCAGACTCCTCCCCAGCACTATCTAAGACCTTATCTAGGTGGCGTGTGAGGTCCGCTACCTTCGCACCAGGCAGGCATGTTACCAGGCGATCCTCACGTCCACCAGCCACCCAGCTATCTACATGCCTAATGATCGAATCACCAACTATAACTGCTGTCCTAACCCTTCCCGCATGGGCACTTGGCCCTGGAGAAACCTCCTCGGTGCGAGAGGGGTTTACATCACCTGGAGGACAGGTCCTAGTTTACAGGATCACTTCCTGCCACACCAGGGTGATGCTCTCCTGTCACGTGACCTCTCTCCTCCATGGCAACAGGGATGCTGCCAGACTGGAGGTGGGACTTCAGGACTATATCCCTGTAGGTCTCGTCTATGTACCTCTCTGTCTGTCTTATGTTTTCCAAGTCTGCTACTCTACTCTAGCCTCTAGAGAACGGACTCGTTCCCTGAGAGCAGAGAGCTCCTTGCACCTAGTGCACACGTAAGACCTCTCACCAGCTGGGAGAAAATCATACATGTGACACTCAATGCAAAAGACTGGAAAGCCCACATCCCGCTGCTGGACTGCTGTCTGCATCTTAGTTTTAAGTTTGTGTTTAGATCTTTAAGTTCTATATGTACTAAAGGGTGCAATGGATATTTATACCACTAAAACTGTACCTAAGAAGTTTAATATACCTTGTTCACCTGAAGCTTAATTAATCTCAGGTCCTTGGTGTATGACTGATTTGGGTAATGAGCTTCACCTGAGAGCACCTCCTGTCCTTTAAGTTGTGCAAGTACCTATAAAGCTGTGATTTTCCCAGGGGAGGGAGGGAGGGATATAACACTTATTAAAAAAGGGCTGCTACACAGTACCTTGTCCTGTGCTGCTGAGGAAAACTATATTCTGATTTGATTTAAATTATAGCTCTTTGCTGCTACTAGGCTCTAACCTATTATGAAATTTAAACTACAAACTCCACAGGAGCCCTATCTTCATATCAACCTCCTGGAGCTCAGAGCAATCTTCCTTGCTCTTCAAGTATTTCACGCCCAGCTTAGCTACAAGACAGTCCTAGTTCAAGCGGACAATCAGGTAGCCATGTTCTATGTGAACAAGCAGGGCAGAACAGGCTCTCTGTCGCAGTGCAGCGAAGCTTTGTGACTATGGGCCCTCGCCAGAGAGCATCAGATGCATCTCCTTGCGGTGTATTTTCCAGGCATTCAAAACTCTTGGGCAGACAGACTGAGTTCTGCTTCCACACAATGGTCTCTCCATGTAGACCAGGTGGCCCAAACTTTTAAAATTTGGGGAACCCCGGACATAGACCTCTTAGCAAGTCCGCTGAATGCCAAACTTCCCCGGTTCTGTTCCAGAATTCCGGCTTGAGGTTGTCAGGCCAGGGATGCTTTCCTTCATTGGGGTCAGGACTTTCTGTATGCCTTTCCACCCATTCCCTTAATTCCCAAAACCCTGTTCAAGCTTCAGAGAGAGAGGTCATATGATTCTCATAGCTCCACGTTGGCCACAGCAAATGTGGTACCCTCTGCTCCTACATCTTTCTCAAGCTCCGCCTCTGGAGTTAGGATCTGCTCCAGATCTTTTTTCTCAAGAGGACGGGATGCTGTGGCATCCCAATCCCCAGTCTCTGCATCTCAGGACCTGGTTGCTGAAAGCCTAGAACTTCACGGTCTTAACCTTTCCCAGCAGGTAAAGGATATCTTGCATGCTTCCAAGAAACCTTCCACAAGACACTCTTATGCATTTAAGTGGAAAAGGTTCACCATATGGTGCTCGCAGAAAGGTCTTAACCCTCTTGCAATACCTCTGGGATCTTCACTGGAGTACCTCCTTCATTTATCAAATGCAGGGCTTAAGATCAATTCAGTGAGAGTCCATTTGAGTGCTCTTGCAGCTTCCTTCAAGCCTCTAAATGGACAACCTATTTCCTCTCATCCTCTCATAGCGAGATTTATGAGAAGCCTTCTTTTAACAAAGCCTCCCATTAAGCCACCATCTGGTACTTGGGCAGCTCATGAAACCACCTTTTGAACCATTAGCCACTACCTCTTTGAAATTCCTTTCCTGGAAGGTTATCTTTCTCATTGCAATCACATCAGCACGTCGCATCAGTGAATTTCAAGCGTTGGTGGCTGATCCTCCTTATACAAGGTCCTTAGGACTCATCCATGCTTTATGCCAAAGGTGATTTCGCCCTTTCATTTAAACCAATCGGTTTGCCTTCCTGTATTCTTTCCAAGGCCTCACGCCTCAAATGCAGAAAGGAGCCTTCATACATTGAACTATAAAAGAGCTTTGGCCTTTTACTTGCAAAGGACACAGCAACATAGAAAATCCTCTCAACTCTTTGTTGCTTTTGATCCTAGTCATTTGGGACTTCCAGTCTCCAAAAGGACACTGTCCAGCTGGATTGCACAGTGTATATCTTTTGCCTATGAGAGTAAGAATCTTCCTCTTGAAGGCCATGTCGCAGCTCACAATGTGAGAGCCATGGCAGCCTCTATGGCTCATCTTCACTCTGTGTCTATCGACGACATCTGTCGAGCAGCTACTTGGGCTTCGGTACATACCTTCACAGCCCATTACTGCTTAGACAAGGACTCCCGCCGGGATGCCTTGTTTGGTAAGGCTGTTCAACATCTTTTCCAGACTTAATCAACTCCTACCCACCATCCCTGGTAGGATGCCAGAGATCCATGGGGGGAAGTGGAGCCCTTCACAAGGGCACACAACTTTCTGGGGCCATCTCCCTGGCATTTGCAGCTAGGGAGTCCCCATATGTGAAGACTGCATTCCTGTTTGTTCCTGGAGATACCATAGTTACTCACCTGTAACAGGTGATCTCCAGGAACAGCAGGAATTTAGTCTTCACAACCCACCCACCTTCCCTAGGAGTTGTATCTTTCTATCTCTCTCTCTTTCTCTCTTTCCCTCTCTTTTGTCTCCGCTTTAAACTCAGCTGGAGAGGGGCAGTTGGGAATGGCGGGAAGGCAGCACGCAGGCACTGTAGGATGCTCCCAAAAGCTTTCCTATTGGATGCTGGGGAGCGTTCCCACGCAGGCTCCGTCGGTACCGACGATACCCATATGTGAAGACTAAATTCCTGGAGATCACCTGTTACAGGTGAGTAACTGTGCTTTCTCTTTCTTGTAATCGTTAGTTTTTACCTTTTTTGCAAATAAGATTGTGTGTGTGATTAATTTGGGCATGGATTCCTTGGAGTGTTAATGTTTTGGGATACTTCTTTCCACATACGTGACAGCCTAATTCAGGAGTGTTCTTTTGGGTCCTCTAGGGCTGCAAAACTGGTCAGGATGTCAGGTAAAGGAAAATGTGAAGATTAACATTGATCTGTATGTAGATGTTCATCAGATTAGAAGTGTTTTGAATTATTCTGCATTTTACTGAGTGGCTCAGTGGATTACAGTTGTATAAAATTTAATATAGTAATTTAAACAATAGTTCTAAAAAAATTAAACCTGTTTATTAGTTAGGTTGTGAAGACAAGTATAACCATTTTTTGATATTGAAGATTCCTTCAACACATGCAGGAATTGTCATTTTAAATAAAAATTATAATCTAATTTAACACTAGAAGCCCCAAAGTGTGTCAATTGACGCAAATGCATCTTCAAAGTTTTATATGCCAGCGCCACTGCTAGAACCTTGTCAGTCATGTTCCAAGACTTTGTTAGCAGGGTCAAGATTTTCAAATATGCATCAAAAATTGACAGATGCACCACTTAATGGGAAAATGAATTTATACCTAGAAACCCCAAAGTACGTCAATTGACGCACTCAATTGTCTTGGATGCGTCAATTGACGTACTTTGGGGCTTCTAGGTATAAATTCATGTTCCACTAGGTGGCGCATCTCAATCACTGTTTACAGTTTTACTCCGACATTACAAACACACGATGACGACATGTAATGACATCACTGCACGTATTTAAACAAATAAGTAACTTCACATTAATTCACATCTGCTTTTCATGCTAAATGCAGTCGCTGTGATAATGCATCAATTGACGCACTTTGGGGTTTCTAGGTAAAATTCCTTTTGGGGCTTCTAGTGTTAAATTTCCCAGTTCCACAGAATACAACTTCAGAAAATTGTTTTTCCTAAAGTGCAAGTAGTTGCATTCCCTTTTTATAAACCATATAATAAAGGCATTCCATTGCATTTCACCCTTTAAAATGTGTCCCTCAAGGACCAGAAATGAACTCCAATTAGCCCTTGTTTTCTCTTCTCTTATAGTTTTAACTATCTGTGCATTATGATTCCCTTATCCTCACATGTTTAGAATCTAGCTAGCAGAGCTCAGTTTTTGGTTGCCTTTTTGTGATTTCTGTGGTGCCTTGGCTTTTTTTAAGTCAGATGTATTGAGGTGTTAGCATCATCCCTGATCCCAGCTTTACCATGAAGGATTAGTTTCTTTTTTATAATTTTACAAAAAAAATCTCCTATTTAACGGCTTTTTTTTTCTAAGTAAACACCCTTTTTTTGCTGTTAATACTTGCTTCGAGTTTAGTTTTAATCCTAGATCTCAAACAGCAAAAAAATGTAATTATGATTTTGCTTGACTACAGGACACTGCAGGTCAAGAGAGATTCCATGCACTGGGTCCAATCTACTACAGAGATTCTAATGGAGCTATTTTAGTGTATGATATAACAGATGAAGACTCTTTTCAGAAGGTATGACTATGACTAAGCTATTTACTAGAGAGAAGTAAACAGATTAAACGCTTGCTATTTACAGCTGGTACATGAGTTGCCACACTTAGATTTATTTGGAGTTTGTTTCCTCAGAGACCAATTTTATACTGCGTCTACACATCTCTTCTAGTCTGGGATGCAAGAGTTCAGTACCACCTGCTGCCTTGGCAGAACAATGCAGGTCTTAGTTTTGGTTTGTGGGTATGCTTGTGATGTTTCCTCTCCCCCTCCATCCCCCATTTCATGGATTGATCTGCTTTTGCTGTTGCTCCTCCCACAAGTTTGAGCTCTTTCTCTGGGAACAAGCAGGAAGTCAGCCCTCACATGGGTGACGTTGGCACCGACAGAGCCCTCACGAAAGCATCCCCCCATCTTTCAAAGAAAGCCTTTGGGAGATGCCACCACGCGTATAGTCTCCTTCCCACCCAAGGGTGCCATCTTGCTCAGTCTCCTTTTTTCCATGGAGCCCTTCAGACGTTGGTTTGGCTTGTCCCCGGAAAAAAATGTATTTTTCTCTGCGTTTCATACTCACCTCTGGTATTGCACTGGTACTCTTCTCACCTACCGATCTTGTTGCCTCGGCATCAAGTTCGATCTATTTTTTTCTAGTGTTTAGTTTCTTTCAGACATGCTTGGCAAGATAGAAGGTCAACGCAAAAGAGGAAGGCCAGCAATGAGATGGATCGATACAATAACAGCAGCTACGGGTACCAGTCTGTCAACAATGAGCCGCCTGACTGAAGACCGAACACAATTTAGGATAGCTATCCAGAGGGTCACCATGAGTCGACTCCGACTCGACAGCACTTAACAACAACAACAATTTCTTTCCTTTTTCCTGGTATCTTCCTGCCCTTTTTTTTTTTTCTCCCATTGGCAGCTTGGAGAGTCTTCGACTTCGCAGGGGTACTTTTTTCCTCCCATGGCTACCAGTGGCTTTAAGAAGTGTGATTGGTGCTCTAAAATCATGTCCTTGACCGACACAAACGACTGCTGTCTCCTCTGCCTTGGGCCAGACCATGACCCGGCAGCCTGCAGTCTCTGCAAAAGGATGTCTAGTAAGGCTCTCAAGAGCCGCCAGCAGCAGCATGATAGGTGGTTCTTTTTTTTTTTTTCCCTGAGTCCCCAGTGCCTTTGAACCTGAGCCTCGTCGTGGGTCCTCAGAAAGGGGGTCTCCCTCGAGGGAACTCAGGAACAAGAAGAAACCCTTGAAGGCAGCATCCTTGGATGGTTCTGACTGGCCGGGTGCTCCCTGGACCTGGTCCCACTGTCAGATGTTTGTCTGAGGCATCGGAGAAGGAGCAGCCTGCGAAGATCCCCCGGAAAGATCTGACTGCGGACCGGCCTCAGTCCCCAGACACTATCCTTGTCAAGGATTCCCCTTCGGAGGAGCCGGTGTCAGGCCAGAGTTCCTCTGTGCCTGCGCTGAAGGCTGCGGAGTCTTCTGGTCTGGAGTCCAGAATGGCGGCCCTGGAGCACAGTTTGTCTGCCTTCATGGACCAGCAGTGGGCGCTGTTGTCCAGCATGACCGGTTCATCTGCCCTGACCACTGGGCCCTTGACATCCAAGATGTCCCCAGAGGCCGAGCCGATCCTCGAGGATCCTCGGCCGAGGTCACGATCCGGGTCCCACTCGACAGGACCGTGGTCATCCCCCGGCAAGTTTGCCAGGCACCGGCCACAGGGCATTGGGGGCCCCAAGGCCCACAGAGCCAACCCTCCTACGACTACTAAGAGTGGGACTCGACAGCTACCGAGAGTGGGAGATGGAGGATGAAGAGTCCCTCTGATACCTGTTGCCATTGTGACATCCCATCTGACTCTTCCGTCTTGGAGCCTCTATGGCGGTCCCTGCCCGAGAATATGGGCTTCCTTGATTTTGTCAAGGACATGTCTAAGGCCCTGACATTCCCAACTGAGTCAGAGGAGGACCCTTGGGCAGATGAGTTAGAGATACTCCTGTATGAGGCCCCTCCGCAGGAATCGCTCACGGTGCCCATCCTTCCTAGCCTGGAATGGCTGATGCTCTGAATGTGGGAGATACCAGCTTCAGTGCCGGTGGTGAGCAAACAGCCCAACTCAATGTATCTAGTCCACCGGAGCCCAGGCTTCCAAAATTCACCACTGCTGCATAACTCCTTATTGGCCAAGCGTCAGCTGAAAAGCCAGAAGACACACTCCTCTGTGCCCCCTGGCAGTGAGGCCCGCACACTGGACACCCTTGGCAGAAAGTGCTACCAGGGCTGAATGCTCATTGGCCGCATCTATGCCTACCAGCTGTACATGGGGGTTCTCAGCTGGTCTCTCCGAGCAACCCTTGCAGAGCTTCAAGAACCTGGCTAAAGCAGTCCATGAATGCTCCAAATTCATGTCTTGAGTGGCCTATGATGGGTTTGAGTCGGTGGCTGGCATCGGTGCGGGCTGCCAAGCTTGACTACAGTCGTCCGACCTCGAACAGTGGGTTCAGGACAAATTGGTCGATGTCCCATGCCAAGGAGAGAACCTCTTTGGCAAACCCATGACCAACAAGGCTGCTGAGCTGGAGACAGAGTTCATGACAAGGACCAGACTCTCCAAAAAGACTGCTGCCCCTCCCTGACAGAAGGGCTTGGGTAAAAAGTCCTCCTAGGAATTGAGCTGCTTACCAAAACTACCCACCTTTATCAGGCCTTCCCAGCTCCCCAACAGGGTCAGCAGACCAAGGGACATGGCACATAAGCAGAAGGCTCCAAAACCCCAGGCACCGGCTGTGGCCCAGCCAGATGGGAGTTTTAGGCTATGCTCAAGGAGTCAATCTACCCCAAGTAGATCAGCAGCCCACAGGGAGGCATCTGGCCCTCTATGCCCATAGGTGGGTGTCCATCACCATAGATTCCTGGGCATTTTGGTTAGTCGGGGAGGGTTACCACCTCCGCCTGACTGACACCTCCTCCTTATTTCCCGGGAGAGCCCCTCAGGTCTCCCCCCTCCCACTGGGACCTTCTGAAGGAGTTGGCAGGTCTTCTTGAGGACAAGGAGTAGAGGAGTGGCCTAGTGGTTGGGGCAAGGTACTTCAGGCCGGAAGGTCGGGGGTTCAAATCCCACTAGAGGACAGCAACCTTGGGCCGGAAGGACTGGGGTGTCTAGTCCCACAGGTGCTCCCTGTGGTCTTGGGCAAGCCACTTAACCCTCCATAGCCCATGTTCCCTGTAAAATAGTTTTCCCCAAGTTATAATGCCCTGTTCAATGTAATTTCAGTTTGTTCAATGTAAACCGTACTGATGCAGAATAGCGCGGTATATAAGAGAATGTAAATAAAATAAATAAATAACATAAAGGCGGTGGAACTGGTGTCCCACCATCTCAAGGGCAAGGGGTTCTATTCCAAGTACTTCCTTGTGCCAAAAAGAACAGGGGGCCTAAGGCCCATCCTCAACCTGTGCAACCTCAACAAATTCCTTGTGAGGGAGAAGTTAAAGATGCTCTCTTGGAACATTGCTGCCCTACCTTCAGCAGGGAGATTGGCTGTGCTCCTTAGACCTCAAGGATGCCTATACCCACATCCTCATCCTCCCCAACCACAGGCAGTACCTGTGATTTGTAGTGGGGGGCAGACATTACCAGTACAGGGTGCTCCCCTTGGATCTAGCCTCTGCCCTGAGAGTTTTCACAAAATGCCTTGCAGTTGTGGCTGCCTCCCTCCGACTCCAGGGACGACTGGCTCATAAAGGGAGGCACAGCAGGCTACCGCACGCACCATCCAGGTTCTGCAACACTTGGGGTTCGTCATAAACTACCCCAATTCTCACCTCCTCCCGACAGTGTCTGGAGTTCATTGGGGCAAAGATCAACACTCTCCAGTCGAAGGCTTTCTTATCCAGGAACCGAGCCAGTCTCAGGACTCTGGCTCGGGACGTACAGTACCCTTAGTGCCCGCTTGACTTCTCCTGCGCTGCCTTGAGCACATGGCCTCCATGGTCCACATCACCCCTGACGCCTCCACATGAGGGTGGCACAGTGGTGTCTCTCTTGGACCTGTGGTCTCAGTCACGGATCACCTCTGAGATAGTCTCTGTGACCCACCAATTGGTGGATTTGCTGGTCTGGTGGCAGTCTCCCCAGCATCTCGAGGCGGGCATGCCTTTTTCAGGCCCCAAGCCCCTCAAGGGTCCTCACCAGATGCCTCCCTGCTTGGCTGGGGAGCCCACTGTGGAGATCTCTGCACCCAGGGCAGCTGGTCACCAGACGAGAGCACCCAGCAGATCAACCTCCTGGAGCTCCATACCATACACCTAGCCCTGAAGGTCTTCTGTCACTTGCTGGTGCTGGTCCAGATGGACAACCAGGTGGCGATGTTCTACGTGAGCAAACAGGGGGGCACAAGATCCAGTACCCTTTGTCAGGAGGTGCTGGTGCTCTGCTCGTACGCAATCCAACATGGTATCCTCCTGCGGGCAGTGTACCTGCCAGGCCAGGACAACCTGCTGGCTGACAGCGTGGCTGCTAAGAGGGTGACTCTGGCCCTTTCAACCTTCCGGTTGAGGTACAAGCTATTTTGCTGGCCTCTCACAAGGCCTCTACTAGGAGGGCTTATGCCCTCAAATGGTGCAGGTTAGCCTGATATTCGGCGCACCATTCTCCTGCCTAGTGGCTCTGGTGTTACAGTATCTTCTCAACCTCTCTGTGCTCAAGTCTAACTCCATCCGAGTGCTTCTTAGTGCCCTGCCAGCACACCACCATCTGGTGGGTGGTAAGCCCCTCTGTCCATCCCTTGGTGACCCATTTTCTTCAGGGCATGCTCTTATCAAAGCTGCCAGTTCGCCTTTCGGCAGCTGAATGGGATCTCATCATAGTGTTGGGGCAGCTCACTTGCCCACCTTTTGAACCTCTGGCTACCTGCCACCTTCGCTTCCTCTCTTGGAAGGTGACTTTCCTGGTCGTGCTTACCTCTGCTCGCAGAGTTAGTGAACTTCAGGCCCTGGTGGTGCTTCACACGCACACACAAAGGTAGTGTTGCCCTTCCATCTCAACCAGGAAATGGTGCTCCCTACTTTCTTTCTGCGACCTCACTCCAGTTGGGCGGAGGCTATCCTTCACACCTTCTGCAAGAGGACTTTGTTCTTCTATATCCAACAGACTCTGGGCCACTGCAAAGCTGCTCAGATTTTCATCTCCTATGACCCCAGTAGGCTGGCAGAGGCGGTGACCAAGGGTACACTGTCCACATGGGTGGCAGACTGTGTTGCCCTAATTTATGAGAAGGCAAGGCTCCTGCTGGAAGGCCATGTCACGGCACACTTTGTCAGGGCCTTGGCGACCTCAGTAGCAAACTTGCACTTTGTCACGATGGTGGATATCTGCTGGGCCGCCACCTGGTCTTCACTCCATACCTTCACAGCCCATTACTGCCTGGAAAGAGTCCTGACTGGACAGTGCCTTTGGCCAAGCTGTGTTCTGTAACCCTTTTGGGGTTTAGGCAACTCCTACCATCCGGCCCTTCTGTGTTCAGGCTACCAGAGTGCTGGTTTCATCAGACGCAGGGGTCCTACTTTGGTCTGTGGGCACAGACTCCATTGCTGAGGAGCCCTGTTCTTGCTATGGGCTTTCGGTAGCCTGTAGCTGGGGTGTCCCATATGAGGACAGTTTTTGCTTGCTTGTTCCCAGAGAAAGCATAGCTACTCTCATAATGGGTGTCCTCTGGGGACAGCAGGAATCGGTCCTCACAACCCTCCCTCCTTCCCTTGGAGTTGCTCCTTTACCATCTTTTATTTTTGCCATCTTTTAGCTCTGTCATCTGACTGAACAAGATGGCACCCATGGGCGGAAACGGGACCATACATGTGTGGTGGCATCTCCCAAAGGCTTTCTTTGAAAGCTGGGGGAATGCTTCCGTGAGGGCTCAGTTAGTGCCGACGTCACCCGTATGTGAGGACTGATTCCTGCTGTCCCTGGAGAACACCTGTTACAGGCGAATACCTACACTTTCCTGATAATGCCCTCTTGCAGAAGGTGTGAAAGACCGTTTCTGCCCAACTGGAGTGAGGTCGTGGAAAGACACTCACACGCATACTCCGCTCACTGCATGTGCACACTATACACACAGTAATTTGTTTGCTGTTCAGACCGCCTTGATTGTAGGATAAGGTGGTATAGAAATCCGTTTAAATAAATAAAATAAATAATGCATGCTCCACCCCTCACCTGTAATAGCACCTGGGTTCTTGGGAACAGATCTCCACACTCAGAGCAATGAGAAGAAAGCAGTAACAGTTAATACAATTCACGCATATAATTGTGGTACACACAGAACCAAAGCGCTTTTGGGAGAGAACAAAACTTGCACCTTCTCTCTCTAACTCTGCCTACTTTGGTCACCTTTTTTATTGGCTTGAAATCCCATCTCACAGCATACTTTCCACCTTATTCTATGTCAACATCATGTTACATCTTTTACTAGTGCATATTCATAACGTGCAACTCTGTCATAGGTCAGATCTTATTAGTATAGGTCATCAGGAGGAGGCATACATGAATTCAGACATAATTTCTTAAACAGTAATTCTAACACAAGCAGTTTTCACAGTGTATGTTTCAAGACTGAAGAGAGGAGTTCTCTGCAACATTCTGTACAATAAACAGGCCTATGCTTTTTCTGTTATCTGACGTTTCTGCAGAGTTTTTAGTAGTCTCTCTTCAAGGTCATCAGCTTAGTAATAGACGTTGGAATCTCTGGGCTACTGAATCTGTGGCGGTAACCCTTTCTGAGGGCTTTCAGTGAATATACTATTATTGAGTAAATTTACAGTTTACATAGCCCTGTACAGACAAGCCTCCTTTCATTTCCCAGGATATTGAGAGAGTGGAAGACCGAAACAACACGTTTTGTATGAGTGTAATTTTGAGTTCAGTGAACAAGCAGGAAGAAGCCCTTGCGTATGGGTGACATCCCTCAATGGAGCCCCATGCAGGAACGCTTTGCAGATTCTACGAGAAGCTTTTGGGAGCCTCCATCACACATGCATGCCTATCTTCTTGCCTGCCACGGAGCCCCATCTACTTTTGCTGTGGAGCCCCAGGAACGTGCTCCTGACCGCCAGCTGAAAAAGTTATGCTTTCGGGCTCTGTGGTGTTTTTTTTCTATTTTGCACCTCGGGAACTTTTCATCTTTTCTCAGGCTTTTTTTTCTCGCTGGTCGGTATTCAGCTATTTGATTTTTACAGCGGCCATTTTTCCAGTCATGTCGAAACCAGCCAGCAGCTTCAAAAAGTGTACTCGCTGTATATGCACCATTTTGGTCACAGACTGTTGCAATTGGTGCCTCAGCCCTGATCATGAGCCCACCACCTGCAATCTGTCTAGACATCACCGGGAAGGGCCTCCAAGGGCCACAAACAGCACTCGTCCCTCTTCGGGCCAATGAACTCTTGTTTTCAGCACCAGCATAGACATCAGCATAAGCCCTTGCAGGGTCCCACAGAGACCTTGGCATCATACAGTGCCCGTGTTCACTCGGAGCAGAGGGGCTGCAGTACCATGTAACGGAGGCGCTCCAACATCTGGTCAGAGCCTTCAAAGGACTCATCTGCCTTGTCAAGGTCGAAAGGAGGGGCCAAGAGCCTTGCCAAGCACAGGCATTGACACCAGAGCCCTTCTTGGTGTAACGTCAAGAGCGATGGCTGTGAAGGTGCCCTGGCAGGAGGCATAGATTCCAAGACCCTGGAGGTACACTGGCAATCTCCCAATGCCTTGACCATCGTGGAGTCCCCAGGACAGGTGCCAGTCAGTGGCTGATGTCATACTGACCTTGATGACCTCGGAGACTGTGGTGGTGTTTGAGAGCCTTGGGGCCCTCTAGGCACACATGGTGGCTCTCTTGGCTGCACAAACTGCGGTGGCCCTGCTGCACTCTGGTATCACCACCGGCTGTGCAGTCTATTTTGGAGACCCATGCCCTCCCTGTTGAGCCAGGGATGTCGGGTCAGTGGTCTGAATCCACCCTGGTGCTGACTGCCATATCTTTCCAGTGTGTCAGGATCCAATGCCCTGGTGCCCAAGGGAGGACAGTCATTGGTCCCATCTGCACCAGTCATCTCTACTGGACCAGTGTTGGCACTGGGAGGCGACCAGGAGGTACTTCAACTTCCTCTCGGAGTCAGACTCTGATGAATGGGAGGTGGAGGAGTTGCAGGCTACAGAGAGGGAGTCGCCATAAAAGGTGCAAATTGCCCCCCAGAGAACATGCCCTTTCAGGACTTTGGGGCATGGTGAAGGCTATTCCCTTCTCCCTTGAGACAGACAAGTTAAGGGCGGAGGAACTTGAGATTCTCCAGTACCCCTTGGCGCCAGAGGTGGCCATCATGGTGCCCATGCATTGAATATTGCAGTGGCTTCTGTTCCGGATGTGGAAGAACCCCATGACTGTGCCAGCCATCAGCCAATGACTCTACTTGATGTATCAGGTGCAAAAGGTCCCCAGGTTTGAGAAGCCTCCCTGGTGGTGAAGTCCACCATGCGGCACATATGGAGCTCAAGGACCTACCCTTTTTGGTGCTCCCCAGCCAGGATCAATAGCTTTGGAAGGCAATGCTTACAGGGCTCCATGCGGGTTACCCACATCCTGTCCTACCAGGGGATGCTCTTTAAAGGACATGGGGGAGCTAAATGAGTTTAGTTCCCTCATCCCGGCAGAGCGCTTGGAGATCACCTTCCCATAGCCCACTAGGGCATGGAAGGCCTCCAAATACATGGTACAAGCCACCTATGATCCCTTTTGAGTCAGTGGGCAGGCTGCAGTGAGCATTGTCAGTACAGCTAATGCACACCTCTGGTCTTCTGACCTGGAGCACTGGGTCCAGGACAAGCTGGCGGACATGCCGTGCAAGGTGATAAACTCTTTGGCAAGTCCTTGGAGGAAAGGGCAGCAGAGACAGAGCCAGGTGACCTTATCCCGCCTCTTGTGCAAGATGGCTGATCACTCCACTCCAAAAAGCGGCACCAAGGAAAGAAGCCCTTCTACAGACAGGCCAGTATTACCAGAGCCCCCAAGGAGCTTAGCAGTATGCCAGGCTGCAGAAGGCTCAGCCCACAACCTAGCCACAGCCGGGGGTGGGTTGTTGATGCCTTCCTCAGGAGCATAGCCAATTGCCTGCCCACCAACAGGGCGCCCCTTCAGGTGGGTGGTCGGCTTGTCCATTTTGCACACAGGTAGCGTCTCAGCACAGATGCCTGGGAACTCCAGATCATATGGGACAGGTATCTGCTGTATATTTTCCAGCTCCTGCTTCTCAGGACCCACACCACAATGTCTCCTTCAGTCGCAGGTCGATGACCTTTTGGCAGAATTGGTCATCGGGCCAGTGCCCCCAGCTCAGATCCAGTAAGGGATCTACCCCTGGTGCTTCCTTGTCCCCAAGGAAGAGGGGGGGGGGGGAGTGTTTCCAGCCTATCCTGGACTTCTGATTTGAATCATTTTCTCTTGGAACAAACAGGAAGTTATTTCTCACTTATGGGTGATGTCTATGCCAATGGAGCCCGCATGGTGACCTCTCTAACTTTCAAAGAAAGCCTTGAGAGGTGCACCAGGCATGCGTAGTCCCATTCCTGCCTAAGGGTGCCATCTTGCCTCAGTCTCCTTTTTTTCTTCACAGAGCTCATCTGATGTGTCTGTCCTCTCACACCCCCCCCCCCCTCCCGAGTCTGCTTGCCTCGGCACCACGTTATGGGTTTTTCTTTTTCTCCATCAGCATGAGTTTGTGCCTTCCCTGGCTGGGCCAAGTGAGTTTGACCTCATGGGGTCCATTTTCCCCACCATGGCCTCTGTCAGTGGCTTTAAGCTGTGTGACCGCTGCCTGCACAACATGTCTTGCATGGACCTGCACGACTACTGCCTTCGATGTCTCCGGCTGGACCCACGACCCCTTGGTCTGCAGTCTCTGCAAGCAGATGACTCCCAAGGCCCTTGAGCCATCAGCAGTAGCATGAGCCCATCTTCCAGAAGACTGACTCAGCCCCTGAGTCATCTACGAAACCATGCTCCAAGACCCCCCTCTGGGATATTGAAACCTAATAAAGGCCTAGCCACCTCAGGATCACAGATCCTTGAGCCAGAGCTCCCTCGACAAGGAATGCTCCAGGAAGAGCTGGGTGACGAGTCGGAGAAAGTGAGGAAGTCCCACAGTCCCCAGACCTGCAACCCCCAATGCAAGGCTGAGGATGACAGCCAAGATACATGGCTTCTGTCAGGGCAGCTTGGTAGGCTTATGTCATGGGATCAGTTTCGGACCCCCTGAGGCCATCCTTGTTGAGGACTTCCCCTTGATGGAGCCAGTGCCAGGCCAGAAGTCCTTGGTGCCCATGCCAAAGGCTGCAGAGCTATCTGGCCTCTAGGCCAGGATGATGGCCTTTGAGTGCAGTTTGCCTTCATGGCCCAGAAGTGGACTCTGATGCTTGGCTCCTCCAAGTCATCATACCCAACCACCAGGCCCTCCACGTCGAGGGACTCCCCAGAAGTCAAACTGATCATCAAGTGCCATTAGCCTCAAGAAATGCCTCTGCATCAGTCCCCGTCCTGATCCTTGGGGTTGCGGTCTTCCTCGCTCCGTGCCCTCTGCTCTGAGCACAGGGCCCCCAAGGCACTGGTGATATTGGGGCTGGGGTGCAACCCTGAGACCCAGATAGTCCTTGACAACTCCAGCAATCCCCGAGTCAGACTGGGAGACAGAGGACAATGACTTAAGAGACACCTGCCACCACTGGGATGTGTCCTCAGACTGGTCTCTCCCGGAGACACTGCGCTGGTCCCCCACCTGAGGACAGGGCCTCCATAAGGGATATGGCAAAGGCCTTTGACTTCACTACTGAGTCAAAGGAGGACCCTCACTGAGTTCCTCTAGATTCTCCAGTAAGAGGCACTCATGGTGCCTGTTCCCTCCCTCCCCCCCCCCCCCCCCAATCCTAGAGTGGCTGCTCTTCCATATGTGGGAGATCCCCACATCTGTTCCTATTGTGAGCAGATGGCTGTACTCAGTGTATCGGGTCTCCCAGAGCCCTGACTTCCAAAAAGCCCAACTGCTACATAAGTCCATGGTGGTGAAGTTGGCCGTATTTGCTCAAGAGCCAGAAGACCCGCTCCTCTGTGCCCCTGAGTAGCGAGGCCCTTGCCATGGGCAGAAAGTGCTTCCAGGGCTCAGTGCTTGTCGGGTGGATCAAGGCATACCAGCTGTACATGGGCATGTACTTGAGGGACCTGGTGAAAGAAATCTCTGGGTTCTCAGCTGGTCTCGGAGGAACCTCTCTAGCGGTTCCAGACACTGGCCTCTGCAGTCAGAGAATGCTCCAAGTCTATCACACGAGGGGCCTATGATGGCTTCAAGTCAGCAGTTAGAGTAACTGTGGAAGGCTTTAGTGCCCGCCACCATGCCTGGCTAGAGTCTTCTGATTTTGGAGTAATCGGTGTAGGACAAGTTAGTCAACATCCCTTGCCAGGAAGAGAATCTCTTCGGCAAATCCATGTCTGATAAGGCTGTCAAGCTGGAGTAGATTCCTGACGAGGACCAGGCCTTCCAAGATGACTGCCAACCCTTCCTGAAGGAAGACGTTTTGGGCAGAAAATCCTCATAATCGAAGAGGAGGAAGGCTTACAGAAACCACCCCCCAGTGCCCAGTCTTCCCAGCTCACCAACAGGCCAAGGCACAGGAGCATGGCCCATATAGGTCTAAGTCCCCCAAGCCGTGCCCCTTGCACAACCTGGAGGGTTTTTTTGACTCCTTGGGCATAGTCTCTCTTCCCTCAGGAGGCACAGCCCTGCAGCACACAAGGGTTCATCTGATATTACAGCCACAGGTGGCAGGCCAGCACCACCGATGTGTGGACCCTTCAGGTGGTCAGGGAGGGTTATTTCCTACAGATGCCCCTAGGACTCTCCTTCATCAGGCCCTGCTCCAGCAGGAGCTCACAGACCTCCTAGCAAATCAGGCAGTGGAACCTGTCCCTGTTCACCTCGGGGAAAGGTTCCCGCTACTTCCTTGCCCCCAAAAGGACCAGAGGGGTTCGGCCTACCCTAGACCTGTGGGACCTCAACAGATTCCTGGTGAGGGAAGTTCAAAATGCTTTCCCTTGGAACATTGCTACCATACCAGGGCGTTTAGCGGCAGTTAATATTGAACAACTTCATGTGAGCACTTGATGCAGGGATACTGAACACCCCAAAACGTGCACGTCGTGCTTCAATATGTGAAATTGCTGCGGTGGGACAAGATACGTTTTTTGCAAGTTTTTTACATATATAAAAAGAATTGAAAAAGAACTTAAAAGTGAATAAAAGGATATCACTAGTCTGGTGTGGTCAAGTTAACAATCTTACCCTCCCTCAGTGTTATACGACAAAATAATTATTACATCATATGTGGACTGATTCAGGGTGTCTCATGCATGGAATACCAGGGAGACTGGCTATACTCCATGAACTTAAAGGATGCATACACTCGCATCCTTTATCCATCCCCGCCACAGGCAATATCTTTTTCATGGTGGGAGGCGATCACCATCAGTACAAAGTGCTACCCTTTGGTCTAGCTGCTGCCCCACAGGTATTTACCAAGTGCCTGGTAGTAGTCTCAACCCACCTTAGACTCTAGGGAGGTCTTTGTCTTCCCCTATCTGGATGACTGGCTAGTAAAGGGTGGCACTGCTGCCAAGGCGCAACAGGTGACTGACCACACCATCTTTATCCAAGAGCACTTGGGGTTCGTCAACAACTACTTGGTCTCATTTCCAGTCTACTGGACACCTCCCATGCCAAGCCTTTTCTCCCAAGGGACAGGGCCCTGCACCTTCAGGTGCTCGCAGTAGGCACACAGCACCATTACTCGGAGTCAGCCTGCCACATGCTTTGCCTACTGGGATACATGGCATCTACAGTGTACATCACCCCAGACGCCTGCTTGCAGATGTGGATGGCCCATTGGGCCCTCCGCTCCCAGTAGTCCGAGGCCACGGATGCCTATGGGACAGGTGACAGTCATCCATCCCCTGGCTATCTCTCAACTGGTGGCAGCACCTGCAAGCAGGGAATGCCTTTCCAGACCCCCACGCCTCAGAGGATCCTCACGAAGGATGCCTCCAAACTTGCAGCTTCATGTTATGCCCTCGAGTGTATTACAGCTTCCCCGTCTTTGAAAAAGGTTGGTTGTTCATTAATACTCAAGTATTTAACGGTCTGTATCATATCTCCCCTGTCCCTCCTCTCCTTCAGAGTATACATATTTAGGTCTTGGAGTCTCAATTTTTTTTTCTTTCATGTCTTCTGGCACAGGCTCCAAATCATTTTGGTCACCTTCCTTTGAACAGTTTCCAGTCTTTTTATATCCTTTTAAGATATGGTCTCCACAATATTCCAAGTGAGGTCTCACCAGCAACTTGTATGGCATTAGAATCCCCTCCTTTCTGCTGGTAATTTCTATATGTAACCTAGCATCCTTCTGGCTTTGGCCACTGCCTTGCCCCACTGTTTCGCCATTTTGAGACCTTCAAACAGTGACTCTGAGGTCCTTCTCCTGGTCCACGCACACTAACCTATTGCTTCCATCTTATACAATTGCCTTGGATTTCTGCATGACACTGTACTTCACATTAAATCTTAACTGCCAAGCATTAGACCATTCTTCTAGATTTTGTAGATCTTTCCTCATGTTATCCACTCCCTCAGGGGAGTCCACACTGTTGTGAATTTTTGTGCCATCTGCAAAATGACAGACTTTTCCATTCAGTCCTTCAGCAATATCACTCACACAAACACATCGAACAGTACTGATCCCTGGGGCAAGCCACTACTTGCCTTCCTTCGGAGTGAGTTCAGTTTACCATCACCTTTTGTCATCTGTCAGTCAACCAATGTCAGATCCAGTTTACCGCCTTGGGACCCCCATCCCCAGGCCATTCAGCTTGATAAGCTACCTGTGAGGAACAGTATCAAAAGGCTTTACTGAAATCTAGGTAGATCACATTCATCACATGCCCTTAATTTAGTTCTCTGAGTTCTTTGAGTGACCAATTGGATTTGGCATGATCATCCTTTGGTAAAACTGTTGCTTCGGATCATGCAACCTATTGGTTTCAAGAGAGTCCATTATTCTTTGTGGAGTGCCTCCATTACTTTTCCTGCCACCAAGGTAAGGCTTAGAGACCCATAGTTTTGTCACTTCTTCCCTATTACCACTTTTGTGAAGTTACCACATCAGCCCTTTCCAGTCCTGTGGAACGTCGGTTGGTGGTCTTGCCCACCTTTTTTTTTTTTTTTTTCCAGGCCTCATGCCAACAGATCTGAGGCCCAGCTGTACTTGTTGGACTGTAAATGTGCCCTGGCCTTCTACCTTGAGAGGATGAGTCCGCACAGTTGTTTGACACAGCCGTTTGTCTCCTTTGACCCCAAGCAAGCTGGGTGTGACCGTCTCAAAACACGCTTTCCATTTGGGTAGAGGATTGCATGTCCTTCGCCTAAGCTCAGGCAAGCCTGAACCTCAGGGGTCATGTCATGGCCCACAATTCCAGGGCATGGCTGCATCTCTGGCCAATCTGTGTTTAGTCTCCATGGTGGAGACTTGTAGGACTGTCACGTGGTTCTCTGTCCACACCTTCACAACCCACTATTGCTTGGATGGGGATTCTAGTGTGACAGTAACTTTGGCCAAGCTGTACTTCAGCATTTTTTGTGAGCTGTAGGTTCAATTACTTCCCACCGGCCCTTCTGTGTCCAGGCTGCCGAAAGAGGAATATTGATGTAGACGTCCGCTGTGGATGTTCAATCTATCAAGTCCTGAGTAGGAACTACACACGCTGGCTGTTCCTGGTCTTGTTGCCCCAGTTGGGCAGACTTTATTTTGTGTTCAGTAGCCTGTAGCTTGGGAGTCCCATACATGAACTACTTCTGCTTATTCATAGAGAAAGTGTAGTTACTCACCCTGTAGCAGGTGTTCTCCATGAGCAGAAGGAATAAGTCCTCACAATCCTGCCACCTCCTGTTGGAGTTGTTTTGGCACTAACCTTTGTATCTTACTGAGGATAAGATGGCACCGTGACAGGCAGGAAGGCAGGTGCCCATTCATGATGGAGGCTCTCAAAAGCTTCCAGTGGAAGCTGGGGAGCAGGGCTCTGTCAGGATAAGTCACCCATACATGAGGACTTAATCCTGCTGTTCACAGAACACATAAAGGTGAGTAACTACGTGTGTGGTGTGTTTGTGGGGGGGGGGGGGGGGTGTTCTTCATACTGTCTCCTCCCTCTTTCCCCTTTGCAAATTTATCCCTGTAACCCATAATTCTAGCCCTTGCAACACTAATGAGCGTGGTACATTTAATAAGCGTGGTTGTCATGCAAAGCAGTGTCATAGAACTTCATCAAGTGGTAGAAAAAAAACAGCATGTATAAGTGCGACAACTGGGGATGCTACAGCCACTTTAAATGTATTTTTAAATTAAGGAAAGACCAAGAAATGCATCTCAGGAGCTTTCTTCCAGTAAAGACTATGTACCACAGCTTTTTATATATAGAGAGACTGTCTCTTCTTTGATAAAATATTTTCAGCAGCATGTTTCAACACCTGCACACTGAAGAATCCTGCCAAATGAGAGACAGCTCAAAATTTTAATTTTCAAGCACTTGATAGGGAAAAGGTAGAAAACTAAGAAAAGAACACCACCTTTTGCATTTTTCAAAAATTCAAACTATGCACATTTTTTTTACAGCTATTACAGGCAATCATATTAATGGTAAACACAACTGAAGAAATAAGCCAGATTTAGCCCGCATTAAGGAGGAGTTGCTATGCTGAAGCTACAAAAAATATTGAGACCTTTCCAATGACATAACTCTAAAATACTGAAAAATTAAAACTAAAAATAGAAAAGGGGAGCTAGTCCGACATATGTTAACATTACACTTGCCCAGTGGTCTCTTGCCCTTTAAGAAATCTTCAAACTGCAAGCAATCTAAAAAACATACTGTTTACTCTGAAAGGAAACCAAATACTTGCAGGGAAAATGCCAGAAAAAAAGTAACACCAATAGCTAACACTTTAGATTTTAACTGAAAAAAAGACTTCCTGTCTAATTCAGTTGCTCTGGTCACATCAGGAAATACCATTTACCTCCACAAAATAATGCCTACTTTTCCCAAAAAATACAATTTCAAAGCAATAATTCTATCAATTTATGTAGCAAATGTCATGATCAGGGTAGCCCCATTGGAAATTTCCTCAGAGGTTTCAAGAAGATTAGAAACATAGGCCATGTGGTCTTTTTCTGTCATGTTTCTATCTAGTCTGTCCTCCCATATCAACCACTACAACAGTCCCCTTTTTTTCCTTTAGAGATCCTCTGTGTTTGTCCCATGCTTCTTTGAATTCAGATACTGTCCTAATCTCGACCACCTCCACTGGGAGACTATTCCATGGATCCACCACTCTTTTCGTAAAGAAATATTTCCGCATATCACTCCTGAATCTATCCCCTTTCACCCTCATCCCATGTCCCCTCGTAGCAGAGCTTGCTTTCAATTGAAAGAGGCTCTTCTCCTGTGCATTTATGCCATGGAGGTTTTTAACCATCTCAATCATCACTTCTATCCCGCCTTTCCTCTAAGGTGTACATATTAAGATCCTTAAATCTGTCCTCATATGCTTTATAATGAAGACCACTAACCATTTTAGTAGCCACCCTCTGTACTGACACCAGCCTATTTATATCCTTTTCAAGGAGCGGGCTCCAGAATAGCACACAATACTCCAAATGAGGTCGCACCATGGTGTACGGACAGTTGATCACGCGACAGTTGATCACGCGACAGTTGATCACGCGACAGTTGATCACGCGACAGTTGATCACGCGACAGTTGATCACGCGACAGTTGATCACGCGACAGTTGATCACGCGACAGTTGATCACGCGACAGTTGATCACGTACATCTATTTAAGTTTAAATTGTTTTTATAGAAGAATCACTATATTAATTATATGACAAGTGTGCAATAGCACGCAAATAAACTAATATTTCACTTGAGGAGTATCGATCCACTGCATTTGCCACTCGCTGTTTCAGTGTCGTGTATCTCTTGGGTGCGGCTGGTTGCATACCCGATATACCTTGTAGAAATGCTGTTCTTTGCATCTGCATATCCTTTGCAATTCCCTTCATGAAAGTCCATAACGTAGGATGATGGCATTGAAAAAGTGCTTGTAGTCCAAAATGCCATCCTTCAACTGTGTTGGTAGTTCTTGCCAATCCTTCAGACGCAGTTTGATAATGGTTCCAAACTTCTATTGGAAAGATTGCTGGACCGTAATGTTCACCGCGTCCTGGTCGTCGTCTTCCTCGTACATAAGTGTGTTCAAAATACGACAGAAGCTCTGGCATCTTATCATGGTCTGGCATGTTGTCAGCTAATGTCAGAAATGCATCAGTGACATCTGCTGAAGGAACCATAGCCAAAGCCGGTAAGCAACGAACAGTTGATCGTAAGGTATCATTACTTTCATAGTCTACCTTCATACCAATTTCGTTTACCTTACGAATAAGACTCTGGGTAAGATGAAAATAGCAACCCATGACAGTAGCACTTGGGAATGCTGTGCTAAAAGCACTTATTGCTGCACTTTCAAAGTCGATCAGTATTCTTTCGGGTGCAGCCAGTGGAATCATCTCCTTGACTGCTGCCATGATGCGATCATATTGAGCTCGCGTTTTGCTTTGTACCAGGCAGTAAATGGCTACAGGGTTGATACCAGGCACGAGTTCAAAATGTATTGTGTACAACTGGAAGAATATTGATGGCACTACCTTGAATGTTCCGTCTGCTAACCACAGTTTCGCTCTGGCCAGTCCATCCAGAAGCTCGTTAATGCCCATCATAACCAGCAGATCGTTGCCAGATCCAGAATCATATAAAATCATATGCTGGAATTCAGCTGGAATGTCAAATGACGTATCTGTTGGCGGTGGTGGTAAGGATGATGAGTTCAATTCAGACTCTAACTTACGACGTTTTCGCTGCAAGGTCCTTTTCAGAGAAATTTTCTTGGGCAATGCCATCAGTACTCTTGGCTGAAGCTGCACGCTAATAGAGCCTATGACAGCAATTGTTGTAGCAGATACTTCACCCATTTTTTCTTTCATTTCAGCAACAGCTTGTCGCGCCAAAATATTCTCCTTGTTACCGTCATGATTGTGTTGAGGGTCGCAGTCGCCCACTACTTCGTTTTTCGTTGTTAGACGTGCCTGACATTTGCTGTTCTGGTAACGTTTGCAACGCCATTGAATATTTCCGTTCCCATATTCACGATGTTTGACAAATTCGTATTGCTTGTGCAAGACAGACGCCTTGCCTTTTGATGTAACACCAAACGTTATTTTATTGTCAGCCATACGCCTAAAATCACTATATTAAACAATACTGTTCGATACACACACGTACAGTATAAACCTATCACTTCTGTTTCTTTGACTGTAGCCTTGAAATGCCTGGTGTGTGATTAACGGTCTGGTGATAGTGTCTGTGTGTTTATGTATCGCGTGATTAACTGTCGCTTGATTAACTGTCACCAAACCCGCACCATAGACTTATACAGAGAGACTATCACCTCCCTTTTTTTCTGCTAGCCATTCCTCTCCGTATGCACCCAAGCATCCTTCTAGCTTTTGCTGTTGCCTTTTCTACCTGTTTAGCTACTTTAAGATCATCAGACACAATCATGCCTAGGTCCTGCTCTTCTTTAGTTGGACAAAAGTACTTCACCCCCTATACTATATTGCTCCCTTGGATTGCTGCAGCCCAAATGCATGACCTTGCATTTTTTAACATTAAATCCCAGCTGCCAAATTCTAGACCATTCTTCAAGCTTAGCTAGATCCCTCCTCATGTTATCTACACCTTCCTGGGTGTCTACTCTATTGCAGATTTTGGTATCATCCGCAAAGAGGCAAACATTACCCGACAGCCCTTCCGCTATATCACTAACAAAGATGTTAAAAAGAATCGGACCAAGGACAGATCCCTGGGGCACACCACTGGTAACCACCTTCTCCTCAGAGTGAGCTCCATTTACCTGTACCCTTTGTCGCCTCCCACTCAGCAATTCCTTTGGCCAAGCTGTACTTCAGCATCTGGTAACGTTACTGTCACACTGGGAATCCCCATCCAAGCAGTAGTGGGCTGTGAAGGTGTGGACAGAGAACCACGTGGCAGCCCTGCAAGTCTCCACCATGGAGACCAAGCACAGATTGGCCAGAGATGCAGCCATGCCTTGGAATTGTAGGCCATGACATGACCCCTAGTCCTTTTACCAATGTTTGGGCTGCCCCATCAGAGGTTTCCACTAACTTACTTGCTTACTAAGCAGGAACAAATAATTGGAAACAATTTGATTGGGATTGGCTATATTTAGAACCTCCTTGAAATATTTCTTTAGCGAAATTAAAGGAACCAGGTAATGTGTGCTAGGAAAATTGAGAAATCTCAAATTCCCGGAGCGCATAAGATTTTCCAAGATTCAAACTGTTTATGCAATACAGTACTATCCTCAATACTAGAGATTTCAGTTTTCTGAAGTATAAAAATCTGAGCAGATAATTTATCCATCTGGGAAATATTTTGCACAGTTGCTCATCATGAAAAGTAAGAACATTAACAGTATTACGAGAAAATGCAACAAATTGTTGCAAAGTACCTCCTAGCAGTAAATTGTTTTGTGAAATTGCATTCCAAACATCTGGCAAGGTAATATTTGAAGATGACAAAGGCAACTTCTGTGCAGGATGCAAATCTGGAAAAGTAGTAATCTGACGTGTTAGCCACAGCTCCTAGTGCAGCATTAGGGGTGGGACCCAAAACCTCAGCCTGACCCTGCCTGTCCCAGGAGGTAGATCCCTGAGGAATGCCCCCTGCCCCCCCTCCCCCCATGGAGGAAGAGTTCTTAATCATGCATCAGACAGAGGGATCTGGGGGTTGGAACTTTTTTACAAGAAAGTTTTTAGCCATATGCCCAGTTTTATCTTCCTGTGCTGAAACAGATGCTAAGGACTTCCTTTGATTCTTCCTCTTGACACCACTCTTGGACGTGCTACCAATATGCAATCAAAATCAATAAGAAGCAAACCTAGTACCAAGGTGCACCCCTTTGGTCATGTGCCTGCAGCTGTGTGGCATGCTGGAAGGCGCTGGTGATTGCATTAGCCACCTACTGGCATCACTGCTAGTGCCCCAAGCTCTCTCCTCCAGGCACCAGGAGCCCTCTTGTTCACTCCTGGCACCTCTCAGCACTGCAAGTTCATAAATGTCTCTCCCAAAGCACCACTGTTCCTTATCGTCCCTCTAGTCTAGTCCCGGACCTCTGGGTTTATGCTCCTCCTCCAGCAGCTTTGGAGACTGAGAACGTCATTCTTCTGTAATGACACTGGTATATCCAGGCAGGATCCGCCCCCCTCACACCAGTTGTCTCAGTCTCCAAGCAGCTGGAGGTTGGGTGAGCCTGGAGGTCCGGGCTCACAGTACAGAAACAACTAAGGAGCATTTCAAATCAGAGCATTTAAAATAAGAACCAGATTGTTAGAGAGGGGGATAAAGAAGTTAACTTTTATTTTCTGCCTTTGGAGTTGAGCTGAGGCCTCTGCTCCCCCTTACCCCCCCTCCCTTTCTCTCATATTAGTGTGCCGTTTAGAGCTGCGAGCACAGCTCCTGGTCCCAATCGGAATCAGGATCAGGATCAGGGACCTGGGCGGCGGTGTTGGCAGTAGCGCGTTTTCAGAAGTTTTGCCTGACAGCACTCTGCCATGCACCGGACCGTGGAAGGCATCAAGAAGACACTTTCCGCTGCAGCGTTGAACAGCTCAGGCTCCCTGCAGGCTCCCGATGCTGAAACTAAACAGGTTGGTGGAGCAGCAAGCGGTCGGAGTAAGCCTGGTGAGTTGGGGCTCAATAGTTAGCTGGCTCTCGCTGGTGTTTTCAAGGGGAGCTGAAGTGAGGCAGCCGTGTGGTCGGCGGCAGGCCTACCGTGTGGCGGCAATGCGGCAAGCGCCATTTTAATTGTAGGACCTTTGGGAGGCTCTAGTTCTGGCGGAAAGCCTCGTTTTGAAGAGGGCCAGACCTTTTTGGGCTCCGGAGCCTTAGGGAGGCTTAGTCAGTTAGTGGGGAGAAAAAAAAAATCCCGGGGGCTGCATTTGGGGCGGTATCTGGTTGTTTGCCCAGAGATGCCCGCAAGGCCGCAGTGCATTGTTTGTGGAACTAGGCAGGGGGGCGGTCTCGGAGACGGGCATCTGTCAGGGGTGTGCGCAAGAAGCAGAAGCGATGGAACACACCCTGGAGGGGGGTACGGCCTTGCTGGGGGGAGCCCTTAGCGCAGCAGGAACCCGTAGACCTGGAGTCGCCGCTAAGAGAGCCCGTGGCCAGGCCCTCGTCGGCTCAAGATCACCCCTCGGTAAAGACAGCCCTCACGGGCGGTCTGTCGGCTATATTTTCCCCGGAGTTCGTGGCGCTTATTCATCAGGCCTTCGGTGGCCGGCAGGAGGCTCTGGCAACGGCTGGGGGGACGGGGGGCAGGCAGTTAAGAGGCCTGGGACCCCGTTAAGTGTAGGCGCGGCAGGCAGTATGGCTAAGAGCGCGGATGGAGAAGGCTCTGCAAGCGTCGCTAGCTTCAGAGGGACTTCCATCGGACGAGGGGGAGCCCGAGGGGGAGTTCTACGACGATCTCGAGGAAGGAGAGATCACGGACAGGAAGGACCAGGCTAGGGTGGTCCGGCTGTTCCGTAGAGAGGAGTTGTCGGCCCTCATTGCGGAGACGTTGAAGGCACTGCATATGCCTGTACCGGGACCAGCAGAGGATGCTACCTTAGAGGACCCGTTACTGCAGGTGTTCCGTAAGAATCATAGAGCCTTTCCGGTGCACAGAGTACTGCGGGAAATGATCCAGGAAGAATGGGACATGCCGGAAGCAGCTTTGAAGGGGTCCAGGGTTATGGGCCGTCTTTACCCGCTGGTAGACCAGGACAAAGAGTTGATTAGATCTCCGAAGGTGGATGCTGCCGTCTCGGCGGTTACGAAGAAGACTACCATTCCAGTGGAAGGTGGTGCGGCTCTCAAGGACACCCAGGACAGGAGGTTGGATTCCTTGTTGAAGCAGGTATTTGATGTCAATGCTCTATTTGCAGAGCATGGGTGGCGAGAGCCTGCCTCCGTTGGTCACAAGGAATTAAGGATGAGCAGGGTGACGACGTAGCAGGAGAGTCCGCCAGATTGGAGTCGGTGGCAGCGTACCTGGCAGATATCCAGTATGACCTCATCCGAGGGCTATCAAAGAGCATGGTATCAGTGGTAGTGGCTCGCAAGTATCTTTGGCTGGGCAATTGGGCAGCGGATGGGGCTTCTAAGTCCTGGCTCAGTAAGCTGCCGTTCCAGGGCAAGCTCCTGTTTGGGGAGGATTTGGACAAGCTGGTGAAGGACCTGGGGAGTCCAAAGGAGGTAGGCTACCGGAGGACAAGCAGAAGCAGGGCCAGTCGGCTCCTGCATCTAGGGGGCAACAGAGGGAGTTTCGGTGTTTCCGTTTCCCGAAGTTTAATCAAACAGAGGGGACGTTTTTCCAACAGAAACCAAGGGTTTCGGGGTGCAGGCAGAGGATTCAGTTCCTCTTCCTCCTCCTAAAATCTCCGAAAGTCGCAATGAAGTCAGGGGGGCCCAGGGGGAGCTGGTGCCTGTAGGGGGTCTGCTACGGGAGTTTTACCCTGCCTGGGTCCAGATAACGTCAGGGTGCTGGAGGTGATACGAGAAGGGTATGCACTGGAGCTCCAGAGACCGGTAACAGATTTGTTCATGCAGTCGCCTTGCAAGGTGCCTGTCAAGGCCACGGCAGTGCGGGAGACGGTGCAGCGGTTGCTCAAGCTCAACGCAGTGGTGCCAGTGCCGGCGGACCAGTGCGGCTGCGGTCGATACTCCATCTATTTCGTGGTACCCAAAAAGGAAGGAACCTTTCGACCCATTCTCGACCTCCAAAAGAGTGAATCACTGCCTTCGCGTGTCTCGCTTCCGGATGGAGACTTTGAGATCGGTGATCGTGGCTATATGAGAAGTAGAATTTCTTATGCCTCCGTCAGGTCGCGGGAAGTATCTGCACATTCCTATTAGGCCAGAGCATCAGAAGTTTCTCAGGTTTGCAATCCCTCAAGGGCGTTTACAGTTCCAGGCGTTGCTGTTTGGGCTGGCTACAGCGCCACGGACCTTAACCAAGGTGATGGTGGTGGTTGTGGTGGTGGCGGCGTTGCAAAAAGAGGGAGTGCTAGTACATCCTTATCTAGACGACTGGCTAATTCGAGCAAAGTCGCGGGGAGAGAGTGTTGGCTATGGCCAGAGTAGTGGCATTTTTAGAGAGTCTAGGTTGGGTGGTCAATGTGGCAAAGAGCAACCTCAGCAGCTAGAGTATTTGGGAGCGCGGTTTGACACAGAAGCAGGAAAGGTTTATCTGCCGACTCAAAGGGCCCAGGGCTTGCGGAGACTACTAAGGAGGTTTCTCGGCAGGACAGCTCCCACGGCATGGCAGTACCTGCAGCTGCTCGGGACCATGGCGGCGACACTGGAGCTCGTTCCGTGGGCAAGGGCACACAGACTGCTGCAGAGGGCGTTGCTCAGGCGCTGGTCCCATCAGGACGATCCGTTGTCGAAGCTCCCCTGTCTGCCGGAGATGCGGACAGCTCTTCAGTGGTAGTTGCAGACTGGATGCCTCGAAGGGCATGCCATTGGAAACTCCTGATTGGTTGGCCCTGACGACAGATGCCAGCCTGTCAGGCTGGGGTGCTCATTTCCAGGGACGCTATGCACAGGGACAGTGGACCGAGCAGGAGAAGGTCTGGTCGATCAGCAGGTTGGAGCTGAGAGCGGTGATGCTAGCCTTTCAGAACTTTCTCCCTTATCTTCAAGGCAGAGCCATTCAGGTGTTTTCCGACAACGTGACGGTGGTGGCTTACATAAATCGCCAGGGCGCCACAAGCAGTGTTCCACTGGAAAACGAGGCCAGAGATCTGCTCGCTTGGGCCGAGGTCCATCTAGTGGCATTGTCAGCGGCGCATGTAGCAGGCGTAGACAATGTGGAGGCCAACTTCTTGAGTTGGGTGAATGTGGACCCAGGAGAATGGGTTCTTCATCAGGAAGTCTTCGACATGCTGGTACTTCAGTGGGGGACTCCGGTGATGGATCTCATGGCAACTTTCCAGTTGGCAAAGCTGGACCGGTTTTTCAGCAGAAGAAAAGAGAATGTCCGAAGGGCTGGATGCTCTCATACAGCGCTGGCCGGAAGGGCAGCTTCTATACGTTTTTCCGCCCTGGGTGTTGATAGGAAGAGTGCTGCAGCGAGTGGAGCGACACAGGACAGGTGATTTTGATAGCGCCGGATTGGCCAAGAAGACCATGGAAGGCGGATCTACAGAGGTTCTTGGTAGAGAAGCCATGGCGGCTGCCGGATCGGGCAGATCTGTTATGTCAAGGGCCCCTGCACATGCCTCACGTGGGTCGGTTTTCGCTTATGGCCTGGCTATTGAAAGGGTGAGGTTGACAAAGTGGATACTCGGTGGTGGTAGTGGCCACGCTGCTGAGGGCAAGAAAGAAGTCTACCTCGTTAGCATACGTTCGTGTTTGGCGGGTGTTTGAGGTGTGGTGTGAGGACCGTCAGTGCGAGGCTCTGAGGGCGTCGATTCCACGGGTCTTAGAGTTTCTGCAGGATGGAATGGATAAGGGATTGGCGGCCGCATCTTTGCAAGTACAGGTTGCAGCGTTGTCCTTTTATAGAGGTAAGATAGCAGGCAAAGGGCTAGGTACCCATCTGGATATTAAGAGGCTTTTGCGAGCCGTCTCTCTGAGACCGCCACGTAGGCAACTGGTGCCGCAGTGGAATCTGCCCTTTGTCTTGGAGGCGCTGAGGCGTAGACCGTTTGAGCCTTTGACGGCAGCTTCCTTAAAGGACCTTACGCTTAAGGTGGTGGTCCTGGTAGCTATTGGGTCAGCTAGGAGAATCTCTGAATTACAGGCGTTGTCCTGCAGGGAGCCCTTTTTGACCTTTTCGGATTCGAAGGTGGTGTTGAGGCCAGTGCCGTCGTTTTTCCCGAAGGTGGTTTTGGCATTTCATGTGAATCAGGTAGTTTCCTTGCTGGTGTTCAGGGAGCAGCTGGAGGGTTCCTCCACCGATCATTTGCACCTCTTGGACATTCGGAGGGTGTTGAAAAAGTATGTTCGGGCTACGGCGGACTTTCGCAAATCTGAGAGGCTGTTTGTATTTGCGTGGCCAAGGAAAGGGGAGGCCGTGTCGAAGGCTACGATTGCTAGATGGATTAAGGAGACTATAGCATCCGCATATATTTTAAAAGGTAAAGCGGTGCCAGAAGGGCTCAAGGCACATTCCACCAGAGCTCAAGCGACTTCGTGGGCGGTGTTTGGTGCCACCGGTAGAAATTTGTAGGGCGGCTACCTGGTCTTCCTCAAATTCTTTTGTTAAACATTACTGTCTGGATATTCAGGTGGATAGGGACACTAGGTTTGGAGCGGCAGTGCTTCAGGCTGGTCTAGCAGGTCCCTCCCATTGATTGCTTTGACTGCTCTGTTACATCCCCAGATGTCCGGGACTAGACTAGAGGGACGTTAAGGAAGGTGAAATTAGACTTGCCTGCTAATTGTAGTTCCTTAAGGAACTCTAGTCCCATGTCCTGCCCGATTTTGCTATTCTGGGTGCTAGAGCCTGAAGCAGAGTGAACAGGTAAGAGTGCTCGGCTTCTAGGCATGGGGATTAAGCGGAGTCCTTATTCTCCCTGACAGCGGGGGAGGGGAAGGCCTAGTTCTTGCATAACGGCAGATTAATACTACCAATCATTTCTTTGGGAAAAAAAAAAACCACAGAAATCAAAATGACAGGGGGTTTGAGGTTCCCAGTTCAGGAGGTTAGTAGTAGTGGAGTTAGTTGAAAAATATTCATCTGCTGCTTATTTGTTGCTCCGTTGAGTTTGCTTTGTCAATAGGTAACTGGTGTGAGGGGGCGGATCCTGCCTGGATATACCAGTGTCATTACAGAAGAATGATGTTTTCAGTCTCCAAAGCTGCTGGAGGAGGAGCATAAACCCAGAGGTCCGGGACTAGACTAGAGTTCCTTAAGGAACTACAATTAGCAGGTAAGTCTAATTTCACCTTATGATTGTGGTTAGAAGTATTTCCCTCCAACATATTGAATGTTTGCTTGTTATGTCTGCATGAATATATATTTGGTTTTTTTTCCGATGGCCAGTTGACAGGATAACTTTTTTTGGGGGGGGGAGGGGGGGGAGACTGTTTGTTTAATCCATGTTATATCAACAAGCAAGCAGTACCCTTTTTTTTATTTTTTTTTTTTTTTTTTTTTTTTTTTTTTAAGCCGAGAGCATCACATTTGTGGTGTGTGTTCTTCCCGCAAACAGTGGACCTGGCCACATGATGATAAATCCCTGTGTGCAGAATGCATGAACACTTAAGTCTGCTATATTATGATTTTTACACATCAAAACTGACTTCTTTTATAATTTGAATGCGTCAAATCAGATGTGATAGCTAACTAGGTAAAAATGTTTTGCTAAAAAGCTCTAATGTAGTTTGTCTGTCCTAGAGGTATGATGAATTTCTCATTATTTCTCATTTTGGTTTTTATAAACAAGATGCTTCATCTAGAACTGTTGCAGGGGCAATTGAGAATTCCCTTCATTGTCCTTCAATCTGCTGGGAGAATCTTGGGTTTCTTTGCATATGATAGTTTTAAACTGTGGAAAATCTTTTGTAGTTGGTTTCCCTGTGGTCTGTCCCTTCTTGTCTATACAGTGCTGTATGTATGTTATAGCACTATTAAAGTTTAGTAGCAATAATCATCCCTTTGCTTTTACATAATTCTCCAGGACCAAGCAGGAAGTCAGTCCTCACATATGGGTGACGTCGGCGCCGACGGAGCCCTCGCGGAGCAATTTTCCCCAGCTTTCAAAGAAAGCCTTTGGGAATTGCAGCGCGCATGCGCGGTCCTCTTCCCGCCCAAGGGTGCCATCTTGCTCAGTCTTCTTTTTTCCGCGGAGCCCTACAGATGATGTCTGTGAATCCCCGCCGAAAGGTTGATTTTTTTTTCTCTCTTTTTCTCTTTTTTTTTCTTCGGTTCGATCTTTTCCCGCCCGGACTCGTGACGCTGGTTGCGAGTCCGTTCCTTATTTTTCGGTTTTTTGTCCTTCGTGACAGATTTCGCGCCTTTTTCCTTTTTCCCTGGCAGCCCGGTCATTCGACCTCGCAGGGGCCCTTTTTCCCCCGATGGCTGCCAGCGGCTTTAAAAAGTGTGTTCTCTGTAAGAAACTCATGTCTCTTACAGACACTCATGACTTCTGCCTCCGCTGCCTCGGACCCGATCATGACTCCATGATCTGTGGCCCATGCGGCAAAATGTCCTCAAAAGCGTTGAGTCGGCAGCATCAGCGGGAGCGTATCTTCTCTGACTCTGGCTGGGCTCGGACCTCGTCAGAGGCTTTGACGTCTTGGGACTCTGGTCCTGAGCATCGTCGAAGTTCCTCTGAAAGGGGGTCTCCTACCCGGGAACATCATCGGAAGAAGAAACCCGCGAGGGCGGGATCGGTGGACACTCCTGGTTCCTCGAGAGCCAGGTCGCATAGCCCCGATTCCCGTCCCGGGTCCTCGGAGATGGAGAGGCCATCAAAACATCCTCGACTCGAGGTGGACTTGCCCGCTCACGTGAGTACTGTTGTCCTCGTTGACTCGCCTCCGAAGGACCCGACGGTGTCGGGCCCGAGTCCGGGGGCTGCTGGGTCTCCTGAGCTCGGACTCAGGTTGACGGCCTTGGAGAGCAGTCTGACTGCCTTCATGGACCAGCAGCGGGTATTGATCGCTGGTGTTTCTGCCCTGACCGCCGGGACGTCGACCTCCAAATCGACCCCGGAGACCGATCGACCCCGTTCGGGACCAAGGTCGTCGACGCCGACTCCCTCGGCGTCGGAGCGGATAGCATCGGTGCCCACCCGACCGGAGCCGCTCGACTCTTTCTCCGAGGAGTCGGCCTGGGAATCTGAGGACGAAGAGTCATCTGGTTCCTTTCGGACTCGGTGTGTCTCTTCGGACTCCCCCGAGTCCGAACCTCAGACGGTCCCCCCCGGAGGATACCCGGTTCTCGGACTTCGTGAGGGATATGGCCAAGGCCTTGGCCTTCCCCGTGGATCCCGAGGAGGAACCTCGAGTCGAAGAACTCGATGCCCTCCAATATGACTCTCCCCCGAAGGAGGCCTTTATTGTACCGGTTCCTCCGATGCTGGAACGACTCCTCTTCCGCATGTGGGAGAGCCCGGCGTCGTCGCCGGTGTTAAGCAAGCAGGTCGATTCCATTTATCGAGTCCGCAAGAGCCCCGGCTTCCAAAAGGCACAACTGCCACACCATTCCATGGTGGTGGAATCGGCCATGCATAGACTCAAGAGTCAAAAAATGCACTCCTCGGTGCCCCCTGGTAGGGAAGCCCGAAGCCTGGATGCCCTCGGTAGGAAGTGCTTCCAGGGCTCTATGCTTGCTTGTCGAGTCCAGACTTACCAGTTCTACATGGGCATGTATCTCCGAGACCTGGCTAAAGAAATAGCCGGGTTCTCTGCTGGTCTCTCCGACGAACCTTTGCAGAGGTTCCAAACCTTGTCTACTGGTATTCGAGAGTGCTCCAAGTTTATATCTCGAGCAGCCTATGATGGTTTTGAGGCTTTGGCTCGAGTAGCTGCGGCCGGCATCGGTGGACGCTGCCAGGCTTGGCTTCAGACGTCCGACCTCGAGCCCTGGGTACAGGACAAGTTGGTCGATGTCCCCTGCCGAGGTGATAACCTCTTTGGCAAGCCCATGGATGAGAAGGCTGCACAAATCGAGACGGAGACTCTCACCAAGACTCGTCTCTCAAGGAAGACCTCTGCCCCTTCTCAAAAGAAGAAGGCCTCTGGGGAAAAAGCCCTTTTACCCGAGGAAAGGTGCTGCCTATAAATACTACCCCCCAGTATCAGGCCTCAGCAGCTCCCCCACAGGGAAAGCAGGCCAAGGGACGGGGTAATGGGTCCTGTAGGCAGCAAGCCCCCAAGCCTGCACCACCGGTCCCTGCTCAGCAGGGTGGGGGGTTTTGACTTCCTCAGCATAGCCTCTCCCCCTCAGCTGGTTTCTCTCAGCACAGGAGGCCGGCTGGTCCACTTTGCCCAAAGGTGGTCCAACATCACCACAGATACCTGGGTACTTCACATAGTTCAAAAGGGCTATCTTCTTCACTTTCACCAGGTACCTCCCTCCTACTTTCCAGGGGAGCCTCCCAGACTACCTTTGTACAGGGACTTACTCCTTCAGGAGTTAGCAAGTCTTGTTCAGGAACAAGCTGTGGAACCGGTGCCCCACCACCTGAGGGGCCAAGGGTTTTACTCCAGGTACTTCCTGATTCCAAAAAGAACAGGAGGCCTCAGACCCATCCTGGACTTGCGAAACCTCAACAAGTTCCTTGCAAAGGAAAAGTTCAAGATGCTTACCCTTGGAATCCTGCTGCCCTACCTCCAGCAGGGAGACTGGCTATGCTCCTTGGATCTGAAAGATGCGTATACTCATATCCTCATTCATCCGGACCACAGACAATATCTCAGATTTGTTGTGGGCGGAAATCATTACCAGTACAGAGTGCTGCCCTTTGGCCTATCCTCTGCCCCCAGGGTGTTCACCAAATGCCTAGCAGTGGTGGCGGCCTATCTAAGACTTCAAGGTCTTTTTGTGTTCCCATACCTGGACGACTGGCTCATCAGAGCCCCATCTTCACCAGAGGCCGCTCAGGCCACTCATCGCACTGTGGCTCTGCTCCAGCACTTGGGTTTTGTCAAAAACTTCGCAAAGTCCACTTTGCTCCCCTCTCAAAATCTCGAGTTCATAGGCGCCAGGTTGGACACACTTCAGGCGCGGGCCTTCCTCCCTCTGGACAGGGCCAAGCGGCTCATGGATCTCGCCAGCCACTTTCACAGCAATGCGCTGGTCTCTGCCAGGCACTTTCTGCGACTGCTCGGCCATATGGCTTCCACGGTCCATGTGACCCCCAATGCCCGACTGAATATGCGTCCTGCTCAGTGGTGCCTTCGCAATCAATGGCATCAGGCCACGGGGAGCCTTGCGGACTCAGTACAGATCTCTGACCAGCTGGTCTCATCTCTGCGATGGTGGCTTCATCTACCAAACCTAGTACTAGGGGTGGCTTTTCAGCCCACTCCACATTCTCATGTCCTGACGACCGATGCTTCCCTCCTGGGTTGGGGAGCACATTGCCAAGGGTCATGTACTCAAGGCCTCTGGAATCCTTGGGAGTCTGCTCAACAGATAAACTTCCTGGAGCTCAGAGCCATCCGCCTAGCGCTCAGAGCCTTCTCTCACCTGGTGTCCCACCAGTCACTGCTGATACAGACAGACAACCAGGTTGCCATGTACTACGTAAACAAACAAGGCGGAACGGGCTCCTTCCTCCTCTGTCAGGAGGCGTGACAGCTATGCTCTTGGGCAGTCTGCCACGGCATCCTCCTCAGGGCTGTCTATCTCCCAGGTCAAGAAAATTACCTAGCCGACAAGCTCAACAGGATCCTCCAGCCACACGAGTGGAGGCTGGATCCGATGGTGGTTCAGCAAATCTTTCTCAAGTGGGGTCTCCCCACCATGGATCTGTTTGCCAGTCCTCTGAACCGGCAGCTGCCCAGATTCTGCTCTCGACAGCCGCATCCTCTCAGAGTACCGGCGGATGCTTTTCTGATTCCATGGTCCACTGGCCTCTTGTATGCCTTTCCTCCCATGCCACTGGTGTCTCGGACGCTCTTCAAGGTTCTCAGAGACAAAGCATCGATGATCCTCGTGGCTCTCCGGTGGCCGAGACAACCTTGGTTCCCGCTTCTAATGCAGCTGGCGGTGGACACTCCTCTTCCTCTGGGGTTTCAGCCCGACCTCCTGTCGCAGGATCAGGGGACTCTCCTACACCCCAACCTCCGGTCCCTTCATCTGATGGCCTGGCTGCTGAAAGGGTAGTCCTTGCTCCTCTGCAGCTACCTCCAGATGTGGAGGAGGTCGTCTTGGGCCTCCCGAAGGCCCTCCACCCGGAAGTCCTACGCTCTTAAGTGGCGTCGGTTCTCCGTCTGGTGTACTCAGCAGTCTCAAGATCCTTCTCCTGTTCAGCATCAGTGGTCTTGCAGTACTTGCTCTCTCTCTCTCACCTTGGACTTAAGTCCAACTCGGTCAAGGTCCACCTCAGTGCTCTTTCTGCTCATCACATGCCAGTGGATGGTAGACCTCTTTCCAGCCACCCTCTGGTGGCTCGTTTTCTCAGAGGCCTCCTTCTCCTTAAGCCACCTTTGCGCCCGCCAGCCCCGGACTGGGATCTCAATGTGGTTTTGCAGCGGATTACCTGTCCGCCTTTTGAGCCTATGGCTACCTGTCCACTTCGTTTTCTTTCATGGAAAACCTTGTTCTTGGTAGCCCTCACTTCTGCTAGACGCGTTAGTGAGTTGCAGGCCCTCGTATCTGATCCTCCTTACACTAGGTTCTACAAGAACCGGGTAGTCCTACGGACTCACCCTAAGTTTCTTCCCAAAGTGGTATCCCCTTTTCACATCAGCCAGGAGGTGGTACTTCTGACCTACTTTCCCAGGCCACACTCCAGCCGAGCTGAAATGGTCCTGCATACCCTGGACTGTAGAAGGGCGTTGACCTTCTACCTTGACCGTACGCGGGAGCACCGAAGGACTGTTCAGCTCTTCGTGTCTTATGACCCCAACAAGTTGGGGCTCCCTGTCTCCAAGCGTACTCTGTCCATCTGGATTGCTGACTGTATCGCTTGGGCTTACGAGGCAGCCGGCCTCATGTTGGAAGGTAGAGTCACAGCTCATCGTGTTCGGGTGAAGGCTACGTCAGTGGCTTACCTCCGCTCTGTGTGGTCCACCAAGAAACAGCAAACTACCACGTGGGTAACAGGATACATTCAGTTTTTAAGTTTCATCATTATAATTAATTTATTTATTGTTATTACTATTATGTATATTTTTATTGTAACGTAATATGTTATAATTTTAGCAAGTGAGTTATCGCATTGAGATTTTACATGTTTTTAATTCTTTTTAATTTATTTATTATGAAAGTTTTTTGTTTAATATTTTTTATTTATTTCATTATTTTATTTAAAGATTCATTTAATTAATGTGGTATAATATGATTTGTCCTTTTGTATTCATGTTTATACAACAATTTCTGTTTGCTGTTGGTTTTACATGTATGTGTATATTTTATAGTGAGCCTATAACCCCTGAGGAAGTGGTGTACGAAACACGGCCTGTGTTGGGTTTGGCGCACCTTATCCGTGGATCAATAAAGGTTACTTTGAACCTCCTGCCACGGTTCCTGACTGGTTCCTGTTACCTCCGCTCTGTTCCATTGGCAGACATCTGCCGGGCCGCTACTTGGTCTTCAAGCCAGACTTTTGCAGCCCATTACTGCCTGGAGAGGGAGTCCCGCAGGGACAGTGCTTTCGGACAGGCAGTCCTCCGTAATCTCTTTGAGGTATAGGCAACTCCTACCCTCCATCCCGGATGTTGGGCTACCGGTTGGAGACATATTCAGAGAAGATTCCTTCCTTCTGTGCTACTGAGCTAGAGGGAGCTCATTCCTGTTCGTGTAACCAGGCTAGTCCCGGACCTCTGGGTTCCCTATCTCATCCAGCAGCTTTGGAGACTGAGAAAACTCCTCCTTTTTTCGTGATGTCACCGGTATATCCCCTCGGGATTTGCCTCCTGCCATCAGTTACCTCAGTCTCCAAGCAGCTTGTGAGATAGGAGCCCGGAGAGCCGGGCTCACTGGAGATTTAATTAAGTGTTTGTCTTTATTTTGGGTTTCTTTGTTTTTTCATTGTTAGAGACCTTTCAGAAAACCAAATAGAAAAAGAAAAGGGAAGGGTCAGCTGTGTGCCTTTAAGAGATTGCTGGCAGGTCTTCCTGTTTTCTTCCTCTTCTATTCTCTTCCTTCCCTCTCCCCCCCCCCCTCCTCTTTCTGGGTCTGCGGGGGTCTTGCCTGAACAGTGCGCCGCTGTGTGAAGGGCCTCGGAAGTCTTTGCCCAACAGCCCCGATTGCAGCAGGCACTCAGCTTAGCCTAGCCAGCACTACACAGAAGGCTGCCTGTAAGTGTGCTGGCAGGCTCGGGAGATCTCTCTTTCTCTTTCTCCATACCGGAGGAGACTGCTCCGGGGACCAGTCTTCCTCCGAGGCTGCGGCTAACCTTGTTACCTGCCCGATTTCGTCTGGCTCCTCTGCCTTCAGTGGTTCCAGGTAAGCGGGCTCGATTCGGGCAGTGGGGAGCGGCGCTTCACTTTGGCGCGCTTTTCAGTTCGTCGGGCCTAGCCGCGTGGCGCGCGCGGCGGGAAACGCGCTCTCGCTCACTTGTCTAGCGCTTCACAGCCTGCTCCTCCTCCCTTAATTCCCTTCTTTTCTTTGCTCCGGAAGTTTTGGCCTGCCGATTTCGACAGCGGTTTTGTTCTCGGGGGTATTTGGATTTTTCTGTCCCGTTTATATAAAAAAAAAAAAAAAAAAAGTGAAGGAGATTCATAACCCTGAGATTGCCATTCCCTTACATGAACCCTCGGGTCGCAGGGGGATTTCTTGGCCTTCGCTTGCCCTCGAAGGTCGGGCTGTCAGCGGCAGGGAGCAGTTTTTTCGCGGTCCTCAGGAGACCATGTCCTCAAAAACGCTTTGTTTAGTATGTGGCCTCAGAAAAAGCTCTTCAGGGGTGTGCAAGACCTGTGTGAGAGATTCTCCACCCCTGGACTCCTCCAAGGCTGATAAGGGGGAGGTCCAGGCCTCTGAGGCCACCGCTTCGGTGATACCGGTGGTGGAAACAGTCCGGGACGAGGCTGTGGCAGGGCCTTCCTCTGCTCCGGATATGGTAAGGACAGCAGCCCCTTTGCCCAAGGACTGGTCTGCTATTTTTTCAAGTGAATTTGTCACGCTCCTGCAACAAGCCTTGTTCTCGGGCCAGTGCCAGGAGCCACTCGCGGGACTAAAGCGCTCTGCCCAGGAAGTCCCGGTCGAGGAGCCTTCCGCCTCTGCCAAGAGGCCGCGTTTGGATGCCTTATCTGATTATGCTCTTCCCTCCGAAGGTCCCTGTTCAGAAGAGGATGTCTGTGAGTTCGAGGCAGAGGAGGAGTTGGAGGAAGGCGAACTGGCGGAGAAGGAAGACCAAGCCAGGGTGGTTCGGGTTTTCCGCCGGGAAGAGCTTCCAGCCTTAATTGTGGAGTCCCTTAAAGTTCTCAATATTCCGGTTCCCGGTACATTAGAGGATGAGACCCTGGAAGACCCTTTGCTTCAGGTTTTCCGTAAGACTCAGCGGGCGTTCCCTGTGCACCGGGTGTTCAGGGAGATGATTCAGGAGGAGTGGAATGTCCCTGAGGGCCCGCTGAGAGGTGCGAGAGTCATGGGCCGTCTATCCGTTGTCAGATCAGGATAAAGAGGTTTTTAAGTCTCCGAAGGTTGATGCCGCCGTGTCAGCGGTCACCAAGAAGACTACCATCCCAGTGGAAGGTAGTGCGGCTCTCAAGGACCCACAGGATCGGAAGTTGGAGGTGCTTTTGCGTCAGATTTTTTATGTCAATGCGTTATCTCTCCAGGCCGCCATGTGCGGTGCCTGGGTGGCTAGGGCCTGTCTCCGCTGGTCCCAGCGGGTGCAGAGCAACCAAGACGCGGAAGGGTTTGGTGAATTGGCCAAATTGGAATCGGGGGCGGCATATCTGGCTGATGTGCAGTATGACCTGATGCGTAGTTTGGCCAACAGCATGGCATCCGCCGTAGCGGCTAGGCGATATTTGTGGCTTCGCAACTGGTCTGCGGATGTGTCCTCCAAGGCTCGCTTAAGCAAGCTTCCTTTTAAAGGGAAGCTTTTGTTTGGGGAGGACTTAGAGAAGTTGGTCAAGGATTTGGGTGAGTCCAAAGGGGGTAGACTGCCCGAAGATAAGGCTAAGCCTGCCCGTCCGTTTCAACTGGGTAGAGGTCAGCTGAGGGATTTTCGGCGATTTCGGTCGCAGCGTTTCCCTGCCAGCCAGAGAGGACGTTACTCTAACCGGAGTCAGGGTTTCCGGGGGTTTCGAGGTGCAGGCCAGGGATTTGGTCCTTCCTCGTCCTCTGCCTTCCAGGCCAAGAAGCAGCAATGATATAAGGGGGGTCCAGGCAACCTTAGTGCCGGTAGGAGGCCGTTTGCAAGACTTTTATCCTGCCTGGACCCGGGTAACTTCAGACATGTGGGTTCTGGAAGTGATTCGGGACGGTTACGCGCTAGAGATGCTGAAGCCCGTGCGTCCCGCCTTTGTTCTCTCGCCCGGCAAATCACCCTCCAAGATCGCTGCGATGAGAGAAACGGTCCAGCGGTTGCTGCACCTCAAGGCCATCGTCCCTGTTCCGCAAGATCAACGCGGCGAAGGTCGATACTCCATTTATTTCATCGTTTCAAAGAAAGGTGGCGGGGTCCGTCCTATCTTGGATCTCAAGGGAGTGAATCGGTGCCTCCGCGTGTCTCATTTCCATATGGAGACGTTACGGTCGGTAATAGTGGCGGTCCAGCAAGGGGAGTTCCTTACCTCTCTCGACCTCTCGGAGGCGTATCTCCACATACCCATCCGCCCCGACCATCATCAGTTCCTACGCTTTGCGGTTCCGTTCGGACATTTTCAGTTTCGCGCCCTGCCATTTGGTTTGGCAACTGCTCCTCGGACCTTCACCAAGGTCATGGTGGTGGTGGCAGCGGCGTTGAGACAGGAAGGAATTCTCGTGCATCCGTACCTCGACGACTGGCTTATTCGAGCAAAGTCGCGTGCCGAGAGCCTGTCTGCCACGGCCCGAGTGGTGGCCTTTTTGGAGGACCTCGGCTGGGTGGTCAACCTGGCAAAGAGTCACTTGATCCCTTCTCAGGATCTGGAATATCTCGGGGCCCGCTTCGACACCAAGATCGGTCGGGTATTCCTCACCAGTGACCGAGCTCACAGCCTCCGGAGTCGAATGTCCTGGTTCCTGCGCCTCCGAGTGCCGTCGGCCTGGACTTATCTTCAGTTGTTGGGCACGATGGCTGCGTCCATAGAGACGGTACCCTGGGCGAGGGCGCACATGCGTTCGTTACAAAGTGCTCTGCTTCACCGGTGGTCACATCAGCAGGATCCTCTGTCCCGAAGACTACCCTGTCCGTTGGAAACGCGCCGCTCGCTCCTGTGGTGGTTGCGTCCCCAGTCCCTGGCAGCGGGGCAGACGTTGGTAGCCCCGACCTGGGTCACCGTGATGACCGATGCCAGTCTGCTGGGCTGGGGCGCTCACGGTCAAGGCCAATTCGCGCAGGGGGTCTGGTCTCCCCGGGAGAGTCTCTGGCCGATCAATCGCCTGGAGCTCCGAGCCATCTTCCTGGCTCTTCTAGCGTTTCGGTCACTGGTCACTCAGACGGCTGTTCGAGTGTTTTCCGACAATGCCACGGCGGTGTCGTACGTCAACAGACAGGGAGGTACCTCCAGCGCCGGGCTAGCAACCGAAGCCGCTGCCCTCTTCAGCTGGGCGGAAGCGAATCTGCTGGTGCTGTCGGCGGCGCATGTTGCCGGGGTGGACAATGTCCAAGCGGACTTTCTCAGTCGCGTTTGCGTGGATCCCGGAGAATGGGTTCTCCATCCCGACGTCTTCCAGATGCTCATCCGCAGATGGGGCACGCCAGTCATGGACTTAATGGCGACGTTGGCGTCTGCAAAGGTGGACCGGTTTTTCAGCAGGCGTCGGGAACGCATGTCGGAAGGCCTCGATGCTCTGTCAGGCTTGGCCTCCACAACAGCTCCTGTATGTGTTTCCGCCATGGGTTCTCGTCGGCAGGGTCCTGCAGCGGATCCAGTTGTACTCCGGTCGCGTCATGCTCATAGCTCCGGATTGGCCTCGCCGTCCTTGGTATGCAGATCTGGTGAGACTGCTGGTGGCGAGACCGTGGCGGCTCCCGTCCCGGCCGGATCTGCTGTCGCAGGGTCCTCTATTCATGCCCCACGTGGAACGGTTCTTGCTTACGGCCTGGCTCTTGAGCGGGCAAGGTTGCTCCACAGAGGCTACTCTTCGTCCGTGATCGCCACTCTTTTGAAGGCCCGGAGGAGGTCTACGTCCTTGGCTTATGTGTGTGTCTGGCGGATTTTTGAATCGTGGTGTACGGAAAGGAGATACGTGGCACTGAAGTCCTCCATCGCTCAAATCTTAGATTTTTTGCAGCACGGTTTTGATAAAGGGTTGGCCTCGGCATCTTTACGGGTGCAAGTCGCGGCACTTTCCTGCTACAGGGGCAAGGTCAGAGGGCGCACGATTGCTTGTCATAGTGATGTGAAGCGTTTTCTCCGAGCTGGGTCACTGTTGCGACCTCCGTCGCGTTCCGTGGTTCCTCCGTGGCACTTGCCTTCTGTCTTGGATGCATTACAAGGTGAGCCCTTCGAGCCACTTTCTCGGGCGTCGCTTAAGGATCTCACTTTGAAGGTCGTATTTCTGGTGGCCATTTGCTCTGCGCGACGAATTTCCGAGTTGCAAGCTCTCTCCTGCAGGGAGCCCTATCTGCAATTTTTTCCGTCGAAAGTGGTTCTCCGGACTGTCCCTTCGTTCCTTCCGAAGGTGGTGTTGCCTTTTCATGTGAATCAGGAGATTTCTTTGCCTGTGTTTTCGCGATCCTCGGAGGCGTCTTCTAGCGGCAATTTCCACAGTTTAGATGTCCGTCGATCCTTGAAGTATCTGTCTCGGACGGCGAATTTTCGCAAGTCTGATAGACTTTTCGTTCTTTTTGCAGGGCCTAGGAAGGGCGAGGCAGCTTCCAAAGCGTCCATTGCCCGCTGGATCAAAGAAGCCATTGCTTCGGCTTACATGTTGGCTGGTAAGTCCGTGCCGGAAGGTCTTCGAGCTCACTCCACCAGAGCTCAGGCTTCTTCTTGGGCGGAATTTCGCTGGGTTCCGCCACTGGATATTTGTAAAGCAGCTACTTGGTCTTCCTTGCACACCTTTGTGCGACATTATCGTCTGGATGTGCAAGGCGCGGGTGATACTGCGTTCGGGGCTGCTGTACTTCAGGCGGGTCTCTAGACTCCCTCCCATGCCTCGTTCACTCACTGCTCTGGTACTTACCCAGAGGTCCGGGACTAGCCTGGTTACACGAACAGGAAGGTGAAATTAGACTTACCTGCTAATTGTAGTTCCTGTAGTGTAGCCAGGCTAGTCCCGTATCCCTCCCTGGTGGTCTGTGACATGATAGTAGCCAGAAGTACATGTCTGCTTTCCAGGTGAGAGTCCTTTACATATTCCTCTTCTTTGCTTGCTCTGTGAGAGACCTGAATCGCTTAAAGTCACGGTGCTGACTGTGCTTTCAATTTCCTTTGTATATAGTTTCCCTTTTGGGTCAGTGTTTGATTAGTTTCTGTGGTGCTTCCACGCTTAATTGTGTCTCCGGTGAGTCTGCTTTGTCAATAGGTTACTGATGGCAGGAGGCAGATCCTGAGGGGATATACCGGTGACATCACGAAAAAAGAAGGAGTTTTCTCAGTCTCCAAAGTTGCTGGATGAGATAGGGAACCCAGAGGTCCGGGACTAGCCTGGCTACACTACAGAAACTACAATTAGCAGGTAAGTCTAATTTCACCTTTGTGCTTAGGGTCTCCGGTAGCCTTAAGCTTGGGAGTCCCATATGTGAGGACTGACTTCCTGCTTGGTCCTGGAGAAAGCGTAGTTACTCACCTGTAACAGGTGTTCTCCAGGAGCAGCAGGAATCAGTCCTCACAACCCTCCCTCCTCCCCTTGGAGTTGCAGTTCTGTGCTTTCATTTTTTGCTAATTTTTTGCTGTCTTTTAGCTATGTCATCTGACTGAGCAAGATGGCACCCTTGGGCGGGAAGAGGACCGCGCATGCGCGCTGCAATTCCCAAAGGCTTTCTTTGAAAGCTGGGGAAAATTGCTCCGCGAGGGCTCCGTCGGCGCCGACGTCACCCATATGTGAGGACTGATTCCTGCTGCTCCTGGAGAACACCTGTTACAGGTGAGTAACTACGCTTTCCTTTAGTTAATCATGTGTGAACTGTCCTGTTGCAGCTGTTATCCAGTGATTTGTTTTTTGTTGTTGAGAATCTGGAGAACCTCTAGTGCAGGGTTTGGGTTTTTTCTCATTTTGCATTGTGTGGCATGTGTTCATTTGTACTGATACAGTGTATGCCCCTGAAGTCAATTTGAAACACTACAGTTTAGACTAATTTCCTTAATACACTCCTAGAATGAAGGGGATGTTTCCGACAGGGCATAAAGTAGGGTGTGCTGTAAACGAGCTCACAAAAATGTAGCTTTGTGAGCTCATTGTTACAAGCACAACTTGTGACCACTAGCTTGAGGGTTTCTTGAAAATTATTGGTTTAAAATGTGCTAACAGCTTCTGTATATGTTGGTGCTAACCAGCACCTGCCTTGAACTTAGCAGTGTAAGTTTCAGTCCTGGAACTACTAAATAAAGACTAATTTCTTCTCCACTGCAGGTGAAAAACTGGGTGAAGGAATTAAGGAAAATGTTGGGAAATGAAATCAGTTTATGTATAGTTGGTAAGTTTGTGGCTTGTGGGTTTTATTTTTCTGTATTTAAAAGCAAGCTACTCTCCTTGAACTGTTAAATATTGATATTGGCTGTGTAATGTGTGCAGAAGAGAGTAAACTTATTAGAATAATTTAAAACAAAACCTTAGAATGGATTTTTATTGACAGAAGAATCAGACTTCTCATTTTTTTTGGAAAATTTTAAATTGTTTAAAATTTTTCCTTGATGTTATCTATAATTGTAAATTTAACATTGCTGTGCCTAATTGTCTGGCACCTCCTACAGATATTAGATGCAAAGCAGGAACTGAAGAGTGCCTCTTGAGGGAGACCATTTTGTTTACCAGTGTGTGACAGTAGAAGTAAAATAATTGAAAGGCAGCATAGTAATAACAAGAGGATGCAGTAAAGCAAAGGAAAGCTTTAAACTTTTGAGCAATTTACAGAATGCTAATATAAACGGACACTAAGAAGGGAGTATTACACTTTTAAGATTAAAAATAAAAACCTTGATTAGTGAACAAACCCAGCTTCTAAACAACCTTCTCCTCCCCCCCCCCTCCCCCCCCGGTGGCCTGAACATACTGAAGGGGCACCATGCAGACTTACAAGATTTTGCTACATGGGAACGCCCACAACATACAACCCCCCTGATTTAGATGGCAGGGCAGCCAGGCTGACTGGTGGGAAACTCTAGCCTGTGGTCACCAGCCACCGAAAGCGGCACCTGCCGAAACATTGCAATTCCACACACAGCAGGAATAGAACGTGATGGGGCTTTTCAAGAGGAAATGTGCACCTAGCTCAAAGAGCTCAAATTGGACATAACACAGGTGCGTGCAGAAGTGTGTGCTGGAATAGAAGGCCTTCGGTCCAAGCTTGGGCATCTTGGATAAGCGGGTGGAGGAGGCAAAGGAGCTTATGGAAGAAGCCATGGAAACCATGGGAACACTTGAACAGATGAACAGATAATACAAACCCTGGATCAATTAAGGGAGGAGATGGAGGATAAAGTAGAGGACTTAGAGAATAGGTCCTGCCGTAGTAACTTGCGGTTCCACGGCATTGCTGAAATGGAGCAATTTACTGACTGTAAGGACGTAGTGATCAAAACATTGCAAGCACTGTTACAACAGGCTAGAATACCCCAGGAAAAAATATGATCTAAGAATAGATCTGGCCCACAGCTTTGAGGAGACCAGGGCTGGCAAGCAATAATAGCCCTAGGGACATTGCCTGTTTTCACGATTATGGGACGAAAGTACCAGGTGGGCAGCATTAGCATGCACCCGCGGATCCCTTTCTTGGGAGGCAAACATCTTAGAGCTCTATGTGGATTTGGCACAAGTGACATTACAAAAATGTGGGATGTCTCACTGAAATTGCGAGAGGAGGGCATCTGCTATGCATGGACATTCCCCTTTGGCCTAACCTTCACGCTCAGTGGGAAGAGACTTCGAGCACTGACAAGATGAAGCAGTGCATATGCTAGTGACGGCCGGCATCTCTGGACTAGAGCTGGAACCAAGATCAACTAAGAAGGCATAGAAAGAACCCACAAGGTGGCAGTGCATGTCTTATGGTAGGAAGTGCCTACGGAGGTAATTGGGAGGACGTAGTACTGATTAGGCGATGGACACTCGGACATGATTTTTTGTGCGGAACAGTTTGATTCTCTACTTGGATACCTCTCTCCACCTGCCATGTAAGTGACATAAATAGATGAAGTAACACCAGAGCTGAGAGACTGTATAGCAGATTGGTGGAGGGAGATGGATATAGTCTGTTACCAGTTTGGGTTCTCAGCTGTACGATAGCATTTATTTTTTATTATTAAATGTGACAACTTAATTAGGGAAGAGGTGTGGGGGTGATTGGGTGGATGTGGTATATGGGTAAGGAAAGTGGTGGGGGGGGTAGGGTTAGGATGGGAAAAGCTGCAGGTTGGGGGGGCAGGGTGCGGTTGTTCAGGACAGTGATGTTGACTTAGTATTTTGGTGGGGGGGGGAAGGGGGGCAGTGGGGGATCCAAAGGAGTCTGTGAAGGGTATGAGACTGGGTGAGCTCAAAGTAGTATCCTTGAATGTTTGAGGACTTAACTCACCATTTAAACGACAGCAATTGGGTAAAGAAATGACAAGACAATGTGGATATATATTTACTGCAAGAGATACACTTGCACAAGCAGCATGAGCACCTCGTGAACCTAAAGGGTACACTCGGGGCCTCAATGTGTCTAGTATGATGGTGCAGAAAAGGGGTGTGGGGGTGTGGCAATAATAGTGGCTTCACATTTAAGAGCAGAAGTGGAGGAAGTGGTGAGGAACCAGGCAGGGAGAGATCTGTTGGCATGCATGAAGAGAGACAGTTGGCTGTAAGTTGTGATCATACATTCCCCACTGGGAACCAAGGATGTTTGTGGGATTTTTTTTTTGGGACGTAGAGGAACAAACTAGGAGAGGGGTTGCTGACCTTCGGAGGGGATTTCAATTGATTCGAGCAAAGATATAATAGAGGAAGGGTGGAAGGATGCAGGGCTGACAGAACCTGCTTTGAAGGGTTTTGTCCAGACCTTAGCCCTGGTAGATGTCGTTGCCTCCTCAGGTAGAAGAGACACCAAACTTTGCATTTCCTCCCCCCCCCCCCCCAATACATGTGTCATACTCTAGAATTGATATATTGATTAGGAAAGAGGGGGCCACAAGACTACTGGTTTGACAGTATTGATGCTATAACATGGTCCAATCATGCACCCACAGAGAAGACTAAAGGGAAGGATAATGGGGGGGGGCGGATTTTGTCTGCTAAATGATTCACTCCAACTATTTGAGGAACCTAGAGCAATCGATCCCTTGGTGTCGTTTACCACTGGTGACTCTCTGGATAGTTGACCTAAACAGTGTTAGGGCTTCAGCTAAGAGCCACATCAGTTGATAGTGGTATCCATAGCTGTTGTATTGATCCATCTCATTGCCAGCCTTCCTCTTTTTTTGTGGTGACCTATCTTGCCAAGCATTGTCTTTCTCCAATGATCTCTCTTCGCATGATGTGTCCAAACTATGAATACTTTGCTACTAATGATAATGGGAGTGGTTTGGGACAGATTCAAGGCAGTGGTGCAGGGGACCTTGATTAAGTGGGGGGGGGGGGCATGGGGGGAAAAGAGAACAAACTGAATAAGCATATCAGTTGCAGCAGCTGGAAAATGCTGATGCTCGCAACAGAGGGCCAATACCGAGGGCAGGTCCTAGCAGTGTGGGCTCAATTGAATGCACTGGAAGCTGCTGATATACTCCCTTAAGATGTAATTAGCCTGACAAGAATACTTTGAATTGGGTGATAAAGCAGGTAACTATTTAGCATGACATCTGAGGCAACGGAAACGGTGATCTCAAATATTGTCACTTTGTGGGGGGAGGGAGGCAAATGAAGCGATTGTATGAAGCACCCACTAAGCCACCAGAGGCCCATATTGAGAGTTATCTTGAGTCGGCTTCCCTCCCTAAGTTGGGGCAAAAAGAACAGGAGATTGGAAAACCATGAGAACCTCCCCTGCCTCAACCTCTATCTCTGCTCTTAAAAAAAAAAAAAAAATGCTCCAGGACTAGATGGCCTGATGGCCCACTTTTATATATAAAAAAACAAAACAAACTGGGAACCCTTCTGCAGGCACCACTAGTGCAGCTTTTTCACCTGTCCAGAGAGGTGGGAGTACTAGACACTGGCATAGGCGGGGATTTCTCTAATCCCCAAGGAGGGGAAAGACCCTTGGGTCTGTGCGTCATATAGACCAAATTCATTGCTAAATATAAATGCAGAACTCCTTGCTAATTCTAGCCCAATGCCTAAACAAGGTGGTCTTAAACCTGATCCATGAGGATCAAGCAGGATTTATGCCAATGAGGCAAATGGCAGAACACATGTGAGATTCTCAATCTCATTTGGGTGGCCCAACGCAAAGCAGAGCCCCCTCTGTTGGTCTCATTCAACACTGAAAAAGTGTTTGATCACGTCTCTTGGTATTTCATGTATCAGGTGTTGGGAAAGAGAGTTTGAGAGCTTTGTAGGATGGGTGTGAGTCCTATATTGTACACCCCATGCCTGTCAATCAGCGGATGATACTCTTCGTTTTTCCCATTGTGAAAGGACACCAGACAGGGATGCCCACTGTCTCCTCGTCTGTTTGCGCTCATGATGGAATTCTTAGTGGTGTGAACTAGACTTAGCCAGGATATACGAGGCATTTCAGTGGGGGGATCAGGACCATTGTGTCTCACTTTGTGTAGATGATATCTTGACCATGTCACAACCCAGGGTCTTTCTACCACTGCTTATGTGGGAAATCGGAGAGTATGGGAAGCTGTCAATTTTTTCCTAAATTGAGACAAATCTACCATCCTTGACCTAACTTCTTCAGATGACTTAGAGGCTGCTGTAGGATACCCTACCATTTAGGTGTGCAGAAAAAGATATTGGATATCTTGGGGTGCAGATCGGACAGGACCATAAAGATCCCTATGCCATGAATTATAAAAAGCGGTTATAAAGGTGGAATTTTTTGCATGGTCGGGGTGGGAAGCTCCTCTCATGGCTGGGCAGAATAACAGTTGTGAAAATGATGGTACTCCCATGCTCTCTGTATCTATCTTTTCCAGGTCCTTCACATTGAAGTTCCAGCATGAACCTTGCAAGGGGTACAGAAACAGAAAACCCGCTTTGTCTGGAATGGCTGAACCCCGAGAGTGGCCCAGTCTGTTTTGCAGAGGGCACATAGAGAGGGTGGGCTTGTTCTTCCAGATGTTATGAAATATTATAAAGCTGCACCACTGAAGGCAGTATACTCCTGGCTAAGAAACAGCAGCAATGGGTGCGTAAAGAGGGGACCGATGGTGGCCCCCAAACCACTGGATGTGGCAGAGGTCTCCACTGGGGGCTGAATCCTTTTGTGTGCCTCACAATGGGGGTGTGGAGACAACTAAGACCAACACTATGGGCAAAAAGATCTTTTCAATAATGCCCGTGGCAGCATGTTTTGGGCACAGGGAAGACCCAAGCAGACAAACTTTACAAAAGTGTGAAGCTAAGGACTTATTGTGGATATACCAGTTACTCCACCAGGGAGCAGTCTGGCCCTTTAAGGAGGTGAGGGATCTATATAATCTGGAAGAGCGTGACTGCTACAGCTATTTCCAGGTCACAAATCTTTTTTGCAGGGAAGGGAGGTCTGGGATGATCTGCAAAAAGAGAAGGGGTGGTTTGAGGGTGTGTGCCTACTCAGGATAAAAGATTACTCTTCCAAATTTACAAGGGACTGTAACCACAGGAGGGATAGATAAATTGGGATACATGATTAAGTGGAAAGAGGACTTAGGGTTAACCTGGGAAATGGCTAACTGGGATGTGATAATACGAGGGGGTGACACAACTTTCAATTGCAGCCAACCTGCTTGAGAACAGATACAAGTTTCTCCTTTGCTGTTACCTCACCCCAGGAAGACTATTCCAGGTGGGAGTCTTGGAGTTCGGGAATTGTTAGACAGTGTGGTGGTAGGGGTACATTCATACACGTGTGGTGGGAATGGCAGGTTGTCCAAGTTTACTTGGAAATGGTTATTAAAAGTATGGAAGACAGAGGGATGGCACTTGCCACATCAGCCGGTGATTTTTCTGCTTCACCCAAAGACAAAAATGGTACCTCGTCAACAATAGGGGGTGGTGACACACTGTATAAAAGCAGGCAGATGTGAAATAGCAGTTCAGTGGAACCAGCCAATGCTGCCAGGCTATAGTAACAGTCTAGGGGGCTTCTATCAAATGTACAAATAGTGCTCAAGAAAGGGCAGAGTGCCATTGTTGAATAATAGAGCTGTGTGTGGAAATGGTTAGCGTGCTAAGGGGGTGGATTTCCCATTGAACAGAGGGAAACTGCAAATGAATGTATGTATGTATGATTGTTGGAAGATATGATGAGGGAGGGAATACCCAAGTGGCTCAAAAGGGAGGGAAGAGGGGGTGGGAGGAATTTTCACTGGTTGTAAAAGTTGCTTTGTGGCCAGGCTGGATAAAGTGTTCTGTTTGTATTCTGGTATAAAATTCAATAAAAAAAAAATTAAATGGGGGTAGGGGAATAAAAACCCTTAAAGCATTAAGGAGGAGTCCGGTGATGTCATTGAGCAAGATGGCTGGCTGAGCTTAGCTCCTGCTGGCCTGCTGCAGAAAAAAGCTTGGTTACCCATCTACCCTCTGATAGGCTGGGAAATAGCTGGGGAGTCATGCTAAAAACCCGACGATGGTGACAAAATTGAAAAAATTCACCTTAAGGAGTATTTATATACCGGCGCTCCAACACCACACAAACCATCAGAAAAGATGGTAGGGACGGTGGGCAGTGCGGCAGGAAACATCAGCCTGAAAATGCCAGAGATGAAAAACATAACCCCTGCCACAATTGCGGGAAAAGATTGATCGTGAAGGAGCATTTCAGGAAGAGAAGGAATTAAAACTTGTCCCAGGAATGAGCGGAAGTAGTAGCAAGCATAGAAGGTCTACACACAGAGTTGAGACCATGGCAAGTGGATGAAAGAGCTGGAGGAACATATGGATGAGGCTAGGGGAACGCTAGAAAACAAAGCAAGAGCTGAATAAGCTCAGAGAGGAATTGGAAAATAAAGTTGAGGACCTTAAATAGGTCTAGCCGCAATAGCCTCCAGTTCTTCTGCATAGTAGAGAAAGAACCCTTTAATGACTGCAAGGCCATGGTGACAAAAATCACTCAGGTGTTTATTTTATTTATTTAGACAGTTTTGTATACCGCCTTATCCTTCAATCAAAGCGGTCACAACACAATTGGGGGATACATTTAACACGCAGGGATATGAGAGACATACACTAATACTTACAGGGAAAATGGGCAATGGAGGGTTAAGTGGCTTGCCCAAGACCACGAGGAGCATCTGTGGGACTAGAAACCCCAGTCCTTCCGGCCCAAGATTGCTGTCCTCTAGTGGGATTTGAACCCCTGACCTTCCGGCCTGAAGTACCTTGCCCCAACCACTAGGCGGCTACTCCTCCTATACCAACTGGAATACAATATGAAAACATGAATCTCAGGGTAGATGGTGCAGCGTACTGTACCGGCCAGTACCTGCTAACAGTAATAGTCCCAGGGACATAGTAGCTTGTTCACAATTTTGGGGTGAAACAGGTGGCAGCCCAGTCCCAGGAAACACTCACCTGGGAATTAAATACAGTGTAGATATTTTGCTTACTTGGCACAAGGAACCTTACCGAAAAAGCGTAATATGCTCAGCATACTTCACAAACTGCAAGAAGAAGGCATTTGCTATGCCTGGATCTTTCCATTTGGATTACCCTCCACAGTTGGAGGAAGAGAGTATGGGTACAAACAAGACAAGGCGGTCTGTCTTTTGACAGACGTGGGAGTCATAGGCCTGGAGGCAGAACCCAACATGGAAAGAGCAACATGCCAAATGGCTCCAAAATGGCACGAGTGACCCATGGCAGGAGGCGACTCAAGACAATTGGGAGGAGGTGAAAAGGATCAGGGAGAATGCAGGCAGACTCTAACTTATGGATAAGCACTGAGACAACTATGGGACCCTGTATGAGACCCTTACCATGCTCTGAACATATACAGAAGGGAGGGCGAGGGGCCACACTGAAGGGGCAGGTAGCCCTGATGGGCAAGGCAGACTACTTGAGATGTTGTTATGGTTGACCTGTATAGTTCCAGAATGTTCTAGTGACATGTTCTTGTGGGGGAAGGGGGAAGCATAGGTTTTGAAGGTTGAGGTGTGATGAAAAAAGAAACGAGACTATGGCAGCCACACCCATGATTCAATGCCAGTTGGCTAACCGCTTATGTCACTGTTGTGCAACATCTCGCCACTATTCTGCTATAATAATTTTCATCTCTCTCACTGTTCTCTTTTTCAGGTTTTTTTTGTAGCACACTGCTCCATCACTTTGTCACGCAACTGGAGGTGGCAGAAATAGGGAGTAAAGAATCAACTTGAAATTTCTGGTTACTACTACTACTACTACTACTGAGCATTTGTATTAGCATTAGAAGCCGTATGCAGCGCTGCACAGACATGTAAGAGACCGTCCCTGCTCTTCAGAGCTTACAATCTAGTCAAGACAGACAATACAGAAGGTGTAGAGAGGGATAAGTTGGAGAAGGGCCCAACTGAGTGTCTCCAACTTCTCCAAAAGGCTTATGGAGAAGATGCAATGTCAAGGCTGTGAGTCTTCATGTGGCACAAATGCTTCAAGACTGGGCCGTGTGGAGGTGGAGGATGACCCAAGTCAGGATGGCCTTCCACGACAGTCGGCTGAGAACATTGACAGAGTGAACCAACTGGTGCGGCGTGATCGCAGATTGACTGCGGATGATAGCTGAGGAGCTCAGCCTGAACAGGTAGTCAGTGTGAACCATCTTGGTGCAGGAGCTGGGGATGCGGAAGGTGTGCGCCAAGATGGTGCCCAAGTTTTTATCGGACAACCAGAAGGAGCACCGGGTCAATGTTTGTCAAGACTTGCTAGAGAAGATCGGAGAAGATCCAGAGTTTGTTGGCTGAGTCATCACAGGAGACGAGACCTGGGTCTTCTAATACGACCCTGAAAGCAAGCAACAGAGCCTTCAGTGGAAGACTCGACTGTCATCCAGACCCAAGAAGGCGCGCATGTCCAAATCAAGGATCAAGCTCATGCTGATCGCATTCTTTGACCAGCAGGGAGTGGTCCATCATGAGTTGGTGCCCAAGGGTCAGACAGTCAACCAGCACTTCTACCAGCAGGTCCTCAATCGCCTCCAAGTCCGGGTTTGGCACAGCAGGCGGGCTCTGAAGAGAAGTCGTGGCTGCTCCACCATGACAACGTGCCCGCACACACCACACTCGGTGTGAGGCAGTTCTTGGCCAATAAACAGATCACAGCTCTCGGCCACCCTCCTTATTCCCCAGATCTAGCACCGATCGACTTCTGGCTCTTCCCCAGGCTGAAGGCTGTACTCAAAGGAACTCATTTTGTCTCTGTAGAAGAGATCAAGGCCACTGTGACGAGGGAGCTGAGGGACCTCAAGGAGGAGAACTTTACTGAGTGCTTCCGTATGTGGCAGAAGTGAATGCAGAAGTGGGGGGGGGTGGGGATTACTTTGAAGGGGACAATGCATAACTTCTCTGTAGATTTTGTAATAAAAGCTTTAAGGGACAGTCTTGTTTTGTTTGTCACACCCTCGTATAGATGAAAACTCACAAGTGTAGAGGGACAGGGGGAAGGTGAAATAGCTAATGTAGCAGGTCGGGATGATGATAGCAGTAGATGGATGAGGAAAGGGAGGGACACAGAGATGGAACATAAAATAATCTCCCTAAATGTTCAGAGGCTTAACTCCCCTTTTTTATGCACCAGCAGTTATATATGGAAAAGACTAGAAAGAAAGCAGAGAGATTTATTGCAGGAGACCTACCTCTGAAAGAAACATGAGTACCTGGTAACCCCTAAAGGCTATGCTGCAGGCATATATGCGTCTAACCAGTTGGAGCAGAAGGGAGGCGTGGCAATATTCTTAGCTGAACATTTTAAAGGTGGAGGAGGGGGCAGTGGTGTGGGACCTGGCGGGGAGATATCTTATGGCCCATTTGAAGATAGGGGAAGAATGGCTATGTGTAGCGGCCATTTACGCCCCCAATGGAAACCAAAGGGGGTTCTTAAGAAAAGTGGAAAATTTGGGAGAAGGGCTGATTATTTGCAGAGATGATTATAATTTGGCCTATGACCCCGGGAAAAATAGTACTGGTAGGGGGGAAGGCCAAAGAGCGGATAGGACCAATCTCAAAAAGGCTATGCGGGCATTAGAATTGGTGGATGCATGGTGCTTCTACCACCCTGGCCAGCACCAGTTTACGTTTTATTCTGCCACACACGACATATTCAAGAATCAACATGATTTGGATAGGGAAAGAAGGGGTGGAAAGGATACAAAGTGCCAACATTGACACAATAACTTGGTCAGACCATGCCCCAGTAGTGATACAAGTGAGGACACGGAGGGGATTGGGAGGGGGGAGTAAATTTTGGAAATTAAATGACTCCCTTTTGGAGGATGACAGAGTGATTCAGGAAACAGAACTGATCCTGGAATACTTTGCCATGCATGCTAATAGGAACGTGGGATGGGGTGGAGAGGGATGGCTTTAAAGTTGTTGAGGGGCATTTTGATAAAATGGGGGGTGAGGAGAAAAAAAGAACAGATGGAGCAAATGCATAGATTACATTTGCAGTTACTGCAGCTGGAACAGGCTGATGCCGAAAGTCCAAGGGGACAATTTACAGGCAGATATTAGAGGTATGAGCTTAATTGAATGCAATAAAATCTACTGAGATCCAATACAAGCTGCAGCAGGCACGCCAAGAGTACTTTGAAAAGGGTAATGAGGCAGGTAAATATCTGGTACAGCAGCTGAGATGCCGGAAGCTACGCTCTCACATAATGGCGGTGAGAGGGGAGGGAGGGATAGTAAAAAGGTTGGGGGATGAAATGAGGACCAAATTTTGTAAACTTCTACAAGTGATTATGAGGCGCCACCCCACCCCTGACTGCACATGTGGATAGCTATCTCTAGTCCACCTCCCTCCCTAAGCTAGGGCAGAAAGAACAGGAGACATTATGGAAATGGAGTTCCTTTCTTTTTAAATGTTCTATTGTATACTGCTTTATTTTTATTAAAGATAATATAGTAAACACAATAAACCATACTCTGGTGGCCTTTACAGATTTTGGCCAATTGGAAATAAAATACCATTGGCATTTCCCAATTGATATGCCATTTGTGGTGGAGGGAGTAACCTACCCAGTGAACAGGTTTGGTAGCATTAAAAGTCATGCAAGAAGCAGGATTTAGTAAGGTGGAAGTCCCAGCAAGTGGAAAACTAAGTACTCAGAGTGAAATGAGTAGGAGTAGCAGCCTAATGATTAAGAACACTGGCTTGGGAACCCAGAGACCAGGGTTCGATTCCCACTAGCACTCCTTGTGGCCTTGGGCAAGTCACTTAACCCTCCATTGCCTCAGAAAAATCCAAGTTATCAATGTCCCTGTTTAATGTAGGTTACCAAGTTTAAGTTTCAATGTAAACCGCTTTGACTGAAATGATAAAGCGGTATATAAAACCTGTTAAATGGCAGTTTGTGCCAAAAGGAGATGGATACAAGAAAAAAATCAGGAAAGTGGCCAATAAGTGGTGGTTGTGGGTAAGTTGAAGTTGGCTGATTATAGTGAGATGTATGGGTGGTAGTGGAGGTTTGACGTGGTTCTGTGGTGAGTATATGGATGCGATGGTGTTGAAAATGCAAGTTTGATGTTGGGATTTGTGATATATGGATTTAAGGGCAGGTTGGTTGAGCATGTTTGGGACACATTTCCATGTTTGTAGGTGGCGTTATGGGGAGGTGAGTGGTAGGAGGACATAGGTATATGGTTGTCTGGAGGAAGGGGAATGGGAAGTGTGAGAAGTCTATGGAACTCTGCCAGGTTGAGATTGGAGTGGGGATGTTGGATAAAGCATTGAATGGTACTGAAGCCTCGGAAGGGCTAGGAGTGGTGACCTAGGGTGGTTGTCAAAGGTCTCAATGTTAATGAGTTACATTTTCTTAGTGCTACTATAGGGGGAAAACCTCTACTTCAGACCAGTGTATATGCATCTAATACTAATCAGGGGGTGTGTATGTATATAACCTTTTTACATCAGAACTTTTGAGATGGGAGGGTTCTCCTTGATAATCAGGGGTTAATACCACATCAGGAACACCAGGACTTCAGCCCTGATCGGCAGTGGGGGAAGGGAGCAGGCAGGTAAGCCTCTCCTTGCTCCCCCACCACCAAGGCTGATCAGGCTGAAGAGGAGCACAGAACTTTAAATTTAAACAGGAGAGTTCCATTAGGTGTGCTCTTGCCTAGCGGGCCTGTGCTAGAGCGCCCTTTGGTGTCGCCCTTTGGTGTGACCCTTAGGTGGGGGACCTGAAGTTGGCTAAAGTCATCTCATTTTCTGTTTGAGACCACTGCTGTTCTTCAGTGTCCTGCATGTTGTAAGTCTTGTCTTCTCTGCTAACATGGTATCTACTCTCTTCTGCAATTACATTACAGCATGATAGAGTAGAAGTATCACATGCTGTGTTAACTTTTCAAAGCTAGTTATGAGTATCGTAGCTGCATGCTTGTAGTTTATTCAGCCCTCTGGTTTTAAATCTTATAGAACGTCCCTGATATTTTATCTGCTTTCTGTTGATCACCACCTAACCTTTAGGCTCAAAAAGGTTTATCGGGTTTTCCATGCCGGCAATGCTGTTAACTCGGCTATCATTCTCACTACTGCTCACCAACTAGACTAGAGTAGTTCTTGGTAGCACACCCTCAACTAATCGCCACACTTCTAATCCATTAGTCGCACTTCACCTGCAACCGGTGATCTCCCCTCCCTATCACAATGCCAGACCTGATTCCTTTTGTGGTGTTTATATGTTACCTGGTCCAATCCTTCATATTTGCTGGAACCTTCCGCACCATCAAGGCCTGATTTCCAACATATACATGGCAGGAGAGGACATGATATTCCTTATCCCTCCAGTCCAGTCCCGCACCTCTGAGTAGTGTACCTCTTCCAGCAGCTTGGAGACTGAGCATGTCATCTTTTTTATGACACCAGTATACTTATGCAGCTGGCCCTGCCCACCAGCTCCAGAACCAGAATAGGGGCAGTGTTCCCACCTCTGTCTGCCGAGGAGGGCAGTGATACTGCCTGGGGATCTCAATCTGCTGCTGATGGCTCTGGGGTACCCTTTGAGTCGAGCTCCCTGACTGATTTGACTCTCTGAGAATGGTGTTCCTGATGGCGTTTGGCACAGCAAGCAGGATTTTGGAGCTGCAGGCCCTGTTGGGTCAGGAGCCATTTCATTCTCTCTCCAAGAAGGTGATCCTACCTTCGGTGCTTTCATTTTTAGTCCAAGGTGGTGTCGGCAGTTCATGTATTTCATGCAGTTTCCTTTCTGGCTCTAGCGAACTCTGCTACTCTGCAGCTTTGCCACAAGGAGGTTATAAGAGCCCTGTGAAGGTATGTGACATCAATATCATCCTTTCGGAGATCGGACCATATGTCTGTTCTGTTTGGTGGGCTGCGCAAAGGTGAGGTGGCAGCTAAGGTCTCCACTTTCAGATGGATCAGGGAGGTAAGGACATCTGCATACATCTTGAGGGAGGTAATCCAGTGCTGGCGGAGTTGTGGGTGCATTCCACAAGGGCTCAGGCAGCCGCGTGGACAGAGTATAGTTCCACCAGTGAAGGTCTGTAGGGCGGCAACATGCTTGTCACTGCATACTTTCTCTAAGCTTTATCACCTGCATGTCCAGGCAGTGGGGGACACTTGTTTCGGGTCGGCAGTGTTTCAGGCTGGTTGTGCGTATCCCTCCCATTTAGTTTTACTGCTCTGATATATCCCAGAAGTGTGGGACTGGACTGGAGGGATGATAAGGAAAGAAAAATTAGACTTACCTGCTAATTGTTCCTTGAGGAACTCCAGTCCAGTCCTGAAACCCTCCCTGAGTGCTTTCTGTGATAACACAGGTACACTAAAAAAAAAATTTTTTAAACTGCCTCTAATGTTTCGATTGATTTTTACGTTTTTTGGTGCGCTGAATCCAAATCTGGTAACCAATTTGCTCCATCACGTACAGATTTTTTGCTACATTGGGTTAGCAGTTTGAGGTGAACGTTTCAGATTGAGTGCGATCGAGATAAAAGTTTCTTGGATGAATTCTTTATACTAATTGTTTAGTAGTTATTCAAATAAGAATAAAGAAAATTGTAACAAGGCAGCACATAAGAATAGAGTAATGTCAACAAAACACACTGTGATGGTAGCAAAATTGTCTGCACTTAAAACAGCCACATACATGTGCACAAACATTGAGCATATAAGAGCGAGGTTAGACACAAAGCAAAGCAAAGAAATGTGCAAAAAATGTTGTACAGGTATGTATGTAAGAATAGAAAACGCAAACCGCACCATTGCAATACATGAAGACAAACACCCGATGGTGTGAAAATAAAATTCTAATAAATGAGATCCGACACTGTGGTAATAACTAGCAAATTTTTATTTCAAAGTTTAGTAAAAACACGATATTTGTCAACACAGTTTAGATTTTAAAGTCATTCTTGGGTCAATCAATCTCCTGGTGGGCCCGTTTCTTCTTCCCCCAAATGCTTCTCTTGGTGCGCTGCTTGGCGTATTTTTCATCTGGGGTTTCCCGCAGCAGCAACCAGCAGAAATCAGCCATCATAGTGGTGTTCCATCTTCCTTGGTACCTTCTCTCTGCGTCCTTGATGTCCTGGTGAAACCTTTCACCTTGTTCTTCACTGTACGCCCCCAGGTTTTCGGGAAAGTAGTTCACATGAGAGTGCAAGAAATGGACTTTTAGGCTCATGTTACAGCCTTGTTCTTTGAAGGCATTGAGCATCCTGGCAACAATATCCTTATAGTTCTCATCCCGCCTGTTCCCCAAGAATTTGAGAACAACATCCTTGAAGGAATCCCAGGCTTCTTTTTCCTTCTCAGACATCGTTTCAGCGAATGCTCCATCTGAAATGAGTTTCCTTATATCAGGGCCAACAAACACTCCTTCCTTTAGCTTTGCTTCAGAAAGTCGGGGGAACTTTGAGCAAAGGTACCGAAAGCACTCACCATCTTTTGGAAGGGACTTGATGAATTGCTTAATGAGACCCAACTTAATGTGGAGAGGTGGTAATAGAATTTTATCACGAGGTACCAAGCTCTCATGAAGAACATTTTTCTCACCGGGTCTCAAATACTCCCGAATTGGCCAGTCTTTTTTCCCCCAGTGTAGGTCGCGGGCCCGGCTATCCCACAAGCAAAGGAAGCAGGGATATTTGGTGAAACCGGATTGCTGCCCTAATAGCATGGATAGAATTTTAAAGTCTCCACAAATCATCCACTTATGCTCATCATAACGAATCTTCTGAAGAATCAGGGCCAAATTCTCGTATTTTTCTTGGAGAATAACAGAGTGAGCAATAGGAACTGAAGCGAATGTGTTGCCATTATGAAGAAGAACACCTTTTATGCTGTCTTTTGACGAATCAATGAACAGCCGCCATTCAGCAGGATCATACTTGAGTTTAAACTTTTCCATCACTCCGTATATATCGTTGCAAAATACCAAATCTCGCGGTTGCGGTACCAATAAAAAGTTGTTCCTGGTGACAATAGATTTTTCTGTTTAAGCCGAGAACCTAGCAGTTGGGCAGCATCTTTTGGGAGTCCTAAATCCTGGACTAAATCATTCAATTCAGCTTGAGAGAAAAGTTCAGGTTTCGGATCTGGCTCAGTTTCAAACTCAGAAGTACTGGACTCATCGGGAAAAGCCATCTGATGAGTCTCATCATGATCAGAACCGTCCACACAAATATGATCCAAAGATTTTGGTGGTTCAGGCACAGGTACTTCGTTGCTATGAGGCATAGGCCTAATTGCTGAGGGAAGGTTGGGGTAACTTATTACGTTCTTATTTTTTAAGTTGTATCCCTTCACAATGCAAGAGCAAAAATAGCAGTCACTGCTGTGGTCTCTTTGTTCATGCCACATCATAGGTATTCCGAAACGAAATGCTTGTTTTTTACCTTTCATCCATAAGCGTAGATCTTCCTCACATGTCTTGCACACTTTGTGAGGAGCCCATGGTTTGTCTTGATCGCCTAACTTCAAACCGAAATAGGCGAAATATACTTTTTTAATAAATGCAGAAATGTTCCTCTGCCGCTTTTTCACGGTATATTCCCCACAAATAAAACAAAAACTGTCCGGAGAGTTGACGCAACCTCTGGCTCTGTGAGCCATCACAAATACACAGCACTGCAAACTACAACTGTAGTGAACCACTTCAGAATAAAGCTGGATTACGACTGAACAAACAAAAGGTAATAATGAACTTGCAAGAAACTGAAATTTGACAGGAACGTTCATGTCGCAACCACCGTGTTTGAGCGAGCGAACGAGGCGAGGCGAACAGGAAAGAACATGCGCCAGCGCGAGTACTGGATTTAGCCCCCCGCCTCCCAATTGTCCTGTTAATGTATAAAATGAATACAAAACACTCTAAAATATCATGAGGGAGTGTTTCTAGTTAGTTAACCATTACAACCTCTATTTTGGGCCAAGAAAATAAACTGCAGTCGGCTAAAAAGAAATTATGTGAACATTCCTTATATGGGTAAGAAATCTAATTTTGCAAGAAAACGTGACGTGATGGAACATTTTGGCTATTTTTCCTGGATTCAGCACCCCAAAATCTATAGGAATCAGTTGCAAAACTGGAGGCAGTTTTTTGGTAGTGTACCTGTGTAATCTGTGCACATTCTGGTCCTGGTCCTTTGGAGGGCAACGTGCCAGGAGGAGCTGAGGAGTGGGATGTAATTGGCATGGGAGGTGGGGCATACCGGCAGAGCTGTTGGTTGATTGCTCCTTGCCGGTTAGAGTTGCTCAGATACTCAACAGGTAAGTCTCCTCATCCTGGAGGGGGGATGGGGTCTCCTTCCCAGGAGATGGAAGGGGTACTAGTTTATTTGGTTGTATAAGAGTTTGTTGCATATTTAACTAATTTGTTTCTGTGAGTCTGCTTTGTCAATAGGTACTGGGGCTGGTGGGCGGTGCCAGCTGCATAAGTACACCGGTGTCATCAAAAAGATGACATGCTCAGTTTCCAAGTTGCTGGAAGAGGTACACTACCCATAGGTGTGGGACTGGACTGGAGGGATAAGGAATATTGGTCACCCGATCTCGGTCCTGTCCCATAGGCCCAACCTGGTGCTGAATCCTTCACCAACTACTCCGACTGGGAGTCTGAGGATGACACCACCAGACACTCAAACACTGCAATGTCCCATTGGATCAGTCTCCTTTAGCAACCTGGTGTTGGTCACCACCTGAGGATATCTTGTTCCTCGACTTTGTGTGGGACATGTCAAGGGCGTTGGTCATCTCTTTTGAGGTTTGTTATCCTTATTTCCCCCTGAAGAAGGCCTTACCGGCTGAAACACGTAGGGGTTTAATAAAAACCTGAAATCTGCCAGTCTGTGTACCCACTCCTTTGGTTTCTTCAGAGTAATACTGTGACATATTTGGATAATTAGATTTTATTTCATAATTTTGCTGTCTTAGTGATTTTAGACTAAATATCCTGTTTGTCTACAGAGAAGTATGTGCTCACTTATCGGTGATGTCATCTTTTTTGCAGCCTGCACAAGAATTCTCTGCACTCCCTTTCTAGAAGCTTTTAGAAAGCTTAAACATGCATGTGCGCCTCTTCCTACCTGCTGCTGCCATGCCTGAGGAGCGCTGTCTTTTGCCTTGAAACCAGTCAGATATGCCTGCGCCATAGGATTTCTCATCTGTTTTGTTTTTTTTCGTGCAACTTTTTTATTTTTGCTGATTTACCCTGTTCTGCAGTAGTGGGTAATTTTTTTCCCTACCTGCTACCATTTGTTTCCCCCTCTTAGAAATCTTAGCATTTTTATGAATCTGGACAGGCTTCTGTATCCCAGTATCAAATCTTTAGCCCTAGCAGCTTGGATATTGAGAGATTAGACATCTATTTCCTGAACCTACCAGTTGGGATAGTTGGTCATCTTGGCTTCCAGAAGAGTTCCTATTAGAAAATGTTATGCTTTCAAGTGGCAGAAGTATGCCTTCTGATGTGAGGGTCAGATCTTATATCCTTTCTCCTGTTCCACACAAAAATTGCTTGAATAGTTTCTACACCTTTTGCAGTGTGGTCTAAAGACCAATTCTGTAAGGATCCACCTCTGCACTTGGTGCTCATCATGTAAAGGGCAAACCCATCTCTTTACAGCCTTTGCCTGCTTCAAGCATGGTTTGCTTATGTTGAAGCTGCCTCTTAAACCACCAGTAGTGTCATGGCACCTCAACATGGTCTTGTATCCAGGGGTGGCCCAAGGGGGGTGCGGGGCCATGTGTGGAGACTAGGTGCAGGACCTAATTTGCATTAGGGACCTTATTTGCATAAATATTTGCATACTGTTACCATACACTAACTTTTAGTAAACATGCCTCTTAATGAGTGTATGGATAAAGAAAGACTAAACGATTTCTACATTACTATAATCCAATCGCCAGGCACATTAGGAACTACTACAAACACTGCCCATTTAGAACCCATAGCAAACCTGCCGTATCCTAACAGCACTACCAGGACTCACAAAGCACCATACTCTACCTATCAAAAGGCAACACTGCAAATATTAAACCAATACATTTCAGAGAATAACAATACATGACCTACTGGGGAAAGAGAACAAGTGGCAACGTCAAATAGGAATTACATAAACAGAATACCTCAGCTCAGTTACACATGCAGAACATAGACCATCACCAAATAAGGAATCACAATTTAGAAACAGGAAGACAATAATTAAACTGGAAACCCCAAAAGCCAAACTTAGAATGTACAACACTGTAGAAATAAAACTATAAATTCATTTCCTCTTGTACTAAACAAAGCGCAGATGTTAATGATGCACATTTCCCAGAGCTGACATATTCCAGTTAATAAATTCAAAATAAAGAGATTTTTCTACCTTTTTGTGCAATTTTTTTTTCAGTTGCAATTGCTCCAGCCACTTTCTTCTGGTTTCTTCGTGTCTTCTGCTAACTCTCCATCGGCTGCTGTCCATTTGTCCTTTCTTCTCTCCTAGTTTTTTTTCCATTCTCTCTCTACATCTGCTTTAACATACTAATCTTTCTCCTTTTGCTCTTTCCTCATTCCTATTTCATCCACTCAAATTGTACCCCTCCATCTTCAATCCCCACTTACTCTCCCAATACCTGGCCAATTGTAGATTTGTCTTCCCTCCCACACAAAATATTTTTCCCCTCTCCATTTCACTCTTCCAGCTGCATCCCATTCTAATCCTCCCCCAGCATCTGTTCCCTTCTAGTCCCCGCATCAGCCCATTTCCAGTCCTAGCTCACTTCCCATCATCTATTTGCAGTTCAAGCCCCCCCCCCTTCCACTCAGCCCATTACCAGTCCTAACCTCCCTATCAGCTCATTTCCAGTCTTAGCCCCCCCATAGACCATTACCTGTCCTAACCCCCTCCCCCCATCAGCCCACGTAGATTAAAAACAAACAAACTGGCGGCTGCTGCTGCGGCAGAATCAAGCGTCCTGCGGAGCCTCCCTTGCCTGGCAGAGCCTTCCCTGCAGCATCAGCTCCCTCAGCGTTGGCTTTCAGAGCCGCAAAGGGAGAGTTTCCCTTTCTCACAGCTCTGTTAAGGCTGCCGAGGCTGATGGGAAATTTCCCATCAGTCCCAGCAGGTTTAACAGAGCCGTGAGAGGTGGAAACACTCCCTTTGCGGCTCTGAAAAGCCCATGCTGAGGGAGCTGATGCTGCAGGGAGGGAGGGCTCTGCTGGGCAGGGGGGATCCCGCGGGACACTTGATTCTGAGTGGCAGCAGCAGCTAGTGTGTTTGGTTTTTTGTGTTTTTAATCTACCTGGGCTGATGCAGAATGTGTTTTTTTTTGTGCGGGGCCCTGTGCAAAAAACATCCTTGTTCAATGGACGGGCCGGCCCTAAAAGCTCCATTTTATACCACTGAATATCTGTGGGCTGAAGTGTTTTTGGTGGCAGTTATCTCTGTGCATGGAGTTGGTGAGTTCCACCCACCCTATACTAATTTTTTTCCGGTGTCCGATTGCCACCTGAAATAGTTATTTGTCCTACCAACATTTTTTTTTTTCTCAAACCTCTTCCTCACAAAGGGGAAAAAGTGTTACACACCTTAGACTGCAACAGAGCCTTGGCCTTCTATCTGAACCAGACTAAAGCCCTTAAAACCCACCCAGCTTTTTGTTTGTGTTTTGATTCCAGCAAAGGTGGAGGTGGGGGGGGCTGCAAAGACACATACTGTCAGTTTGACTAGCAGATGGCATCTCCTTCACTTATGCTCAGGGAGGCCTTGAAGGTCATGTCTCAGCTCGTAATGTCCAAGCTATGGTTGCATTGGTGGCCCACTTGAAGTCTGCTTTCATGGAGAAGATTAGCAGAGCTGCAACTTGGACATCTGTGCATACATTCACATTTCTTTACTGCTTAGCAAAGGACTCCTAATGCGACAGCAAATTTGGTTAATCGGTCTTTTGGAATCTCTTTGAGGGTTAGAAACAATGCCACTCCCAAGGCCCTTTTTTTTTTTGTTTAGGTTGCATTAAAATAAAGCTGTGTCACCAAAAAGGCATAACTGTTTGCCTACTTGTTTGCAACACATTCTTGCTATTTGGGGGCAACCTTCAGCTATGGATTCCCATAAGTGAGCACTTTTTTCCCTCCATGAATAAAGATTAGACGTTATTCACCTGTAGCAAGTGTTCTCGGTGAACAGAAAGATAACTCCTCACTATCGTCCCATCTTCCTATCTTCCCTTGAAGTTGGCTGTGAGACTGAACTTCTCGGGCCTTGTGTGGCGGCACTGGGAAGAGTGCATGTGTGCTTTCTAAAAGCTTCTAGAAAGGGAGCTGAGAGTTCCCATGTGGGCTCTCCGATGTTACCCATAGGTAAGAACTTATTCAGCTGTCCACAGAGAACATCTGCTACAGGCGAGTAACCATTTTACCCATGCTGAAATAAATAAAACCTGACCTATTAATCAAACCAATGGTACTAAGTTTGAGAAATCAATAATGCATTGTTGTGGGGGGGGGGGGGGTGTTTTGGGGAAGGGGTATATTGAGATTATTTAGCAGTACTCTATTCCTTTTTACAGAAAACTGCCTTATTTTTGTGAAATCATGGTTAAAGGGTAGATAATTCTAGAAGAAGGAATTAAATATTCTATGATCTGTTTAAAAATTCAGTTGATGTAATATTTTACAGTGTGTGTACTGTGGTTGTAAATTAAGATTTAGAAAAGTGGATCCCATCGCCATTTATCGTAAGTTGTGGCTTGTTTGTGTTTTTTTACATAGTGCTTTGTACGAAAGCTGAATTTCATCATAACTGCATTTTTTTTTCCAAACAGGTAACAAAATAGATTTGGATAAAGATAGACATGTTTCAGTTCAAGAGACAGAAGCGTAAGCTCTTTTCAATTTTGTCTGTTCCTTGACAAGGAGAATAACATACTAATGCATGGAAAAGAACCATTTTATATTGACTTGTTTCCTTGCCGAATCTTGTTTTTACAAAAACAAAGCAACACAATTCTGAAACTTGAGCATTGATATGGATTTAGTACTTGCTTTGCTTCACTTCTGGGTGTGTGTGGGGATTTTTTGTTTGTTTTTTTTTCTTTCTAAGTCATCCCTGCAGTCCATTCCCACACATATAGGGTTATCTGGTAGTCTCCCTCCTCCAGCAGCTGAGGACGGAGTATGTCAAAATCGTCTGATGTCACAATAGAATAGCTCCCCCTTTGGAGCCCAGAAGCCAGTAATACTTGTCTTCAGCAGCTGAAGGGGAGCCTCTGTGTGGCTGGACTTTGTTGGTTCGACTACCTTTCAGAGAAGGTTCCTTAAAAAAATAAAACAAATTGGAGCCAAGGAAGAACTCGGGAGAGCAAGGCTGCCTTATTTTCTTTGGGCTGGGTATATGTAATCCACTGGCAAGTGGAACCAGGGCCAGCAGGGAAAAATAAAAAAAGATCCAGTTAACTAAATGAGGTCTGCTACTTGAGCTACCAGGATCTGAAATCAGGTCTGGCAGGGCCCAGGAGGAAAAATTACCCCCACCCCCACCCCCCAAGCCACACAACCCTGCACCCTGGTCGGGAGATAGCAGGTTGATTCCTATTTCAACAGCACCTTGAGGGGCCTGAATCTTTCAGGCACAGCCGCGAAAAGTGGCTGGCTGTTTCACTGGTTCCATTTGTCAGGACCCTTCTGTATCGAATGTCGACAGCTTTCTTCATGAGGGGGAGTTTATTGCTGCGATAAGTGCCTGGGGACTCTCTCTCTCATTTGCACTGGGACTGGCCATGCAGTTTGTGCATGCTGTCGGGCGCTCTCTTTTTTTTTTTTTTTTTTTTTGCAGCAGATTGTGTGGGTTTCTTGTGGCAGGAGTCCACAGGGTATGTGTGTGTTCAGGGAGACTATCTGAGCTCAATTGGACCTTGGTGCCAGAAAGCATGTGTTCGAGGAGTGTAGATAAGGACAGAGCTGTTCCTCCTGAACCTGCGGTTTTGGCAGGAAGTTAAGCCCTGTCTGATGCGCTAGCTATTTCCATCCCTGGCATGGAGACTCCAAGAAAAGCTGGCAAAATTCAGACAGCCAGATTCAGCTCAGACTGCAGCAGGGCCTGCTGCAGATGCACAGGAGGCTGTATCTTTCCCCCAAATTTTGTGCTTCGTTAGACAAAGCTTATTGCCTCAAGCGAGATCAGAGTCAGCAGGGGGATCACAAGAGGGACATTTTCTCTCTAGACCAAATGCTTGTCAAGCTTCAGGGCTGCCCCATTATTGCAGGGGAGCCTGCAAACAAGATAGGTAGGATGAAGCAGCGTGGCTCAGTCAGGGATTCCCTCAATCTCTGAGCTCCAGGGATCCAATGGAAGGTACAGTGGATCTTGGGTGGGGGGGGGGGGGGAACCAGGGCATCAGGAATAGGAGGAGGGTGAGATCCCTCAGGGAGAGGATCCCAGTACGGTCAGTGTTTTGCAGGGATAAGATGGCAGCTTTAATTGGACATTCCTTAGCGGCACTGAATATGTCCCTGCTCCTATGGTGTCGGAGGAACCCTTAGAGGACCCTTTGCTACAGAGATTTCAGATGTGTCTGACTGCTTTCATGGTTCATCATTAAGCGGATGATTGAAGAGTAATGGAAATTCCCAGAGGATAACCTGTGAGGCAGCAAAGCTTTGCTCTGCTTGTATTGCCTTCCACAAGCGGAGAAGGAGCTCCTAAAGATGCCCAAGGTGGATGCATTGGTCTCGGCAGTAACCAAGATGACCACCATTCCTGTAGAGGGCAGTGTAGCTCTGAAGCCACCAACGATCCTGTGAGCAGTGAGTGAGAATCAGCTGTGCCTACTTAATTGGGAACTGTGTGTGAGAGAAAACTGCAGCCAATCTGAGCACTTTTCAAATCATTTAGAATCCCTTCAGCAAAGGCTTCAACGATCCTGTGAGCAGTGAGTGAGAATCAGCTGTGCCTACTTAGTTGGGAACTGTGTGTGAGAGAGAACTGCAGCCAATCTGAGCACTTTTCAAATCATTTAGAATCCCTTCAGCAAAGGCTTCAACGATCCTGTGAGCAGTGAGTGAGAATCAGCTGTGCCTACTTAGTTGGGAACTGTGTGTGAGAGAAAACTGCAGCCAATCTGAGCATTTTTCAAATCATTTAGAATCCCTTCAGCAAAGGCTTCAACGATCCTGTGAGCAGTGAGTGAGAATCAGCTGTGCCTACTTAGTTGGGAACTGTGTGTGAGAGAAAACTGCAGCCAATCTGAGCACTTTTCAAATCATTTAGAATCCCTTCAGCAATGGCGCGCCCGTGCCTGAGGGCCTCGCAAGAGGGCCCTTTGGCGTGGCCCTTAGGCGGTGGACCGTGCGGGACCCACTATCTGCTGCTATATGCTTATTCTATATGCTCATTCTGTTCAGCGATATGCTGTTTGTAGTTAATGTAAGGTAATGTAATGTAAGTTATGTACTGTGTTCCCTGTTTGTACTCCTAGTGTTTTGTTGTGATGTAATGATAATGCAATGTATGTTTCCCTCACCTTTGTTTAACTCTGTGCTGTATTAACCGCTTTGATTGAAGGAAAAGGCGGGATACAAAACATGTTAAATAAATAAATAAATAAAGCCATAAATTGGAGATGTTTCTAAAGCAGGCATTTGATACGTGTGAATAGTGGAGTACCCCAGGGATCTGTGCTGGGTCCACTGCTTTTTAACTTAGTTGGAAATGACTTGGAAATGAGAATAGCGAGTGAGGTAATCAAATCTGCAGATGAGACAAAATTATTCAAAGTTGTTAAAAAAAAAAAAAAAAAAAAAAAAAGTGAAAAATTGCAGAGAGACCTTAATAAATTGGAAGACTGGACGTTCAAATGGCAGATGAAATTTAATGTGGACAAGTGCAAAGTTATGCACCTAGTTTGGCTTTCCTATGGTTATACAATGCAAAGTTCCACATTAGGAACCACCACCCAGGAAAAAGATTTAGGTGTCTGTGGATAAACACGTTGAAATCCTCAGCCTAGTGTTCAGTATCAGCCAAGAAAGCAAATGGAATGCTAGGAATCAGGAAAGGCATGGAGAATAAAACAAAGGCTATTATAATGCCTCTATCGTTACATGTTACGACCACACCTCAAATATTGTGTGAAATTCTGGTCACCGTATCTTAAAAAGGATATAACAGAATTAGAAAACATACAGAGAAGAGCCACCAAAATGGTAAAGGGGATGGAAGGATACCCCTATGAAGAGAGCCTAAAAAGGTTGGGGCTCTTCAACCTGGGAAAAAACGGCTGAGGGGAGATATGATAGAAGTCTATAAATTTAATGAATTGAGTGGAACAGGTAAACGTAGATTGATTGTTTACACCATCAAAATATAGAAAGACTAGGGGACATGCAATGAAGCTACAGTGTAAACCATATAAGACTAATGAGAGAAAATATTTTTTCACTCAACATGTAATCAAATGCTGGAATTAGTTTTCGGAGAATGCAGCAGAAGCTGTTAGTGTAGCTGGGTTTAAAAAAGGTTTGGACAAGTTCTTGGAGGAAAGGTCCATAAACCATCATTAAAGGGGGAACTTGGGAAATCCACTGCTTGTTATAGTTTATATTTTATTTGATATACTGCAACATTGCATAGCAGTCTGTGGTGTACAATAATTAAAAAAAAAAAAAGTGAAAAGGAATTCTATAGTATAGACAGGACAATATAGGAGAGATAGACAAATGAAAAGACAGAAAGATAAATACACACAATTCCCTTAAACTATAGGGCTGTCTTTACCATGCCCAAAGGTTGTTATCGTACCAGAATATCTACTTGGGTAAGTTAAGAGCAGTCCTAAAAAGGAAGGTATTCAGTCTTTTTTTTTTTTTTTTTTTTTTTTTTTTTTTTTTTTTTTTTTTTTTAAGCACTTGAAACTTAATTCTGTGCGGAGGTGGCCAGGCAAGACATTCCAATGTGCCAGAGCTGCAGCAGGAAAAGCTAATTTTCTTGTAGATTCATACTTTATTTCCTGCGTGGAGTGGAGGTGTAAACAAAAATCATGGAACGAGCCAAGAAATCTTGCTGAAGCATATAGGGAGACCATAGTAGACAAGTAATCCGGAACAGTGTTATGAATAATTTTGTGTTTTGGGGTAAGAAGCTTGAAAACGATCTGAGAATTTATAGGTAACCAATGATATTTGACGAATAGTAGTGTAATATGATTGAATTTGTGTGCATGAGCTAGTATGCAAAGAGCTGTATTTGGATGGTCTGGAAGCGACGGAGATGGACCTGTGGCAGGCCTAAATAAACAATATTGCAATAGTCTATTTTCTGTATCGGTGTGTAAAGCACGGTTATTTGGGCCAGGTGATCCAAAAATGAACAAATGCTACAAAAACACGGTAAGGCCAGGAAAGTCTATATAGATTCGGCCCTTACTTTCTCCCTTCAACTGGCCAGATAACTAACACAATTCCAGGATATTGAAGGGAGGTAATGTAATACTAAAGGCTGACCGTCTATCATAGGCTGAAAATCCGAACTTGTAAACCAGATGGCTGTCAACTTAATAAGGTTCAATTTAAGAGAGTTCAAATAATCAGGAGGATATTGCTGTTAAACAGTTGCTTAGAGGGGCTATTACTCATCAAAGTATAACAGTAAAATGTCATCTGCATAAACATAACAGGAAACGCCTAATCCCTGTATTTGAATAATTAATGGGCTGAGGAAAATGTTAAAAAATAATAAAGGCAATAATAGAACCCTATGGGACATCATACAAAAGGTCTCGGGGGTAGAGACCTCGCTTTGAATATGAACCTGGAAAGATCTGACTTTTAGGAAGGAGCAAAACCAATCAAGCACTGTACCTTGGGTCCCTTGTATAGGCAGGCCAAAAGTAGGTTGTGATCCACCAGATCAAAGGCTGCAGCTAAGTCCAGCGAAACTGCGAGAGTACAATTCCTACCATCAAGTGACCTGTAAATACCATTAAGGACTTGCTGCCAGGACTGTTTCCTTATTGTGACATGGGTGAAACCCTGATTGACAAGGATGGAAAAAATGAATCTGGGTCACGTGATCTGCAAGCTGACGAAGACAATTTACTTGATTGACGTGACTGCTAAGTTTGAGAGAGGGTCGTAAGTTTGAGGATCAGACCGATCACCCATGCTGATCCTTTCATAAAAGGATGGAGTATAGCTTTTTTCCATGCTTCAGGTACTAATACAAGCATTGTGGAAACCTTTTTTTGTGCCTTCTGGGGAACCTGCTGGGTACTTGTGACCTAGATTGGCCACTGTTGGAAACAGGATACTAGGCTTGATGGACCTTGGGCTAATCCAGTATGGCATTTCTTATGTTATGCCCTCACATTTGAGGCCTCCGACTTGGGGGATTATGTCAGCAGAGCCTCCATCGGTTGGATGCAGAGCATGGTGGAGGCAGGCAAGGATGTCTCAAGCAAAATCACAGAGATGGCAAAGTTGGAATCTGACTCGCTGTATCTGGTGGATGCCTTTTTATGATATGGTGTGAGTCTGCAAAGTCCATGGTGTCCATTATAATGGCCAAGCTGTTTCTCTGCTTGTGCAATTGGTCAGCAGACATTTCCTTCAAGTCCCAGCTGAGCAAGCTCCCCAATAAAGGCAAATTGCTTTTTTGAGGAAGCTTTGGACAAGGTAGTCAAAGATCTGGGGAACTCAAAGGGAGCTAAATTGCCAGATGATCGACCCAAGGTGTCAAAAGACTGGGGCAGCATCTAGAGGACAGCCTTAGGATTATAGGAAATTTCAGGCATCACCTTTTGCCCCTTATCAGTGGGGGCATTATTCCCCTAGGGGTCAGCCCTTTTGTGGCTATAGGGGGTCCACTTAAGTCTATTTGACCTCCTCGGCTCCACCCAAAAAGCCCCAGTAAGGTGGCTGCTACAGCAGTTCTATTCCACTTGGGCCCAGATCACTACCAACTAATGGGCTCTGGAAATCATTAGAGAGGGCTATGTGCTGGAGTTTGCGCATCTCCTTCCAGAGGCCTTAGTACAGTCACCATGCAAGGCTGGCAGAGGAAACGGTGCTACTACTCTTTTGGGCAGAGGAGAACCTGACAGCGCTCTCATCAGCCCATGTAGCAGGCAAGGTGCCTCTGCCCCTGACCCTTTCCATCTCTCTCTTTCTGCCCAAATTCTGGCTGACTACTTCCATGACAAAATCCACAAGATCATACTCCAATTCCCCATGAGGTCAGACACTTCCCCCTCTTCCCCCTCTTCATTCAACACCCCTCCCCCCACACACACCCGGCTGCTCATGCTTCCTTTTCTGTGATCTGAGGAGGAAACCACTCTCCACCTTTCCTCATCCAGACTCACTACCTGCTCCTCTAATCCTGTTTCCACCCATCTCCTTAGCTCCATCTTCTCCACTGTAGTCCCTTCTATCTCTCATATTCTCAACGTGTCTCTCTCCACGGCACCTTTCCCTGCAGCTTTCAAACATGCTGTGGTCACTCCTCTACTCAAGAAACCCTCACTAGACCATATCTGTTCTTATCACTATTGATCCATCTCCCTCCTCCCCTTCATTTTTAAACTACTTGAACGTGCGGTTCACTGCCATTGCCTCAACTTTTTTCTCCTTTCAAGCCCTTCTGGATCTTCTATAATCTGGCTTTTGTCCTTTACATTTTACTGAAACAGCTCTTGCTAAAGTCTCCAGTGACCTGTTCCAAGGACCTTTACTCTATCCTCATCCTTGACCTTTCTGCTGCTTTTGACACGGTTGACCACAATCTTCTCCTTGATAACTTGTCCTCACTCGGTTTTAAGGGCTCTGTGCTATCCTGGTTCTCTTCTTTCTCCCATTGCTCTTTCAGTGTTTGTTCTGGTGGATCCTCCTCTACTGCTATCTCACTTCTAGTTGGTACACCCCAAGGATCTGTCTTGGGTCCATTCCTTTTCTCTCTCTATATCCAGTCCCTTGGTGCACTTACCTCTTCCCATAGTTTCGATACCATCTTTGTTGACTCCCAGATCTACTCTCTACACCTGAAATCTCTCCAGCAATCCAGACCAAGATCTCTGCCTGCCTTTCTGACATTGCTGCTTGGATGTCTCCCCCACCACTTGAAATTGAACATGGCCAAAACTGAGCTGCTTATTTTCCCCTAAACCCTCCTCTCTTCTTTTTCAGTCTCTGTGGATAACCCTCTACTCCTCTCTCTTCAGTTCGCAACCTTGGTCATCTTTGACTCTTTTCTCTCCACACACATCCCAACTGATAGCTAAAACCTGTCATTTCTTTCTCTACGTCATCAACAAAATTCATCCATTCCTTTCTGAACACACTACTGAGACACTTATCCACTCCTTAGTCACCTCCCATCTAGACTATTGTAAACAATCACATAAACAACCCCCATGGTGTCGCATGGCGAATGTTGCTCCGATGTATACACAGTCCCATTTAGGTGATTACAACAGGGCCCAGTCAAGGCCAAATCACACCAACTACATTCAGAGCAAACATAATGTCCATTCTGTTGAGAATCATCCTTAAATGATGTCCATTGATATCTAGTCATTAATTCCCCCAGATTCATACCTCTTGTAAATGCTATCCTCGATGGGGACACCATGGGGGTTGTTCATGTGATTGTTTGCCCGTGCTCTTTGTGGGTTGTAGCACAAGGAAAATATGGTTGCGTTTGGTTGAACATAAGAGCCAGATTAATAATTGGGTAGATACTGCCCCCCTGGTGTTGCATTGGTTATTGTGTCAACATTCGATTAGTGACAGACATCCAGTGGCGGGTGTTGCAGCTCATACTGCAGACCTGGAAAGGTGAGGTTTATCCTAAGTGTTTAATCATCTGTAAACATATTTGGATGCACCGACCTGGATACATTGAGCTGTGGGGTTAAACCAGGCAGTTAATTGGTTTGCTCTGCTCTGAATGATTGGCTCTGATCATGTGACCACCAGAGCAAGATGTGGTTCCTATTTAAAGATATCATAGTAGTAAAGGGATACTCATCCTGTATGGAGGGTAGTTCTTATGGTGGATATGTATTTATGTGGATAATGTATTTACGAAGATGTTCCCCTGATGCAGATAAGTGTATTACTTATCGAAATGGAATATTGTCGGGCAGCAATGTAGTTTTGGGTAGTATTGTATTTATTTAATTACATATTATATCCACATTTGTAGTTCTGTGGCTAAAGGCTGTTTGATTACCTATGACAGACTGATAATGAAATCTTGAGCACTCTAATACAGGCCTATTGAGCTGTAATACTGGAAAATTGGTAGTTGATCTATTGTAGCTCATTTAAGGATTTGAGGTCTTGTCGGGCTTTTTGAAATGTTTGATTTATTTTTGAAATATGAAATTATTCACCAGTGAAAACTTTTTGTGAACAGTTTAGTGAGGGTTTAATATATATGTAGGTTGCTTAGATTGTAAGCTTTGAGCAGGGACAGTCTTTTACGTATGTTTGTGCAGTGCTGCGTACATCTTGTAGTGCTATACAAATATTCAGTGGTAGCATTAGTGAGGGCAGTTTGCAAGCTGACTTCCTTAGTCGTTACAGATTAGATACAGTGGTCTTTCTCGAGATAACCCAACTATGGGGGGTTCCTGTTGTGGATCTCATGGCATCTTTTGCCAATGCCAAGGCCAGCAGGCTTTTCAGCAGATGCAGAGAACCAATGTCAGAGGGACTGGATGCCCTAGCCCAGCGTTGGCCGATGGAGGGGAGCTGCTTTGTTTCCTCCTTGGGCACTCACAGGCCTACTGCTGCACTAGATAGAGAGGCACAACAGGCAAGTGATCGTCACTGCGCTGGACTGGCCCTGCAGACCCTGGTACGCAGACCTACTCAGCATGGTGATTGACAATCCATGGTTGTTGCCAAACATAACCAGTCTGGTGCAGGGCCCACTGCTCATGCCGCAGGTGGATCGATTTTTGCTTATGGCATGGCTCTTGAAAGGGCACGGTTGAAGCACAAGAGGTATTTGGCAGCAGTGATATCCATTCTTTTGCGAGCTCAAAGATTCACCTCTCTATCATGTGTTTAAGAGTGGTGTGCTGATACTAATGTAAGGCCATTCTCTGCGAAAATTTCAGTTATTCTCGCATTCCTTCAGGCTGGCCTGGAGAAGAGCTTAGCCTTGGGGTTGTTGCACATACAGGTGGCTGCTCTTTCCTGCTTTAGAGGTCAGGTGCAGGGCAATTCCCTAGGGGCTCACCATGATGTGGCATGTCTTCTTCGAGCAGTGAAGCAGCTGTGGCCGCCGGTCACTCCAGTAGTTCTGTCCTGAGAGATTAATCTCATTCTCTTAGGACTGATGTTGGAACCCTTTGAGCTGCTGGGCAAGTTTTCTTTAAAAGATCTAATCCTGAAGGTAGTTCTCCTGGTGGCGATCTGTTCGGCTTGGCGGGTGTCGGAGCTTCAGATGTTGTCGTGCAAGGAATATTACTTAATTTTTCCAAGGAGAAAGTTACATACAGTGCCTTCCTTCCTTCCTAAGGTGGTGTCAAGTAGTATATATGATAAGGTTGTCCCTAAGTGAGGGGACAGAAGAAGCATGCCTGCTCCATTTGTTTGTGCACAGGGTACTGAAGCATTATTTGAAGCACATGGAATACTTCCGGAAATTGGTTTCTGTGCTCTTTGGTGGCCTGCATAAAGAGGAAGCTGTCTCTAAGGTTTCCATTGCTTGCTGGGTGCAAGAAGCCATTGCTTTGGCCTTTGCTTAAGGGCAGAGAGGTGCCTCAGTCTGCAGGTACATTCTACTGGGGTGCAAGCCACATCTTGGGTGGAATATCATTTGGGTCTACCTGCAGATATCTGCAGGGCAGCAATGTGGTCTTCACTGCATACTTTCACAAAACACTACCATCTAGATGTGAAGGCAGCAGGAGATGCATATTTTGGAGAGACAGTGCTGCGAGCCGGTATCACTGGGCCCTCCCGTGTCTAGTTACTGCCCTGGTACATCCCATGTGTGTGGGACTGGACTAGAAGGACGATTTGGAAGGAATAATTAGACTATCTCCAGGAACAAGCAGGAATGAGTCTTCACATATGGGTACGTCGGTACCGACGGAGCCTGCACGGGAATGCTGCCCAGCTTCCAATCAGAAAGCTTTTGGCAGCATCCCTCGCGCCTGCGCGCTGACTTCCCGCCTTCTCCAGAGCCTCTCTTCAGTTTTCGTTTTTCCGCGGAGCCGGCAGGACGTCCTTCCTGTCACCGCAGAAACCTTTCTTTTTATTTACTTAATTTCTTTAGTTTTTTGTTTTCTTGTCGCGGCTGTATTTCCTGCCACCACCGTTACCGCCGGTGGATTTTTGCCTAAATTCTGAGAAACGTTTTCTTCAGTTTTTTCTGCCTTAACTTGTTAGGCCTACCAGGCCTCATGGAGCCTTCTTTTCCTAAGAAGTGCATTTGATGTGGAAACACTTGTTTCCTTTTAGACTCCAATAACTGGTGTCTCAACTGTGTGGGTCCTGACCCTTTTTCCCCTGACATGTCAGGAGATATTTTTGTGAGGAAACCTTCAGTTTTTAAAGTTTCCCTCGATGCCGTTTTTTCCTCGGCAGTGAGGGTACCCGGTTTCTCCATTTCACAGGATCAGGTAACCCACAAACAGTCTGTTAAGACTAGTCAATGCTTGAGTGGTATGTCCCATGCCCAGCATGGTGACGGCTCCGGCCTTACCCTCAAGAATCCATTGGCATTACCCCTGCGGGAGTCTATGGGCTCCAAAGCGTTAAAGGGGTTTCAGGTTGTTCCTGGGGCTCACCCCTCACAGAACATACCTGAGCCATGCTCGGGGGTGGTATCCGCTTTGAGCGGTACCGATCCCCCGGCATCGGCACCGGTGTCGAGTGTTCCACGCGCCACCAGGGATCGTCCTCAAGCGTCCTCGGTACCTTTGGGGCCGATCGATACGCTACGCATGGACATTTCTATATCCCAGCCATGCTCGGAGACGGTACCGCCGTCGAGCGGTTTCCGATGCCCTGGCTACGACATCGGGATGCAGTAACCTGTTTCTCGCAGGTGGGTATCATCGGGTATCCTCGGTACCTTCGGGACCGATCGATGTAACCCAGACTGCTTTATCGGTATCGGCATCACCGATACTGCCACTGACGTCGGTACCCTCGAGGCATGCATCGATAGACTCTCTTCCATCGATGCCGAGTCTTGAATCGATTTCTAGTCTCGAGGACTGGGTACCGATGCGTCCTGGTACCGACTCTGCTCGCTTCCAGATAAGCAGTTCTGTAGATCCTAGCTATAACTCTAAACTCATGATCTCGGTACCACTGCAGCAGTCCCCGATGACAACTTTGACCGCTGGTCCTGTATCACAATCGATGTCGATGCCTCCGTTGGAACCGATACCTGGCATTGCTGATGCAGTACCTACTGCCTCTGAGTTAACACGCCAGTATCCTGGTCCATCTACTACGTCTCTTGCTTCACACCATGGTACGTCCTCTGGTGCTCAGCCTCTTTCTTTGGCCTTACCAGGGATGGTTCCCATAGGGGATCAGTTTTTTCAGACTTTTCTCTGAGACATGGCAACCTTTCTTAATATCTCTATCCCTGGTTGTGCTGATACTCATAGCCCACCGGCACAAATGGAAAATATCATGCTTCCTTTACATCCTGCTCTGCAGGATCTCCTTCTGAGGGTTTGGAAATCACCCTTACCGCTTCCTCTAGCTTCCACAGCTACTGAGGTTCGGTACCGAGTGCCTCCCTCTCCAGGATTTCAGAAGCCGCAACTTCCTCATCGTTCCCTGGTAGTAGAATCAGCACTGAGGAAGGCTAAGAGCATGAAGATGCATTCTTCTTATCCGCCAGGTTGTTCTTCAGGAACACTCAATGCTTTTGGTCGTCAAGCCTTCCAAACATCTATGCTGGCCTCCAGAATTCTTTCATATATTTTCCACATGAGTCTAACACTCCAGGAGGTCACAGAGAAATTGTCTCTCTTGACCCCTTTTTTGCCAGAGCCGAAGGCTACTGATTATTCCTTGCTCATCAATCATAGCCGGAATATATCCTGGTTTTTGTCTCGTGCTTCTATAGACTCTTTTGAGTCTGTTAGCAGATCCTCTGCTATTGCCATTGCAGCATGTCGCAGAGCCTGGCTCGAAGCTTCAGACTTGAATAGATGGGCACAAACTATACTGGCTCATTCTCCTTGTACAGGAGACGGTCTTTTTGGTAAGGAGGCTTTACGTCAGGTTGCTCAATGCTCCACTGATTCTCCTTCCACTACAGACCATTCTAAGCCATCCCATTCTTCGAGGGGTAGGAAATGTCCTACCAAACCTTCTTTCCCTAAGAAAAAAGTTTCATTCCTCTCCTGCCCATCATTCAGAGGTACCTAAGCAAGGGACACCTCAGCCTAGTCTGAAGTCCTCCAGCTCTGGCCACTCTCAGCATTCCCAACAACCATAGGGGCTGAGAATTATAGTCTGCAGTTCACTTCTACCTATTAGAAGTTGCTTCTCAGTGTACTAAGATGTCGGAACATTCTTGTTCAGGGACTACGCACTTCTCCTCCTTTACTCTCTAGAGGAGCAGTTACTACTATCCCCTGATAGTTCTGTCCCACTTTGAACATTTTTTTTTCCTTCAAGTTGCACTTACCCTGAGGGTACGTCACCCTCCACTTACTTGCCTACCCTCTCTACAGGACTTCTTCCTGGTTGAGAGGTACCATACTGAGAAGCTTCTTAGCACGCTTATTCCTCAGAAAGAGACAGGAGATGCCTCCTCTCCTTCCTTGTCTCTTATTCTTAAATGGGCACAGTACAATCTCTCTGCTGGTTTCTATCACCAGCTGTGCCTGCAGGAGTTACAATGATTGTGTTACTGGTACTTTTTAGTTCCAGTCCCTTGTTCCAAGGTTTATCTAGCCTCAGTAGTGATTCCAGGCTGCTCCTCAGCTATCTTGGATCCTCCTACTTTTTGGCTTTTTCACAATCTTCCTCCATCTCCTCTCTTAGGATATGGCAATACCACTGACTTCAGTCAGTTTATCTCCTCTTTCTCCTGCACAATGCTCTCTGCACTCTCAGAGAAGCTTTCTACTATGAGGGCCTTATTTTAGAGCATTGACCTTATCTCTGAAGCTATCAGTAGGGAAAAGCTTAATTCCTTCCCATGCCTATGAGGGTTCTCCAAACCCTCTGGTCTGGGCTGTTGGTATGATATATAAGTTCTTCTGCGTGAAGATCCAAGGCTGATGTTTACGCATGCTCCCTCTGGGTCCCTCCAGCAGGTCCCTCTGATATCTTCTTGCGTTGCTGAACATCTGCCATGTCAGTGTTCTTTGCAACTCCCGCCTTGTTCTTTACAGACTGATATCATCATCTGTTCTCACGCAAACATCATATCTTACTGGATTCCCTCAATCCACGGAAATAGATTCTTTACACATATCCCAAGTGGGCTCACCCTCTTGTGGAGCAGAGAATCTTTTCTTTTATATTCCCCATATACAACTATGGGGCTGGGTGGTAGATATGTATCTTCAATCTCTATCTTGTATGTAGCATCTCCATATATGTCTACATACCTATCTCATTACCCTGGTGGTGCAATTCCATGCCCCACCAATGTATATATATTTTGATACATTTCTCCACCCATATCCTAATACACATATGGACATATGTATATATCTATACATATATACATGTGTGGATGGAATATATATATATGTATATATGTGTCTGTTGGAGGGCTTCTCAAGGGTTGATATGTCTTACACACTATAACCCTTACTGTCTATACTAAATGTTTTACCTTCTAGAGGGTTTAGACAGTCTATCGCCCTACTTGCATACCATATTATGATGCAGGAACTGTTAGGCACCAATAACTACTGTGGTGCTAACATCTTCCATTTTTTTAAGTCCTTGAAGCATCAAGCTTCAATATTTTTTCCTATCTCTCGCCAGCTAGGAAAAATAGTGTACATCTTTATCTTGAGTAGACAACTGTTCTCCTTGGGAATAGGGGTTTTTTCCACTCCCCTTCTTCCTGCCAGGACTGGGCTAGTTCTCTACCTCCGTCAGTCTTCTTCCTTTAGCCTTCATTGTTAATGACTTTATGCCTAAAGGAGTTTTCAGCTTTTTCCCATAAAGCTTTCCATTGAAGACCTGACGTCTAATCCTACCCAGTTGACACCTGGATCGTCTGCTACCTCCAGGTCTGGACCTTCATCCTCACTGCTGTGAGGTCACTTTGAAGATTCCGCCACTGCTTATCCAGTAGACTCCATCATGCTCTCGACTTCCTACGATTCAGTAGGTAAGCTGCATATTTTAAGTGTACATTAAATGTGCTTAATGTTACTTATCATATATACCAAGGACTTCTCCCCTATAGTCCTTGGCTATGCTGTTTCTTTCCTCACAGCTCCTTTATTGTCAACTCCTGCCCTCCATCCCACGAAGGATGCCGGGAATTCCTGGAGACAAAATGCATCCCTGGCCGAGGCCTCTGCATTTTTATGGGATCTCCCCCTGGCATCCCTAGCTAGGGAGTCCCCATATGTGAAGACTCATTCCTGCTTGTTCCTGGAGATAGCAGTTACTTACCTGTAACAGGTGATCTCTGGGAACAGCAGGAATTAGTCTTCACAACCCTCCCACCTCCCCTGGGAGTTGCATCTCTTTATCTTCTTCCTTTCTCTCCTCGCCTTTGTCTCAGCTTTGAAACTCAACTGAAGAGAGGCTCTGGAGAAGGCAGGAAGTCAGCGCGCAGGCGCGAGGGATGCTGCCAAAAGCTTTCTGATTGGAAGCTGGGCAGCATTCCCGTGCAGGCTCCGTCGGTACCGACGTACCCATATGTGAAGACTAATTCCTGCTGTTCCCAGAGATCACCTGTTACAGGTAAGTAACTGTGCTTTGCCTTCTAATTGTCTGTCCTTCTTTTCTTGCGTCCCTCCAGTTCAGTCCAGGTCCCATTCGGATCGGTTCGTTCTTTCTTGTTCTTTAGGTCTTGCGGAGTCTAGAACATCGGGGGTGTCTGGCTTGAGGGGAAGCTTCCCATAAGAATGTCAGCTTTCAAGGTGAGGGATCTTCTTGGACTCCGCATGTGAAAGTATGACCTTGGTCTTATTTTTTTCTTTCCTGCTTCTGTTCCACTTGTATATAGCGTTCAAAAAAAAAAAAGAAAAAAGGGGGGATTCTCGATGTACTTTGCTCTTTTCAGTTCTGCTTTATTAGGTTACTAGCTTCTGGGCTCCAAAGGTGGGGTTTTTTTGCTGTGACACCAGAAAATTTGGACATACTTAGTCCTCAGCTGCTGGAGGAAGGAGACCACCAGACTACCCTATATGTGTGTGACTGGAGTGGAGGGACTCGAGGAAAGGCAATTCTAATTATTCCTTAACACTGCTTCATCTTTCTGTATATGCAATCTGTATGAAAATCTGGTAGCTTAGAAAAACTGTGTATAAAAAAGAAAGTATTAAGGTGCTGCATAACAAATGCATGACTTCAAATTCCACAGCAACTGAGCACCTCCACTTCCTTATCCTTTAGAGCAGGACCTGCCAAGAAGGATGAAGTGGCAGGTACATTATGTAGTTTCAGCAGGCTACCAGAATTCTTTTTCTGTTCCTCACACCACCTCCCTAGATGCCTTGAAAAAACAGGGGGATCTTCCCATAGGTCGGCACTTCTGGAAGGAAGAATTATTTAGGATGCTGCAGATTCTCGATCTCTCTCTCTCTCTCGATTCTGCATTTCAACGCAGTGCCTCTCATTTTTGTATGCAACTAGTATATTTTAAAATGCCTTATATAAACGATAGATATGGCCGAAAATAGTGAAGCACTTATGCAGGCCTGAACGGAAGCTTTTTAAGTGTCAGCTTTAAAGACTTTAGAGCAGGGGATATCAATCCAGTCCTCATGACACTTCTAGCCAGTCAGATTTTCAGGATACTCACAATGAATGTGCATATGAGAGATCGGCGTGCACAGATTCCATTATATGCAGATCTTGTATGCATATTCATTGTGGTAGGAAAATCTGACTGGCTAGGTATGTTCCAAGGACTGGGTCGAGAACCACTGCTCTAGAGACTCTCTGATTACTATGTAATCCATCTTTTTATTTTTTTATATTCTGATTATATACAGGTATGCAGAGTCAGTGGGAGCAAAGCACTATCATACATCAGCCAAACAGAATAAAGGCATAGAGGAGTTATTCCTTGACTTGTGTAAAAGTAAGTGATAAGCTTTTTTGCATCTGTTTAATGAGACTTAATTTCTATAACTCGCAGCTCCCAATAGAACGGAGTGATATTCCTGCTTTTCTTGTGTAATAACCTGAAATCTACACCAGATGAGAACTAACATCTAGATCAGGAGTTCTTAACACAGGCCTTGGGACGGGTTTTCATGATAACTACAATGAATATGCATATAAGATTTACATTGGAAGCAGAGCATGTATATCTTTCTCATGAATATTCATTGTGGTTATCCTGAAAACCTGACTGGCTGGGTATGTCTAGAGAACTAGGTTGAGGACTCCTGATCTAGATAGATGGGTCTTTAAAATTGTTTCAGCATCTCTCATCTCATTCTTGCATTTTGTTTCCCAGAAATTATTGTTGTGGAATCTTAAAGGGAAAGCTTATAATTTACTAGAATATCTGTATAAATTGTATGTGTGTATATATTTAGAAATTTTCTAAACATACAGGGTGGGCAGGTGTATTCCAGATTCTATTTGAAATTACCTGAATGTTTTGGAAACTGGCTTTGCTATAAAAACTATCAATCAAAGGGGTTTTTTTCTGTCTCCCCCCACCCAATCTTTTGGACTAGCAATTGGCTTTGTTTTAAATTAGTTTTGTGATTTCTCTTTAAAAAGTGTCAGTGACTGGCAACAAATGTGAAATTCTAAACAAGAGTATTGTTAGGTTGAATTTTGAGTTACTGTTCTAGAAAACAGTATCTATAGCATTCTGTAATGCAAGAGTGAAATCTGCGGTGCAATATGAAATAGCGTTCATGAAAAGTGAATAGCCTCAGAAAGGGTACCCTGGCTTAGGAGTGTCTCTCATGACTGCAGGGCTGTACCAAGCCATACATCTGTCCTGTGTGACTTGCACATCTGGCACGCATGCCCCAACATCTCCCCATCTTGCCAACCCCACCCCACACTGCCTGCCCTCGCCCTGCTGCTGTTTTGTATTCCCTCAGCAGTGGTGGCAGCAGAGCGGACCTGTTCTCAAACTGGGCTTTCCAACTCTGCGCTTGCACGTAGGTCTGATCACTTCCTCCTTCCCTGAGGAGGGACCAGACCGGTTTCCAAGTGTGGAGTTCCAAAGACCCACGTTTGAATGGCTGGTCTTGTCCCTCCTTCCCTCTTGACGTGAGCCTACATCAGAGGGAGGGAGGGATCAGACCTGCTTGCAAGTATGGAGTAGGAAAGACCTGCATGATGTGTTTGGAAGGGGGGGGGAGAAAAAAACAAAAACAAATTTGAGATCAGGTCTGCTGTGCTGCTGAGGGAACACAAAAAGTGGTGGCGGGGCAAGGGTAGGCAGTGTGGGGGAGCAGAGGCCAGCAGCCCCAAACGTGTCCCTAATCTTTTGCACGCTGTGTGGCTGCATCGCTTGCACGGGGCTAGGTACGGCACTGCTTGCCTGTGATTGGATGCACAAAACGAACCCATTTGAAGAAATTGCCCTGAAGGATCCTTCAAGGTTGTAACTCATACTGAATTAGTGCTGAGAGTGAGAGGTAAAAAGCTTAAGACTCCATTTCTTAATTGGAGGAAGAGTAACAAAGCTTTTTCTAACAATTTATATATATATTTCACCTGTATGAAAATTAAGTGGCTTGGATCAGAAAATTGGATTCATTTTTTTTCCTTCATATTTGTATTTCAGGAATGATTGAAAATGCTCAAGCAGATGAGAGAGCAAAAGGGAATGGCACCAGTCAGTTGGGAACGGCAAGGCGGGGTGTACAGATTATTGATGATGAGCCACAAGCACAGAGCAGTGGCGGGTGCTGCGCGTCTGGCTAACTTTATAAAACTGTGGAGCCTTCTCCTAATATGGATTGCCATATTCTAAGTCACACATTCTTTTACAAGTGGAGTAATAGAATTAACAGTATTTTAAAATCACATTTATAACCCGGCAAAGACCTTAAGTGCTAAACTAGTGGAGTCTGTGACCAGAGAATTGGTATTTTTTTACACCAGTTAGCAGAGCAATTATGACCTTTTTACATATTTTTTTCTTTAAAAAGGAATATGCATGTAGAAGACCTACTTAAATGCTTCATCTGTATTCTTTTAAATCAGATTGTTATTTAATAACTTATACATTGAAATGCTATACATTTTGCAACCCTTTGCATTTTGTGGTAGACTAAATTGTATCACATCTAAAATGCAAACTGGTTGTTTTTCTGTTTTTGTTGGTATTTGAAGTCATCTGTTTTGATTATCATCCTGTACACCAAGCTGGTAAACTACAAATTATAAAAAAAATCCATATTAAACACTTTTTTGCAGATGCACAAATGTGTACCATAATCTAGTGGATGGATGTGAAATGGAACAGCGGTGAAAACACTGAAGTTCTTTTGATTTTTGTAATTTATTTACAGCTTTTTATTTCAGTAGTCTTGAACCAAAGCAGCCTCCCCTTTACTAATTTTCGAAGTGCCCAATTTTTGTTTGAATTGCTCTGTCATTCTTGGTCACAGGTTTTGTACTTTTTTGTACATTGCTTTTTCTTTTAGCCTCTATTTGAGGCAGGGTAGATGGGGAAAACTTCCTTGAATCCATTATCCAGCACACATACTGTTCATAAGTGCATACTTTGTGTCTCACCAGTTCAGTTTGTGGGACCAAGGGTCAAATCTGGATTTGTGCTTCCTGGAGAGGTAATGGTGGTGATAAGGCACTTAGGGGGGGTTGTCCTTTTCTTTTTCCCCACATTTTGTTTAAAGTTGCTTAGAATGTTTAATACTCGCATCCAAACTCTGTAAATGGCAGTGTTTTCATATCTAGTTTAAGTTTTAGTATAACTCTTGACCTTCCGAAAATACAGAATTTAACAATAGTTGCACTTTTCTTTTCATTATTTCAGTTTTGTGAGGGTTTTTTTAAATCACTTTCAGACCTGCTTTTCATTGACTACAGGAGCAAGAGAGCCAAGTGTACATCATAACCATGTTGAGTTGAATAAGTTGTGGGGTGACTTGATTTTATTTTGAATTCTTATATGGTTCCCTATGTTCGGGAAAAATCTATTTAATTTGGCCTAGTTGATCATATTCATATGAGCAAGATTTAATACTTCAAATCTTAGACATTCATATTGTTTGATTTTTACATGATCTTATCATGCAAAAGAGGAAATAAGTAAAGCTGTGTAAACCTACATAAAGTAATTATTCTGCATTTTCTTTGCAAGGTGACTGAATCCTCTGTACTATTCTGCAGAAACTGCTCATGCAATATCTATTTTCATGTTGGGCAGCTCTTGTATACATAGTCCACAAACTGAAGCTCCAGTACACTGGCTAAAATATTAGAAAAAGATGGTTGCCCCCTGTTGGTCAAATCTGTAGTTTTCTAGGCAGAATATATGGATGAAAGCTTCATCACGCTATGCCCATCCTTCTTGCCTTTTGGTCATTGATTTAAATCCTGGCAGAGATCAAGTGTCATTACCATCCAAAAGCTGTTTCATGGCCTGTATAAAATGATACATTGAGCCTACAAAAACCACTTTTGTAACTTGGCAGCTTGTACTGTTAGATGTTGACACCCTCTGGCTATATTGGAGGACATTTAATTTCCAGAATGTCTTTTGCACGCTAAATCACTAGAAAAATTATTCAAACTAGTTTAATTCCAGAGAGAAACGGAAACATGGAAACGCACACCTGGATACGGCTGTTCTATGGCTGCTTCTAATTTAAAAAAACAAATCATTTAGAATGATTTACCACTTAACACTAGAAGCCCCAAAGTGCGTCAATTGACAAAAATGCATCTTTGAAGTTGTATACCAGCGCCACTGCTAGAACCATGTCAGTCATGTTCCATGACTTTGTTAGCAAAGTCAAGATGTTCAAATATGTGCATCGAAAACTAATGACACATGCACCACCTAGCAGGAAAATGAATTTATACTTAGAAGGCCCAAAGTACGTCAGTTGATGCACTCAATTGTCTTGGATGCATCAGTTGATGTACTTTGGGGCTTCTCGGTATAAATTCATGTTCCCACTAGGTGGCGCATCTCAATCACTGTTTACAGTTTTTTACTCCAACATTACAAACACACGATTACATCATGTAATGATGTCACATACTGCATGTATTTAACAAATAAGTAACTTCACATTAATTCACATCTGCATTTCATGCTAAACACAGTCGTCGTGATAATGTGTCAATTGATGCACTTTGGGGTTTCTAGGTAAAATTCCTTTTGGGGCTTCTAGTGTTAAAGATGACCAAATCTGAGAGTATAACTAAAATGTATGCATTTGGAATTCATGCAAGAACTGATCCTGAAGGTTTAGAAGACTTCCGGGGGAAGGGGGACAGGATTTGGGATGTAGAACATCTTGGTCCATAAAGTCCTGTATGGTGGTCATGGGCTGGTTTGTAATATTGACACTTCAATTTTTCTTCATACAACCCTCCTGAGGAACTTGATCTTGTTTTTCCACTGATCTAGAAAACACATCTTCTGAATTAAGTGCTAAACTGATAGTTTGGAATGTGGCTGCAATGAAGTGTTTGTGCTAGCCTCACTCCAGTCCTCCATAGCACAGCAATGTTCTACCACAATCAGTATGTATATCTTACGTTGGCAGGCATATGGAGACTAGACAACAGTTGTCTATGCATTATTGCTTTTCTGTTTCTAACTAAGAATAGTCTGTTTCATGGCTAAATTTTGTCTCCAAACTAAATTGCATCATTTATTCTAAGACTGCGGCATCTATTCATTTCACAGCTATTAATGTAAAAATTTCTCAACTTTGGTCTCCAGTAGCAGCACACTAATCAAATCTAGTATTTTTGTAGATCTCAAACAGCACTTGGTTTGTGTGGCTTGTATCTAAAGCCTTTTCCATGGGGAAGTCATAGTTGCTCATATAAGAAAATGGATTACAGAGGTATTTCAAGAGCTGGTAGAATTTGATAACATCTTGACACCAATTTTTAAAAAGGGTTCCAGGGGTGATCCAGGAAACTACAGACTGAGCCTGTCAGTACCAGGAAAAATGGTAGAAACCATCATAAAGAACAAAATTACTCGGTATGTAGATAGTCATGTCTTAATAGGAGACAGCCAACATCGCTTTAGACAAGGAAGATCTTGTCTTACTAATCTGTTATGTTTTTTTGAAGGTGTGAATAAACAGGTAGACAAAGATGAGTCGGTTGATATAGTGTATCTGGACTTTCAGAAAGCCTTTGACAAGGTCCCTCATCAGAGACTTTTGGCAAAACTAAAGTCATGGGATAGGACGTGATACTATTGTGAATCAGGAACTGGTTACAAGATAGAAAGCAGAGGATAGGGCTAAATGGCCAATTTTCCCAATGGAATAAAGGTGAATAGTGGTGTACCCCAGGGATCTGTGCTGGGTCTGCTGCTTTTTAACATATTCATAAATGACCTGGAAAGTGGAATAACGAGTGAGGTTATCAATTTTGCAGATGACACAAAACTATTTAAAATTAAAACCCAAGAGGATTGTGGAAATTTGCAAGAGGATCTTGATAAATTGGAAGACTGGGCATCTAAATGGTTGATGAAATTTAATATGGACAAGTGCAAAGTTATGCACCTAGGAAAGAACAACCCAAACTATGTTTACATGATGTAAGGTTCCACATTGGGAACCACCACCACCCAGGAAAAAGATTTAGGCGTCATCGTGGATAACATGTTAAAACCCTCAGCCCCAGTGTGCAGCGGCGGCCAAGAGAGCAAATAGAATGCTAGGTATCATAAAGAAAGGAATGGAAAATAGAACAAAGGATATTATAATGCCTCTGTATCGTTCCATGGTGTGACCACACCTTGAATATTGTGTGCAATTCTGGTCGCCGTATCTTAAAAAAGATATAGCGTTATTAGAAAAAGTATAGAGAAGAGCCACTAAAATGGTAAAGGGGATGGAAGGATACTCCTATAAAGAGAGGCTAAAAAGGTTAGAGCTCTTCAAACTGGAAAAGAGACGGCTGAGGGGAGATATGATATAGGTCTATAAATTAATGAATGGAGTGGAATGGGTAAACGTCGATCGATTGTTTACGTCATCAGAATAGAAAAAGACTAGGACATGCAATGAAGCTACAGGGTAACCTATTTAAGACTAATAAGAGAATTTTTTCACTCACCGTGTAATCAAACTCTGGAATTTGTTACCGGAGGATGTAGTAAAAGCTGTTAGTGTAGCTGGGTTTAAAAAAGGTTTGGACAAGTTTCTGGAGGAAAGGTCCATAAACCATTATTAAAAGGGACACAGGATATCACTGCTTGGCCCAATACAACAAACATTGACGAACCTGTGTCTTTTGGGGAAACTGCTAGGTACTTGTGACCTGGATTGGCCACTGTTGGAAACAGGATACTGGGCTTGATGGACCTTGGTCTGACCCAGTATGGCATATCTTATGTTCTTATGATTGGCAGCTCTTTGAAATAATTTGTTTGAACCCTTCCATACTAGGACTTGTTCATGGCAACTGAGATACAATTTAAACCTTATTTTCTATAATATCGATATTGGATTGTAGGTTTTACTTTAAATTTATTTTTAATGTAACATCCATCTTTTCTTTCAACACAGCAGCAGATAAGTCACTGAAAAGGATTTGAATTGCCTATTACTTTATATAGTGGGTCTTTGTTCAGAAGGTTGGCATTCAGTCCTCTTAGAACATCTCCATCTCCTGCTCGATCGGCATCCAGCACAGGGAGCAGGATCGGAGCCTCTCCCTGCACCGAAGGCCAATCGGGCCCCAGCAGCACCTGTAAATTTAAAAGCACAGGAAGGGTGTGCCTGTGCCTAAGGGCCCTTTGGCGCCACCACAATTCCAGTCCCAGCAGACTACAGTGATCAGAACTAAGCAACACCATCAGAACACCCTGAAGCCTCCAGCCCATACACCAGGGGAATCAAAAGCTCAAAACAGGACACAGATCAGAGACAAACCAAGACACACAGCGCAAGGAACTGCGAGTAAACCCTGAACACAGCACTCAATAACTCAATCACACACAAAGTTAAATCACTTGTACCTGCCAACTAGCCACTGCGCAATCAACCCTAACCTATTGCCATCCACTCAACATACACCAAGACAAGTAAAACGGATAAAAAGATATTACTTGCACTACTCCTCCTCTTACTCCTCAAAAGCGGATACTCTCATGCTGGAGAAACCAAATTACCATTATACACTTACCAGATACCAATTCTTTAAAGCTTTACTAATGACCCTTTAAGGCCATCAACAGGTGCTCTTCCATCTCCCTTACCCAGCCCACCCCCCTCAACAGAACTAGGAGAGCAGCCACAGCCAACACCCTGGTACTCCCGAAGGAAAACACGAAATGTGCACACTCAACCAGAAAAAGAGCCTTTGTGTTATATGCACCCACATGCTGGAGCGCACTCCCACCGGCCATCCGCGCCATCACTGACCTCACCCAGTTTTGGAAGGCGCTGAAGCACCATCTGTTCCTTCAATACTTCACCGACCAAACTGATATCTCACAGCCAGCCACGCTTGGGAGTCAGGTTGTCATCCCCTGCACAGCCCCACACGCTAGACCAGGGGTCTCAAACTCAAATTGCTTTGAGGGCCAAATGAGGACTTGTAAAGTAACCCGCGGGCTGCATAAGCTGTGGGGCCTCATTTGCATAAATATTTGCATAGTGTTACCATACAAAGCGCAGACGTTTAATGATGCACATTTCCCAGAGCTGACATATTCCAGTTAATAAATTCAAAATAGATATTTCCTGAGCGGTCCTCCAGTTTAGTCCTCCACATTCGGGTAGTGCACCTCCTCCTGGAGACTGGACCAATCAAAAACTTTCTGTATGATTTATGCAGACGGAGCTCCCAGAAGCCCCCCAGTGTGTCCAGTCTCCTTGCAGCTTGAGGATGTGTGTGCCTGGTCTGGGCACACTGAGTGACTACTGGAGGAGCAACACTAGATTCTTTTTCCTTTTGGGGGTTTATTGCTTTTTATTTAATTAAGTAGCTGTTCCTTTAAATTTAAACTTAAAAAAAAAAAAAAAAGGGGCTGAGGTGATCCAGCCTTGTTCCGGTTTTGAGAAGCCAGTCCTGCATTGGGCTCCTGCCTTCCCTGCCGAGGATTTCTAATTGCCAGTTAGGTTAGCACTCTCCCCTAGACTGCACGGGGAAGAGTTCTGCCTTCACGAACAGCTCCTTTGCTGGTGATATTCTCAGGAGTTCTGTCAGTCTTTTATCCTCAATTTGTTCTGCAAGCGCGCTCCCGCTTTTGCCCGCGGTGAGTTGGCTGCCGGCGTTTTTGGCCTTGGGGGTGAGTACCTCTTCTTAGGGGCTTCTGCTCTTGCCTGCGTTCATTCAGTTCTTGTTGTTTTCTTTTATTTCTTTATTTTCAATTTTCGCGCCGTTTTTTTCAGCGCGGGGGCATTCGGCAGGCGGCCATTTTGTAGTTCTCGGTGCCGTTTTTTTCCCGCCGGCTTCAACAGTAGTGCACGGCTTCCCCTTGCATTTGTTCAGCTTCTGGCACTGGCGATTTTACTCGGGACCCCCTCAGGGTCCTAGGGAGTGTTTTATTTAGTACAAAAAAAAACAAAAACAAAAAAACGTTTTGCTGACAGTTCTATCACAGGACTCATTGCTTCAGCGTTTCCTTTGTTTATAAGGTTCTGCACTGGGCGTCTCTCTGACACAGGTTGCAGGCAGGCATGGCTGCTAAACCGCAGTGTGTAATCTGTGGTTCGCGCAGGGCCGCAGTGGCGGAGTCTGGCCTCTGTCGGAGCTGTGCCTCGGTCTCTGCCAACTTAGATCCTGCAATGGACTTGAAGGAGCTTCCTGGACCGGAGGGACCTTCGCTCCTGGCGGAAGGAGAGCTTTCCCCAGGCTCTCGTCCGCCTTGTCCTACGCCCCATGCCACTGGTCCTACTAGTGGGTCGTCTGCTACGGCTGTTGAATCTCCTATAGATTTTTCCCCAGACTTTGTGCTTCTGATGCATCAGGCCTTTCGCTTGAGCCGTTCCGGTCAGCTACCGGAGGCCTGGCCAGCGCCTCTTCCCTCCATTGTGTCGGGGAACCCCGGCATGTTTCTCAGCCTGCTTCCAAACGTTTTCGGTCCATGGACCTGGAGCAGGACGTCCTGAGCTGCACAGATTTGGAGGCGGATGCTAATCAGGATGCTGAGGCGGAAGAATTGGAAGACGGGGAAATCCCTGAGCCGGAGGATCAGGCTCGGATTATTTGTGTGTTTCGCAGGGAAGAGTTGGTGCCCTTGATCAGAGTCTCTTCAGACCCTTAATCTAGCGGTACCGCGTCCAGTGGAGGAGGATGCCTTGGAGGATCCTCTCATACAGGCGGTGCGGGAGTCCCAGGTGGTATTCCCCGTGCACCGCGTGGTCGAGCAAATGATTCACTCTGAGTGGGATCAACTGGATTCAGGTTTGAAGGGAATTCGGACTATGAACCGCCTCTATCCTTTGGCCGATAAAGACAAGGAGCTGTTCAAATCGCCGCGGGTGGATGCGGCGGTGTCTGCTGTAACTAAGAAGACCACCATACCCGTTGAAGGCGGGGCGGCCTTGAAGGACGCGCAAGACAAGAAAGTGGACAATTTGTTGAAGCAAGCCTTTGACACCAATGCCTTGTCTCTGCAAGCCTCTATTTGTGGCGCTTGGGTAGCTCGAGCCTGCTTGCGTTGGGCTCAGCACCTGCATTCGGCTTCTGCATTGGATGCGCAGGGTCTCTTAGAGGTGACCCGTCTGGAATCGGGCTCGGCGTACTTGGCGGATGCTCATTACGATTTGATTAGATCCTTGGCTAATAGTATGGCTTCCCTGGTGTCAGCGCGCCGGTCCATCTGGTTGCGTAACTGGGCGGCCGATGGTTCGTCTAAGTCTCGACTCAGTAAGTTGCCCTTCAAGGGCAAATTATTGTTTGGTGATGCGCTGGATAAGTTGGTAAAAGACCTTGGTGAATCTAAAGGTGGTAGACTTCCGGAAGATAAGCCTAAGCTGAATAGAACCTTGCCTCCGTTCCGCGGGCAATTTCGGGACTTTCGCAGATTTCGTTCTTCCCGTCTGTGGGGGGCCCAGCGTGGTCGCTTTGGCTCCCGTTCTCAAGGCTTTCGTGGTTTCAAAGGAGCCGGCCGAGGTTTTTCAGGAACCTCCTCTTCCTTGGCTTCCTCCTTTAGTCGCAAGCCGCAATGAAGCGAGGCGGGCCCCAGAGGGACTTATAGTCATCGGGGGTCGCTTACGCGATTTTCTTCCTTCTTGGGCCCAAATTACGTCAGATCAGTGGGTGCTAGAGATTATCGAGAAGGGTTATGCCCTGGAGTTCGCTTACCCTCTCCGAGATTCCTTTGTTCTGTCTCCCAGCAAGGGCGACCAGAAGACTCAGGCCATCCACTTGACCTTGCGCCGACTCTTGGCTCTGGGGGCAGTAATTCCCGTCCCTCCTTTCGAGCGCGGCGTCGGTCGCTACTCCATCTATTTTGTCGTGCCAAAGAAAGACGGGTCTCCACCCAATTCTGGATCTCAAGGGCGTAAACTGGGCCCTCAAGGTTCCGCACTTTCGGATGGAAACTTTAAAATCAGTTATCGTGGCGGTGCGTCAAGGAGAATTTCTCACCTCTCTCGACGGCGTATTTACACATTCCCATCCGGGAGTCTCACCAAAAGTTCCTCTGGTTCGCGTTTCCGTGGGGTCATTTTCAATTTCAGGCCCTGCCGTTTGGCCTCACCACGGCGCCTCGGACCTTCACGAAAGTCATGGTGGTGGTCGCGGCGGCCTTGCGGAAGGAAGGTATTCTCGTTCACCCTTATCTCGACGATTGGTTGATCCGGGCGAAGTCCAACGACGAGGGTGTGCAAGTCACGGCCAGAGTGGTTTCGCTATTGCGTTCCCTAGGCTGGGTGGTCAACGATCAGAAGAGCCGTCTGGTGCCGTCTCAAGACCTCGAATATCTGGGAGTACGGTTCAACACGAGAGGACTGGTGTGTTTGCCAGAGCGCCGTATTCTGGCCTTGAGGGGTCTCGTTCGTCTGTTCTTGGGGATGCCTGCGCCCTCAGCGTGGTGGTACCTCCGGCTTCTCGGCGTGATGGCGGCGACTCTGGAGGTGGTGCCTTGGGCGATGTTCCAAATGCGTCCGCTCCAGAGTGCTCTGTTACGTCGCTGGTCGAACCAGTTCGACTCGTTAAACATGCGCTTGCCTTGCCCGCAATCGGTTCGTCGATCTCTTCGTTGGTGGATGTGTTCCAGAAACCTGCGGGGAGGGGTCTTCCCCTGGAACCGCCCCGTTGGGTACCTCTCACGACAGATGCCAGTTTGGCGGGCTGGGGGGGCTCACTGCGAAGACCGGTTCGCTCAGGGAACGTGGTCTCCCCTGGAAGCTTCTTGGTCAATCAACCGCCTCGAGCTGCGAGCGGTGCGGTTAGCTCTCTTAGCCCTCGAAGGGTTGGTGAGAGGGCGGCCGGTTCGCGTTCTCTCGGACAATGCAACGACTGTAGCCTACATCAATCGGCAGGGGGGCACCGGAAGTGTGGCCTTGGAAGCGGAGGCGACGGCCTTGTTCACTTGGGTACAGACCCGTCTTCCAGCGATCTCGGCAGCGCATATAGCGGGAAAGGAAAACGTAATGGCGGACTTTCTCAGCAGAGTGCGGGTAGAACCCGGGGAGTGGGAGCTGAACCCGCAGATTTACGCACAGATTGTTCGTCGGTGGGGCCCGCCTATCATGGATCTCATGGCGACCTTCCAGTCAGCAAAAACGGGACGTTTCTTCAGCAGGAGGAGGGAGCGCATGTCCGAGGGACTCGATGCTCTCATCCAGCCGTGGCCGGAGTCGCAGCTCCTTGATGTCTTTCCTCCGTGGGCGCTCATCGGTCGGGTCGTCCAGCGCATCGAGGGTCACCGGGGACGGGTGGTGTTGGTTGCTCCGGATTGGCCCAGGCGACCGTGGTATGCCGATCTGGTTCGGTTGCGCAACGGCGCTCCTTGGCCTCTGCCCTCACTTCCGGATCTGCTTCTTCAGGGTCCGCTGCGGATGCCCCAGGTGGGTCGGTTCTCGCTTACGGTATGGCCATTGAAAGGGCTCGGTTGAGGAAGAGGAGTTATTCCCCTGCGGTAGTTGCTACTCTTCTCAGGGCGCGGAAAACTTCCACCTCCCTCACGTACGTCCGGGTATGGAGGATCTTTGAGGATTGGTGTTCACGGCGTGGTGTTCGAGCGGCGACGGTATCCGTGCCAGTGGTTTTGAGTTTTCTGCAAGATGGTTTTGACAAGGGCCTGGCGGCCAGTTCTCTGAAGGTTCAGCTGGCGGCTCTCTCCTGTTACAGAGGCAAAGTGCTGGGTCGTCCACTGGGGTCTCATCCGGACGTGCAGCGTTTTCTCAAGGCAGTTTTCCGCTTGCGGCCTTCACGGAGGGTGGCCGTTCCTTTGTGGGATTTGAATCTTGTGCTGCGTGCCTTGGCTCGCAAACCTTTCGAGCCCCTTCGTCGAGCGACTCTTAAGGATCTGAGACTGAAGACGGTTTTTCTCGTCGCTATTTGCTCTGCACGGCGCATTTCAGAGCTTCAGGCGCTATCGTGCCGGGAACCGTTTTTGTCCTTTACTCCGGATCGCGTAGTACTTCGGCCAGTCCCTTCCTTTTTGCCCAAAGTGGTTTCGCCTTTTCATTTAAATCAGGCGGTTTTTTCTACCGGTTCTACATAGCTTTCCAGAGAACCCGGCCGACGAGGGGCTTCACTGCCTCGATGTGCGTCGCGTGCTTCGGCGTTACTTGAAGGTGTCGGCGGAGTTCCATAAGACCGACCGCTTGTTCGTCCTGTTTGGCGGTGTTCGGAAAGGTGAGGTGGCAGCTAAGGCCTCTATTGCTCGGTGGATCAAGGATGCGATAGCGTCAGCGTATTTGTTGCAACATCGTTCCGTTCCGGAAGGGCTGCGAGCCCACTCCACTAGGGCGCAGGCTACGTCCTGGGCGGAGCATTGCCTGGTGCCGCCCGTAGAGATTTGTAAGGCGGCCACTTGGTCCACATTACATGCCTTAAGTAAGCACTATCGCTTGGATGTGTTGGCCGCTCGGGATTCTTGTTTTGGTTCGGCTGTCCTGCGCGCCGGTTGGCAAGGTCCCGCCCGGTGTTAACTGCTCTGTTACATCCCGAATGTGGAGGACTAAACTGGAGGACCGCTCAGGAAATAGAAATTACACATACCTGGTAATTGTAGTTCCTGGAGGGTCCAGTTTAGTCCTCCTTCCCTCCCGAGTATCAGGTTTTTCTATTGCGGCGCGCTGGTCCGGACGGGTTGGTCTGGGAACGGCCTACTCTTTTCTCTTTTCTCTTTGGTCTACTTTCCAGCTTCTCGCCTAGAGATTTGGGGTTTTTCTGGCTGTTTTTCTCTGACGGTGCGTCAGTAGCGGCGCTGTGCAGCGTTCTGGCTTCCTCGTTTGGGGAGGGGGTCCATATTTTTATAAGGGACATCGTTTTTACATTTTGTTCTGAATTTGTATTTCTAACAGTTCTTTAAGTCTGCTTTGTTACTAGTTCACTGGGGGCTTCTGGGAGCTCCGTCTGCATAAATCATACAGAAAGTTTTTGATTGGTCCAGTCTCCAGGCTGCAGGAGGAGGTGCACTACCCGAATGTGGAGGACTAAACTGGACCCTCCAGGACCTACAATTACCAGGTATGTGTAATTTCTATTTTTCTACCTTTTGTGCATTATTTTCAGTTGCAATTGTTCCAGCCACTTTCTTCTGATTTCTTCGTGTCTTCTGCTAACTCTCCATCGTTTGCTGTCCATTTGTCCTTTCTTCTCTCCTAGTTTTTTTTCCATTCTCTCTCTACATCTGCTCTAACATACTAATCTTTCTCCTTTTGCTCCTTCCTCATTCCTATTTCATCCACTCAAATTTTACTCCTCCATCCTCAAGCATCCCTCTATTAGCAAAAATCATGGAAAAAGTAGTCCAGCGACAAATACAGCAACATGTTGACTTCGAATCTCCTTTGGACCCCTCACAACATGGTTTCAGAGAAGAACATGGCGTTGACACCCTTCTCACAACACTGATCAATAACCTAATCATAGGCATTGATAATATCCACCAAGGGTTCATTCTTATCTTTCTCGACATAGCTGCAGCATTTGATTCAGTAAACCACAATACTCTCCTACAGCGCCTCCAAGACAAGGGCATCCAAGGGCTAGCCCTGAACTGGTGTAAATCCTACCTATCTGATAGACAGCAGCAAGTCAGAACAGGAGAAGCAACGTCTGATCCATTCCTCCTTAAACAAGGTGTCCCTCAGGGTTCCTCATTGTCCGCCTTAATGTTCAATATCTATATGCAGCCAATCTGCGATCTTATACGCACCTTCAACATACAATGCCTTGCTTATGCTGACGACATCCTGATGTATGCTCCATTCAACATAAAACAACCAGATTTTGCACCAATAGCCCACTGCTTTGAAGCTGTATCAAACTGGCTCCTCAATCAGAATTTACGGATAAATCACAACAAAACAGATGTTCTATTCGTTACACGGAACCCAACATTCATACCCCCTGCCTCCCTGCATGTAAATAACATTGAGCTGAAAGCTCAACCCACAATTCGTTACCTAGGAATTATATTAGATGAGCAGCTTAATATGTCAGCCCACATTAAGAAAACAACGAGCGCAATTTACCACAAGATGCGATCCTTACGTAATCTCCGACCTTTACTTAATTACTCCGACTTCCGCACTATCTTCCAAGCCCTGGTATTACCACACTTGGATTTCGCCAATATCATTCTACACGGTCTTCCGCAATCCACCCTAAATCCCCTCCGTCTGGCCATGAATGCAGCTGCGAGAATCCTCGTAGGTGCTCCACGTTCAGAGCGTATAACCCCAATTCTGATGAGTTTACATTGGTTACCCCTACAGGCCAGAACTCTATACAAGACCCTGGTCATGACTTTTAAAGCCTCAAAGTGCCCATCTCTATCACCTCTCAGCAATATGATACATATCACTCCAAATAATAGATCCAGGAGATCTGTTACATTAAACTCCATTGACCTCCCAAAAACCCTCACAAAATGTTCTAAATCAACAGCCGCCAGAGCCTTCTCTCTGTTTTCACCCAGAGCCTGGAATGCCCTTCCACCCGAAATCAGAGCCATCTCAAGTCTAATGCAGTTCAGAAAGGCATTAAAACACTATTTGTTCCTAACATACTACCCCGAAGCTACTCTAATTGACAATAGCCCTCATGCAGATCCATCATACTTGACCCCGGTAGAGAATGGGTAATTATGATGATTATTACCTGCCCACTATACTATGCCATATTTTATTCTCACAATAATTTTCATATTTATTATGTACTTTAATTAACTTCTTCCACCGTATTATAGTTATCTTATCCGCCTCCCCATCTAATTAACCAAAATAACCATGTATATTGTTGCCATGTATATAGTTATCTGTTAGATAGTTACCCTTGTTTTACCACCTAGTTTATGTACCATGTTCTCTGTAAAAAACCAATGCTGTTTTGTACCATTGTGTTTATATTTGTTCATATGTAAACCGCACTGATTAAAGAGCGCGGTATATAAGAAAAATAAAATAAATTTAAAAAAATTAAAATAAAATAAATCACCACTTACTCTCCCAATACCCGGCCAATTGTAGATTTTTCTTCCCTCCCACACAAAATATTTTTCCCCTCTCCATTTCACTCTCCCAGCTCCATCCCATTCTAATCCTCCCCCAACATCAGCTCCCTTCTAGTTCCAGCCCCACCCAGCATCCACTCCCTTCTAGCCCCACCATCAGCCCATTTCCAGTCCTAGCAACCCCCCCGTCCATTACCATTTCTAGCCCCCCCCATAGCCCATTACCAGCCCTAAGCCCCCAACAGCCCACTTCCAGTCCTAACCCTCCCATCACCCCATTTTCATTCTTAGCCCCACAATAGCCCATTACCAGTCCTAACCCACCAATCAGCCCCCCTCCAGCCCTTACCCTCATCTGCCCATTTCCAGTCCTAGCCCCCACCATAGCCCATTACCAGTCCTAACCCCCCCCCCCTCTGCCATTAGCCCACTTCCAGTCCTAACCCCCCCATTACCCCATTTCAGTCTTTGCCCTCTGTAGCTCATTACCAGTCCTAACTCCCTCTCCTATCAGCCCACCTCCAGTCCTTCCTAACCCCCATCAGCCCATTTACAGTCCTAACCCCCCCCCCCCATCAGCCCAAGTAAATAAAATTAAAAAAAAATCCTGGCTTCTGCTGCTGCCACTCTCTTCGCGGCTTGAAAAGCCTGCTGCTGATGGACAGACTCAGGGCTCTTCCGGGCAGAGGGGAAGGGGCTGCGGGACAGCTGATTCTGCTGCTGCCACAGCTGCAGTAGAAGCCAGGTTTTTTTTTTTTTTTTATTGACAGTTGATTCTGCCGCTGCCATAGTGGCAGCAACAGAAGCCAGGGTTTTTTTTTTTTTGTTTCCCTCCGTCGCGGGCCGCACAAAGCTCTCTTGCGGGCCGTGTTTGAGACCCCGGCACTAGACCATGAGATACCTAGCAGGTACAAGGTATTCCTACTTTGACCTGTCAATCTGTACATAGTTAAACCAGTCTGTAAATAATTTGTGAGCTGCCCCTGTCATCTGTGACAGCCAGCCAGCCTGCCTGTACATAGTTACCCTGTTAGCCCATGTAAAAAATCCCTGTTCTCTGTAAGTCCAGTGTAGGCCCTGCCTGCACTGCACAAATCTGTTAACTGTACACTGCACTGATTTGAAAGAGCGCGGTATAGAAAAGACTTTAAATAAATATGCAACATACAGGATACATACAACTACGAATCAAAAACACCACAACAGCCCACGAAGAATAATACACATAACTCATACCAGCAATGAAGAAACACCACCTAACAAGATACCACTCTCCTGCGCATTAGTCGATGCCCGTTCCATAGGAAACTAATTCCACACAATAATGGACTGCATACAGAACCAGGACATAAACATGTGCATCACTGAAACACAGTGGGAGGAGTGGCCTAGTGGTTAGGACAAGGTACTTCAGGCCGGAGGGCCGGGGGTTCAAGTCCCACCTGGGGACAGCAATCTCAGGCCGGAGGGACTGGGATTTCTAGTCCTATAGGTACTCCTTGTGGTCTTGGGCAAGCCACTTAACCCTCCATTGCCCATGTTCCCTGTAAGTATTAGTGTATGTGTGTCATATCCCCTCGTGTTAAATGTATCTCCCAATTGACCGCTTTGACCTGGTGAAAAGCGGGATATAAATACAGCTAAATAAATAAACATGGCTCTCCGACACAATACTCATAAATCAAATGGCCTCCCAACAATATACGATACACAACTCCACAAGACCAACACATAGAGGCGGTGATGTGCTAGTTATTGCAAAGTCACACCTACAGTTTAACACCACATCCAACATCTGAACCACAGGAAATAACATAGTAACAATCTCAAATATCTAGCACTCTGCCTCCTGTACAGAGCCCCAAGCTCAAATGAAGACTAACTCTCCACCATACTAGAACAAATCTGCTCCCTGGCAATCCAAAACAAACTACTCATAGTCCTTGGGGACCCCAATATTCCATCATTATCCACCCAGAATCAAGATACCTTCATGGAAACAATGGAAGATCTGCAGTACACCCAACTAATAAATACCCCAACCCACAAATTGGGAGGAACCCTTGACCTTGTATTCACACCAAACCAACAGGTCTTGATAACGCACGTAACAGTCTCCCCAATCCCTTGGTCAGACCATCACATGATCAACTTCTCCATAAACACACCCATGATGAGCTGAACACCTGAAACAAACCTCAAGGAAAAAAGGAGATTTCAAACTTTTCACAAAGACAAATTCCTGGAAGAGGTACTGCCAGAACTAAAGAAGAACATAAGACCTTGATACCACCATTGCCAAATGGAACAAAACTCTACATAACACGGCAATCGCACCAAATAAACCAACCAATGACAACAAAAGAAAACACTACGTCCCCTGGTATTCAAGTGAAATCAACAAACATATAAAAAACGCCTGAGGAAAATAGACAATGGAGAAGAACCAAAAGCCATAACATCTTGACAAAATACAATGAAATGCAAGCCACATACCATAGTATGATAAACTGTCACAAGAAGGAATACCACTCAAACCTGATGATGAAATCAATTAACAAACCAAGAGAGCTCTTCTCTATAGTAAGCAATCTCACGAAAGAACCGTCAAAAAAAGATGATCCAAACTCCATTCCTCCACAAGACCTAGCTGACTATATACAACTCAAATACACACAGATACCACTCAAGAAACCAACCAAATCTAATATACAGCACATAAAGGATGAAACTTGATTCCTTCCACATCCCATCAAGACAACTCGACTCCATCATAACTAACATAAACACAACAACCTCCCCTATTGACCCATGCCCAGTTAGGTGGTATTTGTTTGCTTAATCCACTTAACACCCCATCTACAAATGATTGTTGAATCCTCATTCACACAAGATACCTCACCCAGCAACTCAAAGCATCCATCAGACCAATCCTTAAGAACAATAATCTTGACAAAAATGAACCAAACTCCTACCGACCAATATCCAGCCTCACCTTCATAGCCAAGATAATTGAAAAATGTGTACAGCATCAACTACAGGACCACATAGACACCTATGCCCCACTGGACCCCCACCAATACGACTTTAAACAAAATCATGGTATAGAAACACTTATTACATCCCTCTTGGATACCCTCATACCAGGTATGGACAACATACACAGTGGCTTTGTATTATACTTCATTGACATCATTGCTGCCTTTGACTCAGTGAATCACAACACCCTGTTGCAAAGACTCAGATGTGGGGATAAATAGCGCAGTGCTAGATTGCTTCTTCTCATACCTCTCCCACCGTACACAGCAAGTAAGAAACAAAAAACAACAGTCTGAACCCTTCACCCAACATCAAGGCGTCGCACAAGGCTCAGCTCTCAGCACTACTATTCAGCGTCTACACTCGGCCAATATGCAACATTATAAAACAATTCAACATCCATTACAGAATATATGCAGATGACATCGTGATATTCACCTCCATAAACATCAAACATCCAGACTACACACAAATCACAGCATGTCTTGAATCAATGTCAGAATGGCTCAACAGTCAAAGCCTATTCATAAATTACAGAAAATCTGAACTGTTGCACATTACCAGGCATACTATATTCTCACCACCAGACTCAATAAAGATCTTTGACCACACCATAAGCAATAAACAGGAAGTCAAATACCGCGGAGTTACCTTTGACCAACAGCTCAGCTTCCAGCCTCACATCAAAAAGACAACCAGATCAGCCTCCCACAAACTCAGAATGTATATAGTTAACAACTGTTTAATTGCTTGTATTACCCCAATTAACCTCCAAGTTGTATATCCCTGTTCTATGTAAAGCTCGTTGCTGTAATTGTTCCATGTGAATCACTTTGAATGTATGATAAGGTGATATAGAAGACCTGTTAAATAAATAAAATTCTACTAGACCAGTTGGTACCCAGTGGGTTATCTCCCCCTACCAGCAAATGCTGAGACGGAGAGAAAACAATAGTTGACATCAACCCTAGAATAATATCCAGTACAGCTAGGGGCACGCTCCAGTATGTGTCTCAGCAGATGTTGGTTGCTTTCCAGTATAGCTCTTGCTGCTGCTCTCTGTCACGAAGACTAGAAACAGTTTAGCCAGATCCTAAGTCCTTGGAAGTATACAAGATACCTGCTGGCTAGACATGTCGTCATGGGGGGGGGGGGGGGGTGATGGAGACAACTTCTGGCTAAGAAAGCCAGTCCAGTTGTTGAAATCTCCTTCAGAGGGGTGCCTGGGCTGACACTGAAAATTTTTTAAATTAATTTTCCTTCCATTTCGTCCCTCCGGCCCAGTCTAGAGGCATGGGGTTGTGCCCCCAACCAGCAGGTGGAGACCGAGCATGGCAAAAAGCTTTACTGATATCCCCTAAAGGGCTGTGTGCTTCAGCTAGGTGGCTAGTATTGATTAGTCTGCAGCAGGTAGTGGATAAGCCGTGTATGGCCTCTATTGTGGGTCTGGCTGTGTTAGCATCCTAGGTTGTTAGTTTTTGGTGTACTCGGGGGTGGCAGTGAGTGTGACAGATTAGGTTTAAAAGAAAAAAAACACGTATATCTTTATTTAATTTAATAGCTTTTATGTGTGGCCAGCTTAACTTGTCTGTCTGTAGGAGCCACTGCCAGTAAGCATGAGCATGTGGGTGAAAAACCCGAGAGCCCTGGGTCCCTCCCTGCTTGGCCTGCCAGCATCCCCCAGTTTACCCAACTGTGGTGGATAAGTAATGTGGTGGATGGCCAGCAGAACAGGTCATCCTCCTGAGTTCCGGAAGTTGCAGCCAGTCCTTTCAAGGGGTCCGGCGAGCCCAGGGACTTAGGAGGCTGTTCTGGTGGCTTACGCTTTTGGCTTGTTTTTGTCAGTGTCTGAAAGTGCAACTTTTAATGTGTTTTGTTTTTTGTTCTCTGCAGGGTCAGGCCTCTGGTGCCTTGTTGGCAGTGTGGTTTGCATTAGAATGCCATGTGTTAGCATGTCTGCTGGAAAAGCAGGTCTGCGGGGTGCACCGGGACACACTTTTGGCATCAGGCCTCTGCAGGGTAAACAGGCAGGGCAAGTTATTTCTTTGGCTCAGGTGGTCTCAGAGCCGCAGGGCTGTCTTTTACAGAGTCCTCTTCTCTGTGCGGCCTGACTTCAGTGGGAAAACCAGCCATTTTGAGCCACGTTGAGGGTTCTAGCAAAGGAGAGGTTTTGGGGACCGCAGGGGGTATCCCAGAAGTCAAAGCAGCATAAGCATGCAGAACCTTCATGGCCCTCACTGCTAACTGCAGGGGTACCCTTTTCTCCAGAGTTGGTGCTTCTCCCCCAGGCTACCTGCAATAAGCAGGGTGTGGTGCCTTTGGTCCCTCAAGGTGCAGCTACCTTGGGGCCATCAGCCGATTTGCCCTATTGTGTTTTCTTTACCTTGGAGCTTGTTGGCTGACCTGCAGCACAGGAGCTGCCTGGTGCTCTCTCCTGCTGTCTCTCCTCATGAAGAGGAGATTGACAGCATGATGTCTGGACCAGAGACTGAAGCCAGCAAACATGAGTAGTTCCTCTTGGGGGAGAGAATCCCTGTTTTTCTGCTCAATACCGTTTTCAGGTCTTTGGATCTCCTTTGCTTGCCTCACAGCTCCAGTGTGGTCTTGGCATGCCTGAACATGTGGCCTGCTTTTCCTACCAACTGTGGTGGTGGTCAGCATGCACTATTGTCTCCTGACTTGATGCCTGCTGCTCTACCCTGCTGTTTTGGCTGTGGCAAACAGCACCGCATTTTAGTGGAACAGATGTGCAGCAGAGACCAGTGATTCATTGACTGGTTTATCTTTCACAATCTCTGGATCATTGGGGGAGCCCTCTGCAATATCAGGATCTTCTCTCCCTTCATGTCGGCTGTGGTTTTGGGCCATGGGGATCCTTCACTACACACATTGTTGCCTCAGGGCTCTGAGGATGCCTCACAACTGCTGCCTCTGCCTGTTGTGGAAGCCGAGGCTGTCTTATTCCACCATTCATGGACATTATGGAAAGGGAACCTGGGCATTGCCCCAGTGCCCCCCACCACCCTTAACATCTTCTCCAGCACCTACTGCAGTAGTGCCACCTTCAGGCCCCAAAAATGGCAGAAAGTGCTCATGGGGTCCTGACATGTGTTCAGAGGGTTCCTGCTCACATAAGTCAGTGGCCTGGGCTCTAGGGGACCTAAACTCCCTGGAAGATGAGGACTGTGACCAGGGCATGGAATCCATGCCCTGGTCGCAGTCAAGAAGATGGTGACATTAGCCAAGATGGTGATGCTTCCCTTCAAGAGGAGGAAGGGGACTTGTGGGTTGTCTGACTCTTCCATAGGGAAGAAGTGACGCTGCTCACAGTGCAGGTGGTGTCTAATCTCCACATACTTGAACCTTTAGAGGCAGCTATTCTGTCTGGCTCATACCTGATTCTCTATGGCATTGATATACCTGCCTTGGCCTTCCCCTTTCTACCAAAGCTTCAGCAAATGGTAGAGGAGGAATGGTAGAAGCCTGCTTCCCTTCAGGTGGCTAGTCACCTTGGTAAGTTCTGTTTATGATCTATTCTTGTTCACAACCATGACCAAGTGCACGACCATCCCGGTCAAGGACAGTGCAGCTCTCTGGATCACTAATGACCAGAAGGTTGAGGATCTGTTGAAGACAGCCTTCTTGGTATCCTCTCTTACGGTGCAGGCCTCATCTTGTGGAGGCCTGGCTGCACAGGCTTTGTTACGCTGGATTCAGCTTTTACTGGAGGGATGCCAGCACGCCTTCCTAGCCAATGCCTTCTTTGACCACCTCCAACCTTCTTTGGCTGCTCAGTGTGACTGCTGCTAATATGGCAAGGGTCTTGTTGTGGCTTTGACATTGGTCGGCCGATTCAGCTTCCAAAGCCTGCCTTGCTGGCCTCCCTTACTCTCCAAAGAGAAGCGCCTCCTTGTATCTTGAAACTTGTCAAGGACCTCAGCAAGGTTAAAGCCCAAGGCCTCGTCCAAACATGCTTCCTCATCTGGGCCTAGTTCTTTGCGGATGACTTCTTCCAGTAGAACAGGCCATCTTCCTGAGTTCTGGAAGTTGCAGCCAGCCCTTTCAAGTGGTCTGTCAAGCCCAGGGATCCGCTGGTAGCTCCAAGAAGTCCCCCCAACCCCTTTTCCCACTCCTGGTAAAGGGTGCAGGGCCCATCCCACAAGTGGGAATGGGCCTGTATCACATCAGACGGTAGGTCTTAGACATAATCAGTAAGGGCTATGCATTGTAACTCTTTATCTTGATATATCGCCCTAGGCTTCAAGGCATGAGAGCAGTTTATAAATTACAAAAAGGCTGTATAAAAGAAGGAAGAGTGCCATAATTCAGATAGTATGAGAGTAGAGAATACAAGAAAGATGCAGGGAAAGTCAGTGAGGAGTTGGAGAGGAGGAGGTCAAAAGCAAGATGAAAGATGAGTTTTAAGCATGGATTTTGAACCAGGAGAATAAGAGCTCTGAGCGCAGAGTGGAGGGTAAGGAATTCCTTAAAGCAGGACTCTGAAAGAAAGACAGAATGTAGTGTGTTCCAGATGCACCCAAGAAACTGAGGGAAGTGCCAGGTGGTGGACATGGAGTGATCTAAGGAGATGGGGGTGGAACTGGAGAAGACCAGCTAGATATCGCAGTGTGCCAGTATGAATAGCTCAATGAATCAGAGTAAGAATCTTATCAATACGGTACTTCGGTGGGAGCCAGTGAAGGTGCAAAAGGAGGTGGGTGATATGGTCGTGGCAAGAATAGTGTGTAAGTATCCATGTGGCTGTATTTTGAAAGAGTTGAAGGCGACTAAGTTGATACTGGGGAAGACCAGCAAGTGCAATGCTGCAGTAATCGAACCTAGAAATCACCAGTGACAGAAGGGTCATGAGGGAGTGTGTATCAAAGGGGTGTATAGCATGGATCTGACTCAGGGAAGAGAGCATTGAACTAGAGCAGACAAGTGATCATGAAATGATAGTAAGGAATCTAAGATGACTCTGAGGTATTGGAATGACTAGACTAGAGGAATAGAGAAGTGGGCCAACATGGGAGCCATGGCAGGATGGGGCATTGAAGATAAGCCAAATAGCAGCCCACTTGGAAGGGTGGAGGTGTAGATGGTTTGTAGAAAGCCAGGTAGACACTTCTAATACAGGAGTTCAGAGGAGTCTGGTCAGGGAAGAGAGCTTGTGTGGTGAAGAAGAATATCTACGTAGACGTAGGCAGAGATACCAGACTTGCATTAGGGCAAGAGGAGCCAAAAAAATATTAGAGAAGGGGGGGCCAATACAGATCCTTGAGGGACACCACAAGGGAGAGGTGGTCGTCTCACAGGTTACTTGCCAGACCTGTATCGAACAGATTCATGGTGTCCCCCTGTGGGCTTGTGGCCAAGCATGAGGCCATCTATGCCACTCTGCAGCATTTGTTGGCGCCATGGGCCATCGTATTTGTACCAGTACCTCCTACCCAGCAGGGTACCAGGACATTATTCCATCTATTTTTGTGGTTCCCAAAAAGGATGGTGTTTTTTGACCCATCTTGGATCTAGAGGACATCAACTAGCCTCCAGGATTCCTTGCTTTTGGGTGGAGAGCCTGTGGTCGGTCATTCAAGCTGCACAGCCAGGAGAGTACCTCACCATCCTTGACCTCATGAGGCATATCTGCACATTCCCATCTGTCTGGAACACCAACAATTTCTCCAGGTTGCTGTGTTGGGGTGCCATTTCCAGTTCTGTGTGCTCCCCTTTGGCCTTGCCACTGTTCACCACACGTTCTCCAAGGTGGTGATAGTTGTAGCAGCTGTGATGCGGTGCAAGGGAATGCGTCCACCCTTACCTTGACTAATTTGAGCCAAGTTGCGATCCGAATCAGAGCAGTCGATAAGACAGGTTTGCCCCCTACTTTGAGGCAACCATGACAAAAGCTGTCTCAATCCCTCCCAGAACCATGAATTTCTCAGGGTCCATTTCACAACTGCCTGGGAAAGAGTCATGTTTCGCAAACAGCTCCAGGGTTTTCTTTTGTCCCTGTCTCCTCAGGCTTGGGATTACCTGCAGCTCCTGGGAACAATGGCCTCCACATTGGAGGTCATCCCCTGGACAAGGGTGCACATGTGCCCTTTTCAGCAGTCTCTACTTCTGCGCTGGTCGCCTTGCTCTCAACAGTATTTGTGACTACTTCCTCTGCTGTGCAATATGTGGACCAGCTTACAGTGGTGGGATTCCCCCCACCCATTTACTGCGGGAAGTACCCTTGGAGACCCTGGCCTGGGTGGTGTTGACCACCGATACCAGCTTGGCCGGGTGGGGTCCCACTGCCTGGGCCATTCTGCCCAGGGCATGTGGTCACTGGTGGAGGCTCGATGGACCATAAATTTGCTCAAAACCTGGGCCATCCAACTGGCATTGATCAATTTCCTTTACCTGCTATGCGGCAAGGCTGTCAGAGTTCTCTTGGACAATGTGATGGCAGTAGCCTGCATAAACCATCAGGGGAGGACAAAATGTCTGGGCATAGCCCGTGAAATGCTTCTGTTTCCCTGGGTGAAGTAGAATTTTGTAGACCACTCCATGTAACATAGTAGGGGATGACCATGTCTGGATGGACTACTTCAGTCGCTGCCATCTCAACCTGAGTGTGTGGGAGTTGGTGCCCTGGGCCTTCAACCACATTGTGTGGTGTTGGGGCCTGGCAGAGATGGAGCTCATGGTAATGCCAGGGAACAGGAAATTTCCTGCCATCTTCAATCAATGGAGAGTTCACGACATGGCTGCAGTAGATGTGCTGGCCAAGCTATGGCGGTAGGCCTTCCTCTGTCTTTCCGCCATGGCTCCTGATTCTCTGAGTACTCAGGCAAACAGTTACACCTGTGCCAGGTGGTGCTGATAGCTCCAGACTGGCTGCAGTGACCATTGTATGCGGATTTGGTGTGTCTCCAGGTAGCACCACACCTAGCACTGGGGCACCACAGCGGTCTACTGTGGCAGGGGCCCACCCTTCTCTAAGATCCTGCTCCCTTCTCGTTTATGGCTTGGCTTTTGAGAGGCACCGAAGGATGCAGAAGGGGGTACTTGATGGCAGTGGTGGGCATGCTTATCTCCATTAACAAATCAAAACAAAAATCACCTGCAAAAACAGATTCCCCGCCCGCCCGGACCGACCCCACCGATTCCTCCTCGGAGTCGGCCTGGGAGTCTGAAGAGGAAGAGTCACCTGATTCCTTTCGGACTCGGTGTGTCCCCTCGGACTCGCCTGAGTCCGAACCTCGGAAACAGTCCCCTCCGGAGGACGCCCGGTTCTTGGACTTCGTCAGGGATATGGCCAAGGCTTTGGCCTTCCCTGCAGATCCTGAGGAGGAGCCCCGAGCCGAAGAGCTCGATGCCCTTCAGTACGACTCTCCCGCCAGGGAGCACTTTACTGTACCGGTTCCTCCCATGCTGGAACAACTACTCTTCCGCATGTGGGAGAGTCCGGCATCGTCGCCGGTGTTAAGCAAGCGGGTCGATTCCATTTATCGAGTCCGCAAGAGCCCTGGCTTCCAAAAAGCACAGCTACCGCACCATTCCATGGTGGTGGAATCGGCCATGCATAGGCTTAAGAACCAGAAGATGCACTCCTCGGTGCCTCCTGGCAGGGAGGCCCGCAACCTGGATGGCCTAGGTAAGAAGTGTTTCCAGGGCTCTATGCTTGCTTGTCGGGTCCAGACCTACCAGCTCTACATGGGCATGTATCTCAGAGACCTGGCTAAAGAGATAGCCGGATTCTCCGCTGGGCTGTCCGAGGAACCTTTGCGGAGGTTCCTAGCCTTGACAACTGGTATTCGGGAATGCTCCAAATTTATGTCTCGAGCAGCCTATGATGGCTTTGAAGCATCGGCACGAGTGGCCGCAGCCGGCATCGGTGCCCGCCGACAGGCTTGGCTTCAGTCGTCTGACCTTGAACCCTGGGTGCAGGACAAGTTGGTCGATGTCCCCTGCCGAGGTGAGAACCTCTTTGGCAAGCCCATGGCTGAAAAGGCTGCCCAAATCGAGACGGAGACTCTCACCAGAACTAGGCTTTCTAGGAAGACCTCCGCCCCTTCCCAGAAGAAGAAGGGCTCGGGAAAGAAGTCCTTTTACCCAAGAAAGGCGGCTGCCTATAAACACTACCCTCAATATCAGGCCTCCGCGGCTCCCCAACAGGGTCAGCAGGCCAAGGGATGGGGTAACGGGTCCCGTAGGCAGCAAGCCCCCAAGCCTGCACCACCGGCCCCTGCTCAGCAGGGTTGGGGTTTTTGACTTCATCAGCATAGCCTCTCCCCCTCAGCTGGTTCCTCCCAGCACAGGAGGCCGGCTGGTTCACTTTGCCCACAGGTGGTCCAACGTCACCTCAGATGCCTGGGTGCTTCAAGTGGTGAGAGAAGGCTATCTTCTCCACTTCCACCAGATCCCTCCCCCCTATTTCCCGGGAGAACCTCCACGACTCCCTCTGCACAGGGACCTACTCCTTCAGGAGTTAGCAAGTCTTCTTCAGGAACAGGCTGTGGAACCGGTGCCCCACCACCTGCGGGGTCAAGGCTTCTATTCCAGGTATTTCCTAATACCAAAAAGAACGGGAGGCCTCAGACCCATCCTGGACTTGCGCAACCTCAACAAGTTCCTCGTCAGGGAGAAGTTCAAGATGCTTACCTTTGGAATCCTTCTGCCCTACCTCCAGCAGGGAGATTGGCTATGCTCCTTGGATCTAAAGGATGCCTACACGCACATCCTCATCCACCCAAGCCACCGCCAATACCTAAGGTTTGTGGTGGCAGGAAATCATTACCAGTACAGAGTACTGCCCTTTGGCCTATCCTCCGCACCACGAGTCTTCACAAAATGTCTCGCGGTGGTGGCGGCTTATCTCCGGCTTCACGGCCTCTGTCTTTCCGTACCTAGACGACTGGCTCATCAGAGCATCGTCCTCTCCAGAAGTCACAAAAGCCACACACCGCACTGTGACTCTTCTGCAATACTTGGGCTTTGTCATAAACTTCGCAAAGTCCACTTTGCTCCCCTCACAAGATCTCGAGTTCATCGGCGCAAGATTGCACACTCTTCAGGCACGAGCTTTCCTGCCTCTCGACAGGGCTCAACGGCTCATGGACCTAGCCGGCCGTTTTCGCAGCCAGTCCCTGGTCTCCGCCAGGCGCTTCCTGAGACTACTCGGCCATATGGCTTCCACCGTCCACGTGACCCCCAATGCCCGCCTGAATATGCGGCCTGCTCAGTGGTGCCTTCGCAAGCAGTGGCAACAGGCCTCGGGTGGCCTAGCCGACTTAGTGCGCATCTCCGGCCCGCTGGCCTCTTCTCTACAGTGGTGGCTTCATCGGCCGAACCTGGTGCTCGGAATGCCTTTTCAGTCTCCTCCGCCGGCTCAAGTGCTGACGACCGATGCTTCTCTCCTAGGATGGGGAGCGCATTGCCAAGGGGCATGCACTCAAGGTCTCTGGACCACGTGGGAGTCTGCGCAGCAGATCAACTTCCTGGAGCTCAGAGCAATCCGTCTGGCTCTCAAGGCTTTCTCCCACCTGACTTCTCACCAGTCCGTCCTTGTCCAAACGGACAATCAAGTTGCCATGTTCTACGTGAACAAACAGGGAAGCACGGGCTCCTTCCTTCTCTGTCGGGAAGCACAGAAGCTCTGTTCTTGGGCCGTCAGCCACGGCATTCTTCTCAAGGCAGTTTATCTCCCAGGCCAAGAGAATTGCCTGGTGGACAAACTCAGCAGATTCCTCCAGCCGCACGAGTGGCGCCTGGATCCCTTGGTAGTTCAGAAACTTTTTCTGAAGTGGGGCCTCCCCACGATGGATCTCTTTGCCAGTCCTCTCAACCGGCAACTTCCTCGCTTCTGCTCTCGGCAGCCGCATCCCCTTCGAGTAGCGGTGGATGCTTTTCTGCTCTCATGGTGGAAAAGCCTTCTGTATGCCTTTCCTCCCATACCGCTAGTCTCCCGAACTCTTTTCAAGGTTCTCCGAGACAAAGCTTCCATGATCCTGATAGCTCCTCGCTGGCCCAGACAGCCGTGGTTTCCACTCCTGCTGCAATTAGCGGTGGAGGATCCGTTCCCTCTGGGGTTTCAACCAGATCTCCTAACACAGGATCAGGGGTCCCTGCTACACCCCAACCTCAGATCTCTACATCTGATGGCCTGGCTGCTGAAAGGGTAGTCCTCGCTCCCCTTCTATTGCCGGCAGAGGTGGAAGAGGTCGTCCTAGCTCCCCGGCGACCTTCTACCCGCAAATGCTACGCCCTTAAATGGCGTCGCTTTTCCGCTTGGTGTGCCCAGCAGTCTCAGGATCCCTTCTCCTGCTCGGTGTCGGTGATCTTGCAGTACTTGCTCTACCTCTCTAATCTGGGACTTAAGTCCAACTCCGTCAAAGTTCACCTCAGTGCTCTCTCAGCACATCATGTGCTGGTGGACGGCAGACCTCTTTCCAGCGACCCTCTCGTGGCGCGGTTTCTCCGAGGTCTCCTTCTACTCAAACCACCTCTGCACCCGCCAGCACCTGACTGGGATCTAAATGTGGTTTTACAGCGGATCACCTGTCCGCCTTTTGAACCTATGGCTACCTGTTCTCTACGTTTTCTATCTTGGAAAACCTTATTCCTGATAGCCCTCACTTCCGCTAGACACGTAAGTGAATTGCAGGCCCTCGTGTCTGATCCCCCTTATACTCGGTTCTACAAAAATAGGGTAGTCCTACGGACTCACCCAAAGTTTCTTCCAAAAGTGGTCTCCCCTTTTCACATCAATCAGAAGGTGGTACTTCCGACCTTCTTTCCCAGGCCACACTCCAGCCGAGCTGAGATGGTCCTGCATACCCTGGACTGTAGAAGGGCATTGAACTTCTACCTTGACCGTACGCAGGAGCACCATAAAGCTGCTCAGCTTTTTGTATCTTTTGACCCCAATAAATTGGGGCTCCCGGTCTCCAAGCGTACTCTGTCCCTATGGGTTGCTGACTGTATCGCTTGGGCTTATGGGGCAGCCGGACTCTCCTTAGAAAGTCGAGTCACGGCTCATTGTGTTCGGGCGAAGGCTACGTCAGTGGCTTACCTCCGCTCTGTTCCGTTGGCAGACATCTGCCGGGCCGCTACTTGGTCTTCGAGCCAGACTTTTGCGGTCCATTACTGCCTCGAGAGGGAGTCCCGCAGGGACAGTGCTTTCGGACAGGCAGTCCTCCGAAATCTCTTCGAGGTTTGAGCAACTCCTACCCTCCATCCCGGATGGGGGCTACCGGTGGGTAATAATTCAGCGAAGATTCCTTCCTTCTGTACTGCTGAGCTAGAGGGAGCTCATTTTGTGCTTAGGGTCTCCGGTAGCCTTAAGCTTGGGAGTCCCATATGTGAGGAATGACTTCCTGCTTGGTCCTGGAGAAAGCGTAGTTACTCACCTGTAACAGGTGTTCTCCAGGAGCAGCAGGAATCAGTCCTCACAACCCTCCCTCCTCCCCTTGGAGTTGCGATTATCTGCTTTAGTTTTTTTGCAAATTTTTATGCTGTCTTTTAGCTATGTCATCTGACTGGCTAAGATGGCACCCTTGGGCGGGAAGGGGACCGCGCATGCGCGCTGCAATTCCCAAAGGCTTTCTTTGAAAGCTGGGGAAAATTGCTCCGCGAGGGGTCCGTCGGCGCCGACGTCACCCATATGTGAGGACTGATTCCTGCTGCTCCTGGAGAACACCTGTTACAGGTGAGTAACTACGCTTTCTGATCCCCACAAGGACATATCCTTGGACCTTTTGCCTCTGTATGAACAATGACGTTTACCTCCTGAGGATATGTCCTTTCAGGATTTCATTAAAGATATGGTAGCTGCCCTCGGTCTCTGTATTGACTGAGATGGAACTGAGGGCCGACTAACTCAACACTGTAATATCCTTTGGCACTGAAGGAAGCTGCTATCCTCCCAGTGCACGATATCCTCAAGTTTGATGGCCAGAATGTGAGAAGCTCCTATTACTACCCTTGTCATTACGAAACATCTCAATACCCTCTATAGGGTTCCTCTGTGCCCTGGATTCCAGAAGCCACAGTTTCCACACCATTCAGTGGTGGTGGAATCTGCTATGAGAAGGATAAAAGCCTTCCAAGCAACTATGCCAGCCTCTAGGGTAAATTCTTACATGCTCTACATGGGCATGTTTCTCTGGGATGTATCTGGAGACCTTGCTGAACTTACTTTTCTTTTGCCATCTGAGAAGCAGGTCCTTCATCAGGTCCTTCTCTCTTGCCCAGAATATTTCCAGAATCCTGATAAGGTCAGCTTTTGATGTCTTTGAAGCCACCAACAGGGTACTAGTGGCCTGTATAGGAGCCAGAAGGACAGCTTGGCTACAGGCCTGGGACCTGGAACATTGGGTCCAGGATAAGCTCACTAATAATCCATGCAACGGTGAAAACCTCTTTGGTCAGATGGCGAGAAAAGGCAGAGGAGATTGAAATCGATAACCTCTTTGTTGTGAAGTCATCTCGGAAGTCGGCAGATCTTTCCAAAAAGGAAGGCTTCTGGCAAAAAGCTGTTTTATCGTAAGTGTTTCTACCCTCCTTACCATTCCTACTCCACCTACCATTCACAACAGCAGCAAAGACAGCAAGATCCCAAACGGCCTAGGAAACCTAAAATTCCTAAGGCCTCAACCAACACAGGGTTTTTGACTCTCTTTCCTGAAGAGTAGAGCCAGTTGTCCCATAAAATCTCCTGTTCCTCCACCAATCCCAGGAAGAATGGCCCTTTTTTGCGGATCTATGGACCACTATCACTTCAGAGCCCTGGACTTTGCAGTTAGTCAGCAAGGGCCACCACCTGCGTTTCCAAACTCTTCCACCCGTGCACTTTTGTGGGTCAAACCCTTATGGGATCTCCCTCAATCCATCTTACTGCAAAAGGAGATCCTAACTGTTCTTTCTCAGGGGGCAATTGAGGAGATCCCTCCATCTCAGCAGGTCCTAAGCTTCTACTCCAGATACTTTCTTATCCCAAAGAAATCGGGAGGCTTCAGGCCTATCCTAGATCTCAGAAATTTAACAAATTTCTCTTCAAGAAAAAATTCAAGATAATTTCACTGGGTACTCTTCTCCCTTACCTACAACCAAATGACTGGCTATACTCTCTGGATCTCAAAGATGCGTATACCCACATCTTGATCCACCTCTACAAGAAATACCTAAGGTTTCTGTTTCTTGATCACCACTTCCAATATTGTGTTCTTCCCTTCAGTCTGGCATCAGCCCCCAGAGTTTTCACAAAGTGTCTGGCTCTCATTATTGTCTGTCTGTGCACTTTGGATATCTTTCTGTTCCCTTACTTAGATGACTGGTTGATCAAGAGAGATACCCCTCATTCAGTCGCTGTGGCTCTTCAACAAGCCATCCAGGTTTTCCAAAACTTAGGGTTTATCATCTATCCAAAGTCACACCTTACTCCAACACAAGATCTGGAGTTTATAGGGCTCGCCTAGACATGGTATGAGCTCAAGCTTTCTTGCCAGACAACTGAAGAGCTTGCCTGATCTCTCTTGCTATCCACGCCAGTCAGTCATATCAGCCAGAGCCTTCCTTCGACTACTAGGCCACATAGCCTCCATAGTCCAATCAGTCAGTACAATCAGGTTGCCATGTTATGTCAACAAACTGGGAGGAACTGGCTCTTGCTCCCTATTCAAAGAGGCGATTCATCTGTGGAATTTTGTGATAGCTTGCGGAATTCATCTCCAAGCAGTTTACCTTCCGGTGGAAGAGAATCAACTAGCTGACACTTGGTTGAGTCCTTCCTCCACATGAGTGGATGCTGAATAGTCAAGTTTTCCATTACTTGTTTTGCGTATGGGGGATGCCCATAATCAACCTCTTTGTTTCTCTGGTCAGTGCCTAACTACCTCGCTTCTGTTCCAGAATTCTGTTTCAATGCAGCAAGAGTCCCCATAAGTTTCTCTTGCATTGGGGACAGGGCCTTTATGCATTTCCCCCTCTCCCTCTCATTCCATAGCTGGTTTTCAAGCTTCAGACTGACCTGGGGACTATGATCCTCATTGCCCCCTTTGGCCCAGGCTGTAGTTTCCACTTCGGCTAGCTCAGGTTGTTCCTCTCTGTGACTGGGTTGTGCTCCCAGCCTGCTTTCGGAGGTTCGGGGGACTTTCCTTCATCCCAGCCTCAAGACTCTGCGCTTTGCAGTCTGACAGCTGAGCACTTTGCCCTCTTGGGCTTAGAACTTCCAGAAGAAATTTTACAAGTCCTCTTATCTTCCAGAAGGGACTCTACTAGGCATTCCTATGCCTTCAAATGGTGCAGGTTTTCACTCTGGGTCTCTCAAAAAAGCCTGGATCCTTTCACTTGTTCAGTGCAAAATCTGCTGTATTTATCCTCATCTGGCCTCAAGACCACATCTGTCAGGATACACTTGAGTGCCATCTCTGCATGTCACCATCCTCTTCAGAATCTCTATTTCCGCATACCTTTTGGTGGCTTGGTTTATGCAGGGTCTTCTCTTGACAAAACTGCCTCTCTGTCCCCTGCCCATCATGTGGGACTTGGATATTGTTCTTGCTCAACTTATGCAAGCCCCTTTTGAGCCGTTAGTGTCTGCTCCTTTAAAGTTCCTGACCTGGAAAGTCTTTTTCCTCGCTGTATTAACTTCGGCCCATATGATCAGTGAGCTGCAAGCTTTAGTGGACTATGCTCCATATACCAGATTCCACCATGCCAAAGTTGTCCTCTGGACACACTCTAAAATTTTTCTGAAAGTGATCATTTTCCAGGAAAAAGCAGGAAGTCAGTCCTCACATATGGCCCACTGAGCCAGCGCAGAAGTATTTCCCCAGCTTTCAAATAAAGCCTTTGGGATGTGTTATCACACATGTGGTCCCCTTCCCGCCCAAGGGTGCTATCTTGCTCGGTCTCTATTTTTTCTGCGGAGCCCAATGGATGTGTTCAGTTTCCTCAGAAAAATTCTCGTTATTTCCTTAAGTTCAGTTTTTCCCAGTTAACAACAACCAGTTCCTTTTCTGGCCTCAAGCAGCTGCTATTCTCGGCCCCCTCTTTCATCAATGGTCTTGACTGGCATTTGTGCCTTTTTTTGCCCAAGGGTTATCGACCTCATCTGGGTGCTACCCCCAATGTCTCCTGGTGGGTTCAAAAAATGTGACTGCTGTAGTCAAACCATGTCAGTAACTGACACCCTTGACTATTGCTTGCACTGCCTGGGCCCAGACCATAACAGCATTTCCTGTGACCTCTGCCAAACCATGCCACTTAAAACCAACAGAAAAAGGTTGGAGTTGCAGGAGAAATTGTTTCCCAGGTCTGACTCGGCCCTAGCCTCTCAATGTGGAATGCCAAGCCTAGCACATCCCGCAAGGCCAGAGCATCCTCGGAGACCTGCGGTGATGGCTCCTCCTCAGAAGCCCTCTGACCCAGAGAGAAAAAAGTAATCTTTGAAGTCTGCCAAGGTTGCGCCAGAGAAACCTGGTAAAACCGCCCAGAGGGGACCCTAAGACACTAAGAAGTGCCCCATCAAGGTCCTCAAGAAGGATTCCTCAGCCAGCAGAGACCATGTGAGATTCCTCGATGTTGTAGTCCTCCTCGGGTGTGCTGGGCCTGATGGTCCCAGAGCGGAACATTGCTGCTATCCTAGTCCTGCAGCAAGCGATGATGGCTGGTTCGCTGCCTCATCTGCCCCAATGAGCGGGCCCTCTGCTGCAAGGGAGTCCCCGGTCAATTGAGCTGAGCTCGGCTCAGAGTGCCGCTGGTCTCGCGTAAATCCTCTGCACCAGTTGAGGTCCTGCCTCCTGCTCCTGTTCAGGCATGCGGTCCTTACCAGTCAGTATCTGTAATTTGGACCCCAAGTCCTCAGCAGGCTACTAACCTCGAGGCAAGGAGTCGCAGGGCTTCAGACCCATTGTCACCGCTTGACTAAGTGTGAGTTAGATGACGAGGCCTCCCCAGACACCAAGCAACACTGAGAGATTCCCTCAGCCCTGTCACCCCCAGCACCACTCTCCTCCTGAGGATATGGCCTTCCAGGACTTTGTCAAGGACATGGCCAGAGCACGCTCTGTGCAAACCAAGGCAGAGGAAGACCTGTGCACAGAGGAGTTGGAGATTCTTCAGTATGAGTTTCCACCCAAGGAAACCCTCATAGTGCCCATGCAGCCGATCCTCGAGAGGCTACTGCATCGGATGTGGGAAAAGACCGGCCTCTGTGTCGGTGATGAGCCAGCACCTCGACGCCATGTACTGCTTCTGGAAGGGCCCAGGGTTCCACAAACCCCAGCTCCTGCATAATTCCATGGTCGTAGAGTCAATCATGCAGAAACTCAAAAGCCAGAAGACCCACTCCTCTGTCCCCCCTCCCCTAGGAAGGAGGCCAGTCCTCAATGCCCTTGGGTGCAAGTGCTACCAAGGCTCAGTGCTTGGGTGCCAGATCGAGGCCTGTGAGCTTTTACATATGCAAGTACCTAAAGGCTCTGGCCCAAGAGCTGTCAAGGTTTGTGGCAGGCCTCGTGAGGGAACCCCTCCAACGGTTCCAGGCCCTGACCTCTGTGATCAAGGAATGGTCAAAGTTTCTCTCCCAGGCAGCCTATGATGACTTTGAGACAACGGCTTGGGTAGCCATGGGCGGCATCAGGACCAGACACCAAGCCTGGCTGCAATCCTCTGACCTTGAGCAATGGATCCAAGACAAGCTGTTGTCTTCTGCACTGGGGAGAACCTGTTTGCCAAACTCATGGCCAACAAAGTGGCTGAGATTGAGGCTGACGTGTTGACCCACCAGAGATTCTCTAAGATGACAACCTCCATCCCTGCAAAAAAACACCGGGGAAGAGGCCCCTTTTCCCGAGGGGGGGAAAAAGGGATCCTTTGGGCAGGGTTACAAATACTAGCCCTTCTCAAATCAACAGCAGGCTTTTGCTGCAAAAGGCAAGGGCATGGGGCTCAGAAGCCAAAAGCACCTAAGCCTCAGACCCCAGCTCCCACCCAGCCTGGGGAGAGCTTTTGACTCCCAGGGCAGGGCTTCCTCTCCCTCAGCAGACCTTTGCCAGCCCATAGGAGGCTGCCTGTCACTCTTTGCCAATAAATGGACTATAATTACCACAGACCGTTGGGTACTGCAGGTGGTCAGGGAGGGATACCTTCTCCACATACGGATTCCACCCAGGTTCTTTCCCGGAGAGCTGGTGTGACCCTCTCCTTCAGCAGACCCTGCTGCTCATAGAGCTTGCAGGTCTTCTCAGGGACAAAGGAGTAGAACCTGTACACAAACACCTATGGGTCAGAGGCTTCTACTCCAGGTATTTCCTTGTTCCAAAGAAAACTGGGGCCCTCAGGCCCATATTAGACCTGCAAAACTTAAACAAGTTTTTGGTGAGGGGGGGGGAAGTTCAAAATGCTGTTCCTTGGAACTCTGCTGCCTTACCTTTGCCAGGGACTGGCTGTGCTCCTTGGACCTAGAAGATGCATACATGTACATCCTAATCCACCTCTCCCACCCCCTTCATTGGTTCTCATCTTTCCTATCTTCCCGTTCCTTCTCTCTGGTGTCTCCTAGGGGTCAGTACTAGCCCATCTCCTTTTCAACATCTTCCTGGCCCCTCTTGCACTGTTGATCCAGCAACTCGCATCTCCACCTACTTTTATGCTGATGATATTCTCCTTCTCCACACAAACTCATACTCCCCAAATTTAGTCCCCTTAAACACCTGTCTATCTGCTGTTTCTGAGTGGCTCCTTGCCAACTGCCTCTGTCTTAACCCCTCTAAATGTTCTGCAATTTTGGCTCACTTTCAACATCCCCAGGCACATAATAGCTTCTCTTCTGTCCCACTCACCAGTTCCTCTTGTTCAATCCTCCCCTATCTTGGGGTTATTTTGGATTCTTCCCTAACATTTCATGACCATATATCCTCCCTGGTTTAGCAGTCGTCTTTTTTTTTCTTTGTCTAATTTGTGCTCTCCATTCCTCTCTTGACCTGCACTCCTTCACAGCCCTCCTTCTGTCACTAATGTTCTCCAGACTCGATTACTGTACTAATGTATTTGCCAGTCTCCCTTATTACTAACTCTATTGCCTTCAATTCCTTCAAGACATGGCAGCTTGGATCCTCACACACCTCTCGTCGTGAACACATTACATATATCCTAGTTGGGCTCCACTGGCTTCCCATAAAATCCTGCATTGATTACAAAATCCTTAGCTCACCAGGCAGTTCACACTGGTACTGTACAGTACCTTGCCATTCTCCAATTCCATTCTTCATCACCTCCTCAGATCCCTACACATGCACTACTTGACTCTTCTCCCCCCCCTCCCCCCGGTCTCATGCACATATCTAGAACAGACATGCCCCTCTGCTGCTTTCTTTCTCACCCCTGCCCTGTGGAACGCCCTACTGCCTCCCTGCGTTCAGGGTCTTCATAGTTCAAATCCCTGCTCAAAACCCATCTGTTTCAGCTTGCTTATGATCTCCTTCCCCCCCTTCCTAATTAGTTTCCCCTCTAGCCTGCCTGCCTGCCTGCCTTCCCTCAAGTTTAGTTTTCCCTTTCCCTTCTACCTAGCCTTCCCCTCTTTTTTCAGTTTTCCTTCTTTCCTAATCTGACCTGTCTATAATTGGCGTGCCTTTCTTTTTTTTTTTTCTGTTCTTTAGATTATTTTAAACAGCTCTGCTGCCTTGCTCCCTAGGGCAGTATATCAAATGACAAAGATAAAGGTTTGTGGTAGGAAGAGGACACTATCAATACGAGGTGGTACCCTTTGGCCTCGCATCCTCACCAAGAATCTTCACGAAATACCTAGCGGTGGTAGCTGCTCACCTGCTTCTGCAAGGGACCTTTGTCTTTTCCTACTTAGATGACTGGCTCATCAGAGGTAGCAAAGCCATAGAGGCCAGTCAGGCTGCAAAACATGCAAACCTCCTGCTGCGGCACCTGGGATTCATCAAAAATTACCCAAAATCCCACCTTTGCAGCCTAGAGTCTTCAGTTCATAGGGGCACAGCTTGACACACTACAGGCCAAGGCCATCCTCCCCAATGAGGGGTAGAACGCCTCAGGCAGCTAGTGGTGGAAGTTCAACACTGCCGGTCAGTGCCAGCTTGTCTCCTCCTCTGCCTGTTGGGCCATATGACCTCCATGGTCCACATGACCCCACTAGCCCTATTACACATGTTGGCAGCCCAGTGATGCCTCCCCTTGCAGTGGACATAACTCAAGACAGACTGCAGGACAGGATCAGGGTAACCTACTACTACTACCCTTATTAAGCACTTATATAGCACCACTCATTCAGTGCTGTACAGGTAAATGTACAAGAGGTAGTCCCTGCTTGTCGGAGTCATGCTTATCTGAGCTTACAATCTACAATTAGTCAAGCCGGTGCAGGCACAATATGGTCATTACAGATCAGATCGGTTATGAAAATTGACCGGAGTCAGGTAAATTGACCGGAGTCAGGATGAGATAAAGGATAGAAGTCAGGATCTGAAAGCAATAGTGAGGAGGTGGGTCTTTAATCTGGATTTGAAGAGGGCCAGGGAGGGGGGACTGGCATATAGATACCAGTAGGTTGTTCCAGGTGTAAGGTGCAGCAAGGTGAAAGGAGCGAAGTCAGGAGTCAGCGGTGTGAGTGAAAGGCTTAGAAAGAAGTAGTTTGTTGGCGGAGCGAAGTTCCCGAGAGGGGGTGTAGGGAGAAATGAGAGGTATTGAGGGGCCGCAGTGTGAATGCATTTATAGGTCAGCAGGAGAAGTTTGAACAGGATATGGAACTGGATGGGGAGCCAGTGAAGTGACTTGAGGAGAGGGGGGTAGTGTGGGCATGGCGAGACTGGCGGAAGATTAGTCGAGTAGCATAATTTTGTATAGATTGAAGGGGTAACAGATGGCTCGCGAGAAGACTGGCGAGGAGCAGGTTGCAGTAGTCGGCGAGAAGTGACTAAGGAGTCGACAAGCGTTTTGGTAGTGTGTTCAGAAAGGAAGGGGCGGATTTTGCTGATGTAGAGAAAGAAGCTGCAGGTCTTAGCTACGAGCTGGATATGTCTGGTGAATGAGAGAGAGGAGTCAAAGATAACCCCCAGATTGTGGCTGAGGGGACAGGAAAGATCGTAGAACCATCCATGGAGACTGAGAAGGGGAGGAATGGGGGGGAAGAATGGGGGGGGGGGAGACGAGGAGCTCGGTTTTGGTCATGTTCAACTGCATGTGGTGGTGAGACATCCAGGCAGCAATGTCAGAAAGGCAGGCAGAGATCTTGGTCTGGATTGCTGGAGAGATCAGGTGTAGAGAGGTAGATCTGGGAGTCATCAGCATAGAGATGGTACTGAAAGCCATGGGAGGAGATGAGTGCGCCAAGGGATTGGGTATAGAGAGAGAAAAGGAGGGGGCCCAAGACCGATCCCTGTGGTACACCAACACAGTGGGAGGGGAGGAGGAGCCACCAGAGCATACACTAAATGAGCTATGGGAGAGATAGGAGGAGAACCAGGATAGTACGGAGCCCCTGAAACCAAGAGGAAAGGGAGGTGAGGAGGAGATTGTGGTCAACAGTGTCAAAGACAGCGGAGAGGTCGAGATGTTTGAGGACTGAGTAGAGGCCCTTAGATTTAGCCAGGAACAAGTCATTGGAGACTTTTGTAAGAGCCGTTTCGGTGTAGTGTAGGGGGATGGAAGCCGGATTGTAGTGGGTCCAGGAGGGCCTGGGAGGTGAGGAAGTTGCAGTGGTGGTGGACTGCTCGTTCTAGTAGTTTAGATATGAAAGGAAGGAGGGAGATGGGTCAATAGTTAGGACAGGTGGGAACGAGTGAGGGTTTCTTGAGGAGAGGTGTGACAACAGCATGTTTGAAGTCTGCGGGGACAGTTGCAGTGGAGAGTGAGAGGTTGAGAATATGAGAGATGGAGGGGACAACAATGGGGCAGATGGGGAGTAGGAGGTGGGTGGGGAAGGGTTCAGAGGGAACAGGTGGTGGGTTTGGAGGAGGAGGAAAGGTGGCGTGTGGTTTCTTCAGAGATTGTAGGGAAGGAGGAGAGGGTAGTAGAGGAAGTGTGGGGGGTGGGGGGAGACTTGCTAGCTAGCTGAGTCCCTCGACTGGTGGCAACTTCTCCGCCACCTGAGCGAGGATAACCTTCCAGCCACCCATGCCCCAGAGGATCCTGACCACGAACTCCTCCTTCCTAAGATGGAGGCGCACTGCAGGGACAACTGCACACAAGGCAGCTGGTTCCAGGTGGAATCTCCTGGAACTCAGGATGATCTCCCTGGCCCTATGGGCATTTTGCCACCCCTTAAGACACCAGTCCATAATGATTCAGACAATGAAGTTGCCATGTTTTATGTCAACAAGCAGGGGGGCACAGAGTCATATTCCCTCTGCCAGGAAACGGTGACCCTTTTGTTCTTCGCAGTGTGCAACAACATGGTCCTGCAGGTGGTTCACCTCCCAAGCCAAGACAACCTCCTGGTAGGCAGTCTGAGCAGAGTCCTCTGTCTACATGAGTGGTGCCTGGACCCCAGAGTGTCTGTTCGACTCTTCCACCTCTGGGGCAGGCTTGTGATGGACCTATTCACCATCCTAGACAACACCCAGTTGCCCTGCTTCTGCTCCTAGCAACCACACCTAGAGAGGGTGGCGGTGGATGCCTTCCTGATCCTGTGGGAAGGAAGGTCTCTATGCTTTCCCACATTTACCTCTGGTTGCCAAGACCCTCTTCAAAGTCCAGCGGAAGGGGACATCTCTAATACTAATTGCCCCCAGGTGGCCCAGACAGCCCTGGTTCCCACTGCTGCTCTCCCTGACAGTGACACTCCCTGTCCCACTGGGCTGTGCCCCAGACCACCTTACACAGGAGGAGGGCTCCCTCCTACACCCCAATCTTGGGTTTATGATGCTAACAGTGTGGCCACTGAGAGGATAGCATTGGCTCCTTTCAACCTCCCAAAGGTCGAAATCCTGCTAGCCTCCCGAAAGGCTTCCACCAGGCGAGCTTACGCCTTCAAATAGCAAAGATTCACTGTAGGATGTGCAGAGAGACAGGAGAATCTGTTCTCCTGCTAAGTGCAGTTAGTGCTCCAGTACCTACTGCATCTGTTGCACACTGGGCTGAAGTTCAACTCAGGGTGGTAGTGTGCAGTTGTTGCACTCGGTGCACTTTATCACTATTGAGGGCAAACCCCTCTCTGGTTAGCCCCTGGTCTCTTGGTTTCTCCTGGGCCTCCTGTTGTCTAAGGCCCCTGTCAGCCCTCCGACTGCAGTGGGACCTCAAAGTGGTGCTCACAGTTCACTAGACCACCTTTCGAGCCACTTGCCATCTGTGATATTTTTCATGAGAGGTTGCTTTCCTGTTGGCCCTGGCCTCTGCTTGGAGTGAGCAAACATCAGGCCCTGGTGGCAGAGCCACCATATACAAGATTCTACAAGAACAGGGTGGTACTCTGCACACACCCAAAATTCCTCTCAAAGGTGGTATCTACTTTCCACCTCAACCAGGAGCTAGTTCTTCCCACGGCCTCATGCCAATCGGGAGGAAATTGTATTCCATACAGTGGCTTGCAAATGGGCCTTGTCCTCCTCCTTAGAGCAGACTAAAGAACAACACAAAACTCCTCAGCTTTTTGTTTCTTATGACCCCAGCAGACTGGGGCTCCTTGTGACTAAGCAAACTTTGTCCACTTGGGCAGTGGATTTCATTGCCCTTGCCTATGAGCTGGGCTCTCCCTGGAACATTGGATCACAGCACATTGTGTGAGAGTGATGGCCACATTGGTGGTGAACCTGTGCTCTGTGCCACTGTCTGAGATCTGCAAGGCCACCACTTGGTCTTCAATTCACACGTTCACAGCTCACTACTGCTTGGAGAGTGAGTCCCGTCAGGACAGTGCCTTTGGCTAGGCAGTACTCTAATCTTTTCTGGGTGTAAGCTACCAGAGTGATGCTACCGTTGGATGTTAGGGTCTTGCAGAGTCTCTCAGTTGGGGACTGATCGTCTGTAACTCACAGCTGCTCCATTTGGCCGCCTTTGGTCCTTGCAGCCTGCAGATAGAAAGTCAGTCCTCAAATATGGGACTCCGTACTTGTTTCTGGAGAAAGCGTAGCTGTTCACCTGTAACAGGTGTTCTCCAGGAATAGCAGGAATCGGTCCTCACAACCCTCCCCTGGGAGTTGCCTCCCTACCTTATTTTAGTTTTTTACTACCATCCTCGTTATCTCATCTGCCTAAGCAAGATGGTACCCTCAGGCAGGAAGGGGACCATGCATGTATGGTAGCATATCCCAAGGGCTTTCTTTGAAAGCTGTGGAAATGATTCTGGGGGGCTCCAATGCGCTGATGTCACCTATATGTGCGGACTGATTCCTGCTGTCCCTGGAGATCACCTGTCACAGGTAAGTAATTACACTCTTCCTTTCACTTAAACCAGTCTATTTCACTTCCAACATTCTTTCCTAGACCTCATGTCTTTCAAGCTGAAGCCAAGCTTCATACTCTTGACTGCGTCAGAGCTCTTGCTTTCTATTGACCATGCTAAAGGTGATCATAATTCTTCACAACTCTGTCTCCTTTGACTCAAGTCTGTCTTACGAGTTTCCAAAAGGTCTGTCAAACTGGATAGCAGACTGTATTTCTTTTGCTTATTCCCAGACTGGACATTCTCTCCTGGATTGCGTTACAGCCCATAATGGCTGAGCTTTGGCTACCACTGTCCCCAGTCTTTGTTCAATCTCTCTTCTGGAGATCTGCCAAGCAGCCATATGGTCTTCCTTGCATGCCTTTACAGCTCACTATTGCCTGGACAAGGACTCCAGCAGAGATGTTCAATTCAGACAATCTGTCCTAAGTAATCTGTTTCAGGCTTAGAACAACTTGCCCACTGCCCATTCTGATTACTCTGTGAAAAGTGTACTAAACGAGCTGAGTCTGTCTGATCCCTGCTATAACCTCTGGATGGACCTGGGCTCCTTCCTTTCGCTGGGTTGTCGTGGGCTAGGGAGTCCCATATGTGAAGACTAACTTCCTGCTTGTTCCTGGAGATAGTGTAGTTACTCACCTGTAATAGGTGAATAGGAACAGCAGAAGGCAGTCTTCACAACCTGTCCACCATTCCTTCAAGTCTTTATTTATTTACATTCTCTTATATACCGTGCTATTCTGCATCAGTGCGGTTTACATTGAACAGGGCATTATAACTTGGAGATAACTATTTTACAGGGAACGTGGGCTATGGAGGGTTAAGTGGTTTGCCCAAGACCACAAGGAGCACCTGTTGGGACTAGAAACCCCAGTCCTTCTGGCCCAAGGTTGCTGTCCTCTAGTGGGATTTGAACCCCCAACCGTCTGGCCTGAAGTACCTTGCCCCAACTACTAGACCACTCCTCCACAAAGTTGTTGTTCCACCTGCTTCTTTTGAGTTTTACTCCACTTTTTTACCTGACTGAGGAAACCAGTTGAGAAGGTATACACGCATGCATGAAGTAACACTCCCAAAAACATTCCTATTGGATGCCAGGGAGTGTTCTTGCAGTGGACTGTGTCGGTACTGATGTTGCCTATATGTGAAGACTGCTTCCTGGTGTTCCTGGAGATCACTCATTACAGATGCATAACTATGCTTTACAGGCTCGACTGCAGTTACCTCTTTATCCTATAATCTGCATTTGGTGTTGCTTTTGAACACTGGTGCAGTGTGCGGTGCATCTCACCCTGGCAGGTGAAGCTTCCATCTATCCTTGAAGGATGGACTATAGAAAGGCCTTGCTGGGTCACATGATGAGTTGACTGGACAGATGCCATTAGGCTGAGCTCTGCTCACTAAAACATCTCCATATAGAAAATTCTGTCCCACTGTTGTGCCAGAGGGGTCCCCCTGCTACCACACCATCCCACCAGAACATATGGGGATGTGAACATAGATTCCAAGTGGCACAGAGACTGTGTAATGCCAGTGAAAACAACCCACACTGGCAAGAGAAAGGAAGGAGACAAGATGGTAGGAGAACATGTGCCCAACTATGCAATGCTCGAAGAATCAGTAAGGGACCTTACTAAAAACATTACTGCTTTTATTAGATGAAAAGCTAACCAGGTTCCAAGCATCCATAAGACTATTTGAAAGGCACATTGGAGGCGCAATTGACCAGAATAGCAGCTGTAAAAGGATGGCTTATGCAACAAAAGGCCTGAACTGAGAACATGGAGGCAAGAATCAAGGCTCAAGAGTGCAGCTAGCACTCTCTCCTTGATAAATTAGATGACCAGGAGAACTGTGGCTGCAGGAATAACATTTGGCTAATTGGACTTTCGGAGACCATGCAGGACAGTGAGCTGTGGGAGCTGGCTGAGCAGTGGCTCCTGAAGCAGTTATTGGGGGAGCATATTTGGTTGAAAGGGTCCACAAGCTGGGTCAAAAAAAGAGAACTCCAGATGCCCCAGGCCTGTGATAGCGTGGCTATTTAACTTTGTGGACAAACACAAATTGATGGAACTATACCATGCCTAACACACATTTGAAATACAAGGACTGCAAACTTCTCTTTAAAGATTATTCAGCAAGAGTAGTGGAAAGCAGGCAGGCCATGGTGCCATACTGTTCTGAAATGGCAAAAAGAGGGATATGCTTTGTACTCCAATTTCCTGCAAAGGTAAGATTGACCTATTAAAATCGCCAACTCCAGATACAATGTGGAAGGCCTCAAAGACTTTTGTAAATGGACTCCCACAGACTTAAGTGATCTGAGGCAAGACACCCTCCACACCAGTTTCCTACTCGGTTGGTGGTAGTTTTTGGGCTGCCTGTTGGCCCAGAAGCAAGTTAGATAGTGTCGCTGAGCACCTCCGGTCATAGAGCTGCTAAAATGGAAATAAGCAGAATCACCTAGATTTCAGGGGCATAAGAACATAAGAATATGCCATACTGGGTCAGACCAAGGTCCATCAAGCCCAGTATCCTGTTTCCAACAGTGGCCAATCTAGGTCATACATACCTAGCAGTTTCCCCAAAAGACACAGGCTCCACAAAATGCAAGAGTATGACTGAAACACCAGGGCTCATCGGACAGTGACAACGGTAACTTTATATGAGGGTTTGCACACCCTATCCTAAAGAACTGAAGGACACTGGCTCACTTCTTGCTTCCTAAGAGCATTGAGACAATTTGCATATGACAAGTGCTCATGGTGAGTGTAAGAGGTATGCTTGGAGCTGATATTAGGGAAATCAAGTGTGCCTTATGGGGGGGGCAGTTATGGGCAGGAGGGAAGCCCACCCCTTATAAGAAGATGGGAGACTATCTGAGGGAATGGGGTTCGAGGGGAGGGATGGGAGGGGGAGGTTAAATGGCCTGAGCTGTCCTACTGTCAAGCGGTGCCCCTGAGAAGGAAAAAGGGGGTGAGGGTAGTGTGTGGCTGGGACATACTCTTTACCATCACACTGACAGACAGCATCAAGTATGATAATAAACCAGATACGTTGTGGCATTGGATAGGTTGAGATTCATCACTCTTGTGTTGACTGTGTCCACTTCCCAGTGAAACTGTCCAAAATTTTAAATTACTTGAGGAAGGAGGGAAAAGATGTTTCTTTCCTACAGGAAATGCATCTGATTGGAGCACCGTAAACTATTGTGGGGCTGGGTAGGTGAGATGGGAGCAGCCTCTCATAACATCAGACAGCACGGAATAGCCACCCTGATTAAATGAAGGATACTTGTCATACTGCACAAATGCCTAGCTTAGTGGTTCTCAACACCATCCTTTGAGACCCCTAGTCCAGTTTGGTTTTTAGGTTATCCACAATGATTATGCACGAGAGTGATCTGCATGCACTGCTTCCATTCTATGCAGATCTCTCTCATGCATAGTCATTGTGGATATCCTGAAAATGTGACTGGCCTGGGGGTCCTGAGGGACTGAGTTGAGAACCACTGGCCTAGCTGATCCAGAAGGCTGCTACACCCTTATGAGGAGCAAGGTAGAGGAAATACGGATAACCTTCTATAATGTCTATGCCCTGGATATTTAGAATCATCGGGGGGGGGGGGGTCTCCCTGTTGACCAAGATCATAGGGTTTGGGGATTCAATGGTGGGTGGGGGGTTTTTATTTGCTAAGGAATCCTTTGATTGTAAACTCCCCACTGACCCAAAAGCATAATGCTAATGGGAGTTGAGTATTTCTTGGGTCAGCTGAGCCTAGTAGATACGTGGTGCACACTACACCCAACTGAAAGTGACTTCACGTTCTACTCTAATCCCCAAAAAATGTATTCTTGGCTTGACTATCTGCTTGTGTCAGAGAAGCTGTGTTCTGGACTAGAAAAGGCAGAGATAAGGGGACATGGGGATATTCGATTACACACCAGTGCGGATGGATATACACCTCCAGGTGGGTGGGTGAGACCAGGAGGGAGGAAGGTGAATGAATCCAGCTCTTTATACAGATTCTATCAGCACTTACAAAGGGCATGGCAGGTTTACTGGGATAGTAACAACAATGAGGAGATAGACCTGAAAATACTATAAATATTCTCAAAGAACGCTCAATTATATCAATATGGAACAAAAATCCTTCTTCTTTTTGTCTCTTGTGGTTATTCCAAAATGTTTATTTTTACTACTGTTGAAAGTCTCAGACTTTCATGGCACTCCATATATTAGGCACTACAGTGGGACATGTTATAAGTCTGAAAAGGAGTGCCATGAAAGTCTGAGACCTTCAACAGTAGTAAAATTAAACATTTTGGAATAACCACAAGAGACAAAAAAGAAGGATTTTTGTTCCATATTGATATAATTGAGCATTCTTTGAGAATATTTATAGTATTAATCGCTCAGAGAAAGACCATAATCAACTGCAAATACTATAGGCAGCAGCCAAGGCCACCATGACGGGGTGATTATTCAATACACTATTCAGAAATGGAGAAGGTAGACAAATGCATCCTTTCCCTCTCAAAGGAGCTCCAGTTGTGCAGAAGATGCCATGTGGGCACCCTGTGTATGGATGATAGAGAGCTCTATATGGAAATGTGCCATGAGCTGAACCAAAGGACAGAAAGATATCAAGATGTATAAATTCTGATTTCACAAATGGAATATTTTTTTTAAAGTGCCATCAAATCAGTGTTGACTCATAGTGACCCAGCTACCTCTGGGTTTTCTTGGCAATGTATCACTGGAAGTAGATTGCCAGCCTTTTCTTCTGAGGCAATGGAGGGTAAAGTGACTTGCCCAAGGTCACAAGAAGTGGGAATTGAACCCTTCATCTTCTGGGTATGAGGCAGTTGCTCTAACCACTAGGCTACTCCTCCACTCTAAATATGAGAAACTTTTTTAGCCCACTTCATTAGCCTGCAGCAGAAAAAGACTGCAAAAGCGGGGAGCAATAGATAACACTGACAATTCCAACAGTACTATAGTCAGCTATATGCTAGCAGCCCCAGTGATAACACCCAGAGAGTGAAGTTTGAGGGGCTGGATTTGCCCCAGTTGGGGGACCAGGAGCAAGAAGTGACTCAAGCTGTAAAGAGGCTTAAGCTGGGAGCAGAGTTCTTTAGGATCCTGGGTAGACAAATGAATCGTTCCTTCCTGGCGTATTGCGAGACTGTTCTCATGGGAGATCTGTGACAGTATCAAAGCCATGCAAAGTGGTGGTCCTCCCAAAACCACCATGGTAGAGACCATACCCTGATCTGCTTATATTGACCCATATCTCTTTTACACCAAGACTTAAAGCTGATAGCAGGTATTCTGGCAAGAGGTGAGGGACTGGTGATCACTGGTCTAGTACATCTAGACCACGTTGGCTTTGTCCCAGGAAGGCTTGCTTCTGCCAACCTACTGAAGGCACTGGTGTGCTATATAGTAGTAAGAAGAGGGAGGGATATGCTTTTATTATAATCCTCTGCTGAAAAAGCATTTGACAAAGTCTCCTTGGAATATATGTAGTGGGTCCTGGAGAAATATGGGATGCAATGGACTTTCTTACAATGGATAAAAGTACTCTATCATAAACTGTTGGCCAAAATTCTGGTCAATGGTGGGTTGTCTGAGGTACAGTTATATAGGGGCACCTGGCAGGGATGCTCCCTATCCCCTATGCTATTTCTGCTCACCTTAGAACCTTTAGCAGCTAAGATACACCAAACCACTGAATGGCATGGTATCCAGGTAGGGCATGATACCTTCTGTATTAACTTATTCGCCAATGATATGTTCCTGTTTTATCAGTCAAGCGAGCAAGAGTATAAATAAGGTGATGTCAACCATAGGTAATTTTGGTTCATTCTCTGGGTTGCAGATAAACTGTGGCAAATCAGAAGCCATGCCAGTCTTATGGGACAGATGTCAGGCACATCCTGGGTTCCCACTCTAGGCAGGAGAGTCACTCAAATATTTAGGTATCCATCTGAGCCTGAGCCCAAACCCAAGAAGGGGCTATAAAAAAAAATTATAGACCTGTTGGGACATTTGCAGCAACTATGTGAGAAATGGAGAGTTATTATCTCCAGGAACAAGCAGGAATAAGTCCTCACTTATGGGTACGTCGGAACCGACGGAGCCTGCGCGGGAAAGCTCCCCAGCTTCCCAGAAAGGAAGCTTTTGGGGCCTCCCACTGCACATGCGCGCTGCCTTCCCGCCTTCCTGACCAGCTCTCCTCAGTTTCTCTTTTTCCGCGGAGCCAGCAGGTCGTGTTCCTGTCACCGCTGAAGAAATTATTGTTTTAGTTTGTTTCTTTAGACTGCGTACCTGCCTTCCCCATACCGAAACCGGTACCACCGGTCTCTCTTTTCTTTTCTTTCAAAAAAAAAAAAAAAAATCTTTATCTTGCACAACTTGGTGACTTCGGTTAGGCCTCAGGCCTACACAAATTCTCCTCATGGAGAAACCAGCCCCTGGTTTTAAGAAGTGTACCAAGTGTAGTGCTGTTATTTCTGTCACAGACACCCATGAATGGTGTCTTAAATGTTTGGGACCTGACCACTCCATTCCGGACTGCCCATCCTGCTCCCAGATGTCTAAACGTGGTTTGCAGAACCGGGCCAACAAATTCCATGTGCTGTTTGCTTCAGATAATCCAGCATCACAGTCATCCAGGTCTTCCTCTCCGGATAGGGTTGCCAACTGGCTCCAGATGCGCCCGACAGGCTTGATCCAGTCCTGGGTTTACTCCATTGCATGCAGGGACACGTAGTTCTGATTTCCCCATGGCACTCCATAAGAAAAGCAAGACTACAAGTCCCTGCATGCAATGGGGTAAACCCAGGACTGGATCAAGCCTGTCGGGCGCATCTGGAGCCAGTTGGCAACCCTATCTCCGGATGGATCTCAGGTAACCAAACCTTCTTCGGGCAGGCCTCAAAGAGCAAATCTCCTTCAAAGCATCGCGAGGCTCTCACTTTTGAATCTGAGGATCCTGCCCCAGCCAAACAACCCCGGCGGGAAGCTCTAGCTTCCAAAGCACCATCTATGGGGTTACAGGTTGACATCGATGGCACGGCCTCGACCGATCACCTGTTAGACTGCTCTGGGGTACCGGCCCATACCGGTACCGACATCCAGGCAGCAGTGGCGTCTATGAGCAATACTGTTCAAACCATGCAGCAGGCCATGCTGGCTTTCATTAAAGCTGCGACGCCCTCGGTACCGCATCCAGCGGTTCCGGGTCTGGTTCCGGTATCGTTTCCCATATCGGAACCGAGACCATCGTCTTCCAAACGCAGATCGGTTCCGCAAGCCGGATCCGGGTTTTCACCCAATACCGATCCCATACCCGGTACGCCCGATGTCGATACCGAACGGTATGCGTATCGTGCGTTGGAAGTAAATAGAGGATACTCTGATTCTTCTGAGGATTTTGACTCCTCTGAGGACTCTGATGAGCTGTCTCTAGTTCTTCCTGAAGACACGTCTTCCCCCAAAGAGGAGAATGTCTCCACCAGAGGATTTGTCCTTTCAAGACTTCATTATAGAGCTAGCTAAAGGACTTTCTATTACCACGTCCTCTGAAAAAGAACCTAGATCAAAGAAACTGGATATTTTAGGATACCCTAAGGTTCCTAAAGAGGCAGTCACCCTGCCTATCCATGAAATCCTTCAAGAACACTTGATGGACTTATGGGAGGCTCCTCTAACGTTGTCTCCTTATTCTCGTAGGTTGGACACCATGTACCGAGTCCCTCCTTCTCCTGGTTTTCAAAAGACTCAGCTGCCTCACCATTCCATTGTGGTGAAGTCTGTGCTGAAAAAGATTAAGAGTACCAAAAGGCACTCTTCTACCCCTCCAGGACGAGAATGTAAGACCCTAGACTCTTTTGGTAGGAAGATCTTCCAGGCTAGTATGCTTATAGCCAGGATTAATTCATACAGTCTGTATATGGGCATGTTTCTCAGAGACCTTGCCCTAAAGGTACGGCATTTTGCCCCCTTTATCCCTGAGGATAAAAAGGAGGAGTTCCTTTCTATAGTGAAACAGCTTCTAGATGTTTCTAAGTTCTCCAACAGAGCAGCCTTTGATTCCTTTGAAGGTGCCGGTAGAGCTTCGGGCATTGCCATTGCAGCCCGACGACTTGCTTGGCTCCAGGCCTCTGACCTAGAACCCTGGGTCCTGGATGGCTTACGGAATCTGCCCTGTACAGGTGAGAACTTATTTGGTAAAGACTGGCAAATTAAAGCCACTCAAATGGACGCAGAAAATGCTACATTAGATAGACTTTCTAAGTCTACCTCTACTCCTGCCAAGAAAAAGTCTTTCAAGAGGCCTTACTACAAGAAGGCCAGATTTTCCACAAATACTGGCCAACAATCTTCTCAGCCTCGCTTTGCTGCTAAACGTCAGCAACCTAAACAGGCAAGGTCAAAGCCTGCAGCGTCTGCCACTCCTCAGCAGGCTCAACCCCCTCAGGGGTTTTGACTTGCCCCTAGAGAACTTAACATTTCTGGCTCTAGAACAACCAGAGCCCCTCACCATTCCCGGAAGGTTAGCTCACTTTGCTCCCAGATGGCAGCAAATTACATCAGAGCAATGGACCCTCTCTATCATCAGAGAGGGCTACAAACTTCATTTTTCCAACCTTCCTCCATATACCATGGTGAGGCACTTCAATTCTCCCCCATCTCTCCTGGGCCTGTTGGATCAGGAAGTCTCTTCTCTCCTTGCCCAAGGGGCAATAGAAGAGGGTTCCTCTTCTTCAACAAGGGACAGGATTCTACTCCCCTTATTTTCTCATAACAAAGAAGACAGGGGGATTCAGACCTATCCTAGATCTGAGAGAATTGAACAAATTTCTGTACAAGGAGAAATTCAAAATGCTTTCTCTAGGCATTCTCCTTCCATACCTTCAGAGTCAGGATTGGCTTTGTTCTCTAGATCTCAAGGATGCGTACACACATATACTCATCCACCCATCCCACAGAAAATATCTAAGATTTCTGTTTCAGGGAAAACATTTCCAGTACAGAGTACTTCCCTTCGGTCTAGCCTCTGCTCCAAGAGTGTTCACCAAATGCATAGCAGTTGTTGCCGCATTTCTAAGAGGTCTGGGAATTTTTGTATTCCCATATCTGGACGACTGGCTCATCCGAGCTCCATCTCAGTCAGAGGCCCAGATTTCTCTGGACCGCACAAGGCACATTCTGCAGTATCTGGGACTGGTGATAAACCTTCCCAAATCTGAACTTATCCCTACTCAGTCTCTGGAATTCATAGGGGCCCAGTTGGACACCACCACTGCAAGGGCCTACCTACCTCAAGTCCGGGGCCAACGTCTGGTGTGCTTGGCCTCCCAAGCTCAGTCCAGCAGTCACTTGACAGCCAGAGAAATGCTGCGACTTCTGGGCCACATGGCCTCCACGGTTCACGTGGTGCCCTACGCTCGTCTTCACATGAGAGCAGCTCAATGGACCTTGGCCACCCAGTGGACTCAAGCATCAGGAGCGCTCTCCGACCAAATCCTCACCTCAAAGCGTCTGTTTTGGTCCCTCCAATGGTGGATGTCCACCAAGAATCTGTTGTTGGGGGCCCCCTTCCAACCTTTGTTGCCCCAAGCAACCCTCACAACAGATGCCTCCCAAACAGGGTGGGGAGCCCATCTACAATCCCTCTCCACTCAGGGTACTTGGTCTCCACAGGAGACCACCCTTCACATCAACCTCCTGGAACTGCGAGCAATCTTCTTTGCCCTCAAAGTCTTTCATACCCTCCTTGTCAACCTGACTGTCCTAGTTCAGACAGACAATCAGGTGGCCATGTTCTACGTAAACAAACAAGGAGGGACAGGCTCTCTGTCGCTTTGCAACGAAGCTCTCAGATTATGGGCCTTCGCCAGAGAGCATCAAATTCATCTTCTGGCAGTATATCTTCCAGGGGTTCAAAACTCTCGGGCAGACAGACTCAGTCGAGTTCTGCTTCCACATGAATGGTCCCTACATATGGACCAGATAGGCAGAATCTTTCAGGAATGGGGAACCCCGGACATAGACCTCTTTGCAAGTCCGTGGAATGCCAAACTTCCCCGGTTCTGTTCCAGGACTCCGTGTCAGGGAGCTCAGGCCAACGACGCCTTTCTCCTGCATTGGGGTCAAGAATTCCTATATGCCTTTCCACCCATTCCTTTGATTCCCAAGACTCTGTTAAAACTCCAGAGGGATCACGGATCGATGATCCTCATAGCTCCACACTGGCCACGCCAAGTGTGGTTCCCTCTACTTCTGCATCTCTCCCAGGGACCCTCCCTGGACCTGGGAGCTGCACCAGACCTTCTCTCTCAGTAGGAGGGGACTTTGTGGCATCCAAACCCCAAGTCCCTACACCTCAGAGCTTGGTTACTGAAGGCCTAAGCCTTCATGACTTCAATCTTTCTCAGCCAGTGAAAGATATCCTTCATGCCTCTAGGAAACCCTCCACGAGGCGTTCCTATGCTTTCAAATGGAAACGCTTTTCCATTTGGTGTGCTCAACAGGGTCTTGACCCTCTAGCACTTCCTTTGAATTCTCTATTAGACTATCTCCTGCATCTTTCCAATGCAGGCCTTAAGACGAATTCAGTAAGAGTCCATTTGAGTGCTATTGCAGCATCTTTACAACCTATAAATGGACAACCTGTCTCCTCTCATCCTCTTATTTCAAGGTTCATGAGAGGCCTGACTCTAACTAAACCTCCCATCCGGCCTCCTCCGGTAGCATGGGATTTGAACCTAGTTCTAGGTCAGCTTATGAAGCCACCTTTTGAACCGTTGGTTTCTACCTCCTTGAAATTTCTTTCCTGGAAGGTCATTTTCCTTATTGCAGTCACTTCGGCTCGCCGCATCAGTGAACTACAAGCCTTAGTGGCTCATCCACCTTATACCAGGTTTCATCATGATAAGGTGGTCCTCAGGACGAATCCCCACTTTATGCCCAAAGTGGTCTCGCCTTTTCATCTTAATCAAGAGGTATATCTACCTGTTTTTTTTCCAGCTCCTCATGCATCCAGTGCAGAGAGGAACCTTCATACTCTAGATTGTAAAAGAGCTCTTGCCTTTTACCTCAACAGGACTCAGCCACATCGAAAGTCTTCCCAACTTTTTGTGGCTTTTGATCCTTCTCACTTGGGACTTCCAGTCTCCAAACGTACAATTTCCAATTGGATTGCTCAGTGTATTTCCTTTGCTTACCAGAGTAAAAACATTTCTCTGGAAGGCCATGTCACAGCTCACAATGTGAGAGCCATGGCCACTTCTATGGCTCATCTTCACTCTGTATCCATAGATCAGATCTGTCGAGCCGCCACATGGGCCTCGGTTCATACCTTCACAGCCCATTACTGCTTGGACAAGGACTCCCGCCGGGATGCCTTGTTTGGTCAGGCTGTCCTCAAACACCTGTTCCATACTTGAACAACTCCTGCCCACCTTCCCAGGATGGATGCCTGAGATCCATACGAAGATGGCGAACCCTTGGAAGGGGATCTCCCAGGCATCTTAGCTAGGGAGTCCCCATAAGTGAGGACTTATTCCTGCTTGTTCCTGGAGATAGCACAGTTACTTACCTGTAACAGGTGATCTCTGGGAACAGCAGGAATTAGTCCTCACAACCCACCCACCTCCCCTAGGAGTTGTATCTTCTATCTATCTTCCTTTCCTCTCTCTATTGTCTCAGCTATAAACTCGAACTGAGGAGAGCTGGTCAGGAAGGCGGGAAGGCAGCGCGCATGTGCAGTGGGAGGCCCCAAAAGCTTCCTTTCTGGGAAGCTGGGGAGCTTTCCCGTGCAGGCTCCGTCGGTTCCGACGTACCCATAAGTGAGGACTAATTCCTGTTTTTCCCAGAGATCACCTGTTACAGGTAAGTAACTGTGCTTTCTCATTAATGGGCCGAGTGGTGCTGGTTAAAATGATTGTGCTACCTCGTATCCTGTATCCTCTGCAGATGGTGCCCTTCTGGATGTGACAGTATGAAGAACAACTCTATCAAGGACAGTTGGGGACCTTCCTCTAGAAGGGGGAGGGGGGCTTGCATAAGTTTCATGAAACGAATGCGTGACAGGGCCTGGGGCTACCAGTTCTGAGGCTTTATGCCGCTGCCATTATGTGATGGATACATGAACTACATTTAGAGTGCCGATATGCCTCATCTGAATTTTTAGATGGTGGGTGCCACCTATATAAATTCTTTTAGCTTACTACAGGGACCCCAGAGGGAGAGGTGCTATGCAGTGGGATGGACTTGGCTGTTGGCTACAATGAGGAAGGTTCGGACTTGGTGGAGACTTCAACGGGGTGGGGAGACAAGGAGAACTTATCCTTCAGGCAGCTGGTAGGCAATCCTGAATTCAGCCAGAGTATAGTATGCTCTGTGTTCACATATTGGGGGCAAAGGGTTGCAAAGACATCGGACAGCTGTGGGAGTTGGGGGGACTGGGTTCCCTTCCTTTGACCAGCTGAAAGATAAGAGGGAATGCCCCAATCTAATGACATATTCGCATATCAGACATTATGCCCGCAGCAAAACTTTATCAAATAGAGAAAGCGATGGGTTCATGATGCTAGACAAGGATATTCTTGTACATACCAAAAACCCAGAATAAAATCTCACATTGGTATAGGATGGGACTGGCCCAGAGGCTGGCACTATGAGAGAGGCACCTCACTGGGATATGGGCAAAGGAGCTAGGGGAGCCCATAGAGGGGCATCTCCAATAGTATTTTAAAGCTCTTTATGAAGCCATAAATGATGCCCTACAGGGGAAACGATACCAAATTCTACACAGAGCATATATCACGAGGGAAAAAGGGGCAACAATTAAACTCTGGGATAGGCCTGAATGTTTAAGATGTCATGCTTCTTGGGCCCACATTTTTTTAGAGTTTGGAAACCTACACACACGGGGTGAGGTATTGAAACAGGTGCAGAGAGTACTAGGGGAACAAGTGAATTGGATTTACACTGCTCTCCTCCTGGGAGATGATGGCTAAGGGAGTGGATGGTGTGGGTAGGACATTTGTGAGTGTGGCCCTGAATGCATGCAAAGTTATATTGGCCCACTGGACAGAGTCAAAGGGCCTACCCAGCTCCCACTGGACATGTTGCATGTGTGAAATAGAATGGGTGTGTAGAGATCAGCCTCTAATATGATCAATGATATGATAAAATTATTTTGTGTTTATGGAGAGTGTTTGAAGGATGGAATGCAGTCTAAGTGAGATACTGCATGGGGGGTTGGGCTGAGAGTGAGAGGGGAATGGGGGGGGGGGAATAGAGGAAAAGGGGGACCCACAAAGGTATCCTATGAGGTCATCACTCTCTAGTGGCTTGTCAGTTACACTGAACTTTGTTAACGCAATTATAGAGGTATTGGATAGCTTGTGTTAAATGACCAATGTTGTATCGACTTTTATGGAGAAAGGATGTTCTTTATCTTATGGCGCCCAATAAAGATCACATTAAAACAAAAAAGGCCTTGCCTGGAGTTTCCTTATAGGTACAAGTAGCTGCCCTTGCAGTGTTCTGTGGACCACTCGCCGGCTGCTCCCTTACTTGCCATCATAACATTGCACGTTTTTTGCAGAGCGTTCTGGTGCTGCGTCTGCCAGTCCATCCGGCAGTATCCCATGGGACCTGGTGGTTGTACTGTGCACGCTTGTCCAAGTTTCCTTTGAGCCCCTTAAATGAGCTATTCTCAAGGACCTGACCTTGAAAACTGCCTTTCTCATAGCCATAACCTTAGTTCGCCGCATCTCCAACTCCATGCGCTCTCCTGCTGTGATCTGTTCCTATTCTTTTTGGCAGACCATACCATCCTTTCTCCTCAAGATTCTCACCTTTTCATGTCAGTCAGGTGACTTTGTTGCTGTCCTTCTCTCGGGAGCAGTGCATCGGTAGACAAAGCGCCTACACTTCCTGGATGTCCAGAGGGCCTTACTTAGCCATTTGTAAGTCACTAACTTTCTGCTTGTCTGATCACTTATTGTGCTTTTTGCCGGCCCATGCAAAGGTTGAGCTGCATCCAAGCCCACTCTTGGTCAATTGCTCAAGGAGTCCATCTCCTCTGCATACTTGCTGGCAGCTAAGTTGGTGCTCCCTGACCTGAAGGTGCATTCCACGCACACACAGGCATCATCGTGGGCAGAGGCGTCCTCCAGTGATGCCTCTGGACATTTGCAGGGCAGCAATATAGTCTTCTCTGTCTACATTTGTGTGACATTACCAGCTGGATGTTCAGGCATGTGTGCTGCACCCCATTCTGGCACTGGGGTGATCATGGTGGCTTTCTCGACCCACCCAGACAGACAGGGAGTAGCTTTGGCACTTCCTGCTGGTCTGGACTGGTCTAGAAGAATGTTTCAGAAGGAGAAATTTTACTTGCTGTTAATTTCCTTTCCTGGAAGCCTGCTAGACCAGTCCAGGGCCAACCCCGTGCTTGAGGGTGGTCGCCAGCAACAGGTATTGTGCATAGTTCCCTGATGTCAGAAGTGTACATAGTTTGGGGATCAGGGCCCATCTCAAGGAGCCTCTGGCATCCAAATTGATTGTTATGAAAATACTGGAGAGTGCCTCTAGCTGTATTGGATATTATACTAAGGGTGATATTGGCTCTATTTGGGTTTTTTTCCCCCTCTGTATAAGCATCTGCTGGTAGGGGAAGATAACCCACTGGTCTGGACTGGTCTAGCAGGCTTCCAGGAAAGGAAATTAGTGGAAAGTCCTCTTACGTCAGGCAGCATTTTTATAGTAGTACAGTAATGGTGGTTAACTTTTTATACTGCATTACACAAAACATCAAAGTGGTTTACAAAAGTAAAATCACTCTATGACCCATCCACAGGTCTGCGACTAAAAAGCTGTTTGATTATTTTCATCTAATTTCCATGTATTTTGGTGTGCTGAAAACAAATAAAATATTGAAAAAACTCCTAGACGTCATGATTTGCCACAACATGCAAAATTGTCTTCAAATTTATCAAATTTTTTCAAATTACTATTAATTAATTCACATAAGTGCATTTACAATATAAAATGCCAAAAAAACCTTAAAGGGGTTGTCCGAGTTATGTAAAAAAAATATAGCACTGTAAATCTGATGGTCAGCAATATATACATAAGCTAAGCAAGTTTTAAGTCCGTGCTTCTAATGGTAGAAGGGGTTAATCTTTTCTGAAGAATTCAGTGGGAGGGAGACACAGGGCAGATAGCAGCAGCTCTGGTCAGTAGGGGGGCTTGGCCAGCACTGTGAAGTCTCATGTACAGACACAGAGCTGCTCTCTCCTGCATGCCACACTTGTGCACGAATCATTATCAGGTTCTTGATTCTAGGCTGTTCACACTTTTTCATCGCAATTCGTGTTAGCTCATCATTCTTCAACCGTTATGTTATGGCTCTGCGAAAGTGTATTAATTCACCAGACAGTTTCTGTTTCATCTGTGGTGAATATAAAGTGTTGAAGCAACAGCAGAATATTACAGACTTTGTGAAAAAAGTATACTTTGCATACTTTGGACTAAAAATTGGAGATCAAGATAAAGTCTGGGCGCCTCATAAAGTGTGCAAACGGTGTGTTGAGGACCTCCGAAACTGGTTCAAGGGTAAGAAAAAATCTTTCCGTTATGGGATTCCTCTGGTATGGCGATAGCAAAAGAACCATAGTGACGACTGTTACTTTTGTTCATGCGATGTGAAAGGGTTTAATTCCAAATGGAAGCATTCCATTTCATACCCCAATCTTCACTCGGCAATTCGCCCCATCCCCCATGGCACAGATATACCAGTACCCAAGCCCCCTGCTACCTTGGAAGAGATACCTAGCTCCGATGAAGGTGAAGTCATACCTGAACCAGATGACAAATCAAGTTCTGACTTTGAAGATGATACAAGACCAAAATTGTTTTCTCAGGAGGAGATGAATGATTTGGTAAGAGACTTGAATCTTCCCAAAGATGCCGCTGAGTTACTCGGATCAAGGCTAAAAAGCAGGAATTTATTGTTGCCAGGAGTGTCATCTTCATGGTTCAGACATCGTGAAAAGGAGTTCGTTCCTTACTTCGCCCAGGAAGACAAGTTGGTTTATTGCATCGATGTTGAAGGTCTGATGGGTCAATTTAAAATCCAATATGATTCAGAGCAATGGCGTCTTTTTATAGATTCTTCAAAAAGAAGTCTCAAAGCAGTTTTACTCCACAACGGTTTTTACGCTTCCATACCTGTAGGTCATTCCGTACACTTGAAGGAAACCTATGAAAACTTGGAATTCGTTTTTGGTAAACTTAAATATGAAGACCATGGTTGGCAAGTGTGTGGGGATTTGAAGGTCTTGTGCATGCTGCTCGGGCAACAAGCTGGGTATACCAAATATCCTTGTTTTCTGTGTCTATGGGACAGTCGAGACCGACAAAATCACTGGACCAAGAAGAGTTGGCAGCCGAGGGTGCTAATAGTCGGTGAAAAAAATGTCCTCCGAGAAACTTTGGTACCTTCCCATAAAGTTCTTCTACCACCTCTTCACATAAAATTGGGATTGATGAAGCAATTCGTAAAATCACTTCCAAGAGATGGAGAATGCTTCAAATACTTGGTCACCAGGTTTCCAGGCCTGTCGGATGCAAAATTGAAGGAAGGTGTGTTCGTCGGACCAGACATTAGAAGGCTTATAGTTGATCAAGAGTTTGTCAATACCATGACGGATCCTCAAAAAGAAGGGTGGATTCCATTTAAAGAAGTCGTACAGAAATTTTTAGGCAATAACAAAGATCCTCACTACAACAAGATCGTCGGACGAATGCTGAAAGCATTTCAAGCTTTAGGTTGCCTGATGAGTTTGAAAGTGCATTTCCTCCAGTCCCACCTTGACTACTTTCCTGAAAATTTGGGAGCTGTGAGTGAGGAACAAGGTGAACGATTCCACCAAGACATTAAAGAGAGGGAAAGGAGATACCAGGGAAAATGGAGCATTACAATGATGGCAGACTACTGTTGGATGCTTCAGAGAGACATTCCAGATGCTACTCAAGCGTAAATGCACCAAGAGGAGCCTCACAAGGAAGAAGAATCGAGTTTAGTGTGTGTAGGTGAGCTCATTTCAGTTCAAAAGGATTTTCATGAAAATATTGTAATAAAACTTTAATTTTATAAGTCTATTTCCATTTATTTTGAGGTATTTAACATAGTTACCTAAATTGTCAGGAAACGTGATGTCCTATGACAAAATGGAGGTCATTTTCGGATTCAGCGCACCAAAAAACAAAGATTATGTGGAATAACCAAAACAGCTCTCGAAAAAAAAAGTTTTGCAGACCTGTGAATCGAATACAGTATTTTCCTAACAAGACCATACTGGCTCATCCAGTCTGCTTTCATTCCCTTTGCTCCAATCAACATTTTCTGTCCATCTCTGCCTTGCTGATACTGTAATTTATTTTTCTACTGACAGTAACTAACACCTGTTATTTACCAGAAACAAAGTACTTATCTAATTATTCTCAGTCTCCTAGATCCAGTAAAAAAGAAAGGTCAATGATCTCAGCTATTTGCAGTGGGGAATTTCTCACTGCCTTGGACTTCAAGGCCTATCTCCCATGTTCCTGCAGTATTTGCAGTTTCAGTTGCTTGAACATTTACAGCGCTCTTCCTTTTAGTCTCACTGCAGCTCTGTGAAAGGAGGAAATATTGGTTATTCTCCAGGACCAAGCAGGAAGTCAGTCCTCACATATGGGTGACGTCGGCGTCAATGTTCCCTCTAATTTTCTGTAGGCTGTGTGCGCATAAAATATCAGCTGTGCAACTTTTGAAGGAAGGTTAAATTTTTGTGCGCCACATAACGACACTCGGAGTTATATACTTTAAAATTTGACTACACGTCAGAATACAGTATGTACACCACATTGATTGCACTAGAAAATATTGTAGAACTTATGAAAACCGTAAATACACAACAACTTTTAAATTTTAAGACGTCTGTGTTTTCTATCAGAATCAGAACCGTAATTTTTGTGCGCTCTGTTATAAAGTATGTGCGCTCGCTCGGCGAGGTGTGTGCACGCGCACAGCTTAGAGGGAACAGTGGTCGGCGTCGACGGAGCCCCCATGTGGAGCATTTCCCCAGCTTTCAAAGAAAGTCTTTGGGAATGCAGGCACGCATGTGCGGTCCCCTTCCCGCCCAAAGGTGCCATCTTGCTCAGTCTTCTTTTTTCCGTGGAGCCCTACGGACGCCTGTCCTTGTCACCTGTGAAAAAGTTGATTTTTCTGCGTTGGATCGAGTTTTTTCTTTGGTTCGACGTCAGTTCCTTTCCCGCCTGGACTCGGTACACTGGTGCCGAGCCCGAATCTTTTTTCGTTTTTTGTCCTTAGAGACTGCGTTTACGCCTTTTTTCTTTTCCCTGGCAGCCCAATTTTTTGATCTTGCAGGGGGCCCTCAACGACACACACGACTGCTGCCTCCGGTGTCTGGGGCCAGACCATGATTCTACGGTCTGTAGTCCCTGTGGCAAAATGTCTTCCAAGGCATTACGGAGCCGTCAGCACCAGCGTGAGAGGATCTTCTCCGAATCTGCCTCTGGACGGGTCCGGACTTCGTCAGAGGCCTCGACATCTCCTCTGAAAGGGAGTCCCCCTCGAGGGAGCACCGAAGGAAGAAGAAACCCGCGAGGGTGGCGTTGGTGGACGCTCTTGGCTCCTCGAGGGCCAGGTCGCATAGCCCCAATCGCCGTCCCGGGTCTTCGGAGTCGGAGAGGCCTGCAAAGCATCCTCGTGTGTAGTCGGAGGCCCCGAGTCACGTGAGTACTGTGGTCCTCGTGGACTCTCCTCTGGGGGAGCTGATGTCGGGCCCCGAGTCGGACTCAGGTTGACGGCCTTGGAAAGCAGATTGTCTGCCTTCATGGAGCAGCAGTGGGTGCTGATCGCCGGTCTCAACGGTGCATCTGCCCCGACCGGAGGCCGAGTCGATCCTCAAGACCATGCAAACTCGAGTCGACCCTCAGCCTCCCGTTCAGGACCGAGGTCATCGACGCCGGTTCCCTCGGCGTCGGGGTGGATGGCGTCGGTGCCCGCCCACTCGGAGGAATCGGCATGGGAAACGGAGGAGGAGGAGTCCCCTGACACCTTCCGGACTCGGTGCGTCCCTTCGGACTCACCGGGTTCTGAGCCTCGGACAAGGTCCCCTCCGGAGGATACCACATTCTCGGATTTGGTAAGGGACATGGCCAAGGCACTGGCATTCCCTGCGGACCCTGAGGAGGAGCCTCGAGCCGAGGGGCTCGAGGCTCTGCAGTATGACTCTCCTCCCAAGGAGGCCTTTACTGTCCTGGTTCCTCTGATGCTGGAGTGGTTGCTCTTCCGCATGTGGGAGGCGCCGGCCTCGATGCCGGTTCTAAGCAAGCGGGTCAATTCCATCTATCGAGTCCGCAAGAGCCCCCGGTTTCAAAAGGCACAGCTACCGCACCATTCCATGGTTGTGGAATCGGCCATGCATCGCCTGAAGAGTCAGAAGATGCACTCTTCGGTGCCTCCCGGCAGGGAAGCCCAGAACCTGGATGCCCTCGGTAGAAAGTGCTTCCAGGGCTCTATGCTTGCTTGCCGTGTCCAGACCTACCAGCTGTACATGGGCATGTACCTTCGAGACCTGGCAAAGGAGATTGCCGGATTCTCTGCTGGTCTGTCCGAGGAACCTTTGCAGAGGTTCAAGGCCTTGTCTTCTGGTATTCGAGAGTGCTCGAAGTTTATATCTCGAGCAGCCTACGATGGATTTGAGGCTTCGGCCTGGGTAGCAGGGGCAGGCATTGGTGCACGCCGCCAGGCCTGGCTACAATCCTCGGACCTCGAGCTGTGGGTACAGGACAAGTTGGTTGATGTCCCTTGCCGAGGTGAAAACTTCTTTGGCAAGCCCATGGATGAAAAGGCTGCAGAACTCGAGACCGAGACTCTTACCCGGACTAGGCTGTCCAGGAAAACCCCTGCCCCTTCTCAGAAGAAGGGCTCGGGGAAAAAGACCTTTTTACCCGAGGAAGACCGCTGCCTACAAAAAACTTACCCTCACTAGCAGGCCTCTGCAGCTCCCCAACAGGGCGAGCAGGCAAAGGGGCAGGGTCATGGGCCCCGTAGGCAGAAGGCCCCCAAGCCTCCTACTCCGGCTCCTGCTCAGCAGGGAGGGGGTTTTTGACTATGCCAGCATAGCCTCTCCTCCTCTCCAGGGCACAGGAGGTTGGCTGACCCTGTAAGCAGACAGGTGGCCAGCCATCACAGGGGATACTTGGGTATTAAGCATCATCGAGAGGGGCTATGTGCTCCACTTCACCCAGATACCCCCTCCTACTTTCCAGGGGAGCCTCCAAGACCCCCTCTGCACAGAAACTTACTCCTTCAGGAGTTGGAAGGTCTACTAAGGGACCAGGCAGTGGAACCGGTGCCTCACCACCTGGAAGGGCAAGGCTTCTACTCGAGGTACTTCCTGGTACCAAAAAGAACAGGAGGCCTCAGACTCATCCTCGACCTGAGAAAAGTTCAAGATGCTTACCTTTGGGATCTTACTGCCCTACCTCCAGCAGGGAGATTGGCTATGCTCCTTAGACCTGAAGGATGCTTATACTCACATCCTCATCCATCCAAGTCACAGACAATTCCTCAGCTTTGTGGTGGGAGGAAAGCACTTCCAGTATAGGGTGTTGCCGCACTTAACATCTTTAGCCATCTTTTCCTCTGCCTTTGATTTTGCTATCCTTATTTCTCTTTTTGTCTCCTTGAGTTTGATCCTGTATTCATTTCTATGTTCCTCTGTTTGCAAGCTTTTGAATTTTGCAAAAGCTGTTTTTTTGCCATTATTTGAACAGCCACTTCTTTGGAAAACCAAATAGATTTCCTTCTCTTCTTGTTTTTATTTACTTTTCTTACATATTTATCTGTTGCCCCTTTTAGTTTAGCCCATTGCAATTCCTCTTCCCTTATCCCCTTCCACCCTGTCAGCTCCTCCTTTATGTACTCGGCCATTTTATTGAAGTCAGTGTTTTTGAAGTGTAAGACTTTGAGCTTGCTATGATTGGACTGCACCTTGGCTTTTATCTCAAACCACACCGTGTGATTACTGTTGCTCACAGGGGCACTCACCCAGACATTCGACAAGCTATCACCGTTGGTGAGCATTAAATCCAGCGTTGAGTTTTCCCTGCTTGGTTCTATCACCATTTGTCTAAGTAACGCATCTTGGATAGCATCCACAATTTTTTTGCTTCTTTCCAGATTTGCAGAAGGAGTACTCCAATCCACATCGGGTAGATTAAAGTCACCCAATATGATCGCTTCCCCCTTTGTTTATCTTGGCAGTATCTATAATCAATTTGTTATCTATCTCTTCAGTTTGAGTCAGAGGTCTGTAGACTGCAACAGTATGGATGACAGTGCCATCTCCTCTTTCCAACCCGATCCAGAGCGCTTCTTCTTTTCCCCATGCCCCCTGCATTTCAGTAGCTTTAATATTGCTTTTGACATACAAGGTTACTTCTCCTCCTTTTCCATTTTCTCTGTCTCTTCTGAATAGATTACAGCCAGGTATGGCTATATCCCAATCATGCGATTCATTAAACCATGTTTCTGTAATGGCCACAATGTCGAAGTCCATTTCCACCATTAGGGCTTCCAGATCAGGAACTTTGTTGGCTAAGCTTCGAGCATTTGTGCTCATTGCTTTCCAGCATTTAACTGGCTTGCATGTATTTTGCATTGATTTTATTCTGCCCACTTCTTCCCACTTGTCATTGATGTGTGGTTTAAAAGTGTGGCTGTTTCTGATGTAGTTCTGCTTTTGCCGGGAGTGACATCCTGAACTAGTCCTTCCCCCATCCATCACCCCTTTTTTTCTAGTTTAAATGCATATCCACATACTACCTGAATTTTTCACTTAGGATTATTTTCCCTGTGACAGAGAGATGTAGCCCATCAGCACAGTATAGTCTCTTGTTGGTCCATCTGTTTCCCCAGTCGCCAGTAAATCTGAATCCTTCTCGTTTGCACCAGGTCTGGAGTCATGTATTAAAGCTGTTAATGCGATTTAGCCTTTTTGCCCCCTTACCTAGAACAGGTAGAACTTCTGAGAATGCTACAGTGTTAACAATGGGCTTGAGTTTTTCTCCCAGAGATGGGAAGTCCTTTTGGACTGTAGAGGCACTGTTTCTAGCCAGGTCATTTGTACCCAAGTGGATGACAACATCAAGTTTGGAGTGTTTGCTTTCTGCGATAAGTACGCCAACAATTTGGTTTGTATTTGTGCCAGCCGAAGAGCCTGGGAGGCATTTGACTATCTTCTCTCCTTTGAACTGTGTTCCCCAGTTGGTGCCTCTGATGATGGAATCTCCAAGTAGTAGTAGTTTTCTGTTTGGTGAGTTTTTCTTCATATTTGGTGTTTTAGCAGGAGATTGGGCATTGACTGACTCATTTAAGGGCCCTTCAATTTCTTTGGATTGGGCATCCTCATTAGCCAAGGCAGAGAAGGTATTATGCAGGGATATCTCTTGATGTATAGGATGTCTCTGTTTTCTTTGGGACCTCAATTCTTACATCATAAGAGAAATTCAAAATCACTTCTGCTCATTCAAAACAACTGGCTGGCCTCTCTGGACCTGAAAGATGCCCACCCTCATGTTCCCCTTCACCCCTTACATTGATTGGAAGTACCTTCACTTCAAATTAAAAAATCAACATTACCCATACAGAGTACTTACTCCCTTTTGGCCTTTCTGCTGCTTCCCGTGATTTCACAAAATGTCTAGCGGTGGTCACAGGCCATATACAGTGGCAGAGACACTGTATTTTCCCATATCTGGATGACTGGCTCATATCTGGACCCTCTGCAGCATCAATGAGCCACACTGTTCAAGACACCATCGCCCTCCTCTAGGCCACAGGCTTTGTGATAAACAAACTAACAAAAATCTTAACTGACTCCTCAACAAAATCTGTTTCATTGTGACACGCAAAGACAAACACACTGAAGGGCAACGCCTTCCCTCCCAATGATGGGCTCAATCTTCTACAATACCTCAGCAGCAGGCTACTTCACCTCAAAGCTACGACTGCTTGCACTCTGCTTCAATTACTGGGTCACATGGCAACTTCTGTACATGTAGTACCACTCGCAAGAATATACATGCGACCTCCTTCAGTAGCACCTTGAGAGCACAATGGAATCAACACACACAGTCCCTATGGATGAAAATCCCATTGTCTGCAGGTACAAACCTAGATCTTCACAACAGTTTACGGTGTTGGACCATCCCATTGCACCTATCGATGGGTTGCCTGTTCAGCCACTTCAACCTCGCTTCACTTTGACAACTGACATGTCCACCTATGGCTGGGGGACTGCACCTACTTCACCTGTCCAAGCAAGAACTGTGGTCACCTAGAGAACTCTCCCTTTGCATCAGTGTCTTGGAGCTTTGGGCAGTCCTTTTATGCTCTACAGGTTTTCAGATGCTGGACTAGCACAAGATCCTGTTGATACAATCAGGTTTCTGTTCTACATCAACCAACCAGGTGGAATAGGTTTCTTTCGATTGTCACCAAGCCTCTGGCTCTTTGCATTCAATACTTCACTCAGAGCAACCTACCTGCCGGCAGAACAAAACCAATTAGTGGACTTGCTAAGTTGATGCTTGGACCCTCCTGAATGGTCCCTTGACCCTTCAGTAGTCCAAGCACTCTTTGCACAGTGGGGCATTCCAAAAATAGATATCTTTGCTACTGCCAACAATGCCAAATGCAGGCTCTTTTGCTCCATCAGACCAGGTCCTCTCAGATGGGCACACGATGCCTTTGTCATCCCTTGGACTCACTGGGTCTGTTATGCCTTTCCTCTATTTCGACTCATCAGTTGAGTTCTCCACAAAGTATGCCATTCTCGTTGCTCCTCAATAGTCATGACAGGCCTGGTTTTCACACCACCTTGCCCTGATACAGGGGCCTCAACTTCTGGACACAAACCATTTTCTGCACACACAAGATCAGGGCCCCCTTGCTCCACCCCAACCTCCACAGTGCTTCATTGGCGGCTTGGAAGATCCAAATACCTCAGCAATAGCTACCTCCTTTGACATAGAGATGCTATAAGTGATTACTGCCTCGAAGAAACAGACTACTGTGCTATCTTACTGATGCAAATGATCCCCCTTTGTTCACTGGGCTATGGAACATCCTACAAGACAGTGAATGGTGTTCTGATGAAAGAGAAATGTAGCAGGTAGGTAAGGACCTAACTCCCACTTGCAAACCACCTCTGTCTGTTATCACCTCTCGGCCATAACAGGCTTGCCATGTACCGGGGCATGGGAAGCCATCTGTTCTCCCACTTACTTTGAGGTTTATGAAAGGCCTCAGAATATCGAACCTTCAATCAAACTACCGCTCCCAGTCTGGGACTTGAATGTAGTCATAATAGAACTCATGAGAACTCCTTTCGAACCCTTTGGATCAGCTTCTCTAAAGCACCTTACATGGAAAACTGTTTTCCTTGTAGCAATAACCTCTGCATGAAGAATCGGTGATCTTCATGCACTCGTTCACTACTCGCCATACACACAGTAGCTCCATAACAAAATGCTCTTAAAAACACATCCCAAGTTCCTTCCAAAAGTTGTCAATTTCACTTGAACCAGTCCATTGTACTTCCCACCTTTTTTTTTTCCCTGATTTTCAGGCAGACTCGCCTGAACAATTCCTCCACCTGTTGTATTGCAGGCGAGCACCTCTATTACCTGCATGTAATCAGATTTGAGATCCTCTTTGCAACTCTGTCACTTTCAATTTGAACAACAACAGATGCCCAGCTTCAAAGAAGACCATTTTGTCATGGGTTTCAGACTGCATCTTTGTTATGCCCAAGCTCACTTACCAGCCCCAGACTGTTGGGCCCTATCGGTTACGTGCAACTGTAATGAGTTTGTCTGCAATCTCTACTCAAGATATCTGCAGAGCAGCTACTTGGACTTCTATACATACTTCTGCAAGACACTACAGCTTGGATCGCTAAACAGCGAGAGACCTAGCCTTCGGACAAGCAGTCCTCCGAAACATGTTTGCCTCTTTGGTAAATACTTCACCTTCTGCCCATCACAGATATAGCCCGGGCCACACCATCTGCAAACTTACTATGCGGCCCTCTGCTCTGGACACACTATGGAGTGTGCCCGCAACCCCCTGCTTGTCGACAGAGAAAGCAGAGTAGCTTACCTGTAAAGGGGGTCTTTCATAGACAACAGAGGTATGCAGCCACACTTGCCTGCCCTCTAACCCACATAAAAACACCTCCCTAAAAAACCCCACAAGATAAACAATGCAAAGAAGAGAGCTTATTTTTTGGGATCTGCTGAGATACAGTTCTATCATACATGTGTGTTTTATCGCAGTAGAGCTCTGGATGAAAACGATAAGGCAGGAATCTTGGTCTGGTAGCTAGTGTGCATGGTTGGAGAAGTCCAAAGGACTTCTCTAAGCTGGGGGAGAGCCTGGCACACAGACTCCATCAGGGACGTCATCATGGAGTGTAACTGCATACCCCTGCTGTCTACAGAAAACCCCTTTTACAGGTAAGCAACTCCACTTTCTATGCTCTGTTTCAGGACTTTTCCTACCTCCTTCACAAGGATCAGAGCCATTCATAGCCTAAGGGATTATTCATATCTAGATTTTACTCCAGGTGGCATCTTTAGCAGAGTAGTTGTCTTACAGACCTATCGTTTGTTCTCCAGGACCAAGCAGGAAGTCAGTCCTCACTTATGGGTAACGTCAGTGCCGACAGAGCCCCTGTGCGGAGCATTTCCCCAGCTTTCAAAGAAAGCCTTTGGGAATGCAGCATGCACGCGCGGTCCCCTTCCCGCCCAAGGGTGCCATCTTGCTCAGTCTTCTTTTTTCCACGGAGCCCGACAGACGTGTTTTGTTTTCACCCGAGGAAAAAGTTGATTTTGTTCTGCATGGACCCGTTTTCTTCGGTTCGACGCCGGTTTCCTTTTCCCGCCTGGGCCCGATACATCAGTATCGAGCCCGGACTTCTTTTTTCGGTTTTTGTCCTTAGTGACTAGCGTACATGCCATTTTTCTGCTTTCACTGGCAGCCCTGTCTTTTGACCTCGCAGGGGCCCTTTTTCCCCTGATGGCTGCCAGCGGGTTTAAAAAGTGTGATTGGTGTAAGAAACTTGTCTCTCACTGGCACACATGACTACTGCCTCCGCGGCCTCGGACCCGATGATCTGTGGTCCTTGTGGGAAAATGTCCTCGAAGGCATTGAAGAGTCGGCAGCACCAAAAGGAAAGAATCTTCTCTGACTCCGCGTCCGGACGGGCCCGGACTTCGTCAGAGGCCTCAATGTCTTGGGACTCCGGCCCCGAGCAGCGCCAAGGCTCCTCTGAGAGGGGGTCTCCCTCACGGGAGCATCGCAAGAAGAAAAAACCTGCGAGGGCGGTGTCGGTGGACGCACTTGGCTCCTCGAGGGCCAAGTCGCATAGCCCCAAGCACCATCCCAGGTCTTCGGAGTCGGAGAGGCCTGCAAAACAACCTTGTGTGGAGATGGAGTCCCCGGGTCACATAAGTACTGTAGTCCTCGTGGACTCTCCTCCAGGGGAGCTGACGTCGGGCCCGACACCATCGGGGCCCGAGTCGGGGGCTGCTGAGTCTCCTGAGCTCGGACTTAGGTTGACGGCCTTGGAGTGCAGCTTGGCTGCCTTCATGGAACAGCAGCGGGCACTGATCTCCAGTCTCACCGGTGCATCTGCCCCGACCACCGGGACCTCGACGTCTAAGTCAACCCCGGAGGCCGAGTCGATCCTCGGCCAAGGTCTCCCTCGGCCTTCTGCCCGGAACCGATGTCATCGATGCCGGTACCCTCGGCGTCGGGGTGGATGGCATCGGTGCCTGCCCGACCAGAGCCGCTTGATTCCTCCTCCGAGGGGTCCGGCTGGGATTCACCGGAGTCCGAGCCTCGGAGACGGTCCCCACCGGAGGATACCCAGTTCTCGGACTTCGTGCGGGATATGGCCAAGGCCTTGGCATTCCCTGCAGATCCGGAGGAGCCTCAAGCCGAGGAGCTCGAGGCCCTACAGTATGACTCTCCTCCAAAGGAGGCCTTTACTGTACCGGTTCCTCCGATGCTGGAACGGTTGCTCTTCCGCATGTGGGAGGTGCTGGCCTCAACGCCAGTTTTGAGCAAGCGGGTCGATTCCATCTTTCGAGTCCGCAAGAGCCCTGGGTTCCAAAAGGCACAATTACCGCACCACTCCATGGTTGTGGAATCGGCCATGCATTGTCTGAAGAGTCAGAAGATGCACTCCTTGGTGCCTCCCAGCCGTGAGGCCCAGAACCTGGATGCCCTCGGTAAGAAGTGCTTCCAGGGCTCTATGCTTGCTTGCCATGTCCAGACCTACCAGCTGTACATGGGCATGTACCTTCGAGACCTGGCAAAGGAGATTGCCGGGTTCTCTGCTGGTATGTCCGAGGAACCTTTGCCGAGGTTCAATGCTCTGTCATCGGGTATTCGTGAGTGCTCGAAGTTTATCTCTCGAGCAGCCTATGATGGCTTCGAGGCTTTGGCCCGGGTAGCCGCGGCCAGCATCGGTGCACTCCGTCAGGCCTGGCTACAGTCATTGGACCTCAAGCCATGGGTGCAGGACAAGTTGGTCGATGTCCCCTGCCGAGGTGAAAACCTCTTTGGCAAGCCCATGGCTGAAAAGGCTGCAGAACTTGAGACCGAGACTCTTACCCGGACAAGGCTGTCCAGGAAAACCTCTGCCCCTTCTCAGAAGAAGAAGGGCTCGGGGAAAAAGACCTTTTACCCAAGGAAGTCATCTGTCTATAAACAGTACCCTCATTTTCAAGCCTCTGTAGCTCCCCAACAGGTCAGCAGGCCAAGGGGCAGGGACATGGGCCCCGTAGGCAGAAAACCCCCAAGCCACCAGCTCCGGCTCCTGCCCAGCAGGGGGCGGGGTTTTGACTCCAGTGGCATAGCCTCTCCTCTTCAGCTGGCCCATATCAGCACAGGAGGCCGGCTGGCCCTGTACGCCCACAGGTGGTCAGCCGTAACAAGGGATACCTGGGTACTAAGTATAGTCCAGAGGGGCTATCTCCTCCACTTCCATCAGGTACCCCCTCCTATTTTCCAGGGGAGCCTCCAAGACTTCCTCTGCACAGGGACTTACTCCTGCAGGAGTTAGCAAGTCTTGTAAAGGAACAGGCAGTGGAACCGGTGCCCCACCACCTGAAAGGTCAAGGCTTCTATTCTAGGTACTTTCTGGTACCAAAAAGAACAGGAGGCCTCAGGCCCATCCTAGACTTGCGGAATCTGAACAAGTTCCTGGAGAGGGAAAAGTTCAAGATGCTTACCCTTGGAATTCTGCTGCCCTACCTCCAGCAGAGAGATTGGCTATGCTCCTTAGACCTAAAGGATGCTTATACTCACATCCTCATTCATCCAGACCAAGACAATATCTCAGATTTGTAGTGGGAGGAAACCATTATCAGTACAGAGTACTGCCTTTTGGTCTAACCTCCGCCCCCAGGGTCCTTCACCAAGTGCCTGGCGGTGGTGGCAGCCTACCTAAGGGTTCAAGGTCTCTTTGTCTTCCCATACCTGGATGACTGGCTCATCAGGGGTCAATCCCCACAGGAGGCCAGTCAAGCCACCCTTCGCACTGTCACTCTGCTTCAGCACCTGGGGTTTGTTATAAGCTTCGCAAAGTCCACTTTGCACCCCTCACAGAACATGGAGTTCATAGGAGCAAGACTGGACACCCTTCAGGCAAAGGCCTTTTTAGCCATGGACAGGGCCCACAGATTGATGGATCTAGCCAGGCAGTTCCGCAGCAATTCTCTGGTCTCCGCCAGACAATTCCTGAGGCTCTTAGGCCACATGGCTTCCACGGTCCATGTAACTCCAAATGCCCATCTACACATGAGGCCAGCTCAATGGGGCCTCAGAACTCAGTGGCACCAAGCCACAGGAAGCCTCACGGACAGAGTGAGGGTGTCCAAACTCCTAGAGTCTTCTCTGCAGTGGTGGCTTCATCTTCCCAATCTAGTGCATGGGCTGTTTTTTCAGACACCTCCACACTCTCAAGTGCTGACAACCGATGCTTCTCTTCAAGGTTGGGGTGCACTTTGCCAAGGAGCATGTACTCAAGGCCTGTGGTCTCCTTGGGAGGCCACACAGCAGATCAATCTCTTAGAATTGAGGGCTATCCGCTTAGCCCTGAGAACTTTCTCCCATCTCATCTCTCACCAGTCCGTCTTGGTTCAGACGGACAGTCAAGTTGCTATATTCTATGTGAACAAACAAGGGGGCATAGGGTCCCACCTTCTATGTCAGGAGGCGCAGAAACTGTGCTCCTGGGCAGTCGATCACAGCATTCTTCTCAAAGTCCCCGTGGACAGCAGGATTAGTCAGCCACACCTGGTGATGTCATCCGATGGTGCCATGGATACGGAAGTGCTCTCCTAGAACTCAGAAAGGTGAGCCTTTCTGAGCATGTGCTGTATGTCCCACCCTTGGCCCAGCCCCTATCTGGCTCAGTTTGTGCCCAGCTTTCACCCGTTCACTGCCGGGGTGTGGCTGACTAATCCTGCTGTCCACGGAGAACTCCAGTTACAGATAAGTAACTCCGCTTTCTCCTAGTACAAGCAGGATTGAGTCAGCCACACCTGGTGCCTCACCAGCACGGCTCTGCCATCTAGGCTGTGGTAGGAGGAGAGGGTACTGTATGATGCCCTGAACATATTGCACAAACGCTTGTCCATGCATAGCAGGTGTTTATTAAATCAGCAGCTTCTAGCAACAGGCAGGAAGGAGCAACATTGTAGCAACAATCAGAAATCAAACAGTAACAGCAAGGCACTCATAATAACAATGGTAGGTGCATAACAGGGAGTCTGACAGTCAGCTGGTTAGGTTGCCTTTCGGCTGAGTTGCCTGCCTGTAACACGGAGCGGCTGAACAGGCCCTCAGTCAACGTCAATTGCTCTAAGGCGTATGTTTACTAAACCGGGCTAACGGTTGACCCAGGCTATCTGCCACTAGGTCCCAGATTATTCATTGGGACCTAGTTGCAGATAGCCCGGGTTAACCATTAGCCCGGTTTAGTAAAACATATCCCTAAGTAATAGTGTCTCTGGAAGGTGTGGGGAGAAGCCCACGTTGCTGCTTTACAGATGTGGCTCAGGAGCAATGCGTTGAGGTCAGCCGCCATAGCCCACAGCTGGTGCGCCTGGACATAAGCCGGCATGGCGGCTGCCCGCCTGTGTGTAACAGTAGGCAATGCACGCCATGATCTATTGAGATGGGGTCCGTTTGGTGACTGTGTGTCCTGTTCTGTTGGGGTCGAAAGCCACAAAGAGCTGACTTCCTTTTCGGGTCATTGTTGTCCATGCCAGATCGGTGTGTAGTGCATGTACACAGTCGAGGGTGTGCAAGTGGTTGTGTTCCTAGTTGCTATGTGGTTCGGGGTAGAAGGAAGGAAGCTCAATGACCTGGTTGACATGGAACGGTGAGACCACCTTTGGTAGAAACTTAGGACATGTCCATAGTGAAGCATGGTCTGGATAGAGGACAGTGTAGGGAGGGTGCGCAACAAGGGCCTGGAGCTCACCCACCCTCCTGGCTGATGTGATGACCACAGGGAATAGCGTCTTCCATGTGGTAAACTTGAGTGGTACCTGTTCAAGTGTCTCAAAGGGGTCTTTTGTGAGCTGCTCTAGCACGACGTTGAGGTCCCAGGAGCGTACTGGTTTCTTGGGGGTCGTAGATTGGAGAGACCTTTCATGAAGTGTGAAACCAAGGGGTGCGTGAACATGGGTTGTTTATCTAGGTGGTCGTGGAAGGTGGCGATGGCACTTTAACGGATGAAGTCTGAAGGCCCGCTTGCATGAGGGACGAGAGGTAGAGGAGGGGGCATGAGAGCGAGTCGACCTTGGTCCCCTTGCACCAGGCGTCAAATCTGTTCCAACTTTAGTGCATACAAGCGTCTTCGAGCAGCCAGGATGATATGTTGGGCCTCGCTTGTGAGGTTCAGGTTAGAAAGGCGTGACCTTTCAATTTCCAGGCAGTCAGAGTGAGGGAGGCGAGGTTCGGGTGCATGGTGTTCCCCTCGTCCTGGGTAATGAGGTCCGGGCATGAGGGAAGGTGGACTGGAGGGCCTTCGGTGAGGCATAGGAGGTACGGGAACCATATTTGTCTTGGCCAGGACAGAGCTACCAGGATCACTGAAGCCCTGTCTGCTATGATTTTCTGCAGGGTTTTGGAGATAAGAGGCATAGTAACATAGTAAATGATGGCGGATAAAGACCAGTGTGGTCCATCTAGTCTGCCCAGCAATATGCAGGAGTAGGTGCACCCCTACCCATGTCTTTGCTTAGTGGGGCACCCGCCAGGAGCAGGTGCACCCCTACCCATGTCTTTGTTTGTTTGTTTGTTTAGGGGTGAACCCCCCATTGCTCCATGTAGGACACCCCTATTTGTTGAGAAATTAGGTGGTTCAGTTTATTTTGATTTAATCTTGTTGCTGTAAAGTGATCCACTGTGTCTGTCCCAGGCCACTTTGAATTCCGTCACTGTGTTTGCCCTCACCACCTCCATCGGGAGAGCATTCCAAGCATCCACCACCCTTTCAATAAAAAAGTATTTCCTGACATTGCCTTTCAATTTACCACCTTGCAGCTTCATGTCATGCCCTCTAGTTTTACAGCTTCCCTGTCTCTGAAAGAGGTTTGTTTGTTCATTATTTCTCTTTAAGTATTTAAAGGTCTGAATCATATCTCCCCTATCCCTCCTCTCCTCCAAAGTGTACGTATTTAGGTCTTCAAGTCTCTCCTCATAAGGCTTCTGACGCAGGCTCCAAATCATTTTATAGTTGCCTTCCTCTGAACAGCTTCCATTCTTTTTACATCCTTTGCAAGATACGGTCTCCAAAACTGAACACAGTATTCCAAGTGAGGCCTCATCAGAGACTTATACAATGGCACTAGTACCCTTTCCTTTCTGCTGGTAATTCCTCTTTGAATGCAGCCCAACATCCTCCTGGCTTTTGCCACCGCCTTGTTCCACTGTTTTGCCACCTTGAGATCTACAGAAATAATCACACCGAGGTCTTTCTCCTGCTCCGTGCACACCAACCTCTCGCCCCCTATTGTGTACATTTCCTTTGGATTTCTGCTACCCAAGTGCATGACACTGTACTTCTTCGCATTAAATCTCAATTGCCAAGCATCAGACCATTCCTCCAGCTTTTGCAGATCCCTCCTCATGTTCAGCACTCCTTCGGGGGAGTCCACTCTGTTGCAAATTTTCGTGTCATCTGCAAAAAGACAGACTTTCCCATTCAGTCCTTCAGCAATATCACTTACAAATACATTGAACAGGGCCGGGCCCAGGACCAAACCCTGCAGCACCCCGCTAATCACCTTCCTTTCATCCGAGTGAGCTCCATTTACCATCACCTTCTGTCGTCTATCAGTCAACCAATTTCTGATCCAGTTTACCACCTTGGGACCCATCCCCAAACTACTGAGTTTATTGATAAGCCTCCTATGAGGGACAGTATCAAATGTTTTGCTGAAATCCAGGTAGATGACATCCATCGCGTGTCCTTGATCCAGTTCTCTGGTTACCCAAAGAACTCAATCAGATTTGTCTGGCAAGATTGTCCCTCGGTAAAACCATGTTGCCTCAGATCCTCTAACCCTCTGGTTTTGAGAAAGTTCACTATTTGCTCTTTCAGGAGCATCTCCATTACCTTTCCCGCCACTGAGGTAAGGCTCACAGGCTTGTAGTTTGACACTTCTTCCCTGTCACCACTTTTGTGTAGAGGTACGACGTCAGCCATTCTCCAGTCCTGAGGAACCTCTCCTGTTTCCAAGTATCTGTTAAAAACATCCTTTAACGGCCCTGCAAGAACCTCTATGAGCTCTTTCAGTATCCTGGGATGTATCCCATCCGGTCCCATAGCCTTGTCTACTTTCAGTTTTGCAAATTGTTCTAACACCTCATCCTCTCCAAATGGTGTGGTAGCTACCTCATTCCCATTTTTATATTTGGGAGTGTAAACGGGGGCGCTGGTTGTGAATGGCCACAGTCTTAGCAGAGGCAAAAATATTATTATGACTTGCAAAGGATTGTGGGGAATGTAGTTCACTTATACCAGAATCAGCCGTTCACAAAATAATGAGTTGTGATGCACGAATGTAAGCAAAGAAAAATTGATTTTATTCATGGGGTTAATTCTCCCACACAGATTTACTTGGTAACACAAAAAGGACACTTGCTTTCAGTATTGCATTCAGGAAAACAAAACATGAAATAAGGTAACTGAACTTCTTAAGCAAAAATCAAATAAGACCTTGATGGGAAACAGAAAAGGTCTTTTTGATGGTTCATGCTAATAACTTTCTTAGCATTGCTCCAAAAGCAAAAACAAAACCCAAAGGTAACAAAAACTGTTCTTTATCAAGGATAACTTTCTTCTATTTACACACACAAAAAGAAAAGTTTCCTTTCAGAGCTGAAGTGCACTTGTGCCTGGCTCAATTATCACCAATTAGCCAGCTGCAAACCCCTTTGCTGGTTCACTTTCTCTACGTGGCTCAATCCTACCCAAAAGCTTTCTTGCAGACTTTTCTGGGTAGATAAAAGAACAAATTATAGTTCCTTTTGGTGGTTTTTGTATTATTGAGAAAGTATTTTACCACAGCAGCCTAGACAGAGAGCAATCCATGTATTCATTCTGATCATTTATTATTTATTTATTTATTTATGCTTTTCTTCTATACCGCTTTTTCCCAAGATCAAAGGCGGTTTACAATTAACAAATAATGAACGTGGTTTTACATTTAATATATCTCCTTCTTCCTCAAATATCATGGAATCAATATCAGGGTCTGGCTCAGAGGAATTCCTTACTTGATCATTCTCAGGATAATATTTATTTCCCTGCTGTCTTCCTGGAAAAGAGCTAGAGCATAGATCAAAGTTCATACCTGAGCTTCCTTTGCTGTTAGGTTTCCTCTCCAGGTATCCTGGCCAGTAAGTAGTCCAGCTTTTATGTCCAGCCTTCCAATCAAGATCCCTGGACACTGGGTCTCTCTTCACATACCTTCTTGCACCAGTCTTAGGGCCCCTTCCACATGCAGCCGTCTCCTTCAAAGGTGCCGTCTGGGAATTCCTGGCTCTATAACCCCATTCCTCTGGCTTCCTCCAGTCCAATGGAGTATGCTTGCCTCTGGAATGACTCCCAACACACGTACTGCTGTGGGCTCCTTCTTTAGACCTCCAAGATGTCTTTCTCTTCTTCCTTCCACGTTGCTGCTGCTTCTGTCTCTCCTTGCTCTCTCTGTCCTTGATCTCACTGTGTAGAAAATCTATTACTTTTAACGTGCTTAGAGGGACACTCCACCCTAGCACAGCCCAGGTGTGCTGAATCAAGCCCTGCCCTTGGAGATGAGTGATTGGGGATTACCTCATAGCTCTCCTGATTGAACACACGTTTCCCCACTTCAGCCCTTCTAGAGGCTGTTTGAAACCTGGTACATTCTGGGACTGGTAGTCTTTTATGAAAACATTCTGTTTTAGTATTTCTACCAGCAAAGACAGGTTGCTTGTTCAAAGCCAATTCACCTCTTTTATAGCTCCCTCCTGAACTATGATAAGCTTCCTTATCACAGGGAGTCACAGGTGGTCCTTCTCCAGGATTTTCTTTAGTAAAAACAGGCATTGGGGGATATGCGTACAGCAGATTGTAGCCCCCCCCCTCGTGCAGGTGGAAGGCGTCCGCTGCGTTTCTGCATTCTGCCACGAGCAGAACACTGCGCACTTTGCATTGCTCGGGTGTGCAAAGAGGTCCATCTGTGGCCGGCCCCATCTGAGGAAGAGAGTCTCTGCGACTTGCAGGTGAAGGGACCATTTGTGGGGTTGTAGTTGACGGCTGAGCTTGTCCACCAGGTTTTGCTCACCGGGAAGGTAGGTGGCAAGGAGGTGACAGTCCTGGGATTGCACCAGATTCCCGATGGCATGCGCTTCCCTGCAGAGGGCTAGCAACCCCATGCTGCCCTGTTTGTTGATGTAGAACATGGCGACTTGGTTGTCCATCTGGATCAAGACTACCTTTCCGTTGAGCCAGTGCTGGAAAGTGTGGCAGGCGTATCTGATGGCTCTTAGCTTGAGCAGATTGATATGGAGTTTGCGTTCCTGCTCTGTCCATGTCCCTTGGGTGCATCAATGGCACAGTGGGCTCCCCATCCCAACTTGGAGGCATCCGTGGTGAGGAAAAGGTCGTGTGGTGGATCTTTGAAGGGCCTGCCCAGCGTGAGGTGGGCTTTGTGTGTCCACCAGGTGAGGGAGGCATGTATCTCCTGGTCCATGGTTATTCGTTTGGACATGGGTTGCATCTGCTGGTCCCGGCGGCGATGAAGGTGCCATTGCAGACCCCTCATGTGGTGCCTGGTGAGTCGAATGACATGTGTGGTCACTGCCATATGTCCTAGGAGTTGCAGGAGTGTTTTGGCGGTCACCTCTTGGGTGACGCAACCTCCTGTGTCAGATGCATGATGATGTCCACTCGTGCAGATGGAAGACGGGCCTTGGCCTGCTGAGTGCATAAGGTTGCGCCAACGAAGTCCAGGGTCTGCATGGGGCATAGATGAGACTTTGTGGTGTTGATTAGGAAGCCAAGAGATGACAGGAGTGTGGTGGTTCTATGCACTGCTGCCTCCGCTGTCGATCGGGAAGGGGCCGCGATCAGCCAGTCATCCAGGTAGGGTAAGACACAGGTGCTGGACCTCCGGAGGGGAGCAGTTGTGACTGCCACACACTTTGTGAATATCCTTGGTGCTGGAGAGAGACCAAAGGGAATTACTTTGTACTGGTAGTGATTAACTAATATGTGGAAACGCAGGAACCTCCGGTGAGCACAGTGGACAAGGATGTGGGAGTAGGCATCCTGCAAGTCCAGTGATGCTAGCTAGTCATTCTGCTGGAGGAGGGGGAGGGATAGACCCAAGGGAGTACATCCTGAACCGCTCCTTGCAGATGAACTTGTTGAGACGGCAGAGGTCGAGGATCGGGCGTATCCCGCCTGACTTCTTCGGGACCAAGAAGTAGCTGGAGCAAGTCCTTGGCCTGATTCGCTCTGGGGTATGCGTTCTATAGCTTGTGCCTCCAGTAGGGGAGATCTGGATTACTGAGCTGGTGTGGCTGGACTCACGGCTGAGGGGGATAGATCCCTGCAGTGGTGTCTTCACAAAGTGGATTCGGTAGCCCTGCTCGACAATCTGCAGCACCCACTTGTCCGTAGTGATATTGCCCCATGCTTCCCTGAAGAAGGAGATTCATCCTCCCACTGACCAGCCTGGAGAGGACTGTACGTCAAAAGTTTGATGTGCTCTTCTCTGAAGAGGAAGGAGCTTGTTTCTGTTGCCTGCGCTCCTTGTTGCGGGGTCTCTGGTGATTTGGCTGAAATGATGGCTGGTAAGGGCAGTAGCTGGAGTGTTTCATATGCCATTTTGGGTGTGGCTGGAATCAGCTAGGTGGCTGATTCTTATGGTAGTACGACCCTTGCATTCTTTTGGAGCTGGAGCCTTTATTGAGACCCTGTGGCTAGGGTCTGAAGGGTGTTGAAGCATTCTTTAATGTCATTCACTGTTTCTTTCACTTTCACTCCAAAGAGATTGTCACCTAAGCAGGGAGCATCCACCAGGCATTCATGCGTGTCCTCACGCAAGGCGGAGGCCCTGACCCAGGCTGTGCGCCTCACCACAATGGTGGTGGCTGCTCCTTTGGAGGCGGTGTCGAAGGTGGAGCATATAAGGTAGTTCTTGCAGTCATTCGGGTCACCGAGAAGGGGTGAGAAGGTGAACTAAGCCCTGATGCCAAGGCTATCAGTGGCCTTTATTAGGCTGCCCTGGATGGTGTCCAGGTAGAGAACTTGCTGGAACTAGTGTGCTGCGATTTTGGTGCTCAGTATGGTTGACTGGGATGTCTTTTTCCCATGGTCGTCCAGGATCTTATGTTTCTTCCCTGGTGGCACATTGGCATGCGTGTGGGAGTTCTTGGACTGTTTCAGGGCAGATTCCACGATGATGGACTGGTGAGGAAGTTGGGGTTTCTTGAATCCTGGTGTTGGTTGGACCTAGTATTTTGCCTCCAACCTGCGTGACATGGCCAGGATTGATGCGGGAGTCTGCCAATTTCAATTGAGTGTATCCATGAGGAGATGGTGGATCGGGATAGAGATCACCGAGCTGGGGGCGTCCAGGTACTTCAGGAGACCGAGTACCTCATTTCTGGGGTCCAGCGTGTGGATAGCTTCTGTAGGAACTTAGGATAGGTGAGGTCCTCAGGCGGAGACTGTGGCAGAGGTGGAGAGGGTCCTGGGGGGGGGGGGGGTGCTCCGGGTCCAAGGAGGAAGGTATTGGTGTTTGCTTGCTATGCTCTTGTCGCTGGATCTTCTGGGGTGGAGAGCAGGAAGCAGAGAGGGAGCAGCTGCAGAGTCTCCTGTAGACATGTCTTTTGGAGTTCTGGTCACCGTCAACACTTTTATAGTTCCTCTCAGAGCGGCCACGTGATCCATGGTGGCTGACAGAGGAATTGTGTCAGCGCCGGTGAGAGGGAAGCCTGTGGTATTGTGGGCTGCGGTGGCGCAGGGAAAGGCTGCAGCGCTGAGATGGCATGGAGAGAACCTGTGGTACTGTGGGCTGCGTCAGGAGGTCTCTGGGCAGGATTTGTGGGGGCTGGTATCATTGATGACATCGGCGCGACTTCGGCCAGTGGCATGGTCAGTAGGCTGAGCTTTCTTCATGGTGTGGAGCTCTGCTGGAGGCATCCCTCAGAGTTCCCCTTCATGACTGACCGCTGCGGAGGAGCCAGACTCAGCCAGGGAAGCAGAGGCTGGGAAAGGAGGCAGCGAGAATGCGCCGAGGATGGAGGCCTCAGAAGGCACATCCTGAGCAGTGGCAGGCAAGGGGTGGCCATCTTGGAGGAAGCCATGTGGTCCTATCTTTGTTTCTGTGGGCTGCTTTTGGCTTTTGTTCTCACTGATGCAGGCTGGGGAGAGGTGATCAGAAGGTGAGTCTTTGAGGAAATCTGCCAAAGTGTGGCTGCGGGATCAGTGGGCCCCGGGAGACATGCGGGCACAGAGAGGGGCAGTCTTCTACCTTGTGGTCTTTTCTCGGGCAGCGTAAGCAGCAATCATGGTTGTCTGTAGCATTCATCTTCCTGGAGCATCTGGCACATTTTTTAAACCCAGGTTTGATTACTTTCTCGTGGTTCTACTTGGATTTTTCTTTATCCAGGGTTGATTAGTGTAGAGGAAAGCGAGAATTCCATCTGTCAAGAACTATAACCAGATCGCTTCTAGTTCCCCTGCCTGCATACTCCAAGTTCATCTCCCTGTATTTACATTTAATGTTGATGCCCGTTCTTACTTGTTACTAGTTCAATGTAAACTGTTTTCATTATATGCAAACTGCACTGATTTCAAAGAGCGTGGTATATAAAAGCAAATAAATAAATGAATTAAGTAAGAACTGAGCCAGGGGTGGGACATACAGCACATGCTCAGAAAGGCTCACCTTTCTGAGCTCTGGGAGAGCACTTCTGTATCCATGGTGCCGTCAGATGATGTCACCAGGTGTAGCTGATTCAATCCTGCTTGTACTAGGAGAAAGGGTAGTTATTTCACTTGTAGCAGGTTTTCTCTGTGCATAACAGGAATAAGTCTTCAACCCTCCCGCAGGAGTTGTCGTCTTCTAGAGCTGTATGATCAGATTGAAGAAAATGGTGCTGTGGTGGCAGGCGCAAAGGCATGGTGGAGCCTCTCAAAAGCTTACAATAGAAGCTGAGGAGCTCCCTCAGCGACCTTGCCCATCAGTAAGGACTTACTTGGCCGTAGGATGTGTTCTCTATGGACAGCAAGAATAACTACCTTTTTTCTTAAGCCTTTAGGCCTAACTTTAATTAATCTTTGTGTGTTTTTTTTCATTTAACTATAATGTTTCCAGTTTTATGGACCAAATCACTTGCACCCAATTTTCAAATGATTGCTGTGGTTTTAGACATTTCATTTAATGTGTAACAAACGACTCTCCATCTTATAAAATTTGTGTGACTTTCCATAGTCTCTTTCACAATTTAATAAAGTTATGATTGTAAACTGCTCCAACGCCCTGTAAAGGCTGGTACAGAAAGTGTTTAATGAAATGGACACTTGTTATTTTGTAGAATGGCAGTACCTGGGCCTCCAGCACACAAAAAAGCAATTTGCTTATGGTAGACAAGTTCATAGGTTAGAATGCCAGAGATGGCATGTTTTTCTCTCTCTCTGCAACCTGGCCCTCTGTCTATTTTGTGCCCTACACATACAATCTTGCAGTGCACCCTGGCATTCTGTTCCAGTACCTCAACCTCACTGCACCATGTTAAATGTGCAAACCTGAGAGTTTCTGGCAGCATGGGTACATCAAATAATTACTTTATAAACTATGGGTTTACAACCATTTGTGTGATCTTTTGCTTTGGTTACTATAATCTGGTGGTCATATTAGAAAAAGGTTGGGTAAGCAGGGAAGCACTGCTCTAGAAGGAATCTGCTACTGTATTCTCTGGTTTAACAGCTTTTGACATATGAACTATATCCACGTTAGATTGTAGGACTGTGCATGGGGCCTGGTGTTGAAGCCATCCTGTTCTATCCATTTCATTTTTTCCTTTGGTGCATGGTCAAAGGGGGACCACATTTTCATGCATTGTGAGCCTGGCTTATGAGCTGCTTCAGGTGACAACTGATGTTAAACAAGACTGCCTGATCTTCTGCCCTCTTTTCTTCTCCAACTGCCAATGTTGAGTAAACCTGAGACCTCTCACCTATGGCCAAGCTTGTGTGTATCAAGTTAACTCTTCCTCTCTACTACTACTTTTACTGCATGAAGGCACCACCCCATCTGTGTGAAATATCACTTTCACAAACAGCACCTGTATGAACCTCTTTCCTATTGCCTAACAAAATGGGATGATAAAGGTTCTCCGCAGAAGCAGCTGGAGATAAACCATTCCAAGAATTTTCCTGCCTCTTCTAATTTCTGTTCTGGACAGTGTTTCTCTTGTATACAGATTATTAATAGTAACAGTAGGTGCTAGTGCGTCCCTGTATTTTGTTGTAGAAAGTGTCAGAAATTCAGTTGTTCCTTTATTTAGGACTGATTTCTCTTGTTATCATTAACCCCCCCCCCCCCCCCCCGGCCAGTTCTCTTAAACTTGCGTAATCTGATCTTGCTGCTTTATACTAATAAATTATTGCCATATTATGTTTTTAGCATACTATGTAATGCCATTGGGATGTGTTGCTCATAAATTTGATGGCCTCTATGTCTAACCAAAGCAAGCCGGTTGTTCAGCAGGCACAGGGAGCACATGTATGAGGGATTTGATGCCCTGGTACAAAAGTGAAACAAACTAAGACGAAACAATGTGAGGTGTGTAAGGACGTCATAGATGCTTTATTGAGAAAGATCACCTACGGGTTTTGGTAAATGCCTTCTTCAGGGGGCACAAAGCCTCAAATAAAAACAAAGACAGTAAAACATTTCACAAATACAATAAATAAGAGTAAACATGAATAATACTGATATGTATGCAATGTGTGCTTTTTGAGTCAATGCTGACTCCTAGTGACCCAGAAACCTCTGGGTTTTCTTGGCAATGTGACTGGAAGTAGATTGCCAGGCTTTTCTTCCGAGGCAATGGAGGGTTAAATGACTTGCCCAAGGCCACAAGGAGTGCTAGTGGGAATTAAACCCTGGTTGCTTGGTTACCAAGCCAGTGCTCCAACCACTAGGCTACTCCTCTACTCCATACTGGTATGTAGAGGCATAAAATACTTAATATAAAACCATGTGGTAAGGGTGTATAAAAGATGGAAGGTGGCGCATAAACCAGTCAAAAACACCTTAATTGTGCTAGAAAATAAAAACATACAGTGCCTAACCAATGATATGGACCTGAAAGGACAGTACAGAGAGATGAGGAGGAACCAAATACATATAAAAACCTAAACCAATGACACTATGTACTTACAAAGCCAAAACACTGCTGTGTTTAAATGGATGGAAATATTTGTGAAAGGACATCATCAATACTGAGCCAAAAGAACAGTATTGGAGATATGTTATGTATAAAAAATTATTTTATATACCAATCCGAACCCTTTAAGGACCTACTGTCTACCTTAAAACATGAAACAACTATTAATAACTACATGAGATCTGTGTAGTATAATGAACGGGCATTGCAAGTAAATGCCGGGAAAAGCAAAAAGGACTGCAGGGCAACCTAGTGGGCAAGTGCAGTTGATCAGAAACAAACCTTTTTGTATAATAAACTGATTTTGTACAAAAGTATGAAAACATTAAACAGAGGCTATGCAAACTCATCCAAACAGAAAACTCGCCATAGCAATGCAGCAAATCACCATGAAATCATCAGCTGGATGCAACCGCTGGCACTCTTCCAGTGACATGAATTGGTGCCAAAAAGAGGTCAAAGGGAAAACGTTTTGATTCGGCCATGGTATATATATAAAAAAAAGTTATAAACTGATGTATTGCTAATATGCAATGAATTAAAGATATGTGCAGTTAATTCCCATGCAAAAATAGCAATAATGGTAACAACCCACACTTCATCTACTTGTAAATAGTTGTATACATACACAACACTCCTCTCCCTTCCTCACCTGACCTCCCTAAATATACCCAATCAAGTCTCACTGTAAACCACTTTGATTGAAGGATAAGGTGGTATATTAAACTGGTTAAATAAATAAACAATATGCTAGACGGATACTAAGGAAATGCAATGATTTGGATGGTGTACTTGGTGAGTACTGGAACCAGAATGTGTGTATATATAAGCCAAGGTGGCAAGAAAACCCTATACCAAATACAAGATCTCTCTGGTACTGACAGTCGCCCAGGTGTACATGTTTCAAAATAATATATCTTTGAAGGATGCTAGCAAAAGAGAGAGGTTAGGGCATCCTGATAGGTTGCAGTAAAGATAAAAGTAGTGAAGTTACTCTTAAGTAGCAGATAGATGTGAAAGATTCCTACTTACCTCTGTCAACTGCTAAGTAAGTTCTTAATATGAATTAGAAACAAACATACTTTAAAATGCCTGTATCCAAATACTAAGAGTCTAAGAAATAAGATTGGCATGTTACAATATAGAGAGCTTAATGAAGAGGTAGATATATTTGGCATTAGAAGGATAACTAATAGGGCACTGTGATGCCAGAGTACTAATATGTCATAATGATAGGTAGATCACAATGGTCAAGGAGTAGCACTATATGTTAAAGAAGGCAACTGAGTTAAACCAAATAAGTTTTGTAGCAAATAAAATGCACTGTAGAATTTTCATGCATAGAGATTCTGTGCAGGAATGAAAAAGGGAATAGTAATGGGGGTTTATGATGGTCCACTTGGCCAGATTGAACAGACAAGACAATGAAACAGAAATTAAGAACGCTGACAACACTGGCACCATAGTAATAACGGGTGATCTCCATTATGTCAATATCAACTGGGTCAGAGTCTTAGCAGGACATGCTAAGGAGATAAAGCCTTCTAGCTGAAATAAATGGAGCAATTGCTGCAGGAACTGACTTGGGGGAACTATTTTGGACCTGGATCTGGTGCAAGTGAAAGTGTTGGGGCCACTTGGCCCTACTGATCATCACATGATCAGATCTGATTTAATAACGGGAGTGAAGACTGCAAGGAAATCTACTGCACTAGCATTTAACTTTGAAAAGGGAGACTATGATAAGAAAAAAAATGGTTAGAAAAAAACCCCAAAAGGAGCAGCTGCAAAGGGTAAACTTTACATCAGGCCTGGGCACTGTTTGAAAATGCCATTTTGGAAGCCCAGACAAATATGTCCACACTTTTACAAATATGGAAGGAAAACGAAACTGCTGCTGCCGCCATGGTTTAAAGGTGAGGTGAGAGAAGGTGTTATAGGCAAAAACCATCTTTCAGAAAATGGATCTGAATGAAGACAACAAGAAAGAGTATAAGCACAGGCAAGATACAAAACATTGATAAGGCAGGCAAAAATTGTTTTTAAAAGGTTTCTGTGGAAGCAAAAACTCAGAATGAAAACATTTAGTTTATGCAATTTCTTGATATACTGCCCAGGCTGAAGGGCATCAGAGTGGTCTACAATCACTATAAGTAGGTACTGGATACATTCCCTCATCCCCAAAGGGCTCACAATCTATGTGTACCTGAGGCAATGGAGGGTTAAGTGGCTTGCCCAAAGCCACAAGGAGTGCCTATAGGACTAGAAACCCCAGTTCCTCTGGCCTGAGATTGCTGTCCCCAGGTGGGAATTGAACCTCTGGCCCTCTGTACCTTGTCCTAACCACTAGGCCACTCCTCCCAATAGGGCTAAATGGTCAATTGTTCTATTACTACTACTAGCAATCATTTGTATAGCGCTACAAGGCGTATGCAGCACTGTACAGGTACATGTAGAAGATAGTCCCTACTCATCAGAGCTTACAATCTAGTTAATACAGACAATACAATAGAGACATGTGAATTGTGGAGTGCCCCCTAAGTATCTGTACTAGGCTCACTGCTTTTTTTTAAATATTTATAAAATGACCTGGCAATAGGAGCAATAAGTGACGTGATCAAATCTGCAGAGGACACAAAATTCTCCAAAGTTGTTAAAGCACAGAATTGTTAAATGCTGCAAGAGGACGTTGAGGAACTGGGATACTGCGCGTCCAAATGGCAGATGAAATTGAATGTAAACAAGTGCAAACGGATGCAGTTAGGGAAGAACAACCGAAACCAGAGTTAGAGGCGAAGTTCCACATTAGGCATCACCACCAAGGAAATGGTAAAGGTTAACGCGCAGGTTGTAGGCGATGCTCCTCATTCAGTGTACCTGCGACTAGCTCTTAAGAGGAAATTCATACGATGTTCGTACAGCCTCGTTTGCACGCCGTCCGCCAAAGGAAACTTAAAGAAAACACACTTCCGCCTCGCGGGCGCTACTCTCATTCTTGCCCAATATTCTTTTGACGTGCCTTCGCCTCGCACTCACGACAGCCAATCCTCACGTCCCCCCGCACCTCACCAATTCAGCCTCAACTGTAGATGGACGCTCAGTCCCGCCCCCTTTTCCTTCCGAACCTCGCCGCTCGACGCTCAGTCTACACACAGTCACCTTACGCAGATGCTGGTTCCTCCCCACCCTATCCCAGCTCCGTCTACAGCGCGTGCGCGCTGCCACCCCCGTCGCGAGAGCTTCTCTGTTGTTGTGGAGTTGGGAGAAGCACGTGAAGAGCGCTACGTCATCATAAACACTAGTAGTCAATATGGCGGCTCCTGCGAACGGGAAGGTAACGGAAACGTGGCGGAGACGGGATCAGATAATCGTCCCTGGGACTCGGTTGGGGTGAAGTCTTGTTTCAGAAGATGGAGGGTCATGGCAGGGACTCTCTGTGCCCGGGGCGAGAGAAGAAAGGGCGGGAAGGTGACACTGCGGAAGTGCCATGGAGGCGGTGGCACTGCCAGGTTGTAAGCCGGCCCGTGCTAGTGCCACGGGCATAGGGCAGAGTTCGCGATCCGGGTCTGCTCTGGGCAGGGCCGGGGCTTAAGTGACAGCGCAGTCACCCGTTCCTCCGTGGATAGCAGAGGGTTATTATATCAATTCCCGAGCAAAACACAACGGTTTGCAGGTCATTGCTACTTAAGAAATCAGAGTTCTGTGCTTTTCTTGTAAGGTTTATAAAAGTAACTAATAATTATGCACTGACCTTGTCAAAATCAAAATGATTGTAATTATTCTTTTAAGTGTGATCGACTTCTTCAGTAAATGCAGATTGCCACTACTATTGCAGTACTTGCTGTGGCCCTAAGTACTAAGAGTTACTGTATACATGATAGTGGACGCTTTTATTATTCCTCTTTCTCTCGTTTGTATATGTGTATGTGTTTTTATCTGGAGATTTAATCCTACTACTTTGATGATGGTTGTAAGATCGTTATATCCCTTGTGAGATTGCTGTGTGACACAGTATTGATCCTCAAGAAGGCTGTCCTTAGTTCATAGTTCAAATGTGTTTAGATGTTGGTGTAAAAGAGTTTATTCAGTCTGAGGAGAAACAAGGAGAATGAGATTGATATATATGCAGCTAAGGTGCTGCATGCAAATGCATAGTATATGATGGCAATAAAGATGAGTATGGCCCATCTAGTCTGCCCAGTAAGGTGGCTAGAGTGGTTGTAATTGCAGCTTCATGCAGGTCACCCCTCCCCCCTTCTATTTATTGAAGTGCTGAAGATATTTAAGTTTGCTTTGATTTCATCCTCTTGTTATAAAGGGATCCACTGTGTCTTCCCATTCTGTCAGTATATTTGCCCCCACCACCTCCATTGAGAGGGCATTCCAAGCATCCACCACCCTTTCAGTAAAAAAAAAAGTATTTCCTGATCTTGCTTTTAAATTTACCGCCTTGCAGCTTAATTTAATGCCCTCTAGTTTTACAGCTTCCCCTTCTTTGAAAAAGGTTTGTTCATTAATACTCTTTAAGTGTTTAAAGGTCTGTGTCATATCTCCCATGTCCCTCCTGTCCTCTAGGGTATACTTATTTAGGTTTTCAAGTCTCTTCTCATTTATCTTCTGGCACTTGCTCCATATTATTTTGGTCGCCTTCCTTTGTACCGTTTCAAATCTTTTTATATCCTTTGAGAGATATGCTCTCCAGAACTGAACACAAGTCTCCAAGTGAGGCCTCCAATGCCTTGTTCAGGGGCATTAATACCTCTTCCTTTCTGCTGGTTATTCATTTTATTTTATTTAACCATATTTTTATACCGCCTTATCCTTCAGGCATTTTACAATATAACTCAATAGCATACATGGAACATTTAACCAGTATACAACAAATGCTTAAACAAGGGTGGGAGAGGGGTAGGTTAGCAACATGATTGACTATGTACAGTGTCATATGTGTATGACTAACTATGTATAGTTCAGTTAAGAATGAGTGGTTGGTCCATGGACAGGGGTCACCAGGTGGTTAGGTGATGTGTAGAGTAGAGTTTTCAACTTTTCCTGAAGTTTTTGATGTTAGTGGTTGCTCACATGTTGTCTGGGAACGAGTGCCATAGTGATAGAGCATATAGTGAAAGCACTCTGCTGGATGTGGCTTGAGTTGGTCTTTTGGTATCCATGGAGTGTAACAATCATATATGCTTATTATTTCTCCTGGGTCTGGTGCTTGTAACTCTTATTATGCAGTCTTGTATTCATGCATTTTCATTGCTAGCTCAAGGTGGATTAATTCAGGGTACTAGGTATTTTCATTTCCTTGTAGGGCTTATGGTCTAAGGGGCCCTTTTACTGAAATATATTAGCATTTTGTACCTAATGCTTGTTTAGTGCAATAACTAATGTACGTTAAGTGCAAAGCCTCTGCAGTAACTGTTGGCGTGATCAGCAGGTTCCCAGCAGTAAATGTATACCCTAATGCACGGTGCAAGTACTGTGGGTGCAGTAATTATGGTGGCGTTAGGTGCATTCGTGCTATTGGCGACTTTGACAGTCTGCAAGAGGAGTGGGGCTTATTGTGCAGTAACTGCAATGTGCTGTCCACACCCACTCTCTGCCTCTATCCTGCCTGTTCAGCACCCCATTATTTGAGTGGCAGTTAGCACACAAATAGCATGCAGTAACTGTCATGCCCCATGGTAAGTTACTGTGGGCCTGAGCATGCAGTTATCACATGTGAAAACACGTGTTAATTACTTAGTGATTTTTAGTAAAAGGGCCCCTGAGTTTGTATCTGAGCCAGTGGAGAGTGTTTTGACTTGTTTAAAGTCACAAGGAGCATCACTAGGATTTGAGTCCTGTCTTCTCTGCTTCTCAGCTTGCTGCTCTAACCACTTCTCTTTCCAGCATATTTTTGTTGGGGCTCCTTGACTTTTCTGCCACTTTCAACTTGATTATCGCTATTTGCCCCTTAGCACTGTATCTTCACTCTGAGACCTTGGTTCTCTTTGTGTATCTCCCAGTGTACTTTCAGTGTGTCTTCTAGAGGATCCCCTTCCATTGCTATGCCATTATTAGTTGGTGTACCACAGGGCCCTAGTCACTCTCACTTTCTCCCTGTAAATACCATCCCTTGGGAATCTGATTACCTCCCATGGTATCTGGTGCCATCTCTATACAGATGACTCCCAGATCTGTCTTTCTGGACCAGCACTCTCACTAAGAGTTCATCTGCAGATCTCTGCTTGCCTGCTTAACATTGCTGCCTTGATGTTCCATTGTTGCCTAGAACTGAAGTTCCCAACATTTTGTTTGTAGATTCCTATTAACCTTCTAAATGTTCAGGAACCCTCAGTTTATCTCCACCACTCTCCCCAGACCCAAACCTCCTTTCCCTTGGTGCTAAGGCTGGCCCCAGTAGCTTTCTTTTATGTCCCTTCCCCTTCCTATCTCCACCAGGCTATTTCCATCCAGCCATTCCTCACCTCTCTGTTTTTCATTTTTTTTCTCTCTCCACCCTCTTCCAGACAGTTCTCTCCAGTTTCTCCCTCTTCCCTATCACAGCCATTTCCCTCTAGCTTTTTTCTCTTTTGTGTGTCCTGTTTTATTATGCCCCTCTGATTCTGGTCCATCATACACCAGGGACTCCACACACGTGATCCAAAATTTAGAAGCATTCAAAGGGTACCATAGAGATTTACTTTTGGTTACATTAGATATTGTCTCATTCTATATGAATATACCACAGGAAGAGGGGATCATTGTTGTTGAAGACACTTTACTTCAACAAAATAACCAACAGAGATGAATTCCAACTTTTTTTCTTATGCAGATGGCGCAGCTGGCACTGACAGAAAATTTCTTTTGGTTTGATGGGTTGTTTTACAAGCAGATTAAGGGGGTGGCAATGCAATCATTTATGGTGCCCGATGTGGCAAATCTCTGTTGCAGCTTTTGAAGCTAAATTCTTGACAAAGCATTGCTTTAAAGAGAATGTCAAACTGACAATGGTACATCAATGACATGCTCAAGCTGGGAGGGCGACCGTGCTTCCCTAGAAACTTTCCTCTGTTGGACAAACACACTCAATCACAATTTACAGTTTCAAGTGCATGTCAGCAAAAAAGTAGCTTATTTGGACATTAAGATAACTAAGGATGAACAGGGTTTCAAAACAGATCTATACCATAAACCTACAGACCGTGATAATTTCCTACGCTATCAAAGCTTTCATAATAGCTCGTTAAAGAACAATCTCCCAGTCGGCCAATTTCTTAGAGTTAAACCTATTTGCTCAGTAACTAGTAGTTTTGAGGATAGTGTGCAGTTTGCATGACTGGTTCACAGAAAAACAAAACCCTGCCAGGTTTGTGAAAAGAGCCTATGAGTGGGCTAAAACCACTGAACGTACCACACACTTTTCGGTAAGAGACAAACCACGTGTGGATAAAATAGTTTGCTCTTTACTCTTTTTTTACTCATTCAAAACAGATTTTAAAAATTATCCAAAAAGAATGGCACATTATTCAAACTATTCCTTCCTTTGCAACTCAAGAGGTTATGATTGCACACCGAAGGAATCCTAATCTCTCTAACCTCCTTGTGCCTTACCGGCCCCTCTTTGCCAACCCATCACTCTAGGACATTTTCGGTGTGGATCCTTTTCAGTCTGTATTCATGTCATTACCACGGAAAGCACTTTTGTCCATCCCAAGACACAATCTAGGTTTTCCTTAACCATTTTCATGAATTGCACTTCAGAGGATGTTATATTTGCTATTATATGTCCGTGCAACCTGCTATATGTTGGTAACACAAATAGCAATGTGAGGACATGTATTATCGAACATCACAGCTGCATCAAGCGCTGTATTCCTCAGAAGCCTTTAGTGGAGCATTGGACAACAGCTGGGCATGGTATTGCTGATCTTCTTGTTCTTAAGCAAGTACATCTTCATTGGCAGGGGAGGAGGGGGACGTAAACAAGACCCTTTTCCGCCTAGAACAGAAGCTCATTTTCCAAATGGATACTTTATATCCATCAGGTCTCAACCAGAACATAGATCTTGCTGCGTTTCTGTAGTTTGATTTTTTACCTGGTTTTGAGCTATTTATTTGCCCATTTATCTTGCTTTTTATTTTTTATGTTAGTAATTTATTTATTTATGTGTAGATCACAATCTGCCTTTAGTTTTTATGCTGTTATCTTCTCTTTGACGTTTTTTATTGGTCCCATGGTCAGCTTAGCATCTCGTAGGTTTCATACTAATTTTTTACCCTCTTCGTTCACCTCACACCTGTATGGTATATTTTAGTTTAATTTGTTACCTGTCAAGTGCTATCTCTACTCTTTAAAAAAAAATATATATTACCATTACTTTGATCTGTTTTATCTTTTTGGATATGTTCATACATTGAGCCATTATTGTTTTTGTGGTTTTGATTATGTTTTTACACTGGCTTATAATTGTTTATTTATGACAATTTATTCACTTACTGTAGAAGATGGATGGAGCCGAAGTCCGTCCTAAGTTTTCAGCTTTATATATAGTCCCTGTGATGTAATCTACCGGTTTATCTTTCGTTTGAACCATTTGAATGAGATAATGGAACTTTTTTTTATATATCCATTACGCCAGAGCCTACTATTTCAGTACATATATTTTCTATAAAGGTGCACAATAGATTTGGAGAAAACTGGCTTTTTATCCCCTTTCCTGTTGAGCTTCGCCTCAGTTGAGGTTGTGGCAGAATTTGGCTGATTGTTCTTTTCATGTCAGTTGTTTATTTTTGTGTCCCCTTCCTTATGCTTTTCCAGTATGTTTTGAATGCTTTGGGGAGTTTGTCTGGTGTATGGCGCATGGATGCGGCTATGCCTTGTGGTGCTGCCAGCGTCTCCAGTCTTACATCACTTTAGGTTTTAACATCATTGAAAACCATCTATTATAAGGTTCTGTATCCTCCAAATGGTTAATTCAGCATGAAACTGATTGGCTAACGGACACTTTTAACAAATGTAAGAATGGCGGTTTATATTTCTAACAATCCGCTTTTTTAATGATTGATGATAATTTGAAATTTTTGAAAATGAAATTCTGTCCCCACATTATACATTGCTCGGCTGTGACGTTAGTGTCACGTGATTGCTCAATTGTTAAAAAGAACAACTGCACACTTCTTTTTCCTTTTATATCATTGTTATTACGGAGTAAGGTATGTGCTGCAAAATTCACAGCATTTATTCCTTTTTTGGATACCTATGTTCCTTTCAATTTCGTATAGTAATTTTGTTTTTTGATATTTTCTGGTTGAAAGACACGTTGGGCGGCTTCTTTTTTTTACAAATGTGCCGGACGTTATCTTGGAAAAAACTTAATGTTTAAAGTGTGACCAATAAATACACTCCTAAGGACATTATTGATAGCAGTGCATTGCACATCACAATATTCCTTTTGCAGACATTTTTGATTTGGATCATATTGGTGGTAGTCCTTTCACCATGTCAAGTTTCCCACGCTTATAGAATCTCTCTAATGCTTTTTTATCCAGAACTTGTAACGCTTAAACATCACAGTGGGTAAATGTGACGTTGCTGAACAAGCTTTGAGATTATACTTTGATACAATGATTAAAGTTTTAATTATTATTATAAATGGCCCTTCAGCTACTGTCACATAAGAGTTACTGTGCATACACATATATATTTTTATGAATTTCTCATGTACACATCGTGTTCCTAATAAGAGAAGTTATGTAGTGTAGTCGTGGAGTTATTACTAATTGAGCCCGTTTTGGGTTGAACGGTCCTGACACAATTGTTGCCTTCCCGCTCTATCTTCTTTTGCTACACTTTGGCACTCCATAGACGGCTCCACATCTTTTTTTTAATTTCTTTAAATAATTTTTAAAAATTAATTATTCCTTTTTAGTAATGTATTATGATCTCTAGTATTCCTCTCCCTCTCCCTCCCTTTTCACTTTGCTCCAGTGGTTTCAGAGATTTTAGTCATTCTTGTAATTTGTGTCTCTCCCCCAGTTACTTTACTTATTTACAACTCAGATTTGTGAACATACTAGTGTGTTACTTTCTGAATGGTGAGTTTTTTTAGATGATATATTTATAATTTTATTGCATTTTATACTATACCAATTATGCATTTTCACTATTCCTTGGCACAGATGGTTTTTGTCAGATGTGTTTTTAAGATATTAATTTTGATTCCTTTTTGATATGTCATTGTTGGTTTTATGTCATGAATTTATACTGTTCTTAACATAATTGTTTTATATTAATTATTTAGATTATGATATGAGTTTGGCTTTTTACATATACACTATTTGTTTATATGTGATGATCATATTTACATATATTTGACTCTGATTTCATTATGTTATAATGATGACCTATGTTACATTGTGTGTATGTGTGTTTTTTGGAGGCCGAAACACGTGTTGGGCAGACCTATTGACCCATCAAAAAAGCTCTCATTCCTATCGGTGGCATGGTGTCCTCCTGCTTTTTTTGTACCTTATTCTTCTGCAGGTGGGGTGCTCCCCTCACTTGTCTAGAACTTAGCATATCCAGAGTTGAACTTCTTATTCCTCTGCAACCCTGCTTCCCCTTTTTTTTTAAATTCTCATTCACAACCTTGAGATCTTTTTGGACTCCTTTTCTTCTCTATGCACATTTACAATACAACCAAAAAGTACAGATCATTACCGCTCCTTTCTTCTCTCTCCCTACATCCCTCTTTGGGAACTCTGCTCATCAGGCAGATGCCTTCTTTCTGTGCCTTTCTCTTCCACTGCCATCTCCAGACTTTGTTCATTCCAACTTGCTGCACCCCAAGCCTGGAATAGACTGAGTGTTTTATCTGGTCGTATTCAAAACCAGGTTGCTTTTGAATCTTGACCCTTTATTCTCCACTTTATCGCCCATGTATGTTTTAACCATCTCTAGCCTCCTGTATTGTTTCGGTCTTGCATAGATTGTACGCTCTATTGAATAGGTATTGACTGGGTCATTGTCGTAGTAGGACATGCTAGAGAGATAAAGTTTCTAGATGAAATAAATGACCTGCTTCTTGAAGCAGCTGGTTCACGAACCTACAAGAGGGGAAGTCATTTTGGACCTAGTCCTCAGTGGAATACAAGATCTGGTGCAAGAAAAAAGGGTATTGGGGCCACTTATCAACAGTGATCATGACATGATCGCGTTTGATTTAATAAATGGAAGAAGGACGGCAAGAAAATCCAAGAAATTCTTTTAACTTTCAAAATGGAGATTATGATAAAATGAGGAAAAAGTTAAGAAAAAAACTAAAAGGAGCAGCTGCAAGGGTTAAAAATTTACATCAAGTATGGGTGGTGATTAAAAATACTATCTTGGAAGCACAGACCAGCTATATTCCACACTTTAAGAAAAGTGGAAAGAAGGCCAAAAAACTGTCAGCATGGTTTAAAGGTGAGGTCAGAGAGGCTGTTGAAGCCAAAAAAGCATCTTTCTGGTAATGGGGGAAAAAGGAGCCAAATGGCAAACTAGAAACAACATAACCATTGACAAGTTAGCTGCAAGGCATTGATAAGGCAGGCAAAGTGAGAATTTGAAAGAAAGCTTGCTGTGGAAGCAAAAACGCATAATAAAAACGTTTTCAAGTATATTTGTAGCCAAAAACCTGTGAGAGAGTCAGTTGGATCATTAGATGATAGAGGGGTAAAAGGGGTGGGCACTAAGAGGGGACAAGGCTATAGTGGAGAGACTGAATGGATTCTTTGCTTTGGTCTTTACTGAAGAAGATGTAGGGAAGTTACCCATGATGAGGTGATGCATCGGAAGAATTGAAAGAAATATTGATACACTGGGATGATGTATTACAACTATTTGATAAATTGAAAAGTAGCAAATCACCTGGACTGATGGTATACATCCAAGGATTTTGAAAGAACTGAAATATGAGATTGCAGACCTATTAATTCACCAGATTACTAAACTCATCTTTAATACCTGAAGATTGGCAAATGGCCATTGTAATGCCAATTTTTAAAAAGGGTTCCAGGGGTGATCCGGGAAACTACAGACCGGCGAGCCTGATGTCAGTACCAGGCAAAATGGTAGAAACCATTATAAAGAACAAAATTACTGAACATGTAGGTAGTCATGGTTTAATGGCTTTAGTCAAGGAAAGTCTTGTCTTAATAATCTGTTACATTTTTTGGAAGGTGTGAATGGTAGACAAAGCTGAGCCAGTTGATATAGTATATCTGGATTTTCAGAAAGTCTTTGACAAGGTCCCTCATGAGAGACTTGGCAAAATTAAAAAGCCATTGGATAGGAGACAGTTTGCTATTGTGGATCAGGAACTGGTTAAAAGTTAGTAAGCAAGCGGGTAGGGCTAAATGGCTAATTTTCCCAATGGAGAAAGGTGAATAGTGGAGTACCCCAGGGATCTTTTCTGGGTCTGCTGCTTATTAACATATTTATAAATGACCTGGAAATGGGAATAACGAGTGAGGTAATCAAATTTGCAAATGACACAAAATTATTCAAAGTTGTTTAAAAACTCAGGAAAGAACAAGACAAACTATGGTTACACAATGCAAGGTTCCACATTGGGAACCACCACTCGGGAAAAAGATTTAGGCTTCATTGTGGATAACATGTTGAAACCCACTGCCCATTGTGCAGCGGCAGCCAAGAAGGCAAATAGAATGCTAGGAATCATAAGGAAAGGAATGGAGAATAAAACAAAGTATGTTATAATGCCTCTGTATCGTTCCATGGTGCGACGACACCTTGAATGTTTTGTGCACTTCTGGTCACAATACCTTTAAAAAGGTTATAGCGGAATTAAAAGTACAGAGAAGAGCCACCAAAATGGTAAAGGGTATGGAAGGATACCTCTTTGAGGGGAGGCTTAAAGGTTAGGGCTCTTCAACCTCTAGAAAAGTCGGCTGAGGGCAGATATGCGTCTATAAATAAATGATTGGAGTGGAATGGGTAAACCTAGAAACATGATGACAGAAAAAGACCACATGGCTTGTCTAGTCTGCCCTTACATATCAACCACTACTACTCCCCTTTTTTCCTTAAGAGATCCTCTGTGTTTGTCCCATGCTTTTTTGAATTCAGATGCTGTCCTCATCTCTACCACCTCCACTGGGAGACTATTCTACGCATCTACCACTCTTTCTGTAAAGAAATATGTCCGCATATTTCTCCTGAGTCTATCCCCTTTCACCCTCATTCTATGTCCCCTAGTAGCAGAGCTGGCTTTCAATCAAGAGAGGCTCTCCTCCTATGCATTTATGCCACGGAGGAATTTAAACGTCTTAATCATATCATCTCTATCCCGCCTTTCCTCTAAAGATCCTTAAGTCTGTCCTCATATGCTTTATAATGAAGACCACTAACCATTTTAGTAGCCACTCTCTGTACAGACTCCAACCTGTTTATATCCTTTTGCAGGTGTGGTCTCCAGAGCTGCACACAGTACTCCTAAACGAAGTCGCACCAAAGACTCATACAGAGGCACTATCACCTCCTTCCTTCTGCTGGCCATTCCTCTCTCTAAGCACCCAAGCATCCTCCTAGCTTTTGCCGTTGCCTTTTCTACCTGTTTAGCTACTTTAAGATCATCAGAACCAATCACACCTAGGTCCTGCTCTTCTTTTGTGGACATAAGTACTTCACCCTCTATACTATATTGCTCCCTTGGATTGCTGCAGCCCAAATGCATGACCTTGCATTTTTTAACATTGAATCTCAGCTTCCAAGTTCTAGACCATTATTCTTCAAGCTTAGCTAGATCCCTTCTCATGTTATCTAAACTTTCCTGGATGTCTACTCTATTGCAGATTTTGGTATCGCCCGCAAAGAGGCAAATCTTACCCGACAGCCCTTCCGCAGTATCACTAACAAAATGTTAAAAAGAATCTGAATGGTGTCAAAGGCTTTACTGAAATCTAAATACACAAAATCTAGGGCGCTCTCTCGGTCCAACTCCCTGGTCACCCAGTCAAAGAAATCAATCAGATTTGTCTGACAAGACTTGCCTCTAGTGAATCCATGCTGCTTGAGATCCTGTAATCCGTTGGACTCCAGAAGCCTCACTATTTTCTCTTTCAGCAGCATTTCCAATAATTTACTCACCACAGAGGTTAGACTAATCAGACTAGTTTTCAACCACATCCTTTCTTCCGCTTTTGTGTAAAGGGACCACATGTGCCTCTCTCCAGTCCTCTGGCACTACTCCCGACTCCAAGAGGCATTGAAAAGGTCAGTCAGTGGAGCTGCCAGAACGTCCCCAAGTTCCCTCAGTATTCTTGGGTATATCCCATCTGGTCCCATCGCTTTGTCTACTTTAAGTTTAGCTAGTTCCTCATGAACACAGACTTCTGAAAATCGTTCAAGATGCCCATCACTTCTGTTCCTGTTTGTGGGTGTTTTCTGAGGTCTTGCTCATGGTTCTTCATCTGTGAACACAGAAGTGAAATATTTGTTAAGCAATTCTGCTTTAACCCCATCAGCTTCTACATATTCCTCCCCTTCACCCTTGAGTCTGACAATACCACTTTTGCCCTTCCTCTTCTCACCAATATATCTGAAAAATGTCTTATCCACCCCCTCATTTTATTGCATTGGCTATTTCCTCCACTTTTTGAATCTTTGCTTTCCTGACTACCTTGCTAGCTTCTCTAAGCTTTTCCAAATATAGATGCCTGTCTTCCTCTTTCTGTGATTTTATTTAATGCAGGCCTTCCTCTTATTCTTCACCTTTTCATCTACTTCTTTTGAAAACCATAGCAGTCTCCTTTTCCTTTTACCTTTATTTTACCATTTTAACAATATTCCCTTTCAGTTTTGCCCACTGTTTTTCTACATCCCCCCAGCTGTTCCCATCCCGCTAACGACTCCTTGAGGTATTGGCTTATCTTGGCAAAGTTAGTTTTCCTAAAGTCTAAGACCTTTGCTTTTGAAGGGATTTTATCAGCTGTAGTCCTAATACTGAATGACACCATCTGGTGATCACTGGATGCGAGATGATCTACTGTAACATCAGTAAGAACCAAGATCCAGTATGGCCCTTCACGTGTAGGTTCTATTACCAGTTGCCTGAATAGTTCTCCCTGTAGAGAATCCAGGATCTCCTTACTTGTAGGTGATACTGCAGCAGGGATGTGCCAATCAACATCCGACATATTGAAATCTCCTATCAGTAGCACTTCCCCTTTCCTGGCAATGCTGAGTATGTCTTCTATTAAATCTCCATCCACCTCTTCTCCCTGTGAAGGAGGTCTGTATATCACGCCAATGCAAATAGATTTCTCTTTCCCTCTTTCTAATTTAACCCACAGTGCCTCCTCTCTCCCTTTTAAGCCCTGTGTTTTGTGATAGTGACAGCACTGCTGATCAGATGGAATGGGAAAATAGTGAGCAGTCTGCCTTTAAAAGTAAGAGCAAGACAGGTTCCCATAGCAACAGAATGCTTTCAGCTAGAACGGAGCTCAGCCATAGTGCTGACGTAGAAGCTGAATGCAGCTCTGACTTCCACCTGAGTAACCAGAGGGCTGTGGCTGCAGGAGGAAGCCGTTTTAAACCGGCTTCAGAGTCAGACTTTAGCAGAGGGAACGCAAGGAACTCAAGGAACTGGAGGAGTTCAGGAAACTCGGAGTTCAAGGACCTCAGGATTAGAAGGAGGAAAGAGAAAGGAAGGCACAGAGAAGCCTCGACAGCAGTCTGAGCCACTCAAGCAGCAAAGGTACACAGGAAAGCAGCAACAAGGGAAACTTGGGAACCCAGGTCAAGTTGAGAAAGATTCTGGAAGGTCCATTTCCTTTAACCCTGAAACACTGGAAGCAAAGCCTCTGTGGAAGCTACCCGAGGGAAAGGTAAAACAGTTTGCCTGCACGAGGGGAGAAAGCTCTGAGTACAGAGAAGCCATTGCCAATAAAGAAGGTACATCTGCATTATTTCCTAACCAGAAGCTAGCTGAAGAAATAGTACAGCAGTTAAAAGCTAGTGCCAATAAGAGCAAAGATAGCACGGCTCTGAAAGCTGCTCATATTAGAAACATCCTTACCAAATGCTTTGAACCAGACATAAAGGCTGTAGTGAAAAGTTTAAGTAAGAACCAGTTTCCTGCCTTAGAAAAAGACTCTGCTAATGAGAGGGACGACTTCATAGGGCAGCTGCAAGAAGTTATCCACGAGTTGCAGTCTAAAAGTTCCTCAAAGCAGCGCTACAATGATTACAGTGAGGATATGATTATTGACCCAGAAAACAAGTCTGATATATCGGAGAGTTGTGAGATGGACTGTTCTCTGTGTAAGATTGACCATTTGGACTTACGTTAAAAGCTAACTTTGTATGAGGAAAATACAAAGTTGTTCTGCCTGTTTATTTGCTGTGAAGAAACAGTTTATTACCTGCTTTGTTTTCTGACTTTAATTTGCTCCTGATTTTCCTATTGTTTTGCCGTGCCATGTTTTGAGCCATTGAACCCATGTGCAAGGGAAGAATCCCCAAATAAAAATTTATCTGTTTAAAAAAAAGGACCCTCGTGCCACAACACATTTGTTGAATAGCTACTTAAACTACAACTCCCAGCAACCCTTGCTGCTATAGTAGTTGATAAGGATGCTTGAAAACATATAAGAGGTCGCCCTCGCCATAGAGCCATCGGCCCTAGGCGGGGGAACATAGGACAGATTGGCGTAGTTTTTCGGATTGGCACAAACACGCATGTACAGCAGAGGATTAAAAGGTGCAAGAAGAAGAGTTTTGAAAAACAAGCTAAAGAAGAGGTCTAGCAAGGCTACTTCCAAGAGAAGAAGGCGTGTCTGCTACAGGAAAAGACCCACGTTGGTTACAAGCTTGACGCACCACAAGTATCAGGTAATTGGTAGCTAACCAAGGGGTACCTGAGGATACTTGAGTGGGTATCAGTGTAGTTGGTGGGAAAGTTTATAAGACCCGCTATACTGTGGTACCGCACTTGGTGGTCGCGTTCTCTGCTTTGTCTTTTCAGGGTGGCAACAGAAATGAAGGAAGTACTCACCTGGATGGCATCCCAGTTCGAGCGCCAACGCGAGCTAGCCACGGAAGCTATAGAGCGAGCTACAGCCCAGATGGCAGCGCAGCAGCAGCCGCTCATGCAGCTGATGGAAGCTTGGATCCAGTCTGTGAAGAAGGAGCCAGAGCCTGTTCCACCTTCACCAGGTTCAGCAGAATTGAGCCAAGCTCATGCTTCAGGACCTTGGTCCAGAGAGGCATGGAACGTTGGGCGATTAACTGACAGAGACAATCTGGACGATTACCTTGAAACGTTCGAGCGAGTTGCTCACCTAATGAATTGGCCTAAAGACCAATGGGCGGTCAGGTTAGCAATGTCTCTCACGGGTGAGGCATTGACGGCTTACCAGACCGTACCACCAAATTTAGCCAATAATTATGATGAAGTTAAAAAAGTAATTAAAGATAGAGTAGGTCTGACGTCCTCAGTATACCACCATTTATTTAGAGAAGCTAAATTAATGCTGGGTGAGACGCCTAGAGCCTTACACTATCGCCTTAAAGGTTTGCTAAACAAATGGCTGGAACCGGAGGGTAAAAGCCTGGAAACAGTGTTAGATAGTATACTGTTGGAGCAGTACGTGAATGCTGTCCCAGAGAATGTCCGCACTTTCCTGACCTTGCAAGGTTGCAAAAGCTCCCAGGAGGCTATCATGCTCACTGAGCGATTCCTTGAAGCAGAAGGGAACGCCCAGGAGAAAAGCATATCTTCTAGGAGGACAACCAGTGCATTCTCAGAAAAGAAGGAAAGAATAACGAATGTTAATGCCTTGTGTTTGCCTGAATGTAAAGGAAGATATGTCAGGAAAACCTGCTTTAAGTGTGGTAGCGAGGAGCATTTACAGCGCAACTGTAGGGTAAAGATGGCGCTAGTGACCACTGACCCAGGACAAGTTAGAGAAGGTTTCCTCATAGCCGTGACAGTCCAAGGGGTGAGCGCAAACGCCTTACTGGACTCTGGTTCCGATCAGAGTATGGTTTCACGTGGCCTTTGGAAAAAGATAGAAGCCCAATGTATAACCATACCTGATCTACCCAATGGCACTGTAAAAATCCGCTGTGTGCATGGCGCGGCATCCTCATACCCTATTTACAAACTCCTAGTGAAAGGATTGGGAATAGGAAAAGAGATTCCCCTAGCCATAGTCCCACACCTGCCACATGAATTGGTATTAGGCCGAGATTGGCCCCCATTTCAAAAAGGTCTTCAACAACACGTACGGATAAGAGAGGGGATGGTTTCCACGAGAAACCAGGCGAAAGCCTTGGAAGATGAAGGAGAATCTTCAACGGCAGGGCAAATAGATTTACCTTCTCACGAAGACCTAATCAATACTCCAGGTGATAAGACCAGGAAGAGTAAGGGAGAAAAACGCAGGGAGCGCCAGACTCGCTCTCAGAATAGAGCGGAGGTTAGGGCCGGGTTAGAATTACCATGGGTCCCTGCTGAGCTGATGGACAGTTTCCCCTCTTTTCCTAAAGAGCAACAGGCTGATCCAGCTCTTAGTCAAGCTTTCAAATACGCCCAAGAAGGAAGGGATACATTGCCAAGGTTTTTCCTGGATGAGGGTATTCTATTCAGGGAGAGTTTAGAACCAGCTACAGGTAATATACGTAAGCAGCTGGTAGTACCTATTACCTTTAGAACCTTGGTATTGAGACTTGCCCACGATCATCCCATAGGAGCGCATAAAGGTATTCAAGGAACCTTAGACCAGGTATTAGCACGATTTTACTGGTCAGGCGTATTTAAAGAGGCTACTAAATTCTGTGAAGCCTGTCCCTCTTGCCAGAGGGTTTCCCCAATTAAGTCAACAGAAGTACCACTGATTCCGGTACCAGTAATTGCGGTACCCATACATAGAATAGCGGTAGACATAGTGGGTCCCATGATTAAAACGCCGCGTGGCTATCAATATATATTAGTTATGGTGGATCACGCAACGCGATTCCCCTGGGCGGTCCCCTTACGCAGCATTTCATCCCATACGGTGGCGGCAGAACTAATAAAATTGTTCTGTGAGGTGGGATTCCCGAAAGAAGTATTGACCGATCGTGGCAGCAATTTCATGTCGCGCTACTTAGCTAGGGTGTGGGACGCCTTTGGCATCTGACATGTCAAGACTGCAGCCTACCACCCGCAATCCAACAGGTTAGTTGAAAGATTTAACCAGACGTTGAAGAGTATGCTAAGACGGGGGTTGGAGGGTCACGCGCAAGAGTGGGACACCCTACTGCCATTTGTGTTGTACGCATGCAGGGAGAGGAAGCAAGCGTCCCTAGGAACCTCTCCATATGAACTAATGTATGGATGCTCACCGAGAGGTATCCTCGATATCCTCCGGGAACAGTGGATAGAACCAGGGGCCGAGGAAATTGCTGTGCCCCAGTTTTTGAGGGACTTAAGAGGCCGTCTAGCACGAACATCCCAAATAGCAGAGAAAAACCTAAAAGCTAGTCAACAGAAACAAAAAGATTACTACGACCGCAATACCAAGCCTTGCCAGTTGGCTCTAGGCGAAAAAGTTATTGTTAGGGTACCCGGAGCTGTACCTAAGTTTTAAAGGCAGTAGAAAGGACCCTTTCGCGTAGTAGAACAAGTAGGTCCTGTGACCTATGCCGTACAGAATAGGAGAGGCCGTAGGCAGATTTACCACGTTAATCTGCTGAGCCCATGGCATGAAAGGGTAGCACTCTCTCAGCTGGTTACACATTCCCATAGATACCTGGAGAACAAGGGGGACGTCAACAGCTTATCCAGGATTACATGCTGTGAGGATGTCATCAACCCAGCCTGTAATATCTTAAGGGGGGAATATGTGATAGTGACAGCACTACTGATCAGATGGAATGGGAAAATAGTGAGCAGTCTGCCTTTAAAAGTAAGAGCAAGACAGGTTCCCATAGCAACATAATGCTTTCCGCTAGAACGGAGCTCAGCCATAGTGCTGACGTAGAAGCTGAATGCAGCTCTGATGACTTCCTCCTGAGTAACCAGAGGGGTGTGGCTGCAGGAGGAAGCCGTTTTAAACCGGCTTCAGAGTCAGACTTTAGCAGAGGGAACACAAGGAACTCAAGGGACTGGAGGAGTTCAGGAAACTCGAGGAGTTCAAGGACCTCAGGATTAGAAGGAGGAAAGAGAAAGGAAGGCACAGAGAAGCCTCGACAGCAGTCTGAGCCACTCAAGCAGCAAAGGTACACAGGAAAGCAGCAACAAGGGAAACTTGGGAACCCATGTCAAGTTGAGAAAGATTCTGGAAGGTCCATTTCCTTTAACCCTGAAACACTGGAAGCAAAGCCTCTGTGGAAGCTACCCGAGGGAAAGGTAAAACAGTTTGCCTGCACGAGGGGAGAAAGCTCTGAGTACAGAGAAACCATTGCCAGTAAAGAAGGTACGTCTGCATTATTTCCTAACCAGAAGCTAGCTGAAGAAATAGTACAGCAGTTAAAAGCTAGTGCCAATAAGAGCAAAGATAGCACGGCTCTGAAAGCTGCTCATATTAGAAACATCCTTACCAAATGCTTTGAACCAGACATAAAGGCTGTAGTGAAAAGTTTAAGTAAGAACCAGTTAAGGACTTCCGGTGATGCGGTGAGCCGGAGCAGACGCATGCTGCTCGGGCTCTGGGCCCCTTCACCCCTCCACCACAGATTTATGCGGTGATCGGGGCTGCATTCGGGGTTCTTCGCCCCCCCTGGGCCCCCCCCGCAGAAGCCGCTATTGGGGCCGGTGCCCCGGAGCCCTCCGTCTCCCCCGAAGAGATGATGCTTGGAGGCGGCCTGGATTTCGGCGGCAGACGCCGCGCAGGGAGTGCGGCTGCAGTGTGAGTGAGGTGAGGTGGTGCGGGGGTGATTCCAGCGGCGGTCGGAGCGGGGTTCTGCGGCGGCGGCGGCCCTCGGACTGCGGTATCCTGCCCCCCCCCCCACATGTATCTACCAGCCAGGCCCGGCGAGTGGGGCCAATGCGGCAGCTGCTGAGGGGACCGGGGGCTGTTGCAGGGCCTAGATCGGGGGCACCACTTGCCTTCCAGCCTCTCTGAGAGCTCCTTGAGGGCAGAGCAGCCCACCAGAAGATCAGAGCACCCACTAGAGGGCTCGTGGGCCTGATACAATCCTCTGTCTTCACCACGCAGACGTCTGGGTCCTGAGCCTGGCCTTAGGCACACTGAGTTCGAGCTGCACCCCCCCCCCCCTGCCTCTGGTCTTCGACGGATGCCCTGTTACTACTGCGCCTCCGGCCCGCGACAGCCTTTGCCCCGCACTCTGGGCCCCCCCCCCCCGGCACATCGGTTTCTGAGACCTGAGCCTCCTGTCCGAAAAGTCCGAGCCGGTGACTTGTGTCCTCCTCTCAGCACTCCTGAGCCTGTGACCTGCGCCCTGCCCTTGGCTCTTGGAGGATTGCGACTGCTCACTACATTCGACACCCGAGAGTTGGGGACTCCTTCCTTGCCCCCCGGCACCTCGACGCCTGTGACACGGGCTCCCCTCCCCCCTTCTTCTAGCGAATAGCGGCCCGAGACCTAAACTCTTTCTCCAGCGCTCGGGGGGACTTGAGCGCACCAGAGGCCTCGGAGATGGCGGCGAAGGGAGGCCGTCGGGTGGAGAGGGAGAAGACCCCCCCTACCGCCAAGGGGGGGGGAACAGTCCTCGCCGCTGAAGGGAGAGGCCAGGGCTGCAGCGGGGATGGTGGACGAAATCTCCCTGGCCGTGGCGGGGGTGCTGTCCGCGCAATTCGACGACCTGCGGGGCCGCATGGACCTCATCCAAACCTCAGTGGAGGCCCTGGGCGGCCGACTGCAGGAGGCGGAACACCGGATAGAGCGTTCCGAAGAGCATGTGCTGGAGCTGCAACAGGAGATGGCCCGGATGAAAAAGTTACTCCAGGGGCAGGAGGCCAAGCTAGACGACCTTGAAAATAGGTCCCGCCGGAATAATCTGAGATTTCTTGGAGTTCCGGAAGTTATAGAGGACCGGGACCTACAATCCTACGTAGAGGACCTGGTGAAACAAATTCTGGAGAACGACCCCGAGGGCACTTTAATCCAAATTGAGAGGGCACACTGGGTCGGGCCTAGGAGAACCAGTGAGGGCCGACCTAGAGTGGTTCTAGCACGGTTCCTGCGATTCCGACAGAAAGAAGCAGTCCTACGGGCCGCGCGAAAGAAAGGGACTATTCAAAAAGTAAGAACCAGTTTCCTGCCTTAGAAAAAGACTCTGCTAATGAGAGGGACGACTTCATAGGGCAGCTGCAAGAGGTTATCCACGAGTTGCAGTCTAAAAGTTCCCCAAAGCAGCGCTACAATGATTACAGTGAGGATATGATTATTGACCCAGAAAACAAGTCTGATATATCGGAGAGTTGTGAGATGGACTGTTCTCTGTGTAAGATTGACCATTTGGACTTACGTTAAAAGCTAACTTTGTATGAGGAAAATACAAAGTTGTTCTGCCTGTTTATTTGCTGTGAAGAAACAGTTTATTACCTGCTTTGTTTTCTGACTTTAATTTGCTCCTGATTTTCCTATTGTTTTGCCGTGCCATGTTTTGAGCCATTGAACCCATGTGCAAGGGAAGAATCCCCAAATAAAAATTTATCTGTTTAAAAAAAAGGACCCTCTTGCCACAACACATTTGTTGAATAGCTACTTAAACTACAACTCCCAGCAACCCTTGCTGCTATAGTAGTTGATAAGGACGCTTGAAAACATATAAGAGGTCGCCCTCGCCATAGAGCCATCGGCCCTAGGCGGGGGAACATAGGACAGTTTCCATAGCTTTAATATTATTTTTTACATACAGTACCACTCCTCTTCTCCTTCTTCCTAGCCTGTCCTTTCTGAATAAAGTATAACCTGGTATAGTTACATCCCAGTCATGGTTGTCCATGAACCATGTTTCTGTTACTGCCACTAAATCAAAGTCAGCCACTTCCATTAAAGCCTCAACATCTGGGATCTTATTTCCCATGCTATGGGCATTTATACACACTGCTTTCCATATGTTGCCCCTTTTTACCCGTTTTCATAAAGGTATTTAATGTTTCACTTACTTGGGTAATTTATTTTCACCCATCCCCAATGAATGCTATTGAAGACATTTCGACCCTTCTTGGATAGATGGACGCCATCTCTGCTCTGCAACCCTTGGAACAGGATCCCATGGTCCAGGAAACCAAAATGCTCTCTGACACCATCCACGCAGCCATGAATTTATCTCCAGGATGCGAGTTTCTCTGCCTTGGTCTTTACCCTCAACAGGGAGCATTGAAGAGAACACCACCTGCGCACCAATCTGCTTCACCCTCTGTCCCAGAGCCCTGAAGTCACTTTTGATATGCTGAGAGGGATTCCTGACAGTGTCAGTTGTGCCGACATGGATGAGCAATATTGGGTAATAGTCAGTGGTCTTGATGAGTCTCTGCAAACTTTCCGTAATGTAGATCGATTTGTTTATGCCATCAAAAAGTAGAAAAACTGAGACATGTAATGAAGCTACAGTGTAACCCATTTAAGACTAATAAGATAAAATATTTTTTCACTCAACGTGTAATCAAACTCTAGAATTTGTTACTGGAGGACATAGTAAAAGCTATTGGTTTAGCTGGGTTTAAAAAAGATCTGGATAAGTTCCTGGAGGAAAGGTCCATAAACCATTATTAAAGAGGACCCGGGATATCCACTTCTTGCCCCAATACAAGTATTGTGGAACCTGTGTGTCTTTTTGTGAAATTGCTAGGTACTTATGACCTGTATTGACCACTGTTGGAAACAGGATACTGAGCTTGATGGATCTTAGTCTGACCCAGTTTCGCATATCATATGTTCTTATGTACTATACAGAGACCTTTGGTAGCTTCAATACAGCACTAATTTCTCACTTTGGCTTTAGTTCCTTGAAGGAGAGCCCAGTGTATTTTAGATTCTTATTTTTATTACACTAGGAAGTATAGTCGTTACTTAGGAATTTCACTTCCTATTTTGCACAGTAGCAATATGATTTCCACAGTTTGTGTTGCAGAATTCTGTTAGGTAAGCAAATCTTTCATCATGATATACATTTGATAGTTTATAGTCTTCCTTTCTCATTCCCGGCAGTGGAGAGTGTCTTTGTTAGACAAGGTTCTAAATTTTCTGGTTGGACTTTGGAAGTAACTATTTGATCCTATAATTATTAAATTAGATGTATAATAATTTTCTATAAATTAAAACTCTGACCATATTTGGGGGATATTTATTAAGGTGCAATAAAATCTTGGCCTTTTCTCGTCGGCTTCTGCCCATCCACAAAGAGGCATGCTGGCCAGATTCCCGAGGGTTTCGGGCCTCTCTTTGTTGCCGGCCTGGAAAACGTTTCTTCCCCTCTATATCTGGGCTTTGGGCTCATTCTCTGTCCTTTTGTGGAGCATTTGCGCCCAGGGATTCTGTCCCTTCCAGAGTAGGACACTCCCTGGCTGCATAATAAAGGTTTGGGGGCCCATTCCCTCGTTCCTCCAGCTGGAGGCAGGCTTGGCGTTTTCTTTCAGGAATGGGCCCAAGTTACCAAGGATCGCTGAGTGCTAGACACTATTCAGTTCGGCCATGTCCTGGAGTGCAAAGAGCCGATTCCAGATGCCTTTGTCATCTCCCCTTGTGAGTTTGTGATCAAAGTGCCTCTGTGCAGGCCACCTTGGACAAGTTGCTGCACCTAAAGGCAGTGGTGCCCATCCCGCCGGACAAGCGGGGCAAGGGCAGATACTCCATATATTTTGTGGTGCCCAAAAGGACAGTTCTTTTTGGTCCATCTGGACCTCAAGGGGATCAACAAGCACTTGCACATCCTGCATTTCTGAATGGAAACCTTGTGCTCCATGATTCAAGCATAGAGAGACCTTGGCTTCTCTGGATCTGGCCGAGGAATATTTTCATATCCCGATCTGGGCGGATCAACAGCAGTATCTGCATTCTGCCATGCTTGGCTCTCACTTTCAGTTCGCTGCCCTCCCTTTTGGGCTATCCATCGCCACAAAGACGTTCTCCAAGATCATAGTGGTAGTGATGCCCAGGGTTCTGTGTCCATCCATATCTGGATGACTGGCTCATCTTGGCCCATTCCTTTTAGAGGCTTTTCGGGTGACATCCTGAGTGGTGTCCTCGAATGGATGATCATTTGGGGAAAGAGTCAGCTGTTGCCTTCCCAGTCCTTGGAGTTTCTGGGAGCATGTTTCAGCGCTCAAGTGGGCAGAGTTTTCCTGATAGAGGAGAAAGTCAAAAGACTGTTTGATTGCCTGGCGCTGTTCTATGTGCAGCAGGCTCCTAGATTCTGGAGTTATCTTCAGCTCCTTGGATTGATGGAGGTGACTAAAGAGATGGTGCAGTGGGCGTGTGCTCACATGTGGCCTTTCCCTATTGACTTTGTAATCTCCATGTTCTCGGCTTGGATGATTTCTCCTGGATCCTGCTCATAACAGATGCCAGTTTCTCTCAGGCTGCGGAGCCCATTGCCAAGACCATCTCCAGGAACAAGCAGGAATTTAGTCTTAACATAATGGGTGACGTCGGTACTGACTGAGCCCGCGTGGGAACGCTCCCCACCGTCCAATCGGAAAGCTTTTGGGAGCATCCCACTGCACCTGCATAGCTGCCTTCCCGCCTTTCCAGCTCTCCCTCCTTAGTTCTTCTTTTTCTGCTGAGCCAACTGTTAGGAATTTTCTGCGGTGACAGGAATTGCTGGTTTTTTTTTCATTTATTTATGGTTTGTGTCTGCCTTCCATTGACGCTGGTACCGACTTCCGTTGGTTCTTTCTTTCTTTCTCTTAAAAAATAAAAAATCTGAAGAAAATAATTTCTTCTTTTCTTCAGGCGCATCAATGGCATCTTAGGCCTAGGCCTTCCGTTTTGTCACAGACACAATGGAAAAACCATCTAATGGTTTTAAGAAGTGTTTTAAGTGTGGCGTGTACTGCTCATGAATATGTTGCCCATTTAAGACAACACTTGCAAAGTGCCTTTGCCTTTGCCCAAAAGAATTTGGACACTGCTGCTAGGGGTAGGAAGGCCTACTATGATTTGAGGACTACCTCTAACGAATACCAGATTGGCGATAAGGTATTCTACTACAATTTTGGTAAGAATAAGGTCAAAGACTGTAAATTTCTACCTAGCTGGAACGGTCCATTTCCTATTGTGGATAAAGCCTCCCCTGTAGCTTATCAAATTCGAATGAAGTCCAGTACTGAGAGGGAAGGCTCCCTTAAATGGGTCCACATTAATCAGCTTAGACCTTGTCATCCCAGTAAGCTCCTTCCTGAAGAACCTCTTGATGGAGTGAGTGATGCTAACCTTGAGGCAGCATAGCCTGTTTGTCTTCTTTTACAGATGGAGTCCCGGACTTTGAAGGTCCTGTTCCTGATTTTGCTGTTAGCGGGATCCGAGGTTGCCAGATTGATTGAGCCTGGCCCTCTTTCTGGTGTCGTGCTACAGGATGCGCCTGGTCTCCTGATTACACAGTCCCAGACTGTCACACAGAATGTTTTTGTGTCCCTAGATCCCCGACATGTGTTACAGAAGCATTTTGAATCGTCTGTTGCACGCACCACTAATATACGACAGTACCTAATCTCGGCATGTGCCAACGCTCTAAAGACATTCATTGGTTGTGTCCTGGTAAACCTTTCCTGAAGGACACTTCTACGGCTCTTTGTGGGTTGTCTGCTGAAAATGTGAAAGAACAATGTAAAGTTACCATGACCAAGTACGATGACTTTTCAGAGACAAAAGTTGCTGTTGTCAACAATGTTTGGCTGGTTAGTACCCCTTTGAGTGAACTCCTGGTCACCATGAATAAACATAACATTCATAATAGAGTTCCTCTACCCTGCAATGTTTGCTTGATTAATGTTCCCAAGAACTCCATTGTTAATGTTGGTGGAGTTTCCTTGTTTTATCTAGATGCTGACCCTGTTTCGACAGAGCTCCAGATATTTGATGTGTTTCGCGGTCATGAGATTGACTTCACTGCAGCCTTGACCTATCTTTTGGACTATAAGGACTCTCACACAGTTGAACTGTCCATTGACCAGGACGACCTTGCCATTGCTGATTATAACTTTGATTCACGAGATATGGACATTTTACAAACTGATTTTATGTCACATGTCATTGTTCCTGGTCTTTTCTTTCTGTTGGTGCTCCAGTTTCTTATCTCTTTGTATCAACAGAGACAGATTCGTACTCTTCGTCGCTCTATGCATCCTGCACCTCTGCTGCCTGCCATGCGTCTGCAGGATTTGCTGGAATGTCACACTTTTGAATAAGTGTCACCATTTTCTTTGAAAGTTATCCATTGCTCTTGATTGAGTTGTGTTTTTTTCATAGATAGCATGTGTTTATTTTACTAACACAGTTACACATGGCTTCTCATTACTTTTGAGTGTTCACCTTGGTGTTACACTAACACATATTGCATTATTGATATGCCTATTTGGTTAAGGTACACTATCTACTCTTGAGTTTGATGTTCACCTGCCTTATTTTCATTGACTTGACTGTATCTCTGTCATTTTATTTTGACTTCTTTTATTGCTTGAGTGTATTCACTATATTATTCCTCATGCGGTATTGCTTTTGTGCTTGATGTATTATCCGCTTATCATGCCTTAGTCAACCATTTGTCATTTGGTTCTGACCTGCACGGTAGTACTGCTAGTTAGGCTTTGTACGATGGAGTGTACTCCCTTGTAGCATCCTCCATCTTACAAGGGGGGGGGGGGGGAGATGTAGGGCTGGTATCCCTGCAATTCTACATGCAAATCTCCGGCCTGCTCAGCAACTCAGGCCTGAACCAAACTGAACAGACAAGATGGATTCTTCACTACACTTTTGCTGTGTTCAGCTACAAACGAACTCTAAGCAACTGCTTGCGCAGCGTTTCTAAGTGTGCATACAGAAGCTATTGTCCGTGGCTGGCCTTGGACACTTGTACATGCCCAGAAGTTACATACTGTTGCCTCTGCCTGACTTCTTACTAGGGCAGCTTCTTGCAAACAAAGGAGCCAATCATCTACCTCCTGATTCGCTGAGAACACCTCAGACTGCCTGGTGCCAACCAATCATCGGACCTATGACGGCGTATTCTAACAGAGAATAATACAGTCTGCACTGGAACTTTAGTGAGAGAGTTGGGGGCTTTTCCCACCTGGATATACAGACTTCTGCACCGGTTCCTTCCTGCTGTGCCCTGATTCCTGTGCCCTGAGCCTTGCACCCTGATTCCTGCGCCCTGAGCCTTCCGCCAGACGGCCACTACGTGTGGGCTAGGCCGTCCTCCAAAGGTCTGAGATAAGACTTTCACAGATACCTCCGGTTCGGACTTACTGCGGCTCGCCTGACGGGGCTGGAGCCTGCAGTAGCTAACAGCTGCCTCCTTGGACGAAGCTGTTCCTGAGTGCCCGACGGAGCTAAGGTACTGGCTTATCTCTCCTCTCCTGGATGGGCAAGGGGTTAGCAATATATTTCTTACTTTTCCTCAGTGCAGAGCGAATCAGTGACGTCTGGTTACTAATCAGTGATTTATTACGTTGTCCAATTGTACATCTGTACTATAACCAATTTTCTACCTCATGTTTCTAATTAGCTATATGTGTGTGTGTATATTTTCTACCTGGTTGCCTATAATAAAGTCTAATATATATCTGCAGACCAGACTTCTTTCGTGGCTCATTGCCAGAATAACTCACCGAACTTTGGGCTGGGTATTAGTAGCTATTTCCCCTGGACAACAGAGAGTCTAACTTATTTTTGTGCTACTAATAATCCCTACAGGCGGTACCATCTTGTCCACAGACACCCATGACTGCTGTCTAAAATTCTTAGGGCCTGATCATCAGCCATCAGAATGTCCTCTCTCTGTAGAAAGATGACGAAGAGAGGCCTATAGAATCGAGCTGCAAAGCTGGGCACCCTCTTTGCCTCCGACACCGACACCGTCTCTTTAGCATCGATGTCATAGAGGGCTTCATCTTCCTCGCAAGAATCTCAGGAATCAAAACCTAAGTCTTCATCGAAGGTTGGCCGCCCCCTCAAGGATAGATCTCCTCCTAAGCATCAAAATGTCTCGGGCGTTGCTCTGGAGGGGGGCACACCAGCCAAATAATCCCGGCGGGAGGACCTTCCCTCCAAAGTTTTAGTGGGGTCCCAGGATGCTCCCGAGGCCTCCACTGGAGAGCTCCTGGTGCCATGCTCAGGGACGTGACCCACAATTCAGGTAATGATACCCAAGCATCGGCAAGCTCCATGGATTAATGTATCCTTGCCATTGAGCGGAGCTTAGTGGCTTTACTGGCGGCCTTGGTTCCAGTAAAACCCTTACAGTCAGTTCCGTAGGTATCCATACCGGCTTTTGTGCCAATACAACCTGCATCAACTTTTGTGCCGCTTTCCATGCTACTGCCCATGCCGGCCCTCGAATCTGTTTACGGTACCGAGGTTTCGACCACAAAAATTCCAAATGCCAGCTTCGACTGGTACCGAGTTCGTATGGAGCGGGAGCATCCTGCCCAACGATACTTTGAGTCCGGATTCTGATTCATCGGATGATGAATCGGCCGATACTCGAGACATGCAAACTCTTCCGGAGGACCCATCTCTGTCCCCACAACGCCACATGTCCCCACCAGAGGACATGTATTTCCAAGACTTTATTCACGATGTGGCTAGGGGCCTGTCCATAACAGGGACATTGGAGAAAGAGAGAATACCCAACAGCTCCAAAAGAGGTGGCTATGCTCTCTATCCATCGGATTCTTCACGACCTCATGCTTCGTATGTGGGAGACACCTCTAATTATTTCTCCCCATACCCGACGGCTAGATACCATGTACCGGAGTGTCCTGGTTTTCAAAAGACACAATTGCCCCACCATTCCATTGTAGTGGAATCAGCAATTCATCGGATCAAGAGCGTGAAAACATATTCCTCGAAAACCCTCGATGCTTTTGGTTGACGACGTTTTCAGGCCTCCATGCTATTGGCCAGAATTCTTACATACTCTGTATAGATATATTCCATAGAGAGGTGGCTAAAGATTTGGAGTTAATGGCTCCTCTTCTCCCCGATGACAAGGAGGTGGATTATCTCACCCTTCTGAAGCATGCTCAGAATGTTTCAAAGTTTGTTAACGGAGCAAGTTTTGATTGCTTTGAGTGCATCAGCAGGACTTCATCCATCTGCATCCATGCACACAGGATTGCTTGACTCCAAGCATCGGATCTTGAGCAATATGTTCAAGACAAGATGGGTAATATTCCTTACACCGGTGAAAACCTCTTTGGCAAGGATTGGCAAGATAAGGCCTCTCAGTTGTTGTCTGAGAACACTACCCTAAATAGGCACTCTAGATCTACTGCCAACCCAGCAAAGAAAGCTTTCTTAAATAAAAAGAAGTACTATCCTTCTTATACCCCTGCTGTTCAGTGTCAACATCATGCTCCTCATAAAGGGCAACAGCCTCCAAAACAGCAAAAGAAGGCTGACTCCCAAGTCTCAGCCACCTCAGCAGACCCAGACTGGGTTTTTGACTCCTTTCTAGAGAATATAGCTGTCCTGCCTCTGGAGAATCCCAACCCTGTCCACATTCCCAGTAGACTGTCACTATGCCCACAGGTGGCATCTCATCACCTCGGAGCAGTGAACATTATCCGTAGTGCGGGAGGGATACACACTTCATCTACAAAGTCTATGGCCCCCCCCCCTCCTCGACATCATCAAGAGAGTTCCATTCTCAACCTCCTCTCACTGCTGTGTTACTACAAGAGGTCACTTCCCGTCTACTGCAGGTTGCAATAGAGGAGTTTCCAACATTCCAGCAGGGATTGGGCTTCTATTCTCCCTGCTTTCTTATTCCAAAGAAAACGGGGGGGGGGGGGGGGGGGGGGGTACAGGCCCATTCTGGACCTCGGGAAACTAAACAAGCATCTCCTATGGGAGAAGTTCAAGTTGATCTCCCTGGGGACCCTTCTTCCCTATCTCCAGAGTCAGGACTGGCTCTGTTCTCTAGATCTAAAGGAAGTGTGCACTCATATTCTTATCCATCCAGAGCACAGAAAATTCCTGCGCTTCATGTTTCAGGGAAGACGCTATCAATAGAGTCCTGCCTTTCGGCCTTGCCTCACAAAATGCATGGCGGTAGTAGGGACTCTAGGGATATTTGTCTTACCTTTCTTAGACAACTGGCTCATAAGAGCAAGCACCTCTTATGAGGCCAATCTGTCCTTCTCATGCACCATGCAGGTGTTACAACATTTGGGGTTTGTCATAAATCTTCCAGAATCCCAACTCATCCCCTGTTAAACGCTAGAGTTCATAGGGGCCCTCTTAATACTCAGCAGTCAAGGGTATTTTTGCCCCAGCTCTGCTGTGCTCGGCTCAATCTGTTAGCATCTCAAGCATGCCTCAAGAACCTTCTTACTGCTCGAGAAATGCTACAACCTCTGGGTCATATGGCATCAACGGTGTATGTAGTTCCATATGCCCGTCTACACAAGCGCAGAGCCCAATGGACACTGGCATCCCAGTGATCTCAAGCATCAGGTCACCTGGGGGACAAGATAAGTCTCTACCCTTCTGATCTCGTCTCTCCAGTGGTGGCGATCTCCAGAAAATCTCCTTGTAGGGTCACCTTTTCAGATGCCAGCACATCAATGCACCCTGACAATGGCTGCATTCAAACTGGACTGGGGAGCCCATCTCGGATCTCTCTCTACTCAAGGACTCTTGTCTCAGCAGGAGTCACAACTCCACATAAATCTGCTGGAGCTCAGAGCTATTCTCAATGCTCTCAAAGTCTTCCATGACTATATTCATTGCTGCAGAGTCCTAGTCCAAACCGACAATCAAGTAGCCATGTTCTGCATGAACAAGCAAGGCGGAACATGTTCTTGTACGCTCTGCAGTGAGCCTCTACATCTCTGGTCCTTTGCCCTACATCATTGCATTCACCTCCATGTGGTGTATCTCCCGGGCAAGCACAAAATCTTAGCGGACAGACTAAGTCGAATTCTTCTCCCCCACGAGTGGCCTCTTCATGTTGACAAAGTCTCTTACATTTTTCAGATCTGGGGGACTCCAGGGATAAACCTGTTTGCAAGTCCTCAGAATGCCAAGCTCCCTCGCTTCTGTACCAGGACCTCCTGCGCCAGACAGCCAACAAGTGGATGCTTTTCACCTCCACTGGGGTCAGGGCTTCCTGTATGCCTTCCCTCCCATTCCCCTAATTCCAGAGACTCTTTTCAAACTCCAGAGGGACAGGGGCTTCAGGATACTCGCCCCGCGCTGGCCACGTCAACCATGGTACCCTCTCCTTCTATGTCTGTCTCAGTCTCAACCTTTAGATCTGGGGTCTGCTCCAGATCTCCTCTCTCAGGAGGAGGGGACGTTGCTCCATCCCAATCTGCAGTCTCTCCATCTCACAGCTTGACTGCTAAAGGCATAGCCTTCCAAGGTATTAACCTTCCCCAGGTGGTAAGGACATCCTCTTAGCTTCTAGGAAACCATCCACCAGGCGGTCCTACGCTTTCAAGTGGCGTAGGTTTTTTTTCTGGTGTTCTCAGAAGAATCTTAATTCCTTGTCAGCTCTGGTGGAGGCAGGGGCGGCCCAAGGGGGGTGCGGGGCCATGTGCGGAGACTCGGTGCGGGGCCTTATTTGCATACATATTTGCATAATGTTACCAAACACTAACTTTTAGTAAACATGTCTCTTAATGAGTGTATGGATAAAGAAAGACTAAAAGATTTCTACATTACTATAATCCAGTGCCAACCGCCAGGCACATTAGGAACTACTACAAACGCTGCCCATTTAGAACCCATAGCAAACCCGCTGTATCCTGACAGCATTACCAGGACTCACAAAGCACCAGACCCTACCTATCAAAAGGAAACACTGCAAATATTAAACCAGTACATTTCAGAGAATACTGGGGAAAGAGAACAAGTGGCAATGTCAAATAGGAATTACATAAACAGAATACCTCAGCTCAGTTACACATGCAGAACATAGACCATCACCAAACAAGGAATCGCAATTTAGAAACAGGAAGGCAATAATTAAACTGGGAACCCCAAAAGCCAAACTTGGAATGTACAACAACACTGTAGAAATAAAACTATAAATCAATTTCCTCTTGTACCAAACAAAGCGCAGACGTTAATGATGCACATTTCCCAGAGCTTTCATATTCCAGTTAATAAATTCAAAATAAAGAGATATTTCTACCTTTTGTGCATTTTTTTTCAGTTGCAATTGCTCCAGCCACTTTCTTCTGGTTTCTTCATGTTTTCTGCTAACTCTCCATCGTCTGCTGTCCAATTGTCCTTTCTTCTCTTCTAGTTTTCTTTCCATCCTCTCTCTCTACATCTGCTTTAACATACTAATCTTTCTCCTTTTGCTCTTTCCTCATTCTTCTTTCATCCACACAAATTTTACCCCTCCATCCTCAATCCCCACTTACTCTCCCAATACCCGGCCAATTGTAGATTTTTCATCCCTCCCACACAAAATATTTTTCCCCTCTCCATTTTACTCTCCCAGCCCCATCCCATTCTAATCCTCCCCCAACATCAGCTCCCTTCTAGTTCCAGTCTCACCCAGCATCCATTCCCTTCTAGTCCCTGCATCAGCCCATTTCCAGTCCTAGCCCCCCATCAACCCATTTCCAGTCCTATCTCCCCCATCCATTTTCAGTCTGAGTCCCTTCATCAGCTCATTTCCAATCCTAGCCCCCCATCAGCCCATTTCTAGTCATTTCCTAGCCCCACCATCAGCCCATGTCAAATCCTAGCTCCCCTCCACTCAGCCCAATTCCAGTTCAAGCCCCCCCATGAGCCTACTTCCAGTTCTAGCCCCTCCATGAGTCCATTTCAATTCAAGCCCCCACCACAGCCCATTTCCAATCTTAGCTCCCCCCAACAGCCCATTTCCAGTCCTATCCTAGCTGCTCCATCAGCCCATTTTCAGTCCTAGCTCCCTTCCCTCACAGCCCATTTCCATTCCAAGCTCCCTCCCCATCAGCTATTTGCAGTTCAAGCCTCCCCGTCCACTCAGTCCATTTCCAGTCATAGCAATCCCCCAACCCATTACCAGTCCTAGCCCCCCATCAACCCATTTTCAGTTTAAGCCCCCCCTATAACCCATTACCAGTCCTAACCCCCCCATCAGCCCACTTCCAGTCTTAACCCCATCAGCCCATTTCCAGTCAGCCCCCCATAGCCCATTGCCAGTCCTAACCCCCCCCATCAGCCCACAGCCCATTACCAGTCCTAACCACATCAGCCCACCTCAAGTCCTAACCCCTCCCCATCAGCTCATTTCCTGTCCTAGCGCCCCCATAGCCCATTAGCAGTCCTAACCCCCCCATAGCCCATTAGCAATCCTAACCCCCCATCACCCTATTTCCAGACAGCCCCCATCAGCCCACAGCCCATTACCAGTCTTAACCACCCCCCCCAGCCCATTTCCAGTCCTAACCCCCCATCACCCCATTTCTAGTCCTAACCCCCCCCCATCACCCCATTTCCAGACAGCCTCCATCAGCCCCCAGCCCATTACCAGTCTTAACCCCCCCAGCCCATTTCCAGTCCTACCCCCCCAGACCATTTCCAGTCAGCCTCCATCAGCCCCAGCCCATTAGCAGTCTTAACCCCCCCTAGCCCATTTCCAGTCCTAACACCCCCCAGCCCATTTCCAGTCCTAACCCCCCTCACCCCATTTCCAGACAGCCTCCATCAGCCCCCAGCCCATTACCAGTCTTAACCCCCCCAGCCCATTTCCAGTCCTACCCCCCCAGACCATTTCCAGTCAGCCTCCATCAGCCTCAGCCCATTTCCAGTCCTAACACCCCCCCCCAGCCCATTTCCAGTCCTAACACCCCATCACCCCATTTCCAGACAGCCCCCATCAGCCCCCCAGCCCATTACCAGTCTTAACCCCCCCTCCCCTTCCCTTCCCTTCCCTTCTGGCAAATTAAAAAAAAAAACCTGGCTCTAGCTGCTGCCGCTGCCGCGTCCGTCGCAGCAGCGGCAGAATGGAGTGTCCCGCGGGGCCCCCTCTCCTCGTTGAGCCCTCTGCAAGGGCTTTCAGATTCGCGAAGGGGGAGTGCTCCCTCGCGTCTCAGTAAAGCCCGCAGGGGCTAATGGGAAATTTCCCATCAGCCCCTCGCGTCTAAAGGGGCAGATGGGAAATTTCCCATTAGCCCCTGCGGGCTTTACAGAGACGCGAGGGAGCACTCTCCCTTCGCGAATCTGAAAGCCCTTGCAGAGGGCTCAACGAGGAGAAGGGGCCCTGCGGGACACTCCATTCTGCCGCTGCTGCGACGGACGCGGCAGCGGCAGCAGCCAGAGACAGGTTTTTTTTTAAAATGTAATTTAAAAAAAAAAAGCAGAATGTTCTTTGCGCGGGGCCCCCTGAAACGCGGGGCCCTGTGCAAAAAACATTCTTGCTCAATGGACGGGCCGGCCCTGGGTGGAGGCGCTGCTTGAGTATCTCCTCCACCTCTCTTCTTTTGGACTCAAAATCAATTCAGTAAGAGTACACCTAAGTGCAATTGTGGCCTCTCACATGCCCTTAGATGGCCAACCCATCTCTTCTCAGCCGGTCGTAGCACGCTTCATGAGGGGTCTTCTATTAACCAAGCCTCCCATTAAGCCACCTCCAGTGGCATGGGACCTCAGTGTTGTTCAAGGACAACTTCTCAAGCTGCTCTTTGAACTTCTAGCCACTACTTCACTTAAATTTCTCACATGGAAGGTCATCTTCCTCATTGCCCTCACTTCAGCAAGGCGCATTAGTGAGCTCCAGGACTTGGTGGCTGACCCTCCTTACACACGGTTTCACCATGATAAGATAGTCCTAAGGACTCATCCTCACTTCATACCGAAGGTGGTCTCGTCCTTCCATTTGAACCAGTTGGTGTATCTTCCTGTGTTTTTTCCTAGACTACACTCATCTAGGGCAGAAGCAACCCTCCATACTCTGGATTGTAAATGTGCCTTAGCATTTTATCTCCAGAGGACTCGAGAGCACCGGAAAGCTTCTCAGCTGTTCATCTCCTTTGACTCTAGTCACCTCGGGTTGCCAGTCTTCAAACGTACTCTCTCCAAGTGGATAGCTGACTGCATCATCTTTGCTTATAAGAGGGCAGGACTCTTCCTCGAGGTTCATGTCTCTGCCCATAATGTTTGAGCCATGGCTACCTCGATGGCAAATCTCCGATCTGTAGCTATTGATGAGATCTGCAAAGCAGCAACTTGGTCTTCGGTCCATACTTTTACTGCTCATTACTGTCTGGACTTAGAGCAACTCCTACCCTTCATCCTGAGTTTCGATACCAGACATCCATGCAGGATACATGACCTCTTTAGGTATACCTTTGAATATGCATGTATTTTGCTGTGAGGTGTTTTAGAAAGGCTGCATTATGTACTGGACCTTTGCCCAGCAATAGAAAAAACATTTTGAAAATTTGGACATGAGCCAGAAAATGTTTAGGATCCTAGGTAAAAATACATTTTTCCTTGCTTTTTTAGGCACATTTCACTTAAACAATAGCGCCTATTGTTGAGTGTCTGATCGGTGGAAGTCTTGTGTATATTGTGGTGCCCACTACTGGCTAGGCGGTGGCCTAGGAGCAGTGGACGTTCCTCCTAATGTCCCTTTTGTCAGCTTAGGTCCAGAGCCGCAGCATCTGGATAGTGTAGTTGTGCAATAAAAAATAGCCGAGGGGTTTCAAAAAGGCAAACAGGAAATTTATTATAATTTTCGTTTCCTAGCCAATGAACTTCTTTTTAAGGAGTTCTAATATACAGCAAAGCAAAGTCTGATACTTCTCCATTGAAAAACAAAGGCAACAAAACTTCACAGCAAACTTTCAGAACAGTCAATTCAGCATTGTTTCAGACAGCTTGTTTTAAACCAGCAATAAAGTCTTTTCTCCTAGGACAAGCAGGATGCGTCAGCCACACATGGTGACGTCATCCGACGGCGCCATGACGGAGTGCTCTCTAGAGCTCAGAGTTCTGAGCATGTGCGAGTGGCCCCACCTCCCCAGCCCGCCCCTAGCCAGATCAGTTTTTTCTTCCTCCGCCTTGCCTCAAGACGGATAGTTAGCTCTCTGCAAAAGTTTATCTCCTACTACAATGCCGGGTTTTAAAAAATGCCCAGAATGCAGCCGCAAGATGAACGCCATCGATACTCACCGATGCTGCCTCCGTTGCCTTGGAGCTTCCCATAACACGGAGGACTGTGCTGCCTGCACCAGGATGTCCCCGAGGGCCAAAAGGCACAGGGAACATAACCTCAAGGATTTCCTTGCTTCCACTTCGGGCTCCGGTGCCACGTCTAAAGATCCCTCAGCACCCAGGAAGAAAACCAAGAAGTCTGCAACAAAAGCTACAAAAGGTCTGCCGCATGCAGCCGCTGCTCCGGCACAGGATGTGCCCTGCAGGGCCTCCATCCCCGGCCGTTCCGAGCTCCTTCTCAACTTCTCGCAAAGCCACGATGCCGTTTCGGTGAGTACGCCGGCTCACATGGCAATTTCCAATGCTCCTGATGCTCCTGCTACCGGGCAAGATGGTGCCTGCATCGTGGCCCACTGTAGCTCCGCCCTACAGCCCCTCATTGGGTGTGCCAGCCGGGCTTCCCCTGGCTCCGCCCCTCAGCTTCCAATTGGCTCTGCCAGCCGGGCTTCCCCTGTCTCTGCCTCCGGATCCACCCTCCAGAACCAAGGGAGCCCCTCTACCCGCCCCGACGTGACTGAAGCTCCACGTCAGCGCGGGGAATCTCCAAGGGATAATGATGCTGCCGAACCGCGCCGATGCAGGGAATCCCCCTCACGCTCTAGTCATCGGCGCGGTAAGAAGAAGAGCCGTCAGGAATCCCCTTCACGCTCTGGTCATCGGCGCGGTAAGAAAAGCCGTCGGAGCCGATCCGCTGCAAGAGAGAGGACCGCGGATCGAGCACACGGCTCAAGCAGAAGCAATATAAGGCACTGCAGCAGCCCCAAGCACCATAGTCAACACAGGGCTGTCCAAGACACCGGTTCCTGCTCTCACCACAAGCGGAGGACAAAACACAGAAAGCAGTATCACGCTCATCACAGGCGGCAATCATCCAGCTCTTCTTCCTCCGATGCCTCCTCTTGCTCTAACACCTCCAGGAGACCGCGATCAGAGCATTCTGCAGAGGCGAGGACATCGGAGGCCATCCTTCAGCTCCTCTCTAGGCTCGTGCAACAGACTGCCAACCCTATAGAACTCACGCAGGAACAAGTTCCAGGCAAGGAACAATGTCGCAAGGAGAAACCCAGGGCTTCCTCGGCGGTTTCCAGCCTGCCCCGCCGCAGCCCGTCTCAGTCTCCTGCCAGAAACTCTCCCTCCCCGGAGCCCAACGGTTCTTCAGGCGAGGATGGAGCCTTGTCCTCTTACGAAAGTGATGCCGAGGACGTGGACCTGGTTTCCTCCGCTGCCAAGGACACTCTTGCTCAGCCGAGCACCCCAGAGGAGACCCAGCGCACACTATCACCCGAGGACCTCACCTACCCAAAATTTTTAAGGAAGGTGACGGACCGGCTACACTTGAACAAAGACGACGCGTCCATGGAGAAGGAGCCAGAGGTCATGAAGTACCTCAGTGCTCCCAAGCCGGCGCTGGCCTTACCCCTGCACAAAAAATTGCAGGACACTCACAACTCTGTGTGGCAATCCCCAGCCTCCGGACGTGCCTGTCACAAGAGACTCGAGACGAAGTACCTTCTGCACCCTAGTCCAGCTTTCCAGAAGGCACAGCTGTCACACCAATCTATCGTGGTCTCATCAGCTTTAAAGAAAGTTAAGTCCTCACGCACCCAGTCCAACCACCCGCCAGGCCGAGATCCTAAGCTCCTCGACGAGGTGGGCAGGAAGGTCTATCAAGGAGCAATGCTCAATGCCAAGGTGGCGGCCCACCAGTTCCAACACATCCTCTTCCAGGATGCCCTGATGGCCGACCTCAAGGAAAACTTGTCATCACTCCCTAGGGAGAACCAGCAGGCGGCCTCTGCCACGCTACAGGACCTGGCCGAATGCAGCAAACACTTGATGAGCACTGTGTTCGTCGCCTTCGACACTGCTGTCCGGACCGCGGGCACAGCCATTGCGGCCCGACGCTGGGCGTGGCTCCGTGCGTCCGGTCTTAGAGAGGACACGCACAACAAGATTGTGGACGCCCCCTGCACAGGCGACTCCCTCTTTGGAGACAAAGTCGCTGATACGGTGAATGACCTCAAGGAACACTGTACCACCTTGCAGACACTGGCAGCAGATGGACTGGAACGCCCCTCCACTTCTCAGAAGGGGAGTTCTTACCGCAGGCCATACTATGCCTCCAAAAAGTACGGCTCCGCCAAGAAGTGGCAGACCCCAAGGTACAAACAACCTTATCACTCCTCCTCTTTTCAAAGGCAGCAGCCGAGAGACCGTAAACAGAGGAAGCAAGCCACATCACAAGCCGCAAAGACCACGGCCTCCTTCTGACTACCAGACACAGACGGAAACGCCCACAGTGCAACAGGAGCTTCTACCTGTGGGCGGCCGTCTCACTAATTTCTTACAAGCATGGAAGGCCATCACAACCAACAACTGGGTGCTACAAATCATCGAGTCGGGCTACCGGCTGAACTTTGCTTTCACACCTTGCCAAGCCAAGCGACCGATCAGCGAGACGCCCCCACACCTGGCAGCAGCGATGTCGGAACTCCTACAACGCCTTCTGGCCGCCCATGTGATAGAACCGGTACCCCCGGATCATAAGAACATAAGAACATAAGAACATAAGAAATGCCATACTGGGTCAGACCGAGGTCCATCAAGCCCAGTATCCTGTTTCCAACAGTGGCCAATCTAGGTCATACGTACCTAGCAGTTTCCCCAAAAGACACAGGTTCTGCAGTGCTTGTACTAGGCCAAGCATTGATATCCTGGGTCCCTTTTTAATAGTGGTTTATGGACCTTTCCTCCAGGAACTTGTCCAAACCTTTTTTAAACCCAGCTATACTAACAGCCCTTACTACATCCTCCGGTAACAGATTCCAGAGTTTGATTACACGTTGAGAGAAGAAATATTTTCTCCTATTTGTCTTAAATAGTTTACCCTGTAGCTTCATTACATGCCCCCTAGTCCTTCTATATTCTGATAGCGTAAACAATTTATCCACGTTTATCCGTTCCACTCCATTCATTAATTTATACACCTCTATCATATCTCCCCTCAGCCGCCTCTTTTCTAGGTTAAAGAGCCCTAACCTTTTTAGCCTCTCTTCATAGGAGTAGCCTTCCATCCCCTTCACCAATTTGGTGGCTCTTCTCTGTACTTTTTCTAATAACTCTATGTCCTTTTTAAGATACGGTGACCAGAATTGCACACAATATTCAAGGTGCGGTCGTACCATGGAGCGATACAGAGGCATTATAATATCCTTTGTTTTATTCTCCATCCCTTTCCTTATGATACCTAGCATTCTATTTGCTTTCTTGGCCGCCGCTGCACACTGGGCGGAGGGTTTTAACATGTTATCCACGATGACTCCTAAATCTTTTTCCTGGGTGGTGGTTTCTAATGTGGAGCCTTGCATCTTGTAACTATAGTGTCGGTTGTTCTTTCCTAGGTGCATAACTTTGCACTTGTCCACATTAAATTTCATCTGCCATTTGGATGCCCAGTCTTCCAATTTATCCAGATCCTCCTGCAGTTTTCCACAATCCTCTTGGGTTTTAACAACTTTAAACAGTTTTGTGTCATCTGCAAATTTGATTACCTCACTAGTTATTCCCTTTTCCAGGTCATTTATGAATATGTCAAAAAGTAGCGGACCCAGTACAGATCCCTGGGGTACTCCACTATTCACCTTTTTCCATTGGGAATATTGGCCATTTAGCCCTACCCTCTGCTTTCTATCTTTTAACCAGTTCCCGATCCACAATAGTACACTGCCTCCTATCCCATGACTTTTTAGCTTCGCCAAAAGTCTCTGATGGGGGACCTTGTCAAAAGCTTTCTGAAAGTCCAGATACACTATATCAACCGACTCACCTTTGTCTACCTGTTTATGCACACCTTCAAAAAAACAGATCAGATTAGTAAGACAAGATCTTCCTTGTCTAAAGCCATGTTGGCTGTCTCCCATTAGGCCATGACTATCTACATGCTGTGTAATTTTGTTCTTTATGATGGCTTCTACCATTTTCCCTGGTACTGACGTCAGGCTCACCGGTCTGTAATTTCCCGGGTCACCCCTGGAACCCTTTTTAAAAATTGGTGTTACGTTGGCGACCCTCCAATCTTCAGGTATTACAGATGATTTTAATGAAAGTTCACAGATTACCAATAACAGGTCTGCAATCTCATATTTCAGTTCTTTCAACACTCTGGGATGTATACCATCCGGTCCAGGTGATTTGCTACTATTCAGTTTATCAAATAGTTGTAATATATCTTCCCGGTGTAGCGATATTTCTCTCAATTCCTCTGCAGTATCACCTTTAAATACCACTTCAGTCTTGGGTAACACCCCTACATCTTCCTCAGTAAAGACCGAAGCAAAGAATTCATTCAGTCTCTCTGCTATAGCCTTGTCTCCTCTTACTGCCCCTTTTACCCCTCCATCATCTAATGGTCCAATTGACTCTCTCACAGGCCTTTTGCTACGAATGTACTTGAAAAAGTCTTTATTTCGTGTTTTTGCTTCCGTAGCAAGTTTCTTCTCAAATTCCCGCTTTGCCTGCCTTATCAATGCTTTGCATTTAACTTGCCAGTGCTTGTGCTGTTTCCAGTTTTCATCATTTGGCTCTTTTTTTCCATTTTCTGAAGGTTGCTCTTTTGGCAGCAACAGCCTCTCTGACCTCACCTTTAAACCATGCTGGCAGTTTTTTGGACTTTCTTCCACTTTTCTTAATGCGTGGAATACAGCTGGTCTGGGCTTCGAGGATAGTATTTTTAAATAACACCCAAGCTTGCTGTAAGTCTTTAACCTTTGGAACCGCTCCTTTTAGTTTTTTCCGAACTATATTCCTCATTCTATCATAGTCACCCTTTTGAAAGTTAAAAGGTAGTACTGTGGATTCCTTTACTATCTGTCCTCCACTGATTAAATCAAACATGATCATACTATGATCACTATTGCCAAGTGGTCCCAACACCCTTATTTCTTGCACCAGATCTGGCGTTCCACTAAGGACTAGGTCCAGTATGGCTTCCCCTCTGGTCGGTTCATGAACCAGCTGCTCCAAGAAGCAGTCATTTATTTCATCTAGAAACTTTATCTCTTTAGCTTGTCCTGCTGTGACACTGTCCCAGTCGATACCGGGGTAATTGAAATCACCCATTATTACTACTCTGTTGTGGCTTTTGTTAGCTTCCTTGATTTCTTTGAGCATTTCATCATCCATTTGTTCATTCTGGCCAGGTGGTCGATAGTATACTCCCACTGCCATCACCTTCCCCTTCATAAATGGAATTTCAATCCATAGAGATTCTACAGCATATTTTGTTCCCTGCAAAACTTTAATCCTTTCTGACTCAATGCCCTCTCTAACATAGAGCGCAACCCCTCCACCAATTTGTTCAGCTCTATCATTACGATATAGTTTGTATCCAGGTATCACAGTGTCCCACTGGTTATCCTCCTTCCACCATGTCTCTGAGAGTGCAATCATATCTAACCTCTCATTTAATGCTATATATTCTAATTCTCCCATCTTATTGTTTAGACTTCTAGCATTGGCATACAAGCATTTTAGAGACTGTATTTTATTAATATTAATCTGGCTATTGGTAGGCATGGGTAATTGGGAATCTTTATGCTCTGTCTGCTCCTTACTCAAGGGCATTTGGGCTACTATACTCCCTTTTGGAACCTCACTGCTTTTGGTAGTATCCTTCAAGGATACCTTTGTCCGAACCGTGCGCTCCTGGGTGACTGTCGGCTTTCCCCTATTTTCTAGTTTAAAAGCTTCTCTATCTCTTTTTTAAAGGTTAATGCCAGCAGTCTGGTCCCATCCTGATTAAGGTGAAGCCCATCCCTTCGGAAGAGCCCCCCCTTTCCCCAGAATGTTCCCCAGTTCCTAACAAATCCAAAACCCTCATCCTTGCACCATTGTCTCATCCACGCATTGAGACTCCGGAGCTCTGCCTGTCTTTTGGGTCCTGCACGTGGAACAGGAAGCATTTTGGAGAACGCTATCCTGGAAGTTCTGGATTTCAACTTCCTACCTAAAAGCTTAAATTTAGCCTCCAGAACTTCCCTACCACATTTTCCTATGTCATTGGTACCAACATGTACCAAGACAGCAGACTCCCCCCCAGCACTATCTATGATCCTATCTAGGCGGTGCGTGAGATCTGCTACCTTCGCACCAGGCAGGCATGTTACCAGGCGATCCTCACGTCCACCAGCCACCCAGCTATCTACATTCCTAATGATTGAATCACCAACTATAACAGCTGTCCTGACCCTCCCCTCATGGGGACATGGCCCTGGAGAAACGTCCTCGGTGCGAGAGGGTTTTACATCACCTGGAGGACAGGTCCTAGTTACAGGATCACTTCCTGCCACACCAGGGTGATGCTCTCCTGTCACGTGACCTCTCTCCTCCATGGCAACAGGGATGCTGCCAGACTGGAGGTGGGACTTCAGGACTATATCCCTGTAGGTCTCGTCCATGTACTTCTCTGTCTTTCTTATGTCTTCCAGGTCTGCTACTCTAGCCTCTAGAGAACGGACTCGTTCCCTGAGAGCAAAGAGCTCCCTGCACTTAGTGCATATGTAGGACCTCTCACCAACTGGGAGATAATCATACATGTGACACTCGATGCAAAAGACTGGAGAACCCCCATCTCGTTGCTGGACCTCTGACTGCATCTTAGTTTAAAGCTTGTGTTTTAGGTCTTTTAAATCGGTATATAATAAGGATTGGTGTAGATGCTTATACTAATAAAAGTGTATCTAATACCCCTAATACACCCTGTGTACCTGAAGCTAATTAATCACAGGTCCTCTGTGTATGACTGATTTGGATTAAGAGCTGCACCTGAGAGCAGCCCCTTTCCTCTAAGATGTCCAAGTACCTATAAAACTACAATTTCCCCAGGGGTGGGTGGGTGCTGGGGAGGGAGGGGGGAGATAAGTCCTATTAAAGAGGGCAGTTACAAGGTACCCTGTCCTGAACCCTCAGCAGGGGGATGGGGGTACCACACAAAGCCCAGTTAGTTGAGAGAGGCAAGGTAAGTACAGCTGAGAAGGCTGAACTTGCACACCACTAAGACAAACACTAAATAATTAAACAAACAACAGTTAGACAAACAGTAAATAATTAAATAAACAGCTAGAACTCACAGTAAGATGTCCCAGGAGGCAAAAATCCACTCACTAGCAGAGCTCTGTAAAAGTTCAGCCTTTCTCTGATCAGAGAAAAGCAAACTAAAACAGCCTATGCACACGTGGAGAAAACAGGAACAAGGTTACAGGATACCTCAGGGGGAGGGGGTCAGGGGGAGGAGTCACTCAGGCAGGCAAGGACAGGAAAAAGCTTAACAAACAGCAGGCTCTGGGGAGAGAGATTAATTCAAAATGGCTACCACACACACAGGGGGAGGAGTCACTCAGGCAGGCAAGGACAGGAAGAGCTTAACAAACAGCAGGCTCTGGGGAGAGAGATTAATTCAAAATGGCTACCACACAAGGCCCAGTTAATTGAGAGAGGCAAGGTAAGTACAGCTGAGAAGGCTGAAACTTGCACACCACTAAGACAAACACTAAATAATTAAACAAACAACAGTTAGACAAACAGTAAATAATTAAATAAACAGCTAGAACTCACAGTAAGATGTCCCAGGAGGCAAAAATCCACTCACTAGCAGAGCTCTGTAAAAGTTCAGCCTTTCTCTGATCAGAGAAAAGCAAACTAAAACAGCCTATGCACACGTGGAGAAAACAGGAACAAGGTTACAGGATACCTCAGGGGGAGGGGGTCAGGGGGAGGAGTCACTCAGGCAGGCAAGGACAGGAAAAAGCTTAACAAACAGCAGGCTCTGGGGAGAGAGATTAATTCAAAATGGCTACCACACAAACAGGGGGAGGAGTCACTCAGGCAGGCAAGGACAGGAAAAGCTTAACAAACAGCAGGCTCTGGGGAGAGAGATTAATTCAAAATGGCTACCACACAAGGCCCAGTTAATTGAGAGAGGCAAGGTAAGTACAGCTGAGAAGGCTGAACTTGCACACCACTAAGACAAACACTAAATAATTAAACAAACAACAGTTAGACAAACAGTAAATAATTAAATAAACAGCTAGAACTCACAGTAAGATGTCCCAGGAGGCAAAAATCCACTCACTAGCAGAGCTCTGTAAAAGTTCAGCCTTTCTCTGATCAGAGAAAAGCAAACTATGCAACACTGGATTTTACTCCCGGTACTTCCTGATTCCCAAGAAATCCGGTGGCGTACGACCTATACTGGATCTCCGCAAGCTCAACCTTGCCCTTGTGAAGGAAAAGTTCAGGATGTATTCCCTCAACTCAATCCTTCCGCTTCTCCAGGCAGGAGACTGGCTGGCCACCCTGGACCTGCAGGACGCATACTCACACATCCCAATTCACAAAGCTCACAGGAAGTTCCTGCTCTTTATAACGATGGGCCACCACTACCAATACCGGGTACTGCCCTTCGGACTGTCCCCGGCACCCAGAATCTTCACGAAATGTGTAGCCGTGGTAACGGCACACCTTCGCAAAAAAGGCGTCGCCATATTTCCCTACCTGGACGACTGGCTTCTCTCTGCCCCCTCACCTGCCTGTCTACGGAGCGCGGTGCACACAACCACGTGCACACTTACCGCGATGGGATTTATCCTCAACAAAGAAAAGTCTCGCCTTCTGCCGACACAGTCCACGGAGTTCATAGGTGCGATCATCGACACCAGCACCTTCAAGGCATATCTGCCGGAACAGAGAGTAACGGCCATTACATCCCTGGCCATAAAGGTCTCCAGGTCCAGACAGTCCACGGCGCGCTGCATATTGCGCCTTCTCGGGCACATGGCGGCCACCACCTCAGTCCTTCCTCTGGCGAGACTCCGCATGCGCCCCCTACAGTGGCACCTCCGGGCTCAATGGAAACAACGTACACAGCCTCTACATGCCCGCATTAACATTACCATGCAAATAAAGAAGGACCTCCGATGGTGGACGAAACCGAGCAACCTGTCCACGGGCCGGGATCTCGAGAACCCCAGACATCAGATTGTCCTAACAGACGCCTCTGCCACGGGTTGGGGAGCTCACCTACAACACATCAACACACAAGGCGCCTGGTCCAAGGCGGAGCAGTATCTCCACATTAACCTGCTCGAGCTACGGGCTGTCAAATATGCCATGAAAGCTTTTCAAGAACAACTGACGGGAAAATCTGTCCTCGTCCAGACAGACAACCAAGTCACGATGTTCTACATCAACAAGCAAGGGGGCACGGGCTCTCGAAGCCTATGCAAGGAAGCCCTGGACACCTGGTACCTGGCACTCTCCATCAACTGTATCCTGCAGGCGACCTACCTGCCTGGGGAGCAAAACACATTAGCGGACAGACTGAGCAGACAACTGCAACCCCACGAGTGGTCTCTCCACCCGAGAGTGGTGGACAGCTTATTTCTTCGCTGGGGCACTCCCCAGGTAGACCTCTTCGCGTCCGAAGTCAACACGAAGTGCCCAGTTTTCTGCTCCAAGCTCCCATCCAGCAGAAGCCTCTCAGCCGACGCATTTGCAGTGCCATGGGGCAGTTGGACGCTGGGATATGCGTTTCCACCTACACCACTGATCCCCAAAACACTTCAGCGGATCATCTCAGACTCTGCACACATCATACTGATTACGCCTTATTGGCCACGGCAGATGTGGTTTGCCATTCTTCTTCGCTTGGCACAGGAACCACCTCTGCGATTACCGACGAGACCGGATCTGCTATCCCAGAACGACGGGAGCACGTTGCACCCCAACCTCCAGGTCTTAGCCCTGACAGCTTGGAGATTGAAAGGATGAGTCTCACGGCCCTTCATCTATCTTCAGAGGTCCAGCAAATCGTGCTAGCGGCCAGAAGACCGTCCACCCGCAAGTCTTACAACCTTAAGTGGAAACGCTTCAGCTTTTGGTGCGCAAACCAAGGCCTCCTGCCTGTTTCCTGCCCAGTACACAAAATTCTGCAGTATCTCACCCACCTCTTTGACTTGGGACTGAAGCCACAGTCTATCAGAGTGCACCTAGCAGCAATTGCATCCCTGCACAAGCATGGGAGGGATGCAAACTCAAGAACTCTGGCAGCATTACCCGTTGTCGCCCAGTTCACGAAGGGCCTTGTGAACCTCCGCCCTCCGGTTCAGAAACCAGTGCCTGCTTGGGACCTTAACCTGGTACTACAGCAGCTCACACAGGAGCCCTTCGAACCGCTACAGTCAGCAGACCACAAGTTCATGTCTTGGAAGACACTTTTTCTCATTGCCATCACCTCTGCCAGACGTATCAGCGAGCTGCAAGCGCTCGTGGCACATCCACCGTATACGCAGCTCCACCACAACCGTGCTTCCCTCCGAACGCACCCAAAATTTTTACCCAAAGTCGCATCGGAGTTTCATGTGAACCAAACTGTCGAGCTGCCAACTTTCTTCCCCGCTCCACACTCCTCCCCGGAGGAGGAGCGCCTGCACTCCCTGGACTGTGTCAGAGCTCTGCGCACCTATATTGACAGGACCTCCGCCATCAGACAAGGAGCACAGCTTTTCGTGTCATTTGACCCCAACAGGCCTGGCCGGCCGGCCGGTCGGCAAGCGCACCCTGTCCCTTTGGATTTCGGGATGTGTCGCCTACTGCCTCCAGAAGGCAGGTGCACCTGCAGCCGGCAAGGCCGGAGCGCACCAACTCCGCGCCCTCGCTACCTCACTTGCCAACTTGCACGAAGTTCCAGTCCAAGACATTTGCAAGGCCGCCACCTGGTCCTCACGGCTCACTTTCCAGAAACACTATTGCCTGGACCTCCTGGCGGAGTCTGATAGCGCATTCGGCCGCACTGTCCTAACAGCAGCTACCAAGACTGCGCCACCCTCGCCTAACCTATTGCCATAGGCCTGGTCCGGCCATGTCTGACTGGTGCCTTACAAGAATGTTAATGCTTATATGGCATAGGTCTGCACGGATATATATTCATGCCTTAAAAAAAAAAAAAAAAAAAAAAAAGAAAGGAAAGGTTCGTGTTTTGCACAAACATTGTTATAGCACCGTTATGTTGCACATCCACGTTTGCACTATGTTATGCAGGCTACACGTTGTACTGCCTGCACACTCGTTGCCTGCCTGCACTGTCTTCACTTGTGCAATATTACTTACTGTTCGTAATAATGTACTTATGCACTACCTCCTGTGTGAGAGTTTCACTGTGTGCAATACGTTTTAATGTTCCTAATAAATATATGCATGTACTACCTCCTGTGCGAGTGTCCTTCCAACGCATGCCTCCCTCATCCACCACAGCTACTTCTACAGCTTGGGAGGCACCATGTGTGGCTGACACATCCTGCTTGTCCTAGGAGAAAACGGAGTTACTTACCTGTAACAGGAGTTCTCCGTGGACAGCAGGATAAGTCAGCCACACGCTCCCACCCACCTTCCCCTGTATGAGGCAGGCCTGCTCCCTAGCCTGACGCCTCACGGCGGAGCTAATCACTAACTGATCTGGCTAGGGGCGGGCTGGGGAGGTGGGACCACTCGCACATGCTCAGAACTCTGGTAAGTAACTCCGTTTTCCTTCAGCAGAGATCAGAGCTCCAGGTTCCCAGCTGTGTCTAGCACAAACCCAGATTTCCACAGCTCTCTAGACTGCACCTTAACTTCTTCAATTCAAGCTGTTAAACATTTGCATTCTTCATATTAAGCTGCTATCATTTGTATTCTTTACTTTCAAGCTGCTAACATTTATATTCTTTTCTTCAAGCTGCTAACATTTGCATTTTGGGTTTAAGGCTCCACATGACCCCTTTTGAACCTCTCTGTTCAGCTCAAAGCGTTAGCATTTCATTTAACCCACTTCTCCACCAGGTCATGCCGTTAGGAAAGCTTCTGGGTTTTTTTTTACAACTTTACAAGCCTATAGCCTTTTCACGTTCTGGCTTACACAGAATGAACAATCCATTTCAGAATCAGAGGAAACGTTATCTGAAACACACTCATCTATTTGCATGCTTTCCTCATCTAGGTCAATTGGCACCTGGCTGGGCTCAGCGTGTGAAACAGCAGGTTTTAGTTTCTCTAATAACTTAAAAACCTTTCCCCACTGGGATTCTTCTCCCCGCTGAGTAACAGTGGGAGGACAGAGGAGTTCATTATTCTTTAGCAGATTCTTTAAGGCTTCTAATGTGCTCACCTTTTTCCCAGCAATTAGTCTTTTCCCAGGCTTTGCTGAAGATGAAACACTTCCCACAAGCTCTCTTAAAGACAGTCCCATACCTTGCTCAGTAACAGCATCTCCCACAGAATGAACTTTCCTGTTTTCTAGGCCAGCTGTAATTCCCTTACCAGCCGGGCTGTCTTCAGGGCTAGAGTTTCCTGTATGCTGAGTGCAATAGGGATTTCTCTTGAGACAGCTCCTGGAGCACCTTCCTCTCTCAGGTCTTCTCCTGGTCTCCTCATTCCCTGCTTCCTCACCAGACTCTCTGGCAGTCTCTACTCTCCTGGTAAACTCTCCCTTCTTGGTGGAAACCTCCTCCCCGGTGGATGCACACCCCTTCCTTCCTGCTTCCCTGAGCTTATATGAGTGAGACTGTCCTATGGCATCCACCCCCAAGCATTCCTCGTCACCTCCCCTGGTTACCTCGGAGCTGGGGCGTGGCTCATTCTCAACAGCTCTGTGAATGCAGTTTTTTTTCTTAACTGGAGTTTTAACCCTAAAACTCCCTGAACTATTTCTCTGCTCAGAAGTGAATGGCTGTTTTTTCCTCACCTTGGGCTCTATTACCGTCTCGTCACCACAATATGCATCTGTCTGTCTGTGCATGTGCAAGCCAACGAATACATAAGCATCTTTCTAGCTCTTGAAGAGCAGCAAGTTTAAAGAACCTAAAGAGGAGCTGCAGCTTTAGAGAGTCAGCAGGAGTCCCCGCTGCCATGGAAGACCAAAGGAATACAGGGAAGGAAGGGCAGGGGTAGAAAGGACAAGGAGGAGGAAGGGGTGGGATTAAGGAGCAGGAGAGACTGGGACAGAACCAAAGGGACTGGTTTAGAGGGTAAATGCAAGAAGGCAGAGGGGATGTGAGGGAGCAAAAGCCTGGCTTTAGGGAATGAAGAGAGTACAAGGTTGAGTGGTTAGCAGGTGAAAGATAGTGGAGGGGGAGTACATGGGTGGGTTAAAGGAGAAGAGGGAGACTGCAAGAGAGTGGAGAGGGACAGGGGGTAGGAATAGGAGAATGGGAATGTCCAAGAGAGTGAAGCATAGATTCCACAGCCAATCATGCATGTAGCCCCCCTAATATACACATGCAGAGCCTACATACACACTCACACCACACCATTCCCTGATACATGCATGCACAGATAGAGAGCCCCCTGCCACTTGTGTGCACACAGATGCACCCCTCAACACACATATAGAGCCCCCAAAAGACAGAGCCCTCTGACACGTACACACACCAAGCTCAACACAGATACACTGTCAATACAGACTCAGACTACCATCTGACATCCCACTCTCACATGAGCATAGATAAACAGCTAGGCGCGTCCTATCGAAATAGACATGCACATCATGTTTCTGATTCACAGATACTTACAACTCGTGTATATATACACTGAAGGGGATATTCAATTCCAGGGTCATATCTGGCCCCGGCATTGAATATCTGGGTTTGCTGGATTGCTGCGAGGCTAACCAGGCAGCGGCAATATTGAGCCACTGCCGGATTAGCTAACATGGTGAAAGGTCAGGGTTAATATTGGGGTGTGTACCCAGGGCCAGCCTGTCCGCTAGGCGGCTGCCTATGTCGCACTGCTCAGGTGGGCGGCAGCAGCGGCTCACATGGGTGGCCGTGCTGCCCCTGCCCCCCCCCCCAGCTTCCACCGATTCCATTTGAGGGGGGGAGGTGGGCAGTGGCAGTATTTCCAAAAGCAGCAGCAAAAAATTGCCACTTTTGATAATCCTGCCACTGCTGCCTCTCCCTCCATTGATGGAATCTGCAGCAGCTTGTGGGTAGGGGGGTGACAACGGCTTCATCAGCTGGGGGATGGTGTCAGCCGTGGGGGGTGCTGCAGAAATCCTTGGGCCGGCTCTGTGTCTATCAACAGCAACCGGGGATACTCAGTGGCACTAATTATGTTAGTGATGCTGGATATCCCAAAAAGCAGCATTTACACAATTTGCAGGTATGCAGACCATGTAAATGCCTTTGAAAATGCCCCTATTATGCACATCCAGTGCGGACTTACATCTTTGGAGCCCTGAAGCTTAAACTGTTATGGGGGCCCCTTTGCAACCAGCAATGAGGTATGGGTAACCACTGATCTCCAGGAACAAGCAGGAATGAGTCTTCACATATGGGTATCGTTGGTACCGACGGAGCCTGCGCGGGAACGCTCCCCAGCGTCCAAAAGGAAAGCTTTTGGGAGCATCCCACAGCGCCTGCGCGCTGCCTTCCCACCTTTCCTAACCGCCTCTCTCCAGTTCTTCTTTTTCCGCGGAGCCAGCAGGTCGTGTTTCCTGTCACCGCTGAAGAATTTCTTATTTTTTCTTTAGTCGCGTGTCTGCCTTCTCGACTCCGGACCGGTACCGCCGGTTTTTTCTTTCTTTCTAAAAAAAAAAAAAAAAAAAACCTACTCTTTTTTTTTATACTTCAGTGCATTTTTTCTTTCTGTGGCCTTAGGCCTGCAGAAAATTTTTCCTCATGGAAAAGCCCGCCTCCGGGTTCAAAAAGTGCACAAAGTGCAGTAGCACTATTTCTGTCACCGACACCCACGACTGGTGTCTTAAATGTTTAGGTCCTGACCATTCCATCGCGGACTGTGAGTCCTGTTCCATGATGTCTAAAAGAGGTTTACAGAATCGAGCAGCCAAGCTCAGTACCCTGTTTCCCTCTGATGCAGCTTCTGTGGCATCGACGTCTTCCAGGGCTTCTTCCTCCCATGGATCTCAGGTAACCAAACTTAAATCTGGCCGGTCCTCGAAGAGTACATCTCCCTCTAAGTATCGAGATGCCCCCGGGCTTGCTCTCGAGGAATCCACACCGGCAAAATTACCCCGGCGGGAGGCTCCGGCTTCCAAAGCTTTATCTATGGGGTCACAGGTTGACATCGATGGCTCGTCCTCGACCGATCACCTGTTACAATGTTCTGGGGTACCGGCAGTTCACACCGGTACCGACATCCAGACATTGGTGGCGTCGATGGATCAGAATATTCTGACCATGCAGCGTGCCATCACGGCATTCATACAAGCTGCGACGCCTTCGGTACCGCAACAAACTCCGTTGTCGGTACCGGACCCGATACCGGTTCCGCTGCCAGTACCGATTTGCATCGACATTGACGTCGACATCAGCGGTACGCTATCCTCTGATGCCCATCGGTACCGATCCGGTACCTGGTACTCCCGATGTTGATACCCCCCGGTATGCGTATCGGGCTCTGCGAGAGCATCCAGAAAGGCGATACTTCGATTCCTCTGAGGACTCTGATGAATCAGAGGCCTCTATCGAAGCATCGGGGATCCTTCCTCAGGAACCCTCTTCTCCAAAAAGGAGAATGTCTCCTCCAGAGGACTTGTCTTTTCAAGACTTTATCAGGGAAGTGGCCAGGGGCCTTTCCATCTCAGTGACCTCTGAGACGGAGCCTAGAGCCAAAAAATTGGATATTTTACAATATCCTAAGGCTCCCAAAGAGGCAGCCACTTTACCAATACATGAGATTCTCTATGATCACATGTTGGGCATATGGGAGACTCCTCTTACCACCTCTCCTCATTCTCGTAGGTTGGACACCATTTATCGTGTTCCTCCTTGTCCTGGTTTTCATAAGACTCAGCTTCCTCACCACTCCATTGTGGTGGAGTCTGCTATGAAAAAGATCAAGAGTACAAAGAGGCACTCTTCTACTCCTCCAGGAAGAGAATGCAGAACCTTAGATGCCTTTGGAAGGAGAATTTTCCAGGCCAGTATGCTTGTAGCCAGAATCAACTCCTATAGTCTCTATATGGGGATGTTTCTAAAATAAGTTACAGAACATCTGCAAACCTTATCTCCTTTTATGTCAGAAAATAAAAGGGAAGAGTTTCTCACCTGGCTTAAACATGCCCAGGATATTTCCAAGTTTTCCAACCGTGCAGCCTTTGACTCTTTTGAAGGCTATGGTGAAACAGTTCAATTCTCCAACATCTCTCCTCAACCTTCTGGGTCAGGAGATTGCTACCCTTCTTGCCCAAGGGGCAAAAGAAGAAGTACCCCTTCTTCAACAGGGCTCAGGGTTCTACTCCCCCTGTTTTCTCATTCCAAAGAAAACAGGGGGCTACAGACCCATCTTAGATCTCAGAGAATTGAACACGTTTCTATGCAAGGAGAAATTCAAGATGACTTCTCTCGGAACTCTCCTTCCATACCTCCAGAGTCAGGACTGGCTTTGTTCTCTAGATCTTAAGGATGCGTACACCCATGTCCTCATCCATCTAACACACAGAAGGTTCCTTCGGTTCCTTTACCAAGGAAAGCACTACCAATACAAAGTGCTTCCTTTCGGTCTGGCCTCTGCACCAAGAGTGTTCACCAAATGCATGGCAATAGTAGCTGCATTTCTACGCACTCTAGGGATATTCGTATTCCCATATCTGGTCGACTGGCTCATCCGAGCTCCATCCCAGTCAGAGGCCCAGGCTTCCCTGGCCTGCACAAGGCGTGTTCTTCAGTATCTGGGACTGGTAATAAACATTCCAAAATCCCATCTCACCCCTACTCAATCTCTAGAGTTCATAGGGGCCTTGCTGGATACCACAACTGCAAGGGCCTATCTGCGCTTGGTGCAGTTAGCCTCACAGATTCAGTTAAAATCCCATTTAACTGCTCGAGAGATGTTACAACTCTTAGGCCACATGGCATCCACCGTGCATGTGGTTCCTTATGCTCGCCTTCACATGGGAGCAGCTCAATGGACTTTGTCCACCCAATGGACCCAGGCATCAGGGTGCCTGTCAGACAAGATAGCGACCTCGAGTCGCCTCTTTTCCTCGCTCCATTGGTGGAAGTCCACTCAACATCTGTTGCTGGGGTCCCCCTTTCAACAGGTGTTACCCCAAGCAACCCTTACCACAGAAGCCTCTCTAAGGGGTTGGGGAGCTCATCTACAAGATCTCTCCACCTAAGGCATCTGGTCTCCACAGGAGACATCTCTACATATCAACCTCTTAGAGCTCAGAGCAATCTTTCTGGCTCTGAGTCTTCCACACCCTGCTCAGCTACAAGATAGTCCTCATCCACACGGACAACCAAGTAGCCATGTTCTACGTGAACAAGCAGGGGGGGACTGGCTCTCTGTCGCTTTGCAACGAAGCTCTGAGATTGTGGGCCTTCGCCAAAGAGCATCAAATCCATCTCATGGCAGTGTATCTTCCAGGGGTTCAAAACTCTTGGGCAGACAGACTCAGTCGAGTTCTGCTTCCACACGAATGGTCCCTCCATGGGGACCAGATAGCCAGGATCTTTCGAATTTGGGGAACCCCAGACATAGACCTGTTTGCAAGTCCGTGGAATGCCAAACTTCCCCGGTTCTGTTCCAGGATTCCGTGGCAGGGAGTTCAGGCCAGGGATGCCTTCCTCCTTCATTGGGGGCAAGATTTCCTCTATGCCTTTCCTCCTATTCCCCTTATTCCCAAGACACTGTTCAAGCTTCAGAGAGACAAGGGGTCTATGATCCTCATAGCACCACGTTGGCCACGCCAAGTGTGGTACCCTCTACTTCTGCATCTCTCTCAAGCTCCCTCCCTGGACTTGGGGTCTGCTCCAGATCTCCTCTCCCAGGAGGAAGGAATGTTGTGGAACCCAAATCCCCAGTCTCTTCATCTCAGGGCCTGGTTGCTGAAGGCCTAGACCTTCAAGATTTACCTCTTTCTCAGCAAGTGAAAGGATATCCTTCATGCTTCCAGAAAGCCTTCCACCAGACGTTCCTATGCTTTTAAATGGAAGAGGTTTACCATTTGGTGTGCAGAGAAGGGTCTTAACCCTCTTGCAATACCTCTGAATTCTGTACTGGAGTATTTGCTACATTTATCTCATGCAGGCCTTCAAACAAATTCAATCAGAGTCCATTTGAGTGCTATTGCAGCATCCCTTAAACCCCTCAATGGACAGCCTATTTCCTCTCATCCTCTTATAGCAAGATTCATGAGAGGCCTTCTTTTGACTAAACCTCGCATTAGACCACCTCCAGTGGCATGGGACTTGAATCTGGTTCTTGGCCAGCTTATGAAGCCACCCTTTGAACCCTTAGCCACTTCCTCCTTGAAATTCCTTTTCTGGAAGGTTATTTTTCTCATTGAAGTCACCTCAGCTCGCCGTATCAGTGAGTTGCAAGCCTTAGTGACTAATCCTCCTTATACAAGGTTCCATCATGACAAGGTAGTCCTCAGAACTAATCCACACTTTATGCCTAAAGTGGTCTCACCTTTTCATCTGAACCAGGAGGTGTATTTACCTGTCTTTTTTCCAGGACCTCACGCATCAAGTGCAGAGAGGAATCTTCATACCCTGGATTGTAAAGGAGCACTTGCTTTCTATTTACAAAGGACACAGCAACATAGAAAGTCCTCTCAACTTTTTGTTGCTTTTGATCCCTCTCATTTAGGACTTCCAGTCTCTAAGAGAACTCTGTCTAATTGGATTGCTAAATGTATTTTTTTTGCCTACCAGAGTAAGAACCTTTCTCTGGAGGGCCATGTCACAGCTCACAATGTGAGAGCCATGGCAGCCTCTATGGCTCATCTAAATTCTGTGTCCATCGACCAAATCTGTCGAGCGGCCACCTGGGCCTCGGTTCATACCTTTACTGCCCATTACTGCTTGGACAAGGACTCCCGCCGGAATGCCTTGTTTGGTCAGGCTGTTCTCAAACACCTGTTCCATACCTAATCAACTCCTACCCTCCATCCCTGACTGGATGCCTGAGATTCATAGGTGGAGGTAGAGCCCTTCCCAGGGATTCACAACCTGGGTGATCTCCCAGGCATCTCTAGCTGGGGAGTCCCCATATGTGAAGACTCATTCCTGCTTGTTCCTGGAGATAGCACAGTTACTTACCTGTAACAGGTGATCTCTGGGAACAGCAGGAATAAGTCTTCACAACCCACCCACCTCCCCTGGGAGTTGTATCTCTCTATCTATCTTTCCTTTCCTCTCTCTCTCTTTGTCTCAGCTTTAAAACTCGAACTGAAGAGAGGCGGTTAGGAAAGGCGGGAAGGCAGCGCGCAGGCGCTGTGGGATGCTCCCAAAAGCTTTCCTTTTGGATGCTGGGGAGCGTTCCCGCGCAGGCTCCGTCGGTACCGACGATACCCATATATGAAGACTTATTCCTGCTGTTCCCAGAGATCACCTGTTACAGGTAAGTAACTGTGCTTTATCTTCTTCAATGGGGTTGTTCCATGACAGATCACTGCAAATTTTTAAAAAGTTTAACCACTACATCTCAGAACATTTTTTTCGTTTGACTAGCGTACATGATACTTTAATAACCTTTTTTAATTTTTAGTTTTAACTATTATTTTGTATTGAATTACACTATATTATTATTATTATTTTTAAAACCCTTCTTATACAGTAGACCAAAAAACCTTTAAGCAATGTGGACTAAAGTCGGTTCTGCGGCCCCTCTGTGATTAGGGGCCCTAAAGCTTAAGCTTCATTAGTTTCATAGTAGATCCTCCCTTGTGCACATCCACTCAGATATGTACTCTTGCATCACTGACTACCATACTGAAAGACAGTTTACTATAGCTGTTTCAACAGTCCCACAAACAGACATGCCAGAACCTAGGTGGAGAAATGTGCCGTTATGTCGCTCTCTTTAAGTGTGCACTTTTTAAACTTTTTTTTTTTAATGTTTTTGTCCACTTTTTGGACTAAGTTGCTCTTTTGCTCTTCTTGTTTTGTCTATTTTATGGATTGCTTTTCTGTAGACTTATTGTTTTTTGTTTTTGTTTTTACTTTGTCATTACGTAGATCTTTAAGCTTATATTTGTATACCACTTTGATTGAAGGAGAAAGTGGTATGCAAATCTGGATAAATAAAATAAAATAAATTTCTTTTGTCTATGTTTGTATGTGTGTTTGCGGATTAGGAGGTGAGTTTGTTGAAGCTTTGGTGGGAGTGGCCGACTTGGATTTAGTGGTAGTTACAGAAACATGGTTCACACAAAACCATGACTGGGATGTAACTATACCAGGCTATACTTTATTCAGAAAGGACAGAGTAGGAAGAAGGGGAGAAGGAGTGGCACTGTATGTAAAAAAATAATATTAAAGCTTTGGAATTACAGAGCTCAAAAGGGAGAGAGGAGCCATTGTGGGTTAAACTAGAAAGAGGGGAAAGAGAAATCTAGTTGAATTGGATTGATATACAGACCTCCCTCACAAGAGGAAGAGGTGGACAGAGAGTTAATTGAAGACATACGCAGCATTGCTAGGAAAGGGGAAGTGCTACTGATAGGGGATTTCAATATGCCAGATGTTGATTGGCACATTCCTGCTGCAGTATCATCTAGTAGAGTTCCTGGATTCTCTACAGGGAGAACTATTTAGGCAATTGGTAACAGACCCCACAAGTGAAGGGGCCATACTGGTGCTTACCAATGGTGAAAGTGTTTCTAATGTTCTAGTGGGAGATCATTTTGCATCCAGTGATCACCAGATGGTGCGGTTCAGTATTAGGACTAGTGCTGTTAGAATCCATTCAAAAGTGAGGGTCTTAGACTTTAGGAAAACTAACTTTGCCAAGTTGGGCCAATACCTCAGGGAGTCGTTAGCGGGATGGGAACGGCTGGGGGATGTAGAAAAACAGTGGGCAAAACTGAAAGGGGATATTTTAAGGGCAACCAACCTTTTTGTTAAAATGGTAAATAAAAGGAAAAGGAGACCGCTATGGCTTTCGAAAGAAGTAGCTAAAAAGTTGAGGAAAAAGAGGGAGGCCTTCATGAAATACAAGAGATCACAGAGAGAGGGGAAGACGGGCATCTATATTTGGAAGCTAGCAAAGTAGTCAGGAAAGCAAAGATTCAAAAAGAGGAGGAAATAGCCAATGCAATAAAATGGGGGGATAAGACATTTTTCAGATATGTTAGTGAGAAGAGGAAGGGCAAAAGTGGTATTGTGAGACTCAGGGGTGAAGGGTAGGAATATATAGAAGCTGATGAGGATAAAGTGGAATTGCTTAACAAATATTTCACTTCTGTGTTCACAGATGAAGAACCAGGAACAGGACCTCAGAAAACAGGAATAAAAGCGAGGGGCATCTTGAACAATTTTCAGAAGACTGTGTTCCTGAGAATCTAGCTCATCTTAAAGTAGACAAAGCGATGGGACCGGATGGGATACACCCTAGAATACTGAGGGAACTTGGGGACGTTCTAGCAGCTCCATTGACTGACCTTTTTAATGCCTCGTTGGAGTCGGGAGTGGTGCCAAAGGACTGGAGAGAGGCTCATGTGGTGGCTTTACACAAAAGCGGAAGTAAGGATGTGGTTAAAAACTACAGGCCGGTTAGTTTAACTTCGGTGGTGAGTAAAATCTCCAGGAACAAGCAGGAATGTAGTCTTCACATCTGGGTATCGTCGGTACTGACGGAGCCTGCGCAGGAACGCTCCCCAGCGTCCAATAGGAACGCTTTTGGGAGCATCCCTCAGCACATGCGCGCTGCCTTCCCGCCTTTCCAACTGTCCCTCTTCAGTTCTTCGTTTTCCGCGGAGCCGACAGGACTCATACCCTGTCACTGCAGAAAATTTCTTCTTTAATCTTCTTTTCTTGTGGTCGCGCTTGCCTCCGCACGACGCCTACCGGTACCGCCGGTTCTTTTCTTTCTATTCTTCTTAAAAATAAATAAATAAATAAAAAATTCTGAATTGTTTCTCTTTAGAAACTTTTCTTTTTCGGTGCTAGGCGCCATTTTGGGCACTAGGCCCCATTTTTTCCTTAAAGATGGAAAAACCAGCTAGTGGTTTTAAAAAATGCACTAAGTGTGGCGGTACCATTTCCATCACCGACACCCATGACTGGTATCTTAAATGTTTAGGTCCTGACCATTCTCCATCTGAGTGTCTCTCTTGTATGGGAATGACTAAAAGAGGAAGACAGAACCGGGCTGCAAAGCTCGGCACCCTCTTTTCTTCGGATGCCAGGTCCATTGCATCAACGTCTTCAAGGGCCTCTTCTTCCTCCCATGGAACTCAGATAACTAAACATAAAAGCCGGTCCTCAAAGGGTAGCTCTTCTGCAAAGCATTGAGAGGCCATTGGCATTGCCCTTGAGGTAACCACACCAGCAAAACAGCCCCGGTGGGAGGCTTCGGCCTCCAAAGCATCAACGGGGTTCCAGGATGTTCTCGAGGCCTCGGCCTCGACAGAACTACTGGTGCCATGCTCAGGGGTCCCGGCCGCCTTTACCGGTACCGACACCCAGGCATCGGCAGCGTCAATATATCAGAGATTCCTCGCTATCGAGCGCAGTATTGCAGCTCTCCTTACAGCTGCGGTACCGTTGACACCGATGGTTCAATGGGCACCGGTACCAACACAGACAGTACTGGCCCCGGTGGGAATTCTTCCCATGCTGTCTTTGCCTGGCATCGAAAGATCGGTACCGGATCAACTCGGTACCGACTTCGATCGATACCAGGACCGTGCCTTACATGAACATCGTGATCAGAGATACTTCGAATCCGCCGATTCTGATAACTGTGATAATTCTGCTGGTACCAGAGTTTTTCTCCCGGAAGACTCTTCTTTTCCCCAACGCAGAATGTCGCCTCCAGAGGACATGTCCTTTCAGGATTTTATTTGTGATGTTGCCAAAGGCCTTTCAATCACGGTAGCTCCTGAAAAGGAACCTAGAGCAAAGGAATTGGAAATTCTCCAATATCCTAAAGCTCCAAAGGAGGCAGCCACTCTGCCCATTCATGAAATTCTTCATGATTTGATGCTTAGAATGTGGGAGACACCTTTGACCACATCTCCTCATTCTAGGAGGCTTGATACCATGTATCGCGTTCCACCATGTCCTGGATTTCAAAAGACTCAACTGCCGCACCATTCCATGGTAGTGGAGTCAGCCATGCGTAGGATGAAAAGTGCAAAGAGACATGCATCCAATCCTCCAGGTTGTGAATGCAGGACTCTTGATGCTTTTGGGTGTCGAACCTTTCAAGCTTCCATGCTTTCAGCTAGGATCAGCTCATACATCTTATATATGGGTATGTTCCTCAAGGAGGTCACAGGAGGTTTGGAGCTTATGAGCCCACTTCTCCCAGATGATAGACGACAAGACTTTCTTACACTTGTCAGGCATGCTCAAGATGTCTCCAAGTTTGTCAATTGTGCAGCCTTTGACTGCTTTGAATGCATCAGCAGAACCTCTGCTATTGCCATTGGTGCACGATGGATTGCCTGGCTTCAGGCATCAGACTTGGAGATTTGGGTACAGGATAAATTAGGCAACATCCCTTGCACAGGAGAAAATCTCTGGCAAAAATTGGCAGGAAAAGGCTAATGAGATAGATGCTGACAATATCACCTTAGATAGATTGTCAAAATCTACCACCACTCCAGCCAGAAAGAAGCCCTATAAGAAACCCTCTTTCAGCAAAAAGAGGAAGTTTATTTATTTGGTTACATTTGTATACCGCTTCTTCCAGAGATCAGTAGCGGTTTACATCACATTAAAATTTTGGCACAGCAAACATTTTCTTACAAGGATTAAAGAATCAACATCTGGATTTTGGTGATTAGAAATTGAACAGTTTAGGGTATTTACAGTTGCATTTATGCGTTTGGTTTGCACAGCTTGAGCCATTTACAGATTCATTTATACATTGTGCGCTAGTTACAGTATGGATTATTTACATTGTGCACTATTTACAGTATGGTTTATTTACAGTTTCATTTGGCTAAACACATCCTGGACTATTTACAGTTTCATTTAAACTAGTTACTGTTTGTTTACAGTCATAAGTTCTATGTGGCATTTTTGTGGTGCGCTGAGCAAATGGTTTCTTTCTGCTTTAAGTTACGTTGCAGTATTCTTGGAAAAGATAGGTTTTTAGTTTTTTTTCTGAAATCTTGCAGGTTGTTGTTTGCTCTTAGTGTGGCCGGTAGCTTATTCCATTGCATGGGCGCTATGTAGGTGAAGGCTCTGTTACTCGTGGAGGTCTTAACTGTGCAGATGGAGGGTGGTACATGTAGGGTGTTTAGGTTGTGGGTTCTTCTGCTTCCGTTATGCGGTTGCGTTGTGATAAGTGTGGAGAGGAAGGATGGTGTTATGTTGTGTATCAGTTTGAAAGTGGTTACTATTATTTTGTATCTTATACGGGCAGCAATAGCAAGCCAGTGTAATTCTATTAGTATTGGTGTGATGTGGTCAGATAGTTGTTTCTTTATTATGATCCTGGCTGTGACATTTAGTGCTAGTTGTAGTATGTTTTATCCATCCTATACCCAGCAAAGCCAAGCTCACAGTCAAGTTGCCCAAAAGGGACAACAACAGCAATTCAAACAGCAGAAGAAGCCAAAAGGCCCGAGAGCTCAACCAGCTCCGCAGGTTCAGCCCCCTCAAGGGCTTTGACTCCTTCCTAGAGAGCTTGGCCTTCCTGCCTCTGAGGGGTCCAGAACCCCTAAATATTCCAGGCAGGCTGTGTCATTTTGCCAACAGATGGCACCAAATAACAGCAGAAAATTGGACTCTGCCCATTGTAGGAGAGGGGTAAAGGCTTCATTTTCACAGCATGCCCCCTCCTGCAGTCTTAAGGCAGTTCAATTCCCAGACATCTGCAGACAATCTGTTGGATCACAAGGTCTCAACACTTCTTGCCCAAGGGGCAATAGAGGAGGTACCCATTCTCCAGCAAGGTACAGGGTTCTACCCCCCTCCCCTGTTTTCTTATTCCAAAGAAAACAGGAGGACACAGACCCATTCTAGACCTCAGAGAATTAAACAAATACCTGTTCCGAGAGAAGTTCAAAATGATTTCTCTAGGAACTCTTCTGACATACCTTCAAAGTCAGGATTGGCTTTGCTCTCTAGACTTAAAGGATGCATATACTCACATTCTGATCCATCCAGATCACAGGAAGTTCTTACGATTCCTTTTCAAGGGAAAACACTTCCAATATAGGGTTCTTCCCTTTGGTCTGGCTTCGGCACCAAGAGTATTCACAAAATGCATGGCAGTAGTAGCTGCATTCCTGCGATCCCTGGGGATTTTCGTCTTCCCTTATTTGGACGACTGGCTCATTCGAGCCCCCATGGTTGCAGAGGCCAGCTCTGCACTGTCTCGCACAATGCGAATCCTCCAATATTTGGGATTGGTAATAAACTTCCCAACATCCCAACTTGTTCCTTCCCAGTCTCTGGAGTTCATAGGAGCCTGTCTAGATACCAGACAGTGAAGGGCTTTCCTTCCACAAGTCCGGTGTCTTTGCATAGTGCAACTAGCTTCTCAAGCAGCAGGAAAATCCTCCCTAACTGCTCGAGAACTGCTACAGTTACTGGGACACATGGCATCCACAGTCCATGTAGTTCCCTATGCTCGCCTCCACATGTGAGCAGCCCAGTGGACCCTATCCACACAGTGGACACAGGCCACAGAACGTTTGTCAGACAAGATAGCAAACTCTCATCGGCTGATCATGTCCCTTCAATGGTGGCAATCACTGGAGAATCTTTCAGTGGGGTCTCCTTTCCAGCAACCCCTATTCCAAGCCACCCTAACAACAGATGCATCACAGGTGGGTTGAGGAGCACCTGCATCATCTCTCTACCCAGGGCATCATCTCTCTACCCAGGGCACCTGGACTCCACAGGAGGCTTCTCTTCACATAAACCTCCTGGAATTAAGAGCAATCTATTTAGCTCTTCGAGTATTCCATGCCCAGCTCAGCTACAAGACAGTCCTAGTCCAAACGGACAATCAAGTAGCCATGTTCTATGTGAACAAGCAGGGCGCAACAAGCTCTCTGTCGTTATGCAACGAAGCTTTACGACTTTGGGCCCTCACCAGAGAGCATCAAATCCACCTTCTCGTGGTATATCTTCCAGGCATTCAAAACCTTTGGGCAGACAAACTCAGCCGAGTATTGCTGCCTCATGAATGGTCTCTCCACCCAGACCAGGTGACAAAGATATTTCACATCTGGGGGACTACAGACATAGACCTCTTTACAAGTCTACTGAATGCCAAACTTCCCCGGTTCTGTTCCAGGATTCCGGCTCACAATTGCCAGGCAAGGGATGCCTTCCTCCTTCACTGGGGTCAGGACTTCCTCTATGCCTTCCCATCCATTCTCCTCATCCCCAAAACACTTTTCAAGCTTCAGAGAGACAGAGGTTGTATGATCCTCATAGCGCCACGGTGGCCACGCCAAACGTGGTATCCCCTGCTTCTACATCTCTCTCAAGCTGCACCTCTGGAGTTAGGCTGTGCTCCAGATCTCCTTTCCCAGGAGAGCGGGACGCTATGGCACTGGAATCCCCAGTCCCTGCATCTCACGGCCTGGTTGCTGAGAGCTTAAATCTTCAGGATCTCAACCTTTTCCAACAGGTAAAGGATATCCTTCAGGCTTCTAGAAAACCTTCTACAAGACGATCTTACGCTTTTAAGTGGAAATGTTTCACTATATGGTGTTCCCAGAAGGGGTTAAACCCTCTTGTGATACCTTTGGAGTCAATACTAGAGTATCTACTTCATTTATCAAATTCTGGTCTAAAGACCAATTCAGTAAGAGTCCATCTTAGTGCAGTTGTTGTTGTTGTTAAGTGCCGTCGAGTCGGAGTCGACTCATGGCGACCCTCTGGATAGCTATCCTAAATTGTGTTCGGTCTTCAGTCAGGCGGCTCATTGTTGACAGACAGGTACCCGTAGCTGCTGTTATTGTATCGATCCATCTCATTGCTGGCCTTCCTCTTTTGCGTTGACCTTCTATCTTGCCAAGCATAATGTCTTTCTCTAATGATCTCTCTTCGCATGATGTGTCCAAAGTATGAAAGTCGAAGTCTTGTCATCTGAGCTTCTAAAGAAAGCTTAGGTTTGATCTCCTCTAGTACCGACTGGTTTGTTCTTCGGGCAGTCCATGGTATACACAGTATTCGCCGCCAGCACCATAATTCAAAGGCATCAATTTTCTTCCTGTCTATCTTTTTCACTGTCCAGCTTTCACATCCATATGATGTTATTGAAAATACCATGGCTTGAACAAGTTGAATCTTTGTATGGAGAGAGACATCTCTGCTCTTGAGAATCTTATCTAGGTCTTTCATAGCCATTCTGCCAAGAGCAATGCATCGTCTGATTTCTTGACTGCTTGTTGCTTCTTTATTGATAGTTGATCCAAGTAGGTTAAAGTTGTTCACAATTTCAATTTCTTCTCCTTCAACGGTGAACCTATTGATTAGCGCAATTACAGCTTCCTATAAGCCTCTAAATGGACAACCAATTTCCTCTCATCCTCTCATATCCAGATTTATGAGAGGTCTTCTTTTAACAAAATCTCCCATCAAACCACCACCGGTGGCGTGGGATTTAAATCTAGTTCTTGGGCAGCTCATGAAACTGCCTTTTGAACCTTTAGCCACTACTATCCTAAAGTTTTTGTCCTGGAAGGTCATCTTCCTAATTGCAATCACCTCTGCATGTCGCATTAGTGAATTTCAAGCCTTAGTGGCTGATCCTCCTTACACTAGGTTTCATCATGATAAGGTTGTCCTCAGAACTCATCCACACTTTATGCCAAAGGTGGTCTTGCCTTTTCATTTAAATCAAGTGATTGATTTTCCTGTATTCTTTCCGAGGCCTCATGCCTCTAATGCAGAGAAGAACCTTCACACTTTTGGACTGTAAAAGAGCCTTAGCTTTTTACCTACAAAGAACACAGCAACATAGAAAGTCTTCTCAACTTTTTATTGCTTTTGATTCTAGTCATTTGGGACTTCCAGTCTCCAAGAGGACTTTATCCAAATGGATTGCACAGTGCATATCCTTTGCATATGAGAGTAAGAGTCTTCCTCTTCAAGGCCATGTCACAGCTCATAATGTGAGAGCTATGTCAGCCTCTATGGCTAACCTTCACTCTGTGTCTATTGATGGCATTTGTCGAGCAGCCACCTGGGCTTCGGTACATACCTTTACAGCCCACTACTGCCTAGATAAAGCCTCCCGTCGGGATGCCTTCTTTGGCCAGGCTGTTCTTCAAAATCTCTTTCAAACCTAATACAACTCCTACCCACCAACCCTGGTGGGATGCCAGAGATCCATGGGAGGAAGCATGGCCCACCTCACCATAGGTGGCAGCTTCCTGGGGTCATCTCCCTGGCATCTTCAGCTAGGGAGTCCCCATATGTGAAGACTACATTCCTGCTTGTTCCTGGAGATAGCATAGTTACTCACCTGTAACAGGTGATCTCCGGGAATAGCAGGAAGTTAGTCTTCACAACCCACCCACCTCCCTAGGAGTTGTCTCTCTATCTCTGTCTCTTTCCTCTCTCCCTCTATCCTTTCACTCAGCTACAAACCTAACTGAAGAGGGACAGTTGGAAAGGCGGGAAGGCAGCGTGCATGTGCTGAGGGATGCTCCCAAAAGCGTTCCTATTGGATGCTGGGGAGCGTTCCCGCGCAGGCTCCGTCGGTACCGACGATACCCATATGTGAAGACTAAATTCGTGCTGTTCCTGGAGATCACCTGTTCCAGGTGAGTAACTACGCTTTATTGGAAATGCTGCTGAAAGAGAAAATATTTAGGTTTCTGGAGTCCAGCAGATTACAGGATCCAAGGCAGCATGGATTCACCAGAGGCAGGTCTTGTCAGACAAATCTGATTGATTTTCTTTGACTGGGTGACCAGGGAGTTGGACCCTAGATGTGGTGTATTTAGATTTCAGTAAAGCCTTTGACATTGTTCCTCACAGGCGACTTATTAACAAACTGAGCACCCTAGGGATGGACCCTAAAGTTTCTGTTTGGGTTAGAAATTGGTTGAGTGGGAGGCGACAAAGTGTACAGGTAAATGGAGCTCACTCTGAGGAGAAGGACGTTACCAGTGGTATGCCCCAGGGATCTGTCCTTGGTCCGATTCTTTTTAACATCTTTGTTAGTGATATAGCGGAAGGGCTGTTGGATAAGGTATGCCTCTTTGCGGGTGATACCATAATCTGCAATAGAGTAGACTCCCAGGAAGGTGTAGATAACATGAGGAGGGATCTAGCTAATCTTGAAGAATGGTCTAGAATTTGGCAGCTGGGATTTAACGTTAAAAAATGTAAGGTCATGCATTTGGGCTGCAGCAATCCAAGGGAGCAATATAGTATAGGGGTGAAGTACTTGTGTCCACTAAAGAAGAGTCGGGACCTAGGCATGGTTGTGTCTGATCTTAAAGTAGCTAAACAGGTAGAAAAAGCGACGGCAAAAGCTAGAAGGATGCTTGGGTGCATATGGAGAGGAATGGCCAGCAGAAAAAGGAGGTGACAGTGCCTCTGTATAAGTCTTTGGTGCGACCTCATTTGGAGTATAGTGTGCAATTCTGGAGACCACACCTTCAAAAGGATATAAACAGGCTGGAGTCGGTGCAGAGGGTGGCTACTAAAATGGTTAGTGGTCTTCATTATAAAGCAAATGAGGACAGACTTAAGGATCTTAATATGTACACCTTAGAGGAAAGGCGGGATAGAGGTGATATGATTGAGATGTTTCAATACCTCCGTGGCATAAATGTTCAGGGAGAGAGCCTCTTTCAATTGAAAGCAAGTTTTGCTAGGAGGGGACATGGGATGAGGGTGAAAGGGGATAGATTCAGGAGTGATATGCGAAAGTATTTCTTTATGGAAAAGAGTAGTGGATCCGTGGAATAGTCTCCCAGTGGATGTGGTAGAGATGAGGATAGTATCTGAATTCAAGAAAGCATGGGACAAACACAGAGGATCTCTAAAGGAAAAAAGAGGACTGTTGTAGTTGTTGATATGGAAGGACAGACTAGATAGGCCATGTGGTCTTTTTTTGCCGTCATTTTTCTGTGTTCATGTATATTTCCTTTTTAGATGCTCTTTATGTCAGCAGTGGCAGAAGTTCTTTCTAGGTCTATTGTAGTGGAAGAAGCTCTTCTTTGAGCCTGAACTGCCGCAGCAGAAGTAGCTTCTCTTCAGTCTGGACCAGCTCCGGTCAGTTTGCACCAGTATTTAGGTGCCTGGATGACCCTGGTCCCCAGGAATTTTCTACCCTTTCCTCTGTCAAGTAAAAGATTCAAACACCATATACACTAATTAGGAAACTAGAAAAGATCTATGGGCCATATATAAATTTAGGCTCCTAAATTTGTACCTTATTTTCAGCTATACTTAAGAGCTTTAGTTTTCAGCATTCAGCCTGCCATTCATTTGCCTAGAGTTATGAGCTTAATTTAGGTGCCTAGTTGTGAAAATCAGTGTTAAGCTCCTAACTTCTTTTCCCCGCCCTTAATCCACCCTCATTGCCACCCACTTTTTATGCTCCTAAATTATTACTTAAAATTTCACTACTCATTTCTAGTATATTTTCAAAGAGTACAATTTAGGAGCATAACTCTGAAAGTTAGGAGCATAAATCCTTTGAATATCGGACTCTATGTTAATATCAAGTTATGTAGCTTGATTATAAATTCTTTCTTTTATAACCTAAGGGCCCGATTTTTAGTGGCTAGCAAGAATACAGTGGCTAGCCATTGCCACTGAATGCCATGTCGGCCACAGAAGATAACTGGACAGTGGTGATATTCAGCTGCTGCCCGGTTAGCTTTAAAGGCAAAAGTTAAGACAGCCTTTTCTGTGCTTATCTTTTGCCACGTGAGGCTTAACTGGACAGCGGCTGAATATCGCCCCTGACTGGTATTTCCCTGGATGCCGCCCATGGAACGCCCCAATGCTAACTAGTTCGTGCCACTGAATATCCTGCTTAGCGGCCTTTGAATATCGGGCCCTAAGAGTCCATCTACAAGGCAGACTGATGATGCTTCCTTTGCCTAGTCTCCCTGCTGACCACACCTATTTCCTGGCAGTGAGAGACAGATGCTATTGCCTACCATGAAGCGAGTCTGAAATCACTCTTATGTTGACATCACTGTGCTTTTATGCAGAGGGCTTGTTTGGGGCAACATATCTATTTTTTTTCTTTTTAAAATACTATGTTAAAACATCATCTCTCCTCTTTCCATAATAACTGAACTATGAAAATAAGTGCCTAAAGGTGCAGGACCAACCTTTTGGTGGACTAGACTTTTGTACTATTCTTCGGCCTTTGCAAGAACGAGGAGAGGTGATGTAAATTTACCTCAACTCTTTCCTCGCTCTACCCCACAGTGTAGTTTCTTTACAGAGCTTGTGTTGTATGTCCTTGTTACTGATCATCACTGACCGCCTGATTTCTATGTGAAATCTAAAGGTTGTTTGCCACTACTTTTATTCCTGTTCACCATAACCATTTCCCTAAGTTGGAAATTCCGAGAACTCAATGTTTAAATAAGATTTTAGTCCACACAAACAATATTTAAATGCATTTTTGTAATTAACAGGAAGTTACTCTTGAAAGTATATCCTTATCGATTGCAGAACTTGACATCGTTTCAGGTTTTGTATGAACAGGAAGGCGTGTTTATCCATTCATGCTGTGAAAGAATCGATGACCAGGACAGTCTAACCTCAGGCACATTGCGTGTTTTTGAGAAGGTATTTTCATAATTACCAATTGTTAAACTCTTGATTTAAATGACATCTGATACAATATGTAGTTCAAATATTTTGGGGTTAGTAGACAGTTTTGGACAGCAGTATATTTTGCTAATGATGTTTGCATTGCAACTTTATTGCTTTCATTTTTTTGTCTGAGGAATTATAATTTTGCTTAATATCTTTGTTCTAGGATGCAGAGGTCATGGTGGAATGGAGACCCTTGGATGATACTTTGGATTCAGCCAATATCCTTTGTGCTGGAGAGGTATATTCAAAAATACCTTAGTATGTGCTTTGTGTGTTTATTTACCATATTTTAATTACATATTTATCTAGCATGATCATGTAGGGGCATGCCATGTTGCATTTTATTTGATTAAACGTTTGTGATTACAATGCAGACAGTTTTGAATTTCTGCAGACCTGCATCTGGTTTTCAAGGGGGAAGCTCTCTGTAGAGTTTCCCTTTTGAAAATTCAGGGTTGAGCTCATGCCATGGGGATTATTTTCCTTGTATTTGCAGGTGCAAAGTACCCAGAGTAATGAACACATGAGATTTCAAAATAAAACCCCTTGTATCCTTACCAAGTTATCCCTATTCCTGTTGTCAACACTCTCCTTTTTCCATGAGACATGTTTGCATGCTGTGGATAGCATGTGTGCTTTACCTACATATAGAGGCAGCATTTTTCAAAGAGGTTTTTACTGTGCATAAACCCTTGTTTAGCTGTGAAAATTCCTCTGAAACGTGTTCCATGCAAGTCAGAATCTTGGGAATCTATAAATGGAGCTGTATAGTGCTTCTGGCGTTCTATGATATTGAGCGGGGTCCTTGGTTTTTTCCTGTGTCTTAGTTGTAGGACATTGCCCATAGAAAGGACCTTAGTACTGATAACTGTATCTTTTATTTTAAATTACTCTTAATCCTTTAAGTAGAAGGACTATAGGTACTGAAAATACCACAATGACAAAATTCAGTAGGTAAACTATAGAAAATGACAAAATTCAGTAGGTAAACTATAGAAAATAAACTCTGTTGTGAAAATTAATCCACAAATTATATATGGGAAAAATTTTAAGACCAAAATAACATAGTGGTATGCCTAGAAATGATTATCAAAGAAATATTGATACATGGAAAACAAAAAACTATTGTAGCAGTTCAGAAGAGGTATGTGCCTGGACAGTAACTTCCTGAATAATGTCTAAAGAATGCATTCTGAGAAACTCCTTAAGATGGTTGGACTCTGCTGTTAGAAGTATAATGAAAAAAAGAGCCCCAACTTCTGCACATGAGATCTCATGAGGTGGACTTTCATCCTTTTTGTATGTGTAGGCCTAGAAACTTCTGGAAACATGCTAACTTTAAGAGACAAAAGGGATCTCTTCTTTTTTGCAAGAAAGTTGTAAGTACTAAGTCCCTAACATGGAGAAAGGCAAACTCTGTGACTAATATTTTTGTGAGCAGAGAGAGAGAAAACTTGCAGACTAATATTAGTAATTATTTGAGGAAGCAAACCGACCCTATCACCTAATAATATACTCTGGTCAAGATTAGAGCACATTAATGCATGTTAGTAGTAAATAGATCCCATTACATGGAATGGGCCTGCAGTAAATAACACATAAATGTAGGTCAGCATACTGTAACACAGTAATACCTTTTAGTAATTTCAGTCTCTTTGTTCTTATTAGCAGTATAGAACATTTTGCAAATAGAAAAGAGAATTCTGATAACTTCAAAGCTTTCACCAAATGATGCTTAAAAAGATCTTGAGTCAAAAAGGGAAGGCGATTTTGGGAAGTCTCAGAATCTGTTATGTCATTTTGTTCCCTAAGACCTCAACATGTTGCCAAAAAGAAACCTTGTTCTTTCTCAGAGCATCACAGAAACACTTAAATTTAGTAAGTCTTGCCTTGATTTTAGACAGCTTACATGCCAAATCCTTGGTAAATGATTCTATACTACCAATCAAGATTACAAATGACAAGCCCCTGAACACAAAGCCTTCAGCCCTTCCATTAGCAGGCCACCTACTTTGTACATGTTGTCTGACTAGCAATTTCCCAATCTTGCCCAAAGGAGAAATCCACAGGGAGAGCCCAAAGTTCATAACACCTATATGGGAAAGACCCCAAACAATATTTGCAGGCTATTGGTCCTAACTCCTCAGAGCTCTTTCCTCTGAGGGCTGCAGGTATCCCACTGCCATTATATAGTAATATTTAGAAGAGCCCAGATCCCAGCATACTTCACTATAGCCTTCAGTTTGGAGGTTCCCCCAAAGTAGAAGCCAGAATAATCAACTCCCGTTGTGGAGATAATGTCTCGGAAGCCAGTGGGGAAATGAAGCTAGCAAGCAATTCTACTCTGCCTAGCTGAATAGTTGGTGTGGTAGGTATACCTTGACAATGAAATAATGCTAGTCCAAGGGCCAGATCACAGACTGGGTGACTGTGGCAGAGCATTTGCTATTGCTGGTCTTTGGTTTTGAAGGAAACCACAACTGAACAGCATATACGCATAACAGAAGTCTAAACGCTGCTCTGGAGTTGAAATATAGTGCTATTGTGCTGTGCCTTCTGATTTGGAAGATGCTATAGTGCCAGTGCCTGATGAAATTGCCAATCAAAATAGTGGCCCTTCTTATCTCTTAATTTTTGCATAAAATGCCTTCATCTCCTTAACAAAACCTTCCCTATCCTTATAGAAGTAGAAAGATTCTGGAGTAATCCTAAGAAGTATTTTTTCACAGAATGGTAGAGGATGCATGGAACAGCCTCCCAGTGGAAGTGATGGAGATCAGGTCCGTATCTAAATTCAAGAAACGTGAGACAAGTAAAGAGGATTTCTGAAGGAAGAAAGGGGACTGTAACAACTAGGCAGTTGGTTTTAATGGGCAAACTGGATAGATCCTATGGTCTTTTTCTGGCATCCTGTTTTTTAGTTCAAGCATTTTTTTTTGTTTGCAAATGAAAACGCATGCAATAATAAGTAAACCCCAGTAGTTGACAATATCTAGGTTCACCATTGACATTGAAAATGTACCATGTCGTGTTATTATCAAGAACATGGATATTTTGTACTAGCAGTTAACTGATCTTACTTGTCGCCTTCTCATCACAAACATAATTTTTATGCACTTCCAAGTTTCAGGATGAGTTATTTGCACCTGGATAAGAGCTATCTGCACACTTTAATTGTAGAACTACCCAAATCCTTCTCCCCCTGATGGGCTTTCTCATGCCCTTCTTGAAGCTGACTCCAATTACATGGAAAGATAATCTACTAAGGCAGGGTTCTACAAATCCCAGATGCCATGTCGCCATGGTGACCACAAATTTGCATCTGGCTTCTAGGATTTTCTTGCCCCTTAGATGTTCACATCCCCTTATATCTGCTTGTGAGGGACCAATCGCCTGCAGGCAGAAAAGGCTGCTATTGCGGTGATGATCCTTTCTTCTGCCTGCAGGAGATTGGATTCCCGCAGGGAGAAGGGGAAAGCTGCGATCGCATCCTGTAGCACAAAAAGGTTGTGGGGGGGGGAGTGAGGTAGAGAAAACGGGGAAAACTTTAAAGGGATAGTGTGCTTATTTAAAGAGGAGTATAGGGGGATGAAGGGCAGGGGATGGGAGTGTGCTAGGGGCATTGGTGAAGGGGAGAAAATCTAGAAGGGTAACAGAGTAGAGTGGCCAGCAGAAGTGGTGTTGGAGGGGGGAGGGAAGAGTGAAAGGTGTTGGAGGTTAAAGGGTTCAATACATAAGGACAAAAGTGCACAATGTATATTTGCTGAAAGGTGCATCCCCCTCCCCAGGACACACACAAGCACCCTGTACCACATACTTGCCACATACAGGCACCCCATCACTGCATGATAGACACATCCCAGCTCCGCACTACATACACACACACAGACAGACACCCCCCGCACCGCATACACTCATATTCACACACAGACATGGGCATTCCACCTCTATACCACACACACAGAGCCTTCCTAGCTCTGCAGTAGTGCAGCTCTGCATCCCACGCACAGTCAGGCACACCACCGTTGTACCACACATAAACACAGACAGACACTTGCTGTCTGAAGCTATAACGGTTATCTAAAAATGTTGTGAGGTATAGGAGCTCTGGTCTTGCAAGACTTGAGAACATGAGATTAGTGTGAAAAGCAACTGGAGGGGGGAGAGCAAGGAGGTCACAAGCATTAGCTCCTAAGATTTTGGCCGGGCTCCTAAATTCATACAGTTTGTCAAGGTCTATACTAGCGACTTCCAGATTTTCTCTACTACCACTCACCTGCATCTTTGCTCCATGACCACTTTTACCATTTTATATGTCAACAATACTGTGCTCCACCAAATATGTATATTAAAAATGTAGACTCTTTCTAGTTCTTGAAAACCTATAGAGCTACTTTGACTAAAATATTGCATAAGTGGGACTTGGTACCGAAAGATCCTAGTCCTGCCCTGCAGAAGGGAGTACCACCTTCTTGTAATTCAAAGATATCTTATGCTGTAGAGTCGTAAATAAAATATTGCTGACTTGCATCCAAACCTTTTGATTGTAACACAATCAAAGACCATAAAGACTAATGTAACTATATGGCCCTTAAAGTGCCAGCATAGATTTGAAGCCAGCAGTCCTGCCTTATTCATTTTTTACTGGTGTCCACAAAGTTTGGTGTGTAAAGAAATTCGTCTGACTCATGCTAGAGACTGCTATAGGCTGGATTGTCTTGTGTCCAAAAACTTGACCAATCTACCCCTTCTTCCTACACGTCAATCTCTTGCTTCAGTAGCACCTGTGTACCCCTGGGCTCAATACTTTTATGTTCTCTCAGTATTCTGTAACACCTTGAGCCACCATAATCCTGTGCTTAAAACTGCTTTGCATCTTGTGTTGTACTAGCGTTAATAAGTTAGGACTTTGAACACAGACGAGATTTACGTAGACAGATGTGATAGTTGGCATCCACTTAAAGTAAGATGTCTGAAAGATCATATTTAGCAGCCAGTGCTCTCCAAGATAGCAATTTATCTCCTTCAATGACTTCTTCCAATCTCCAAATCCATTTAGAATACTACCCCTCTCAAATTAAGTCTTTGCCCCAATTTGAACAGCCAAATTAAACCATCGTGGAATCAAGGCACTATCAAACCAAGAATTGGGCAGTAACTTGTCAAATTGGAGCAAAGTTCTTTTGGGAACTGCATATTCTACCAACAGAGCAGATTTTCTTGCCACCTAGGCTTTTCTAAGCCATCCAAATAATTTACCAGCCATTGTACCCAAACTGAAGAAGGAAGGCCAATTGATATAGATGAAATTCAAGGAGGTCTTGTCCTCCTTTTATTTTAGAGGCTTTCAGTCTCTTTAACACAGTCTGAGGGTCTTCCCTCACCGCAAATATTTACAATCTACAGTAACTGTAGAAAGAAGCTATGTGAGCACTTTGTGGTCAGCATAGAATGGATATAATTAATCATATGTACAATATATTCAAAATAGAGCTTGGGATAAGTTGAAGATAGTGAGACAATTGCGGTCAGTGCTGAGGCCACAGAATTTCTGGGTGGTGGTCCAATTGACTGTTTTGAGTCGTTTGGACTATTGTAATTCAATATTCTTAAGAATGCCAAAAGTGGTATTACATAAATTACAACAGATTCAAAATATTGCTGCGAAGATGATCACAGATAAGGATAGGGTTACTCTCTTACAGTTAAATCTTTGTTGGCTACCAATAGAAGCCCGTGTTTTGTTTAAGGTGTTATGCCTGGCTTTTAAAGCTATACATCAGATAGTCCCTATCTATTTGTCTAATAGACTGTTTTGTTGTTCATCAACTAAATCACTCTGTCGACTCTTTGGACATTGATATTGCCCTCTGCTTCTGCCTTTCGACAAAAGAGGATCAGGGAAAGGTGGTGTTCAGGGGATGTTGAGGATTATGTGCAATTTCTAAAAGTTTTAAAGATATGATTATGGGATAAATTTTTTAATTATACTTAATGTGACTTGTTTATACTTCAATTTTGTATTCCGCTTTGTGCATCTATAGATTGTAAAAGCAGAATATAAGTGCTGTTAATAAATTAAATTAACTTGCGATGCTGTGGTCATTCTAATAGACTCCATTCTTTTCCACCAGGAAAAAACAAGAGGCTCCAAGTGGTTACTTGAGAGGAAACTAAATCTATAATTGTTTTCATATTGATATCCTCTATTTGAGCCAAATATCTCTGGATATAGACTCCCAGCTTCCGAAAACTGTTAGGTGCCCATTGAAGACCCCGATTCCCAATTGCCTGCTCAGCGCACTGAGCGGTATAAACTCTGTTTCTTATTGAAACTTATTTTATATCCACAGACCTTTGTGACTTGCAACACCCAGCTCTAGGAAAGGAGGCAGTGAATCCTCAGGAGATGCTGTGACGACTGAAACATCAGCATATACCAATATTTTATAGTCTTCATCTTTTACCTTAAGTCCCTGGATCAAAATATCTGGCGTCATGTTCTCTGTTTATCTTTTCTCTCTGGCCTAGAATTCACTGGGCATAAACTAATTCCCATTTTCTTCGTAGTTGCAGGCTTGCACAGTGGATAATGCACTACAACTACAAACCTGAACAATTTTCAACACTTATAACCATGGACTTGGTGCAGAATTTCAAATGGAAAGTCTGAACATACTTTCCCTTTGAAAATTGCCCAGGGTACATTTCACCTGCAGACTTTGTACCTGCTTTTTCTGTGGGCTAAGTTTGGCTGAAAAGAGCACATTATATTTTCTCATTTATGTATGTATGTATTTCATTTGACTTATTTGATATACCATCTTCTCATGGCAAAAATGCAGTGTATAGAACCATGATAAAAATACAGAATACGATTGACATTACTACCACATAAACACAATGGAATAGCACAGCAATTTAAAACCAGCAGATGGAAATGGAACAAATAAAACAAAAAAATCAATATCGTACCAGGAGGCTCAGCCCTTCAACTTCTCCAGAATAAATTTTGAAAAAGCTTTGTTAAATAACAGAGCTTTTTTTTACCACTTTTTTTTTTTTTTTTTTTTTTTTTTTTTTAAGGAAGATTCATATCTAAGATCCACAGGAAGGATATTCTATAGGGAAGGTGCATACTGGGCACTCTGTCAAGTACATACTGATTTTCTAACTTTGTTGGTTCCTTAGTCACATCAAAGTAGTTTTTCAGGACCAGACTTGCAAAGTTGATGATCAAATATGCAAAATCTCTGGGTGAAGGAAAACCCCCTGCATTTGCTGAATCGGATGTAGAAGTTGTAAGGGGCTAGTGAACGCATGTAAATGCAGCCACTCTCCAGAGCAGTATTCGTTGGGTAAGAGAGAGGCCTGCGAATGGACATTTTTGATTCCTTATGCTGCTGGTTGCCCTTTAGGACTCTAGTTCAGTTGTGGAATGGACGCAGACACCTAAAGATCGAACCTTACGTGGGCCAGAACATCAAAATAGTTATGAAGCTGAATGGGACATGGTGAACACGGTCTCCTTCAAGAAGAAGCAGTGTACCAATGGAGGTTTGTATGACATGCACTTTTTGAAATCTTGAGAGACATCACCAACTCTTGAAAGTGGTCTCTGCTGTTTGGTACATATTGCAAACTTTTTAAACTAGTTCTTAGATTATTAAGAGCAAAGTTACTGAGTTGGGTTGCTGTAGCTGGCAAACATGTTCAAGTAAAACAGTTTATGGTATTAGCCCTGGGGAATTATGCAGAGACCAGGTAGCAGACCTGTGAAGATCAGTGTTTGAGGTGGAGGATGTAGATGTGTGCAGTGGAGCTAGGAAGAGAGGTGGGAGGATGTGCCTGGCAGAGAGGTGGTAGAAAGAGGGGAAAGAGCTAAGGCAAGAAGGGAGAACTAGGGGTCTTGCTGGGGAGTTGGGAGAGGGGGCGTGCAGAGAGAAAAAAGTTGAAGGTGACCACTCTGGAGAGGGCAGAGAAGGCTGGGGATTGAACCTGACGAGGGGAGGGAATTGCTGGGGAATGTGGAGCCTGAGGAGGAATGTCGGGCCTGTGGCAGGGATGAGCCAAGCCTAACGATGGGGGAATGGTGCACAAGAAAAGACAATACCGAAGGCATTATCGTGAAATACTGTGTGCAGGATTTTTAACAATTTTTGCGTAGAGCTTTTAATTGTGTATGCACATTTCTTCAGGGATTTAGTGATATGTAGTTGTTTCCAGTGCAGTAAATGCTCTTTTGCAGTGTATCTAATTACCACATAGGCGTGACTTATTAAAGTCATGACTTAGCTGATCATATCCTAATCTTTATTTGTGGAGGAGTAAAATGATTTTGTTATTTCTGTGTTTATGGCAATATATTTAAATTTTTGCCATCTAGTACCGTCAGTAGTCTCTGTCTCCCCTGCCCCTGTGAAGGTAGGCCTGCCAATGCCAAAGGGAAACTTTTATTGGTCCCAGACCTAAAGTTGCACCTCCTCCAAGGGGCACCCTCAGTGCAGTTGGTTTGGTTGGTAGGTGCCACCATTATGTGATAGCCATTCTCTCTCTCTCTTTCTGGGCATAGACACCCCCGCTCCTTGATATCCTCAGATCCAACCAGCCCCAAAGATAGGTGGTAGCAGGTGGTGCTCAGTGAAAGCTGCATCTACTGTTATCCTTCAGAGGAGCTGAACTTGGGGTACTCCTAGTACCTCTGCTAGAGAAAGAGGTCAGCTGAGTGGGGAGGCAGAAGGTAAGGCTCATAGTAGTGTAAGGGATGGCATTTTATGAGCTTGCGATTGGTGTTTTAGAGAGTTAATAGGACACTAGTTTGAAATGAATAAATAGAAATTTATCTTTAAGAAATTTGCAAAAAAAACTAAATAAAATTTTCCAAAGGAAGAAAAAATGAATTTGAAGGGTGTGGTAATGGTATTAACCCGTTTTGGACCAGCGTATGTTTTACATACATAAGGTTTCCATACTTACTACTCAACTGTTTACTAATTAATGGTTATAAATTAAATGGAGCTAAGTTTAGCTATTATCGTTATGTCAAAAAGCGTTATTATATACAGATTTTTTTTTATCTGAAATCTAGTTAGTTTAATAGGTATTCGAAGTTTGCTGATTTTGATGGTACTGGCAACTCAACATAAAAACATCACAAAAAATAGTAAGTATTTATTTATTTATTTATTTACATTCTCTTATATACCGCGCTATTCTGCATCAGTGCGGTTTACATTGAACAAACTGAAATTACATTGAACAGGGCATTATAACTTGGAGATAACTATTTTACAGGGAACATGGGCTATGGAGGGTTAAGTGGCTTGCTCAAGACTACAAGGAGCACCTGTGGGACTAGAAACCCCAGTCCTTCCGGCCCAAGGTTGCTGTCCTCTAGTGGGATTTGAACCCCCGACCTTCCGGTCTGAAGTACCTTGTCCCAACCACTAGGTCACTCCTCCACTCCTTATAAGTAGCTTATAATGCTGTAATAGCTACTATTTTGCAAATAAAAGTATTTGTAGACTTTAGAAAATAGGTTTAGATAACTGTAAGTTACTTAGTGTTAGAGTTATTGGTGCGTTTATCGGCCTTGTATGTTTTTCATATGCTGGGCTAATATGTTGTCAAAACTAATTGCTGTCAAGCATTCTGTTCTAGGTGTTTCAATGGTGCAATATCGATGCACTGCATCAGAAGTGTTTTCAAGTGTATCATATTCCGCCGTCAGAATGGACTGTTGACATTATATCATAATAAAGTGTTTTAAATGAAAACTGCAGTTTCAATAGTATCATACAGTATGTTTGTGTTAATGAATATTGGAACTGAATCCTATCTTTCCTTATCGTCCCTCCTGTGTAGTCCTGGAAACTCTGGGTTGTGCTCCTCTTCCAGCAGCTTGGAGACTGAGAAACGTAATTCTTAGATGACAGTGGTATAAGGACATAGGCACCGCCTCCTCACTCCAGTTATCTCAGTCTCCAAGCAGCTGGAGGATGTGAGCCTGGAGGTTCCGGCTCACTAGAGGAACAATTAAGGACATTTAGTTTGAGTTAGATTAATTTAATTTACATTAATTTCCACTAGAACTTGTAATTTTTTAACTTTTAGTACAGCAGTTTCACTGTGCCTTTAAATATTTTGACTGCTAGAAACCTCTCTCCCCTTCCCCCTCCCTCTCCTCCGTAGTATTGTAGAAACGAGGGGAACGGGCTCCGGTTGCAGTCCGTTTAACGTGAAGGGAAAGCAACTGTGAGCTTGAGGTATCCTGAGCGCATCACAGAAGTCTTGCCTGTCAGCGCTCGGGTGCCGAAGCAGAGAGGAGCCACGGCCGTATCGCGGCAGTGCGATTCAGTGCCTTCTGGGTCTGACCGGGAAGAGCAGGCCCTGGGTATGCAGCCAGCCATTCCCGGTTGAAGCAACGGAGAGGCACAGATGACACTGCTGGGGGGGGGGGGGGGGGTAAGGTAAGGCGCCGGGGCATCAGCGGCGATTAATTGATATTTTTTTTTGTTCACTGCCGGAATCTGGCAGCAGGCCTGCGCCGCGTGGGAAAAGCCAGTAGCTGCTGCGGGGATACAAAGCCTCTTACTTCTGCAGCAAAGCTTCGTTTTAATTTTCTTTCTTCATAATTTAGCTTCGGGAGACTCCTGCACATATGCAGAATGGTTAAAAAAAAAAAGATGCCGCCTCAGGGTTCTCGGGGCGTTTTAGCAGTGGTGATCCTATTACCTCCTTGGAAGGTTCACTGCTCTTGGGTGCGGTGCTTCAGGGGCACTTAGGCTGATTGACACATGGTCAAGATGCCTTCAAAGACTTTGTGTTTACTCTGTGGGGTAAAGAAGTCTACAGTCTCGGACTCGGGGGGTTTGTAAGAGCTGTAGTCAAGCTTCGGCTGCAGAGCAGCAACAGTTGGATACAGAAAAGGAGGATCAGGAGGAAGGCAGGCAGGGGCCTCTGCTCCCCATGTTAGATCCTACGGAGCCCATAGCGGGGCCTGCTAACTGCTCCGGATATACCACTCGCTCAGGCATCCTTATCTGGTACTTTGTCTTGAATTTTTTCACCAGACTTTGTGGCATTTATTCAAAAGGCGTTAGGGGGCACTCACAGAGAGGCTTCTCCTGGTTCCATCATTGTGGATTTGGGACAGAAAAGACTAGGGACTCCTCTATTTGTGGGAACTTTGGGGGTATTGCCGAAGAAATCTAGACTTGAAAAAGAGAAGCAGGAGCAGTCGGTGATTTCGGAAGATCTGCACACTGAAGATGGTGAGCAAGATATAGAGATGGACGAGGAGTTGGAAGAAGGAGAAATCACGGAGTAGGAGGACCAGGCCAGGGTAGTGCGGATTTTTCGGAGAAGGGAGTTGCCCGCACTTATTTCTGAGACACTTAAAGCACTTAATATGCCGGCGTCAGGGCTGGTGGAGGAGGCTACATTGGAAGATCCGTTGTTACAAGCATTTTTGGAAGACTCAGAGAGCTTTTCCCATGCACAGAGTGGTAAAGGAAATGATTCAAGGTGAGTGGGACTTGCCGGAGGCAACTCTCAAGGGGTCTAGAGTTATGTCTCGTCTGTATCCGCTGGTTGACCAAGATAAGGAGCTCTTTAAGTCACCGAGAGTGGATGCAGCGGTATCTGCAAGTAACTAAGAGGATGACCATTCCGGTTGAAGGGAGTGCGTCTCTCAAAGATACCCAGGACAGGAAGCTGGATGCTTTGTTAAAACAGGTGTTTGAGGTGAATGCTCTTTCCATTCAAGCATCCATTTGTGGGGCGTGGGTAGCAAGAGCCTGTCTGTGCTGGTCTCAGCGAGTCCAGGGAGAGCAGATCGAAGAGTCGGCAGGTGAGGCGGCTAGACTGGAGTCAGGAGCTGCATATCTCGCTGATATTCATTATGACCTCATTCGGGGGCTATCGAACAGTATGGCTTCAGTGGTAGCAGCGCGGAGATACCTTTGGCTGTGCAATTGGGCAGCGGATGCGTCTTCTAAAGCCAGGTTAAGTAAGCTTCCCTTTAAGGGAAAGTTGCTTTTCGGAGAGGATTTGGACAAAATTGTAAAAGATCTAGGAGACTCCAAGGGTGGAAGGCTTCCGGAGGACAAGCAAAAGCAGGATAGATTTTCCGCTGATGGCCAGAATGCCTCCGAAGGATTTTTGTCGTTTTCGTTCCTCAAGGTTCACTCAGAGTCAGAGGGGACGGTTTCCCTATAGAAACCAAGGTTTTCGGGGGTTTCGAGGGGCGAGCAGAGGGTTTGCTGCCGCCTCTTTGAGTCTCAGAAAGCCGCAATGAAGTCAGGGAGACCCAGGTGGAGCTACCGGTGGGAGGTCATTTACACGATTTTTACGCTGCCTGGGGTCCAGATTATGTCAGATCAGTAGGTGTTAGAGGTGATTCGAGAAGGATATGCTTTGGAATTTCAACGGCCGGTGACCGACTTGTTCGTACAGTCCCCTTGCAAGGTGCATTGCAAGTGGGGGGCGATCAAGCAGACATTGGAAAGATTGCTAGCTCTCAAAGCAGTAGTGCTGGTTCTTCGAGACCAATGCGGTTTCGGTTGGTACTCCATTTATTTCGGCCGATTCTAGATCTAAAAAGAGTGAACCGGTGTCTCTGAGTGTCTCATTTTCATATGGAGACGCTAAGGTCTGTCATCGTAGCAGTCAGAAAAGGCGTGTTTCTTACATCCCTGGATTTGTCAGAAGCATACCTACACATTCCGATTCATCAGGAACACCAGAAGTTTCTCAGGTTTGCGGTTCCAAAGGGTCATTTTCAGTTTCGAACATTACCGTTCGGGCTGGCTAGGGCTCCACGAACGTTTACCAAGGTTATGGTGGTAGTAGCAGCAGCGCTGAGAAAGGAAGGTGTTCTGGTTCATCCATATTTGGACGACTGGTTAATTCGAGCAAAGTCAAGGACAGAGAGTGAGGAGGCTACGTCCCAAGTGGTCAAGTGCCTGCAGAGTTTAGGTTGGGTGGTCAATATGGCCAAGAGCAGTTTAGTGCCATCTCAGAATCTGAAGTACCTAGGGGCACGTTTCGATACGGCGGCGGGCAAGGTTTTCCTTCCTCCGCATCGAGCTCTCTGGTTGAGAATGTTGATCTGGTGATTTCTCAGCAGGCCACTTCTGATGGCGTGGCATTATCTACAGCTCCTTGGTACGATGGAGGTGACGCTCGAGTTGGTGCCCTGGGCAAGGGGCCCATATGAGACCGTTGCAGAGAGTGCTACTCAAAAGGTGGTTTCACCAGAACGAACCGCTGTCCCGGAGGCTACTCTATCCAGAAGCGGCGTGGAAAGCGTTGCAATGGTGGTTGCTTCCGGAGTCTCTGGAAAAGGGCATGCCCTTGGAAACACCAGGCTGGCTACCTCTGACTACAGATGCAAGTCTGCTAGGCTGGGGGGCTCACTTTCAAGGAAGGTTTGCGCAAGGACAGTGGACCGAACAGGAGAAAGCATGGTCGATCAACAGGTTGGAACTGTGAGCAGTAGCGCGGGCATTGCTGGAGTTTCAGCCATATCTACAAGGAAGAGCGATCAGAGTGTTTTCAGACAACGCGACCGCAGTGGCCTACATCAACAGACAGGGGGGCACTAGCAGTGCTCCCTTGGAGGCCGAAGCAGAACAGTTGTTCGAATGGGACAAACAAAACCTTCAGGCTCTATCGGCAGCGCATGTGTTAGGGGTGGACCTCGTGGAAGCCGATTATTTGAGTCGAGTAAAGGTAGATCCAGGAGAGTGGACGCTTCATCCAGAAGTTTATGAGATGGTGGTGAGGCACTGGGGGTCGCTGATAATTGACCTCATGGCGACTTAATTCGGCAAAGGTCAGTCGATTCTTCAGCAGAAGGAGAGAGAGAATGTCGGAGGGTCTAGATGCTCTCATACAGGACTGGCCATAGAGCAACTATTGTATGTGTTCCCTCCGTGGGTGTTAATAGGCCACGTAGTGTGACGCATCGAGCTTCACAGAGGATTAATGATACTTATCGCTCTGGATTGGCCAAGAAGGCCTTGGTATGCAGACCTCAGGAGACTGGTAGTGGGGAAGGCTTGATGTCTACCAGTCAGGAAGGATCTCTTGTCGCAAGGTCCGTTGTTTATGCCTCAGGTGGATCGATTCTCGTTTACGGCATGGCTCTTGAAAGGGCAAGGTTAAGAGCTAAAGGGTACTCAGAGGCAGTGATTACTACCTTGTTAGGAGCTTGTAGGAGATCTACTTCTTTAGCATATATTCGCGTGTGGCACATCTTTGAGGCTTGGTGTGTAGACAGGAATTGGGAGGCCTTACGAGCGTCAGTGCCACAGGTCTTGGCGTTCTTGCAGGATGGTTTACAGAAAGGGTTAGCGGCCTCTTCCTTAAGAGTACAGTTGGCAGCACTCTCCTGTTATAGAGGAAAAATCAAGGGGCAAGCGCTGGGCGCTCATCCAGATATTAAGAGATTCTTAAGAGCGGTGGTGCTTCTGAGACCACCGTGCAGACAAGGTAGTTCCTCAATGGGATCTGCAATTGGTTTTGGGAGCGTTAGGGAAGCAGCCGTTTGAGCCTTTGGCTAAGTCGTTGTTGAAAGATATTACCCTGAAAGTGGTTTTCCTAGTTGCGATTGTGTTAGCAAGGAGAATTTCGGAATTACAGGCCTTATCTTGTAAGGAGCCTTTCCTGTCCTTTTATGATTCAAAGGTAGTATTGAGGCTGGTGCCGTCCTTTTTGCCGAAGGTAATATCTCCTTTCCACGTGAATCAGGTAGTATCATTACTGGTGTTCCGTAGGGTTTCAGAGAACTCTTCCATGGAGCGGTTGCCTCTGTTGGATGTTCGTAGGGCCTTGAAGAAGTATATCCGACGGACTGCAGAGTTCTGGAAATCGGATAGATTATTTGTTTTGTTTGGGGGTCCTCGGAAAGGAGAAGCAGCATCAAAAGTGTCTATTGCCAGATGGATTAAAGGGGGCAATAGCATCAGCATACATGTTAAAGGGTAAGCTGGTACCAGAAGGGTTGAGAGCGCATTCGACTAGAGCGCATGCGGCCTCTTGGGCGGAGTACAAATTTGTTCCTGCAGAAGAGATTTGTAAAGCAGCGACGTGGTCGTCTTTAAATTCTTTTGTCAAGCATTACTGCCTGGATGTACAGGCGAGTAGGGATACCTGTTTTGGGGCAGCTGTGCTTCAGGGAGGTCTAGCAGGGCCCGCCCGTTGAATTCTTTCACTGCTCTGTTACAGCCCCAGAGTTTCTGGGACTAGACTGGAGGGACGATAAGGAAGATTAAATTAGACTTACCTGGTAATTGTAGTTCCTAGAGGAACTCCAGTCTAGTCCCGGATCCCGTCCTGGTCTTTTTGGTAGGATTGGAGCCTGAAGCAGTGGATCTCACAGGTAAGAGAAAAAGTAAGCTGGGGGGCTTCTGGTCCAGACGGGAAGGTTTAAAAAGGGGATTATACGAAGGTTGAGGCTCTTCGTGAGGGGGGGAGCGAGGGCCTCTGCAGTTATACTAAGGCCTAATAGGGACGTTTATAGTTTTAAACTAGTTTTACCGTTTGGTTAATAAGTGTTTTACTACTTAATTGTTGCTCTGGTGAGTCTACTTTGTCAATAGGTTACTGGAGTGAGGAGGCGGTGCCTATGTCCTTATACCAGTGTCATCAAAGAATGATGTTTCTCAGTCTCCAAGCTGCTGGAAGAGGAGCACAAACCAGAGTTTCTGGGACTAGACTGGAGTTCCTCCAGGAACTACATTTAGCAGGTAAGTCTAATTTAATCTTTTTGAAGACGGACAATATACTATATTGGACCAGTGTATGAAAAACATACACTATGTGAAACTTCTATTTTCTGCAAAGTTTTAATATTTTTTATTATTGCCGGTATTTCGTAGTTGTTTGAGTGTAACAAATCTAATAAATCATCCAGAACAGAGAGAGAATATGTGAGCTGTCCAAAATGGGTTAATGTACAAAATTCATCTAATTGTTTTACTCCATGAATGGAAAACGCAGTTTCAAACCAATTCTTACAGTACCTTGCAAGTGTCTTCATACCTTCCTTGTACATTTTTCACATTCTGCTTTCTTCTATTTTAATGCATTTTGAATTTTATGTATGAGTCTTTTACTAATTTATTCAACATAGTTCTTCATGTTCAAAGTGTAGACTGTTATAGAAATATGCAATTAAGACTGTTTAGTTCCTTATTTTGTAGTTACTTTTTGCATAAGTCTTCACATCCTTTGTGATAGTAGACCCAAATTAGCTCTGGTTCATGAATTTTTAACAAGGCCCATAATGGCCCACCATTATCAAATCACAGTAGTTGAGCTGATTTGCATACTCCTATATAAAGCTGCTTCTGTTCTGTGCAGTGAATTTGAAGCTGTGGTTTAAGGAAATGCTAAAGGTCACTGAGAAGCCTTAGAGGACCTCTGGCTGAAACTGGACAAAATCTCGACTTCCATAACTTCAGAATTACAAACTTGGCCTTAGGGGAGGGTGGCATGAAGAAAGCTACGCAGAAGAGCCCCCACATGGAGGGTCATTTTTATAAAGTTGCACCTGTTAGACGCATGGCAACCCAGGCATTATCGCGTGTATTTTATAAAGTCAAGTATTGTGACGTAGGAGCCTCTTATGAAGCAATAGAAACTGATAGTGATCCGGTGGAGAGAACCGGTACTGCAAGGGAATGCAGGATTTTCTCTTTAGAGAGAAAAAAACACAGAGCTAATCGGGAACCACACCTCACCTCAAGGCAGGAGAGAAGCCAAGTCCCTGATTGGGCACGCCCAAGCAGGAGGCGGGCAGTGCAATACTCAGGCAGCTTGTTAAGAACCCAGAAACAGAAACAGTTAGATCAGCAAGAGCAAGACGAAGAGGAGGAGTCAGGATACAAGCACCTGGACGAGGACAGGTCAGATGACCAGGAACAGGAACCGTTGGAGAGAGAACCACTAAGCAGCTGTGATCCACGAAGGAGCAGACAGGACCTGGGAGACTCAGGGGCAAAGAAAGACTTCTGTAAGCAGAGGAATTCAAAGGCACTGAGAGACCCAACGCTACAGCTCAGGAGTTTAAAGGACCAAGCAGAACCTTGGAACAGGAGGCAGAGGGATAGAGAATTACCCTGGAAGAAGCCCCAGCACAAGGTATCTGGTGGGTTTGGAACGGCTAGCAAGCACTGTTCCCTCTAAGCTGTGCGCATGTGCGCGCGCACACACCTCACCGAGCGAGTGCACATACTTTACAACAGAGCACACAAAAATTACGGTTCTGATTCTGATAGAAAACAACACAGACGTCTTAAAATTTAAAAGTTGTTATGTATTTACGGTTTTCACAAGTTCTGCAATGTTTTCTAGTGCAATCAATGTGGTGTACATACTGTATTCTGATGTATAGTCAAATTTTAAAGTATATAACTCTGAGTGTTGTTATGTGGCGCACAAAAATTTAACCTTCCTTCAAAAGCTGCACAGCTGATATTTTATGCGCACACAGCCTACAGAAAATTAGAGGGAACATTGCTAGCAAGCTTAACTGTGGGAAGCCAGAAAGAGTGAACTTTAATTGTGAAAGACAGGACAAAGGCAGAAAGTTTGGTAGTAACTGGTTAAGCCAAGAGAAGCCTTACTGTTTTCCTTTTAACACTCTGAAAGACTCTCCAAGCACAGCTGAAGCGTTTTACCCTGCACTTTCATGTGGAGATAGGTGGGGGAAGGGAAATGTTTACATGCTGAACTGTTGTCCAAGTAAAAGCACTGATAATTGCCAAGAGATAAGATCTTTAAACAAGCATTTACCTGAAGGAGGATATTCTCAGCCTAGCTCAGAAAATACACAGGCTGAATTACTTCTCACTGAATTCAGGGAGTTCCTTAAGAGCAGAGCAGTTTCTCCTCATAATGTAGCAAAGCCTATAAGCAGCTGTGAGGAAGAAATGCCTTTAATTTCTCTGTTGTCTACAGAGCAGGAAGTCCCGATGGACTGCTCTACTTGTATCATTCAGAAGGACATTTAAGTGATATGCTTGCCAAGGTTTTATAGAAGAATATAACAAACTTACCTCACTGATTGCCATGCTAAAGAAGCTTATGTGAAGAGAATAAGTGAAAGCATATGGTTTGCAAATCAGGAGCATTGCTGTTACCAGAGTTTTCTGTTATGTTAAGAGGTCACATGACAACAGAATGTGATCAGTAATGGACATTTAGCCTAGCAGTAAAAGCCTTGTTTAGTTAAGTTTCTCAGCCTTGTTTTGTGCTACATTATTTCATTTACGTCTGTTGCATTTGAACTCCGGAGCGGGAGAAATAAACCTCACAAAAGAAATTTTCTTTGCCTTGCCTTACTACTCGAGCACCTACACAACTACAACCTTAACCCTCAAGGGCATTCAAGGCCAGCCCCTCCCTTAACCCTCAAGGTCTAGGGAGTGGGTGGGTGGCAGTATGCATGTCCTTAACTTTGATATGGGCAGCAAATCTAAACTTGCACTTAGATTTTTAAGGAAAGAATATAAGTTGTAGTATTTTATAGTTTACATGTGTAAATTTGTCCTCTGTCCCCGTCCATGCCCACAGTGAAAGTAAACGCCGTAAGCCTGACATGCACAGAATAATGACTGGCTAAAGTATGCATATAAAGCTCCATTTACATCATTGCTGATGGCGTGTAACCTTACACAATTCTTTTTTTAAATTACCTCTGTGATATAGCGTTTGCAAATAAATATTTAGGAGGCACTGTGTGGATGGAAGAGAAATGTTTCATGGACTGATGAGAGTAAAGTGGAGCACCTTGATTTAGACGCTAGACGATGTGTGGCTTAAAACAAACACAGTACATCACCTACCTAATGCCATTTCTACAGTAAAACATAGGGGTGACAGCGGCAGGGACAGAGAGATCCGTGAAGACTGATGGGGGGAGGGGAAATGGATGTTTCAAAATAAAGGCAGGTCCTGGAGGAAAACATTGGACTGGGGGGAAGAGGCACTTTTCAGCAGGACAAAGACAGAGCACAAGCAACAATGGGTGGCTCAGCAAGATGAAAGTTAATGTCCCTGAGTGGTCCAGTGAAAGCCCACCCCTGAATCCAATAGAAAATCCTGTGGCAAGACTTAATGACTGCCTTGAAGAGCTTGAGCTGTTCTGCCAAGAATGGCCAACGATGGCACTGTCCTTTTGTGCTAAGTTGATAGACTCTTTTCTTAAATGATTCAAGGCTGCGATTGGTGCATAGGGATTGTGAAGAGTTATATAATCAAAACTTCTTGGTTTCTTATACAAATATTTAAAGAGTAAGAATAATTCACATTGAAAGAGTAAGACATGTTCTGTAGATCAGTGAAAAACTCTTACTACATTTTGTGAATTGTCTTTTAAACAGCAGAATGTGAAAAATGTGCAAAGAATTTTATAAGATGCTGTACATGCAAAGCATCTTGTTTTCATGGAGTGGAGGAGTGGCCTAGTGGTTGGGGCAAGGTACTTCAGGCCGGAAGGTCGGGGGTTCAAATCCCACTAGAGGGCAGCAACCTTGGGCCGGAAGGACTGGGGTTTCTAGTCTCACAGGTGCTCCTTGTGCTCTTGGGCAAGCCACTTAACCCTCCATAGCCCATGTTCCCTGTAAAATAGTTATCTCCAAGTTATAATGCCCTGTTCAATGTAATTTCAGTTTGTTCAATGTAAACCGCACTCATGCAGAATAGCACGGTATATAAGAGAATGTATATAAATAAAATAAATAAATAAATAAGTCATGTTTCAGACATATTCTCAAAGTAAACTGAGAAGTATTCTGTAGCCATGTGATTAAGGTAAAGTGATAATTCCCTCTTCCATCTGGATGTTACTCCCACCCATCCCATTTTGTTGTTCTACTGTTCTCCCTTCTTCACTAGAAATAGTTAACGTTTTTTTTAAATGAGGCAGACTAGTAAACATTAATTGTCCTATCTGAAATGAATTTCTTGGGAGATCCAATCCAACCAAATCATTTAAGCTGGCACATATTATTTGCATGGCAGGGATTTAACTGCCAGAAAAGGTTAGAAATCACTTTTATGAAGGATACATACCAGTCTAAAAGGTTTAAATTCACTCTTTTTGAACATATCATTAATTCTCCAGGACCAAGCAGGAAGTCAGTCCTCACATATGGGTGACGTCGGCGCCGACGGAGCCCCCGTGCGGAGCATTTCCCCAGCTTTCATAGAAAGCCTTTGTGAATGCATCGTGCATGAGCAGTCCCCTTCCCGCCCAAGGGTGCCATCTTGCTCAGTCTTTCTTTTTCCGCGGAGCCCAACGGATGTGAGTGTGTGTCACCTGGGAAAAGTAGATTTTTTTTCAGCTATTTTGTCTTTCTGTTCCGGTTCGATGCCGGTTCCCTTTCCCGCCCGGGCTCGGTACACCGGTATCGAGTCCGGAGTTTTGATTTTCGGTTTTTGTCTCTCGTGACTAGCGTTTGCGCTCTTTTTGTGTTTTTACTGACAGCCCAGTCTTTTGACCTTGCAAGGGCCCTTTTTCCCCCAATGGCTGCCAGCGGGTTCAAAAAGTGTGATCGGTGCAAGAAACCTATGTCTTTCACCGACACACATGACTGCTGCCGCTATTGCCTCGGGCCAGACCATGACCCGCTGGCCTGTGGCCCATGCGTCAAAATGTCATTGAAGGCGCTTTGGAGCCGTCAGCATCAACGTGAGAATTTTCTCTGACTCCGCATCTGGCCGGGCCCGGACTTCGTCGGGGTTCCTCTGAGAGGGAGTCTCCCACCCGGGAGCACAGAAGGAAGAAGAAGCTCGCGAGGGCAGCGTCGGTGGAGGCTTCTGGATCCTCGAGGGCCAGGTCGCATAGCCCTGACCTCCGCCCCGGGCTCTCTGAGTCGGATAGGCCGTCCAAGTTACCTCATGTGGAGCCGGAGTCCCCGAGTCACGTAAGTGCAGTTGTCCTCATGGACTCTCCTCCGGGGGAGCCGATGTCATCGGGGCCCGAGTCGGGGGCTGCTGAGTCTCCTGAGCTTGGACTCAGTTGATGGCCTTGGAGAGCAGCTTGGCGTAGAGCGAAGTTGTATAGTCATTGTATCGCCTTAAGGTAATCGCTCAAAGAAGTGACCAGGAGTGTTGTTTGCCTTCATGGAACAACAGCGGGTGCTGATCGCCAGTCTGACTGGTGCATCTGCCCCGACCACCGGGACCTCGACGTCCAAGTCGACCCCGGAGACCGAGCCGATCCTCGAGTCAATGAAGTCTCGAGTCGATCCTCAGTCAAGGTCCCCCTCGACTTCCTGTGCGGTGTCGAGGTCGTCGATGCCGATACCCTCGGCGTCGGGGCGGGTGGCACTGAGGCCCACACGGCCGGAGCCGCTCGATTCCTCCTCGGAGGAGTCGGCGTGGGAGACGGAGAACGAGGAGTCCCTGGACACCTTCCGGACCTGGTGCGTCCCTTCGGACTCACCGGAGTCCGAGCCTCTGAGACGGTCTCCCCCCCGGAGGATACCCGGTTCTCGAGCTTTGTGAAGGACATGGCCAAAGCCTTGTCCTTCCCTGCAGATGCTGAGGAGGAGCCGAAGAGCTCGATGCCCTGCAGTATGACTTTCCTCCGAAGGAAGCCTTTACTGTACCGGTTCCTCCGATGCTGGAACGGCTGCTCTTCCGTATGTGGGAGGCACTGGCCTCGGCGACGGTTCTGAGCAAATGGGTCGATTCCATTTATCGAGTCCGTAAGAGCCCTGGGTTCCAAAAGGCGCAGCTACCGCACAACTCCATGGTTGTGGAATTGGCAATGCAACATCTGAAGAGTCAGAAGATGCACTCCTTGGTGCCTCCCGGTCGGGAGGCCCGGAACCTGGATGCCCTCGGTAGAAAGTGCTTCCAGGGCTCTATGCTCTCTTGCCGTGTCCAGACCTACCAGTTGTACATGGGCATGTACTTAAGGGACCTGGCAAAGGAGATTGACGGGTTCTCAGCTGGCCTCTCCGAGGAACCTTTGCAGAGGTTCAAGGCTTTGTCAACAGGGATCTGAGAGTGCTCGACGTTTATCTCTCAAGCAGCCTATGATGGCTTCAAGGCTTCGGCCCATGTAGCCGCGGCTGGCATCGGTGCATGCTGTCAGGCCTGGCTGCAGTCATCAGACCTGGAGTCATAGGTGCAGGACAAGTTGGTCGATATCCCCTGCCAAGGTGAAAACCTTTTCGGTAAGCCCATGACTGAAAAGGCTGCGGAAATCGAGACTGAGACTCTCACCAGAACAAGGCTGTCCAGGAAAACTTCTGCCCCTTCTCAGAAAAAGAAGGGCTCGAGAAAGAAGCCCTTTTTCCTGAGGAAGGGTGCTGCCTACAAATCCTACCATTAATATCAGGCCTCTCCAGCTCCCCAACAGGGTCAGCAGGCCAAGGGGCAGGGGCATGGGCCCCGTAGGCAGAAGACCCTCAAGCCGCCAGCTCCGGCTCCTGCACAGCAGGGAGCGGGGTTTTGACTCCCACAGCATAGCCTCTTCTCCACAGCTGGCTCCACTCGGCACAGGAGGTCAGCTGACCCTGTACGCCTACAGGTGGCCAGCCATCACAGGGGGGATACCTGGGTCCTCAGCATAGTCCAGCAGGGCTACATGCTCCACTTCCACCAGCTACCCCCTCCTACTTTCCAGGGGAGCCTCCAAGACTCCCTCTGCACAGAAACCTCCTCTTTCAGGAGTTGGCAAGTCTTCTAAAGAACAGGTGGTGGAACCGGTGCTTCACCACCTGGAAGGGCAAGGCTTCTACTCCAGGTACTTCCTGGTACCAAAAAGGACAGGAGACCTCCGGCCTATCCTAGACTTGCGAAACCTAAACAAGTTTCTGGAGAGGGAAAAGTTCAAGATGCTTACCCTTGGGATACTGCTGCCCTACCTCCAGCAGGGAGACTGGCTATTTCTTAATGCATATTTCATTTTGGGTATCTATATATCCTTCTTACTCTGTTTTTAATTATTGTAATTCTAATTTTTAGTTTGAAGAGGCAGTAACCCTTAAATTGATGGTGACGTTTATTATTTAGGAGATTTCCCTAAATAATAATTTTCATGGAAGAGTAAGCTAATAGCTAGAGTAGCAGAGTGCAAACTTAGATTGTAACTGAACCTGAATGCAGCTTACCTTGAGCTGCAAATGAAAAGGCAGAAGCTAAATACAAAGCAGTAGTTACACAATTTAGTTAGGGTCTCTCCACCTATTCCCTGCTCTGCTTTGCTCTTCTGTGCATTGTGTTTAGAGCAAAGATTTCCTGGCTGATTCTCCTAATGGTCTTGAGTGGTCCTCCTCTTCAGTTGGACTTCACCTGCTATCTTAGCTCTGAGACTCTCAGAAGTTCATATTCCTTGGAACTGGCCCCATTGCTTTAAAGCAAAGACCCCCCTGTATGCATTTTTGACTGTTTCTTGTCTGTCCATGTTATATTGTAAGCTTCTGTTAGCAGGGACAGTTTGTCAGGTATATCTCTAACGGACCTATGATGAATGTATCGTTGGCAAGCTGTATTGAACTAGGCTGTTAAGACTGAGTTCCTGTAATATACTTTTTTAGAAATGTCACTATGAAGTGCAGTGAGGAACTGAATGGTATAAGTCGAATTGTTGGTAGTGCAAATAAAATAATTCACAATATAAAGTGCATCAGATTGAATTCATGAAGAAAGTGATGAATGTAAGATATATATATATATAGAGAGAGATACTTTGAAGACAAGTATGAATGTTTGGCAAGATAGAAATGTAATTGGTTTTATGGTGAAGATTTGATGTCGGATGTTGCTTGGAATATCTGTAAAGTGCTGCATATATCTAGTGACACTATACAAATGATAACTTTGAAGATTTTTGTAGTATATCATCTATCATGAGGCAAAAATACTTAGTTTTGTATTCTCATAGCCCCTGTTTATACATGACACATACTAAGAAACATTTAACAGGAAATTTGTCATCTATAAATACATAATATAGCCCTTGTTTATATAAGAATTACAAATAAATTTCACTTATGGGATTCCATTTTGCTTCCCACAAAATATAGTGAAGTGCTGAAAATGGAAATAACCGTGTGGCACATATTTTTCTTCTTTTAGGCTCTTCATATTCTACAAACGGCCAAAGCAAGTGGTCATTCCTCTTTAATCTGAAAACAGACTTGAAATCAATTAAGCAGAACAAAGAAGGCATGGGGTGGTCCTACTTGGTGTTCTGCTTGAAAGATGATGTAGGCCTCCCAGCTCTTCACTTTCATCATGGAGACAGCAGGCGGTTAATTGAGTGCCTTGAAAAATATGTAACATTGTATGAGTAAGTGTTAAAGCTTTTCGTTATTTTTACTGGTATTTGTAAAGCTGTGTTCCATGGCATATGCACAATTTCCAAGGGTATTCCTTACATTGACTTCAGGTTTTAAAAATTTGCCACTTTTTTATTTTGAATCGGAGAACGAGAAACTGAGCTGAGGGGGGTGGAGAAGTAAAGAGGATCTGATTTTGCAGATGGGAGAGTATGGGATCAAATTCCTAAGTTCTTTCACTCCCTACAAAATCTCACGTACCTTCTTTAACACACCCTCTCCCTTTTCTCTCACAACCTCTACTTTCGCCAGTCTCTTCTGTTGCACGCACACACATTTCTTTCTCTCTCGCCACCACCCCCAACTGATTCCTCACTTTTCTGAGCCTCCAAACACCCTGTCTCCCTAACTGATCCTCCACTCCTTCCTCAGTTCCTATGCATCCCCCTCAAGCCCTCCACATTCCTAGTCTCTTCCTTCGCCCATTCATCTTGCCACTGATCATGCTGGCAGGAGGGCGGAGAGTGACACTGCCTTGGGTCACATCCTTCTCTGCTGTTAGGAGTTTGGAGTCTTGAGGCATATGAGGCACAGTACTCTGCATGGTTCAAAGTACTAGTTGGCCCCCCAGGTAGTCAAGGAGGAATATATGTCCCAGAGGGCCACTGCCATTGTCCTTTTCTTCTCATGTGTGTGATCAGCAACAGAGAGAATGGGGAAGGACTTTTCAATGGCAAGATTCACGCTGTGACCCAGTGGGATGAGCTCCACTGTTCTGTCTTGACATTGGTCTGTGGTCTTTCTTTTGTCTGTTGAGCCAAAGAGTCTGTCTGTTCTTTACTATATACCACCTAATGTGTCCGGTGAAAGTCCAGTTGAAAATTGACATAGATGGACATGGTCAGGCACTTAGGGGCTAATTTTATAAGAAGCCACCTAGATTTAGGCAGCAAGAATGCAAGCAAATAGTTCCTTATTGTTCGTACAGTTCAGTCCTCCACCTCTGGGTTGTGCACCTCCTCCTGCAGCTTGGAGACTGGGCATGTCAAAATCATAACATCACTGGATGTAGTCTGCTGGTCTCTCCCATCAGCCCCAGTATGTCCAGTCTCCATGCAGCAGGAGGACGTAGTGAGCCTAGGTGCTGGGCTCACTAGAAGGAAAGATAAGGAGCGTTTAGTGACATAGATAGTTTAAAATTTCTTTTGCTATATAGTTTAATTTAATTTAATTCAATGTGGGTCTTAGGTGAGATCAGTAAAGTAGTTACAAAAAAAAAAAGACAGGGAGGCTGGAGGTCAGGGGGATTGATCTTGGTGGCTGGCGTTTTCCTTACCTCTCAAGCTTCTCCGATGAGCATTGCTGCTTTCCCCTCCTGGTTTGGACAGAGGGGAGTTAGTCAGCAGAACGGAGCCTGCTTTTCAGCGGTGGCGTTGCCCCGCGTTATTTCTTGGCTCTGCAGAAGCAGACGGTGCAGGAATGCCCTCTTGGCGGTAGCTGCTCTGTGTGTCAGAGCAGCACCGTGGATCCGCAGGGCTGCTGTCCGGAGCGACAGAAACTCAATGGGGGCAAATTCAGGCCCAAAGTGGGGTGAGTGCGCCAACGCGCTTCTGGAGGTCGGGAAGACCGGCTGACCATAAGTGGGAGTGTTTTGGGTGGGGAAGCAGGCCCTGAGGAATCGCGGGCCATTCTTCCCATGCATTTAAGAACACGAGGCAGATTCATATTCAGATTGCCTCAGGCGGTGTAGAGTACGCTGATGTGACGGTGGGGATATTATCAACTACTTTAATTTATGTTAAATCTTTTTTATTCATTTTAAACAGGTGAAACAGATCAAACAAGAAAGACATCCATGATGTATATGACCACCAAGAATAAAAATACACGCACACAGAGAAAAACACAATATGAAACAGCAAGCCCTATACAAGCGCAAAAAGCAACGTACCATTAAAAGAGTAAAGAGAACATACAGTGGAACGATTGCAAACCCCTTCCTTCCCCCCGTCCCAAAACCATATATAGCCAGCCCAACCCAGCTCTCCCTACCCTGTTCCCCTTCAATCCCTTCTTCCCCCATCCTACCCCCATGGCTACAGTGGTAGGGTGTAGGGGAACCAAGGCACCCAGGAGCCAGGACACTCCACCCAAGAAACACCTTTCAAGCAGGAACCATCCACACCATACAACCAGTCCATGAACACACTCTGCGCCTACCAGCAGTCAAACCCAGAAACTCGAGCTACATGATGCGCAATGTAGCGCGGCTGTGCGTCCTAAGTATAAGAATATAAAAATTTAAACCCCCAGGGTACCCCCCCCCTTCTTATCAGTCCCCCCCCTCAGAACCCCCACCCTTCCCTATCAGTCCCCCCTCTCGCAATAGCCCTCCCCCCCCTCCCAAAACAAGCAAGCAAACAATAGGGTTTACACATCTACACCCCCCCCCCCACTGGACTCTACCTACCTACTCCATCCAAAACCCGGCTCCTAGCTGCGGCGGGCAGACCTTGAAGATGGGGACCCCAACCCTTCAAGAAATTGTCCCAACGCCGTGGATGACCCCGCGCACGATACCACTCTAACCACAACATACCCTGCAATCGCACCCTCCACTGCCCATACAACGGCCCCTGTGTGTCCACCCATGTTTGCAATATAGTCATGTGGGCTGTGACAAGCACCAAACGCAACCAGTCCCCTTGTACCTTATCTATTGCAGACCCGGGCTCTTCCCGCCAGATATCAAGGACGAGATTGATGGGTGTCAACCGCAACACTATGGCCAGGCACCTCTCCAAGTATCGAAGTACTTTACCCCAGAAACTCCGAACCACCGGGCAATGCCAAAACATGTGGCCCAAGGTAGCATCCGCAACCCTACACCGTGGACAACAATTCGTGGGCACTATCCCCGCCCTCCAAGCCCGGTTGGGTGCGAAATATAACCTACGGATCAACCGATATTGCATGTCACGGAAACTTACAGACATCGTTAGCTGGGGGATACTCGCTATGGCCTCCACCACCTCTTCGCCGGTCAAGCGCTCGCCAAGATCCCGCGTCCAGGCCTCCGCCAAGGCGTCCTCCTTCCCTGAGGGCATCAATTCCGAGAGGGATTTATGTAGCTGGGCCACTCGAGCCACCCGGTCCCCCCCCAGTAGAGATTCCTCCACCTGGGTACAGATGGCACCCTTCAAGGAGTCCACAGGTAGGGTACGAATATAGTGCCTAATCTGAGCGTACGGGAACACATCCCCGCACGTCCAGGAGTACTGCCCACTCAGTACAGCAAAGGGCTCGAGGAGCCCCTCCCCGGTAAGCAACGTTTCTAGGGCAGAAATGCCCATCCGTTCCCACCGCGCAAAACTGGCCTCATTCGGGCCGGGCGCAAAATCTTTATTCCCGCGTATGGGAAGGTATGGGGAACAAAAAGCCGAACACCCCACTTGTCCACAGAAATACCGCCAAGCGCGAACGATGGAAGAGAGCAATACCGTTCACACCCCCTTATCTAGACCCCTCGCCCCTTTCATATGCAAGATGTATGAAACACGTAGAGGCGCAACCAAGGCTCCGAGCATCTCAAGTGGGGTATAGTCATCAGACCCCCATAACCAATCCCGCACATGCCGAAGAAGGCATGCCCAGTTATAGAGTTTAAGGTCGGGAAGGCCCATCCCCCCCCTTGCTCCACGGTCGCTGCAACACCGCCAGTCGCACTCTGGGTCGGCCGCTCCGCCAGAGCAAAAGATTAATCTGTTTTTCCATCAACTTGAGATCCTTCCGGTGCACCAACAAAGGGAGCGTTTGCAAGACATATAGCCACTTGGGGAACAAGGTCATTTTGTACAATGCAATCCGGCCCCCCAAGGAAAGCGGCAGGGCCTTCCACTTTTGTACCCTATCTGTCAAGTGCTTCAGCAACATAGTGACATTAATACGGTATAGGTCACGCAGGTCCACGGGCAAGTAAATCCCCAGGTATTTAAATCGATCAGCCACCCATTTCAGGGGGAAGGTACCTGGCCAACACTGGACAATATCCGCGACAAGCGGCAGTGCCTCAGATTTGTCCAAGTTTAATTTAAAACCAGAGACCTGACCGTAGCCATGAATGAGCTTCAACAATGCAGGGAGTCCTTCCTCCGGTTTGTCGAGATGCACCAGAAGGTCATCGGCAAAAGCCGTGACCCGAAATTCCTTTTTTCCCACAGGTATCCCCTGAAAGGCTGGCGAGCTCCAAAGCTGACACAGTAATGGCTCCAATGTTAACACGAATAGTAGTGGGGAAAGGGGGCAACCCTGTCGGGTCCCCTTCTGAATCACGAATTCAGGAGACATATGACCATTTACCAATATCGCTCCCTTGGGGTCCGCATACAACAGCCGTATAACCTCTACGAAAAAGCCCTGAATACCCACCCTCTCCAAAACTTGATACATAAAACTCCAGTCTACCCTGTCGAACGCCTTTTCGGCGTTGAAACTAATGAGCATAGACCGCCGGTTAGCCTTCCTGCTAGCGCACATGGAGGCTAACACTCGTTGCAGGCTGTAAGTCGCATGTCTATCCCTCACAAAGCCAACCTGATCCTTATGTATCAAAGTAGGAAGGAACCCGGCCAACCTCTCCGCCATGATCTTTGCGAGAATTTTTATGTCTACATTCAACAGGGAGATAGGCCGGTAAGAACCAGGTAAAAGCGGGTCCCGGCCCGGTTTTGGCAGCACAGTGACTAAGGCTTTATTCGCCTCATAAGGAAACTGACCTCTGCTAATCAAATCCCCATAATAGTCCAATAAAGGGATCACCACCTTGTCATCCAAGATTTTATAAAACTCCCCCCTCAAGCCATCTACACCAGGGGCCTTCCCGCGCTTCAAGCTCTTAATCGCACGCTGCACCTCTTGCGCTGACAGCGGCGCATTCAGCACCTGCAATTGGTCTGACGTTACACTCGGCAAGGCACAAGCCTCCAGGAAGTCCCGTCCCCCCCTCTCATCCCCACCCTCCCGCGCATACAGGGTTTGATAGTAATCACAAAAAATCCGTTCAATATCTTCGGCGGACCGAACCGTACCATCCCCATGGCGGAGCACCCCAACCCGTCCAGGACCCCCCTCTGCTCGCACCAACGCGGAAAGTAACTTCCCCGCTCGATTTCCGTACCGGTACAGCTGGAATTTATAAAACATTATAGATTTTTTAGCCCGTTGTCCAAGCAATAGCTCCAGCTCCGACTGGAGTTCTCGCAACCGTGTCCTTGCCTCCCCACTTTTACTCCGGGCATGCCAGCGGCGCGCTTTGGCCAAGGCGCTCTCTAACTGCAGAATACGACTATTCAATCTCTTCCGCTTTTGGCAGTGGTAGCTAATAATTTCCCCCCTCATCACGGCCTTCCCCGCCTCCCAAAAGAGAGCAGGATTATCCACATGCTGAGAATTGTCTTGCGAGTATTCTGCCCACCGTTCCCGTAGATATTTCACAAACTCAACATCCCCCCCGAGATCCAGGGGATATCTCCACAACCTCCCAGTCCCCCTATCCCGTTGTTGCATTTCCAGGACCACCATGGCATGATCAGAGAGAACGGGAGGCCCATTGTCCACCCGGGAAACCCCACCAAACAAGGCCCTGGAAATAAGAACGTAATCAATTCTCGATCATGTCCCATGGGCCCGAGACATGTGTGTGTATTCCCTGTCTCCCGGATGCATCACCCTCCAGACATCCAAAAGATCATACCCGTCGCATAACCCTCTCAGGCTTCGGGAGCTCCTCTGGTCTCGCACTCCTCCCCCCCGTGACCTATCCAGCGTGTCATCCATAACAGAATTAAAATCCCCCCCTAAGTACAAGTGATAATGCCCCAGGTTAGTCAGCATTCGTGACAGCTGTCGGAAGAACCGGGCCTCAAAATCATTCGGTGCATACACAGAGCCCAGTACCACTCGCAAACCATCCAACGTCCCCCAAGCAAACACATATCGCCCCTCAGGGTCAACTTCCACTCGCTCTTCAACCCAGTCCACCGTTTTAGCAAGCAAAATGGCCACTCCTCTCTTTTTCCCCACTGCTGGGGCCCCATATACACGCCCAACCCACCCTTTACACATTTTCTCTTGTTCCACCACGGACTGGTGTGTCTCTTGTAGCAGGGCGATGTCCACCCTCTTGGACCTCAACTGCTGTAACACCTTGTACCGCTTTATAGGGGATCCCAAGCCACACACATTCCAGGATGCCAATTTCAAGAACTTACCCATTATCCGGTGGCCCCCACGTTACCGTAAACACCAACAGCCTACTGATAGTTGATACAGACCCCCCCAGCCTAGGATCCGCACCCCCCTCTATCTCCTCCCGACCTAAGGTCCAGCAAGTGTCATGCAGCAAACCCACATCTAAACATTGCAAGCTCATCAAACCCCCCACCCTCCCCAATCGCAAGCTCCATCCCCACCCCCCCTTCCTGAACAAAGCGCACCAACTAGCCCCCCCTCCCCCCTTGTGCTCTCCTCCCCCCCTCCCTGAACTCCCCCTCCGTATCCATCTGCTCCGTCCCTCACTACCCGGGACCCTACTCCAATAGCATTCGGGTCTACCCCAGCAAATAAAGATAATCAAACCCCCTCCCTACTTGTGAGCCTTCCCACCTCCCCCCAGTTCAAACAGTATTCCACCCCCTCCTCCTCCCCAGACCCTAACAGCAAGGCACAAGCCCATGCAAACAGAACCCACAACACACAAATTAGCAAGAATACAAACAACATGCTCATACAACATTACCAACATTAATGATAATAATAATGCAGTTTCCCAGCAAACAGCCAATGTCAGCCATATTGAACTCCGTTTGCCTCAAAAGCCTGAAAGCAAGCCATATCCAGGCCCCATTACAGCGCTCCCGCTGTCCCTCCAGCACTCCAACTGTCCGAGGCCCAGCTTGTCTCAGGAGGCCTGACGATCATCAAGTTGCTCCAGGAATACTTGTGCCTCCTCTGGAGTAGAAAAGTACTTCGGGCTGCCGTTGTAGTCTACCCGCAGTTTTGCTGGATACAATAAGGCAAAACGCAGGTCCCGGTTTATCAACTGTCCACAGACCGCGCTGAAGGCCTTGCGCCGTTGACTTACTAAGATGGAGTAATCCTGAAAGACCAATATCTGGGACTCATCCCCCGACTGCCGCCGGCGACCCCGGGCAGCCCGCAAAACCTCCTCTTTTTGTCGAAATTCTAGAAATCGGGCGATGACTGCACGTGGTCTGCGCGCTCCTTCCTGGCGCTGGCCTAGCCTATGCACACGCTCCAACCTGAGCGGGCCAGTCACTGCATTAGGGAAGGCCTGCACAATCCAAGTCTCCAAAAAGCCAGTAATCTCCCGGTCCGAGACCGACTCCGCAATGCCCACGAAGCGTAAGTTCTTCCTCCTTCCCCGGTTCTCAAGATCGTCAAGTTTTTCCCGTTGCTGCTGAGTTACAGCCTCCAAAGCCTCCACGCGTTCCTGCAAGGTGCGCTGTGAGTCCTCCACCTCTGATACCCTTGTTTCAACTTGCTCAATGCGCCCCGTAAAATCTCCAATGCTTTGGCTGACCTGGGTGAGCTGCTCTGCCAAGGAGCGGAATCGATCATCAAGGGCGCTGACAACCGCCGTGCTCACTTCGGTCACCATGGCCTGGTGTGTGTCAGCGGCAGGGCTGGCCGGCCGCTCATACGCCATCTTGTTCTCTGGGGGCCGACCCTTCTCCTTCCGACCAAGTTTCGAAGCCATCAAGGTAATTTAAGAGACTCGTGTAGGGTTCGCCTCTATCACCTCGCCCTCCGCGGTTCGTTCGGGAGCCAGGGAAAAGCGCGCCCCAAGCTGGAGAGGAATTAGGAAGGTTTAATTAGGGGTTTCCCCGGAGCTGATCGGCTTGCGTCCTATCAGCTCATTGCCACCGGAAGTCTCCCCCCAACTACTTTAATTTAATTGAATCTGCTCGATTGGGGGGCGTTTTTGGCGGCCTGTGGGAGGGCAGGCCAGCTGAAGCCTGCGCCGTTGATTCCCGCGCTTTTGCGAACGCAGGACAGCCTGAGTTTTCCTTTACCACGGTCCTCGTCTCTGTCCTTTTTGAACCACCTAGCCTTTGTTTTCTTAATTTATTTGATTTAATTTAATGTTCCTTATCATTCCTCCAGTTCAGTCCTCTACCTCTGGGTTGTCAACCTCCTCCTGCAGCTTGGAGACTGGCATGACAGAATCATGACATCACTGGATATAGCCTGCTGGATACTCCCATCAGCCCCAGTGTGACCAGTCTCCATGCAGCAGGAGGACGTCGTGAACCTAGGTTGAGGCTCACTAGAGGGACAGATAAGGAGCCTTAGGAGAGCATAGTTTAGTTTAGTTTCTTTCATTTGGTTTAATTTGTTGAGCATTAACTTTTTAAAAAAGACCCACAAAAAAACCCAAAACAAAACGGAAGAGGTGTTTCTTTCTTAGCTGCTCCCTGCTTGTGTGTGCCCTGGCTATCATTACTTTTAGCTGCTTCTGTCGCCGGAGTGTCTCTCCTCCCAGACTTTACAGGGGAGAGCTCACTGACTGGTAATCACGCTTCACCGATCCCGCGGAGCAAGCACGAGTCGCGGCTGTGGCAGGCTGGCTGACGAATGCAGGAGCGGTGAGTGATTCCGCCGGCAGCATGCTTCGGCTCTATCGGAAGGTGCTGTCTGGCGTGGGAACGCAGCTGCGGGTGATCAGACCTGGCCGGTAGGCACTGAACCGGTTACAGGCTTTTCTTCGGGGCGGCATCCGCGATCGCTTTGGCGCCCTTTCCCGCCTTTGGTGCTGCGGCAGCCATTTTGTATTGCACAAGGAAGCTGCGTGGCTGACAGACTGGAGAGGGACGCAGGGGGAGCTTATTAGACTCATATGGGTTATCTCCTAATGCCCTTTTTGATTTGCAGCAGGTATTTTTCTTTCGTTTAGAGCTTTCATTTATTTCTGTTGTTTATTTCGGTTGTTTTGGGCGGGAAATACATCCCGGGGGGGGGGGGGGGGAAGGTTTCCCATGCATGAAATCAGCCTAGTAATTCAGGGTTTTGGTAAAGGAACGTTTTGGAGTTTAAGGGAGGTTTTCCCTTGCAAAAAAAAAAAAAAAAAAGCCAAGCCAGAGGGGAGAGCGATTTTATTTTATTTTTTTTCCTGCAACTTCAAGGGGGTATAGAGATATGGCGACTCGGTCACAGTGTGTGGTCTGCGGCACCCGGAGAGGCTCAGTGGCTGATTCTGGGATCTGCCATGGCTGTGCAACCCTATCTTCCGCAGTAGAGCAGCAGATGGACGTCAAGGAGTCCCCAGAGGAGTAGGTGGTGGCGGTAGGGGGCGCTACCTGAGTCGGGGCAGCTCTCCGGGCAGGGCTCCGCTTTGGAGGAGGCGGCAGGGTCTTCTGGGGTCCTGTTGATCCCGGGGTCAGCCAGGGATCTCGGAGATTTTAGCCCTGATTTCATATTGATGATGCACCAGGCCTTTTGCTTAAGGCGTCAAGGTAAGGTGCCGGGAGCATTGCCGCTTTCTGTCCTTCCTCAGCAGTTGGACGTAGCTGAGGAGATGGGCGGAGGTCCTTCGGCTCCTAAGAGAGCAAAGACCCGAGATGTCTCGGCCGCGGAGGGCGACTGGCCGGATGGCAAGGATCCCGACTAGGAACATGAAGGAAGTTTGGAGGATCTTGAAGAGGGAGAGAGTCCAGAACCCAAGGATCAGGCTAAGATCATAAGGGTCTTCCGTAGAGAGGAGCTAGCAGCGCTGATCACGGAGTCGTTGCAGATGTTGAATCTTGCGACTCAGCCCACTACTAAAGAGGAGATCGAGGATCCGGTTATTTAGGCAGTGAGGCAAACGCAGATGGTGTTTCCGGTTCACTGGGTGGTGGACAAGATGATCCAGGACGAATGGGATCAGCCGGAAGCGGGGCTCAGAGGGATATGGACATTGAATAGGCTCTATCCCCTGGCTGTTAAGGATAAGGAGAGGTTCCGCTCGCCGCGGGTGGATGCGGCGGTAGCGACCGTCACAAAATGTACCACCATTCCGATGGAAGGCAGTGCAGCCTTAAAAGATGCTCAAGACCTTAAGGTTGACAGCCTGTTAAAGCAAGCGTTTGAGGTGGACGTGCTGTCGTTGCAGGTCTCCATTTGTGGAGCTTGGGTAGCCCGAGCGTGTCTGTGCTGGGTTCAGCGGCTTCGCCTGGTGTCGCACCTGGACCAAGAAGTCCTTAAAGAGCTGGGCCGTCTGGAGTCAGGAACGGCGTATTTAGCGGATGTACATTACAATTTGATCAGAGCTCTCGCAAATAGTACAGCCTCAGTGGTAGTTGCCCGCAGGTCTTTGTGGTTGCGGAATTGGGCGGCAGATGGTTCTTCCAAGTCCCGTCTCAGTAAGTTGCCCTTTAAATTCGTCTGCTCTTTGGGGAAGATCTGGATAAATTGGTAAAAGACCTCGGGGAGTCCAAGAGTGGTAGACTGCCAGAGGATAAGCCGAAGCAGGTGAAGTCCGGACAGGGCCTTCGGGGCCTGTTTCGCGATTTCCAGAGATTTCGTACCTCGCGTTTCGGAGGATCCCAGAGGGGACGCTTTGGGGCGCGGGCCCAGGGCTTTCGAGGAGCAAATAGAGGTTTCTCTACAGGCTCCGACTCAGCGGCCCAAAAGCCACAATGAAATGATGCAGGTCCCGGCGGGAGGATCTCTGATAGGCAGGAGGCTTCGGGAGTTTCTTCCTGCTTGGACCCATATCACGTCCGATCAGTGGGTGTTAGAGATAATTCGTCAGGGGTATGCGTTGGAATTGGCACGTCCCGTGTGGGATTCATTTGTCATGTCTCCCTGCAGGGGACAGCAGAAAACCCTGGCGATTCGCAATACCTTGCAGCAGCTCCTGCAATTGGGGGCGGTCGTGCAGGTGCCGGAGGCAGAGTACGGTGCAGGTCGGTACTCCATTTATTTCGTGGTGCCAAAGAAGGGCGGAGTGTTGCGGCCCATTTTGGATTTGAAAGGCGTAAATCGTTGCCTTCGGGTACCGCATTTCCGGATGGAAACTTTGCATTCGGTTATTGTGGCAGTGCGTCAAGGAGAGTACTTGACATCTCTCGACCTTACGGAAGCGTACTTACACGTTCCCGTCCGGTCCTCTCATCAAATGTTTCTGAGGTTTGCCTTTCCTTGGGGGCACTATCAGTTCCAGGCATTGCCATTCGGCCTGGCAACGGCGCCATGGACTTTCACCAAAATCATGGTGGTGGTAGTAGTGGCATTACGCAAAGAAGGAATCCTGGTGCATCCTTACCTTGACGATTGGTTAATTCGGGCCAAGTCCGAGGAGGAGAGCATTCGGGTAACCAGCAGAGTGGTAAACGTTTTACAAAATCTTGGTTGGGTGGTCAATCCCGCCAAGAGCCGATTGAAGCCCTCGCAGAACCTCGAGTATCTCGGGGTGTGGTTCGACACGAAGTGCGGAAAGGTATTTTTGCTGGAGAGGCGAGCCCGAGGTCTCAGAAGTCTGGTTCGCAAGTTCAGGGCCACCCCGGCTCCGTCGGCATGGACTTATCTTCGCTTGCTGGGAGTGATGGCTGCTGCGTTGGAGGCAGTGCCTTGTGCGAAGGTGCACATGCGACCTCTGTAGAGGTCTCTGCTTCGCCGATGGTCGCATCAGTCGGATGCTTTGAGCAAATGGCTCCCATGTCCAGCCAAGGTCTGACAGTCCCTTCAATGGTGGTTGCTTCCGAAGTTGTTGGCGACCAGGATGCCGCTGGAACAGCCGGAGTGGCTGCCGCTGTTGACAGACGCCAGTCTCGGCGGATGGGGAGCCCACTGCGGAAGCTGGTTTGCGCAGGGGGTTTGGTCTCCTCCGGAGAGCTCATGGTCGATCAATCAATTGGAACTCCGGGCAGTCTGCCGAGTGCTTCAGGCCTTCGAGACGTCGGTGGTAGGTTGGGCAGTTCGAGCTCTCTCCGACAACTCGGTGGCAGTCGCCTACATAAATCGCCAGGGCGGCACAGGGAGTGCAGCCATGGAGGAGGAGGCGGATTTGTTATTCGCCTGGGTAGAGAGTTGATTGATAGCGATTTCGGCGGCGCACATAGTGGGAAAGGACAATGTGATGGCTGACTTTCTCAGCAGAATCCAGGTGGATGCAGGCGAGTGAGAGCTACACTCGGACATCTTTGCACAGATAGTTTGCCGGTGGGGGAGGCCGGTAATGGATCTGATGGCGACCTTCCAGTCGGCAAAGGCCAATCGTTTCTTCAGCAGAAGACGGGAATGAATGTTTGAAGGCATAGACGCGTTGTTACAGTAGACCTGGAGATGGCCACTGATGTATGTCTTTCCTCCGTGGGCGTTGATCGGCCGGGTGGTTCAAAGCATCTGAGCTCATCTGGGAAGGGTGTTCCTGGTAGCGCCCGACTGGCCGAGGCGACCGTGGTACGCTGACCTCATGTGTCTCCTCGACGGCGAGCCTTGGAGATTGCCCGTGCAGGCGGATCTGTTGAGGCAAGGACCTCTGTTCATGCCTCAAGTGGATCGATTCTCGCTTACGGTATGGCCATTGAAAGGGCCAGGTTAAAGAAAAGAGGCTATTTGGCATCGGTCATCGCAACGATGCTTAGAGCAAGGAAACATTCCACGTCTCTGGCATATGTGCGTATCTGGCGTATCTTTGAGGGTTGGTGTTCAAGGCGGCAGATCAGGGCGGCTACGGTTTCCATTCCCTCGATATTGAGTTTTCTACAGGACGGCTTTGATAAGGACCTAGCGGCCAGCTCGCTGCGGGTACAGGTGGCAGCTCTCTCCTGTTATCGAGGCAAGGTTCAGGGCGTTGCGCTCGGCGTCCATGCAGACGTGTTGCGTTTTTTCAAAGCGATTTCCAGATTACGACCGTCGCGTAGAGTGATAATTCTGCCTTGGGATTTCAATTTGGTGTTAGCAGCCTTGGCCGAACTGCCTTTTGAAGCGTTGCATCGGGCGTCAGTGAAGGACTTGACGTTGAAAACGGTCTTTCTGGTGGCCATTTGTTCGGCTAGACGCATCTCGGAGTTGCAGACGGCGTCGTGTAGGGAACCCTTCTTATCCTTTTCTAGAGAAAAGGTGGTGCTGTGTCCGGTACCATCCTTTTTCCCGAAGGTGGTTTCGCCCTTTCACTTGAATCAGACTGTATCCTTACCAGTTCTGGGTGCGTTGGAGAGAGACGAGCGGGAAGCAGTTTACATTGGTTGGATGTCAAAAAGGGTGTTGAAGTAGTATTTGCAGGTGTCGGAACCTTTTTGTAAATCAGACAGGTTGTTTGTGGTGTTCGTAGGTGTTCGCAAGGGAGAGACGGCTGCGAAGGGTTCGATTGCCAGGTGGATTCGGGAGGCTATAGCTTCCGCCTATATTCTTCACGGTCGGTCAGTGCTGGCAGGGTTGCGAGCGCATTCCACTAGAGCGCAGGCGTCTTCCTGGGCGGAGCATAGTCTAATTCCGCCCGGGGAAATTTGTAGGGCAGCTACTTGGACGTCTCTGCATACCTTCAGCAGGCACTACCGTCTTGATGTGGGAGTGGCACAGGATGCCTGTTTTGGATCGGTGGTGTTACGTGCCGGCTGGAAGAGCCCATCCCAATAATGACTGCTCTGGTACATCCCAGAGGTAGAGGATTGAATTGGAGGAACGATAAGGAAATGATAATTACACTTACCTGGTAATTGTAGTTCCTTGAGTGACGACAGTTCAATCCTCAATCCCACCCGGAGTTCTCTCACGAATGGTGAAGGTTCAGTGGTACGAAGGAATGTATTACAGGTAGGTCTGTCTTTGGAGTTGTTGTTTTCACTCTTACTTGCTTCTACTTCTGTGTTGTGCAGGGAAGGGTGTACGAAAGTTGTGCCTAAATAGTTGGGATGTTAGTTATTTACGTTGTGATTGTTCTCATAGCTACTTATTTGTTGCTCTTTTGAGTCTGCTTTGTTAATAGTTCACACTGGGGCTGATGGGAGTATCCAGCAGGCTATATCCAGTGATGCCATGATTCTGTCATGCCAGTCTCCAAGCTGCAGGAGGAGGTTGACAACCCAGAGGTAGAGGACTGAACTGTCGTCACTCAAGGAACTACAATTACCAGGTAAGTGTAATTATCATTAATGGATCTTAGTTGGGTTGAGAAAAAAATAACAAACAGGTTGTTATGTGTTTAAGTCAAGTTCCACTTTCATCCCCTGGATTTCCGGACAGGTGGCGTCGAGAAGGGAGAAAATTAATCCACTCTTCAATATCAGGGCTGTGGAGTGTTTCTCACTCGGATGCCGGCCAGGCTGGTCACTGGTTGGTTTCTCAGCTTAGATGCAGTGCAGCTTATTGTGGGGACCCTACCCCCAAAGTGGTCTTCTTAGACCTTAAGAGATTTAAGTTACTTTAATTTAATTTAATTTACATTAATTTCAAAACCTGTTTCCTTGTGTTTCCCATCCTGCCTGGATTAGTATCCTTTGCTTTGCAGGGGCGCTAGATCAGGGCAGTGGAGAGAACAGTTCCATTATTTGAGAAATGGCTAGGGCATTTAGAACGGAGTCTCTTTGCTCCAGCAGGGTGCTTATCCATTCTCTGGGAGAGAAGGATAAAAAAAAGGGCTTATATTGGCACCCAAACTCAGGGAAATACACACATCCACTGTGCTCCCTGTGGCTTTTTCTCTGAGTGAGGCTCCGCCTCATAGCTGTTAGTCCATGAATATGTTAAAATCTGTTGGATTTTCATGTCTTGCCCTTGGCCCGGGATCATCAGTTTCCGATAGAATGGAAGCAGGGCAGTATTCGACTGGGACACTCACCCGCTGCATTTAGGCGCAATTTCTTCTTATTCAGGCCCGCATGTGTTTAACCCCAGCTGTGTTGTGGGTGCCTGGGGGAGAAAGTTACCGGAGATTGAAGCAGTTTCTTCAAGGTGACCATTGGTAGTTTTCTTTTTAGTTTAGTAAACTAGATTTTATCTTAGTTACTTCAAAGGCTCTGTGCCGGAATTTGTAGAGGGGCACTGTGCGGGGGATTTGTTTCAATACCCGGGTTCAGTGGGAGTTCCTGGGGAGTGTTGCCAGCCCTTCGCACCATGCCTGCCAGACCTCAGTGCCTGGTAGGCGAGGGTATCATGGGATGTGATTCCCACCTATGTCTTAAGCATTCCTGGGGTTATACAGTTCAGAATTTATTCAGTGCACCACGGCTTGGTGCAGACAGCTGAGGGTAGGCCTAATAAGATAGGCCATGGTTGTTACCGCACACATTTCAGAGTGATGTGTGCCTGGCCAGGTGATTTAAATGGTTGGTTCTTTGTTGCTTCAGAGACAGGAATAATTATGGAAAAAAAATGGAAACAGGTCTGCATATAGCTTTGTAGCAGCTTCAGTTCTGTGGAACATAAGAGGCGGCTGCGCACAGGGAATGTATCTAGTGTAAAAGACGGGGAGCTTAAAAAAAAAATCCTCACATCGGTCTATGGTCAGTAGGTAACCACTCGTTTGGGGAGTACCCCAGCGACGTACAGTGGCTTCCAGAACTCAAGGGTTTTGGGTCTGTCTAACAGCAGGAAGGGGATCCTCGGTGACCTCTTCTGTGACTGCCCAAAAACCACAAGGAAGCAAGACGGGCCCAGGTGGCCATTTCTCCCTGCCTGGGATCTGGATAACCAAAATTTGCTTTTAAAAGCAAATACGTAGTTTTGAAATTTGAATAAAATGGATGTTGCCATCTGGAGTGGTTAGAGTATTTTTCTAACTTCCCCTGGTTCCATCCGACAAAAAGATTTTCACTTCTGTTTTGTTATTTTGGGAAAGGTTTGTCTCGGTAATTTATGATATTTTGATTCTTCTGGCATTATCAATAGTTGGTTTTTGAATTGTGGGTCTGGATAACAGCAGGGCAATGAGTATGAGGGCTAGTACGCGAAGGGTGTACCCTACAGGTTGCTCGCCTGGTGCTATATTTGTTTGTCCTGTCTCCTTGCAAAGGGCAGCGGAGACCTTCTGCAATTCAGCAAACGTGGGATCGTATTTGGCGCTTGGGAGCGGTTGTGCTGGGTCCGTAGGAATTTTTCGGTCTTGGGCACTACTCTCTTTATTTCATGGTTGCCAAGAAAGACGGGGTTTCCGGTCTTTCTAGATCTCTAGGAAATAAGTCGCTGTCTCCGGGCGTTTCACTTTTGTATGGAACCGCTGCGATTGGTTGTGGTGGCGGTCCCGCAGGGGGAGTTCTTACCATCCCTCGATCTTATGGAAACATATTTGTGCATTTCAGTAAGGGCAGCACTTCAGAAGATTATAAGGTTTGCCTTCCCTTGGAGGCATTTTCAGTGTCAAGCCGGCTTGGAGCTATCTTTGGCCACTCGGGGCAGTGGCGGCGACTCTGGCGGTAGTTCCGGGGGCCAGCTCACATGTGCTCCTTACATAGGTCATTATTACGATGATTGTCGCACCAGACCTATTCTCTGAACAAACGTCTCCCGTGTAGTGTGCAGGTCAGGCGATCCCTTCTTTGGGGGCTAGTCCTGGGAGATCTTGCAGCGTGCATGCCGTTGGAACAGTCGCAGTGCCGCTCGATGTTGTCGGCAGCAAGTTTCGCAGGCTAGGGAGATCATGGCGGGGATTGTTTTGCGCATGATCTTTGCAGCAAACAGGAGCTCCATTGGTTGTTCAATCACTTGGAGCTGCGGGTAGTAGTGCTGGCACTTCAAGCGTTGGAATCAGAAGTGAAAGTTCGGGCAGGGCAAGTGCTGTCCGGCCATTCCACGACAGTGCCTTACCTAAAATCGGCAGGGGGGCATGGGCAGTGCGGCCATGGAAGAGGAGTCAGAAGGTCTGTTCATCTTGGCGGAGCCTCGACTGCAGGCGTTTTTGGCGGCGCGCTCTGCAGGCATATATATATATATATATATATATATATATATATTTTTTTTTTTTTATTTATTTATAATTTATAATATATGACATATAGAAGCTCTTCACGGGAAAGTGCTATTGGTAGCTCCGGACTGGCCAAGGCGGCCGTGGTGCGCTGAGCTCATTTGACTGCTAGACGGGGAGCCTTGGAGGCTGCCAGTCTCAGAAGATCTGCTATGCCAAGGCCTGCTTCGAATGTCTCAGATGAATTGATTCTCGCTTACGGTTTGGTCATTGACAGGGCGAGGCAGGGGGAGAGGGGGAAAAAAAAGAAGGATACTCTGGATCGGTAATCGCGACGCTGCTTCGAGCTAGGAAAAGGTAGACTTTTCTGGCATATGTTCGTGTATGGAGTATTTTTTGAGGATTGGTGCTCAAGGCGGCAAGTCCGCGCGGCTACAGCCCCCGTGCCTGTGGTGTTAAGTTTTTACAAGATGGATTTGATAAAGGATGGGCAAACAGTTCTTAGAGTGCAGTTGGCAGCTCTAGCCTGCTATAGGGGCAAGGTGCCTGATGTGTCTTTAGGGTCGCATACGGATGTATTGCGCTTCCTGAAAGTGGTGACAAGGTTGAGGCCCTCTCGTCGAGTCGTAGTACCCCCGTGGGATCTCAATTTGGTCTTAGGAGCGTTAGTAAAGGAGCCCTTTGAGCCATTACTTCATGCAACGATAAAGGATTTAACCTTAACGACAGTGTTTTTAGTGGCCATATGTTTGGCAAGGCGAATTTCGGAGTTACAGGCGCTGGCTTGCAGGGAACCCTTTCGGTCGTTTTCGAAGGAAAAGGTAGTCTTGCGTCCAGTGCCATCAATTTTGGCCGAAGGTCGTCTCTCCGTTTCACCTAAATCGGACTGTGTCGCTTCCAGCCTTTGGTTCAAGGGGGGAAACCGTGTCTGATCGCAGCAGGTGTCTGTTGGACATCATGCGGGTGTTGCGGCGATATTTGCAAGTTTCCAAACCTTTTCGCATATCTGAACGGATTTTTGTGGTGTTCGGAGGTCCTCGCAAGGGTGAGGTGGCAGCGAAAGTGTCCGTTTTTAGATGGATTAGAGAGGCGATTGCCTCAGCATATCTGGTACAGGGTTGTGCGGTTCCATTGGGATTGCGAGTGCACTCTACCAGAGCGCAGGCAGCCTCTTGGGCGGAACACAGCTTGGGTCCGCCAGGGGACATCTCCTTGGTCATCTCTCCATACCTTCAGTAAGCACTATCGCCTGGATGGGCTAGCAGCGAAGGATGCCTGTTTCGGTTCGGCAGTCTTGCGAGCCGGTTTATAAGGGTCCCTCCCAATGAACACTGCTCTGCTACATCCCAGAGGTGGAGGACTGAAGTGTAGGAAATGATAATTACGCTTACCCGGTAATTGTAGTTCCTTGAGTGACGACAGTTCAGTCCTCAGTCCCGCCCGGGGTGGTGTCGTTGGCAGTGGAATTTCAGTAGGTGGAACTGTACATTTACAGGTATGTATGAATTTCGAGGGATCCTGTTTGCTTCGTTCTGCTCTGTCTATTTCTCTCTATTTATTCTCCTTTCTGTCTTTTACTTCTGAAGCAGTCAGGAGGAAACTGTAAGAGACAAAGTTTTGATCTGTCAGGGGGGAAATTTTTGACTACTCATCTAGTTATAAGTTATTAAGGTTAGAGTTTATTTGTTGGCTACTAATTTGTTGCTCTTTTGAGTATGCTTTGTCAATAGTTCATTGGGGCTGATGGGAGAGACCAGCAGACTACATCCAGTGATGTCATGATTTTGACATGCCCAGTCTCCAAGCTGCAGGAGGAGGTACACAACCCAGAGGTGGAGGACTGAACTGTCGTCACTCAAGGAACTACAATTACCAGGTAAGCGTAATTATCATATATATCCCTTAGTGGTCCCTTACATGCATAAATGAGTATATTTGCACTGCGCCCCATTCTATAAGCACGTAAATGCAATGGTGCATACTTTCACTTTGGGCATGCACAGGGGCAACTGTGGGTAGGGTGCAGGTATACATGTAAGTTATAAAATACCATAGAAGCATAAACTAATGACAGTAGATAAAGACTATTTGGCTTATCCAGTCTGCTTATCCATACAAACTACTAAGCTCTACTGTAATGTATTTACTTTTTTTTTAAAATTCAATCTAGGTATGGGTTCTAGGGTTGACATAAGTGATTATGTCTTAAATTTAAGTGTGTTTTAAATCACTTATACTAGTATTAACTAAAGAAAAATAGGCGCCTATTTTTCTTTATTAAATACTGCCTGGATATGCACCTACTTTCAGGCATAAACTAGGCTCCTTTTTATAAAATTACCCTCTTACGTATCCCACAGTATAGTATACATACTGTAAAGAACTCCTAAAATTGAATTATATCAAGTACAGTTTGATTGTGTATGGATCCTATACCTCATTTTCTCTGATGACAAGAAGGAACAGTGAAATACATTTGCAGATCGTTTGTCCTGTGCCACATGCATCATTGCTGAATATGCTGAGCAGTTCTACTTACCTGTCTTGCTAATTGGGGTGAACTGAACTCTCTCTCCTTTTAGAAGTGGCATAATCTACCCCCAGGCAGATCAAGTGGACAGAATAATAATCTGTGGGACATCTTTTGGTGATACAGAGCCATCCCATTACTGCTCTTTCCTCACACTGTCAGCTAGTGAGGTTTGAGTTCTTTTCCTCACACCACATGTTCTGATTTAAACTTGAACCGTTAGGAGGCATGCTTACTTAACTTTACTTAACGTGCATTAACCTTTAACACAGGTTAAGTGCTGCAATGACCCATAGAAATGAATGGGCAGTGGCAGCATGTAACGCGTGTTAACCTTTAGTAAACATGCCCCTTAATGTAGACTTTGGGTTTGAATTCACAAAGGTTCTTTTTCTCATGTGTCTTTAGGGAAGAAAATAGGTATTTTATGAATCCAGGTCTTTTGTGCCCATTTTCAGAATACTAAAATTTTGTTTCCTCAGTATATTCATCACCATCTCCAGGAACAAGCAGAAACACAGTCTTCCTTATCATCCCGCCAGTCCAGTCCCGCACCTTAGGGTAGTGCACCTCTTCCAGAAGCTTGGAGCCTGAGCACGTCACAACTTTGACACCGGGTTACTTATACAGCTGGCACCGCCCACCAGTCCCCAGTAAGCTCAGTCTCCAAGCAGCTGGAGCAGGTGATCCCAGAGAGTGGACTCACTGAAGGGACAACTAGGAAGCCTGTTAGGCTGTTTAGGGGTTATTTTTTTCCTTTATTTTTCTTTACCTCATAGTCTGCTTCATTGGGGCTCTCCTCCCCCTCCCTCTCCTGGCCAGGGGTCGGTCGAACAGGGGCAGCTCTTGAAGTTCCCTCGCTGGGCTGACACGTTATTTGTTTCTTGTTTCTTGAAGAAAGGAAAATAAAAAAGACCAACGAGAGGAGGTCAAGGCTGCCAAAGGTTGGTGTGTTAGGCCGGCAGCAGCTGAGGCTCCCGAACCCGGTTTCAGTGGGTGAGGAGCGCTTTGTGCAGGAGGGGGACAGGCCAGTCAGGAGACTGGTGCAGAAGCAGATGTCTATCCTTATAGCTCCCGCCTCGGTGCCGAAGCCACGAATCGGTGAACACCGAGGGGCAGCGGGGGGGTGAGTAGCCTGAGGTATTTCCTGAGGGAGTTTGTTTTTAAATGGCGCAGTTGGGCTGCTTCTTCGGGGAGGTCAATGAAAAAGGAACTTAATCCTTGGTTCGGTAAAATTGAAATCCAATAAAGACAAAACCAAACCCAAACGCAATATAATCTCCCCCTATTTAAAATATCATTTTTGTCGGAAGAGGCTGGAGGCGACTGAAAGGAAAACCCAGCCGCACCAGACAGCCCGTTCCTTTTTAATTATTTAAATAGAAATACTTTACTTAACTCGTGAAAGTGTTCCAGTGAAGTTTCATACATCCCAAGATAGCGTCATTGCAAAAGCGGTCAGGTAGCATATCCACGACGCGCACGTTTCGGGCCCTAAGCCCTGTATCAAGTGTTCCAGCTCCTTTGATGTACCGCTCTGAAAAACTTCCATATCCGCAAAGCTCCACTGGTTATAAGAGGGAAGACACACCCATTGGCTATCAGCTAATGTCAATCAATAGGGAGCTCCAATCAACTAAATGGGAGACCCCACTGACATCGGGGAATCCCTTAGCGTCATGGATGACGTTACAGCAAGCTAAACCACTCCACTTCCTTGTTCAATCCCAATGGGTGGACAGCTTTCAGCTCAAAAATCAGCTGTTGTTCACGTCTTTGTAAAGCAAAAAGCCGGTTCCCTCCCCGAGGATTCGGTGGAATAAAATCTAACACAGTCCAGGAAAAATCAGATTCAAACTGATGATGGCAGGTCTCACAATGCTCAACAAGGGGAGCTGACAAAACCTTCAGTCGAATCCGAGAAGCATGTTCACTAAGGCGGACTTTAATTTTTTGAGAAGTCCTGCCAATATAGATCAAGGGACATGTACACTGCAGGGCATACACAACATAAGTCGAGTCACAAGATGTCGGCCAACGACGCTGGTAAATTTGGCCTGTATTTGGCCTGATCTGAAATGAATTGAATTTTTGGACATGATTATTAAAGATCAGGGAACATTCCACACGACCCTATATAGGAAGAGTGTTCAGCGTAATAGTCTCCTTATGTATCACAGTTGTCATCCTGGTCTCCTGCAGAGAAACTTACCATATGGTCAATTCCTTCGGCTGCGGAGGGTCTGTTCCACGTTGTCTGATTTTAAATTTCATGCCTATGACTTGATTAATAGATTGACACGGAGAGGATACCCGGAGAAAGTCATTAAGTTAGCCTATAGACGGGCTCTATATACTCACCGTGAATGGCTCCTGGGTGAGAATTATCAATCGTCACATTCTAGATCCGAGGAGACTAATTTCATAGTTGGGACGCTACCTTACACTACCTTGAGTACCTCGATTGTGGCTATACTTCGTAAACATTGGGGAGTTTTGGGTTTACATCAATGTTTTCGGAAGCCCCTTCGAATAGCTTTTTCTAGGGGCTTAAATTTAAAAGATCGATTGGTTCGTTCTGCAACCCCCCCTGATCGCCCATTGCCTCCTGATCCTAGTATTAGGGGACATTCTACGTGTTCAACTTGTGCTTTCTGCAGTATGGCAATGACTGGAGCTGACTGGGTTCATCCAAATACAGGCCAAATTTACCAGCGTCGTTGGCCGACGTCTTGTGACTCGACTTATGTTGTGTATGCCCTGCAGTGTACATGTCCCTTGATCTATATTGGCAGGACTTCTCGAAAAATTAAAGTCCGCCTTAGTGAACATGCTTCTTGGATTCGACTGAAGGTTTTGTCAGCTCCCCTTGTTGAGCATTGTGAGACCTGCCATCATCAGTTTGAATCTGATTTTTCCTGGACTGTGTTAGATTTTATTCCACCGAATCCTCGGGGAGGGAACCGGCTTTTTGCTTTACAAAGACGTGAACAACAGCTGATTTTTGAGCTGAAAGCTGTCCACCCATTGGGATTGAACAAGGAAGTGGAGTGGTTTAGCTTGCTGTAACGTCATCCATGACGCTAAGGGATTCCCCGATGTCAGTGGGGTCTCCCATTTAGTTGATTGGAGCTCCATATTGATTGACATTAGCTGATAGCCAATGGGTGTGTCTTCCCTCTTATAACCAGTGGAGCTTTGCGGATATGGAAGTTTTTCAGAGCGGTACATCAAAGGAGCTGTAACACTTGATACAGGGCTTAGGGCCCGAAACGTGCCCGTCGTGGATATGCTACCTGACTGCTTTTGCTATGACGCTATCTTGGGATGTATGAAACTTCACTGGAACACTTTCACGAGTTAAGTAAAGTATTTCTATTTAAATAATTAAAAAGAAACGGGCTGTCTGGTGCGGCTGGGTTTTCCTTTCAGTCGCCTCCAGCCTCTTCCGACAAAAATGATATTTTAAATAGGGGGAGATTATATTGCGTTAGGGTTTGGTTTTGTCTTTATTGGTCTTCCGGGAGGTCGGCAGATCGCATGGCAGAGGGCTGTGGCTCAGCGTGGCAGACAGACGCGCTGTTTTCTAAGGCGGGAAACTGGCAGGCTTCGTCATCGGCTTTACCTTTTCTTTTTACTTTCGTGTTTACTTTCGTTTTGCGTTTTGGGAGCTTTAGGCATCCAGCAGACCCTCTGGCTATCTGCTGGGGTCTTTATTTTTTGTTTTGGTTTGGAATTTAAAAAAAAAAAAAAAAAGAGAACAGAAGGCAGTCCTTGGGTGGCTTTCCCTTTTGTAGCAAGGGAAGGTATGCCGGGGAAGTCCCAGTGTGTCGTCTGCAGGGCGCATAGGAGCACACTCTCCAACGAAGGGGTTTGCCGTGGGTGTGCTGTGGAGGGGCACACAGCAGAGCGCGCCATGCAGGAGGAAGCAGAGCCCTCGGAGGGATCCGTCCCACGGCTCTTGGCCTCTCCGCTGCCAGTGGGGGGGGGGGGTGCAGTTCCAGTTCGAGGAGGGGGTTGGGCCCTCGCCACCATTGCTGCAGCCATTTCAGCGGGACCTGGCCTCTCCAGGACCCTCTTCTTCCCAGATGCAGGGGGAGGGGGTCCTGGGTGATTTTTCTTCCCGAGTTTGTTTTGCTGCTGCACAGGGCTTTTTTGTTTAAAGCACCAGGGGGTGGACCAGGCGGGCAGCGACAGGAAGAGAACGGCAGCAGAGAGCCTGCCAGTAGGCTGAGGCTGGATTAGGTCAGCTCCCTGCTAAGAGATGGCTCGAAGGAGAGTCAGCTGAGGAGTTAAGGTCTCTTTCCTCGGACTGGAGGCCAAGGAAGGTGTGGAGCCTGAAGAGCTGGAAGAAGGGGAGATCCTGCAGGAGGAAGAGCCTCTAATGGTTCGAGTATTCCATAGAGGGGAGTTGGCGGGGCTCATAGCGGAGTCCCTCAGGGCACTCAATATGTCACCAGGGAGTGCAACGGAAGACAAGGCTCTAGAAGACCTCATTCTTCAGACCTTGTGCAAGCCTCAATGGGTGTTCCCCCTGCATAGAGTGATTAAACAGATGATCCTGGATGAATGGGATCTTCCTGAGGCGGGGCTTAAGGGGTCTCGTACGATGGCCCGGTTGTACCCATTGTTGGATTAGGAAAAGGAAATGTTCTGCTCACTGAAGGTCGATGCTGCTGTGTCAGCAGTAAACAAGAAGACCACCATTCCCGTGGAGAGCAGTACGGCCCTCAGGGATGGTCAGGATAGGACGTTGGATGCCCTATTGAAGCATGTGTTTGATGTGAGTGCTCTATTCTTGCAGGCGCAGTGTGTGGGGCATTAGTGGCACGGGCATGCTTGCAGTGGGCACAGGGCATGCCTGAAGCATCAGGAGAGTCCCCCAGAGCAGGAGACCGTAGCGAGGCTTGAGTCAGGGGTGGCTTACTTAGCAGACGCCTTCTATGATCTGATTAGGGGAGTGTCCAACAGTATGGCCTCGGTAGTGGCGACTCGCCGCTACCTTTGGCTCCGTAATTGGTCGGCAGATGTTTCCTCTAAGGCCCACCTGAGTAAGCTGCCTTTCAGAGGGAAGCAGTTGTTCGGAGAGGATCTCGAGACGCTGGTCAAGGACTTGAGGGAATCGAAAGGGGGGCGGCTGCCCGAGGATAAGCCCAAAACGGGGCCGGGGGTCTGGTTCAGGTAGGGGTTATCCCAGGAAATTTAAGTTTCGGATAGTGCGCTTTGCGCCATATCAGAGAGGGCGGTTCACTCCCCAGGGACAACCCTTTAGGGGGTTTCGTGGGGCACAGGTAGAGGTTATTACTCGGCATCTACCTCTTCTGCAGCCCACAAGAAAACACATTGAAACGAGGGGGGTCCAGGCGGGGGTGCAGCCCGTGTGAGGCAGGTTGCAGGACTTCTTCCCTGCCTGGACCCTAATTACATCGGACCAGTGGGTCCTGCAGGTGGTGCGGGATGGTTACATGCTGGAATTCGCCAGACTGCTGCCGCCTGCCTTCATTTGCTCTCCCTGCAAGGCGCAGGGGAAGGCGCCAGGCGTGCGGGACATGCTAGTCAGGCTCCTGAGTTTGGGGGCTGTAGTTCCGGTGCCAGCAGAGCAATGTGGCACAGGTCGATACTCAATTTCTTTCATCGTCCCAAAGAAGGAGGGCTCTTTCGGCCTATTCTGGATCTCAAGCAGGTAAACCAGCTTCTGCAGGTTCCGAGATTTCATATGGAAGCCCTCAGGTCGGTAATAATGGCTGTGAGAGAGGGCGAGTTCCTGACCTCGATGGACCTCACCGAGGCGTATCTGCATGTCCCCATCCACCCGGACCATCTCCAGTTCCTCCGCTTTGTGGTGTCAATGGGGCACTTTCAATTTCAGGTCTTGCCTTTTGGTCTTGCGATGGTGCCCCAGACGTTCACCAAGGTGATGGATGTGGTGGCGGCGGTGTTGCATCGTGAGGGCATACTAGTCCACCTGTACCTAGATGATTGGCTCATTTGTGCAAAACCCGAGCAGAAAAGCTCTCAGGCCACGGCGTGCGTAGTCGAGTTCCTACGGAATCTAGGATGGGTCATCAATGTCTCCAAAAGTCATCCGACTCCTTCGCAAGACCTCGAGTACCTGTGGGGGCTCACTTCGACACCCGGGCTGGCAGAGTTTTTTTTTTTTTTTTTACTGCAGAAGAGGGCGGAGGCGTTACGACTGCTGGTCCGGAAATTTCTTTGCATGGCGGAACCTTTGGTATGATACTATCTCCGGCTGTTAGGGACCATTGTGGTGATGATCGAGTTGGTCCCATGGGTGCGGGCGCTCATGAGGCTGTTGCAGAGCACCCTGCTGCGGAGATGGTCGCATCAGCAACAGCCCCTTTCGCATCCATTTGTGTGTCCGCGACAGGTATGCACAGTTCCTGAGTATCCCTCCAGTCTAGTCCCGGAATCCTAGGGTTGTCAACCTCATCCAGCAGCTTTGGAGACTGAGAAACTTCATGGCTGTGATGTCACTGGTATATAAGGCCCGGTAGCTCCTGTTCTCACCAGTTATCAGTCTCCAAAGCAGCTGGTGAGGTGGTGAGCCCAGGGATTCCAGGGCTCAACTGAGGAACAATTAAGCACATTCGATTTGATTTTAACATAGTTAGGGGGAATTCTTCAAAAAAAAAAAAAAAGAATTGAAATTATTTGGCCTTATTTGAAATTATTTGGAAGTTATTGCAAATCCTTTAATTTCTGGTGGCACATATATATGTCTGACCGTCGGTTGCTCTGAGGTCCTCAGGTCCCTTTCCTTCCTTTATTTCCTTTCCTCTGTCCGCGGGGGTGAGCGGAGACCCGCAGTCTGCCTGGCTGTGTGCTGGAAGGAGGGACCCGCTGCTGCTTACCCGGTCTGAGCCAGGAGATGGGAGGCAGCACGCGGTTGTGCTCAGCGCGCAGAGGGCCTGCCTGCATGCGTTTGGAGCCGAGCTGCCTGTATAGTGCTGTGCCGGGAGTTGCTTCCACTGCGGCGATTTCTGCAGTCCGGGGGCTTCCGGGGGCAGGAGAGCTTCCATTGCGGCGAGTCAGCGGTTGGACCTTCATCCTGAGGTAGGAAGCTGCTTTTAGCGGCGTTTTCATTTTCTTCCCGGGCAGGCCGCGCTGCGTGTAATTTGAGCGGGAAAAGCGCTCCTATCCCTTGGGGGGGACTTCAGAGGCCCTTAGAGGCCTTCCACAGCGGCGTTTTTTGTCGGTTTCCCTCAAATCTGGATCAGGGAGAACGGGTGGGACCGTGGTGTCTCTAATTTAAAAAAAAAAAAAAAAAAAGAAAAAAGGAAATTTAAAGATATTTACTTCTTGGTTTTTTGGGGCACAGTATGCCTGCCAAGCAGCTCTGACTATTTTGTGGAGCCAGAAAGAGTTCTGTGTCTCCCGAGGGATTCTGTAGGGGCTGTACTCAGGAGGCAGGCGCTGCGGATCTACCGCGGGAGGGGGTAGGTGCCGAGCAGGGGGGTCCCCTAGAGATGCTGGAGCCCATTAGTGCCCCTCTACTGTCTACTGAGTCACTGCCCAGTACTTCGGGGGCACAGGATCCTCCACTGTCGCAGCTGCCTTCTTCTGGGGCTTTGGCGGCTATATTTTCAGCTGATTTTTTGTCCTTGCTTCAGAAGTCATTGAGTAGTCCTCAAGGGGGTCCAGTAGCAGGACCTTCCGGAGAGGGGCTTAGTGGTAAGCGATCGGGTTCCTCCTTCGCACCCGAGGTTGCGGGCGGGCTGCTGAAGAGGGCCAGGATTGAGAGGGATTGTTCGGAGCAGTCCTGTCAGAGGACATTCATGCAGAGGATGCCCTTCTGGATGAGGGGCTGGAGGAGGATCTTGAGGAAGGTGAGATTAAGGATCAGGAGGATCAGGCTAGAGTAGTCCGGGTTTTCCGGCGGGAGGAGTTGGCGACTCTTATAGCGGAATCTCTTAAGACTCTGAACATGCCAGCGGGGGTCCGACTGAGGATACGGCCTTGGAGGATCCCTTACTGCAGGCTGTGCGTAAGACGCAGAGGGCTTTTCCGGTGCACAGAGTATTTAAGGAGATGATTCAGGAAGAATGGGATATGCCAGAGGCCACGCTAAAGGGTTCTAGGGTGATGTCCCGTCTCTACCCCTTGTTGGATCAGGATAGGGAGCTTTTTAAGGCGCTGAAGATGGACGCTGCCGTTTCGGCGGTGACTAAGAAAACTACCATCCCGGTGGAAGGATCGGCGGCGCTCAAGGATGCGCAGGATCGTAAGTTAGAGGCTTTGCTGAAGCAAGTTTTTGAAGCAAATGCGTTATCCCTGCAAGCTTCCAACGACATGTGGAGCTTGGGTGGCTCGAGCCTGTTTACGGTGTGCGCAGCGCATTTAGGCGGACGGCTCGGTGGAGTGGACCGAGGAGGCGTCCAGGTTGGAGTCCAGCGCGGCGTATCTGGCTGATATTCATTATGATCTCATCCGCGGCTTAGCGAAGAGTATGGCTTCGGTAGTAGCGGGTAGGAGGTGTCTGTGGCTGTGGAATTGGGCGGCGGATAGTTTGTCAAAGGCAAGGTTGAGTAAACTTCCTTTCCGCAGCAAGTTGCTATTTGGTGAGGATTTGGAGAAATTGGTGAAGGACTTAGGAGATTCCAAGGGCGGTAGGTTGCTGGAGGATAAACAAAAGCAGGGACGGTCTGGACCCGGTCTGCGAGGGCAGCAGCGGGACTTTTGCCGTTTTCGAACCCCGAGGTTTAATCAGGGACAGCGAGGACGTTTTCCTTCACACGGGCAAGGTTTTCGGGGGTTTCGAGGGGCAAGCAGGGGTTTCACTCCCGCTGCCTCTTCCCCCACTTTCAGGAAGGCGCAATGAAGTCAGGGGGGTCCAGGTGGGGTTGGTTCCTGTAGGAGGGCGTTTGCGGGAATTTTACCCTGCCTGGGCCCGACTCACTTCCGACCGGTGGGTGCTGGAGGTGATTCGAGAGGGTTACGCATTGGAGTTGCAGCGACCGGTGCGCGATTCTTTCGTTCAGTCCCCGCGCAAGGCGAGCGCGAAGCTTCAGGCAGTGCAGGAAACGGTACAGCGACTGTTGGATCTCAGGGCGGTGATACCGGTTCCTGCCGACCAGTTAGGCAGCGGTCGATACTCAATTTATTTTGTGGTGCCAAAGAAAGAGGGCTCGTGGCGCCCCATTCTAGACCTCAAGAAGGTAAATTGCTGTCTTCGCGTATCGCATTTTCGAATGGAAATCCTCAGGTCAGTTATTGTAGCAGTCCAAAAAGGGGAGTTTTTGACGTCCTTAGACCTGTCGGAGGCGTACCTTCACATTCCAATAAGGCGGGAACATCAGAAATTCCTCAGGTTTGCTGTGCCTATGGGGCATTACCAGTTTCAAGCTCTTCCCTTTGGTCTGGCAACGGCGCCTCGCACATTTACCAAGGTGATGGTGGTCGTGGCAGCGGCTCTGCGAAAGGACGGCGTCCTGGTACATCCGTATCTGGACGACTGGTTGATACAGGCCAAGTCCCGAGCGGAGAGTGTGGCTGCTACGGACAAGGTGGTGTCATTGTTTCAGAGTCTCGGTTGGGTGGTCAACGTAGCGAAAATCAAGTTGGAACCGTCTCAGAACCTAGAATATCTCGGGGCTCGTTTCGACACGAGAGTTGGCCGTGTCTTTCTCCCTCAGCAGTGCGGGCTGGCGCTTCGGCGGTTGATCACTCGATTTCTCGGCCTTCCCTGTCCCACTGCCTGGGAGTATCTTCGGGTGTTAGGGACCATGGCGGCAACGCTGGAGTTGGTACCGTGGGCACGGGCCCACATGAGACCTTTGCAGAGGGCATTGTTGAGAAGGTGGTCGCATCAGAGGGATTCCCTGTCTCAGAGGGTGGTCTGTCCACCGCAGACGCGTCAAGCCCTGCGTTGGTGGTTGCTTCCAGGGAACTTGGAGCAAGGCATGTTGTTGGAAGCTCCGGCCTGGATAACGTTGACCACAGATGCCAGTCTTCAGGGCTGGGGAGCCCATTGCCAGGGTCGGTTTGCCCAAGGGGAGTGGTCAGTCCACGAAAAGGCTTGGTCCATCAACAGGTTGGAGTTGAGGGCAGTAACATTAGCGCTAAGAGAGTTTCGCCCGTTTCTTCAACGGCAGGCCGTGCGCGTATTCTCAGACAACGCTACAGCGGTGGCGTACATAAATCGGCAGGGGGGCACCAGCAGTGTGGTGCTGGAGTCCGAGGCAGACGGTTTGTTGGAATGGGCAGAGATAAACCTGGTAGCGCTGTCGGCAGCGCACGTCGCGGGGGTGGACAATGTGCAAGCCGATTTCCTGAGTTGCGTGAGAGTAGACCTGGGGGAATGAGTTCTACATCCGGACGTTTTCGCGATGCTGGTGCGGCGCTGGGGGACGCCGGTCATGGATCTTATGGCGACCTTTCAGTCGGCAAAGGTCGTTCGGTTCTTCAGCAGGAGAAGGGAAAGAATGTCCGAGGGGCTAGATGCCCTGGTTCAAGAGTGACCGCAGGAGCGTCTTCTGTACCTGTTTCCTCCGTGGGTACTAATCGGGAGAGTAGTGCAGCGCATCGAGCGTCACAAGGGCCGAGTGCTCCTCATTGCTCCAGATTGGCCTCATCGGCCGTGGTACGCGGACTTGGTTCGACTCTTGATAGCGGATCCCTGGAAGCTGCCAGTGCGGACGGACCTGTTGTCTCAGGGCCCTCTGTTCATGCCTCAAGTGGATCGATTCTCGCTTACGGCCTGGCTCTTGAGCGGGCGCGGTTGAAATCCAGGGGGTATTCGGAGGCCGTGATAGCGACCCTTCTGAAGGCGAGACGGAGGTCTACTTCTCTAGTGTATATTAGAGTGTGGCGTATTTTTGAATCATGGTGTATGGAAAGGAAAGTGGTTCCTTTAAGAGCGTCGATTCCACAAGTGTTGGATTTTTTACAGGACGGGTTTCAAAAGGGCTTAGCGGCGGCTTCGCTACGGGTTCAGCTGGCTGCTCTGGCCTGTTACAGAGGTAAGGTGCAAGGTCATTCCCTGGGGACTCATGCAGATGTGAAGCGTTTTTTGCGGGCGGCAGTGTTGTTGAGACCGCCGCGTAGGCATATGGTACCGTCCTGGGATTTGCCGTTGGTATTGGATGCGTTAGGGAGAGCGCCGTTCGAGCCGTTGGCGACGTCGACGCTGAAAGATCTGACCCTTAAGGTAGTTTTTCTGGTAGCTGTTGCGTCGGCGAGGCGAGTGTCGGAGTTGCAGGCTTTGTCTTGTAGGAAGCCTTTCCTGTCCTCGGATTCTAAAGTGGTGTTGAGGACAGTGCCTTCCTTTTTGCCCAAGGTAGTTTCGGCGTTTCATGTAAACCAGATGGTGTCACTGCCAGTTTTCACAGCTCAGCGAAAGGGTCGCGTTGCAGATTCACTACATTGTTTGGATGTTAAACGGGCGTTGAAGCAGTATATCGCTCGGACGGCTGGTTTTCGGAAGTCAGACAGATTGTTTGTTCTGTTTGCGGGCGCTAGGCGCGGTGAGGCGGCGTCTAAGGGCTCGATTGCTCAGTGGTTGAAAGAAGCGATAGCGTCGGCTTATCTTTTGCGAGGTCGGCAGGTGCCGGGCGAATTGAGGGCTCATTCTACTCGGGCGCAAGCCACCTCTTGGGCGGAGTGTAGCCTGGTTCCAGTGGAAGACATATGCAGGGCAGCGACGTGGTCTTCCTCTCACTCTTTTGTCAAGCATTACCGTCTGGATGTGCAGGCGGAAAGAGATACTCGGTTTGGTGCGGCAGTGCTTCAGGCGGGGCTAGGAGGGCCCTCCCGTTGATTGTTTCACTGCTCTGTTACATCCCCTAGGATTCCGGGACTAGACTGGAGGGACGCTCAGGAAGGTTAAATTAGACTTACCTGCTAATTGTAGTTCCTGTAGGAACTCCAGTCTAGTCCCGGGTCCCGCCCGGAGTGAAGGCTGCTAGAAGGTCTGAAGCGGAGCTGTGATTACAGGTAAGCAAGTTTGTGATTTCCGCTGGGGGCTTAGTAGTACCTGGGGCGGTTACCGTAGGGGATCGGCGGGGTCCCTGCATGCTCGAAGTGGGGGCGGAGGACATCCTGGCACGGTTGGTTGGTATCAGTTCTGTAAATAGTTGGATCCTTGATCCGTTTTAGTTAGTGTGGCAGTTTTGCCTTATTATTATTGCTCTATTTCTACTTACTTGTTGCTCTGGTGAGTCTGCTCTGTCAATAGGTAACTGGTGAGAACAGGAGCTACCGGGGCTTATATACCAGTGACATCACAGCCATGAAGTTTCTCAGTCTCCAAAGCTGCTGGATGAGGTTGACAACCCTAGGATTCCGGGACTAGACTGGAGTTCCTACAGGAATTACAATTAGCAGGTAAGTCTAATTTAACCTTCTCAAATGGTGGCTCTGCAGGGAGCATCTGATGGCAGGGGTCCTGTTGGAGTCGCTGTGCTGGATTCCCCTGACAACGGATGCCAGGCTGGTGAGCCCACTGCGAAGGGCAGGTAGTGCAGGGGAGCTGGCCTGCAGCAGAGCTGACGTGGTCCATCAATCGGCTGGAAATAAGAGCCGTTCTCCTCGTGTTGCACAAGTTTCTCCTGCTCCTCCATGGGAAGGCGGTTCACATCTTCTCAGACAACGTCACTGCAGTAGCATATATCAATCAGCAGGGAGGCACAGGGAGCGTCAAGTTGGAATGCGAAGCGGAAATGTTGATGAGTTCGGCAGAGGCCCATCTGCAGACTGTCTCAGCAGCGCATGTGGCTGGGGCAGAGAACATGACGGCTGATTACCTCAGTCGGATGCGCTTGGATCCGGGGGAATGGCAACTGAACCAGGAAGTCTTTGAGCAGATCGTACGCCGGTGGGGGGTGCCAGCATGGACTTGATGGAGACTTTTGCATCGGCCAAAGCAAGCAGGTTCTTCAGCTGGTGGAGGGAGAGAATGTCAGAGGGCCTGGATGCATTGGTACAGAGTTGGCCCTGCCGAGTTCTTCCCTCCGTGGACGCTCATAGGGCGTGTGATACAGAGTGGAGGCACACCAGGGACTGGTAGTCCTGATTGCCCCAGATTGGCTCAGGCATCCATAGTACACAGATCTAGTTCAGCTGAAGGCGGCCGAGCCGTGGAGACTTCCACACAGGCCAGATCTGCTAGTTCAGGGCCCGGTTCTTATGCCCCAAGTGGATCGGTTCTCGCTTAGGGCCAGGAAGAGGTCTATGTCATTGTCTTACATCTGAGTGTGGAGAATTTTTGAGGCATGGTGCACGCAGAAAGGGTGTAGGCCATTGTCGGCCTTGGTTCCAGTGGTGTTGGAGTTCCTTCAGGCGGGGCTCGACAAAGGACTGGCATGTGGCTCTCTGTGGGTGCAGGTGGCCGCGTTAGCGTGTTATTGAGGCAAGATCCAGGAGGTCTCCTTGGGAACACATTCGGATGTGGCTCGTTTCTTAAGGGCAGTTAAGCAATGCCGTCCGCCTTTGCGGTCCCTGGTACCTCCTTGGGATCTCAGTCTGGTTCTTTCAGCATTGGCGGGTGTGCCCTTCGAGCCACTAGCTACTTGTACTCTGAAGGACTTAACTTTGAAGATGATGTTTTTGGTGGCTATATGTTCTGTTCGCAGGATCTCGGAACTTCAGGTGTTGTCATGTAGAGAGCGCTTTCTTTCCTTTTCCAGGGAGAAAGTGGTTCTGCGGACAGTGCCTTTTCTTGCCCAGGGTGGTTTTGCTGTTTCATCTGAATCAGCCAGTCTCTCTCCCAGTGTTATTGGGACCAGCCGAGAACCTGGCGGACCTACAGTTGCGCTTACTCGATGTTAGGCAAATGTTGAGAAGATATCTGAAGAGGATGGTTTCCTTTTGAAGATCGGATCGGCTTTTCATTTTGTTTGGTGGACCGCGTAAAGGGGAGGCAGCGGCGAAGTCCTCCATCTCTAGATGTATTAAGGAAGTGATTGCGTCGGCCTATATGTTGCGAGGCAAAGCGGTCCCACAGGCAATGTTCCCTCTAATTTTCTGTAGGCTGTGTGCGCATAAAATATCAGCTGTGCAGCTTTTGAAGGAAGGTTAAATTTTTGTGCGCCACATAACACTCAGAGTTATATACTTTAAAATTTGACTACACGTCAGAATACAGTATGTACACCACATTGACTGCACTAGAAAATATTGAGAAACTTGTGAAAACCATAAATACACAACAACTTTTAAATTTTAAGATGTCTGTGTTGTTTTCTATCAGAATCAGAACCGTAAAGTATGTGCGCTCGCTCGGTGAGGTGTGTGCGCGCGCACATGCGCACAGCTTAGAGGGAACAGTGCCCACAGGGCATACGGGCTCATTCTACCAGGGCGTAGGCAGCCTCCTGGGTGGAGTGGAGTTTGGTGCCTCCAGGGAAGATCTGCTGGGCGGCCACCTGGTCGTCTCTGCATACGTTTGTGAAGCATTACAGATTGGATGTGCAGGCGGTGGGAGATGCGAGTTTCGGTTCAGCAGTACTCCAGGCCGGGCTCACAGGTCCCTCCCATGGTTAAGTGGCTCTGTTAGATCCCTAAGGTGCGGTACTGGACTGGAGGGATGATAAGGAAGGTGAAATTAGGCCTTGCCTGCTAATTGACTTTCCTTGAGGAACTCCAGTCCCGGAACCTGGCCATCTGCATTTCTGAGGCAGTGCTTGTGATCCTGGGCCTGAAGAATTACAGCATAAACAAAGACCCAGGCGCTGGTAGTGGCGTCACAATGCTGAAGAGTAGCATACACTTGTTCCAGTATCGATCTTGGCTAGGTAGCCTGTCCCATCCTCCTTGGGGGGGTGGGTAAGGAGCTTGTAGAACAGTTCAGCTGTCCTTTGTTGGTGGGCTCCTGGTTTAAGGAGGTGAGCCAGAGAGGGAGTTCCTGAGGAGATTTGCTGATCCTTGTGGGGGGACTCCAAGACAGGTTTTTAAGGTTTCAGGTTTGAGTTTTCCATTTTTTTCTGATAACTTTTTATTTGTTGCTCCTGTGAGTCTGCTTTGTCAATAGGTTACTGAGGGCTGGTGGGTGGTGCCAGCTGTATAAGTAGCCTGGTGTCATCAAAATTGTGACATGCTCAGTCTCCAAGCTGCTGGAAGAGTTGTATTACCCTAAGGTGCGGGATTGGACTGGAGTTCTTCAAGGAAAGTCAATTAGCAGGTAAGGCCTAATTTCACCTTCACATATGGGTATCGTCTGTAGCGACAGAACCTGTGCAGGAACGCTCCCCAGCGTCCAATTGGAAAGCTTTTGGGAGCAAACCACTGCGCCTGTGCATCCGCCTTCTCAAGTCCTCTCCTCAGTTCTTCATTTTCTGCGGAGCCAGCAGGTTGTTTCTTTCCTGTCACCGCTAAAAAGAGTTATTTTTTTGGTTAAATTTTGTGCTCTGCCTTTCCGTCAAGGTCGGTGCCTTCACAGACACTGGCCCCGATATTTTTCTTTTTTTTTAAAACATCATTTCTTTTATACATTTTTCTTTCAGTTTTGTTGGTTTCCACAACCAGCTAGGCCTTGGCCTACTTTTTCTTACCATGATAGAAAAGCACATCAGTGGTTTCAAAAAATGTATGAAGTATTCTGGTACTGTATCAGTCATAAATAAACATGACTAGTGTTTAAAATGTTTGGGTCCTGATGATGTTCCAAATGATTGTACTTTGTATTAGCAAGTGACAAAAAGAGGCCTAAAGAACAGGGCTAGACAGTATGGTTCTCTGTTTGCCCCGGACTCTATTTCAGTGGCTTCCACATAGTCAATCGGCCACCTCTCATAGTTCTCAGATGTCATCAAATTCCAAATACCAAACTAAGTCTGTTATCGGTATCAAAGACTGATACCGATTCCAGAGGTAAGCCCCTTCATCATCATCGAGACTCACCGAAAGGTGCATCTGATGCTGACCGGCCTACCAAAGAGTCTGGGCGAGAGGACCTGTTCTCCAAAACACAAGGGGGGGGGGGGGGGGCTCCAGTGAGGCATTGACTCCAGAGAGCTACTGGTTCCATGCTTGGGGACAGTGGTTCAAAGCCCCGTACGGGATTCCATCCAGGCATCGGTCAGCTCCCTTGATCAACTTATACTGGCTATCGAGAGGAGTTTGGAGGCACTCCTGGCAGCCTCTGTACCGACGGTATTGACAGCTCCAGCAGTGCAAGCGATGGCTCCCAATGCTGCACAGATTGATCCTCTGTACCAACATCAAGCATTGACATCGAGAAAGTATCGAGATAACGCACAAGATCGTCGATACTTTGACTTTCTTTCAGACTCTAACTCTACTTCCTCTGATTCCGATAATGCATTGGAGGACTCCTGAGAAAGCAGGGAAATTCCTTCAGACCATTTCTTCCTCATGAGTGGTGTCGATTCCCGCCAGAGGACATGTCTTTCCAAGACTTCATTAGAGACAGGGCAGTAGGCTTAAAAATCACCGTGGTATTGGAGACTGAACTGAGGGCGGAGGGATCTGGAGACATTTGCACCTCTCCTTCCAGATGACAAACGAAATACATTCCAAGCCCTAATAAGGAAGAATCAAAATATATCCAAATTTCTCACCAGAGCATCTTTCGATGCCTTTGAGTTATCCAGGAGAGCTTCAGCAATCTGCATTGATGCCTGCAAGATGGCTTGGCTCTAGACATCAGGTCTTGAACAATGAATCCAAGACAAATTAGCTAATAATTTTTGTTCTGGAGAAAACTTCTTTGGAAAGGGTTGGAGGGAAAAGGCTGGAGAGATTCAGACAGATGATCTCACTCTCAAGCACCTTTCAAAAAGATAATGGATCCCTCTAAAAGAAGGACTAATCCAAAGTAGAGATATTATCCTTCTTATCCTCTTGCAGCTACTTACCAACTGCAACGGCAGCGCCAACAAGGCCCTTGCCAACCCAAGAAGCCTAAGGCTCCTAACCCCAACCAGCTGCACAGCCACAACCAGCACCTGTTTTTTGATTGCTTCCTGGAGAGCATAACCACTCTACCTCTGCAGAGACCCCAACCCTTACACATAGCAGGCAGGCTTTGTTCCTATACCCAGAAGTGGCACCTCATCACTTCAGAGCAGTGGACTCTCAACATCGTCCAAAGGGGCTATCGGCTTCATTTCAAAAGCTTTCCCCCCACCACCCTCATAGGAGATTATTCCAGAAACCCCTTCAGATAAATCTCTTCTCGGAAGAGGTGTCCACCCTGCAAGCTCAGGGGGCCATCAAGAGAATTCCTCTGCCCCTAGAGGGCATGGGCTTCTACTCTCCTACATTGATGAGATACTACTTGCAACATCCAAGCTCTCCAGCAGAGAAGATGGGAGCCTACAGAATAATGAAGGTTGGACGCAAGTCACCAGGGCATGCAGAATCACCAATCCCAACTTCTCCAGTCCTTGAATTGAAGAACTATTATGCAGCCCTGGAAGTGGAGGCGGTGAAAGCATCCCTGGAAAGGGAATAACCGGAGCTCGAGCACCCCAATGTTGCAGAATCCGTGACCACAAGGAAGCAAAGGGTAGTGGTGGTTGGTGACTCTCTATAGGAGTACTGAGGCATCCATCTGCCGACCAGTCTTGATGTCCAGAGAGATATCCTGTCTGCCAGGTGCCAAATTCTGAGATGTTACGGAGTTTGCCGAGACTCATCAAGCCCACTGACTATTACCCAATGTTTCTAATCCATGTTAGCATAAATGATACTGCCAGGTATCCCTCTGAGCGTATCAAAAGTAACTTCATGGCTCTGGGACAGAGGGTGAAGCAGATGGGGGCACAGGTGCTGTTCTCTTCAATCCTCCCTGTTGAGGGTGAAAGCCAAGGCAGAGAAGCTTGCATCCTGGAGATGAATGCAGGGCTGCATGGATGGTGTCATCGAGAGCATTTTGGTTTCCTGGACCTTGGGATGCTGTTCCAAGGGTTGCAGAGCAGAGATGGCGTCTATCTGTCCAAGAAAGGTTGACATGTCTTCAATAGCAGACTGGCTAATCTACTGAAGAGGGCTTTAAACTAGATTCATTGGGGATGGGTGAAGAAAGCCCCCAGGTAAGTGAAACATTAAATACCTTTATGGAAATGGGTAAAAGCAGCAACATATGGAAAGCGGTATGTATAAATGCCTGTAGCATGGGAAATAAGATCCTAGATGTTGAAGCTTTAATGGGAGTGGCTGACTTGAATTTAGTGGCAGTTACAGAAACATGGTTCACAGAAAACCATGACTGGGATGTAACTATACCAGGCTATACATTATTCAGAAAGGACAGGGTAGGAAGATGGGGAGGAGGAGTGGCAATATATGTAAAAAATAATATTAAAACTTTGGAACTACAGAGCTTAAAAGGGAGAGAGGAGGCACTGTGGGTTAAACTAGTAAGAGGGAAAGAGAAATCTATTTGCATTGGCATGATATACAGACCTTCGTCACAAGAGGAAGAGGTGGATGGAGAGTTAATTGAAGACATACCCAGCATTGCTAGGAAAGGGGAAGTGCTACTGTTAGGGGATTTCAATATGCCAGATGTTGATTGGCACATTCCTGCTGCAGTGTCATCTAGAAGTAAGGAGATCCTAGATTCTCTACAGGAGAACTATTCAGGCAACTGGTAACAGAACCCATACATGAAGGAGCCATACTGGGCTTGGTGCTTACCAATGGTGAAAGTGTTTCTAATGTTCTAGTGGGAGATCATTTTGAATCCAGTGATCACCAGATGGTGTGGTTCAGTATTAGGACTAGGGCTGTTAAAATCCATTCAAAAGCGAGGGTCTTAGACTTTAGGAAAACTAACTTTGACAAGATGGGCCAATACCTCAGGGAGTCGTTAGCAGGATAGGAACAGCTGGGGGATGTAGAAAAACAGTGGACAAAACTGAAAGGGGATATTTTAAGGGCAACCAACCTTTTTGTTAAAATGTTAAACTTGTGTCTCTTGGGGAAACTGCTAGGTACATATGACCTAGATTGGCCACTGTTGGAAACAGAATACTGGGCTTGATGGACCTTGGTCTGACCCAGTATGGCATATCTTATGTTATGTTCTTATGGTAAATAAAAGGAAAGGAGACTGCTATGGTTTTTGAAAGAAGTAGCTGAAAAGGTGAAGAAAAAAAGGGAGGCCTTCATGAAATACAAGAGATCACAGAGAGAGGAAGACAGGCATCTATATTTGAAAAACTTAGAGAAGCTAGCAAAGTAATCAGGAAAGCAAATATTCAAAAAGAGGAGGAAATAGCCAATGCAATAAAATGGGGGGATAAGATATTTTTCAGATATGTTAGTGAGAAAAGGAAGGGCAAAAGTGGTATTGTGAGACTCAAGAGTGAAGGGGAGGAATATGTAGAAGCTGATTGAGGATAAAGCGTAATTGCTCAACAAATATTTCTGTTCTGTGTTCACAGATGAAGAACCAGGAGCAGGACCTCAGAAAACATCCACAAACAGGAACAGAAGTGAGGGGAATCTTGAACAATTTTCAGAAGACCGTGTTCATGAGAAACTAGCTAAACTTAAAGTAAACAAAGCAATGGGACTGGATGGGATACACCCTAGAATACTGAGGGAACTTAGGGACGTTCTAGCAGCTCCATTGACTGACCTTTTCAATGCCTCGGAGTCGGGAGTGCTGTCAAAGAACTGGAGAGAGGCACATGTGGTCCCTTTACACAAAAGCAGAAATAAGAATGTGGTTGAAAACTACAGGCCGGTTAGTTTAACTTCGGTGGTGAGTAAATTATTGGAAGCACTGCTGAAAGAGAAAATAGTTAGATTTCTGGAGTCCAGCGGATTACCGGATCCGAGGCAGCATGGATTCACCAGAGGCAGGTCTTGTCAGCCAAATCTGATTGATTTCTTTGACTGGGTGACCAGGGAGTTGGACCGAGGGAGAGCCCTAGATGTGGTGTATTTAGATTTCAGTAAAGCCTTTGACACCATTCCTCACAGGCGACTTATAAACAAACTGAGCACCCTAGGGATGGACCTTAAAGTTACTGCTTGGGTTAGAAATTGGTTGAGTGGGAGGCGACAGAGTACAGGTAAATGGAGCTCACACTGAGGAAAAGGAGGTTACCAGTGGTGTGCCCCTGGGATCTGTCCTTGGTCCGATTCTTTTTAACATCTTTGTTAGTGATATAGCAGAAGGGCTGTCTGGTAAGTTTTGCCTCTTTGTAGATGACACCAAAATCTGCAAAAGAGTAGACAGCCAGATTCAGGAGTGATATGCGGAAATATTTCTTTATGGTGGATCCGTGGAATAGTCTCCCATTGGAGGTGGTAGAGATGAGGACAGTATCTGAATTCAAAGAAGCATGGGACAAACACAGAGTATCTCTCAAGTTAAAAAGGGGACTGTTGTAGTGGTTGATATGGAAGGACAGACTAGATAGGCCATGTGGTCTTTTTTTGTTGTCATGTTTCTTTGTTTCTTATTTTCTTATCCCCAAGAAAACAGAAGGGTTTAGGCCCAGCTTAGATCTAGGGGACCTAAACAAATTCCTCGTTCAAGAAAAATTCTAAATGATTTTCCTTGACACACTCCTCCAGTAACTTCAGAGGAACGACTGGCTGTGTTCCCTAAACCTCAAGGAGGCATACATGGATTTACTGATCCACCCTCAGCACAGACAGTCTCTGCGTATTCAGTTCCAGCAGAACCATTACTCAATATAGGATGCTCCCCTTCGACTTAGCCTCTGTACCCCAAATATTCTCAAGGTGCATGGCAGTGGTTACGGCCTACCCTTCGCACTTTGGATGTCTTCGTCTTTCCCTGCTTAGATGATTGGCTAATCAGGGAGAATCCCCACAAGAGGTAAATCACTCCATCACACCATTACGTTGCTTCAACATCTGGGATTCGTCTTAAACTTTCCCAAATTGCACCTGGTGCCAACCCAGTGGCTCGAGTTTATTGAAGAACTTCTGGATACTCAACAGGCCAGAGCTTTCCTCCCTCTGGATAGCTCTACACAGCTCATCAAGCTAACCCACAAGATAAGAAGTCACACTTGCATAACAGCTCGAGAGATGCTATGCCTTTTGGGGCACATGGCCTCCACTATCCATATAGTCCCCTGTGCCCGTCTGCACATGCGACAAGTCCAATGGACTCTTTCGTCTCATTGGACACAGGCAACTGGGTGTCTCTCAGACAAAATCTGCATCACACCTCCACTTCTCAACTCCCTTCAGTGGTGGTGCTCCCTTCAAAACCTACTCAGGGGATCACCTTTTCAGATGCCTCCACCTCAATGCACCCTGACAACAGATGCCTCCAAGCTGAGTTGGAGAGCACATCTGAACAATCTTACCATGTAGGGATAGTGGACACACCAGGAATCTGTTACCGATAAACCACCTTGAACTACGTGCGCTTACAAATGCTCTTTGTTTTTTTTTCAGCTTCAACTCTCCGGCCAACAGGTCTTCGAATGGACAACCAGCTGGCCATGTTCTATGTTAACAAGCAGGGAGGAACGGGTTCCTATCCCCTCTCCCAGGCAAACTCAATCTCCTTGCAGACAGACTCAGCCATATCCTACATCCACATGAGTGGACCCTCAATCGTGAGCGGCATCTTGGATCTTTCAAATGTGGGAGACCTCACTCCTAGATCTGTTTGCCACTCAGGGAATGCACAACTTCCATTTTTCTGCTCACGGCTGTTTATGTTCTTTGATAGAGAAAATATGAAGGAAGTTTAAAATATCTTCTGTGCATGGGCCTCGCTTGTTCTCTTATAAAAGTGAAGATATGTTGTTTGTGCTCTTCCCACCAGCTGATCTGTTTTCATTTGGTGCTGGGGTTGGATGCTGAATAATGATGATCTCGTGCTTGAGTACTGACAGGAAGTTGCCCCTTAATATTCTAGGGCAAGATACATTTTGTCCATTATCTCCTGCCTGTAAAATGTCAACAATTCGGATTGTGGTAAATAAAAACAGTTCTCTTGGGTGAATTTACCCTATTTCAATTTCCCTTTGAAAGAAAAAAAGAGAATCCCACATAGAGAAGACAGAAAGTAACAAAGACCATTGTCTTCTAGTTTCTTGATACTGGGATTTTTTGTTAACTTTCTATTGCCCTATAGTGCTGTTAGCAAAACACCTTCTTGTGTTTCCAGGCCCAGGTTCAGACATAGGCAAATGTCTAGGGTGGATGAAGGTGTTAAATATCTAAGCCAAAGAGGACCCTGCTGCTCCTTATTTTCGGGTCATGTGCATGTACTACTTCAAAGTGGTGCCTTGGTGATACTATGACCTTCCTTTGCTCCTTTTCTGATTCTTCAAACCTTGGGATCTCCGACACAACCCAGATCACCTGCTCTTTGAAATTTACTGTCTGATCTTGCCTATGGGCGCCAGAATCGTACATCTGGTCCTGATGGCTTCAGTATTGTTCTCCAAGGAAAGCATATGTATGTGTGTGCTGAGGACTAATATCAAATAGAAAATTACAGAAAACGTTAGTATCATAAGAGAGAGTTCTACAACACTCTTCAGTAGCACATTTTTTCTTCAATTTCCTTTCTTTTTCTTTTTAGATCAGACAGGCAGGAAGATGGGTTTTGCACTGTGTGATATTATAGAGGTGGTGGGTCTAATCCTCCTTTGTTTTGATTCAAGATGGACAGTAGTAACATGTTGCTCTAACGATGAGATTCCCAAGGTCACTCCTCAAGTTAGTCTCCTGTAGAACAGCAGAGAGCGCTGCTGTAACACAACAGGCTGACTGTTTAAATCTGTCCAAGGATTCAACTAATAAACTGTACAATTTCAGGAAAGAAAACTATTGAAAAGTTGTCTTATGATCATGAAAAAAATAAGTTGGCTGCTTTATTTATGAAGTCTTTTTTTTGTTCATTGCCTATTAAGAATCATTTTTATTCACAAGCATTTCAAGTCAGCATGTTAAGCAGTGGAGTCTTTAGTGATCAGTTTTTATTGACCTCATATGAGCAGTACCACTGAAGCAATATACAGTATCACAAGATAAGAACGCTTCAACACCTGTGTTCACTCCTTGAAGCACATGACTATCACACCGTGTTCCAAGCTCTTATCGTCTCTCATTTGAACTTTTGTAATATCTATCAAGGGCTACCAAAATACATCCTGCAACCACTTCAGTTGGCCCAAAATACTGCCACACGTACCCTATATGGAGCCTCCAAATCAGAACATATCACTCCAATATTAAGGCACCTACCATTGGTTACTGATTGTGATCCGCATAAAATATACAGCCCTACTCATGATATTCAAAATATTACACAAGCTATTCGCAGTCTCTTTCTCATCTGTCATACACTTGACACCTGACAATAGGAAGAGAAGGCAAAGCATGTGTAACACATTTGTGACCCCTGCAGCAAGAATGCAAAGCAGCCAAACACCCCGTAACTGGGCATTTTCACTATAAGCTCCAAAGCTTTGGAACACACTGCCGGACCCAATCTGAGGCAATTCTGATATGTCAAGCTTTTGCAGGACCCTGAAAACCCATTTATTCCGGCAGTATTATGAACACATACTATAGGATGTGAAGAACACTTTTGAGTGAACAGTTATCAATAGTCCAACTTCACTATTAACCTGTAGCTCCATGTTCCCTCCACACAAATCTCTTGTTAAGTATCTAGTTTTATCCTGTTAAATTATCCAAGTTAGCTTTCCTGTTATATGTACACTATTTTACTTTTTCAATGTTTTATGTGCTGTAAACTGCTCTGACTGTGAAATCAGTTAAATAAATAAAAAAAAAATGACTGAGTAGAGGAATAGCTAGTGTTTAGAGCAACAACCTATTACTTAGAAGATCTGGGTTTAACTTAGTAAATGACGGCAGATAAAGACCAGCATGGTCCATCCAGTCTGCCCAGCAAGATACGGCAAGAGTAGGTGCATCTGTCGCTCTGTGCAGGCCACCCCTCCCCATGTCTTTGTTTAGGGGTGGACCCACCACTCCATGTAGGACACCCCTATTTGTTGAGAAGTTAGATGGTTCAGTTTATTTTGTTTTTATCCTGTTGCTGTAAAGGGATCCGCTGTGTTTGTCCCATGCTGTTTTGAATTCCGGCACCGTGTTTGTCCCCACCACTTCCATCGGGAGGGCATTCCAAGCATCTACCACCCTTTCAGTGGAAAAATATTTCCTGACATTGCCTTTCAATTTTCCACCTTGCAGCTTCATGTTATGCCCTCTAGTTTTGCAGCTTCCCCGTCTTTGGAAGAGGTTTGTTTGTTCATTGTTCCTCTTTAAGTATTTAAAGGTCTGAATCATATCTCCCCTATCCCTCCTCTCCTTCAAAGTGTACATATTTAGGTCTTCAAGTCTCTTCTCATAAGGTTTCTTACGCAGGCTCCAAATCATTTTGGTCGACTTCCTCTGAACAGTTTCCAGTGTGTTTGCATCTTTTGCAAGATATGGTCTCCAAAACTGAACACAGTATTCCAGGTGAGGCCTCACCAGCGACCTGTACAGTGGCATAAGTACCTCTTCCTTTCTGCTGATAATCCCTCTTTGTATGCAGTTCAACATCCTCCTGGCTGCCATGTTGCACTGTTTTGCCACCTTGAGATCATCAGAGATAATCACACCAAGGTCTTTCTCCTGAACCATGCACACCAGCCCTCCCTCCTGCCCAACAGAGCCCTCCCTCGATCACTCTCCTCGGCGTGGCTTTCAGAGCCACGAAGGGAGGGTTTCCCTCTCGCGGTTCTGTTAAGCCGGCCGGGGCTGATGGGAAACAGGAATTGCCTGTTCCCATCATCCCCAGTGGGCTTAACAGAGCCGCGAGAGGGAAACCCTCCTTTCGTGGCTCTGAAAGCCACACCGAAGAGAGTGATTGAGGGAGGGCTCTGTTGGGCAGGAGGGAGGGCTCTGTTGGGCGGGCGGGGACCCCGCAGGAGACACTTGATTCTGCCGCTGCCAGGGCGGCAGCGGCAGCAGCGGCAGCAGCAGCAGCAAGTTAGTTTTTTCTTTTAAAGTTTCCCTGGGCTGACGGGGGGAGGGGGGTTAGGACTGGAAATGGGCTGGGGGGGGTCTAGGTCTGGAAATGGGCTGATGGGGGGGGTTAGGACTGGTAATGGGCTATGGGGGGTTAGGACTGGTAATGGGCTATGGGGGGGCTATGACAGGAAAAGGGCAGATGGGAGGGCTAGGACTGGAAAAGGGCGGAAGGGGGGTTAGGACTGGTAAAGGGCTATGGGGGAGGCAGACTGGTAATGTGCTGATGGGGGGTTAGGAATGGAGGTGGGCTATGGGGGGGGGTTAGGACTGGTAATGGGCTATGGGGGGGGTTACGACTGGTAATGGGCTATGGGGGGGTTAGGACTGGTAATGGGCTATGGGGGGGGCTAGGACTGGAAATGGGCTCATGGGGGGTTAGGACTGGTAATGGGCTATGGGGGAGGCTAAGACTGGAAATGGGCTGATGGGGGGGTTAGGACTGTAGGTGGGCTGATGGGGGGCTAGGGCTGGTAATAGGCGATGGGGAAGGGCTAAGACTGGAAATTCACTGATGGGGGGTTAGGACTGGTAATGGGCTATGGGGGGCACTACAACTGAAAAGGGGTTGATAGGGGGTTAGGACTGGAAGTGGGCTGATGGAGGGCTTCGGACTGGTAATGGGCTATGGGGGGGCTAGGACTGGTAATGGGCTGAGTGGAAGGGGGGACTTGAACTGCAAATAGCTGATGGGGACGGGGGCTTGGAATGGAAATGGGCTGAGTGGAAGGGGGGGTTGAACTGCAAATAGCTGATGGGGAGGGGGGCTTGGAATGGAAATAGGCTGTGAGGGGCGGGAGCTAGGACTGGAAATGGGCTGATGGAGGTGCTAGGATAGGACTGGAAATGGGCTTTTGGGGGGTGCTAAGATTGGAAATGGGCTGTGGTGGGGGCTTGGAATGAAATTGACTCATGGAGGGGCTAGAACTTGAAGTAGGCTCATTGGGGGCTTGGATTGGAAATAAGAACATAAGAACATAAGATATGCCATACTGGGTCAGACCAAGGTCCATCAAGCCCAGTATTCTGTTTCCAACAGTGGCCAATCTAGGTCATATGTACCTAGCAGTTTCCCCAAGGGACACAGGTTCCACAATGCTTGTATTGGTTCAAGCATTGATAATCCTGGGTCCCTTCTTAATAATGGTTTATGGACCTTTCCTCCAGGAACTTGTCCAAACCATTTTTAAACCCAGCTACACTAACAGCCTTTACTACATCCTCCGGTAACAAATTCCAGAGTTTGATTACGCGTTGAGTGAAAAAATATTTTCTTTTATTAGTCTTAAATAGTTTACCCTGTAGCTTCATTGCATGTCCCCTAGTCTTTCTATATTCTGATAAGGTAAACAATCGATCTACGTTTACCTGTTCCACTCCGTTCATTAATTTATAGACTTCTATCATATCTCCCCTCAGCCGTCTCTTTTCCAGGTTAAAGAGCCCTAACCTTTTTAGCCTTTCTTCATAGGAGTATCCATCTCCAGGAACAAGCAGGAATGAGTCTTCACATATGGGTATCGTCGGTACCGACGGAGCCTGCACGGGAACGCTCCCCAGCGTCCAATAAGAAAGCTTTTGGGAGCATCCCACAGCGCCTGCATGCTGCCTAACCGCCTTTCCCAACCGCCTCTCTCCAGTTCTCCTTTTCCGCGGAGCCAGCAGGTCGTGTTCCTGTCACCGCAGAAGAAGTTCTTTATTTTTTCTTTATTCTTTTGTGTCGCGTCTGCCTTCTTCGACGTCGGATCGGTACTGCCGGTCTTTCTTTTCTTTCTTTCAAAAAAAAAACCAAAAACGCTTTATTTCTACTGTGCATTTTCAGTTTTTGGGCCCTAGGCCTAAAAATATTTTCCTCATGGAGAAGCCCACTTCTGGGTTTAAAAAATGCACAAAATGTGGCGGTACTATTTCTGTCACCGACACCCATGACTGGTGTCTGAAGTGTTTGGGACCTGACCATTCCATCATGGATTGTATGTCCTGTACCAGAATATATAGCACTAAATGAGAGGTTAGATATGATTGCACTCTCAGAGACATGGTGGAAGGAGGATAACCAGTGGGACACTGTGATACCTGGATACAAACTATATCGTAATGATAGAGCTGATCAAATTGGTGGAGGGGTTGCGCTCTATGTTAGAGAGGGCATTGAGTCAGAAAGGATTAAAGTTTTGCAGGGAACAAAATTTGCTGTAGAATCTCTATGGATTGAAATCCCATTTATGAAGGGGAAGGCGATGGCAGTGGGAGTATACTATCGACCGCCTGGCCAGAATGAACAAATGGATGACGAAATGCTCAAAGAAATCAAGGAAGCTAACAAAAGTCACAACAGAGTAGTAATAATGGGTGATTTCAATTACCCCGGTATCGACTGGGTCAGTGTCACAGCAGGACAAGCTAAAGAGATAAAGTTTCTAGATGGAATAAATGACTGCTTCTTGGAGCAGCTGGTTCATGAACCGACCAGAGGGGAAGCCATACTGGACCTAATCCTTAGTGGAACGCCAGATCTGGTGCAAGAAATAAGGGTGTTGGGACCACTTGGCAATAGTGATCATAGTATGATCATGTTTGATTTAATTAGTGGAGGACAGATAGTAAAGGAATCCACAGTATTACCTTTTAACTTTCAAAAGGGAGACTATGATAGAATGAGGAATATAGTTAGGAAAAAACTAAAAGGAGCGGTTCCAAAGGTTAAAGACTTACAGCAAGCTTGGGTGTTATTTAAAAATACTATCCTCGAAGCCCAGACCAGCTGTATTCCACGCATTAAGAAGAGTGGAAGAAAGTCCAAAAAACTGCCAGCGTGGTTTAAAGGTGAGGTCAGAGAGGCTGTTGCTGCCAAAAAAGCAACCTTCAGGAAATGGAAAAAAGAGCCAAATGATGAAAACTGGAAACAGCACAAGCACTGGCAAGTTAAATGCAAAGCATTGATAAGGCAGGCAAAGCGGGAATTTGAGAAGAAACTTGCTACGGAAGCAAAAACACGAAATAAAGACTTTTTCAAGTACATTCGTAGCAAAAGGCCTGTGAGAGAGTCAATTGGACCGTTAGATGATAGAGGGGTAAAAGGGGCAGTAAGAGGAGACAAGGCTATAGCAGAGAGACTGAATGAATTCTTTGCTTCGGTCTTTACTGAGGAAGATGTAGGGATGTTACCCATGACTGAAGTGGTACTTAAAGGTGATACTGCAGAGGAATTGAGAGAAATATCACTACACCGGGAAGATATATTACAACTATTTGATAAACTGAATAGTAGCAAATCACCTGGACCGGATGGTATACATCCCAGAGTGTTGAAAGAACTGAAATATGAGATCGCGGACCTGCTATTGGTAATCTGTGAACTTTCATTAAAATCATCTGTAATACCTGAAGATTGGAGGGTCGCCAACGTAACACCAATTTTTAAAAAAGGTTCCAGGGGTGACCCGGGAAATTACAGACCGGTGAGCCTGACATCAGTACCGGGGAAAATGGTAGAAACCATCATAAAGAACAAAATTACACAACATGTAGATAGTCATGGCCTAATGGGAGACAGCCAACATGGCTTTAGACAAGGAAGATCTTGTCTTACTAATCTGATATGTTTCTTTGAAGGTGTGCATAAACAGGTAGACAAAGGTGAGTCGGTTGATATAGTGTATCTGGACTTCCAGAAAGCTTTTGACAAGGTCCCCCATCAGAGACTTTTGGCAAAACTAAAAAGTCATGGGATAGGAGGCAGTGTACTCTTGTGGATCGGGAACTGGTTAAAAGATAGAAAGCAGAGGGTAGGGCTAAATGGCCAATATTCCCAATGGAAAAAAGTGAATAGTGGAGTACCCCAGGGATCTGTACTGGGTCCGCTACTTTTTGACATATTCATAGATGACCTGGAAAAGGGAATAACTAGTCAGGTTATCAAATTTGCAGATGACACAAAACTGTTTAAAGTTGTTAAAACCCAAGAGGATTGTGGAAAGCTGCAGGAGGATCTGGATAAATTGGAAGACTGGGCATCCAAATGGCAGATGAAATTTAATGTGGACAAGTGCAAAGTTATGCACCTAGGAAAGAACAACCCACACTATAGTTACACGATGCAAGGCTCCACATTAGAAACCACCACCCAGGAAAAGGACTTAGGAGTCATCGTGGATAACATGTTAAAACCCTCCGCCCAGTGTGCAGCGGCGGCCAAGAAAGCAAATAGAATGCTAGGTATCATAAAGAAAGGGATGGAGAATAAAACAAAGGATATTATAATGCCTCTGTATCGCTCCATGGTACGACCGCACCTTGAATATTGTGTGCAATTCTGGTCACCGTATCTTAGAAAGGACATAGCGTTATTAGAAAAAGTACAGAGAAGAGCCACCAAATTGGTGAAGGGGATGGAAGGCTACTCCTATGAAGAGAGGCTAAAAAGGTTAGGGCTCTTTAACCTGGAAAAGAGACGGTTGAGGGGAGATATGATAGAGGTCTATAAATTAATGAATGGAGTGGAACGGATAAACGTGGATCAATTGTTTACGCTAGCAGAATATAGAAAGACTAGGGGACATGTAATGAAACTACAGGGTAAACTATTTAAGACAAATAAGAGAAAATATTTTTTCACTCAACGTGTAATCAAACTCTGGAATCTGTTACCGGAGGATGTAGTAAGGGCTGTTAGTATAGCTGGGTTTAAAAAAGGTTTGGACAAGTTCCTGGAGGAAAGGTCCATAAACCACTATTAAAAAGGGACCCAGGATATCAATGCTTGACCCAGTACAAGCATTGTGGAACCTGTGGTCTTTTGGGGATATTGCTAGGTGTGTAGGACCTAGATTGGCCACTGTTGGAAACAGGATACTGGGCTTGATGGACCTCGGTCTGACCCAGTATGGCATGTCTTATGTTCTTATGTTCTTAAGAGAGGTCGGCAGAACCGAGCAGCCAAGCTCAGTACCCTGTTTCCCTCTGATGCAGCTTCAGTAGCATCGACGTCTTCCAGGGCCTCCTCTTCCTCCCATGGATCTCAGGTAACCAAGCATAAATTTGGCCGGTCCTCGAAGGGTATATCTCCCTCCAAGCATCGAGATGCCTCCGGGCTTGCCCTCGAGGATTCCGCACCGGCAAAATTACCCCGGCAGGAAGCTCCGGCTTCCAAAGCATTATCTATGGGGTCACGGGTTGACATAGATGGCTCGGCCTCGACAGATCACCTGTTGCCATGTTCTGGGGTACCGGTGGCTCCCACTGGTACCGACATCCAGACTCTGGTGGCGTCGATGGATCAGAAGATTCTGACCATGCAGCTCACCTTAACGGCTTTCATACAGGCTGCGACGCCTCCGGTACCGCAACAATCCCGTTGCTGGTACCGGCATCGCTCCCGGTACCGGTACCGATTGCATCGACATCGGCTTCGGTGTCGACTGCAACGGTACCCTGTCCTATGATGCCCATCGGTACCGAACCGCTACCAATTACTCCCGATGTCGATCCCACTCGATACACGGTTATCGGGCTTTACAGGAGCATCCAGACAGGCGATACTTCGATTCCTCTGAGGACTCTGATGAGTCTGAGGGTTCTGTAGAAGCATCGATACTTCTTCCTCAGGAGTCTTCTTCACCTAAACGAAGAATGTCTCCTCCAGAAGACTTGTCTTTTCAAGACTTGGTTAGGGAAGTGGCTAGGGGCCTTTCTATCACAGTGGCCCCTGAGTCAGAACCCAGAGCCAAGGAGTTGGATATTTTACAATATCCTAAAGCTCCTAAGGAGGCAGCTACTTTACCTGTTCATGAGATTCTTTATGATCTCATGTTGAGGATGTGGGAGACACCTCTCACCACCTCTCGTCATTCTCGCAGGTTAGACACCATGTATCGTGTCCCTCCTTGTCCTGGCTTCCACAAGACTCAGCTTCCTCACCACTCTATTGTGGTAGAGTCTGCCATGAAGAAGATAAAGAGTGCAAAAAGACACTCATCTAATCCTCCAGGGCGTGAATGCAGGACCCTGGATGCTTTTGGCCGAAGGGTTTTTCAAGCTGCTATGCTAGCTGCTAGGATCAATTCTTATAGTCTCTATATAGGAATGTTTCTAAAAGAAGTCACAGATCATCTACAGACTTTAACCCCTTTCATTTCAGAGGATAAAAGAGAGGAGTTTCTCGCTTGGCTCAAACATGCCCAAGATGTCTCCAAATTTTCCAGCTGTGCAGCCTTTATTTTATTTTATTTTATTTATTTATTTTAACAGTTTCTTCTATACCGCCCCTTCCAGAGATCAAGGGCGGTTTACATTGAACAGTGAACAAAAATTTGTTCACTGTTCAATGTAAAAATGTGTGTCACTGTTCAATGTAAAAATGCGTGTCCTTTGACTCTTTTGAGTGTGTAAGCAGAGCTTCGGCTATTGCCATAGGGGCACGCAGAATTGCTTGGCTACAAGCTTCTGATTTGGAGCTCTGGGTCCAAGATCAATTGGGAAATCTCCCTTGTACAGGTGAAAACCTTTTGGTAAGGTTTGGCAAGCAAAGGCCACTCAGATGGATGCTGAAAACTCTGCTTTGGATCGACTTTCAAAGTCTACCTCTGCTCCTGTTAAGAAAAGATTGTTTAAAAAGACATCTTTTTCCAAAAAGGGAAGATACTATCCTGCTTATGGTCAGCAGGCATCTTCTGCAGGTCGTTTTGCTGCAAAGCGTCAGCAACCACCTAAACAAGCCAAGTCAAAGGCAGCTAGACCTTCCACGGCCCAGCACCCTCAGCCTCCTCAGGGCCTTTGACTTGCTACTAGAGATCTTAGCCTTTCTAGCTCTGGAAGGACCAGAGCCTCTTACCATCCCAGGAAGGTTGACTTACTTTGCTCCCAGATGGGAGCAAATCACAGCAGAGCAATGGACACTCTCCATCATAAGGGAAGGGTACAAGCTTCATTTCTTAAGCCTTCCCCCCCACACCATGGTGAAACAGTTCAATTCTCCAACATCTCTCCTCAGCCTTCTAGGTCAGGAGATTGCCATCCTTCTTGCCCAAGGGGCAATAGAAGAAGTACCTCTTCTTCAACAAGGCACAGGGTTCTACTCCCCCTGTTTTCTCATTCCAAAGAAAACAGGGGGCTACAGACCCATCTTAGATCTCAGAGAATTGAACAGATTTCTATTCAAGGAGAAATTCAAGATGATTTCTCTCGGTGCTCTGCTTCCATACCTTCAGAGTCAGGACTGGCTTTGTTCTCTAGATCCAAAGGATGCGTACACCCATGTCCTCATCCATCCAACTCACAGAAGGTTCCTTCGGTTCCTTTTTCAAGGAAAGCACTACCAATACAGGGTGCTTCCTTTTGGTCTGGCCTCTGCACCAAGGGTGTTCATGAAATGCATGGCAGTAGTAGCTGCATTTCTACGCACTCTAGGAATATTTGTCTTCCCATATCTGGACGACTGGCTCATTCGAGCTCCATCTCAAGCAGAGGCCAAGACTTGTCTAACCTGCACAATGTGTGTCCTTCAGTATTTGGGACTAGTAATACACATCCCAAAATCCAGTCTCACCCCTACTCAGTCCCTCAAGTTTATAGGGGCATGGTTGGATACCATAACTGCAAGGGTCTATCTTCCTCAGGCCCGTTGCCTACGCTTGGTGCTGTTAGCCTCCCAAATACAGTTAAAGTCCCTTTTAACTGCTCGAGAAATGCTACAACTCTTAGGCCACGTGGCATCCACTGTGCATGTGGTTCCATATGCTTGCCTTCACATGAGGGCAGCTCAATGGACTTTGCCCACCCAATGGACTCAGGCATAAGATTGCCTGTCAGACAAAATAGCAAACTCCAGTCGTCTTTTTTGGTCTCTCCAGTGGTGGAAGTCCTCTCAAAACCTATTGTAGGGGTCCCCTTTTCAACAGCCATTTCCCCAAGCAACCCTTACAACAGATGCCTCTCCAATGGGTTGGGGAGCTCATCTGCAAGATCTCTCCACCCAGGGCATCTGGTCTCCACAGGAGACTTCACTACACATAAATCTCTTGGAACTCAGAGCAATTTTCTTAGCTCTCAGAGTGTTCCACTCCCTGCTCAGCTACAGGACAGTCCTCATCCACACGGACAATCAAGTAGCCATGTTCTATATAAACAAGCAGGGAGGGACTGGCTCTCTGTTGCTTTGCAATGAAGCTTTGCGACTGTGGGCCTTCGCCAGAGAGCATCAGATTCATCTTATGGCAGTATATCTTCCAGGCGTTCAAAACTCTTGGGCAGACAGACTCAGTCGAGTTCTGCTTCCACACGAATGGTCCCTCCACAGGGACCAGGTAGCCAGGATTTTTCGAATTTGGGGAACCCCGGACATAGACCTATTTGCAAGTCCGTGGAATGTCAGACTTCCCCGGTTCTGTTCCAGGATTCCGTGTCAGAGAGTTGAGGCCAAGGATGCCTTCCTCCTTCACTGGGGTCAAGACTTCCTTTATGCCTTTCCACCCATTCCCCTAATTCACAAAACACTGCTCAAGCTTCAGAGAGACCGAGGTTCTATGATCCTCATAGCACCACATTGGCCACGCCAAGTGTGGTACTCTCTCCTTCTGCATCTCTCTCATGCTCTGTCCCTGGGCTCTGCTCCAGATCTTCTCTCCCAGGAAGATGGAACGTTGTGGCACCCAAACCCCCAGTCTCTCCATCTGAGGGCCTGGTTGCTGAAGGCCTAGACCTTCAAGTTTTCCATCTCTCTCAGCAAGTCAGAGATGTTATTCATGCTTCTAGAAAGCCTTCCACTAGACGTTCCTATGCTTTCAAATGGAAAAGATTTACCATTTGGTGTTCAGAGAAGGGTTTTAACCTTCTTGCAATACCTTTGAATTCTTTACTAGAGTATCTTCTGCATCTTTCCCATGCAGGCCTCAAAACGAATTTGGTAAGAGTCCATTTGAGTGCTATTGCAGTGTCCCTCAAGCCTCTCAATGGACAGCCTGTTTCCTCTCATCCTCTTATAGTAAGATTCATGAGAGGCCTTCTTTTAGCTAAACCTCCCATTAGACCACCTCCAGTGGCATGGGACTTAAATCTGGTTCTTGGCCAGCTTATGAAGCCACCCTTTGAACCTTTAGCCACCACCTCCTTGAAATTTCTTTCTTGGAAGGTTATCTTTCTCATTGCAGTCACCTCAGCACGTTGCATCAGTGAGTTGCAAGCCTTGGTGGCTAATCCTCCTCCTTATACAAGGTTCCATCATGATAAGGTAGTCTTCAGGACCAATCCACACTTTATGCCCAAAGTGGTCTCGCCTTTTCATCTGAACCAGGAGGTATACTTACCTGTCTTTTTTCCAGGACCTCATGCATCAAGTGCAGAGAGGAATCTTCATACTTTGGATTGTAAAAGAGCTCTCACCTTTTACTTACAAAGAACACAGCAACATAGAAAGTCTTCTCAACTCTTTGTTGCTTTTGATCCTTCCCATTTAGGACTTCCAGTTTCTAATAGAAACACTGTCCAACTGGATTGCTCAGTGTTTTTATTTCGCCTACCAAAGTAGGAACCTTTTTCTGGAAGGCCATGTCACAGCTCACAATGTGAGGGCCATGGCAGCCTCAATGGCTCACCTAAACTCTGTGTCCATCGACCAAATCTGTCGAGCGGCCACCTGGGCCTCGGTTCATACCTTCACAGCCCATTACTGTTTGGACAAGGACTCCCGCCGGGATGCCTTGTTTGGTCAGGCTGTTCTCAAACACCTGTTCCATTCCTAATCAACTCCTACCCACCTACCCTGGTTGGATGCCAGAGATCCATGGGGGGAGGTGGAGCCCTTTTCAAGGACACACAACTCTGGGGTCTCTCACTGGCATCTGCAGCTAGGGAGTCCCCATATGTGAAGATTCATTCCTGCTTGTTCCTGGAGATAGCACAGTTACTTACCTGTAACAGGTGATCTCTGGGAACAGCAGGAATAAGTCTTCACAACCCACCCACCTCCCCTAGGAGTTGTATCTCTCTATCTATCTTTCCTTCCCTCTCTCTCTCTTTGTCTCAGCTTTAAAACTCAAACTGGAGAGAGGCGGTTGGGAAAGGCGGGAAGGCAGCACGCAGGCGCTGTGGGATGCTCCCAAAAGCTTTCTTATTGGACGCTGGGGAGCCTTCCCACGCAGGCTCCGTCAGTACCGACGATACCCATATGTGAAGACTTATTCCTGCTGTTCCCAGAGATCACCTGTTACAGGTAAGTAACTTTATTTATTTATTTATTTATTTACTTATTTCTTCTATACCGCCCCTTCCAGTGATCAAGGGCGGTTTACATGGAACAATTTAACAAATTATGTATACTACTGTATACTTTACATTGAACAGAGAACTTTTTAACTTTTTACATGGAATAGATATACATTACATTGAAACAGAGAAACTTTCTAACTGTGCTTTCCATCCCCTTTACCATTTTGGTGGCTCTTCTCTGAACCTTTTCTAAAATCGCTATATCCTTTTTAAGATACGGCGACCAGAATTGTACACAATATTCAAGGTGCGGTCTCACCATGGAACGATATAGAGGCATTATAATATCTTTTGTTTTATTTTCCATTCCTTTCCTTATCATACCTAGCATTCTATTTGCTCTCTTGGCCGCTGCTGCACACTGGGCCGAGGGTTTTAACATGGTATCCACAATGACACCTAAATCTTTTTCCTGGGTGGTGGTTCCTAATGTGGAACCTTGCATCGTGTAACCATAGTTTGGGTTGTTCTTCCCTAGGTGCATAACCCTGCACTTGTCCACATTAAATTTCATCTGCCATTTTGATGTCCAGTCTTCCAATTTATCAAGATCCTCTTGCAATTTTCCACAATCCTCTTGGGTTTTAACAACTTTAAATAGTTTTGTGTCATCTGCAAATTTGATAACCTCACTCGTTATTCCACTTTCCAGGTCATTTATGAATATGTCAAAAAGCAGCGGACCCAGCACAGATCCCTGGGGTACACCACTATTCACCTTTCTCCATTGGGAAAATTGGCCATTTAGCCCTACCCTCTGCTTTCTATCTTTTAACCAGTTCCTGATCCACAATAGTACACTGCCTCCTATCCCATGACTCTTTAGTTTTGCCAAAAGTCTCTGATGAGGGACCTTGTCAAAGGCTTTCTGAAAGCCCAGATACACAATATCAACCGACTCAGCTTTGTCCACCTGATTATTCACTCCTTCAAAAAAACATAACAGATTAGTAAGACAAGATTTTCCTTGTCTAAAGCCATGTTGGCTGTCTCCCATTAGGTCATGACTATCTACATGCTGAGTAATTTTATTCTTTATGATGGTTTCTACCATTTTTCCCGGAACTGACGTGAGGCTCACCGGTCTGTAGTTTCCCGGATCACCCCTGGAACCCTTTTTAAAAATTGGTGTTACATTGGCGATCCTCCAATCTTCAGGTATTAGAGATGATTTTAATGATAGTTCACAGATTACTAATAGCAGGTCTGCTGTCTCATATTTCAGTTCTTTCAACACCCTTGGATGTATACCATCCGGCCCAGGTGATTTGCTACTCTTCAGTTTATCTAATAGTTGTAATACATCTTCCCGATGTATCGATATTTCCTTCATTTCTTCCGCACCTTTAAATACCACTTCAGTCATGGGTAACATCCCTACATCTTCCTCAGTAAAGACTGAAGCAAAGAATTCATTCAGTCTCTCCGCTATCGCCTTGTCGCCTCTTAGTGCTTCTTTAACCCCTTTATCATCTAATGGACCAACTGACTCTCTCACAGGTTTTTTGCTACGAATGTACTTGAAAAGGTCTTTACTTCGTGTTTTTGCTTCCGCAGCAAGCTTCTTCTCAAATTCTCCCTTTGCCTGCCTTATTAATGCCTTGCATTTGACTTGCCAGTGCTTGTGCTGTTTCCAGGTTTCGTCGTTTGGCTCTTTTTTCCATTTCCTGAAAGATGCTTTTTTGGCAACAACAGCCTCTCTGACCTCACCTTTAAACCATGCTGGCAGTTTTTTGGATTTCCTTCCACTTTTCTTAAAGCGTGGAATACAGCTGGTCTGGGCTTCCAAGATAGTATTTTTCAACAACAGCCAAGCCTGATGTACGTCTTTAACCTTTGCAACTGCTCCTTTTAGTTTTTTCTTAACTGTTTTCCTCATTTTATCATAGTCTCCCTTTCGAAAGTTAAAAGGTAGTACTGTGGATTTCCTTACTATCCCTCCTCCACTAATTAAATCAAAGACGATCATGCTATGATCACTATTGCCAAGTGGCCCCAACAACCTTATCTCTTGCACTAGATCTGGTGTTCCACTAAGGACTACGTCTAATATGGCTTCCCCTCTGGTCGGTTCATGAACCAGCTGCTCCAAGAAGCAGTTATTTATTTCATCTAGGAACTTTATCTCCCTAGCATGTCCTGACGTGACACTGACCCAGTCGATACCGGGGTAGTTGAAATCACCCATTATTATTACTGCGCTGTAACGTTTGTTAGCTTCCTTGATTTCTTTGAGCATTTCATCATCCATTTGGTCATTCTGGCCAGGCGCTCGATAGTACACCCCCACTGCCATTGCCTTCCCCCTTTTTCATGGAATTTCAATCCATATAAATTCCACAGCAGATTTTGTTTCCTGCAAAACTTTAATCCTTTCTGACTCAATGCCCTCTCTAACATAGAGAGCAACTCCTCCACCAATTTGATCAGCTCTGTCATTACGATATAGTTTGTACCCAGGTATCACAGTGTCCCACTGGTTGTCCTCCTTCCACCATGTCTCTGATATTCCAATCATATCTAACCTTTCATTTAGTGCTATATATTCTAACTCTCCCATCTTATTTTTTAGACTTCTAGCATTTGCATACAAGCATTTTAGAGAATGTATTTTATTCATATTAATTTGGCTATTGTTAGACATGGGTAATTTGGGATCTTTAAGCTCTGTCTGCTCCATACTTGAGGGCATTTGGGCTACTTTACTCTTTTGTGGAACCTCTCTGCTTTTGGTAGTATCCTTCAAAGATACATTCTTCCGAACCATCCGCTCTTGGGCGACTGTTGGCTTTCCCCTAATATCTAGTTTAAAAGCTGCTCTATCTCCTTTTTAAAGGTTAATGCCAGCAGCCTGGTTCCATCCCGGTTAAGGTGAAGCCCATCCCTTCGGAAGAGCCCCTCCTTTCCCCAGAATGTTCCCCACTTATTAAAAGAGGGCTGCTACACAGTACCCTGTCTTGTGCTGCTGAGGTAAGCTATATTCTGATTTTATTTAAATTATAGCTCTTAGCTGCTGCTAGGCTCTAACTTCTTATGAAATTTAAACTACAAGCTCTCTGCTGGGTTCTAAATTTAACCAGAAAGCTCTCTTCTGTGTTTTAAATTTAAGCTAACAGTACTTTGCTGATGCTAGGCCCTGAGTGACTATTAAATTTAAGCTACAAGCTCTCTGCTGGGTATGAAATGTAACCAGAAAGTTCTCCTCTGTGTTTTAAATTTAAACTTAAACTGCTGCTACTAGGCCAAAAAATAGTGGGTTCACAGATTAATTAGCTTTAATACAAAGAATTCCTTTTAGAAAATTACCAGACGTATATACTCACAGTTGCAGATCTCTCTCCAGAAGTAACAGTCCCTTTTTCTATTCCTTCAAGACAGAGGATCACAGAGCTCTGGTTGAGCTATTTATGTCTGTGCTGCTGAAGTAAGCTGTGACCACCTTCCTGGGTAATTAACAGTCCTTGCTTGGATAGGAGGAGTCTTTCAAAATGGCCTTTTGATCTGCCACCTGGTGTTAACACCTATTGAAAACGTTTCACAGGTCTCTTGCCCCCTAGGTAGATGGGCTGAGTGGAGGGGAGCTAGGATTTGACATGTGCTGATGGTGGGGCTGGGAAAGGACTAGAAATCGGCTGATGGGGGGCTGGGATTGGAAATGAGCTGATGGAGGGACTCGGATAGGACTGGAAATAGATGGGGGAGCTAGGACTGGAAATGGGCTGATGGTGGGGCTAGGATAGGACTGGAAATGGGCTGATGGGGGGCTAGGACTGGAAATGGGCTGATGTGGGGGCTAGAAGGGAGTGGATGCTGGGTGGGGCTGGACCTAGAAGGGAGCTGATGTTGGGGGAGGATTAGAATGGGGTGGGGCTGGGAGAGTGAAATGGAGAGGGGAAAAATATTTTGTGTGGGAAGGAAGAAAAATTTTCAATTGACCGGGTATTGGGAGAGTAAGTGGGGATTGAGGATGGAGGGGTAAAATTTGAGTGGATGAAATAGGAATGAGGAAAGAGCAAAAGGAGAAAGATTAGTATGTTAAAGCAGATGTAGAGAGAGAATGGAAAAAAAACTAGAAGAGAGAAGAAAGGACAAATGGACAGCAGATGATGGAGAGTTAGCAGAAGACACAAAGAAACCAGAAGAAAGTGGTTGGAGCAATTGCAACTGAAAAAAAATGCCCTAAAGGTAGAAAAATCTCTTTATTTTGAATTTATTAACTGCAATATGTCAGCTCTGGGAAATGTGAATCATTAACATCTGCGCTTTATTTAGTACAAGAGGAAATTAATTTATAGTTTTATTTCTACAGTGGTGTTGTACATTCCAAGTTTGGCTTTTGGGGTTCCCAGTTTAATTATTGTCTTCCTGTTTCTAAATTGTGATTCCTTGTTTGGTGATGGTCTATGTTCTGCATGTGTAACTGAGCTGAGGTATTCTGTTTATGTAATTCCTATTTGAGATTGCCACTTGTTCTCTTTCCCCAGTAGGTCATGTATTGTTGTTCTCTGAAATGTATTGGTTTAATATTTGCAGTGTTGCCTTTTGATAGTTAGGGTCTGGTGCTTTGTGAGTCCTGGTAGTGCTGTTAGGATACGGCGGGTTTGCTATGGGTTCTTAATGGGCAGTGTTTGTAGTAGTTCCTAATGTGCCTGGCGGTTGGCACTGGATTATAGTAATGTAGAAATCTTTTAGTCTTTCTATATCCATACACTCATTAAGAGGCATGTTTACTAAAAGTTAGTGTATGGTAACAGCATGCAAATATTTATGCAAACGAGGCCCCGCACTGAGTCTCCGCACATGGCCCCGCACCCCCCTTGGGCCACCCCTGGATAGTGCCTCTGCCTTCCTGTTGATACCAGCACCATCTAATACATCGCTGGTTTCCTTATTCTTTTTCCTTTGTTTATTTTCTTTCTCATTTTCCTTAAAAAAAAAAAAAAAAAAAGCCTAAAAAACCAAAAATCTACTTGGGTGTCGACACCCTTTAGGCCTTAATCCTGCCATACTTTTCATCATCGAGATTATGGAGTGGTTTCAAAAAATGCGGATCGGCCTGTCAAACAGCCCCAGCGGGGAAGTCCTGCCCTCCAAAGCCATCGAGGGGTTCCAGGATGCTCCCGAGGCCTTGACCTCCAGAAAGCTACTGGTGCCATGCTCTGGGACAATGACGCAAATACCCATCACGATACCCATGCAACAGCAACCTCGATAGATCAGCGCATACTGGTCATCAATCATAGTTTGGCAGCCCTAGTTGCAGCCTCGGTACCCATAAAACCCTGGGTACCGACACAGACACCGGTTCCAGGTTCGACATCGCTCCCACCCATGCCCTCTCTGGAAACCCTTGCTGATATTGGTGCAAGGCCCAAACAGCCCACTGAAGCCAATACATCAGAACATCGGTACTGGCATCTATCTTCCGGTGTGCACCGTACCCGTTCATACTTAGTTCTCTGATTCTGATTCCCCTGATTCAGATGCGGAATCACTCAATTCACAGGGACCCCAGGACCTACCTTTGACCCTTCCCCACCTGAACAGCTGTCAGAAGACATGTCCTTTCAGGAATTTATTCAAAACCTAGCCAAAAGTCTCTCCATCATGGTGACATCGAAGAAGGAGCTGAGGCGGAGGAACTGGAGATCCTCCAATACCCAACGGCACCTAAGGAAGCAGCCACCTTACCAGTGTACTGCATTCTTTATGATCTTAAGCTCTGTATGTGGGAGACCCCTCTCATGGTCTCACCCCAAAATAGATGTTTCGATACCATGTACCGGGTACTGGAGTGTCCTGGCTTCCATAAGTCACAGCTTCCCCATCACTCCACTGTGGTTGTTATGCACCAAATCAAAAGCTTAAAAGCTCCAAGACTCACTCCTCTAACCCATCCGGTAGGGAATCGAGAACCCTCGACGCCTTTGGGCATCGATGCTTCCAGGCCTCCATGCTCTCGGCTAGGATCAATTCCTATATACTTTATATGAGAATGTTCCTAAAGGATGTCTCCAGGGATCTTGAGGCATTTGCTCTTCTCCTCCCAGATGACAAACGGGCAGACTATCTCGCCCTAGTTAAACATAGCCAAAATGTATCAAAGTTCATTAATAGAGCTTTCTTTAATGCTTTTGAGTGCATGAGCAGGGCTTCAGCAATTTGCATCGGTGCACGTTGCATTGCATAGCTTCAGGCCTCAGATCTTGAACAGTGGGTTCAAGATAAGCTTAACTTGCACAGGGGCAAATCTCTTTGGCAAAGACCAGGATGCTGTTCCAAAGGTTGCAGAGCAGAGATGGCATCCATCTGTCCAAGAAAGGTCGACGTGTAAAAGGGGCAACATATGGAAAGCGGTATGTATAAATGCCCGTAGCATGGGAAATAAGATCCAAGATGCTGAAGCTTTAATAGGAGTGTCTGACTTGGATTTAGTAGCAGTTACAGAACCATGGTTCACAGAATACCATGACTGGGATGTAACTATACCAGGCTATACTTTATTCAGAATGGACAGGGGAGGAAGAAGGGGAGGAGGAATGGCACTATATGTAAAAAATAATATTAAAGCTTTGGAATTACAGAGCTTAAAAGGGAGAGAGGAGGCACTGTGGGTTAAACTAGAAGGAGGAAAAGAGAAATCTATTTGCATTGGCATGATATACGGACCTCCCTCACAAGAGGAAGAGGTGGATGTAGAGTTAAATGAAGACACATGCAGCTTGCTAGGAATGGGGAAGTGCTATTCATAGGAGATTTCAATATGCCAGATGTTGATTGGCACATTCCTGCTACAGTATCATCTAGAAGTAAGGAGATCCTGGATTCTCTACAGGGAGAACTATTCAGGCAAATGGTAACAGACCCCACACGTGAAGGGGGTCATATTGGACTTGGTGCTTACCAATGGTGAAAGTGTTTCTGATATTATAGTGGGAGATCATTTTGCATCCAGTGATCACCAGATGGTGTAGTTCAGTATTAGGACTAGGGCTGTTAAAATCCATTCAAAAGCAAGGGTCTTAGACTTTAGGAAAACTAATTTTTCCAAGATGGGCCAATACCTCAGGGAGTTGTTAGCGGGATGGGAACAGCTGGAAGATGTAGAAAAACAGTGGGCAAAACTGAAAGGGAATATTTTAAGGGTAACCAACCTTTTTGTTAAAATAGTAAATAAAGGTAAAAGAAAAAGGAGACCGCTATGGTTTTCAAAAGAAGTAGCTGAAAAAGTGAAGAAAAAGAGGGAGGCCTTAATGAACTACAAGAGATCACAGAGAGAGGTAGACAGGCATCTATATTTGGAAAAACTTAGAGAAGCTAGCAAAGTAGTCAGGAAAGCAAATATTCAAAAAGAGGAGGAAATAGCCAATGCAATAAAATGGGGAGATAAGAAATTTTTCAGATATGCTCTTCTTCTTCTCAGTGAGAAGAGGAAGAGCAAAAGTGGTATTGTGAGACTCAAGGGTGAAGGGGAGGAATATGCAGAAGCTGATGAGGATAAAGCGGAATTGCTTAACAAATATTTCTGTGCTGTTCACAGATGAAGAACTAGGAACAGAACCTCAGAAAACACTCACATACAGGAACAGAAGCGAGGGGCATCTTGAACAATTTTCAGAAGAGTGTGTTAGTGAGAAACTAGCTAAACTTAAAGTAGACAAGGCGATGGGACCGGATGGGATACACCCTAGAATTCTGGGGGACATTCTAGCAGCTCCACTGACTGACCTTTTCAGTGCCTCGTTGGAGTCGGGAGTGGTGTCAAAGGACTGGAGAGAGGCTCATGTGGCCCCTTTACACAAAAGCGGAAGTAAAGATATGGTTGAAAATTACAGGCCGGTTAGTTTAACTTCGGTGGTGAGTAAATTATTGGAAATGCTGATGAAAGAGAAAATAGTAAGATTTATGGAGTCCAGCGGATTACAGGATCTGAGGCAGCATGTATTCACCAGAGGTAGGTCTTGTCAGCCAAATCTGATTGATTTCTTTGACTGGGTGACCAGGGATTTGGACCACAGGAGAGTCCTAGATGTGGTGTATTTAGATTTCAGTAAAGCCTTTGACACCGATCCTCACAGGCGACTTATAAACAAATTGAGCACCCTAGGGATGGACCCTAAAGTTACTGCTTGGGTTAGAAATTGGTTGAGTGGGAGGTGACAAGGGGGAAAGGTAAATGGAGCTCACTCTGAGGAGAAGGAAGTTACCAGTGATGTGCCCCAGGGATCTGTACTCGGTCGTATTCTTTTTCCCATCTTTATTTTTTATTTTCCATTTTTATAAAACAATCCTTCTCACATTCCTTGTCAAGTACGTCACGTATAACAGACCCCCATCTCCACAAGATCCTGACTAAGACACACCTTCTCCTATCTCCTTCCCCACTCTCACAACTTTCACCCTTCTCAATTCCAAATACTCCACATAAGAAGGAAACCCCCCCCAAACAAACAAGGGAATAACAGTAATTTAACAGAACATAAAATCGGATTGCACGGGTTCCACCTCCACACTACTTCTCCTCTGACCGGGGGTGGGGGGGGGGGGGGGGAGGACCATCCGCAATAATCCCAAAAAGAAGAGAAGGAAAAACCCCCCAAGCTCTTCACCTACCTTCCCCCAAATCATCCACCCCTGACCGCCCACCCCTATCCCCACTGTAGTCCCTTGGGCCTCTTCTACTCTGTTACACCCCTCCACCACCCACCCTAACCCACTCCCTCTCGTTCCCACTGTCTGGCAAACGCTTTCAAGGGGGACCATAGCTGCTAATAATTTTCCAAAACTCCTTTAATTTGCGCTACTCCCCGCTCCATCTCCATGATGACAGCTAATTTCTTATACCGCTCCAATAATGTGGGGGCCGCAGTGTTCTTCCATTTTGCCACAATAGCCAATCTCGCCGCCAAATAGAAGAAACTGACCGGAGATCTTTTGTTTAGGCAAAACTCAGGCGACCCCTCAGTATACCCTAACATCATAAGCGCTGGGTCCAATTCCAGGGGCGCACCTGTCACCTCCTTAGCTACAGCCATTACCCCCACCCAGAGGTCCTGCACTTTTACACACTCCCAGACCATATGCACACCCCCGCCAACATGCATCAGAGTCCCTAATATGCATAGCATAAAGTCGATAGGCGTGAGATACATCCGAAATAACCACTTGTATTGTGTGTTCAAGTGTGCTAAACAGATCGTGATTCTCGGGTTATTGTCCCATATCACCTCCCATTGTTCCTCTGTCCAACTCTGCTCTAAATCCCTAGCCCAATCCTTCTGATAAGTTTGAGATTCCCAGAGTCCCCCCTGTAGCAATTGGTACAGCTGGGCCCCAACCCTTGTCCCTTCCGGGGTTGAATAAAAAAAAGATTCCATCCAATGCGGGGACACTAAGTATCTATTCCTGTAGGACGACAAAAATGCTCTATCTGAAATAAGGAAAAGAACCGCGGTGGACTCTGCTGACATTTGGCTATAATCTCACCCCTCGATAAATACCCCTTCTCTTCAGTGAAATCGAGCACCATTTCCATAGCGTTCTCCTTTAGCCACCTGAACCTGCCCGGATCCATCATATAAGGCGGAAACAGATCTCCCTGTGTCAGAGACGCCAGCTGCAAGCCAACCACCTCAAAAGCCATCTTTTTACAGATTTTCTGCCAGGATTCCAAAGCGGGCCCTACTATGGGATACGGCTTCACTCCACCTCCCCTCCCCTCCCTAAAATGGTGGAAAAGGGCAAAGCCCCCATATTTGCCAGGCCCACTTGAGCCGCTTCCAGAGAAACCCAATGCTGATGGGGGTGCGCTTTCCACCAGTAATAAACTGAGTGTACCTGTGCCGCCCAATAATGCAGCTTGCAATTTGGGATTGATAAGCCCCCAGCTGATCTCGGAGCCATCAAGGTTTTCAAAGCCACCCTCGCTTTTTTCCCATTCCATATGAATGCTGCTATTAGCCTGTTCAGATCTTTTAAAAAAGGCATCGGGAATTTTACATGGAAGCATTAAAAATAAATACATAAGCCTTGGAAGCACATTCATTTTCACCACATTAATCCGAACCAACAAGGAGGGTGTCAGAAAAGACCATGTGCGCACTTCCTCTCAAAACTTCCTTAACAATGGTGGATAATGCAACTGGAAAAGTTGCGAAAGGTGCACTTGGATTTTCACCCCCAAATCCCCTAAGTACGTTTTGTCCCATTGATACGGATACTGCGCCTCCAAATACTCTTGTGTAGCTAAGGGCACATGAAATGGAAGTATGATAGATTTAGAAACATTCAACTTATAGCCCAACATCCTCACGAACTCCTGATATTCCCTACTGAACACCGAAAACGACTTTTCCAAGTTGGATAGGAATAAAAGCGTGTCATCCACATACATTGCTACCTTATGTTCCGCATCTCCCACCCGTATCCCCTGAATCTCTGAATTCATACGAATCGTTTACGCAAAGGGTTCCAACGATAGAGCAATCAGCAAGGGGGATAGGGGGGGCACCCCTGTCTAGTTCCTCTACATAACTCAAACCCAGGGGATAGCTTCCCATTAATACGCAGTCTTGCCATAGGCCACTTATAGAGCGTGCTGTCACCTGCAAAAAGCTGTGCCCAAAATTATACGCCCGCAGAACCCTCTGCAAAAAGGCCATGCGACACGATCGAAAAGCCTTTTCCGCGTCTAAGGCTAATAGAGCAGTTGGCTGTGCCTCTACCACTTCGCATTGATATACTATGCCTAGCACCCTTCTCACATTATTGGATCCATTCCCACCTGCTATGAATTCCGTTTGGTCTATATGGATAAGCTCCAGAGCCAACTTATTTAGGCGCATTGCAAAAATTTTAGCTAACAGTTTTGCATTCGTATTGAACAATGAAATCGGTCTATATGACCCTGGGCTACTAGGGTCCTTTCCCTTCTTATGTATCAAAGTGACGTGCGCCTCCAAAAATGACTCTGGTACGCAACCCTCCTCCCTAACCTTATTGAAAACCCTACACATGATCGGCACAAGGCTATCAGTGAAAGCTTTATAAAACTCAGATGGGAAACCATCAGGGCCCGCAGCTTTGTGGAGGGGCAAACTCTGCATGGCCATCCTCACCTCTGCCTCAGTCACCGGACTATCCATCTCCATCTGCTGCTCCTCTGTTAAGCCTTAGCCAACCTTTCCCTGCAAGTATTCTTCTACTTTCTGCTCCATCTCCTCAAACTCAGACGTATATAACTTTGTATAAAATTGCACAAACACCTCCTCTATATCCTTTTGATCTTGTCTCATCTGACCCTGCTCATCTCTAAACTGCAAAATAGTGTTTTGCTCTCGCCTTTGCTTTAATTGGTTTGCCAGTAAGCGATCTATTTTCTCCTCCCTAGCATAGTACATGCAATTAGTCCTCCTGACAAGCATCTCAATCTCTTCTCTCAAAAAAACTATTAAGCTCCCCTCTTAAGCACCAAGATGCTTTCCATCTCCTCTGAGGGCGATTGCGCCAACGCAGACTCCAACTTTCTAATTTCTTCTTCTAGCTCCTGCCTGTGCTTACCTCTCTCTCTCTTCCAACGTGCTCCTCATGCTATAAGTAACCCCCGCAGAACCGCCTTTAGGGCATCCCACAGGATCAGCGGAGAGATATCCTACACATCATTATAAAGCATATACTCCTTTATAGCAGTTACAATCTTTCTATCTCCTTCTCCTCTCGCTATCAGCAATATATTCAGCCTCCAACTCCTGCTGGACCCTGCTATTCCACCATCTACCCCTAACCAAACATGCACTGGGGCAAGATCCGACCAGCTGACACTACCTATTTCACATCTAACCACTCGAGTACAGATTGGCCTCTCCCCCTAAAAAAGATGTATGCAGGAATAAGATCCATACGTCGCCGAGAAGCAGGTATACCCCTTTTTCCCAGAGTTCCGCCATCTCCATATATCCACTAATCTATTTTTTTCTAATAATGTTCTCGAGGCAACCCCCCCTACCAACCGCCGCATGCAGCAAGTAATCCTCATTTCTGCTAATCACCGCATTGAAATCTCCCCCGTACAAAATCGAGTACGTGGTCCGGCTTCTAAGACTCTGGATAAGGTACCTCAAAAACCCCCTCTGTCCCATGTTAGGTGCATATACGTTAACCAAGCAGAACTTTAACCCCTGAATCTGCATCTCTAGCGCTAACCCTCTCCCTTGTGTATCCTTCCACTGTCTTTGAATTTGATATTGGAAGCCCTTTTTCAGCACCACTGCCATCCCAGCACTATTAGACTTCCCCGCGGAATGAAACATCTCAGATGCCCAGCTAATATGCAACCGATCTATGTCCCTCCGAATTAAATGGGTTTCTTGTAGCAAATAAATGTCCGCAGAATAGGTAGGTAATTACTGCATGACCAATCTCCTTCTCCGCGGGGTTTGCATCCCTCTAACATTGAGGGAAGTTATCTTAATGCTCATCCCCCCCCCTTCTTGGACCACTCCATATCCCCCCTCCTCCCCTCCCCCCCTCCCCCCCACAAGTAGAGTACCCGTCGCGATCCACAACACCATAACAGTATAATCAACACAACTCATTTATAACCTGAACCATCCTTGGAGGACATCCTCAGGGAGGCGCCAGAGAGCCTGCCCCACTAAAGTGGGGGGTCTCCCGCGGTTATCCTCACTGCACCTGGCCTCCTCCCGTGGTGAAGTTGAATAAACCCTCCTCTAGCAATCCGAGAACCCACACTGGGTCTCAGCCGCCACCGTCAGGGTCAGATTATTACTTCTGAAGGCCACTTATACCCCAACAGTTCATCTCCTGAGCCCCTGGCCCCCTGCCGCCCCCTTCTTAGTAGCATAACCCCATCAAAAGCACCCACCCACCTCCCGCCATCATGCCCAACATCCCCATCATTGCATATCCTTCAGTTCACAATTACAATTCAGTCCGGTACTGAAGCTGATGTTCCGGCCTCCTCCTCATCGCTCTGGGCAAACGCAGCCACCACTCTTACGGTGATTCCTCTCATAGCTCTTCATAAGGCCCTCCTCATTTAGATCCCATTTCTGCTCCTTGATCTCTCTCCAAGAAATGGGGGATCTTCCGGGAAATGAAGTTGCAAAAATTCCTTCACCTCCTTGGGCTCTTCAAAAAAAAGATCCGCTCACCTTTCCAGTCCACCCGTAATCGTGCTGGATAGAGCAGTGCCTATGGTACATTGTGGCTTGACAAATGCCGCTTAACATCTCGGAAAGCTTGCTGCTTTTTGTCTAGTTCAGCACTATAATCCGGAAAAATCCACACTTTCGTGTTTTGGTGCTTAATAGGCCCAACCTTCCGGACCTGCCGCAAAATCCAATCACGGTGACAGAAGTTTAAGATGTTTGCCAGCACTGGCCGCAACCTGTCTCTGGGCTGTGCCCTACCCCCAGGGACTCTGTGCGCTCTCTCCACCACCAGGCCCATTGGGAGGGTGGATCCTGAAACCAGTTCTGCAGCAACTGCTCCACATGCTTTGACATACCTTGCTCACCACCCCCCTCCGGGAGGCCCAGTTTCCTCAAATTTGACCTTTGGGAGCGATTTTCCAGGTCATCCACTTTGGCCCAGAGCTTTTTCAATTGTTCAAACTGATTAGCATCACCTCTCTTAAGCATCAGCACTTCATTTTCCATATCCGATATCCACTGTTCTGCCTGCTCAATGCGGCCCACTGCTACCTCTATACCTGCATGCACTTCCTGCAATTCCCCCTGGATAGTTGTCAGCCTGCCTGCCAGGTCGCTGCTGCTTTCTTTGATCGCAGCCAGTATTAGAGCAGTTTCAGGAGGCACTTACTTCCGCCGTCTTCCCCATAGGCTGCACCTGCGCCAGCAGGCCCTCCGCTCCATGCGCCTTGCCGCCATCTTGCCCAGTCAGACATTCTATCATGGTTGGCTGCCTGACATGCGTGCCGACTTCACCGCCCACGATTGATTTCTGGCTATTTTTTTTAACATCAACCTTCGCCGCCATCCTTCCTGCACCCGAATCTTATCGTTCGGTGGGGTAAGTTTTTTAACTTTTAACAGCACTGGGAGCTGCGGGGCCCGGGAGAACAGTGCCACATGTCTTCCTCTCAGCTCAGCATCACGTGACCCCCCCAGTCGTATTCTTTTTAATATCTTTGTTAGTGATATAGCGGAAGGGCTTTTGGGTAAGGTTTGCCTCTTTGCGGATGATACCAAAATCTGCAATAGAGTAGTGTCACGCCCTTGCCCCTTACTTCCAGTATAGAGGGGCGTGGTTATCATAGAAAGTTTCACCTTTTAGCCTTTGACTGACTGGTTCCTTTGCCATGCCCTTTGGGAAAGGTAGTTCAGTCACAATCCACTTGGCTTCAGGTAGAAAAAACACTTGTAGTTGGCTCGAATGATAAAGCAATGACAGAATTTATTGACTCAAACGCAAGGTTCACAAATACTACCCTTGGATACTTTCTCCAGGATTCTTCACAATACACATCAGGACATAAATAAACTCAAAGCAAAACTTTCAGCTTATAGTGCTCTTCAGCTCAAAGATAAAGCCTTTTAACAGTCTATGCTACCAGCTTGGCTAGCATTGCTGTTTAAAGCAAACAAAAACAGCATTTCTCAATGGCAGTTTTCTGTTCTCGTAGTCCCAAACACTTCCAGGCTGGTTTGTCTCCTTACAAACAAAGTAAAACTTTTAACCAGACAAAAACTTCTCATAAGCAAATAATGCTCTATTCAAGGCTTTAGGAATATTCAAAAACAAAGCCAAAAACTTTACTTCCTTTCACCATTAGCTCGGTTTCTTGCTGGTGCACTGCTCTGGATATCAGGTGTTTATCAAGCACAATCAGAGAGCTTCAGCTTGCTCTTGCTTTCTCAGTAAACGTATTTCTTCTTTAACACAGGACATGCACAAAACCATCTACATGCTTTCAAGGTTACCTGACTCTGAAAGTTTTTCTCTTAAGGGTGGTTTTCTTTCAATCCCTCTGCAGTAAAGGATTGGCACAAGGAGCAATCCATGTATGAGTCTTCGTCATTCACAGCTAGGTCTGGTTCACCTAGTTGCATAGGCTCTACCTCTCCTTCCAGTTCACAGGGTTCATCTGACTGCCTTCCGTTAGAGCTGAGAGTATCCCTTGCAACTCTGCACTGCTCTGTATTGGACAAGCTTTCAAGGCTCATACCTGGGCCTGGGCTTGTAGCAGCTTCTCCTCCCTCATGCTCTGGCCACCATATTCCTGTGCTTCCTCGTCCTGTCCTCCAGCTTGTGTTTCTGCTTGGGTCTCTCCCTGAGACTCTCTCTGGGACTCTCCTCCTCTTCTCCCCTGCTTCTTTCCCTATCCTAGACTTAAATCCCCAAGGCTCCAGCCCCACCACCTCTCCTCTCAGGTGACGGAGATCAGCTTGCCTCCTGGCAGCTGGGTAATTAGGGAACTCAGTGACATAAGGGTCCTTTACCCTGGGTCTGTATTCCCTCTCCTTTTCTCCACTAGGGGAACTCTGAAACCTATCCCATCTGGGAATTTCCTGCTTTCTAGGTGTGATTGGGGTTTTGTTTCTCTGACCTTCCAAAATAGGTCCTTTTATAAGGGTGAATTCCTTTCCTTTATCCCTTTCTCCTCTGTCATGATAAGCTTCCTTATCACAGTAGACACCCAGGAAGGTGTAGATAACATGAGGAGGGATCTAACTAAGCTTGAAGAATGGTCTAGAATTTGGCAGCTGGGATTTAATGTTTAAAAAATGCAAGGTCATGCATTTGGGCTGCAGCAATCCAAAGGAGCAATATAGTATAGGGGGTGAAGTACTTTTGTCCACTAAAGAAGAGCGGGACCTAGGTGTGGTTGTGTCTGATGATCTTAAAGTAACTAAACAGGTAGAAAAGGCGACAGCAAAAGCTAGAAGGATGCTTGGGTGCATAGGGAGAGGAATGGTAGCAGAAAAAAGGAGGTGATAGTGCCTCTGTATATGTCTTTGGTGCAGCCTCATTTGGAGTATTGTGTGTAATTCTGGAGACCATACCTTCAAAAGGATATAAACAGGATGGAGTCAGTACAGAGGGTGGCTACTAAAATGGTTAGTGGTCTTCATTATAAAGCATATGAGGACAGACCTAAGGATCTTAATATGTACACCTTAGAATAAAGGCGGGATAGAAGTGATATGATTGAGACATTTAAATACCTCCATGGCATAAATGCACAGGAGGAGAGCCTCTTTTGATTGAAAGCAAGCTCGTAGCAGAGCTTGCTTTCAATGGAAAGGGGCTCTCCTATGAGGGGACATGGGATGAGGGTGAAAGGGGATAGATTCAGGAGTGATATATGGAAATATTTTTTTATGGAAAGAGTGGTGGATCCATGGAATAGTCTCCCAATGGAGGTGGTAGAGATGACAGTATCTGAAGTCAAAAAAGCATGGGACAAACACAGAGGATCTTTAAAGGGAAAAAGGGGACTGTTGTAGTTGTTGATATGGAAGGCTAGACTAGATAGGCCATGTGGTCTTTTTCTGTCGTCATTTTTCTGTGTTTCTAAGATAAAGCCTCTCAATTAGAGTCAGAAAATACTACTCTAAAGAGATTGTCCAGAGTAACCGCTGACCCTGCTGGGAAAAATACTCCTGCAAAGAAGTCTTTTTACAATAATAAGACGAAATTCTTCTCCTCTTATCCCCCTGCTTGTCAGTATCAGGGTCAGGCCCCACAGAAGAGGCAACAGCCTCCTGAGCAGGAGAAGAAGCCACAGGTGGCTAAATCTCAACCAGCCCCGCAACCGCAGGCTGCACCTGTTTTTTTTACTCTTTTCTAGAGAACATTGCTACCCTGCCCCTGGAGGATCCCCAACCTCTTCACATAGCAGGCAGACTTTGTCACTATGCCCACAGATGGCACCTCGTCACCTCAGAGCAGACACTCACCATAGTTCAGGAGGGGTACAGACTTCACCTACAAGCTCTGCCCCCTCCACATTCAGTGAGGCGTATCAATCACAATCCCCTCTCACTACTCTCTTGCAAGACAAGGTGTCCCCTCTTCTGTCTCAGGGCGCCATAGAAGAGGTCCCAACATCCCAGCGGGGAATGGGCTTCTACTCTTCCCTACTTTCTCATTCCAAAGAAAACTGGAGGTTATAGGTCCATTTTGGACCTCGTAAACCTTAAAAAATTTCTAGTCCATGAAAAGTTCAGGATGATCTCTCTCAGTACTCTCCTTCCTTATCTTCAGAATCTGAACTGGTTCTTTTCTCTAGATCTAAAAGAAGCATGCACTCATACCTCCTGTCTCCTGAATGGATGAGGATATCTACGCTTTACCTTTCAGGGAAAACATTATCAATACAGAGTCCTTCCTTGCGGACCCGCCTGTTCCCCAAGAATCTTCACAAAGTGCATGGCGGTTGTGGCTGCATATCTAAGAACTCTGGGGATATTTATCTTCCCCTACTTAGACGACTGGCTAATAAAGGCATACTCCTCCCAAGAGGTGTCCTTGCATCATACCATAGTAGTATCACAGCACTTGGGCTTTGTCATAAACTTCCCAAAATCCCATCTCATTTCAACTCAGATTAGAGTTCATCAGAGCCCTGCTAGACACCCAACGGTCCAGGGCATTTCTGCCCCAGTTTCGTTGTGCTCTAGTAGAACTAGTGTCCCAGACACTCCTAAGAGACCATTTGACAGCCCGAGAAATGCTGCAGCTCCTTGGGCACATAGCCTCTACAGTACATGTCCTTCCATATGCCCGACTACATATGTGGATAGCCCAGTGGACTCTGGCCTCCAGTGGAAGCAGCCTCAGGCCGTCTCAGGAACATGATCCAAGTCACTGCCTTTCTAACCACATCCCTTCAGTGGTGGTGCTCTCTAGAAAATCAGCTCATAGGGTCACCTTTTCAGATGCTTCCAAACTGGGTTGGGGAGCCATTCTGGGCAACCTGACTAGACAAGGACTCTGTACAATGCAGGAGTCACAACTCCAGATCAAGCTCCTGGATCTTTGGGCTATCTTCAATGCACTCTGGGTGTTCCAACACCACCTCACAGAGCAACAGATCCTTATCAGGATGGTCAATCAGGTTGCCATGTTCTATGTGAACAAGCAGGGGGGAACAGGCTCTTGGGCCTTCTGCGAGGAGGCGATACACCTCTGGTCCTTTGCATTGCACTTCAGATACACCTCCAAGCGGTGTACCTTCTGGGAGAATCTAATGTCTTGGCAGACAGATTGAGTTGCATCCTTCTCCACGAATGGTCTCTGTGTCTGGACACAGTGTCCTACATCTTCCAGACCTGGGGAACTCTAGACATAGATCTGTTCGCGACACCGCAGAATGCCAAGCTTCCTTGTTTTTGCACAAAGACTCAGACATACACCAATCAGTAGGTGGATGCCTTCCACCTGCACTATGGTCAGGGTCTGCTTTATGCATTCCCTCCCATAGCCATTATTCCTAAGATGCTTTTCAAGCTTCAGCCTGATAGGGGCTCCATGATTCTCATAGCCCCTTACTGAGTGCAGACAATCGTGGTTTCCACTGCTTCTACGTCTTACTTGGACTCATCCTCTCTGATTGGGATATGCACTGGATCTCCTCTCCCAGGACAACGGTTTACTATTCCATCCCAATCCACAGTCTCTCCGCCTCACAGCTTGGCTGCTGAGAGCATAGCTTTACAGGGCTTTGACCTTACTCAAGAGGTCAGAGTAGTCCTTTGGACTCACCCACACTTTATGCCAAAGGTGGTATCTCTCTTCCATCTAAACCAGTCAATTTACCTTCCAGTTTTCTTTCCTAAATTGCATGAGTCTAGAGCAGAAGCAACTCTGCACACTCTTGATTGCAAGTGTGCATTGGCTTTTTATCTCCAATCACTCAGGGTCATTGTAAAGCCTTGCAGTTGTTTATCTCTTTTGACCCCAGTCACCTGAGATTACCTGTCTCTAAGCGTACGCTCTCCAGATGGATAGCAATTTGCATTTCTTTTGCCTTTGACAAAAGGGCATGTCACTGCTCACAATGTTCGTGCCATGAGCACCTTGATGGCAAACCTATTTTCAGTAGCCATTGACAAAATTTGCAAAGCAGCAAATTGGTCTTCTGTCCATACTTTTGCTGCCCATTATTGTCTGGACAAGGACTCCCGTCAGGATGCCATGTTTAAGAGGTGCTGAGGCACCACCTATTCATACGGCACTACTCAGAGGTCAACCCCAAAGGTCAGCTCGCAAACAGTCTCACCAATCACCAAGACTCCCCCAACAGCACACCCAGCACACTAGCCCCATTGGTGCAACTCCATGTAAATCTCAGTGTGTACAGTACAGTTATTAGTATAAATAATTTGTAGAAAGTTACCCCAGTTATGTCCAAGTTATAGTTATTTTTTGTAAATACAATGCAGCCCCACCTGCATTGTATAAGGTTCAGTTAAATGTACACCGCACTGATAATGAATAGCGCGGTATAGAAGAGACGTTAAATAAATAAATAAAATAAATAAATATAGTCAGGCAGTACTCCAGCATCCCTTTGTTACCTCAGGGGACGGGTCAGCTGCAACTGGGTCTCTTGGTCATAGAGGATCCCATTCCTGTCTTGCTTTAGGCCTGGCCTTTGAAAGATATAAGCTGTCTAAGAAAGACTGCTCTGGAGTGATAGTGGACACACTCTTCTGAAGGCCTGGAGGGCCTCCACATCCTTGGCCCTTGTCTGAGTCTAGAAAGTCTTCGAGGAGTTGTTCCTCTCAGACTCTAGATGCAGAAGAGATGGACATAGTTGTTAGCTTTTGTCCATTTTACAGTCTGGATTGGATCATGGCTTTACTCTGAACTCTCAAAGGTCAGGTGGTAGCTCTTGCATGCTGCTGGGGTCGAATGTATGTCCTTAGCAGTGCACTCTGTGCCTTGCTCCTTCAAGGCAGTGAAGCTTATTCACCTATCTACTGTATATGCTCGATTGTACCATAATGGAGCTTCTCTCTGGCATTGATGAGATGGAAAGGCCCCCCTTGAGAAAGCTTCTCTCAAGGATTTCACTCTGAAGGTGGTGATCCTGGTGGATGTTGTGTGCCAGGAGGGCGTTGCAGCTACAGGCCTTTCTGTAAGCAGCCTTTTCTGGTTATCTCATCAGCATCTGTCTTCACGAGGATGGTCCCATCCTCCCTCCTGAAAGTGCTGTTGTCTTTCTTTTCATCTTAATCAAGTGGTGATCCTGCCCTCCTCCTTAGATGACCTGGTTATTGTGATCGTGGAATGAAAGAGTAGAATCCAGAATGACCCCAAGATAGCGAAAGGGTGATGTAAGCTGGATAGATACACTGTGAAGGATAGGACTGACAGAGAAAGGAGTAATTGGATTAGAGAGCCATCTAGCAGTGGTCTTGGAAGGATTAAATTGGAAATTGTTTGTAAATAACCAATCGGCAACAAGGTAGAGATATGCATTTAGGGGGCAGAGGTTGGGGAGGGAGGGAGGGAGGGATCAGTATGAAAAAGAAGAATGTCATCTGCGTAAAAATAGACTGAAATGCCTTGTTGCTGGATCAGGAGGGCTAGTGATGAGAGAGAGATGTTGAAAAGCAACTGTGCTAGCACTGAGCCTTGAGGGACACCACAGGGGAGAGGAAATGAAGAGGAGACAGAGGAACCGAAGGTGACATGTAAGGAATGCCGCAAAAGAACAGATGCAAACATTTGAGGACAGTGCCATGGACACTAATATCACGCAGGCGGTTAAGGAGAAGATCATGGTAGACCAGATCAAAGGCTGCAGAGAGATCAAGAGATACAGCGATAGTAATATACCCACAGTCCCAAGAACAGTGAACTTCACTGAGCCACAAGAGAACGATGGTGTCTGTAGAGTGGTCAGTACGGATTCCAGGTTGACGGGGATGTAAAGCATTGGTGAGTTCAAGGTGAGAGGTCAACTGCTGGAAACTAACTTCTCCAATAGTTTGGAAAGAAAAGAAAGATTGGAGACTGAACGGTAGTTAGAGGGGGTGGTTTTGTCAAGTATGGGCTTTTCAGAAGGGCTTGATAATGGCTTCTCTCCAAGCAGAGGGAAAGACCCCAGAAGTGAGACTGTTGTTGATGATGGAATTGATAATAGGTCGAAGAGACAGGGAATCATCAGTAAGCCAGGATGAGGGAAAGGGATCAAGACTACAAGTGATCTATCTTCCTGTTTTTTGAACACACTGGTGCCGCTCTAGCTACTAACATGAAATCTCATCAGAGCCACTGCAGCTACTGCGGCTCTCCTAAAGTCTGTTTTGCTGGATACTATTTGTAGAGCAACAGCCTGTTCCTTGTTTTATACCTTTACTTCACATTACTGCTTGGACCAGTCCACAATAAGAGACATTGCATTTGCTTGAACTTTGCTGACCAGTCAGTCTCTGTGAGCTTACAGCTGTCTCAACCTTTATGATTTGCAGGCTGCTCCTTAAAATGGACAGTATGTAAAGAAATGAGAAGCCCTGAGTTTGGAGTCTTCTACTTTGTGCTTGATTCTGTCCTTGTCAATTTGAAAAATCATTATTGTTCACCTTTTGAAAAATCATTATTGTTCACCTGTTACAGATGGTTTCTGTAGACAGCATGATTTATCAGGCACACAACCCCTCCCACCTCTCTGAGAGCTGCATTAATTCTTGAGATATAGGACTAACTGTGGAGCTGAGGAGACTGCTGCACATGGGACTTGTGTGCAGAACTTTGCACTTAGTTCTAAGATATGGGGAAAACCGAGTTCCAACAACATGCTATGGTATCATTCCATTGTGTGCCCGATCAAGGCTGCTGTCTATGGAAAGCGCTTGTCAAAGACGAATAACAATGTTAGTGGCATTTTCATCAATAAGTCATTCAGATACTGATGCAGGAAAGTAGCGCTCAGCATGATATCTCTGCCACCATGCTTGACAGTTGGGATGAGGATATTGGAAGGCAGTGTTTGTTTTTTCCAAACAAAATGTTTGTTGTTGTGACAACAGAATTCAATTTTTTACTCCTCTTTCCAGAAAACATTTATTGTAGAATTTTTTTGGGTTGTCCAGGTGCTCTTTCGTAAACCTGAGGCAGGCAACAGTGTATGTTTTAGAGAGGTATCTTCCTAGCTATCCCTACATGAACACTATTCCCATTCATTTTTTCTGATGAGAATCCTCATATCATCCACAGCTAGAAAGGCCTGCAGATACTCCTGATGTTAATCTGGGGTTCTTTGTGACTTTGATTTTCCAGTTCTCTCTTGGTGACCTTGGCAGGACAACTGCTACTGGGTAGAGTCGCAGTAGTATCCGGGGGGGGGGGGGGGGAAGGGGGGGTTGAGTTGTAAAATAAGTGGATGGATGGAACCCTAAATGTTTACAAATGATCTTGTAACATTGTCCAGATAGATGAGCATCGGTCATTTTTTTCCGTGGGTCCTGTGAAATTTATGATCATGGTAAAGACCAAACTCAGATACTTTTGGGCCTTTATATAGGACAGGATGCCTAAAACTCAGTTCTGCAGATTTATTCTGCAGGTTGGTTTACTTATTTCCCATTTGTTTAAGCACTTATTTATAATTAGCCAATTAATTGTGCTAAGGAGATTAGGGGTTCAATTAGTGCTTCACCCACTGATTCTCTTCCTCCATTGTATATTATGTCTCAAGTACTGAATTGTTTAGGTTTATTCCATTTATATTGCATAGAAAAGATTGGTTTCAGTTAAACGTGTTTGTGTTGTAAATCATTTTGAATGAGGAGTTTTTGGTAAGGCATTGTACAAGATTTTATAAGTAAAACTTATTTTTGTAATTATACTTGTGGGATGGCAAATTTTATATCACCACTGCCCTGTACTAGAAATGCCTTTCAGATCAGAGTCCGCTGGAAAGTGTTACTTATAACTGGGAACTTGTACTACAAGTACAAGTGTGTTTTAGCCATTAAAAAAAAAAAAGACTACATACATAATGTATCAGCCAACAATCTTCCTATTAAGAACAAGCTCTGAAAAAACCCCTCAAAGACCCTTCAGTTAATTTTTACTTAGGTATGATCAGTGCATTTTTCTTAGGAAAAAAGGTGCCAGTATTCATATGTGAGGCTCTTTCATTAATACATGAGAACCATGGGTCAATTTTAGCAGGCAATGAAAAAGGGGCTGGTACTCCATACCACAGTGTACCCCCTCAAAAAAAAAAGAAGCCCTGGGTATGACTTGCTTAAATGGGAATAATAAAACTAAAGCCAGTCAGAAGTAGAGTTCATTAATAGTGGTAAAGTGCTCGGCCCTGAATATTGTTAATTTAATTTACACAGAAGTCTGTGATACTAAAGCAGAAGCTTTGCTATTTTTTTTCTTTTCTACTTCATGAATTTTTTGCTATTTTTAGTTAAGCCAATGCATGCTTTTGTGTTGTCTTTCTTAAACTTTATTCTAACATTGTTTTATTTTATTGTAGTTTCTTGGGATGAGTAGGAAAGGTATTTTTCTTTTTGTTTTGCTTTTGATTCTTTTTTTTCTTTATCTGACAAGTTTTTATATTAATGAAATCTACAGTCTCAGAAGTCCTTTTTGGAGGTACTGAGGAGAATGCATGTTTCTCTAATGGCTGACAGTTTGAAGATTCTATCCTTTATAATTTTGCTGGACGTCTTTCTGTATCTAAAAGCCCTTGTTTTCAGACTGTTTTTGCAAAGTAAGATGGTTTTGAATAAATTTCTGTTGTCAGAGCGTATGACTACAATTTGTTTTTGAAGATTACCTGGACAGCTTTTTCCTGAGAAATTTTAATGCTTAATTAGTCTGGGAATTCGTCACCTGGGTTGCCATTCTGGAGGCTTGGGTAAGAGTAGTAGATGACTCAATTTTTGCGCACAGCAAAGCCTAAGTGCAATTTATTAATCGCTGTCTCTAGGAAGTCTGGCTTGTTTCTTATTACCTCACAATACCATCACATCCTGTTATGATGAAATTGAAGTTCTTATCACAGGATTTAATAATACAGGGTGGACTGGGTAGAAGGAAAACTAGATTCATTTTGACTTGGTATTTGAGCCAGGATAAAGGAGATGCTAGGTTAGGAGAGTGTTGTGTTCAATGCAGAACACAATACACTATGTTCAAACTATGCATTGTAATAATTGATAGGCAAAATTAATAGGGTATGAGGTTTGTATTTAGTTTCTGGGTTACATTATAGAGGGCTTTTGATGCCATGACTGTGAGTGGTGGATAGCACTGTGTTTAGAGCAAGAGAAATAAAATAGTGTCCTCCTAGTTTCTTACATTATTGCTTTCAGGTAGGGAATAATGATTCTTTCTGAACGTGAAGTAAATGAGCCAGACTTTTTATGCAATGGATGAGGATATGAAAAAGAAAATGAAATATCTGCAGTATGTGTGTGATGAAAGTAGTCCCTATTTTGCTTATCTTTTGTCATGACATCCTTAGAAATATCCCGGCTTTCTTGTTTTATTCATTGAAAGCTGTAACTTACTGAAAGAAAGCAAATCCTCCACAGGCATGCATAAGTAGAAATAAAGTGAAAAGAGATTCTTAGATGGTGGTGATGAAACTTTATTACAAAAGCCGCTTCTACTTGTTTTTGTTCCTCCATGTCCTCATTTCATTTCAGATAAAATAACACCCAGCAAAACAGAGTCGTCATGTATTTGATTTAAATGTTCATGGAGAAAGATGCTGGCAAGCAGGATAAGTGCTCACAAGTGAGTGACATCATCAATGGAAACTTCTCCTAGCTTTTTCTTGAGGTTTTTGGAGTGGCTACAATATGCCTGCGTGCCCGTTCCTAGCTGCTGCAGCTGTGGCTCATCACCTCAGTCATCTTCCATCTGTGGAGCCCTACAGACACATTATCCCATGGTCCACCACTTTCTATTTTTCATTTTGTTTACCATTTGATTTGTGAATTTCTAACGTGTGCTATGTTTCTTTTCTTTTTATCTCTTTTAACCTCCTTCGGTCATGTTTTCTGACAATGTTTTTAGTTTTCTTTGACATCGCCACATTTAGACCTTGGGCACCCCAGTAGGGTTAAATTTTTTGGGACAAAATAGAGTTCGATTTCACTGCAGCTATTTTCCAGACAAGATGTCCTAACATAAACTCTGTAGTGGGTTTAAAAAGTGCTCCCAATGTAGCAGGATCTTATTGGTAACGCACTGATCAGCGGTGCCTGCAGTACCTGGGGTCTGACCATGATCCTTCTTGTCGCTTATATTTACAGATGACAAAAAGAAGGCTTGAGGGGTGCAAAGAGAAGCACAAGTCTTTATCATTGCAGTTGGAAATGGAGGAGGAACGTATGGCAGACGAATTGGAAATCCTTCAGTTTTGTTATCCCTCTAAGGAGGTGGTAACAATGCCCATGCATCACATCCTTCAGAGGCTGTGGATGAGAATATGGAAGATCCCTCCTCTCTATGCCTGCAGTTAGCAAGAAAGTCGACTATGTGTATGGAGTTCAGAAGGCTTCTGACTTTGAGAAGCTCCAGGTGCTGCACTAGTCCATGGTTGTTGAACGCATGTTCAAGAGCCAAAAGTTCCAAGTTTCACGCTTTGTTGCTCCTTGGGGAGGGAAGCTAGGGCATTGGATTCTTTTGGAAGGAAATTCTTTCAAAATGCTATGCTAACATCCTGTGTAGTGACCTACCAGATCGTCATAGCCATGCACTTGCATAACATCATGTGCAATCTGAACGAGTTTGCAGATTCTTCCTCCAGAGAGAGCCTCACAGTTCCAATCCCTAGTGGGCCAAGGGAAGGCGTGCATTGTCCAAGCAGCATATGATATTTTCAATACAGCATCAAGAATTTGCTTTACGAGTGTTGGTACTTGGAGATTCTCATGGGCTGGGCCTCAGACTTGCAACATAGTGTTCACAAGAAGCTTGCTGATGTGCACTGCTGTGCCATAGAGATTTTTGTTTTGGAGATATGTTATAGGAGGCTGCTATCCCTATAAAACAGCACAGTGACACTTTTAAGACCCTCTCCATGCTCACTTTCATCCTGGTTGCCTCTTCATCTAGGATGTTCCAATGCAGTCAAGATGTTTCCTGCAAACAAAGAAAACAGGGGGATTCCATCTTATCCTAGATCTGAGGAATCTGAATAAGTACCTAATTTGAAGATGTTCTGAATGGTTTCCCTCTGCATTCTGTTTCTCTTTTTTTGAAAGGGGGTGGGGGCGAATTGGCTATGTAATCTCGACCTAAAACAGGGGTCTCAAACTCAAATTGCTTTGAGGGCCAAATGAGGACTTGTAAAGTAACCCGGGGGCCGCATAAGACGTGGGGCCTCATTTGCATAAGGGGCCTCATTTGCATAAATATTTGCATAATGTTACCATACACTAACTTTTAGTAAACATGCCTCTTTAATGAGTATGGATAAAGAAAGACTAAAAGATTTAGAAACAAGAAGACAATAATTAAACTGGGAACCCCAAAAGCCAAACTTGGAATGTACAACAACACTGTAGAAATAAAACTATAAATTAATTTCCTCTTGTACTAAACAAAGCGCAAACATTAATGATGCACATTTCCCAGAGCTGACATATTCCAGTTAATAAATTCAAAATAAAGAGATATTTTTCTACCTTTTGTGCATTTTTTTCAGTTGCAATTGTTCCAGCCACTTTCTTCTGGTTTCTTCATGTCTTCTGCTAACTCTCCATCGTCTGCTGTCCATTTGCCCTTTCTTCTCTCCTAGTTTTTTTTCCATTCTCTCTCTACATCTGCTTTAACATACTAATCTTTCTCCTTTTTCTCTTTCCTCATTCCTATTTCATCCACTCAAATTTTACCCCTCCATCCTCAATCCCCACTTACTCTCCCAATACCTGGCCAATTGTAGATTTGTCTTCTCTCCCAGACAAAATATTTTTCCCCTCTACATTTCACTTTCCCAGCTCCATCCCATTCTAATCCTCCCCCAACATCAGCTCCCTTCTAGTTCCAGCCCCACCCAGCATCCGCTCCCTTCTAGTCCCCCCATCAGTCCATTTACAGTCCTATCCTAGCCTCACCATCAGCCCATTTCCAATCCTAGCCCCCCATCAGCCCATTTCCAATCCTAGCTCCCTCCCCTCACAGCCCATTTCCATTCCAAGCCCCCCTCCCCATCAGCCATTTGCAGTTCAAGCCCCCCTTCCACTCAGCCCATTTCCAGTCCTAGCAACCCCCCCCCAGCCCATTACCAGTCCTAGACCCCCCATAGCCCATTACCAGTCCTAACCTCCCCATAGCGCACTTCCAGTTTTACCCCCCATCACCCCATTTTCAGTCTTACCCCCCCATAGCCCATTACCAGTCATAACCCCCCCCTGCCAATAGCCCACTTCCAGCCCTAACCCCCATTACCCCATTTCAGTCAGCCCCTCCATAGCTCATTACCAGTCCTAACTCCCCCCATCAGCCCACCTCCAGTCCTTCCTAACCCCCACCTGCCCATTTCCAGTCCTAGCCCCCACCATAGCCCATTACCAGTCATAACCCCCCTGCCAATAGCCCATCTCCAGTCATAACCCCCCCTGCCAATAGCCCATCTCCAGTCATTACCCCCCCTGCCAATAGCCCATTTCCAGTCATACCCCCCCTGCCAATAGCCCATTTCCAGTCATACCCCCCCTGCCAATAGACCATTTCCAGTCATAACCCCCCTGCCAATAGCCCATCTCCAGTCATAACCCCCCCTGCCAATAGCCCATCTCCAGTCATAACCCCCCCTGCCAATAGCCCATTTCCAGTCATAACCCCCCCTGCCAATAGCCCATTTCCAGTCATCATACCCCCCCCCCTGCCAATAGCCCATTTCCAGTCCTACACCCCCCCCCAGGTAAATTTAAAAAAAACCTGGCTTCTGCTGCTGCAGCAGCAGAAAATCAGCTGTCCCGTGGCCCCTTCCCCTCTGCGCGGAGAGCCCTGAGTGTGCTTCATCTGCGGCGTGCTTTTTAAGCCGCAAAGAGAGTATTTCCCTCTCGCGCGGCTTAAACCTAGTCACTTTTCAAGCCTCGCAAGAGGGAAATACTCTCTTCGCGGCTTGAAAAGCACCCGCTGATGGAGCACTCTCGGGGATCTCCGGGCAGAGAGGAAGGGGCCGCAGGACAGCTGATTTTGCTGCTTGAGCAGCAGAAGCCAGTTTTTTTTTTTTTTTAAATTGACCGTCGATTCTGCCGTTGCCACGGCGGCAACGGCAGCAGCAGCAGAAGCCGTCGCGGGCCGGGCCGCGTGTTTGAGACCCCTGACCTAAAGGATGCATATGCCAACATTCAAGTACTTCCTCTGACTGGGATGTATCTGATTTTTTATAGGGAAACACCACTTCCAGTATCACATACTGCCATTTGGCCTCTCATCCACTCCACCACCCTGAATGAGCCTGATGTTGTCTGATCTCAAAAGCTAAGAGCAGGATCAAGTCTGGTTAGTACTTGGGTGGTAGACCACCTTGGAATACCAGGTGCTGTAGATGTACTGCATGAAAGAAAGGCCTGGCAATCTACTTCAGGTCACACCTTGCCATGAAAACTCAGGGCTGGGTCCACGCACACACGCACACACACACACGTGCACACGCATACACACACGTGCACACGCATACACACACGTACACGTACACACACACGTACACGTGCACACACACGTTTACAAAAGGCCTCACTGTTGCAGCATGTGTATGCAGACTGGATGTATAAGTGTTTCCCTACTTGGACATTTGACTGGTCAAGAATACAACTCAGAAAGAAGGTCAAGAATCTATGCATATGATTGTCCAAGTGTTGGGAATTGCTAGGGTTTGTCATAAATTATCCCAAGTCAAATTTAAGTCCTCTTGTAGCAAACCCATCGGGTAAAAATCGGACACAGCACGTCATCTCCCTTCACTCTGCCTCAAGGAGGGCCCTAAAGATCCGCACTCTCCTTGCTACTTTTTAGTATGTACATTTGGTCTCTATGCACAGCATCAGCTACCAGATCTATGCTGCAGTATCGGATCTATGCTGACGACATGATATATACTTCTTTCTCCACTACCGCTCCTGATTATTTCACACTCTTAGACTACTTTAGAGAAATAGTCAACTGGCTTCAGCTTCTCAACCTGACAGTCAACTTCAGCAAAACCGAAATTCTCTACGCCACCAGGGACCCCACGTTTACGCTCCCTACAACGATTGGAGTTGACAACATGGATCTTCAGGTCAAAACCCAAGTCGGATACCTTGGCATCACTCTGGATCAGCAACTGAACTTCCAAGCCTACATCCGGAACACCACCAGGATAGTCTATTACAAGCTCTGCACCCTGTGTAATCTGTGTCCCATTCTCTCCGCGGATAACTTCCACGCAGTATGCCAAGCCACTTTCACCCCCCTTTTCTTGACTACTGCAACTCTTATCTACCAGGGACTACCTAAATCGCTTCAACTTGCTCTAAACACCACACCACGTGCCATTTTCAGAGTTTCCAGACACACCCACATCACACCCATACTAAAATCCCTCCACTGGCTGCCTGTTGCCTCAAGAATCAAACACACGGTCTTTGCCATTATTCACAAAGCCTGGGACAGCCTCACCACTGAGCACCGTCAGACATTAATCAACTCCCCTAGCATTACCAGACTGCGAAGGCATAACACCCAGAAACTCCTTAGCTTACCACCTCAAATCTGTAAGAGCAGCCAGTACACTCATGTAAGAGCATTCACACTCTATGCCCTCACCCTCTGGAATACACTACCCCCCCATACTGCGAAACATCCAGTCACTGCTAGATTTTAGAAAAAAAACTACAGATGTATCTCTTCCAAGAGCATTACAGTGCATGTCAACTGATCAGTCCATCGTAGGAACACACTTCTACAACACAGAACATCCCTCCCTCCCACCCCACCACCGTAGGCATGCACCAGAAGCCACTAACCCCCTTCTTATACTTCTCCGCTTGCTGTAAGTTCCTCACTTCAAAGATGGATGAATCCTAAATCGTTCTGCTAGCCGATAGCCTTACTATATTGAAGTTTGTTGTAATCATGCGTCTAGCTATTACTTCTTATGCTCCTAAGGTTTGTTGTACGTTCCATGCATCTTATTCTAATGTTCTTCGTTGCACCTTGTTAATTCTGAACAGTTTTGACTGGTAGAAAAATGGTATACCAAAGCCAATTGTTTAATAATAATACAGTCAAACCTCGGTTTTCGTATGCCCTAGTTTTCGTACGATTCAGTTTTCGTTGACTTTTTTCATTGAGATTTTGTCCCAGTTTTCGTACATTGTCTCAGTTTTCGTACATTGTCTCGGTTTTCGTACAGTTGGAAATGGAGCACCATCTTGTGGCCAGAAGTGGGATTTTCTTTATTTTGATTCTCTTATGCCAACAAGAGTCTTCAATAAAGGTAAAAGTGATGTTAAATGTTCATTTATCCATTTCATTAGTCATTTATATTTATTTCTCATTGTTTTCTGTATGTAAAAATATAGTTATCTATAAAATGTATTTTTTGTTAATATTTTTGGGTGTCTGGAACAGATTAATTGGATTTACATTATTTCTTATGGGAAATATTGCTTCAGTTTTCATACATTCGGTTTTAGACTTTTTCAAACAGATTAATCATGAAAACCGAGGTTCCACTGTAATAATAATAATAATAAGCCATCACATCATTTAGTTTATTGGAGCTCAGGTGAAAATCTTTCTCTCACAAGATAGGGTGACCCAACTGATGGCAATTGTGGGAGATGTCCAAAAGAGTCATCTGAAGTCATTGAGGAGCATGTTGAGGATCTTGGGCCACATGACCTTAACAGTTCGTCACATCCTTGGTACATCTCAAAATGACAGGCTCAGTGGACCTTGAGCACACAGTGGACAAAATCCACATAAAGGTTCCACAACTTAATATCTGTCTTTGTTCTCTGGGACTCCCTATCCTGGTCCATTCCAGTCTGGCCAAAGGATTTAATTTCCAAATTCCTCTCTGTGAAAACTTACTCATGACAAAATGTGTCCGAACTGGACTAGGGAACCGATGTTAGATGGGTTTCACCTTCTGGGAATGTGGTCCTCCCAGGAGATGCTCCATCCTGTCAATCTCTTGGAACTGAGAGCAATCTCGAATGTTCTAGAGGTCTTCAGAGATCAATAGACTAGTCAAATTGTTAATGATTCACATAGACAACCAAGTAGCGATGTACTACATCAATAAGCAGGGAGGAACTATTCCATCTTGCATGGAATAATGCTTGGGGCCTCTTATCTGGCTGGTGACAACAATATATTGGCAGAGAGGTTGAGTTGTGCCCTTTGACCTTACGAATGGACCCTGAACAGGGAAGTTGCTTGGGATTTCTTTTGGGAGTGGGGCACACCATCGATAGATTTGCTTGCTATACATAAAAACAGGCAGGTGACTCTGTTCTGCTCCTAGGTGGGGCAAGCAGCAGACTAGCCTTTGATGTCTTTCTCCTCAATTGTGGGGAAGGTCTTCCATATGCATATCCTCCTATATCTCTGATAGTGAAGACTCTCCAGAAACTCAGACAACAAGGGCACTATGTTCCTTATAGTCCCTTAGAGGCCCAGACAAACTCAATTCCCTCTCCTTATTGAGCTTTCCATTAGAGAACCAGTTCATCTAGGTGATTCACTGACCCTGATTATGCAAGGCTGGAGAGTGGTGTTGCACCCCAACGTAAAGTCCCTTTCCCTCACAGCTTTGATGTTGAGGGGCTAATCTTGATCTCCCTAAACTTGCCATTGGGCGTGACCAATGTCCTCTTGGCTTCCAGGAGAGATTCCTATGCTGGCCCGTCCCTGTGGAACTCTCTCCCTTTCTCTCTTCAGTCTTTCCTCATTTTTAAGAGAAACCTTAAGAACTGGCTGTTTCAACAGGCTTTCCCCCAGGTCATTGACTCTCTCTTTTCTGCCAGAAACCTGCTTATTTTACTACCCCCTCCCTGCCCTCCATCCCCACATTGTAATACCCTACTCTTCCTTTTCTCCTTTCTGTTTTTTTTTCCCTTTTTATATTTACTTTGTAAACCGCTGCAATGGCTATTTACTTGTTGGCAGTATATCAAGCGTTCAAAATAAACAATTATGTTAAGTGAAAAAGGGCTCTAGTGCCTGCCTCTTCTCATGTTCCACACAAAACCTGCTTACATATGTTATACATTTGTCAGAGTCTGGCCTGTAGACCAACTCCACATGGGTGCACTTAAGTGCCAACTGTACTGATCACAATCATGTAGAAGGTAAACCTTTCTCTCTACAGTCTTTGGTTGCTTGCTTCTTACGAAGCCTCCCCATAAGCCTCCCAGATTACCTTGGGATCTCAATATGATGTTTAACTTAGCTGATTAAAGCTCCTTTTGATTTGCTGGATACCTGTGGACTGTATGGCTTTCCTTAGTACTTCAGCATGCAGAGTTAGTGAATTCTAGGCACTAGTAACAGATCCACCCTATACCAGGTTTTTACAACAGTAGGGTGGTTTTGCGTACTCATCCTAAATGGTCCAGTGCATTTCTATGAGACCATTCCAGCGGCTACAGCCTAGAAAGATTGAAATATAAGAGTTGCTGAATCTCTTCTTTTCAAACTGTTCCTCCCTTCTTCTGCTCACATCTTCATATAGAGCCAGTACAGGTTACATGTGTGTGCGCACACACATGCAGAGGGCTTGCAAATATTTATATTAAGCATGCTTTGCATGTTTTCTCCATCACACCCCTTACCATGCACAATTCTGTGCAGGGAACAGGAGACAGACGTGGTAGACTTTGGCTGCTTCCTGGATCCTCTTTCCATCTCCTCCCACCAGCAGTCCATGGGGCAAGAGGAAGAGGTGAATGGCACCAAAGGGCATTCCAGTGGGAAGGATCAAAGTAACAAAAAGGCAGTTTGCTGTGTAGTTTCCAGGTGAATTTGTGAAGGGAGGGAGAGCAAACGGATTTTTTGGTACTGTTGAGTTGCACGTGTGGAGCTGTAAGGAAGAAGGCTTGGTAAATAGTGTGGAGTCCAGTATGGAGGACCTTATTTGTTGCGAGGAGGGATATTATAATGAATTCTGAAAGTGATGGGAAGCCCATTGCAGCCCATTGTTTATGCGTCCTTGTTCGGTAAGGGTCTGGCTGTGGCATTTTGGACTATGGATCATGGATTGCAGAAAGCCATTAATATATGGACAGTTACAATAATCAAGACATGATAGAATTAAAGCAAATGCCAAAACTTGCAGATTATGCTGGTCAAAGAGGGCTCTAGTGAATGAAGATCTAACAATGGCAGCAATCTGCCGTAAAGCTGCATTTCTAAATGTAAATAAGAAACAAAGGGAAAAGAAAGTTGAAATTCTGACCATTTTCTGTTTGCTTCATTTTCATTCATTCATTCATTCAGACAGATTTGTATGCCACCTTATCCTTCAATCAAGGTGGTCACGTCACATCACAATTAGAGGGTTACATTTAACATTAGGGTACTTGTAAACATTTTCATTTGCTTTTGTCCCAGATTATTGAATAATTTGACCAAGTTTAAAATAAAATATTTTTTAAAAGAAGAGTTATCATTTTGTCAGATTGCAGATTTGTAACTTTGAGTTCTGGACTGTTTTTCTTTCTGTCTCTTTTTCCTCCATCCTGACTAGATCATAAGCTCCAAGGAGTAGGACCTGTCTTATTACATGTCAGTGTACAGCACTGTGTATATTTGGTGTTTGCTCTACAAATGATTAACAGTAGTAATTTTGTTACAGATGCCCACACGATAATAGAGTTCTTCTAGTGAACTGCCAGAACAAGAGTCCATCACAGTCTTTTGAAAATCTACTCGATGAACCAACATATGGTGTAATACAAGTAGGTCAATCTTATCTACTGTCAATGGAAATAGGTTTATAGAAACAGAGACCATGACAGAATCATTTTTCCTGCCTCCATTTCGACTGAGAGATAATTTCCCTTGCTTTAGAAATCCTTTCCTATGAAAATTATTATTTATTTTTGACAGTGCCTCCTGTTTCCCCTTTTTTTTTTTTTTTTTTTAAAAAGAGTAGACCTATTTAATTTCTTAAGTTTTAGTTGATAAGAACTGCACAACATTGGTGTACTTTCTCTGGATTGCCTGCAGTACCCTTTTGGGGGAATAGACTCTGGAACTGGGCACGCTATCCCAGATGAGGTCTTACCAATGACCCCCCACAGAGGCATTATTGCTTACAAATTTTTATGCAAGGAATACTGTCTTTCCTGCTCCTACAGTACTGAATGTTTTCTCTATCTCCTAATGATTTGCAAGTTTGCCCAAGCTAACTCTTTATATATGTGTAATCTTTACTCCAGAAAGAGACATGTACTCTGTGAGATTTGTGTAGTGTACAGTAGATGGTTTTTTTTTTCTTTTACCTGGTAGTTTCCTTCTCTTCTTTTAGGTTTCCATCTCTGAAGAAAAAATGTGCATTTATTCACAACTATGAGGGAATTATTTCTTCTATATCCCCACGCATCTTACGTACTTCTATCTGTTCCCTTCTCTTCCACTGCCAAATCCAGACTTCGATCTTTCTACCGTGCTGCTCCTTATGCCTGGAACAAACTACCTGAGTCAATACACCAGGCTCTGTCTGTGACCCTTTCAAACCAGGCTAAATACTCACTACTTTGAGACTGCGTTTGGATCCTGATTCCCCACAAGTCTCCTGTTCACCTCCTTACTTTTCCCCTAGATATATCCTAGTCCCCACTTGTTGTATTGCCTGTCTTGGTTAGACTGTAAGCTCTTAAGAGCAGGGATGGTCTCTTAAATGTCTCTGTACAGTGCTGTGTATTCCTTGCAGCACTATATAAATGATAAGTAGTAATAGTAGCCCAGTCATTGCAGTAACAGCTCTTTAGCAGGGGCCACAGCAGACTTTTTCCAGAACCTTGCAATCATAAACACTTAATCCAGCCACTAAGTATCAGCACTGCTCAATGACGGACTCCCTTCCTTCCACACAGACTACGAATGCTGCTTCCGCAGCAGCTTCAGCAACCTGTGGCATGGAAACCCTGTGCTGGGAGTAGAACCCAGGTTCTTCCATATGGCAGTGTTCAGCACTATTGCTGAGCTGCTGGACTGCTCTGTGCAGGATCCTTCATCCATTGGTTCATGTTTTTTATTGTTAAAATTTGCTGTATTACCCTTTGCAGTAGTGCCACGGCAGTTAAATAGTGCATGAACCTAAAAGAATTATAAAGTTGGGGTATATTCTCTGTAGAAAATATAGGCATCTCTTTTTCAAAGCCAAGTGATAGATTACACCACTTTATACTCGTTCTTTGAGCGGCCCAGGAAGGAAGGAATGGAATCTTTGGAAACGCTCCTTGCCGAGCACGTTATTAGCCTTTGCAGTAAGAGGTAGCGGCATCTTTGCACATAACTAATTTCAGTGAATATAATCATGCTCACATGGTTCCTGTCTGTATGTCACTATCTACTACCATAGCCGCTGTATTTCCTCTCTCAAAATCACCCTTTAAATATAAGCTGTACCATCTACAAAGGAAAAACCCATTATAAGTGTGAACTGAATGGTTATTACTTTTATGAATTGGGCCATTATTGACAACATATTTTCCTCTAATGATGGTCTCTTGCAATATTATCTGTAAAAGAGTGTTTTTCATCTGTGTTATTAACCAAGAAGAAAGTACTTTATTTCATGTTTTATTTGGCTAAAGAGAATCGATTCACCCAGTTTAAAATTGAGCAGTTATTGATTAAGCCCTTTTTAGTTTTCAGACTTGCCTATAAAGCTGGTGAAATGCCATTTCCTCCTACTGTAGATATGTATTTTTTTGTTTGTTTTACAATTGAATGACATGAAAATTGTTTTCTAGTTGTTGAACTTAAGTAACAGATACAGTCTTTCCTTCATTTATGTTCAGTTATTGGGTTCAGAGGATTTGTTCTTGGAGATATCCAGTGGCAGCTAAACTATAAACCTTATAATTTTTTTAAAATTTCCTTTATATGTCTTAATTATAGTTTGGGGTATAGTGTTACTTGTACACAGCTTTGCAAAAGTTTTCATACCCTTGTATACATTTCACATTTTGCTGTTTTACGGTTCAAACATGTTTTATTATCATAAATAAATCAGGCCAGGTACACGCAGACTTTGGCAAGGTCAAAAATATAGCGATAAATTCAAAACAGATATAAAAATAACAAAGTAGTGCTGGTAAATAGCACGTGGACCCCTTGCCAGCTATATAAAACAATAGCAACACACATTTTTCTATATTTTAACCCTTTGTACTCTTTTCCCCCCCCCCCCCATATGATTCATTCCACTGGCTGTAATCAGATAGAGGGCCCATCTTAAAAATGCCAGAAGAAGCGCAGAGAAGGGTTCCAGTACGAGAAGGAAAGAGAAATTCAGCACCCTCCACCACATCCAGTCCCCCATACCAACTCATGCACACAGTCCATTATAACTGCGGTCCCCGTAAGGACAGAGAGCCTGTATTCCCACCCTTCCCATCATCTCCATTTGGGGGAGCTGATTAGCACAGAAAGAAGCCCACTCCCTAAGGGAGACACCCGATGTTATCCACCCCCCCTAAGTTTGTGTGGGGAAGAAACCGAGTCCAATCACATGACCCCCCCCCCCCCCTCCTCAATGAGACCAGCATGAATTGAGAACCTGGCTGCAGGCCCTTGGTGCCAGAGACTGTCAACATATGGGCCGCAGATCTCCAGAAAAATCTCCCACTGCCGACCCTCCTTCCAAGCCCCCTTCAACTCCAGAAGCATAATACCATGCAGATCATTGTGCCATTGCCAGGAATGTGGACCCTCTGCCGAAAGCCAAGTCCACAAAATATTCTTCCATGCACCAGAAATGCCTGGCTGAACCAGCATTTAGCAAGGTCTCAGAAGTCCTCTACAACTGCAAAGTTACCCAGCACCACCGCCTGCGACAGACTTGGAACTCAATCATCCAAAATGCTATCAAACATACTGATGCACCCTCCCCCCAAAATGCCCCACCACTCTATAGCCCCAAAGCGTGTGCCCAACGTGACTGGGAAAACGCTCAGCGCAGACAAGGTGCTGATTGACAACAACCCGCTCGAAAGGCCCAATTGGGAGCAAAATAAAAACACCTCAAAATCTTATACTGCAGGTCACGGAACTCCAAATGAGTGCTCGCTGTCGGCAAGAACAGCCTCCTCCCTGGCACCCCCCCCCCCCAAGCCCCATTATGCGTGCATGGCCCCCATCACCTGGAAGTAGAAACTCCTCCATTTTTGTGCAAATCATGCCCTATAAATCCTTTCCTCGGCGACTTCACAAATAACTGTGGAACTGTTTGTACCTAAATACATTTGAAGTGTTAACCATAGGAAATTTGCTACTCCACAAATTCCACAGGGGTTCCACTCTCGGTAATGAGTTGCTCCAATCTCACAATCTCCTGCAGCTCCCATTTGTGAAAGCCACTCCCTGCATCCCGGAAGGAAAATCACTATTCCCATATAGCCGCAAATAGGGAGAGCAGCCCACACTGCACTTAAGAGTTGCAAAACCAGCCGCTACACCAGCCCTATCGCTCTGAACGCAACATTGGACTCAGTGGCCGAAAGACAGTGAGGACTGCACATGTGGAGAACATATTTAAGGGTCAACGGAGCTGCCGCAGCCTGCTCCATTTCCAGTGGGGTGTGGTTCACTGTGTCCCACAGCCAATCACATAAATGGCATGAAGTAACCTGTCCCAACCACTGAGCCACCCCTCCATGCCAGCAAGGGCTTGAGAGTCGGAACTAATAGTAGAGGTGACAAAGGGCACCCCTTGTCATGTCCCCTCTACAGAGGGAGAAGTCCTTCGTCAAAGAGCTATTCACTAGTACACTAACCCTAGGATCTGTATAGAGCAAGTGAACTACATCAGCAAGAAATCCCATGATCCCCATCGCCTCCAGCACCAGATACTATAATCCCAGTTGACCCAGTCGAAGGCCTTTCCTGCATCTAAATTAATAAGAAGCAAGGAAATCTGCTGGAGACCATGATGCATCAAGACCAGAATATGTGCGCATATTCTTGACAACGCATTGACCCTGAACAAACCCCACCTGTGAGTCATGAATTGACTGAGGCATATAGGGCGCCAGTCTTATCAGCCATAACCTTTGCCAAAAGTTTGATATCTGTATTAAACAATGAGATAAGCTGATATGACCCCGATAGTAACGGATCATGCCTTGGTTGGGGAGGACCATAATAACAGCTAAGTTAGGCTCACATGGGAATCACTGTAGCTGCACCAGATCCATAAAGTATTCAGCGAGTGGACAGGCCACTTTCATGCTCATCAACTTTTAAAACTCACTGTGTTACCCATCTGGGCCAGGGGTCCGGCATGTCCAGAGGCCTTTAATAGACTGCTGCACCTCTGTTGGCAAAATCGGTGAATTCAGTTTGCCCAGCTGCTCCTCTGTGAGCAGAGGTAATCAACCCGCAGACAAATAAGCTTTCGCCACGTCAACATTCCCTGGAGCTGCCTGATACAACTGTTGGTAGAAGCCTTGGAACACCTCCTCCACCATCTGACTCTGCCCCGATCATCCTGAATCAATCCACCTATGCCGCTGGTCCCCCTCCCTTCCCAACCCAAATCAACCAAGACATCAGCTTCCCAGCCTTATTACCAAACCTGTATAACACAGACCAATAGTAGAGAAGCGATTTATGCGCCTGCTCATGTAGCAAGGTATTCGTTCCACCTGCACTTCTGTCATAGCGGCATTATAAGCCATCATGGTTTGAGTCGCATATCTCCTTCGCGCCAAATACAGTTCCTTCTCCAGTAAGAGGAGGCATCTATTCATGCTATTACACTTTGTCCGCATGTAGCCAATAATGTGGCCTCGTAATACTTCTTTCGCAGCTTCCCAAAAGAGGGCCAGATTGTTCCGATGCTGACCATTAGTGCTGTCATAATCTGCCTGTGGGCCACCAAGAAGGAACCAAACTAAGAATCATTCATCACCGACATGGGTTAGCGCCAAGAGAGGCGGCCAACAATCTCGCCCCACTCCATATCCAACCAAATCATTGCATGATCCATGATGACTACCATCCTTATTTTGACCTGTGTTACCCGATCAAGCAAGTCTGCCGTAATCACAAAAAAGTTTATTCTAGATCCAATACCATGTGCCCTAGAAATGTGGGTATAGTCCTTCTCCAGCGGATGCAAGATCCGCCACACATCCAACATTTCAAAGCCATCACAGATCCCTCGAGGCGCCTAACTTTACGAGCGTCACTCCTGCCCCCCCTGGGCATGAATCAGTCCAAGGCCTCATCCAAGGCGCAATTAAAGTTCCCTCCCAGGATCAGCAGAGTACTATCAACTGTCTCCAAGCGCTTAATTAGTTGCACATAGAAATGGGGATCATATACATTCGGCGCATACACATTACCAAATTCCACCGGTTGACCCTGGAGTTTGCCAACAAACAACACATATCACCTGCCAGAATCCTCAGTAAGAGTTCCCTGGACAAACTCAAGCTATCTGTGTATGAGAATAACCACCCCAACCCACTTCTCCCTGGACAGAGCTCCAAATATCTCCCTCATCCACCAGCGCGCCATGGTTTGGCATGTTCCCTGGCTGTTTGATGCATTTTCCAGAGAAAAGCAACATCTGCCCACTTATCTCTTAGGGCCTTAAGCAGTTTGACACTTCACCAGTTTACCAATCCCACACTCATTCCATGAGAACATCCTGAGACTCCCTACCCATTATCATATATCCAACGTGACCTCCTCAGTTGAAGCATCCACCATCAAAGACTGGCCTTTGGCCCCTCCCCCCCCAGCCCAGGGTCCCGAGTCCTTTCCAAAACAAGGGTTCTCCAATCCTCACCAGTGAGGTAGAAAGCCAGAAGCACAGCCAGTATCTCCAGTTTCCTTCCACACACAGACTGATAATGTCCTCTACCCTCCCAATCCCAAGTCCATCCCACTAAAAACCCAACCTCATACCAGCTCAATGTTTCCACCCTCTCCTCCCCCAACCACTCCCATCTCACAACCCCAATACCTTCTCCAACACTCCAAAGAGGAGCCTTCCATTAGAGGTCCGTTATTTGTAGGTGCTCCCTCCCCCCCAACAGGTCATCTGTTGTACTCCTCCCAAAGCTACCAACCAATAATGCGCTTCCCTCACCCTGATGTCTGCAGATTGGGACTAGTTATCCCCTGACTCCCTGACCAAGCTCCACCAGCAAACCCTCCACCCTGTCACTCATTTCCCAGGAGCAATCCACTAGCTTCACCCCCCCCCCACCTCCCCCCGTTGGGATTCAGGTTTCCCGCCGCACGGTCCCCTACCGTTCAAGCCCAGCACATCCCCTCAAAGCAGAGAGAACATTATCAGGGGCCAGGCAGCGACAGCAAGAAAATGGAGCTCGCCCCAAGGTGTGGGAATTGCCAGCTTCAAACAACCAATCCCCTCGTGGCGCCAAACATCCCCTTCCAGGGAAGCTCCAGAAGAGTAGTGGGCCTAGCTCCTGCAACCCCCAGCTGCTGACCCAGGTGTCCATGTCGGCCACACCCCCCTCTCACCCCGACAGACACACTCGCTCCCTTTTCCCAAGGTCCCCCATCCACTCACTGTCCTACCCCACTTGCATTTGCACAATGTTTCCATGTAGCTACTCTCTATAGAACCACCCATTCTCCAGGAACAAGCAGGAAGTCAGTCCTCACGTATGGGTGATGTCGGCGCCAACGGCGCCCTTGTACGGAGCAATTCCCCAGCTTTCAAAGAAAGCTGCCTGTGCATGCGCAGTCCCTTTCCCGCCTAAGGGTGCCATCTTGCTAAGTCTCCCTTTTTCCACGGAGCCAAATGGACGTTGTTTTGCTGTCCTTGGAAAAAGTGTGTCAAAACTTTTGAAGAATCATTTCTTCGACCCAGTTCAATGCCAGTTCCCCTTCCCGCCTTTGGCTCGTTACACTGGTATCGAGTCCGGATACATTTTTCGTTTTTGTCCTTAGTGACTAGCGTTCGCGCTCTTTTTTTTTTTTTTTTTTTTTTACTTCATTTTCACTGGCAGCCCAGTCATTTAACCTTGCAGGGGCCCTTTTTCCCCCGATGGCTGCCAGCGGGTTTAAGAATTGTGATCGGTGTAAGAAGTTGATGTCCCTAACCGACACACATGACTGCTGCCTCCGATGCCTCGGGCCCAACCATAACCCGGTGGTCTGTGGCCCGTGTGGCAAGATGTCTTCCAAGACATTGAGGAGCAGACAGCATCAATGTGAGAGGATTTTCTCGGAGTCCGCAGCCGTCCGAGCCCGGACCTCGTCAGAGGCCTTGACATCTCGGGAGTTGTTATTTATTTATTTATTTTTATTTATTTACATTTCTTATATACCGCACTATTTGCGATCAGCGCAGTTTACATAAAACAAACAGTATCCGACAATAAACAAGAGTCAGGTCATTACAATGAACAGGAGCAATCAACTTGGATAACGGGGGAAACTATGTACATGTGTGGAACATTGAAATAGGTAACTGTATATATGTGATGGAATTATTGTGTGTTGCTCATACCTGGTGATTGGGGTTCGGGGGAGGCTGTGAGGTATTTAATAAAGAGGAGGTGTTTTAAGGCCTTCCTGAACTGGCTCAAGTTGGGGATAGCTCTGATGTGTGGTGGTAGGGAGTTCCAGAGGCTTGGGGCGCTCAGGCTGTAGGCTCTATTTGAAGTTGATATGGCGCATCTTGTCATAGCTTTTGGTATTGCTAGCATGTTGGCTGCAGCGGTTCTTCTTATCCTGTTGGGCAAGGGTGGTTGTATGAGGTCACATAATGAAGAAGCGGATAACCCGTTGATGGCCTTGAATGTCATCACTAAGATCTTGAAGCTAATCCTGGCTTGAATGGGGAGCCAGTGCAGCTGCATCAGGAGGGGTGTGATGTGCTCTCTCCTTGGTGCTCCTAAGAGGATTCGCGCGGCACTGTTCATGGCGAGTTGTAAGGGATGTAAGGTTGCCTGAGGAAGTCCTTGTAGGATGGCGTTTGCATAATCAAAATGAGGGATGATGAGGGCTTGGTAGATGGTACGGAAGTCGCTCAGCTCGAGTAGAGGGCGTATGTGTCTGAGGGATCTGATCTTGAAGTAGATCGCTCTTACTGTTTTTGCTATGTGCTGCTTCATGTTGAGGTTCTGATCCAATGTGACTCTGAGATACCGTATGGCTGATTTTACTTGCAGCTTGGCGTTGTCTACTTCCAAGTGGTTAGGTGGAGTAAACTCAAGATTTCTAGAGATGAACAGGACCTCTGTTTTCTTATGTTGGATGCGCAGATTTTGGGAGAGGAGCCATTCGGATATTGCGTTGAAACACTTAGTTAGTGGGGTGAGGTCCGGGCAATCCAGGGATATTGGCAGGTACAGTAGGACATCGTCAGCGTAAATCATGCAACTCACGTTGAAGGATCTAATGATGTTACAAATGGGTTGGATATAAATGTTAAACATAAGTGACGATAGGGAGGATCCTTGAGGGACTCCTTGACTTTGTAGGAATGGCTCGGATGTGGTTCCATTTGCTCGTACGTGTTGCCATCTTCCAGACAGGTAAGACCTGCATCACTCCAGTGCTGTTTCGGTGATGCCTTTCTCTCTTAGCCGAATCAGGAGAATCTCGTGGCGGACTGAGTCGAAGGCTGCCGCAATATCTAAAAAGATAAGTGCGAAACCTGTACGTGAGTTGTCAATGCCTGAGATTATGGTGTTGAAAAGAGTAGTGAGTAGTGTTTCCACTCCATGTGACTCTCTGAACCCGTGTTGTGATGGATCTAGAGGTGCGTTGGTGTCCACATGATCTTGTAGTTGCCTGTAGACTATTTTTTCAACGATTTTAGCGAGCATCGGGATACTGGATATGGGTCTGTAAGACTCGACCTTTTGAGGGTCTAATTTGGTGTCCTTAAGCAGCGGTCTAACGGAGGTCTGTTTGAGCATGGATGGGAACGACCCGGTGCTAAATGATAGTCCTATCATTTTAGCTAAGATTGGGGCAAGGTCGGATCGCAGATCTTTTATCCAGAATGCCGGACATGGATCTGAGTATGAAGTGGAAGTATTTAGGGTAGCAATGGTGTCTTCGATAGTTCTCTTAGACGGAGTGGTAAAGGTGGTTAGATACGTTGCGCATGCTTGAGCATCAGGGGGGTTCGGTATCACCATCTTGTCGGTCTTGCATAGTTTTGATTGCATAAAGATGGCATAATCCTGTGGGTGTATAGATCCTGTGCGCTCCGGGGTCGGTTCTTTGGCAAGAGATTTGACCAGGTTGAAGAGGTCGTGTGACTTGTTTAATGAACGTTTCAGAGTGTCAGTGTGATGTTGTTTCATCTTGTCTGTGACAGCCCTGCGATGTGTGTGTAGGAGTTGGATGTATGCTGTTTGGTCACTGCTGGTACGTGATTTCCTCCAGCGTTTTTTCGATCTGCGTAGGAGGGTTAGTGACGCCCTTAGGTCAGCTGTGAACCATGGTGCGGATGGTCTTTTCTTTGGGGCTTTAGTCGTGGGGGGACGGATTGCGATCGCGCTGAGTTTGCTGTTCCACGTGGAAATTAGGACATCTAGGTCTTGTGAGGTATTGTCAAGGAGAGAGTTTGTTTCAGCCAGGATGCGTTCTTTGTTAAACGGGTGAAAGCTTCTGGCATTTGAGGTTGTGTTTGTTTGTGAGTTCGTAATGGGCCTTTGTGACCTGATGGGGGTCGGAATTTGGAATGAAATAAGCTTATGATCCGACCATGGAACTGCTGTTAGTGATAACGTGATGTTTTGTGCTTGTTGAAGCACCGTTTGTGGGGCGAATATCAGGTCGAGAATGTTGCCCTTTGTGTGTGTAGGTTCATGAACCAATTGGGTGTATCCCAAGATATCTAGGGCTTCTGTGAAGGCGGCTGCCTGATTGTCCTGTAGGGATGGCAAGTTAAAATCACCTAGTATCCAGTTTGGTCTATGTGGAACATGGGTATTTGATGCTATGTTTATGATATTGGAGAGGTTGTCTGGATCAGTAGAGGGCGCTCTATAAATAAGGTTTATGGAGCAAAAGTGGTTGGAAATAGATAATGTTTCAAGGGTATTGGTGTTGCTGGCTTCTACCATTTCGAATTGAAGGTCAGATCTGGTGATGATGGCAACTCCTCCACCCCTTTTGTTTTGCCTGTGGCTGGTGAAAGTAACAAAGTTGGGTGGGAGAAGTTGATTGAGGATGGTATTATCTTCCGGTGAGAGCCAGGTCTCAGTAATCATAATGATATCTAAATTAAGATGAGTTATTGTTTCAGTGATTGCTGGCCATTTTTTGCGAAGTGATCGAGAGTTAATGAGTGCGCACTTCAGGCTGTTAGTGTGTGGGCGTTTATTTTGCTTTGGTTTTGAGTAATTTTGTAGAGGGATATAAACTAGATGGGGGCGGCGTGGATAGCTCGCTCCATGATAAAGGTTGTTGAAGTCATCGGGCCATTTTCTTCCACTAGTAGCGAGCGTTGGGATGTGGTTTTGTGCTGTCATTAGTGCCAGTGAGCTGGATGGCAAAATAGTGAGTAGAAGGTAAAGACTCATTAGAGTGAGGATTATGTGCTTCATTTTGGGTCTATCTGTGCCGGTACAAGGGTGGCAGAGGAAAATGTAAGACAGTTGGTGTGGTTTCTGGTTGTTAAAGTGTGGGAGAGAAAAGCCTCTTATAACTACTTTTTGGAGTGGTATAATAATGTAGGCAGCTGGTAAATAAGTAGACACAATGTTTCAATTTTCACTTTGGAGCATTGGACATGTAGTAGAAACAATGTAACAAATTTTTAAGTTGTAGCAATGTACATGCAGCAGAAACAATGTAACAATATATAAGATTGAGCAATGGAAACAATGTAACAAATGCTGTTAGACGTCCCTACCCACAAGCACTCATTAGTTAGCTAGTGCAGTAAGCAAACAAACATGTGTGATAATATTATTCAGGTAATTAATTTTAGGTGGTGTGAGATAGTCATAGCTTTGTGTATGAACAGTAAGGTTGATAATGCTTATCAAACCTGGTTTCCACAGGGGGTTGCCTGGTGTTGCAGGAAGGAGCAGTCTTGTAGGATAGGCGGGCTAATTTGTTGCTGCCGCGTAGTGTTCAGCAGAGGTGTAAAAGCCGGAGAAGAAAAAGCTCAGAGCCAGGGGAGCTCCCTCTATACGATTGTCATTGAAGTTGCCTTCTTTCGGTGCGCTGACGATCAGTGTTGTTGCCTTGATCTCCTGTCGTGCCACTCCTAAGGGCCACGCCAAAGGGCCCTCAGGCGCGGGCGCGCCCAATGGCGCGAAGCTTTTAAGGAGGCTGAAGATCTACCCCGATTGGGTAGCACTGCTCCGGAGGCCCCTCCCGCTGCTCGTAGCTCGATCCCCAGGGAAGGGGAGAGTTGCTGGTAGTGGCGGGGGTTTAAGGGGCCCTGGCGCGAAGCTTTTAAGGAGGCTGAAGATCTACCCCGATTGGGTAGCGCTGCTCCGGAGGCCCCTCCCGCTGCTCGTAGCTCGATCCCCAGGGAAGGGGAGAGTTGCTGGTAGTGGCGGGGGTCCTCTAAGCGGGGGTCTCCCTCTAGGTAACACTGGAGGAAGAAGCAGCTCATGAGGGCGATGTCGTTGGAGGCCTCTGATCAGCCTGGGCCCTCAGGTTCCAGGATGCAGAGCCCCAACCGTCGCCCTGGGTCCTCGGAGTCAGAGCAGCCGGCCAAACTACCTTGTAAGGAGCCGGAGACGCAGAGTCAGGTAACACCTGTTGTCGTCGTGGACTCTCCTCCGGGAGAGCCGGCGTCGGGCCCGAGCCGGAGGCTGCGGAGCCTTCTGAGCTCGGTCTCAGGATGGCGGTCCTGGAGAGCAGCATGGCTGCCTTCATGGAGCAGCAGCGGGCGCTGATAGCCGGTCTCACCGGTCCATCTGCCCCGACCACCGGGACCTCGACATCTAAGACGACCCCAGAGGCCGAGCCGATCCTCGGCCAAGGTCTCCCTTGATCTCCCGTTCGGGGCCGAGGTCGTCGACGCCGGTTCCCTCTGCGTCGGGGCAGTCGGGCTCGAAGCCCTCACAGCTGGAGCTGCTCGATTCCTCCTCGGAGGAATCCGCGTGGGAGACGGAAGATGAGGAGTCTCCAGACACCTACCATACCCGGTGTATCCCATCGGACTCACCGGATTCGGAGCCTCGGAGAAGGTCCCCTCCCCCCCCCCCCGGAGGACACCAGGCTCTCAGACTTCGTTAGGGACATGGCCAAGGCTTTGGCATTCCCTGCGGATTCCGAGGAGGAGCCTCGAGCCAAAGAGCTCGAGGCCCTCCAGTATGACTTTCCCCCAAGGGAAGCCCTTACTATGCCAGTGCCTCTGATGCTGAAATGGCTAATGCTCCGCATGTGGGAGTCCCTGGCCTCGATGCTGGATCTCAGCAAGCGGGTCGATTTCCATTTATCGCGTCCACAAGAGCCCCGGGTTCCAGAAAGCACAGCTGCCGTACAACTCCATGGTTGTGGAATCGGCCATGCAAAGGCTCAAGAGCCAAAAGACACACTCCTCGGTGCCTCTGGCTGGGAGGCCAGGAACCTGGATGCCCTCGGCAGAAAGTGCTTCTAGGGCTCGATGCTGTCATGCCGTGTCCAGACCTACCAGCTGTACATGGGCATGTACTTACGGGACCTGACAAAGGAGATTGCCGGGTTCTTGGCTGGCTTCTCTGAGAAACCCTTGCAGAGATTCAAAGCCTTGTCTTCAGGGATCTGGGAGTGCTTGAAGTTTATATCTCGAGCAGCCTGCGACAGCTTCGAGGCTTCGGCCCGAGTAGCCGTGGCCGGCATCGGTGCACGACGTCAGGCCTGGCTAATGTCATCGGAGCTGGAGTCATGGGTTCAGGACAAGTTGGTCGATGTCCCTTGCCGAGGTGACAAATCTATTCAGCAAACCCATGACTGAAAAGGCTGTGGAGATCGAGTCCGAGTACTTAACCCGGACAAGGCTCTCCAAGAAGACTTCTGCCCCTTCTCACAAAAAGAAGGGCTCAGGTAAAAAGCCCTTTTTCCAGAGGAAGGGTAATGCCTACCGCAACTACCCCACTTACCAGGCCACCCCAGCTCCCCAACAGGGGCAGCAGGCCAAGGGACAGGGGCATGGCCCGCGTAGGCAGAAAACCCCCAAGCCTCCAGCTCCGGCTCCCACCCAGCCGGGAGGGTTTTTTTGACTCTCACAGCATGGCGTCTCTCCCATCTCTGATATGGCCCTGCACAGGAGGAAGGCTGACCTTGTACGCCCACAGGTGGCCAGCCGTTACCACCAATACTTGGGTCCTGCAGATAGTGCAAAAGGGGTATCTACTCCATTTCGACCAGGTACCACCCTCCTTCTTTCCAGGAGAGCCTCTAAGGCCCCCTCTTCACAGGAGCCTCCTTCTACAAGAGTTGGCAGGTCTTTTGAAGGACCAGGCGGTGGAACCGGTGCCCCACCTCCTGGAAGGGCGAGGCTTCTACTCCAGGTATTTTCTCATACCAAAGAGAACAGGAGGCTTCAGGCCCGTCCTCGACTTGCGGAATCTGAACAAGTTCCTGGTAAGGGAAAAGTTCAAGATGCTCTCTCTTGGAATATTGCTGCCATACCTCCAGCAGGGAGACTGGCTATGCTCCTTAGACCTTAAGGATGCTTATACACACAACCTCATACATCCAGACCACAGACAATATCTCAGATTTGTGGTGGGAGGAAACCATTTCCAGTACAGGGCACTGTTCCCTCTAAGCTGTGCGCGTGTGCGTGCGCACACGCCTCGCCGAGCGAGCGCACATACTTTACAACAGAGCGCACAAAAATTACGGTTCTGATTCTGATAGAAAACAGAGACATCTTAAAATGTAAAAGTTATGATTGTAATTACTAGAAATTTCCCGCTTCATTTAGTAATCGTCTATTTTCATTTAATTTGATTAAAATCAATGTGGTGTACATACTGTATTCTGACGTGTAGTCAAATTTTAAAGTATATAACTCCGAGTGTCATTATGTGGCACACAAAAATTTAACCTTCCTTCAAAAGCTGCACACAGCTGATATTTTATGCGCACACAGCCTACAGAAAATTAGAGGGAACATTGGTACAGGGTACTTCCCTTTGGCCTGGCATCCGCTCCTAGGGTATTCACCAAATGCCTGGCTGTGGTAGCGGCCTTCCTCAGGAGCCAAGGGATTTTTGTTTTCCCATATCTGGACGACTGGCTGATCAGAGGCCAGTCGATCCAGGAGGCCCAACAGGCCACTTCTTGTACAGTAAACTTGCTACAGCATCTGGGTTTTGTCATAAATCAAGCAAAGTCTACTTTGCTCTCCACGCAGAACTTGGAGTTCATAGGGGCAAGACTAGACACCCTCCGGGCAAGGGCCTACTTGCTGGAGGACAGGGAAAACAGGCTGCTGGCGATGGTTTGCCAGGTCAGTCAGCAGTCTCAGATTTCTACAAGAAACCTCCTCCACCTACTAGGCCATGTGGCCTCCACGGTGCATGTAACACTGAATGCTCATCTGCACATGAGAACAGCTCAATGGTGCCTCAGAGACCAGTGAACACCGTCCACAGGCCACCTCAGAGACAGAATAGCAGTGTCCAAGCGACTCCTGAAGTCATTGCAGTGGTGGCTTCAGCCAGCCAACCTGCTCGGGGGAGTGCCTTGTCAGCATCCCTCGCACACAAGAGTTCTAACGACAGATGTGTACTTGCTGGGCTGGGGAGCCCATTGCCAGGGTTCCTGCACTCAGGGGCTGTGGTCTCAGGAGGCTACGCACCAAATCAACCTCTTAGAGCTACGAGCGATTCACCTGGCTCTTCAAACCTTCTGTCAGGTTCTCTCAGGTCAGTCTGTCTTAGTGCAGACAGACAACCAGGTAGCAATGTTCTATGTGAACAAACAGCGGGGCACAGGGTCTCACCTCCTATTTATTTTATTTATTTATTTAACATTTCTTATATACCGCGCTATTTGTCATCAGCGCGGTTTACATCAAAACAATAGAACACTTGACCAGATACATTGGCCGTCGTTTACATAAAACGGGGAGTTAACATGGAGGAGAACTTGGGGAACTATTTACATTCAAGTTTATAGCAAACTTAGGAAACTATGTACAAATCGATTGTATTACATATTAGGTATGATTACAGTGTTTTACATCATGTAGCGGCTGTATGATATAGTGGGGGTGTGTGGGAGGTAATGGGGTATCGGGATGGCTATAATGTAAGAGAAAAAGGTGGTGTTTGAGGGCTTTTCTAAATTGAATAAGGTCTCTAATAGCTCTAATGTGTGGGGGGAGTTTGTTCCAGCATACGGGGGCATAGTTCCTGAAAGCCCTATTGGTGGTGATCTGGTTGAGTTTTGTGGATTCAATTGGTATAAGTAGCATGTTGGCAGCCTGGGATCTCCTGGATCTGTTGTCTGGAGAACGCGTTATGAGGTCGGAAATGGATGGGGGAGCTATCATGTTGAAGGCCTTGAAGGTAATGAGGAGGGTTTTGTACAGGATTCTACTGCTTATGGGAAGCCAGTGTAGTTCCTTTAGAATGGGGGAGATGTGGTCGACCCTTGAGGTTCCGTAGAGCACACGGGCTGCCGCATTCATGGCTAGCTGTAATGGTTTGAGGGAGCTCTTTGGAAGGCCATGTAGAACTATGTTGGCATAGTCGAAGTGCGGTGTGACTAGTGCCTGGAAGATGGTGCGGAAATCCGCGGATTCCATCATGGGCCTAAGATGCCGTAGGGTTTTTATCTTGAAATAGATGGTCTTGACAGTGCATTTGATATGTTCCTTGAAGTTGAGTTGTTGATCAAGAATTACCCCGAGATATCGTATGTTGGATTTGATTGGAAGTTCCGCGTCTCTGACTTTGAGTGTTGGTGGCGGAGAGAAGGCTTTATTCCTTGTGATCATTAGTACTTCCGTTTTTTTGAAGTTTATCCGGAGGTTCTGAGTGAGTAGCCAGTCAGTTATTGTGTTGAAGCAGTCAACTAGCACTGTATAGTCGGGACAATTGATGACAATGGGTGTGAATAGCAGGACAGGAGACTCTGGACCTCTGCTCATTTGCAATCAGGCAGGGTATGTTGCTCAAAGCAATTTATCTGCCTGGTCAGGAGAACGTTCTAGCAGACAAGCTAAGCAGGATTCTCCAACCTCACAAATGGCAACTGAATCCAGACGTGGCACAGCGGATTTTCCACTGCTGGGGATATCCATCCATAGATCTCTTTGCCAATCCGCAGAATCATCAGTTGCCCAGGTTTTGCTCCAGACAACCACACCCTCAGAGGGTGGCTGCAGATGCGTTTCTCCTCTCTTGATCAGTGGGCCTCCTGTATGCGTTTCCTCCCACGCCTCTGGTGGCCCGAACATTGTTCAGGATCCTTCAGGACAGGGTCTCGGTCATCCTGGTAGCCCCCAGATGGACAAGACAGCCTTGGCTTCCGCTCCTCCTCCAGTTGGCAGTGGAGACCCCACTCCCTCTGGGGACGCAGCCCGACCTGCTGTCTCAGGAGCAGAGTTCTCTCTTGCACCCCAACCTCAGGTCCTCAACCTGATGGCATGGCTGCTGAAAGGGTAATGCTGGCTCCTCTACTCCTTCCTAAAAATGTGGAAGAAGTGTTACTGGCCTCCAGGAGGCAATCCACTAGGAAGTCCTTGGTGGTGTAGGTTTTCAGAGTGGTGTACGCAATGCAAGGAAAACCCTTTCTCCTGCCTTTTACCTGTGGTGTTGCAGTATTTGCTTCATCTCTCAGAATTAGGTCTTAAGTCTAACTCTGTCAGGGTCCACCTGAGTGCTTTGTCAGCAAACTACTATCCAGTGGAAGGGCAACCTCTGTCGGCTCACCCCTTGGTGTCCAGATTCCTCAGAGGTCTGCTTCTTCTAAAGCCCCCGGTTCGTCCTCCGGCAACTGAGTGGGACTTGAATGTGGTCTTGCAGAAGCTTACTCGCCCACCTTTTGAGCCAATGTCATCTGCACTTTCTCTCCTGGAAAGTGCTCTTCCTAGTGGTACTCACATCTGCCAGGCGTGTGAGTGAGCTGCAAGCTCTGGTATCTGATAGACCGTACACATGGTTTTATGGAAACAGGGTGGTCCTTCGCACTCACCCCAAGTTCCTTCCGAAAGTGGTCTCCTCATTCCACCTCAACCAGGAGGTGGTTCGTCCAACCTTCTTTCCCAGTCCGCATGCCAGTCGGGCAGAGGCGGTACTGCATACCCTGGACTGTAAAAGGGCGCTCGCTTTCTACTTGGCGCGTACGCGGGGACATAGGAGGGCTTCTCAGCTCTTCCTTTCTTATGACCCTAGTAGGCTGGGTCTACCTGTCTCCAAGCGCACGTTATCCACCTGGGTGGCAGACTGCATTGCCTGGGCGTATAGGGCAGCTGACCTCCAGCTGCAGGGTCGAGTCACGGCCCACCGTGTCAGGGTTAAGGCCACGTCGGTGGCTAACCACCGCTGTGTTCCGTTGGCAGACATCTGCTGGGCCGCTACTTGGTCTTCAAGCCAGACTTTTGCAGCCCATTACTTCCTGGAGAGAGAGTCCCAGTAGGACGGTGTTTTCGGCCAGGCGATACTCCGTAACCTATTTGAGGTTTAGGCAACTCCTACCCTCCGACCCTTTGGTGTCAGGCTACAGTGGGGGTTGCGTTCTTGGAGAAAATCCTTTTACAGCTGCTGCGGCTCTTCTAGAGGGAGCCATTTTTCAGCTAAGGTTCTCGGTAGCCTATAGTTGGGATGTCCCATATGTGAGGACTGACTTCCTGCTTGTTCCTGGAGAAAGCGTAGTTCTCCAGGACCAAGCAGGAAGTCAGTCCTCACTTATGGGTGACGTCGGCGCCGACGGAGCCCTCGCGGAGCAATTTTCCCCAGCTTTCGCAGAAAGCCTTTGGGAATTGCAGCGCGCATGCGCGATCCCCTTCCCGCCCAGGGATGCCATCTTGCTCAGTCTTCTTTTTTCCACGGACCGCTACAGACGTAGTTTGTTACCGCTGCTGAAAAAGTTGATTTCTTTAGTTTGATTTCTCGTTAAATTTTTTCTTGGTTCGTGTGTCCTCTTCCCGCCGGGCTATTGAGCCTGTTCACGTTTTTTTTTTATTCCAACTGGCGTTCCCGCCACTTTTTCCTTCTTCCCTGGCAGCGCGGTCTTTCGACCTTGCAGGGGTCCTTTTTCCCCCGATGGCTGCCAGCGGGTTTAAAAAGTGTGATCGTTGTGTCAGACTCATGTCTCTTACTGACATGCATGACTGCTGCCTCCGCTGCCTGGGGGCCGAGCATGACCCTATGAGTTGCGGCCCGTGCAGCAGGATGTCCTCGAAGGCCCTGAGGAGTCGGCAGTCGCAAAGGGATCGTATCTTCTCTGACTGCGCGCGGACCTCGTCGGAGGCCTCGACGTCTCGTGGCTCCGGCTCAGACCATCATCGGAGTTCTTCTGAACGGGGCTCCCCCGGCCGGGAACACCGGCGGGAGAAGAGGCCCGCGAGGGTGGAGCCGGACGGCAATCCTGGTTCCTCGAGGGCCAGGTCGCTCAGCCCGGCCTGACTCCCCGGGCCCTCGGAGGGGGAGAGGCCTTTGAAGCTTCCTCGTCTCGAAGTGGAGACTCCTGGACACGTGAGTGATATAGTCCTCCTGGACTCCCCCACGGATGAACCGATGTCGGGCCCGACGCCGTCGGGGCCCAAGTCGGCGGATGCTGGGTCTTCTGAGCTTGGTCTCAGACTGACGACCTTGGAGCGCAGTATCTCTGCCTTCATGGACCAGCAGCGGGCATTGATCACCGGCCTTGCCAGTGCATCTGCCCCGACCACTGGGACGTCGACGCCCAAGTCGACCCCGGAGGCCGAGTCGATCCTCGAGTCCATATGAGCTCGAGTCGATCCTCGACCTAGGTCTCCCTCGGCTTCCCGTTTGGGACCGAGGTCCTCGACGCCGGCCTCGGCGTCGGGGAGGAGGACCCCGGACCCCGTGCGCACGGAGCCGCTCGACTGCTCCTCGGAGTCGGGCTGGGACACGGAGGAGGACGAGTCACCCGGTTCCTTTCAGACCCGGTGCGTCCCCTCCGATTCGCCCGAGTCGGAGCCTCGGAGGCGGTCCCCCCCGGAGGATACCCGGTTCTCCGATTTCGTGAGGGATATGGCCAAGCCCTTGGCTTTTCCCGCGGATCCGGAGGAGGGACCCCGAGCCGAAGAGCTCGAGGCCCTTCAATATGACTCCCCCCCTAGGGAGGCCTTTACTGTACCGGTTCCCCCGATGCTGGAGCGGCTTCTCTTCCGCATGTGGGAAAGCCCGGCCTCGACGCAGGTGTTGAGCAAGCGGGTCGATTCCATGTATCGAGTCCGCAAGAGCCCCGGGTTCCAGAAGGCGCAACTACCGCACCACTCCATGGTGGTGGAATCGGCCATGCATCGACTTAAAAGTCAAAAGATGCACTCCTCAGTGCCTCTGGGTAAGGAGGCCCGGAATCTGGATGCCCTCGGTAGGAAGTGCTTCCAGGGCTCTATGCTTGCTTGTTGGGTCCAGACATATCAGTTGTATATGGGTATGTATCTCCGCGACCTGGCGAAAGAAATGGCGGGTTTTTCCGCCGGTCTCTCCGAGGAGCCCTTGCAGCGGTTCCAAGCCCTGTCCACAGGGATTCGAGAGTGTTCGAAGTTCATTTCTCGAGCGGCCTATGATGGCTTCGAAGCATCGGCTCGAGTAGCCGGAGCCAGCATCGGGGCTCGCCGCCAAGCTTGGCTTCAGTCCTTCGACCTCGAGCCGTGGGTGCAGGACAAGTTGGTCGATGTCCCTTGCAGAGGGGAAAACCTCTTCGGCAAGCCCATGGCCGACAAGGCGGCGGAGCTCGAGTCAGAGACTCTCACCAGGACTCGCCTTTCCAGAAAAACCTCTGCTCTTTCTCAGAGGAAGAAGAGCTCGGGAAAAAAGCCCTTTTACCCGAGGAAGGTGTTCGCTTATAAGCAGCACCACCCACACTATCAGGCCTTGACAACCCCTCATCAGGGGCAGCAGCCTAAGGGGCAGGGTAACGGATCCCGGAGGCAGAAGGCCCCCAAGCCCACCACGCAGGCCCCGGCCCAGCAGGGTGGGGTTTTTTGACTATACCAGCATAGCCTCTCCCCCCCAGGGGCCCTCGCTCAGCACGGGGGGCCGGCTGACCCACTTTGCTTACAGGTGGTCAGCCGTGACATCCGATGCCTGGGTGTTGCGGGTGGTTCAAAAGGGCTACCTCCTACATTTTCACCAGGTGCCCCCCCCCTACTTCCCGGGGGAGCCTCCCAGACCCCTGCTGCACAAGGACGTACTCCTTCAGGAGCTGCAAAGTCTGCTTCAGGAACAGGCAGTGGAGCCAGTGCCCCAGCATCTGTGTGGTCACGGTTTCTACTCGAGGTACTTCCTGGTGCCAAAGAGAACAGGAGGCCTCAGACCCATTCTGGACTTACGCAACCTCAACAAGTTCCTGCAGCGGGAAAAGTTCAAGATGCTTACCCTTGGAACCCTACTGCCCTACCTCCAGCAGGGAGATTGGCTGTGCTCCTTGGATCTAAAGGATGCTTATACCCACATCCTTATTCACCCGGACCACCGACAATACCTAAGGTTTGTGGTGGCAGGGAACCATTATCAGTACCGAGTACTGCCCTTTGGCCTATCCTCCGCTCCCAGGGTGTTCACGAAGTGCCTGGCAGTGGTGGCAGCCTTCCTAAGGCTTCAAGGCCTCTTCGTCTTCCCATACCTGGACGACTGGCTCATCCGAGCATCGTCTGCTCCAGAGGTCGCCCAGGCCACCCAGCTCTGCTTCAGCACTTGGGCTTCGTCATAAACTTCGAGAAGTCCACTTTGCTTCCCTCTCAGGACCTCGAGTTCATAGGGGCACGGCTGGACACTCGGCAGGCTCGTGCCTTCTTGCCTCTGGAACGGGCCAACAGGCTTATGGCTCTAGCCGGCAGGTTCAACAGCAAGTCGCCGGCCCCTGCCAGACAGTTCCTGCAACTGCTTGGACACATGGCCTCCACGGTCCATGTCACTCCGAATGCCCGTCTACATATGAGACCTGCTCAGTGGAGCCTTCGCACTCAGTGGCATCAGTCCACAGGGAGACTGTCGGACCTGATACAGATTTCTGACCGTCTGGTCTCCTCCCTGCAATGGTGGCTTCACCTGCCCAACCTAGTGCTCGGCATGTTCTTTCAGTCGCCCCCACCGTCCCGGGTGCTCACAGATGCCTCCCTCCTGGGCTGGGGGGCGCATTGTCGGGGGACATGCACTCAAGGCCTTTGGACACCTTGGGAGGCCGCCCAGCAGATAAACTTTCTAGAGCTACGGGCGATCCGCCTAGCTCTGCGGGCCTTCTCTCACCTGACGTTCGGTCAGTCCATACTGGTGCAGACGGGCAATCAGGTTGCCATGTTCTATGTGAACAAACAAGGGGGCACGGGCTCCCTCCTTCTATGCCTGGCAGACAAACTGAGCCGGATTCTGCTGCCGCACGAATGGAAGTTGAACCCCGCGGTGGCCCAGCAGATCTTCCGCCGGTGTGGCTCTCCCACTGTGGATCTCTTTGCCAGTCCCCTGAACAGGCAGCTCCCCAGATTCTGCTCCCGGCAGCCTCATCCTCTTCGAGTGGCGCCGGATGCTTTCCTCATCCCGTGGTCCACGGGTCTGCTGTATGCCTTCCCTCCCACACCACTGGTGTCCCGGACCTTGTTCAAAGTTGTCCAGGACAGGGCCTCCGTGATCATGGTAGCGCCCCGGTGGCCGAGACAACCGTGGTTCCCTCTGCTTCTACAGCTAGCGGTGGACACCCCTCTTCGCCTGGGGTTTCAGCCCGATCTCCTGACCCAGGATCAGGGTACTCTTCTGCACCCCAACCTCAGGGCCCTGCAGCTGATGGCCTGGCTGCTGAAAGGGTAGTCCTAGCCCCACTGCTGCTACCCCCGGAGGTGGAAGCCGTCGTCCTAGCATCTCGGCGACCTTCCACCTGGAAGTCTTACGCCCTCAAATGGCGTCGCTTCTCGGTCTGGTGTTCTCAGCGATCTGAGGACCCCTTCGCCTGTCTAGTATCGGTGGTACTGCAATATTTGCTTCACCTCTCCGATCTAGGTCTCCAATCCAATTCTGTCAGAGTCCACCTCAGTGCATCATTCACCGGTTGAAGGCCAGCCTCTCTCTTCGCACCCCTTGGTGGCGCGTTTCCTCAGAGGCCTCCTTCTGCTTAAACCTCCGTTGCGCCCTCCAGCTCCTGACTGGGACCTCAACGTGGTTCTGCAAAGGCTTACCTGCCCGCCTTTTGAACCCATGGCTACCTGCCCTCTTCGTTTCCTCTCCTGGAAAACTCTCTTCTTGGTAGCCCTCACTTCTGCGAGGCACGTAAGTGAGCTGCAGGCCCTAGTGTCGGAGCCTCCGTACACTAGGTTCTACAGGAATAGGGTGGTCCTGCGGACCCACCCTAAGTTCCTTCCAAAGGTGGTCTCCCCCTTTCACATCAATCAAGAAGTGGTTCTTCCGACCTTCTTCCCCAGGCCGCATGCCAGCCGAGCTGAGACTGTCCTGCACACCCTGGATTGTAGAAGAGCCTTGTCCTTCTACCTTGACTGTACGCGGGAGCATAGAAAAGCGGTTCAGCTTTTCGTGTCTTTTGATCCCAATCGGTTGGGGGTTTCTGTCTCTAAGCGCACTCTGTCCACCTGAGTGGCCGACTGTGCCTGGACTTACGGGGCAGCCGGCCTTTCCTTGGAAAGTCGCGTCACGGCTCATCGGGTCAGGGCGAAGGCCGCGTCCGTGGCTCACCTCTGCTCTGTTCCGTTGGCAGACATCTGCCGGGCCGTTACTTGGTCTTCAGGTCAGACTTTTGCGGCTCACTACTGCCTGGAAAGGGAGTCCCGCAGGGACAGTTCTTTCGGTCAGGCAGTCCTCCACCATCTCTTTGAGGTTTAGGCAACTCCTACCCTCCGGCCCCGGTGTTGGCTACCGGCCGTATGCGTATTCAGAGAAGATTCCTTCCTTCTGTACTGCTGAGCTTCAGGAAGCTCTTTAGGCTTGAGGTCTCCGGTAGCCTTAAGCTTGGGAGTCCCATAAGTGAGGACTGACTTCCTGCTTGGTCCTGGAGAAAGAGTAGTTACTCACCTGTAACAGGTGTTCTCCAGGAGCAGCAGGAATCAGTCCTCACTACCCTCCCTCCTCCCCTTGGAGTTGCAGTCATTCTTATTGCATATCTTGCAAATTTTTTGCTGTCTTTCCGCTATGTCATCAGACTGAGCAAGATGGCATCCCTGGGCGGGAAGGGGACCGCGCATGCGCGCTGCAATTCCCAAAGGCTTTCTGCGAAAGCTGGGGAAAATTGCTCCGCGAGGGCTCCGTCGGCGCCGACGTCACCCATAAGTGAGGACTGATTCCTGCTGCTCCTGGAGAACACCTGTTACAGGTGAGTAACTACTCTTTACTCACCTGTACCAGGTGTTCTCCAGGGACAGCAGGAATCAGTCCTCATGACCCTCCCTCCTCCCCTGGAGTTGCAGTCCTATAATTAGAATTTTTTCTCTTTTTTGCCATCTTTTTAGCTATGTCATCTGACTGAGCAAGATGGTACCCTTGGGCAGGAAGGGGACTGCGCATGTGTAGGCAGTCCCAAAGGCTTTCTTTGAAAGCTGGGGAATTGCTCCGCACGAGGGCTCCGTCGGCGCCGACGTCACCCATATGTGAGGACTGATTCCTGCTGTCCCTGGAGAACACCTGTTACAGGTGAGTAACTACGCTATCACAGCACACTCAGTGGCCATCCACCCCCGACATACACTCCTCTCATCTGCACCCCTCTCTCACTTACTCACCTCCCCAACTCTCCCCTAATACCCAATGAACACACCAAATGAAACAGAAGAGAGAGAAGAGAGAGAAGTACGAAGGAAAAAAAAAAAGTCGGATCAAGGGAAGACTCCCTCAAATGGATTGTATGTCCAAGCAGGTAGGTGAGGCCGCAAGGGGCATGCACTCCTAGTTTCACCGAAAACAATTAGTGGGTTTGCCGAACAGGTGGCCATTGCAAACCATCACAGAAAGTGCTCCATCTTCTAAGTCCAAAGAGTAAAAACAACAAGTAAAGAATGAAGCAGGGCTCCACCATGCCAAACACGACAAGTCCAATGGGGGTGGGGGGCATCAAACACTGAACCAGCCTCGCAGTCCCCAATCCAGTTCAGTAAGTTCAAGTCTCAATGGAGGGGAATGCGGGAAAGACCGCTCTGAGTCCCGCCAAGGTACCCCGGGTCCTGCATGTACAGTAGGCTCACTCATTAGTCTGTCAGTCCATGCTGTTTGAGAGGGAAGCAATCCCAGGGACAGGAGGCCAGTTACTCCCAGACCACACATCCCAAATGGCAAGCCATATCAGTCACGCCGGCAGACTTTCACAGAAAGCCGATGCCTCTATGGGAATGGCGATGTACCATTGCCGTCCCTGATGCAACACTCTTAATTGAGCTGAATAAAGCAGTGCAAATCTGACACCCCACTGTACAAACTGGGTACAGATATTTGTATATTCCTTGCACTTCTTGGTGACAGCCATGGAGTAATCTTGGAATATCAGAATCTTTCGGCCGCCCTTCTCCACATTTCTGTGATCTCGGGCAGGCCGGAGAACCACTTCTTTATGGTGATAATTATGTAATTGAGCAATTACAATTCTCAGTCCGCCACTGCCCTCATGCCAGGGGGCCAAGCCAATGGACACACTCAATCTGCAATTTACCGCCTAAGTCCTCTAGTTGCAAATTCAATGGCAGCCATGATTCCAAGAACCCACAGAGCTCATTTTCAAGTACTGTCTTCTCAGTCCCCACAAATCACAAGTTCTTTCTCCTCCTGTGGTTCTTGAGATTATTAATTTTATCAAGTTGCTGTAGCAGCACTTCAAGGCGCTTGATAGCAACAACCTGAGCCTGGCCTGCATCCTTCAGGTCTGAGACCCTTTGCTCAGCCATCCCCATCTGATTATGGCATTCAGCCACAGATTGTACAATTTTGTCCATGTAGTCAGAGAGTCCATTGAAACGATCCTCCAGGGCCACCGCAGTACGCGCTTCCTTTACCATTTTTGTGTTCTGCTCTGCGCGTGGGCTGGTCTGGGCGGTATGCCATCGGCCATCTTGCCATCAGGAGCATGGGTCTGGTCTTTTCTCACTGATTTGGTTGTCATAATGCCCCCAATGCACAGCCAAACTCAGAGAATTGGTTGCGGTGCACCATGGCTCCACCACGATGAATTGGGGTAAGGCGAATGCTTCAGTTAGCAGGGTTTATAGGTGGGGAGTCCCATAGCTGAGAAAAAGCCATCCTCCTCTGCTCACCACATCATGTGATCTCACATTTTGCTGTTTAAAAACACGATTTGCTTATAATAGGAGTTTTGCACTGATTATATACAACATATTATACACTTTCTGAATATTTCTGCAATTCTTTCATTTCAAAGTAATTTAAGAATAAGAAACCAAAAAGACTTGACTTCGTAAGTCTTCACATCCTTAGTCAAAGCAAACCCAAATTAGCTTGGTTCCAAAATTGTCTTAAATAGGCTCATAATAAATTAATTAGAGCCCATCTGTGTCCAGTGACAGTAGCTGAGCTGATTCAAATACTCCTGGATGAAGAATCAAGATGTTTGTATTGTATGAAGTAAATTTGAATCAAAGGTCTAAATATGGCAAGCAAAGAGCTGCTGAAAGAACTCCAAGATAAAATTATTCAAAGGTTCAGATTCGGCGAAGGCTATAAAAAAAAATGTCAGTGTGTTTTGAATATCCCTTGGGACATTGTTGAACTCATCATTGTAAAATAGAACAATTCAGTACCACAAAAATAGTGCCTTGATCATGCTGTTCCTCCAAAATTGGCAGGCATTGTTAAGGAAATTGCTGAGGAAGATCATTGTGAGACATAAGATTACTTTAAAAGAACCACCCAGTTTTCTGGCTGAGACTAGGGAAAATTTTGACCTTTCAGTGTTGATGGTGGTAAGAAGGAAGCCACTGCTGAAGAAAAGTCAAGGGATGTAACAGCTAGCTTTTTTTTTTTCAAAGAAGCACTTAAGGGAGGCGTTTTGTTCATTTCCTGAACTGTTGGTGTGCTTTACTTGCCTGCCCGGTGACCTGCTGCAGCCTCTCTGATTGGGGACGCTGTTTCTATTGGGGCTATATCAGCCTGCCCCCAACGCGGGATACCGAGGCGTTTTGTTCAATTGTCGTTTGATGAAGATTTACTGCAGCCTTTCTCAGCTAAGTAAACAATTAACTGAAAGTTAAAAGTTTTTTCTAATAAAAAGGACGGGCCGCAACGGTAGGAGGTGGAGTCCTCCACACTGTGACGGCTTTTCCGACAAAAAAATATTTTGGAAAATTTGAAATTTTATTGGTGGTTTTTCCTGTTTGACCAGGTTCTTTTTCATGGTTCAGGTTTTTGACCTGGTTGGGTATTTTTGTATTGATTTGAGACTTATCAAAAACAGTCCATATAAAACTCTCAAGGCACAGCTGTCTGGTCCGGTGCTGACTCATGAAATGTTCTCCAATTCCAGTCTCTGTACTTGCGAAATTAACACACATTTACCCAGTACCTGTCCAAAGCTTGTAAACGGGGGCGCTGGTCGTGAAGGGCCACAGTCTTAGCAAAGGCAAAGTATTATTATGACTTGCAAAGGATTGTGGGGAATGTAGTTCACTTATACCAGAATCAGCCATTCACAAAATAATGAGTTGTGATGCTCGAGTGTAAGCAAAGAAAAACAGATTTTATTCATGGGGTTAATTCTCCCACACAGATTTACTTGGTAACACAAAAGGACACTTGCTTCCAGTATTGTACTCAGGAAAAACAAAACATGTTATAAGGTAACTGAACTTCTTAAGCAATAAATCAATAAAGACCTTGATGGGAAACAGAAAAGGTCTTTTTGATGGCACCTGCTAATGACATTCTTAGCAGTGCTTCAAAAGGCAAAAACAAAACCCAAAAGTAACAACAAAACCTGTTCTTTATCAAGGATAACTTTCTTCTATTCACACACACACAAAAAAAGAAAAGTTTCCTTCCAGAGCTCACGTGCTCTTGTGCCTGGCTCAATCACCAATAATTAGCCAGCTGCAAACCCCTTTGCTGGTTCACTCTCTCTACGTGGCTCAATCCTACCCTAAAGCTTTCTTGCAGAGACTTTTCTGGGTAGATAAAAGAACAAGTTACAGTTCCTTTTGGTGGTTGTTGTATTAGTGAGAAAGTACTTTAAAACAGCAGCCTAGACAGAGAGCAATCCATGTATTCATTCTGATCATTTGATATATCTCCTTCTTCCTCAAATATCATGGAATCAATATCAGGGTCTGGCTCAGAGGAATTCCTTAATTGATCATTCTCAGGATAATATTTGTTTCCCTGCTGTCTTCCTGGAGAAGAGCTAGGGCATAGATCAAAGTTCATACCTGAGCTTCCTTTGCTGTTAGGTTTCCTCTCCAGGTATCCTGGCCAGTAAGTAATCCAGCTTTTATGTCCAGCCTTCCAATCAAGATCCCTGGACACTGGGTCTCTCTTCACATACCTTCTTGCACCGGTCTTAGGGCCCCTTCCAAATGCAGCCGTCTCCTTCAAAGGTGATGTCTGGGAATTCTTGGCTTTAAAACCCCACTCCTCTGGCTTCCTCCAGTCCAATGGAGTATGCTTGCCTCTGGAATCACTCCTAACACACGTACTGCTGTGGGCTCCTTCTTTAGACCTCCAAGATGCCTTTCTCTTCTTCCTTCCACGTTGCTTCTGCTGTTGTAGTCCTCTCTCCTCTTTCTGTCTGTTCTCCTGGTTCTCTCTGTTCTGCCTGCTCTTTCTGCTCTGTCTCTGTGGAGAATATCTTTTACTTTTAACCTGCTTAGAGGGACACTCCACCCTAGCACAGCCCAGGTGTGCTGAATCAAGCCCTACCCTTGGAGATGAGTGATTGGGGATTACCTCATAGCTCTCCTGATTGAACACACGTTTCCCCACTTCAGCTCTCCTAGAGGCTGTTTGTAACCTGGTGCATTCTGGGACTGGTAGTCTTTTATGAAAACATTCTGTTTTAGTATTTCTACCAGCAAAGACAGGTTGCTTGTTCAGAGCCAATTCACCTCTTTTATAGCTCCCTCCTGAACTATGATAAGCTTCCTTATCACAAGCTCCAGTCATGCCTGCGTAACTCAGGACAGTCTGGGATTTCTCTCCTTCCAGGTACCACTTCATACTGTCCATACTTAAGGCTTCATGTTGGTGTCTCATTGTCTTGCTGGTAATCTGTGTGTCCACTTATGGGCTGGCTGATTCTGGTGTATTAAAGAGTTTGGTTGTGCCATTAGGAAAGATTCGGAGGTGGGCTGGGTATATGACTGCAAATTTGACCTTGGCTTCAATAATCGCTGGCATTATGCCCTCCGTTTCTGTCCGAAAGTCTGTGAATAGTCCTGGAAGGCATGGATTTTATTCCCTTCATAGAGCAGCTGTCCTTTTGCTTGGATTGCATGCAGTACTTCTTCTTTATAAAGGTAATTGAGAAATCAGGCCATGACAATCCTCTGTCTCTGATCTTATGACCGGGGTGGGCCTACTCGTTGCACTCTTTCGAGCACTGTGGGGCCTCCTGCTGTTGGAGCTGGTATGACGAACTGTATCAGAGTCTCCAGATAGCCCCTTAGCCGGACATCTTTCACCGTTATGGGAATACCAGTGAATTGCAAGTTATTCCACCGGCTGCGGTTTTCTAAATCTTCCAATTGGAGATACCTTGAATTTCTTTTCTAGCTTCTGCTGTTGCCGCCTCTTGTTGGACAATCCATTGCTCTATGGCCTGCAGTTGTTGCACATATTCTGCATAATTTTGAGACATTGCATCCAGTTTATTGTTTAGTTCGTTTAATTGCGAGTCCGGTGCGTTTGCTACAACTGCTGTTACCTCTCCTACCAATGTTATTGGGGATAAGGAGGCCGGGGCTGCTTGTTCTGCCATCTAAACGGATCCAGAGGTGTGCCACTCCTGCTCTTTCCTAGCCAATTTCATCGGCAAGCCTTGCAATTGTACTATCTGCTCTATATCCCTAGGCAGCTGCGAATGTTCGGCCCTTTTATGGAGTAGTCGGGGCACAGTTAAGGGTTAACAATTAGCTATTTGTGGGATAGAGCCCGGGAGAGATCTCAAAAGGCATCCATTCTCTCCCAGCATGTCACGTGACCCACATAACGCCAATTTTTAAAAAGGGTTCCAAGGGTGATTTGGGAAACTACAGACTGATGAGCATGATGTCAGTACTGGGAAAAATGGTAGAAACCATTATAAAGAACAAAATTACTGAACATGTAGATAGTCATGGCTTAATGGGAGACAGCCAACATGGCTTTAGCCAAGGAAGGTCTCGTCTTACTAATCTGTTATGTTTTTTTGAAGGTGTGAATAAACAGGTAGAGAAAGGTGAGCCCATTAATATAGTGTATCTGGATTTTCAGAAAGCCTTTGACAAGGTCCCTCATGAGAGACTCTTGGCGAAACAAAAAAGTCATGGGATAGGAAGCTGTGTACTACTATGGATCAGGAACTGGTTAAAAGATAGAAAGCAGAGGGTAGGGCTAAATAGCTAATTTCCCCAATGGAGAAAGGTGAATAGTGGAGTACTCCAGGGCTCTGTGCTGGGTCTGCTGCTTTTTAACATATTTGTAAATGAAACATAGAAATATATAAATATGATGACAGAAAAAGACCACATGGCCTATCTAGTCTGTCCCTGACCTAGACATGGGAATTTCATACTAATAAAAAATAAGCTCTACCTACTAACCATTATAATAGTATAAGTCTCTCAGCAAAGAACAAGTGCTAAGTGGAAGAAGCAAACCTCAGATAACTCAACCACCGCCCACAGTCCACCTCTCGGTGAGCTCAGGTGTTTGAAATGTGTATCACACATCAACGGTTCGCTCACACTCTTCCACTGCCCACTTTATCCGAACAGAATTACAATAGCTACATACAAATTCTTAAACACATGACGTTGTAATAGAGAAATATAGTATCTCCTTATACATTTTCTTATATCTTCTTATATCTATTATAAACAATTTCTTTTAGCGATACATTCCAATGTTAACAGTCAGAATATCTTCTAGTGGCTATGATCTCCATTATTTGTTCGATGGAAAAAGTTTGGAAAAGTTCCTGGAGGAAAGATCCATAAACCATTTTTAAAGGGGACCCGGGAGATCCATTGCTTGCCCCAATACAAGCATTGTGGAACCTGTCTTTTGGGGAACCTGCTAGGTACTTGTGACCTAGATTGGGCACTGTTGGAAATAGGATACTGGGCTTGATGGACCTTGTTCTGACCCAGTATGGCATATCTTATGCTCTTACTGTTGCCCCTTCCCTCTGTCAAATCTGCAGCCTCTCACTTTCCACTGCAACTGTTCCTACTGCCTTCAAACATGCTGTGGTCACACCATGCCTCAAAAAACCTTCATTGGATCCTACCTACTCTTCCAGTTATTGACTCTTCTACCTCCCTACTCAAACCGCACGTTCAACACCTCCGTCTTGACTTTTTTCCCCCTCAAGCCATTCTGGATCCACTGCAATTTTGCCATTATATGAAACTGAACATGGCCAAGGCGGAGCTTCTTATCTTTCCTCTTAACCAACCTGCTCCCCCTCTATTTCAGTGGATAACACTGACACCCCCCTTATCTCTTTTGCTCAGAATGTTGTGGTCATCCTTGACTCTGCTCTCTTGTTCTCTGCACATATCCAACAGATAACTAGAACTTGGCATTTCTTTCTCTATAACACACGCAAAAATGTGTCCCTTCCTCTCAGAACACACTACCAAGACCCTTATCGACTCTCTCATCACCTCCTTTCTAGACTATTGCAACTTGCTTCTCACTAATCTCCCATTGAATCATCTATCTCCTCTTCAATCTGTTCAGAACTCAGCTGCATGGCCAAACCTTCTGCCAGTTTCACTGTGCTCTCTAACTGCTCTTCTTAAGCCACTACATTGGCTCGCTATCCATTTCTGCATACAGTTCAAACGTCTTCTGACTTACATATGCATTCTTTCTATATCTCCTCATTACCTCTCCTCTTATTTCCCCCTATTGACCTGTCTGGTAACTTCAGCCACTAGATGATAGAGGGGTAAAAGGGGACAGTAAGAGGGGACACGGCTATAGTGGAGAGACTGAATGAATTCTTTGCTTTGGTCTTTACTGAAGAAGATGTAGGGATGTTACCCATGACTGAAGTGGTATTTAAAGGTGAAATTGCAGAAGAATTGAAAGAAATATTGATACACCGGGAAGATGTATTACAACTATTTGATAAACTGAAGAGTAGCATATCACCTGGACCGGATGGTATACATCCAAGGGTGTTGAAAGAACTGAAATATGAGATTGCAGACCTGCTATTAGTAATCTGTGAACTATCATTATAATCATCTGTAATACCTGAAGATTGGAGGATGGCCAATGTAACACCAATTTTTAAAAAGGGGTGATCTGGGAAACTATTGACCGGTGGCCATTTTTCCCATTGGAAAAAGGTGAATAGTGGAGTACCCCAGGGATCTGTGCTGGGTACGCTGCTTTTTGACATATTCATAAATGACCTGGAAAAGGGAATAACTAGTGAGGTTATCAAATTTGTAGATGACACAAAACTATTTAAAGTTGTTGAAAGCCAAGAGGATTGTGGAAAATTACAAGAGGATCTTGATAAATTGGAAGACTGGGATTCCAAATGGCAGATGAAATTTAATGTGGACAAGTGCAAAGTTATGCACCTAGGAAAGAACAACCCAAACTATGGTTACACGATGCAAGGTTCCACATTGGTAACCACTACCCAGGAAAAAGATTTAGTTGTCATCGTGGATAACACTTAGAACCCTCCGCCCGGTGTGCAGCGGCAGCAAAGAGAGCAAATAGAATGTTAGGTATCATAAGGAAAGGAATGGAAAATAAAACATAGGATATTATAATGCCTCTGTATCGTTCCATGGTGCGACCGCACTTTGAATATTGTGTGCAATTCTGGTCACCGTATCTTAAAAAGGATATATCCCACTAGAGGACAGCAACCTTGGGCCGGAAGGACTGGGGTTTCTATTCCCACAGGTGCTCCTTGTGGCCTTGGGCAAGCCACTTAACCCTCCATAGCCCATGTTCCCTGTAAAATAGTTATCTCCAAGTTATAATGCCCTGTTCAATGTAATTTCAGTTTGTTCAATGTAAACCGCACTGATGCAGAATAGCGCGGTATATAAGAGAATGTAAATAAATAATAAATAAAAAATAAATATAACATTATGAGAAAAAGTACAGAGAAGAGCTACCAAAATGGTAAAGGGGATGGAAGGATACTCCTATGAAGAGAGGCTAAAAAGGTTAGGGCTCTTCAACCTGGAAAAGAGGCGGCTGAAGGGAAGTATGATTAGAGATCTATAAATTAATGAATGGAGTGGAACGGGTAAACGTAGATCGATTGTTTGTCATCAGACTATAAAAAGACTAGGGGACATGCAATGAAGCTACAGGGTAACCTATTTAAGACTAATAAGAGAACATGTTTTTTTCATGCAACGTGTAATCAAACTCTGGAATTTGTTACCGGAGGATGTGGCATATCTTATGTTGTTGTTTACTGTTTTCCTATTTTCTGTGGGAAAAGAAAGCTTAATAAATCAGGCCTCAATGTGCCATTACACAATGCCAACAGAAGGCAGTGACCCTTCTCCTCCTTCCCCTCCCACCTAACTCAATGAGTTTGTTGTCAGCAGTATATAGGTGACCCTTTAAAGCTGTGCTTTAGGTAATTTCCTTTTTTGTTTCATTTATCCTCATGACCTGATAATATGTGAAGCAAAAAAAAAAATCTCCTGCACCCTGTCTTCATCTAGTGTCTCTCTCTTAGTGCCCCCCATCCATCACTCGGTCTGTCTTTCTTTCTTTCTCTCTCTCTCACATAGCTCCCCCCCCCAGCCATCATCCAGTCTCTTGTAGATCCCTTCCCCCACATCCATCACTCAGTCGCTCTCTCTCATAGCTTCGCCAGTCTTTGCACAGTGTCTCTCACCATTCTTACTGTACCACACCGAGATGCTGTGCTTCCTGCTCACCACGATTGGTTTACAAAGAGTTTGAGCTGCTTAGTGTAGGATGTTCATGTCAGCCTGACTATTTCAAGTCTCATGGGACTTGAAACAGGGAAATTGGCACAAACCTCCTCCATCACACAGCCCAAGCTCTTTGCAAAAAGCTGATCGTAGTGGAGTGAGGAAGCACTGAGCCCGAACTTTCAGGGCCTTGAAATCCTGGGTTCCAGAGTTCAATTTGTAGGCACCATGGTGACCTGGCACCTGGGATTTGTCTAGTCCTGGTATATATAATTTTAATGATAGTTCACAGATTAGTAATAGTAAGTCTTCAATTTTATTTGAATTCTTTCAGCACCCTAGGATTTATACTAGCCAGTCCAAGTGGTTTGCTATGCTTCAGTTTGTCAAATTGCCCTGTTATATGTTTTAGGTTCATTGAGATTTTTCAGCTCCTTTGATTTATCACCTCTTTACCTGCCTTATCAATGCTTTGCTTCTAACTTGTCAGTGCTTATGCTCTTTCCTGTTTTCTTCAGAAAGATATTTTGTAACAGCCTCACTTACCTTACCTTTAAGCCATGCTGGCAGTCGTTTAGCCTTCCTTCACTTTTTGAAAGCATGGGATACATCTGGTCTTGGCTTCCAAGATGGTATTTTAAACAATGTCCAGATCTCATGTAAACTCTTAACCTTTGCTTCTGCTCTTTTTAGTTTTTTTTTCCTAACCATTTTCCTCATTTTGTCATAGTCTCTCTTTTGAAAGTTAAATGCTAGCATAAACCTAAGCAACAATGGAGTGACTTAACAAGAAGAAAGTAAGTGTCCTTGAATGGAGCAGTCAAAGCCCTAGCCTGAATCTAATAGAAAGTCTCTGGCAAGACTTGAAGGCTGCAGTTCACAGATGATCTCCAACCAACTTTGAAAGCACTTGAGCTAGTCTATCAAGAATGGGCAAAACCTTTACGATTCCACTGTGCAGAGGTTTTGTAGACACTTGTCCTAAATGACTCATGGCTGTTATTGCAACAGAAGTGGCTTTCTCCAGGACCAAGCAGGAAGTCAGTCCTCACATATGGGTGTCATCGGCGCCGATGAAGCCCCAGCGGAGCATTTCCCCAGCTTTCTATGAAAGCCTTTGGGAATGCAGGCACGCATGCGCGGTTCCCTTCCCGCCTAAAGGTGCCATCTTACCTCAGTCTCTTTTTTTCCGAGAAGCCCACCGGACGTGTGTCCTGTCCTCCCGGTTAAAAATAGATTTTTTTCAGCGATTATTGCTATTTTTTCTCCCGGTTTGACGCCGGTTCCCCTCCCGCCGGGTTCGGTACACCGGTATTGAGCCCGATTCTTATTTTTCGGTTTTTGCCCTTCGTGGCTGGCGTTCGCGCCCTTTTTTCCATTTTTCCCTGGAAGGCCGGTCCTTTGACCTCGCGGGGACTCTTTTTTTCCCCGATGGCTTCCAATGGTTTTAAAAAGTGTGATCGGTGTAAGAAATTAATGTCTCTCACCGACACACACGACTGCTGCCTTCGGTGCCTTGGCCCTGATCACAACCCTAAGTCGTGCGGGCCATGTGAGAAGATGTCTTCCAAGGCACTCCGAAGTCGCCAGCAGCAGAAAGAAAGGCTTTTCTCGGACTCAGCCTCCGGCCGGGCCCGGACCTCGTCTGAGGCCTCGACATCTCTGGATTCCAATCCCGAGTGCCGTCCAAGCTCCTCGGACAGGGGGTCCCCCGACCGGGAACGGAATAGGAAGAAGCGGCTCGCGAGGGCGTCTTCGGAGGAGGTCCCTGGCTCCTCGAGGGCCAGGTCTAAGACCCCCGACCGTCGCCCCGGGCCCGTGGAACAAGAGAAGCCTGCCAAAGTTCCTCGCGTGGAGCCGGAGTCTGCTGGACACGTAAGCCCTGTAATCCTCGAGGACTCTCCTCCCAGAGAGCCGACGTCCGGAGGCCCGAGTCGGTGGCTGCTGTGTCTCCCGAGCTGAGTCTCAGGATGACAGCCTTGGAGAGCAGACTGTCTGCCTTCATGGAGCAGCAGTGGGCACTGTTGGCCAGCCTGTCTGGCGCATCTGCCCCGACCACAGGGACATCGACTTCGAAGTCGACCCCGGAGACCGAGCCGATCCTCGAGTCCATCATGGCTCGAAGTCGACCTCGGTCGCGGTCTCCCTCGACCTCCCGTTCGGGACCGAGGGCGTCGACGCCGGTGCCTCCGGTGTCGGGGCGGGTGCTCCAGGGCCCCGCAGGGTCGGACTCTGACTCCTCTTCGGACAAGTCCGCCTGGGAGACGGAGGACGAGGAGTCTCCTGATACGTTCAAGACTCGGTGCGTCCCTTCGGACTCACCACAGTCTGAGCCCCGGAGTAGATCCCCTCTGGAGGATACTCGGTTCTCGGAGTTTGTCCGGTATATGGCCACTGCCTTGGCTATTCTGGCGGACCCCGAGGAAGAGCCTCGAGCTGAAGAGCTCGAGGCGCTGCAGTATGACTCTCCTCCGAAGGAGGCCTTTACTGTCCTAGTTCCTCCGATGCTGGAACGGCTCCTCTTCCGTATGTGGGAGGCACCGGCCTCGGCGCCGGTTCTGAGCAAGCGAGTCGACTCAATCTATCGACTCAGAAAGAGCCCTGGTTTTCAGAAGGCACAGCTACCACACCATTCTATGGTTGTAGAATCGGCCATGCATCGTCTGAAGAGCCAGAAGATGCACTCCGCGGTGCCCCCTGGCAGGGAGGCCCAAAACCTTGATGGCATCGGTAGAAAGTGCTTCCAGGGCTCGATGCTTGCTTGCCGTGTCCAGTCGTACCAGCTATACATGGGCATGTACTTGCGGGACCTGGCCAAGGAGTTTTTTTTGTTTGTTTGTTTTTTTTAGGCATTTGATATACCACCCTTTACTTACGCATCAGAGCGGTTTACATGTGTACTAACAGGTACTTTTTATTCCCTTGTCCCCGCAGGGCTCACAATCTAAGTTGGCCGGGTTCTCTGCTGGTCTCTCCGGGGAACCCTTGCAGAGATTTAAGTCCTTGTCCTCGGGGATTCGGGACTGCTCGAAGTTCATGTCCCGCGCCGCCTACGATGGCTTAGAGGCTTCGGCCCGAGTTGCGGCAGCCGGCATCGCGGCTTGACGCCAGGCATGGCTGCAATCATCGGACCTCGAGCCATGGGTTCAGGACAAGTTGGTCGATGTCCCTTGCCGAGGTGAAAACCTTTTTGGCAAGCCCATGACCGAGAAGGCTGCTCAGCTCGAAACAGAGCACCTTACACGGACAAGGCTGTCTAGGAAGACCTCTGCCCCTTCTCATAAAAAGAAGGGCTCGGGTAAAAAGCCGACCCATTCGACCCATTCTGGACCTCAGGAACCTCAAGTTCCTAGAGAAAGAAACGTTCAAGATGCTTACTCTTGGAACACTTCTGCCCTACCTCCAGCAGGGAGATTGGCTATGCTCCTTAGATCTAAAGGATGTGTACACTCACATCCTCATTCATCCAGACCACAGAAAGTACCTCAGGTTCATTGTGGGAGGAAACCATTATCAGTACAGAGTGCTGCCTTTCGGCCTCACCTCCGCTCCCAGGGTCTTTACCAAATGCCTGGCAGTGGTGGCAGCCTACCTGAGAAATCAGGGAATCTTTGTCTTCCCCTATCTGGACGACTGGCTCATCAGAGGTCAGACGTGCCAGGAGGCCAGACAGGCCACCCTCAGGACTATTGCTCTTCTTCAAGGCCTGGGGTTTGTCATAAACTTCGCAAAGTCCACTTTGCTCCCCTCCCAGAGCTTGGAGTTCATAGGAGCAAGGCTGGACTCTCTGCTGGCAAAGGCTTTCTTGCCAGAAGACAGGGCCCAAAGGTTGGTGGCCTTGGCAAATCAGTTTCTCAGCAGGACACTGGTCTCCGCCAGGCTCTGCCTAAGGCTGCTTGGCCACATGGCTTCGACAGTACATGTGACCCCCAATGCCAGGCTCCATATGAGGCCTGCACAGTGGTGCCTTTGAACTCAGTGGTCACAGGCCACAGGCAGCCTCAGAGACAGGATAAGGGTGTCCAGACAATTTCTGAACTCCCTCAACTGGTGACTGCACCCACCCAATCTACTAAAGGGGGTGCCTTTTCAGATTCCTGGGTACACAGTGGTACTGACCACAGACGCCTCCCTGCAGGGCTGGGGAGCTCATTGTCTAGGCAAGTGCACCCAGGGTCTGTGGTCTCCTTGGGAAGCTGCACAGCAGATCAATCTCCTCGAGCTCAGAGCTATTCGATTAGCACAAAGCTTTCTCTCCTGCCCTGGCTCATCAATCTGTCCTGGTTCAGACAGACAACCAAGTAGCCATGTTTTATGTGAACAAACAGGGCGGGACTGGGTCCAGAATCCTTTGTCGGGAGGCTCAGGACCTTTGTTCATTTGCCCTCAAGCACAACATGCTCCTCAAGGCTGTGTACCTTCCAGGCCAGGACAACTTACCTGGCCGACAGGTTAAGCAGAATTCTGCAGCCCCACGAGTGGCAGCTGCATCCTTCAGTAGTTCAGAGGATCTTCCTAAAATGGGGTCTCCCTTGGGTAGATCTCTTTGCCAGCCCAATGAACAATCAACTGCCAAAGTTCTGCTCCAGGCAACCGCATCCTCTGAGAATAGCAGCAGATGCTTTTCTAATTCCATGGTCTCAGGGCCTCCTGTATGCGTTTCCTCCCACGCCCTTGGTGGCCCGAACTCTCTTCAAAATTCTTCAGGACAAGGCCTCGGTCCTGCTGGTGGCTCCCAGGTGGCCGAGACAGCCTTGGTTTCCTCTTCTGCTTCAACTGGTGGTGGATCCCCCACTGCCTCTGGGGTTGCAACCCGACCTTCTCTCACAGGAGCAGGGTTCCCTTCTGCACCCCAATCTCAAAGCTCTCAATTTGATGGCCTGGAAGCTGCGAGGGTAGTTTTGACTTCCTGGGGCCTACCTCAGGAAGTTGAGGAGGTTGTCCTTTCCTCTAGAAAACAGTCCACTAGGAAAACCTATGCTCTCAAATGGAAAAGGTTTTTTGTGTGGTGTCAGCTACGTACAGAGGATCCTTTCTCCTGTACTGTGCCAGTAGTGCTTCAGTACTTACTGCACTTATCAAATCAGGGACTTAAGTCCAATTCTGTTCGGGTCCACCTCTCAGCTCTAGCAGCTCACCACTCACTGGTGGAGGGACATTCTCTGTCAGGTCACCCCTGAGTGGGAGTTGAATGTGGTCTTGCAGCAACTGACTCGCCCACCTTTTGAGCCGATGGCTACTTGTCCACTACGCTTCCTATCCTGGAAGACACTCTTCCTGATTGCTCTTACCTCGGCTAGGCGAGTGAGTGAGCTTCAGGCCCTGGTCTGTTATAGGCCTTACACCAGGATTTATAGGAACAGGGTAGTCCTCAGGACTCATCCAAAGTTCCTCCCAAAGGTTGTCTCCTCTTTCCACCTCAATCAGGAGGTGGTTCTTCCAACATTCTTCCCTAGGCCTCATGCAAGCCAGGCTGAAGCAGTCCTGCATACCTTGGACTGTAGGAGGGGCCTTATCCTTCTACCTTGACCGTACACAGGGGCATAGGAGGGCTACTCAGCTCTTTGTATCCTTTGACCCCAATAAGTTGGGGTTGGCTGTGTCCAAGCGTACCTTGTCCATCTGGGTGGCTGACTATATCACCTGGGCTTACAAGGCGGCTGACCTTCCTTTGCAGGGTCGGGTCACAGCCCATCGTGTCAGGGCAATGGCTGCCTCAGTGGCTCATCTCCGCTCTGTGCCCTTGGTAGACATCTGCAGGGCTGCAACTTGGTCGTCAAGCCAGACCTTTGCGGCCCATTACTGTCTGGAGAGGGAGTCCTGTAGGGACAGTACTTTTGGCCAGGCAGTACTCCGGAATCTCTTTGAGGTTTAGGCAACTCCTGCCCTCTGTTGGGCTACCGGTGGAGGTTGTGTCCTTGAAAAGCCTTTCTTTGCTGCTGAGACTAGAGGGAGTACTCTTGTTCAGCCTGGGTTCCTCGGTAGCCCAGAGCTAGGGAGTCACCCATATGTGAGGACTGACTTCCTGCTTGGTCCTGGAGAAAGAGTAGTTACTCACCTGTAACAGGTGTTCTCCAGGAGCAGCAGAAATCATTCCTCATAACCCTCTCTCCTCCCCTGGGAGTTGCAGTTGTACATAGTTTATTTTTTCATTTTTGTGTGCTGTTCTTAGCTATGTCATTTGACTGAGGTAAGATGGCACCTTTAGGCGGGAAGGGAACCGCGCATGCGTGCCTGCATTCCCAAAGGCTTTCATAGAAAGCTGGGGAAATGCTCCGCTGGGGCTTCATCGGCGCCGATGACACCCATATTTATTTATTTTATTTTTATTTATTTTATAACTTTTATATACCGCGCTATTTGTTATCAGTGCGGTTTACATACAACAAGGGTGCACAGTCAGAAGTCTGTTCTGTGCTTACATTGTAACAGGAGTTTAAACTTGGAACATACATTGTAACAGGAGCATAAACTTGGAGCAACAGGGGAACTAAAAACATATGTACAAAATATGTGAGGACTGATTCCTGCTGCTCCTGGAGAACACCTGTTACAGGTGAGTAACTACTCTTTCACCAGCTATTGAGTCATGAGTTGTGAAGACTTAACACTAGAAGCCCCAAAAGAAATTTTACCTAGAAACCCCAAAGTGTGTCAATTGACGCATTATCATGACGACTGCGTTTAGCATGAAATGCAGATGTGAATTAATGTGAAGTTACTTATTTACTTTTTTACTGAAAGGGTGGTGGATGCTTGGAATGTCCTCCCGATGGAGGTGGTGGGGGCAAACACAGTGACGGAATTCAAAGTGGCCTGGGACAGACACAGTGGATCACTTTACAGCAACAAGATTAAATCTAAATAAATTGAACCATCTAATTTCTTAACAAATAGGGGGTGTCCTACATGGAGCAATGGGGGGAGGAGCGGTGGGTTCACCCCTAAACAAACAAAGAAACAAAGATATGGGGAGGGGTGCACCTGCTCCTGGTGGGTGCACCACTAAGCAAAGACATGGGAAGGGGTGCACCTACTCCTGCCATATTGCTGGGCAGACTAGATGGACCACGCTGGTCTTTATCTGCCGTCATTTACTATGTTACTATGTTATTTGTTAAATACGTGCAGTATGTGACGTCATTACATGACGTCATCGTGTGTTTGTTTGTAATGTCGGAGTAAAACTGTAAACAGTGATTGAGATGCACCACCTAGTGGGAACATGAATTTATACCTAGAAGCCCCAAAGTACGTCAATTGACGCATCCAAGACAATTGAGTGCGTCAATTGACGTAATTTGGGGCTTCTAGGTATAAATTCATTTTCTCACTAGGTGGTGCATCTGTCATTAATTTTTGATGCACATATTTGAACATCTTGACCTTGCTAACAAAGTCATGGAACATGACTGACATGGTTCTAGCAGTGGCGCTGGTATACAACTTTGAAGATGCATTTGTGTCAATTGACGCACTTTGGGGCTTCTAGTGTTAAGCAATCAGGACTTTTTGGTTTTGTATTCTTAATTTTTTAAAAATATATTTCTGTAAATGTTCTTTCATGTTGAAATTGTAGAGTGTGTTTTGCAGATGAGTGAAACAAACTCCTACTTTAGTGCATTTTGAAATGTATTTTTCACACAAGGGTGTGAAGACTTTTATAAGGCAACATACATCCACTCTGGTCTTTACTGCTTGTAAGATACCTTTGAAGACTCAGTAACTTTTAATTAAATTACCAAACTGCTCTATAATTTTGGTTTTTTAAATTCAAAGTACACAAAAAACCTCATAATTAATGAAGAAGACTTCTCCTAGTCTTCAGAAATATAAAATCTTCCAAAAACAACAATTAGGGCCAATGTAAGAGACACTGGGCCCCAATGTATTAGCTGAAGGATGAGCCTGCCCTGTTTCTGGCATCCTGACACTTTGCCTTAATTACATTGCTCAGCTTTGCCAAACAGTTGGGTACTTGGGCTTCCCATCCCAAAAGTAGCTCTGGTAGAAATGTGAAAGTAATTGAGTTGTAAAAAAGTTTGGTGTTTTTCTGTAGAATTTGGAATCTCTCTTGATCTCAAAAACTGACTATACTTGCAAACTTGGATGCCTGGGAATTTTGACTTCTAGAAATGAAAATGCAAAGGAGCCCAGCTGCTGACAGCGCAGCCTTGAGAGTGCATGAAAGCCATTGCCAAGTCAAGCTGATGCTGGGAGTGCAGCAGCCCCACATGAAGGCTGAAAAATGTGTGACAGTTTGCTGTCAGCTTTCTGCCGCTTATTTTCTGAATGGAATCGCTTTCTTAAGTTTATTTAAGAATTGTCGCCGCCTCAGTTGAGCTACAAATACAGAGCCTTCCCTATTTGTTACCCTCAATTTCCATGAGGGTGCTTTGCTTGCTGAGAGTAGCTTAACTGAAATCCGAGAAGATTACTAAAAACAGATCCCAACTGCTACTAGGCAGACAAGATCTGTGAACTGTTTCATAGTTTTCACCAATTAAATGGATATAAGATGCAGTGGAGTGACCTATTGGTCAGAGCAACAGCCTGAAAACCAGAGAAGTTAGGGTTCAAATTCTGCTTCTCCCACTGATGCTTCCTATGACCCTTGAGCAAGTAATGATGTGCCCTTTTGCTTTGGGTACAAACCTAGTGTAAATCCACAGTAATGCGCTTAGCAAATTGGCCTCTTTGAGAATAATGGGGCTTGCATTAACTAAGATGTGTTAACTCACATTAATGCATGTTATGTTAATGCAGATTAGTAAATTGGGCTATTAGATTTATTTATTTAATTTTATTTATTTTATTTAACATTTCTTATATACTGCCTTTCATGATATCAAGGCGGTTTACATTGAACAAACTGAAATTACATTGAACAGGGCATTATAACTTGGAGATAACTATTTTACAGGGAACATGGGCTATGGAGGGTTAAGTGGCTTGCCCAAGACCACAAGGAGCACCTGTGGGACTAGAAACCCCAGTCCTTCCGGCCCAAGGTTGCTGTCCTCTAGTGGGATTTGAACCCCCGACCCTCTGGCCTGAAGTACCTTGCCCCAACCACTAGGCCACTCCTCCGCTGTAAGCTGCCTTCTTTCAGTGAAATACCTACTGCAGTAGAATGTTACTTTGTGCTGCCAATGAAAAGGCATGTGCTAAAATTAAATATAGCTAACTTGTCTTTATTTCATGGCCATTTTGGCTTGTCATTTGAAGTACCATCCCCTGTACATCTGGATCCTCTGAATAGCTATCCTCCTCTTTTGACACTCAGTACATAGTTGATACAAAACCACTACAAGTTGATGTTATTGATATAATGATGGAGAATACCTAAGAATTAATATTAAGACATAAACGTTGCATACCATATAGAGTTTTTTTTAACCTTCTCTAATTTCTAGCAAGACCCATAAATTAATGAAAATTTGTTCCTGTGATTTTTGATGTCCCCCCTATTCCCTCAGTCATACTTTGATTTTCCAGTCATTGCTTTTATATGTTAACAAAATGACTATAGAAAGCCAGTTAATTTTGTGTGTGTATTTTCTTTCTGTTTGTGTACAGAAGTTGAAAAAGGATCCCTATGTTGCTACTCTGATAGGGTTCTCCAAAGTTACAAATTATATTTTTGATACTTTTCGAGGAAGTGACGCTTTAGCTCAACACCGACCTCCACAAGAAATGGCAGATTTTCTTAGTGATGCTATTCCAGGGCTGAAAATAAATCAACAGGAGGAACCTGGCTTTGAAGTAATTACACGGGTAAGGACATTGGGTTCTGCTGACGGAAACCTCTCTTTGACTATTTATTTAAAAGCAGCTTCTCACTCACAGAATGGTGGGGTGAAGAGCTGTTCTAACATTATGCAATTGTAGTTCTGCATTATGGTTCTATATGATCATAAAAGGACAATCAATATTGGGTGAGAGATTCTGTGTGGGTAAACTAATATTTACCCGTGGAGAAAGCACCTTTGCAAATCCCTCTTCCTCAACAGTGTGAGGTGCTGGCTGTATCCCTGGAAAAACACATATGGCGGAGGGGGAAGGGTTTTTTGTTGTTTGCCCTCAGAGACTTTATTTATTTATTTAGTAAACATTTGTATACCGCTGCTTCCTACGATCAGTAGCGGTTTACTTTACAGAATCATAATGCATTGTACAGTACATTGAGATTTTTCAGATTTACATTTTGATTAGTCAATGATTTACGTAACACGGGATAATCAGTTGGATGCAATATACATTTGATTGTAGCACACAGATCTGGGTATACATTTGATTACACTAGGTTGGGAGGGTCCCCATATATACAATTTATACAGAGTTATTTGCCAAAGAGTACAAGCTATACATGAATACATGCTAGTAGACTTTACGCCGCCGTGGGAGGCAGAGGTCATCTGGTTGAGGTAGGGTATTTATACATCTTGGGCAAAGCAGCACATATTCAACTACAGCAACAAAATGAGCTGTTGAGTCTGCCATCTCCTGCTAACCCTGTGGATATTTGTTAATGTTATGACTATCCCCCTGAGTTTTCTTGGCAAGGTGCTGCCAGAAGTAGATTGCCAGGCTTTTCTTCCATGCGGTAGGCTTAGAAACGCTGGTCTGGAACTGCACCAGGAATAAAATTGGTCTGACTAGAGGGTACTAATTGTCCTTATCTGCCATGCTATTCTATGTTTGTTTGTTTTTAAGTATTCTTTCCATGAGCACAAGGTTTTAAAATCACGATTACATAGCTAAACAAAGCGATGCTTCCTGTTATCACTTCTCTTGAATTGGGTCTCATCTTTATCATACTTTAACTTAGAGCAATACCAAAAAAGGATAAGAAACCACAAAACAACCCCCATTATCATAATTATTTTTACTCCCGCTTTCATGCCCCACTCCTCTGCCCCTGTAAATCAAAAAGAAACTTCCCAGCTAAATCGAGGAAAGAATCTATAATCTCCGGGAACAAGCAGTAATGTAGTCTTCACATATGAGTATCGCCGGTACCGACGGAGCCTGCGCGGGAACGCTCCCCAGCGTCCAATAGGAAAGCTTTTGGGAGCATCCCATAGCGCCTGCGTGCTGCCTTCCCGCCTTTCCCAACTGTCCCTCTCCAGTTCTTCATTTTCCGCGGAGCCGACAGGTTGCACATCCTGTCACCGCAGAAAATATTCCCTTTTATTATTCTTTTTTGTGGTCGCGTCTGCCTTCCCTCGACGCTACACCGGTACCACCGGTTCTTCTTTCTTTTTTCTTTAAAAAAAAAAATCTCTTCTTCTGGAGTCTTTTCCAGGTATTGTCTCCTCAGGTGCCACGCGCCATTATGGGAACTAGGCCCAACTTTTCCTTTAAAATGGAAAAACCCACTTTGGGTTTTAAAAAGTGTTCCAAGTGTGGCGGTACCATCTCCGTCACCGACACCCTTGAGTGGTGCCTCAAATGTTTAGGTCCTGACCACTCTATTTCGGAGTGTGTTGCCTGTGGGATGATGTCGAAGAGGGGCCGGCAAAACCGAGCTGCTAAACTTAGCACCCTTTTTCCCTCCGATGCAGCATCTGTGGCATCGACATCTTCCAGGGCTTCATCTTCCTCCCATGGATCTCAGGTAGCTAAACATAAATCTGGCCGGTCCTCAAAGGGTAGATCTCCTAAGCATCGAGATGCCTCTGGCGTTGCCCTTGAGGGACTTGTACCGGCAAAATTGCCCCAGTGGGTGGCTTCGGCTTCCAAAGCACTAACGGGGCTCCAGGATGTTCTTGAGGCCTCAACCTCGGCAGAACTACTGGTGCCATGCTCTGAGGTACCGGCTGCTTCATCCGGTACCGATACCCAAGCATCGGCAGCGTCGATAGACCAGAGATTCTTGGCTATTGAACGCAGTTTGGTGGCTCTTCTCACGGCCTCGATGCCCTTGAAACCGCTTCAGACAATTCAACCAGTACTGCGATACCGACTGCATCGACATTGGCAGGTATTCTACCGGGACCGAGTCATGCTTATCCATCCAGTATCGATAAGTCTGTACCGGACCCCTCCGATGCCAACTTCGATCGGTACCGGTATTGTGCCTTGCACGATCACCCGGATTGGAGATACTTTGAATCCTCGGATGAGTCTGAAGACTCTGAAAGCTCTGCCGATACCAGAGTACTTCTTCCTGAGGATTCTTCTTCTCCTCAACGTAGGATGTCTCCTCCAGAAGATATGTCCTTTCAGGATTTTATCCGAGATGTGGCTCAAGGTCTTTCCATCACAGTGGCTCCTGAAAAAGAGCCTAGGGCAAAGGAATTGTAAATCCTGTGATACACTAAAGCTCCCAAGGAGGCAGCTACCTTACCTATTCATGAGATCTTGCATGATCTCATGTTAAGGATGTGGGAAACACCTCTAACCACTTCTCCTCACTCTCGAAGGCTCGACACCATGTATCGAGTTCCTCCTTGTCCTGGATTTCAAAAGACTCAGCTACCACACCATTCCATGGTGGTGGAATCAGCTATTAGAAGGATCAAGAGTGCAAATAGACATGCATCTAATCCTCCAGGACGTGAGTGTAGGACTCTTGACGCCTTTGGACGTCGAATTTTCCAGGCTTCCATGCTTTCTGCTAGGATCATTTCCTATATATTATATATGGGAATGTTCCTTAAGGAGGTCACGGGAGATTTAGAGCTTATGAGCCCTCTCCTTCCTGATGATAAGAGGCAGGATTACCGTGCCCTTGTCAAACATGCTCAGGATGTTTCCAAGTTTGTAAATCGTGCAGCCTTTGACTGCTTTGAGTGCATAAGCAGAACCTCTGCTGTTGCCATAGGTGCACGTAGGATTGCCTGGCTCCAGGCATCTGACTTGGAACTTTGGGTACAGGATAAACTGGGGAATATTCCTTGCACAGGAGAGAATCTCTTTGGCAAGAATTGGCAGGAAAAAGCTAATGAGATAGATGCTGACAATGTCACCTTGGATAGATTGTCTAAATCTACAGCTGATCCTGCAAGGAAAAAAACCTACAAGAAACCATTCTTCAGTAAGAAGAAGAAGTTTTACCCCTCCTATACCCAGCAGGGGCATCGCTTAGGTCAGTCTGCCCAAAAGGGACAGCAGCAACAACCTAGGCAAAGAAAAACAAAAGCTGCTAAGCCTCAACCGGCTCAGCAGGCTCAGCCTCCACAATGAGAGAGGGGTACAAGATTCATTTCCTCAGCATGCCCCCTCCTACAATGGTAAGACAGTTCAATTCTCAGACCTCTCTCAACGCCCAGTTAGGTCAAGAGGTCACTTTGCTTCTTGCCCGGGGGCAATAGAAGAGGTACCCAGTCTCCAACAGGGTGCAGGGTTCTACTCCCCCTATTTCCTTATTCCAAAGAAAACAGGACACAGACCCATTTTGGACCTCAGAGAATTGAACAAATTCCTGTTCAAAGAGAAATTTAAAATGATTTCTCTAGGAACTCTGCTGCCATACCTTCAGAGTCAGTATTGGCTTTGTTCTCTAGATCCCAAGGATGCGTACACTCATGTTCTCATCCATCCAACTCATCGAAAATTACTTCGCTTTCTATTTCAAGGGCAGCACTACCAATAGAGGGTTCTTCCTTTTGGCCTGGCTTCTGCACCAAGGGTGTTCACAAAATGCATGGCTGTGGTGGCAGCATTTCTTCGCACCCTGGGAATATTCGTCTTCCCTTACTTAGATGACTGGCTCATTCGAGCCCCTTCAGAGCCAGAGGCCAGGATTTCTCTCTCTTGCACAATGTGCATCCTTCAGTATTTGGGACTTGTCATAAACTTCCCAAAATCCAAACTTGCTCCCACTCAGTCTCTAGAGTTTATAGGAGCTCTGCTGGATACCAGACAAACAAGGGCCTACCTTCCACAGCCCCGCTGCCTTCACATTGTGCAGTTAGCTTCCCAAGCAGTGCTAAAGCCTCACCTCACTGCTCAGGAAATGTTACAATTGCTAGGCCACATGGCATCCACAGTGCATGTGGTTCCTTTATCCACTCAATGGACTCAGGCATCAGGGTGCCTGTCCGACAAAATAACAAACTCAGATCATTTTATTTTGTCCTTTCAATGGTGGCAGTCACCCCAAAACCTTTTGGTGGGGTCCCCTTTCCAACAACCCCCACCCCAAGCCACTCTGAAAACAGATGTCTCACAGGTGGGTTGGGGAGCCCACCTGCAAGGCCTCTCTACCCAGAGTACCTGGACTCTACAGGAGACCTATCTACACATCAATCTCCTGGATCTCCGAGCAACCTTCCTTGTTCTTCGAGTATTCCATACTAAACTGCCGAATCTGAGGCGCGCCCGCGCCTTGCGGGCCCGTGCCTGAGGGCCTCGCCAGAGGGCCCTTTGGCGTGGCCCTTAGGCGTTGGTCCGTGGCGTCTGTATTTGTTATAGTTTCCAGCGGGTATGGCCTTTGGTCGAGGTATGGTGGTATGGACAGTTTCCACCCCTTCTAGATCGTATGTAAGGGAATGTAACCTATCCTGTGTCTGTTTTATGTAGTTATCCTACGCATGTAATGTAATGTAATGTACTCCCTGCGTTTTACTACTGCTTTGATTGTATGAAAAGTGGTATATGTTGTATATGTTGTAGTCTCCTATGTTTACACTTGTATTGTATTGTTATGTGACCGCTTTGATTGAAGGAAAAGGCGGAATACAAATCTGTTTAAATAAATAAATAAATAAATACCCAGCTCAGCTACAAGACACTCCTAGTTCAAACGGACAATCAAGTAGCCATGTTTTATGTGAACAGGCAGGGCGGAACAGGCTCTCTGTCGCTATGCAACGAAGCTTTGCGACTATGGGCCCTCGCCAGAGAGCATCAGATTCATCTCTTTGCGGTGTATCTTCTAGGCATTCAAAATTCTTGGGCAGACAGACTCAGTCGAGTTCTGCTTCCACACGAATGGTCTCTCCATGCAGACCAGGTGGCCAACATTTTCCAAATTTGGGGAACCCTGGACATAGACCTCTTCGCAAGTCCGCTGAATGCCAAACTTCCCCGGTTCTGTTCCAGAATTCCGGCTCAGGGTTGTCAGGCCAGGGATGCTTTCCTCCTCCATTGGGGCCAGGACGTCCTGTATGCCTTTCCACCCATTCCCCTAATTCCCAAAACCCTATTCAAGCTTCAGAGAGACAGAGGTCATATGATTCTCATAACTCCACATTGGCCACGGCAAATGTGGTACCCTCTGCTCCTACACCTCTCTCAAGCTCTGCCTCTGGAGTTAGGATCTGCTCCAGATCTCCTTTCTCAGGAAGACGGGATGCTGTAGCATCCCAGTCCTCAGTCTCTCCATCTCAGGGCCTGGTTGCTGAAAGCCTAGAACTTCATAGTCTTAACCTTTCTCAGCAGGAAAAGGATATCCTCTATGCTTCCAGGAAACCTTCCACAAGATGCTCTTATGCTTTCAAGTGGAAAAGGTTTACCATATGGTGCTCGCAGAAGGGTCTTGACCCTCTTGCGATACCTCTGGAATCATTACTGGAGTATCTCCTTCATTTGTCTAATAGAGGGCTTAAGACCAATTCAGTGAGAGTTCATTTGAGTGCTATTGCAACTTCTTTCAGGCCTCTAAATGGACAACCTATTTCCTTTCATAGCGAGATTTATGAGAGGCCTTCTTTTAAGCCTCCCGTTAAGCCATCACCGGTGGCATGGGACTTAAATCTGGTTCTTGGGCAGCTTATGAAGCCGCCTTTTGAACCATTAGCTACTACCTAGACCTAGATTGGCCACTGTTGGAAACAGGATATGGGGCTTGATGGACCTTGGTCTGACCCAGTATGGCATATCTTATGTTCTTATGTACCTCTTTGAAATTCCTTTCCTGGAAGGTCATCTTTCTTATTGCAATCACATCAGCACGTCGCATCAGTGAATTGTAAGCATTGGTGGCTGATCCTCCTTATACAAGGTTTCATCATGATAAGGTAGTCCTTAGGACTCATCCACACTTTATGCCAAAGGTGGTGTCACCTTTTCATTTAAACCAAGCGATTTACCTTCCTGTATTCTTCCCAAGGCCTCATGCCTCAAATGCAGAAAGGAATCTTCATACTTTGGATTGTAAAAGGGCCCTGGCCTTTTACTTACAAAGGACGCAGCAACATAGGAAGTCCTCTCAACTTTTTGTTGCTTTTGATCCTAGTCATTTGGGACTTCCAGTCTCCAAAAGAACACTGTCCAACTAGATTGCACAGTGTATATCTTTTGCCTATGAGAGTAAAAACCTTTCTCTGGAAGGCCATGTCACAGCTCACAATGTGAGAGCCATGGCAACCTCTATGGCTCATCTTCACTTTGTGTCTATCGACGACATCTGTTGAGCAGCTACTTGGGCCTCGGTTCATACCTTCATAGCCCATTACTGCTTAGACAAGGACTCCCGCCGGGATGCCTTGTTTGGTCAGGCTGTTCTTCAACACCTGTTCCATACTTAATCAACTCCTACCCGCCATCCCTGGTAGGATGCCAGAGATCCATGGGGGGAAGTGGAGCCCTTTCACAAGGGCACACAACCTCTGGGGTTTTCTCCCTGGCATCTGCAGCTAGGGAGTCCCCATATGTGAAGACTACATTCCTGCTTCTTCCTGGAGATAGCATAGTTACTCACCTGTAACAGGTGATCTCCGGGAACAGCAGGAATTTAGTCTTCACAACCCACCCACCTCCCCTAGGAGTTGTATCTCTCTATCTCTCTCTCTCTTTCTTTCCCTCTCTCTTTGTCTCAGCTTTAAACTCTACTGGAAAGGGACAGTTGGGAAAGGCGGGAAGGCAGCACGCAGGCGCTGTGGGATGCTCCCAAAAGCTTTCCTATTGGACGCTGGGAGCGTTCCTGCGCAGGCTCCGTCGATACCGACGATACTCATATGTGAATACTAAATTCCTGCTGTTCCCGGAGATCACCTGTTACAGGTGAGTAACTATGCTTTCCACACCTGAGTGATAGTAAGGGCCTGGTTATCACATGCACAGTCAATTGAATCGGTCAAACATTGGGGAACTTTTAACTTCTGCCCCCAAAAGCTTTACAATATAAGTGAGAACTTTAGACTAGGGGAGACCCAGATGCTTTTTCAGTCATCCTTACAGTGCCTTAGTATTGCAGACTAAAACTGAAATGGGGATCTTAGGAAAATTTTCACAAAGTTGCAGCTAAAGATTCACCCAATTTAGGAAACCAAAATTTGGATACTTAGATTGCAGCCTACCATTTGGCCACCATTAGCATTTAATCTTAGCTTTCTAGTGTTGGAAATCAATGCAAAGAAGCTAAATCCACTGGTTTCCACTCCAACATTACTTGTGCAGCTGCAGAGATGTGTAAATTCCCCTAAGGGATCTAGCCTCTTGTCTTTCTATTTGGCTGGCTATATCCTGTTGCAAATTGACCCCCAGGTGACTTGCCCACATTCACAATAAACCAGATTTGAACTTTGGTCTCCTGGTTCCTTTAGCTCTCTGCGACCAAGCAGGAAGTCGGTCCTCACATATGGGTGATGTCACCGACGAAGCTCACGCGGGAACTCTTCCCAACTTCCAAAGGAAGCTTGTGGAAGGTGCACCATGCATGCATATCGGTCTTCCTGCCCAAAGGAACCATCTTTTCCTTGGTCTTTTTCTGCAGAGCCCTTCAGATGTCGTCTGTATCCCGGAATTAGATTGAGTTTATTTTTAATAATTTTTCTTTTTTGGTTTGCGTGGTTTTTTTTGCATCTTCCTGCTGACTCTGGGGACATCGGTGCCTCGGCACCTTGTTTTCTCAGGGTTTTTTCTTTTTCCCTTTTTTTGGTGTGGGGGATTTTTCCTCACGCACCCTTGTCGGTGAGGACGTTGGAATCCTTTGACTTGGGGGAAGCCATCTTCCCTACCATGTCAAAACCGGCCAGCGGCTTCAAGAAGTTCTCTGTGTGGCTGGACCATTTCCATCAGGGACTGCCACAGCTGATGCTTTCAATGCCTTTGGCCCAGCCCACTAGCCCTCTGACTGCGCTCTCTGCTTGCAGATGACGTGCAAGGAGCTCAAGAACTGAGAACGGCAGCGGGAATCGCTGAACAGTTCTAAGGTGTCTACATTGTCCCTGGCATCGATGCCTTCAAAGGCCCCTACCGAGGCTTTGGCTCTACACGGCAGCTGGGCCCATTTAGAGTCGAGGAATTGCGGTGCACTGGATCGGCATCTCTCCTTTGATAAGGAGCACACCCAGAAGGACTGGACTTCAGCTCATTGGCATCAAAGGGCCATGGGCATCGGCATTTGAGCCTTCTGTGCAATTCCAAGGGTGAGAGCTGGGAGCAGCCATCCAAGCTGCCTTGGCGGAAGGAGTTGCCTCCAGAGGCCCTGGAGATCTGGTGTAGAACTCCTGAGGCTGTGACCATCGAGGAGTCCCCGCTGAGGGAACTAGCATTGGCACTGAAGGCTGCGGTGCCTACTCTGGCTGTGGCGGAGACTTCTCTTCACGCGGAGCGGATGCAGGTCCTTGAGCATAGCTTTTCTGGGTTTATGGCCTAGCAAGCTGCCAGAGCCCCGGTGACCTTGGGTTCTTCAACACCGGTGATGGCTCCATTCATGGTGGGTGCCTCACCTGCAGAGATGCAGCCCATTCTGGAGGTGCTCTCTCAGACGGTTCTTGCGAGCACTCAAGCTCCCTCTCCGTGCAGCGGGTGTCCCCCTTGAGTGCATTGGGTTTGGACAGGTGAGAGCCGAGGACTCCTTTGATTCCACCCAAGCGCCATCGGCATGGTCCCCGTTCCTTTCGGTACTTTAAGGTCCTGTCAGACTCGGACTGGGAGACTAAGGAGGAATCTCTGGAGACTATCCATCACCAAGTTGTCCCCTCTGATCCCTCACCTCGCACGAACAGAGAAAGTCGTTCCCCCCCCCCCCCCCCCGAGGATCTATCCCTTCCTCAACGTCCTGCGGGTCATGGAGAAGGCTTTGCTCATCAGCATCGAGGTGGAGGAAGAGCCTTGGGTGGAGGAGTTGTAAATCCTCCAGTACTCGACTTCCCGTAAAGAAGCCATTATGGTTCTAGTCCACCTAGACGAGTTTGATAAAAAGTGCTACCAAGGCTCGATGCTGGTAGCCTGGATCCAGGCATATCAGTTATACATAGGCATGTACCTGCGTGACCTAGCAAGGGATCTTGCTGGATTCTCCACTGGGGTCTCAGGTGAACACCTTTACCACTTCTACAACTGGTGGGGAGAACAAAGGAGTGCTCCAAGTACATCACCCGGGTGACCTACTTTGCATTTGAGTCTGTGTCCAGGGTGGCTGCGGTGGGCATCTGTGCCCGCTGCCTGGCATGGCTACAGTCCTCTGACTTAGAACAATGGGTTCAGGATGTTGGCCGATGTCCCATATCGGGGAGAGAACCTCTTCGACAAACCCATGGCAGACAAGGTCGAAGAGTTGGAAACTGAGCAGCTCACAATGACCAGGCTCTCGCGAAAGACCACTGACCCTTCCAGGAGAAAGGCCTCCGGGAAGAAGCACTTTTACCCTAAAAAGAAAAAAGGCCTATGTACTTATCCCAGTACTACTTGTACCAGCCGCCCCAACAGGGGCAACAGCCTAAGGGTCAAAACCAGAGGCAGCCGCGCAAACCTAAAGCCCTCAAACCTCAACCAGCGCTGCAGCCCCAACCAGGTGGGGGCTTTTGACTCTTGGCTACAGACCATGGCCCTTCTTCCCATGCCAGCCTCCGTTCTGCCACAGGTGAGGGGGCGCTTGATATATTTTGCACACGGTGGCCCAGCATAACAACAGATGCCTAGGCATTGCAGGTGGTCTGTGATGGCTACCTGTTGCACTTTGATCAATTTCCCCCACCTTTCCAGGGGAGTACCCTCTCAAGCATCACTATCGCCTGCTACTCCAACTAGAGGTTCAGACCCTCTTGAAAGCGTGGGTGGTGGAACTTGTTTCACCATCCCAAACACGACAGGATTTCTACTCTCACTACTTCCTGGTTCCCAAGGAAGCCTTCTTGGTTCTCCAACCCTTCTTGGATCAGAACCCACACATGAAGGAGCCATACTGGACTTGGTGCTTACCAATGGTGAAAGTGTTTCGGATGTTATAGTGGGAGATCATTTTGAATCCAGTGATCACCAGATGGTGTGGTTCAGTATTAGGACTAGGGCACCATTGGTAAGCACCAAGTCCAGTTGCCTGAATAATCACTTCTTAGTGAAGAAGTTCAAGATGGTATCCGTTTGTATCAAAGGGAAAATTGTCTGTGCTCCTTGGATCTCAAGGACGCATACACATGCATACACACACATCCTCATCCACTCTCATCACTATCATTTACCTCTGCTTTATGCTCAGCGGATGGCACTATCCATATTGGGTTCTACCCTTCAGTCTTGCCTCCGCCCCAAGAGTCTTCATGAAATGTCTTGCGGTCATTGCCACTTTTCTCCGGATCCTGGACTGTGTCTTCCCCTACCTGGATGACTGATTGGTCAAAGGCGGGATGCCGGATGGAGTCTGTCATTCCGCACAGTGTAACATTCACATACTGGAACAGCTGAGCTTTGTCATCAACTACCCAAAGTCCCACCTGCAAACCTCTAAGCGCCTCGAGTTCATTGGAGCTCTCTTTGATACCACTCTAGCTCGAGCTTCCCTTCCAACGGACAGGGCACAATGCATAGTTACTGTGGCAAGGCATGTTCAACCTCCACAGTCCATATTATCCCCTCAGCCTGACTTCAGGTGTGTCAGACGCAATGGACTCTGCACACAGTGATGTCAGTGACCCCACCGTTCCAAGAGTCCCTTTCCTGCTTGCGGTGCTTCCTTTCTAGGCCCTGATGATGAATGCCTCCAAACTTGGCTGGGGAGCACATCAAGATGGCCTGTCCACAAAGGGCCTCTGGATGGCTGGGGAAAGCCACCATCAGATCAAGTTCTTGGAGCTTCTGACCATTGTCAATGCTGCCTCAGTGTTTCAGCAACAGCTCTCCAACCAGGTCGTCCTCATACAGACTGACAACCTTGTGGCCATGTTCTACATCAACAAGCAGGGCGGCATGGGATCCTACTTCTCTGCTGGGAGGCAGTCCACCTCTGGAGGTTTTTCATCTCGCACGGTATGCTCCTCAGAGCAGTATACCTGCCAGGGGAGCTCAAAATCCTGGTTGATCGTTTCAGCCGGGTTCTTCAGCGACACGAATGATCTCTGAACAAGCAGGTTACCAACTGCATCTTCCGAATGTGGGGCACGCCATTACTCGACCTCTTTGCCCCTTGCAACTCCAAGCTCCTGCTGTTTTGCTCCAGAGTGCCATGCCTGAATTGCTTGGCTTCCGATGCTTTCCTCCTTGGTTGGAGCGAGGGTCTTCTCTATGCCTACCTGCCGACTCCTCTGGTGGGAAGGTGCTCTTCAAATTGCAAATGGACGGTGTTACCATGACCTTATTGCGCCGCACTGGCCAAGGCAACCCTGGTTTCCACTTCTGCTCTGCTTGTCTCAGCGGCAACTGCTTCACCTGGTGTGTCCCCCGAACCTGATCTTGCAGGACAACGGGACTCTGCTTCACCCCAACCTCTCGTCTCTTGCGCTAACAGCTTGGATGCTGAGTGGATAGACTCGTGGAACAACGCTTACCGCAGGACGTGGAAAATATACTCCTTGCGTCGTGTAAGGACTCGTTGCAGCGGGCCTTCAAGTGGTGCAGGTTCTCCATGTAGTGTCAGAGCAAGTCTCTGGACTCCTACTCCTGCTTTGTAGAGTCAGTTTTGTCCTATCTTCTGCACCTGTCTAATTCTAATTTTCTGGCCGTTGGGAGTGGGCAAAAAGCTGACATATGCCTATGCTCGGAACACCATGAATTCTGAGGCTTTTTTCCTTCTCTTTGAAGTTGCATGATGTAATAAGCCTGGGATGAAATGTTTGTCTATATAGTGGAGTGATTTTTTTTTCTCTTACCTATCTAATTCTGGCCTCCAGTCCAACTTGATCGGATTGCACCTCAATGCTGTAGCCACTTATCGGCTCACCCCTTATTGGGTCGCTTTATGCAGGACCTCCTACTATCTTGTTGTCCCATTAAACCACCCCCAGTGGTGTGAGACCTTAATGTGGTGCTTGGGCAGTTCCTCGCACCTCCCTTTGAGCCGCTGAGCTCCTGTCCCCTCAAATTCCTTACCTGAAAGATCATTTTTCTGGTGGCGCTCACTTCTGTGTGCAGTGTCAGCAAATTGCAAGCGCTGGTAGCGTACCCACCATATACCAGGTTTCATATGAACAATCAGTCAGTGGTTCTACCCATCTTCTTCCCAAGGCCTCATGCAAACAGGGCTGCAGCCTCGCTGCACACCTTGCACTGTAAGAGAACTCTGGCTTTCTATCTGGAGAGGATGAAAGCCCATCGCCAGTCCTCCCAGCTCTTTGTCTCCTTCAACCCCAACAAGCTGGGTGTGGCGGTATGAAAAGCACCCTATCCATTTGGGTGGTGGAATGCATCTCCTTCGCTTGCATTCAGGCTGGGTTGCTTTGGAATGTCATGTCACAGCACACAATGTCCTTGCCGTGGCCTAGTCTGTGGCCAACCTCTGCTCTGTTTCCGTGGCAAATTTCTGTAGGGCTGCTACATGGTCTTCAGTCCGCACTTTCACAGCCCATTACTGTCTGGATGGAGATTCCTGGCATGACAGCAACTTCAGCCAAGCTGTACTCCGGCACGTCTTTGAGGATTGAAGCATCTCCTTCCCACCGACCCTTCTGTCCGTCCAGGCTACCATAGAGTTGATCTGATGTTGATGTCCCTGCTGGACGCTGATTCTCTGAACCTCTCAGCAATTGCTCATGCTGTTTTCGATTCATTTTTTCTGGTTGCCTCATTGAGCTTTTTCGGTAGCCTGTAGCTTGGGCATCTCATATGTGAAGACTGACTTCCTGCTTGGTCCCAGAGAAAGTGTTGCTATTTACCTATAGCAGGTGTTCTCTGGGATCAGCAGGAATCAGTCCTCACTACCCTTCCTCTTACTCATAGAGTTGTTTTTTCCATTTTTGGCTTGATTAAGCTATGTCGTCACACTGAGAAATTTTGCATCCTATAGCAGGGAAGGCCACCTCAGAATTTAAAAAAATTGGAGAATTTTATGTTCTGATTTGTAGATGTTCCTTTAATGCAGGAGGGTGCCAAACTTGTCTGGTCACAAGAGCCATTTAAGTCAAAACATTTGACTTGGTGTGCTGTACTCTTCTCATTTTAAAAGTGTGAATTAGATTTCTCCTCCTTCGCCTGTCATGTGGATGGCTCTCTTCATCCCCCACCCTTTGGATCTTTTCTCTTGATTTCCTAAATGTGAAGGAGTGTAGGTAGGGGATGGAGTTAATTGGCACCCAATACTTATGATTGGCTGTTTCCACCTGCACTTTTTCACAACTTGCTCTTGGCTGTTATCAGCACCGATGAGTTGGCAACAATAGACCAGTGATAAAAGCATCATGGACCATATCTTCGACACCCGTGTTTTAATGCCTGATCAGATTATGATGCTGGTTATTGAGGTATAAATGCCTCTGCCTCTTTTCATAATATATGCAGAACTTAGAGGAACCGAGGAAAAATATGAAATTTTAATACTACTCAGATAAAATTGCTTGAGTTTTCTTGGTTTAAAAATACTTGAAACTATTCAAAGAAAGGTGTCATTGTGGATGAAAATGAAGTATGAGCACAAAAAAAATAAGCAGCTGTGGATTTTGTATGTTTTTTTTTTTTTGTAAAGTATTGAAAATGTTTTACAGAGCTTATTTGAATGCAACTTTTTTCTGGGTTAAATTGCTTGTAAAGCTGTACTAATGTTGTTAATTTTACCTATGTGCAATTTTACAATTCAGTGTTTTGCTCATTATAGAAAGGGATGTCATTTGTATGTTATTAAGTCCCTTGCAGCTGCTTGCAATAATAATTAGCTCAGATTGGCAGGTTAAAACAAACTGCCACAGATACTGTTATGTAAATTTAAATGCATGTTATGTATTTTAGATTGACTTAGGAGATCGCCTTACAGTTCAGCGGAGAGAGCCAGTATCTGTTAAAGAGTGGACTCAGAATATGGATGCAGAAGGGAGGATCTTGAATGTTGATCGTATGAAGAAAATGATATTCAAAGGGGTAACTTAAATCTCATTAATGACTTCTTTGTAAAAGCATCTTTTTCCATTATACTTAGGGAATCTTTTTTTAAAATTGCTAAATATTGGAAAATGAGCTTGATGAAAATTAGTTTTGTTGTATTTCTATGAGACAGTTTAAATAAGAATCAATACAACAGAATCTGTTTACTAAAGCATGTTTACCCTGATGTAAACATTAATGTCTAAAATGCCTACAGTACATTAACATAGGAACCAGTGAAAGGGCCGACTATAAATCATTTTTAAATAAACCTGAATAGGGAGAATGACAGGGAGATGACGTATTCTGTGAGGACAAGCAGGATAGCAAGCCCTCATGTATGGGTAGCATCATCTGATGGAGCCTGCATGGAGAGAGTTGTATCTTAAAGCTCTCTAGTTTTCAAAGCTTTTCAGAGCATTATATAATGCTTGATACATTCATGTGGGTCACCTCAGCTTTACCTTTTTCTTGGGACCCATAGGAAATATTCTGGCACTTTTCCGTGCATATGAGGACAGTCTTCATTATAAAGCATATAAGGACAGACTTAAAGATCTTATTCCTAATCGTCCCTCCAGGCCAGTCCAATATGTATGGGTTTTCTCCGCCCACCAGCAACTGAGGACGGAATATGACAGAATTCTGATGTCACCTTACAAGAACTCCCCTTTCAGCTCCAGAATCCAGTCTTTCAGTCCTCAGCAGCTGGGGGAAGACCTTTGTGTAGTGGACTCCACTGAAAGGATGATTTTTTTTTATTTTATATATTTCCTAAGGAATTTCTAAGGAAAGTTTCAAAGAGCATAAGAAGAAAGCTTGCTTGATGTTGCTGGGGTCCTTCACCTGCAGAGAAAGCTGTGTGGGTGATGAGGGGCTGACCGTGCGGTGGGCCTGCCTGGTCCCTGCCTCTAGCAGAGGCACAAGGGAAGCCAGGGATTAGATTACCTGGGTGCCCCAGGTCCCTTCCCCCCTCCGTGAGATACTCCACAAACCTTGTGTGCCACAGGCGGCTGGACATCCTTGGCCTTGGTGGTGCTGTATACCTGTGACAGGTGGGCCAATAAAGTGAAAAAAACAAACAAATCAAAGACCGAGCCGGAGTAGCGGCAATAGAGGCACTGGGGCTCGAGTTTGGCGATGAGTTGTGGGGCAGTTCGTCTGTCAGGTCCTGCTTTCGGCAACAACGGGTTTTTATTTGGGCCTGGCCTGTTCCTTGCTCTCCACGGAGTACGTGTCTCACCAACGTGTGGCTCCCTGACGCAGTCATTGGCTTCTGCGCAGTTCTTGTCGGCAGCTTAGTGCAGGTGCTTTTAGCAGTGGGTGAAGTAGTTGCACCGATAGCAATAGCATGGTTATGCCTTAAGACTGGGAGAGAAAAAACACAAAAAGCGAGTGTTTTGTGGTGGTCACAGGTGCTTTATTACTTCAACAAAAACCCCAACGCGTTTCGGCCGTAGCCGCCTTCAGGGGGCTAGAAACTGCAAATGGCCGAAACGCGTTGGGGTTTTTGTTGAAGTAACAAAGCACCTGTGACCACCAAATACCACTTGATTTTTGTGTTTTTCCTGGTTTTCTGCGAGGGTTTGCTCCTCTTGTGTTTCCCCTGAAGACTGGGAGAGGCCATCGGGGAATTCAGGGAATCTATAGGAGGCTGTGGTTTTGGCAGAAACCACGGCCATTTCGGCTTCAGCGGCCATTTCACTTTCCCAATCAGGAAAACAAGGAAAGAAGAAAAGCAAAAAGCAGGAAACTCACAAGTTTGCTTCTCCGGAGCCCACAACGCCTACTCCTGAGGTATTGGAACCTCTTTTCACCGGATTTTATTTTAGCCTTGCATAAGGCTTACTGCCTCAAACGCAAGCAAACTGGGGAGTCAGAGCTCACAACATCTCAGAGCTTGGCCCTGAATTTCTTAAAGGAGGGTGGCCCTGCAGAAGGGGCGCCACTGGTTAAGAGAGCCAGAGAGGATCTTGATACCTGGCTGGGTCAGGAATCTCTGCCATCCCAGACGTCAGAGGAGTTCGGAGATGGTCCCTCGGACCTTTGGGATGAGCTGGGGGGGGGGGGCACGGCATTGGAGGAGGGTGAAATTCCTTCAGGAGAAGATACAAGTGTAGTTAGGGTGTTTCACAGAGAGGAGTTGTTGGCCCTCATTAGGCATTCGTTGGCGGTATTTGAATATTGTGCCCCCACCTGCTGGAGTGGACGAGCCCTTGGAAGATCCTTTGCTTCAGGGTTTAAAGAGGGCTCAGGTATGCTTTCCTGTTCATAGGGTCATCAGAAAAATGATAGATGTGGAATGGGAATGTCCTGAGGCTACGCTAAGGGGTAGCAGGATGATGGCCCGCTTCTACCCTATACTGCAGGATGAGAGAGACCTTCTACACATGCCAAAGGTGGATGCCATGGTCTCAGCAGTCATTTCCATCTAGATTCACGAGTTTGAAGTGGTGACATATTCAAAATTGGCTATAGTTAAAATTAGCTTTATAAATGTGTTTAATAGGTTTAATGGAAATGTGATTTGTGATTACATTCTCGTGTTTTTGGATGGTGGGTGGGTTGCGAGTGAGAGCCGTTGATGTAATTCTTACTCCTGATTTGGTTTTATCAGTGAGTTGATTCTGAGGTTCTCACTCGTTAGCTTTAGTTAAAATGTTGCAACATGTTTAGATCTGTTGAAGTCTACTTTTTAGTGTTATATGGTCTCAGCAGTGACAAAGTAGACCACTATTTCAGTGGAGGGTGGTGCTGCCCTTGAGGATCTCCAGGGCCGTAATCTAGAGTCGCTTTTGAAACAAGCGTTTGATACCACTTCCCTGACATTGCAAGCCATGATCTGCGGGGCTTATGTGTCGAGGGCTTCAATTCTCTGGATTCAGGAGTTAGCGCCACCTGATCTGGAGGGACAGGCGGCATCGGAGGGCGCGAAGATGGAGTCTGCTTTGGCGGATGCCTTTTACAACTTGGTGCGGCCCTCATCTAAGACCATGGCTTTGATTATTGCGGCTCGCCGCTTTCTGTAGTTGCACAATTGGTCAGCAGATGCCTCCTTGAAGTCCAGGCTCAGTGAGCTCCCGTTCAAGAGTAAGTTGCTATTTGGTGAGACGCTGGATAAATTGGTCAAAGACCTAGGTGATTCAAAGGGAGGCCGCTTAACGGAGGAGCATCCAAAGAGACTGAAATAGGGGACTCCGTCACAGGGCCAGCCTAAGTATTTCTGGAGGTTTCGGGCCAGCCGGTTCGCTCCATTCCATAGAGGGCGATATGGAGGCTGGGGGCAACCTTTTCATGGCTACAGGGGTTCGAGTTGGGGTACGTACTCAGCCCCGCTGATAACTGCCAAGAGACCTCAATGATGTGAGATCAGCCCAGGCGGAATTGGTGGCAGTTGGCAGTTGGTTACAACAGTTTTATTTGGTCTGGGCTAGGGTCACAACGATCAGTGGGTACTGGTGATAATATGAGATGAGTACGCGCTGGAGATCACGGCCCCTGGCCGATGCCTTCGTCCAGTCGCCCTGCAAGGCACTGGGGAAAGCATGGGTGGTCAGTGAGACACTGGAGTGGTTGTTGCGTCTCAAAGCAGTGGTCTCTGTATCACAAGATCAGTGTGGATTAGGTCGAAATTCTATCTATTTTCTGGTACCCATGAAAGAGGGAAGTTTCTGTCCTATCCTTGACCTCAAACAGGTCAACCGCTCCTTCAGGGTCCCACATTTCTGCATGGAAACCTTGCGCTCGGTCATCATTGCGTGTACCAGGGCAAAGTTTTGTCCACCCTCGATCTCACAGAGGCCTATCTGCATATTCCTATCCGGCCGGAGCATCAGCGTTTCCTCCAGTTTGCAGTGCCTATGGAATGTTTTCTGTTCCTGGCCCTGCCCTTTGGTCTGGTAACAGCCCCACGCACCTTTACCAATGTCATGGTGGTGTTGGTGGCGGCGGCGGCTCTGCACCAAGAAGGCATTCTGGTGCATCCCTATCTCCAGGCACAAGCAGGAATGAGTCTTCACATATGGGTACGTCGGTACCGACGGAGCCTGCGCGGGAACGCTCCCCAGCGTCCAATCAGAAAGCTTTTGGGAGCATCCCTCAGCGCCTGCGTGTTGCCTTCCCGCCTTTCCAACTGTCTCTCCTCAGTTTTCGTTTTTCCGCGGAGCCGGCAGGACGTCCTCCTGTCACCGCAGAAAATTTTTTCTTTAATTCTTTGTTTTCTTGTGGTCGCGGCTGTTCCCCGGACTCCACCGGTACCGCCGGTGGTTTTTTTTTTCTTTTTCTTAAACTCAGGGAATTTTTTCCCTCAGTTTCGGTCTTAAACATTTTGGGCCTTTAAGGCCTCTCCATTATGGAGCCGCCTTCTCCTAAGAAGTGCCTTAACTGTGGAAGTACAGTTTTCTTTTTAGACTCCAATAACTGGTGTCTAACCTGTTTGGGTCCTGACCTTTTTCCTCCGGAGCCATTAGGCTACAATATTATGAGAAGAGATTTTCCATTTCGAGTTTCCCTCGATACCGAGTTCCCTTCCATTGTCAGGGCACGGACCTTTTCTTCTCTACAGGATCAGGTAACCCACAAACAGTTGTTAAGACTAGCCAATCCTTGAGTGGTAGGTCTCATGCCAAGCATAATGACTGCTCCGGCCTTGCCCTCAAGAGTCTATTGGCTTCAAAACCCCGGCAGGAGTCTTCGGTCTCCAAAGCCTTTCAGGGGTTTCAGGTTGTTCCTGGGGCTCACCCCTCACAGAACATACCTGAGCCATGCTCGGTGGTGGCATCCGCTTCGAGCGGTACCGATACCCCGGCATCGGCACTGGTGTTGAGCGATTCACTCCTCACCAGGGATAGTCATCTGGTGTTCTCGGTACCTTCGGGACCGATCGATACGTCCCAGATTGACTTTCCAGTATCGGCAGCACCGCCGATACGACCACCGACGTCGGTACCCTCTAGACATGCATCGATAGACTCGCTTCCTTCGATGCCGAGTCTGGAATCAATATCTAGTCTGGAAGACTGGGTACCGACGCGTCTCGGAACCGACGCTTACCGATTCCGGATGTGCGGTACCGAGGGTAATCACCAAAGGTTTTTGGTTACCTCGGTACCGCTTGAGCAGCATCCGATGACTGCTTCGATGTCGGTATCGCCTTCGATTCCGGCTCAGCTACCGGTATCGGTATCAGTGCCGGTACCTGCAGTAACATCGGGACCAGCTCCTTCCATGCTTTTTTCACCAGGGTCGCTCCTTTCTATACCTAGTTTGGAGTCGATACCTGGCATGGACGATGCAGTACTGATTGTCTCAGGTCATAACCGCCAGTACCAGTATCCATCCATTAGGGATCCTGTTCTGCACCGGACAAGTACATCCTCCGGTGCCCAGGCTAGTTCTTCAAGTCTAGCCTGTCCAGGGATGGTTCCCATTGGAGATCCTTCTTTTCAGAATTTTCTCCTTGACATGGCAACATTCCTTGCTATTCCTATCCCTGGCTATGATCCTACACAAGGCTCTTCTGGAGAAAAGGAAAATATAATGCTTCCTTTACATCATTCTTTGCAGGATCTTCTTCTGAGAATATGGGAAACACCTTTAAGGGTTTCCTCACCTTCTACAGCAACTTATCTTCTGTATCAGGTGCCCCCCTCTCCAGGGTTTCAAAAGACTCAACTTCCCCATCATTCTATTGTGGTGGAATCAGCAATGAGGAAGGTGAAAAGTAAGAAGAAGCACTCTTCTTACCCACCAGGTCGTGAGTCTAGAACACTAGATGCCTTTGGACGTCAAACCTTCCAAACATCTATGCTGTCAACAAGGATTCTCTCATATATTTTTTATATGAGTCTATCCCTTCAGGAGGTCACAAAGAAATTATCTCTTTTAACTCCTATTCTTTCAGAGCCCAAGACTGCAGACTATTCCTTACTACTTAGTCATAGTCAAAATATCTCTTGGTTTCTTACTCGTGCTTCACTAGACTCTTTTGAGTCTGTTAACAGAACCTCTGCTATAGCCATAGGAGCACGACGTAGAGCCTGGCTCCAAGCTTCAGACTTGAACAGATGGGCACAACAAAGACTGGGTAATACTCCTTGTACTGGAGAAAATCTCTTCAATAAGGAGTCTTTACGTCAGGTTGCTCAGTGCTCCACTGACTTCCCTGTTTCTGAGGGCTATCCTAGGCCTTCTCCTTCCCCAGTAGGTAGGAAATGCCCTACCAAACCGTCTTTCCCTAAAAGAAGAAGGTTTTATTCTTCTCCTGCCCATCATACAGATGTTCCCAAGTAGGGGAAACCTCGCCCTGGTCTGAAGAATCCAAACTCAAGCCAGGAAAAATAAACCCTGCAATAGGGTTCTAATTAATCTCTTTATAACCTACAGTTCACTTCTTCTCAGCAGAAGTTTTTTCACTGTTTTTTCATTTAAAACTCTACACATGGATTCCTGTTTCCAGGACATCCACTTGCTCTTAGATATGCTGAGCTGTCAGGAGATTCATGTCTATGGGTCACAGGGTTTTCCTCCTCTTCCTGCCATGAAGAGAGGTTTACCAACTATCCCATGATAGTTTTTCTGTACCAACATGAATTTTTTCCTTCTACAGACTTACCATATGGCAAGTCACCCTTCAACTCCTATTTTTCTTTACCCTCTTTTCCAGGGTTTCCCCTGTAAGAGTGGTACCATACCACTGGAAGGCTTTCTTAGCCTTTCTAGTCTTCCTTTCCTTTCCAGTGTGGAGTTTTTTCTCTGGAGTAACCTCCCTTCTTTCATTTGGGCAGCTCATCAGACAGGAACAGGATTTTCTCCTCTGTTCTGTCTGTTCTCTCTGTTAAAAACAGAAGGATTCTCTCTGCTGTTCTATTCAGCAGCTGCCCATGCAGGAGTTCCAGTGATTGGACTACTGGTACTTTTCTACAAGTTCCAGTCTTGTCTTCCACTACTTTTTGTCTAGCCTTAGTAGTGCTTCCAAGATAGTGCTTCATCTGTCTTGGACAATCCTTATCGCTTCTTTTCTGCCATCTTCATATCCCCGGAGTTGGCAGCATAGTTGAAGTGGCAGCTGGTTTTCTCCAACAGCCAATTTAATTTCCCAATTCTCCTGCATAATGCTCTCTGCAATCCTACAGAGAAGCTTTCCACTATGGGCCCTTGCTAGAGAGCATGGGTTTTTTTTTCTCTAATTACTATCCTATATGGTTGAAAAAGGCTTCCTCAGTCATTCCTCATGACTGTGAGGGTTCTTTACACCCTTCTATTTCCTTTTAATAAAGGACATAAGCCTTCCCTACGTGTCAGTCTAAAGAGTTACCCAATTCCTACAGGAAATATGCTTTTTTTCCTTGCAGCTTGTCCTCATGGTATCCTAATCCTTCATGGACAGCACATATTTAACTAAATAACGCATGATCCCCCCCTTGTCCCTCAAGTGGGTCAACCTGGTATCTCATCCTATGCGTTTTCTGTCCATTCACCATGTTAGAGTTCTACTGGACTCAGGACTTGCTGTTTACAGACTGATATTATCCTCTGTTTTTTCACGCAACCATCCTGGTTATTTCACTGGATAGCATTCCTGCTCCATCTTAACCAGAGGGAACAGATTCTCTATATCTTCTCAAGTAGGTTCCACCTTCTTGTTATTAGATGAATCGTTCCTCTTCACATCTCCCATGTGAAGGTTCGTATAGACATATCTCGGTCTGCTTAATTGCAGACATTTATCTTTAGACCTATATATTCATATATGTACATATGTCTATATACATTCTTTAGATACATATGTCTGTCAGCCATGTGTGCATATGTTATGCCCCCTGGATGTCGCCATAAAAATATGTATATATATACCCTTATATATATATATATATATATATATATGTATATATATACCCTTTTATATATATATATATATATATATATATATATATATATATATATATATATATATATATATGTGTGTATCTGTCGAGATACTTCCTTTAGGTAGATATGTATTCACATACTTATCTCTCTAACTGTCTGTGCTCATAAAGGTGTTTTCCTTCCTATCTGTTCCAGACAGTGGGCTTGCACATATTCATACTATTCCACAGTATGTTTAGGCTATTATGCACACAACCACTGCTGTGGTACTGACAGCTCTTACCATAACCCTAGGTTCAGGTATCCCTGAAGCTCCGTACTCCTTTATCTTCCTACCTCTCATCAGTTAGGAAAGACATGGTGGATCTTCAGTAGATCTGAGGTTTCAACTCCTCAGACATCTGTCCTTCCTTGGGAATACGGGATTTTCTCCATACCCCTTCTTCCCTCAAGGACTAGGCCAGTTTGTCAAAATCGGTCAGTCTTCCTCTTTTGCTCCTAACTATCAATAACTCTGTAGCCAAAAGAGTTTTCAGCTTTTTCCATAAAGCTTCCCACTAAAGACCTACCGTTTTTTGTACTACCCCAGTTGATTCCTGGGGTCTCCTGTCACTTCTACATTTTGACCTTCACCTTTACGTCAGTGAGGTCACCTTGAAGATTCCTCTACTGGATCCCCAGTAGATTCCATCAGCTCTCTACTTCCTGCAATCCAGTAGGTGAGGTCCATATTGTGATTGTTTATTTCCATATATTTCATGATGATTATCACACATACAAGGACTCCTTGCCTGTAGTCCTATCTTAGGTCAGCTGTTTCAGGTCAGCTGTTTCCTACAGCTCCTCTCTTTTTAACTCCTGCCCCCCATCCTCAGGATGCCTGGCTATATGAGGTGTAGCATGTTTCAATCTCCGACATGCTAGGGCTCCAGGCATCTTAGCTTGGGAGTCCCCATATGTGAAGACTCATTCCTGCTTGTTCCTGGAGATAGCATAGTTACTTACCTGTAACAGGTGATCTCTGGGAACAGCAGGAATAAGTCTTCACAACCCACCCACCTCCCCTAGGAGTTGTATCTCTATCTATCTTTCCTTTCCTCTCTCTCTCTCTTTGTCTCAGCTATAAAACGCAACTGAGGAGAGACAGTTGGAAAGGCGGGAAGGCAGCATGCAGGCACTGAGGGATGCTCCCAAAAGCTTTCTGATTGGACGCTGGGGAGCGGTCCCGCGCAGGCTCCGTCGGTACCGACGTACCTATATGTGAAGACTTATTCCTGCTGTTCCCAGAGACCACCTGTTACAGGTAAGTAACTGTGCTATCTGGGCAACTGGCTCATCAGAGCGAAGTCTATAGCAGAGTCTCTCCACCACGCGGAGAGTGGTGGAGTTTCTGCAAGAGCTGAACCCAGTCAGCCCAGTCAAAAGCAAGTTGCAGCCAGTCCAAAGCCTGATCTACCTTGGAGCACTATTCAACACAAAGAATGTGCAGGCAGATTTTCTCAGCCGGCATTGCTTGGATCCGGGAGAATGGGAGCTGAATGCAGCCGTCTATCACAAGATCATAGCTCATTCTACTCTATACACAGCTTGCACTGCTCTACGAATAATAAGATTGATTGGGGGGTTTTCTTTTAACTCTTTGGAATTCTTATGTGCTCTGCCGTGCAGTTTTCAGTAGTATCTCCTCTCTTAAGATATTGTCATTGAGCGCTGGTGGTGGTTCTTTGAAGAAGTTGGGTCTTTCGGGATGCTCCTATCAAGTGAAGGTGGGCTCCTGATTGGTTGATATGTGTTTAAATATATGTATCGTCAGATGCTCTTTTCTTTGCATGGAATTTCTTCTGGCTTTGTTTTCTGCTCCCTAAGAAGCCTTTTTACAGCGAAACAAAGATCTTTATAGAACAGTGCCAGCTGTGTATGAAGTAGAATGAGCTATATTTGCCATTTCTGATATTAAGAGGGACAGAATCAAGCTGTGACTGTGCTGTGTGAAGAAACTTGCTCTGGTGTAGAGTAATGCTCACCATTCAACGTCTGTTCATCATTCAGATAAGTAAATCGTTGTGGGTATTATGGGAATGAATTTCTTGGATACCCTACTTACCCTGGATGTTTGATTTACAGGTTCCTTGTTGGGTTAGATATATGACAGTCCCTGCCTGAGCTCGGTTTTTACCAAATTATATTTTCAGTTTCAATTTAATTAAAAGTTGTATGATTACTTTATATTTTGAAAGCATTAGGTATTTTTTGAGGATCCTTATAAATACCGAATGATTGGGTATTTATATAATTGTAAAGTAAAGTAAAAGTAAAGCCTGTTGCTATAACTGTTCATTGTAAACCGCTTTGAATGTATATGATAAGGTGGTATAGAAAACCTGTTAAATAAATAAATAAATAAATTGTGAGATTTGAAGATTAATATATTCAATGGGGAGTTTCCTCTACGGTCAATTGTTGCCACATAGTGGATGAGACATTGTCCTGAGGCGTTTTTCTCCCTGATTGTGAAATTTGAATACTTGCTTATATCTATGTGAGCTTTTCCAGCTTGATGAGTATCTTTTAACTATTGATTAGTTTTTATAATTTGTCCTTTTCTGGGAGTGTGTTGTATATTGGGATTGTATAATTCCTAGTGTGCCTGTTTTTTGTATAGAATTCAAAAAAGCATGGGACAAACACAGAGAATCTGAGGGAGAGGAAAAGAATGTAGAACTTACTAGTTCTTATGGGAGGGCAGACTGAATAGGCCATATGGTACTTTATCTGCTGTCATTTTTTCTGTTTCTATTATTTTCTGCACTGTAAATTAGTCGGTTTTTCTTTTAAAGCTAATTAATCTGTGAACCCACTATTTTTTGTTAAATCAGTCAGGGCCTAGTAGCAACAGTTTAAGATTCAATTTAAAACACAGAAGAGAACTTTCTGGTTACCTTTCATACCCAGTAGAGAGCTGTAGTTTAAATTTCATAGTCACTCAGGGCCTAGCATCAGCAAAGTACTTTTAGTTTCAAATTAAAACACAGAAGAGAGCTTTCTGGTTAAATTTAGAATCCAGCAGAGAGCTTGTAGTTTAAATTTCATAATAGGTTAGGGCCTAGCATCAGCAAAGTACTTTTAGTTTCAAATTAAAACACAGAAGAGAGCTTTCTGGTTAACTTTAGAATCCAGCAGAGAGCTTGTAGTTTAAATTTCATAGTCACTCAGGGCCTAGCATCAGCAAAGTACTTTTAGTTTCAAATTAAAACACAGAAGAGAGCTTTCTGGTTAAATTTAGAATCCAGCAGAGAGCTTGTAGTTTAAATTTCATAGTCACTCAGGGCCTAGCATCAGCTAAGTACTTTTAGTTTCAAATTAAAACACAGAAGAGAGCTTTCTGGTTAAATTTAGAATCCAGCAGAGAGCTTGTAGTTTAAATTTCATAATAGGTTAGAGCCTAGCAGCAGCAAAGAGCTATAATTTAAATCAAATCAGAATATAGCTTACCTCAGCAGCACAGGACAGGGTACTGTGTAGCAGCCCTCTTTTAATAAGTGTTATATCTCTCCCTCCCTCCCCACACCCACCCTCCCCTGGGATAATCACAGCTTTATAGGTACTTGCACAACTTAAAAGACAGGAGGTGCTCTCAGGTGAAGCTCATTACCCAAATCAGTCATACACTAAGGACCTGAGATTAATTAAGCTTCAGGTGAACAAGGTATATTAAACTTATTAGGTACAGTTTTAGTGGTATAAATATCCATAGCACCCTTTAGTACGTAAAGAACTTAAAGATCTAAACACAAACTTAAAACTAAGATGCAGACAGCAGTCCAGCAGCGGGATGTGGGCTTTCCAGTCTTTTGCATTGAGTGTCACATGTATGATTTTCTCCCAGCTGGTGAGAGGTCTTACGTGTGCACTAGGTGCAAGGGAGCTCTTTGCTCTCAGGGAACAAGTCCGTTCTCTAGAGGCTAAAGTAGCAGACTTGGAAAGCATAAGACAGATAGAGAGGTACATAGACGAGACCTACAGGGATATAGTCCTGAAGTCCCACCTCCAGTCTGGCAGCATCCCTGTTGCCATGGAGGAGAGAGGTCACGTGACAGGAGAGCATCACCCTGGTGTGGCAGGAAGTGATCCTGTAACTAGGACCTGTTCTCCAGGTGATGTAAACCCCTCTCGCACCGAGGAGGTTTCTCCAGGGCCAAGTGCCCATGAGGGAAGGGTTAGGAGAGCAGTTATAGTTGGTGATTCGATCATTAGGCATGTAGATAGCTGGGTGGCTGGTGGACGTGAGGATCGCCTGGTAACATGCCTGCCTGGTGCGAAGGTAGCGGACCTCACGCGCCACCTAGATAAGGTCTTAGATAGTGCTGGGGAGGAGTCTGCTGTCTTGGTACATGTCAGTACCAATGACATAGGAAAATGTGGTAGGGAGGTTCTGGAAGCTAAATTTAGGCTTTTAGGTAGGAAGTTGAAATCCAGAACTTCCAGGGTAGCATTCTCCGAAATGCTTCCCGTTCCACACGCAGGACCCAAAAGGCAGGCAGAGCTCCGGAGTCTCAATGCGTGGATGAGACAATGGTGCAGAGATGAGGGTTTTGGATTTGTTAGGAACTGGGGAACATTCTGGGGAAAGGAGGGGCTCTTCCGAAGGGATGGGCTTCACCTTAACCGGGATGGAACCAGGCTGCTGGCATTAACCTTTAAAAAGGAGATAGAAAAGCTTTTAAACTAGATAATAGGGGAAAGCCGACAGTCGCCCAAGAGCGCATGGTTCGGAAGAATGTATCCTTGAAGGATACTACAAAAAGCAGAGAGGTTCCAAAAAAGAGTAAAGTAGCCCAAATGCCCTCGAGTATGGAGCAGACAGAGCTTAAAGATCCCAAATTACCCATGTCTACCAATAGCCAAATTAATATGAATAAAATACAGTCTCTAAAATGCTTGTATGCAAATGCTAGAAGTCTAAAAAACAAGATGGGAGAGTTAGAATATATAGCACTAAACGAGAGGTTAGATATGATTGGAATATCAGAGACATGGTGGAAGGAGGACAACCAGTGGGACACTGTGATACCTGGGTCCAAACTATATCGTAATGATAGAGCTGATCAAATTGGTGGAGGGGTTGCGCTCTATGTTAGAGAGGGCATTGAGTCAGAAAGGATTAAAGTTTTGCAAGAAACAAAATTTGCTGTAGAATCTCTATGGACTGAAATTCCATGTAAAAAGGGGAAGGCGATGGCAGTGGGGATGTACTATCATCCGCCTGGCCAGAATGAACAAATGGATGATGAAATGCTCAAAGAAATCAAGGTAGCTAGCAAAAGTTACAGTGCAGTAATAATAATGGGTGATTTCAATTACCCTGGCATCGACTGGGTCAGTGTCACAGCAGGACATGCTAGGGAGATAAAGTTCCTAGATGAAATAAATGACTGCTTCTTGGAGCAGCTGGTTCATGAACCGACCAGAGGGGAAGCCATATTAGACCTAGTCCTTAGTGGAATACCAGATCTAGTGCAAGAGATAAGGGTGTTGGGGCCACTTGGCAATAGTGATCATAGCATGATCGCCTTTGATTTAATTAGTGGAGGAGGGATAGTAAGGAAATCCACAGTACTACCCTTTAACTTTCGAAAGGGAGACTATGATAAAATGAGGAAAACAGTTAAGAAAAAACTAAAAGGAGCAGTTGCAAAGGTTAAAGACGTACATCAAGCTTGGATGTTGTTGAAAAATACTATCTTGGAAGCCCAGACCAGCTGTATTCCACGCTTTAAGAAAAGTGGAAGGAAGTCCAAAAAACTGCCAGCATGGTTTAAAGGTGAGGTCAGAGAGGCTGTTGTTGCCAAAAAAGCATCTTTCAGGAAATGGAAAAAAGAGCCAAATGACGAAATTTGGAAACAGCACAAGCACTGGCAAGTCAAATGCAAGGCATTGATAAGGCAGGCAAAGAGAGAATTTGAGAAGAAGCTTGCTGCGGAAGCAAAAGCACGAAATAAAGACCTTTTCAAGTACATTCGTAGCAAAAAACCTGTGAGAGAGTCAGTTGGTCCATTAGATGATAAATGGGGTTAAAGGAGCACTAAGAGGCGACAAGGCGATAGCGGAGAGACTGAATGAATTCTTTGCTTCAGTCTTTACTGAGGAAGATGTAGGGATGTTACCCATGATTGAAGTGGTATTTAAAGGTGCGGAAGAATTGAAGGAAATATCGATACATCGGGAAGATGTCTTACAACTATTAGATAAACTGAAGAGTAGCAAATCACCTGGGCCGGATGGTATACATCCAAGGGTGTTGAAAGAACTGAAATATGAGATTGCAGACCTGCTATTAGTAATCTGTGAACTATCATTAAAATCATCTCTAATACCTGAAGATTGGAGGATCGCCAATGTAACACCAATTTTTAAAAAGGGTTCCAGGGGTGATCCGGGAAACTACAGACCGGTGAGCCTGACGTCAGTACCGGGAAAAATGGTAGAAACCATCATAAAGAATAAAATTACTCAGCATGTAGATAGTCACGACCTAATGGGAGACAGCCAACATGGCTTTAGACAAGGAAGATCTTGTCTTACTAATCTGTTATGTTTTTTGAAGGAGTGAATAATCAGGTGGACAAAGGTGAGTCGGTTGATATTGTGTATCTGGACTTTCAGAAAGCCTTTGACATGGTCCCTCATCAGAGACTTTTGGCAAAACTAAAGAGTCATGGGATAGGAGGCAGTGTACTATTGTGGATCAGGAACTGGTTAAAAGATAGAAAGCAGAGGGTAGGGCTAAATGGCCAGTTTTCCCAATGGAGAAAGGTGAATAGTGGTGTACCCCAGGGATCTGTGCTGGGTCCGCTGCTTTTTGACATATTCATAAATGACCTTGAAAGTGGAATAACGAGTGAGGTTATCAAATTTGCAGATGACACAAAACTATTTAAAGTTGTTAAAACAAAAGAGGATTGTGAAAAATTGCAAGAGGATCTTGATAAATTGGAAGACTGGGCATCAAAATGGCAGATGAAATTTAATGTGGACAAGTGCAAGGTTATGCACCTAGGGAAGAACAACCCAAACTATGGTTACACGATGCAAGGTTCCACATTAGGAACCACCACCCAGGAAAAAGATTTAGGCGTCATTGTGGATACCATGTTAAAACCCTCGGCCCAGTGTGCAGCGGCGGCCAAGAGAGCAAATAGAATGCTAGGTATGATAAGGAAAGGAATGGAAAATAAAACAAAAGATATTATAATGCCTCTATATCGTTCCATGGTGAGACCACACCTTGAATATTGTGTGCAATTCTGGTCGCCGTATCTTAAAAAGGATATAGCGATTTTAGAAAAGGTTCAGAGAAGAGCCACCAAAATGGTAAAGGGGATGGAAGGATACTCCTATGAGGAAAGGCTACAAAGGTTAGGGCTCTTTAACCTGGAAAAGAGACGGCTGAGGGGAGATATGATAGAAGTCTATAAATTAATGAACGGAGTGGAACGGGTAAACGTAGATCGATTGTTTACGTTATCAGAATATAGAAAGACTAGGGGACATGCAATGAAGTTACAGGGTAAACTATTTAAGACTATTAAAAGAAAATATTTTTTCACTCAACGTGTTATCAAACTCTGGAATTTGTTACCGGAGGATGTAGTAAAGGCTGTTAGTGTAGCTGGGTTTAAAAAAGGTCTGGACAAGTTCCTGGAGGAAAGGTCCATAAACCATTATTAAGAAGTGACTGAAGATATCAATGCTTGACCCAGTACAAGCATTGTGTCTCTTGGGGAAACTGCTAGGTACGTATGACCTAGATTGGCCACTGTTGGAAACAGAATACTGGGCTTGATGGACCTTGGTCTGACCCAGTATGGCATATCTTATGTTCTTATGTTCGGTTTGCATTTACCCTTTTCACTCCACTCAGGATTTATAGATCTCTATCTTAACTCCCCTCGGCCGTCTCTTCTGCAAGCTGAAAAGCCCTAACCCCCTTAGCCTTTCCTCATAGTCGTTCCTTCCCCTTTTGTTATTTTAGTCACTTCTCTGTACCCTTTCTAATTCCACTTAATCTTTTGAAAAGTGATGACCAGAACTGCACATGATCCTTGAACTCCTTCATAGAGGAGGATTGGCTAGATGCACAAGCAATGGAGAATGGTGCCTTTGAAGGTGTATCAGTTGCCAACTCAGTCTGAGGGACTGCTGGAGTACATCTCATGCCCCTTGACTGGTCTGGCTAGGACGAAAAAGAAGGTGAAATTAGGTTTACTTACTAATCTTCTTAAGTCCAGCCAAACCAGTCCAAGTCCCACCTACTCTGATAGTCAAACCTGCTCATTTTAATCATTGGCTAGATGTTTTCTCCGGATACAAGCAGGGGAATGCAGGCACACTGGTGTTTCCAACATCCTGGACGTTGCTTTTGTACCAGGCTCTCTTAGCCCAGAGAAGTCATGAGACTTCTCTGAGCATCTGAGCATGCATGACATCACCCACTTGACTGTTCCCACTCAGTCTCATTTTTTTCTGACTGCACTTTTTGCCGCATGGCTCTCCCATTTTCTCCTCACAGTGCCTCTCGGTTTAAAAAAACAAAAACAAAACAGAAACAAAAAAGGAAGAAAACAGCTCCGGTGCCCACAGCCTCATCGCGCAAGTCCTCTGGCTCCTACCAGACCACCGCTACTGTTGTAACTGCGACTTCCTCCAGACCGCCGGCACCCTGTAACTTCCTCCACACTGCCGCTCAGTTGGCACCCCGCAGACTGCCCTTTGTTTTGGAGCTGCCAGATTTTAAAAAAGAAAGGAAGCACCTGGGGCATGACAAGGCAGCGATCATCAATACCCTCCCCCCATTGGGCCCACATAAGGCATGATTGGGAATGGGCCTCTGTGCCGTGTCACCAGGGAAAGACAATATTCCCCTCCCCCCCAGGCACCAACTCATAAGAACATAAGATATGCCACACTGGGTCAGACCAAGGTCCATGAAGCCCAGTATCCTGTTTCCAACTGTGGCCAATCTACTCATACGTACCTAGCAGTTTCCCCAAAATACACAGGTTGCACAATGCTTGTATTGGGTCAAGCATTGATATCCTGGGTCCCTTTTTAATAATGGTTTATGGACCTTTCCTCCAGGAACTTGTCCAAACCTTTTTTAAACCCAGCTACACTAACAGCCTTTACTACATCCTCCGGTAACAAATTCCAGAGTTTGATTACACGTTTAGTGAAAAAATATTTTCTCTTATTTGTCTTAAATAGTTTACCCTGTAGCTTCATTACATGTCCCCTAGTCTTTCTATATTTTGATAACGTAAACAATCAATCTACCTTTACCTGTTCCACTCCGTTCATTAATTTATAGACGTCTATCATATCTCCCCTCAGCCATCTCTTTTCCAGGTTAAAGAGCCCTAACCTTTTTAGACTTTCTTCATAGGGGTATCCTTCCATCCCTTTTACCATTTTGGTGGCTCTTCTCTGTACCTTTTCTAATAACGCTATATCTTTTTTTAAGATAAATCGACCAGAATTACACACAATATTCAAGGTGCGGTCGCACCATGGAACGATACAGAGGCATTATAATATCCTTTGTTTTATTTTCCATTTCTTTCCTTATGATAATTAACATTCTATTTGCTCTCTAGGCTGCCGCTGCACACTGGGCAGAGGGTTTTAACATGTTATCCACAATGACTCCTAAATCTTTTTCCTGGGTGGTGATTCCTAATGTGGAACCTTGCATCGTGTAACCATAGTTTGGGTTGTTCTTCGCTAGGTGCATAACTTTGCACTTGTCCATATTAAATTTCATCTGCCATTTTGATGCCCAGTCTTCCAATTTATCAAGATCCTCTTGCAATTTTCCACAATCCTCTTGGGTTTTAACAACTTTAAATAGTTTTGTGTCACCTGCAAATTTAATAACCTCACTCGTTATTCCCTTTTCCAGGTCATTTATGAATATGTCAAAAAGCAGCGGACCCAGCACAGATCCCTGGGGTACACCACTATTCACCTTTTTCCATTGGGAAAATTGGCCATTTAGTCCAACCCTCTGCTTTCTATCTTTTAACCAGTTCCTGATCCACAATAGTACACTGCCTCCTATCCCATGACTCTTTAGTTTTGCCAGAAGTCTCTGAGGGACCTTGTCAAAGGCTTTCTGAAAGTCCAAATACACTATATCAGCTGACTCACCTTTGTCTACCTGTTTATTCACACCTTCAACAAAACATAACAGATTAGTAAGACAAGATCTTCCTTGTCTAAAGCCATAACCTGTATTTTGCTGTGCCCCCCCCCCCCCTAATCAGAGTGTATTCAACCTAAATTCTGGCCAGTACAGCCAACCTCACCATGTGTTACAACCGCTGCTGATCACTGGAAGCAGCGGGATATAAATGTACGCTAAATAAATAAAAATAAATAAATAAAATGTTGGCTGTCTCCCATTAAGCCATGACTATCTACATGTTCAGCAATTTTGTTCTTTATGATGGTTTCTACCATTTTTCCCAATACTGACATCAGGCTCATTGGTCTGTAGTTTCCTGGATCACCACTGGAAACCTTTTTAAAAATTGGTGTTACGTTCGCCATCCTCCATTCTTCAGGTATCACAGATGATTTTAATGATAGTTCACAGATTACTAATAGCAGGTCTGCAATCTCATATTTCAGTTCTTTCAACACTCTTGGATGTATATCATCTGGTCCAGGTGATTTTCTGCTCTTCAGTTTATCAAAAAGTTGTAATACATCTTCCCGATGTATCGATATTTCCTTCAATTCTTCCACACCTTTAAATACCACTTCAATCATTGGTAACATCCCTACATCTTCCTCAGTAAAGACCAAAGCAAAGAATTCATTCATTCTCTCTGCTGTCGCCTCTTAGTGCCCCTTTAACCTCTCTGTCATCTAATGGACCAACTGACTTTCTCACGGTTTTTTTTTTGCTACGAATGTACTTGAAAAAGTCTTTACTACGCGTTTTTGCTTCCGTAGCAAGTCTCAAATTCTTCCTTTGCCTGCCTTATCAATGCATTTAACTTGCCAGTGCTTGTGCTGTTTCCAGTTTTCATCGTTTGGCTCTTTTTTCCATTTCCTGAAAGATGCTATTTTGGCAACAACAGCCTCTCTGATCTCACCTTTAAACCATGCTGGCAGTTTTTTGGAATTCCTTCCACTTTTCGTAAAGCGTGGAATACAGCTGTTCTGGGCTTCCAAGATAGTATTTTTCAACAACACCCAAGCTTGATGTAAGTTAGTTTTTTCTTAACTATTTTCCTCATTTTGTCATAGTCTCCCTTTCGAAAGTTAAAAGGTAGTACTGTGGATTTCCTTACCATCCCTCCTCCACTAATTAAATCAAACGTGATCATTCTGTGATCACTTTTGCCAAGTGGCCCCAACACCCTTATCTCTTGCACCAGATCTGGTGTTCCACTAAGGACTGGGTCCAATATGGCTTCCCCTCTAGTCGGTTCATGAACCAGCTGCTCCAAGAAGCAGTCATTTATTTCATCTAGGAACTTTATCTCCCTAGCATGTCCTGCCGTGACACTGACCCAGTCGATACCGGGGTAATTGAAATCACCCATTATTATTACTGTGCTGTAACTTTTGTTAGCTTCCTTGATTTCTTTGAGCAGTTCATCATCCATTTGTTCATTCTGGCCAGGTGGTCGATTAGTACACCCCCTCTGCCATCGCCTTCCCCTTTTTACATGGAATTTCAATCCATAGAGATTCTACAGCAGATTTTGTTCCCTGAAAAACTTTAATCCTTTCTGACTCAATGCCCTCTCTAACATAGAGCGCAACCCCTCCACCAATTTGATCAGCTCTATCATTACGATATAGTTTGTACCCAGGTATCACAGTGTCCCACTCTCATTTAGTGCTATATATTCTAACTCTTCCATCTTGTTTTTTAGACTTCTAGCATTTGCTTACAAGCATTTTAGAGACTGTATTTTATTCATATTAATTTGGCTATTGGTAGGCATGGGTAATTTGGAATCTTTACGCTCTGTCTGCTCCATACTCAAGGGCATTTGGGCTACTTTACTCTTTTTTGGAACCTCTCTACTTTTGGTAGTATCCTTCAAGGATACATTCTTCCGAACCATGCGCTCTTGTGCGACTGTCGGCTTTTCCTATTATCTAGTTTAAAAGCTGCTCTATCTGCTTTTTAAAGGTTAATGCCAGCAGCCTGGTTCCATCCCGGTTAAGGTGAAGCCCATCCCTCCGGAAGAGCCCCTTCTTTCCCCAGAATGTTCCCCAGTTCCTAACAAATCCAAACCCCTCATCTTTGCACCATTGTCTCATCCACGCATTGAGACTGGAGCTCTGCCTGCCTTTTGGATCCTGCACGTGGAACGGGAAGCATTTCGGAGAAAGCTACCCTGGAAGTTCTGGATTTCAACTTCCTACCTAAAAGCCTAAATTTAGCCTCCAGAACCTCCCTACCACATTTTCCTATGTCATTGGTACCAACATGTACTACCTCCCCAGCACTATCCCGACATGTACTATCTCCCCAGCACTATCTAAGACCTTATCTAGGTGGCGCGTGAGGTCCGCTACATTCGCACCAGGCAGGCATGTTACCAGGCGATCCTCACCAATTGGGTACAGTGACAGCTTTCTCCTCTGGGGCTCGCGGCCCTATCCCCCACCGCTCCCCCTCTTCCGGTACAGCTGAAAAATGGTGGTGAGGTAGGAAAACGTATTGCTGCCGGAAAGCAAAAATCAATCAAGGCAGGTAAGGCAGCCTCAAAAACTAAACATACATCTGTCACCTCAGTTTCAAGCAGCCATTCAAAAAGGCACACTTCTGAGGACAGCCACGCTGTCAGGAGACCTCCCGCTAAAAAAGGAAGGCACCACAATGATCCAATGCTGATCCTTTCCTCCCCTGAGCTCCCCCTCATCCCCCAGAGGAAGCCAGCCTCTTCTCTTCTCCAGCGATTCCTTCAGGATAGCGCTGCTCTTCTCAGCCTGCCCCAGTAAAGAACCCCCCCCCCCCCCAAGCTCAGCCCATCTAGGGACCCACGGGGTTCCCTCTCCCCCATCTCCACCCCTCATCGACTGGCGTCCCCCTCCTCCCTTGGTAGATGATGCAGGCTTCTCATGTCAGCCATCATTCTTGGGAAGCCCTCTCTTCCCTCCAGATGGCAGATCCCCCATCCTTCCACAGGAGAAAGATACCCTGGATGAAACATCAGAGGACTACTACTCCAAATTTCTCCAAAAGATCTCCCAGGCACTTCTCAAACCTCAACCAATAAGAAATTTTGAGTTCATCCTCCAGTCTTGCAGTGCTCCCAAGGAGGTTCTCTCCCTCACAGTACATCAAGTCCTCCTGGACTTCCAGTCATCCATCTGGAAGAACGCTATGTCTGTTAGCACCACATCCAAATGCCTGGATCTGTGGTGCATAGAACGGTTGATATTGTGACGAGTAAGGGAAACCGCATGAAAAAGGGATTGGAAGTGGGCACGAATAGCGGGGATGGACATCCCGTTGGGACGTGCATCCCCATTATTCACAGGTTGGAATGACCCCAATTGTGTCCAATCTGTAAGTAGTAGTAAAATTCCTGTGTAGTAATTGATACCTATTCTGCAGTCCTAAGAAGGACTGCACTTCGTATCCCACTTAGTTTTAAATCCCATATGCACCTGATCCCCTTTCAGTTCCAATCCTTAGGAACTCTCTATAACTGGCCTGGAATAAAATCCCTGTTACCCTCTATTGAGAGGTAGTCCATTCTATGCTATCTTTGACACCTGTGATTACACAAAACCTTCCAAGCCTGTCAGAGGACTCTAAGGTAGTATGAGTTCCTCCATGTCTCTGGCAGGGCAGAGGCCTCTGCATGTAGTAAATATGTTTTGTGATATGGGAACCAGAGCCAATCGATCATGTCCCTCAGCACACTTTCAGACGTGCTGGTTAAGACTTCTTGGAGCAGACATTTATTTATTTAGACAGATTTGTATACTACCTTATCCTACAATCAAAGTGGTCACATCACAATTGGAGGGTTACATTTAACATGAGGGTATTTAGCAACATTTAGATAGCACAATTGGAGGGTTACATTTAACATGAGGGTACTTAACAACATTATACAATGAACTCGTTGGACATACAAGACACATCAAATTATAGAGGTGCAATGACGTTAGATTAGCTCCCCCTGCTTCTAAGGGTTTCATCAATACTGAGAATGCTATTCTGGGTCAATGACCCCTCCATAAGAATTTACCTAAATGTCCATGTAGCACCGTCCAATCTTTCTTGGTAACCCAGAGCGGTAGATGTCTTAATACGTATAGCCACCACTGGAGCTCCATCATCTTATACAAGGCTATCCAGCCTTTCTGAGAGATTGGCAGGTCCTGCCACTTCTTCAACCTTGCTATTGTACGTCCCAGCAAGGGTTTAATGTTATAGTCATAAAGATGGGACATATCAGCCGCCAATTGAATGCCCAGATATCTGATTTGTGAGTCAGCCCATACTAAAGGAAAATCTCTTGGCCATTCCTTTTTCACCAGCCCTCCCACATCTAGGGCCATTGATTTGGTTTGATTAATTTTTAGACCCAAGAAACGTCCAAAGTGTTCAATATGGTGCACTGCTGTCGGCAACGATTGAGTTAGGGACTGGAGATACAATAGTAAATCGTCTGCAAAGGCACTAAGCTTAACTTCCCCAGCCCCCCATGAGGTGCCCAGCAATAGCGGCTCCAGCAAGAGCACAAATAGGGGGGACAGAGAGCATCCCTGCCTTGTTCCTTTTTCTAGGGCGAAGGGGGCAGATTGCATATCCCCGACCACAATGGAGGCCAGGGGCTCTACATAAAGCATCTGTATCCATCTTAAAAATGAGCATTCAAAACCAAAGCGGCGCATCACCTCAGACAGATAGGCCCACGATACTCGGTTAAAAGCCTTCTCGGCATCGAAGCTTACCAGCAGAAGAAGCTTTCGGTGGTACTGACAGTGTTCCATTCCCAGTAAGACCTTACTGATGTTTAGAAAGGCCTCTCTACCTTTTACAAACACTGCCTAAGGGGCCCAACCAGTCGGGGTAGTACGGGCTGGAGACGATTGGCCAATATGGATGCCAAGATTTTCATATCATAATTCATTAATGAGATTGGCCTGTATGAAGTGGGATCCTCTGGATCCTTTCCCAGTTTCGGGATGACCGTAATAATTGCTCGCCACATGTCCCTAGGGAATTTCCCTTCCGTTTAACACTTCTGTGTATAGTGCTGCCAGGGCCGGTATCAGCTGGAGGGGCAAAATTTTGTTGTAATCTGGCCCATAACCATCCGGACCTGGGGCTTTGTGTAATACTTCAGCCTTAATCACTGCCTGTATCACCCCTCCTGATATAGGTTTATTCAGTTCAGCTAACACGGTCTCTGTTAGAGCAGGGAGTAGGACTGCATCTAGAAATACCCATTACGCATCGCAATCCTCCACTTCGGTGGTGTAAAAGGACTGATAGACTTGTCAGAAAACTTCCGCAATTTGCTTGAGATCGTTATGACGCACTCCTGAAGGATACTTAATCATTGCCACGAGTCGGGAACCCCCCCAGTCCTGTATCACTTGGGCCAACAGCTTCCCTGTTCTATCTCCGTATCTAAAAAATTGGTGTTTGTAGTATTGTATGTTAGATACTGCTCTGTGGTGTAATAGGGCGTTGAGGGTGGTCTGTGTGGCAATGTATACCCTACTTGTTGTTGGGCCCGGGTGTCTCAAAGTTGCCCACTTCTGCTCTCGCAGTGTCTGTTCCAGTTGCAGAATAGTTCGGTCTAACTGCTTGCGACGTTTGGTCACATACATAATAATTGCTCCCCGTATTACCGTCTTTCTCACTTCCCAAAAGAGGTTTAGGGTATTTACGTGGACCTTGTTCTACTTCTCATATTCTACCCACTGCTGTTGGAGGTAGGTCCGGAAGTTCTCCATACTCTGGATTGTAAGAGGGCCCTGTCCTTCTACCTGCCACTGCAAAGCCTTGCAGCTTTTCGTTTCCTATAATCCCAGTCAACTGGGGGAGGCTGTTACCAAGTGGACCCTTTGCCCATGATTAGGCTGAGCTCTTGTTTGAGTGCCGGGTCATGGCACACAATGTCGGGGCTATGGCGACAGTCATCTGCCGGGCCGCCACCTGGTCCTCCATTCACACCTTTGTAGCTCACTACTGCCTAGAGAGGGAGTCCTGATGGGATGGTACCTTCGGCCAAGCTATACTCCATAATCTGTTCGGGCTTTAGGCAACTCTAGCTCTCTGACCCTTCTTATTCAGGCTACCAGAGCGATGGGGTCTTTTCCTCAGACTTGCTTGTGGCTGCTCACTGCTGGACCGTGTTTTTCTACAGGTTCTTGGTAGCCTATAGCTAGGGAGTCCCATATGTGAGGACTGACTTCCTGCTTGTTCCTGGAAAAAGCATAGTTACTCACCTGTAGCAGGTGTTCTCCAGGGACAGCAGGAAACAGTCTTCACAACCCTCCCTCCTCCCCTTGGGGTTGCTGTACAACGTTTGCCATCTTCTTTTGTTGGCTCTAGCTATGTCATCTGACTGAGTAAAATGGCACCCTTGGGTGGAAAGGGGACCATGCATGTGTGGTGGCATCTTCCAAAGGCTTTCTTTGAAAATTGGGGAGATGCTTCTGAAGGGCTCCATAGGTGCTGACGCCATCCATATGTGAGGACTGATTCCTGCTGTCCCTGGAGAACATCTGTTACAGGTGAGTAACCAAGCTTTAACTACTCTCTCAAGGAAGGGAGATGGTGTTCCATGTTTTTGAAACAAGTGAGTATTTGCCCTAAATTAAAGCAGCCCTCTTTAGATGCTGCCTATCCCATTATCGACTGGTTTTGTCTCTTCAGTTTTTGGTTAAGGTCCTTGAAAGAATAGTACTAGTCTAATTACAGGAATTTTTGGATAGTCATTCTGTCTTAAGCTTTTTTCAGATCGGTTAAGACCACATCATGACATAGGGGCTTGTTTACAATGGGGATTTCAATGGGGCCGCGGCTCCGATAACAATCGGAAACCGCTACCGTGGCTTTGTAAACAAGCCCAATAGAGTCTTTGCTACTCTCCTCTATGGACCACTTTTTACAGGGGTTTGATAAAAGTAAATCATTTTGTTTAGGCATTACTTGACATATCAGCAGCTTTTGATACAGTCAATCCTTCCATTTTGTTACAACACTTACATGAAAATAGCATTTCTAGTGTAGCATACCCATGATTTCAAACTTTCTTGACAAGCCATAAGGCCCAGGTCAAAATCACTGATGAAGAATCACCATTTTATTTATTTATAGTTCTTTTATACCGCACTCTTTTTCATCAGCGCGGTTTACATTGAACAAGAATACTCATAGCAAGCAACAGGCTGTTGTGAGTTTACATGTAACAGGATAATTCAACTAGGTTCTCATTATCATCCAGGGTTACTCAAGGGGGTCTGCACTTTCTTTATTACTATTTAATGTATACATGGCTCCTATTTGTAGATTATTCTCAGGCCTAGACCTTCAATATAGGAATTATGCGGGTGGTATTCAATTCTTCGTTCCAGTAACTGTGATCCTATGTCACTTTGATAATTTTTCACTTCGTATTCAGACTGTTAGATTTTGCATGAATCATCAGAGACTTGCTCTTAATGTCCTAAAAAAAACATTGACAATTCCCCCATCATGCCTACTAATTTTAAAGTAGATAATTGGACTATTACAACCTCTTACCCGTTAAAAACTCAGAGTTGTTTTTGACACATCACTGACTCTGCACTCTCAGTGTTTAAATTGCAAATGGTTAGGAGAGTCAAACCATTCATATCCGAACATAACTTGTGCACATTTATCCAGGCTTTGATTATTTGCATTTATATTATTCTAGCAGTCTGCATCTAGGGCTGCCTGGATATCTTGAACAAACTTTCCAAATAATTCAAAATGCTTCGGCAAGGAGCAAGCAGGAATGCAGTCTTCACATATGGTTGTCTTCGGTACTAACTGAGCCCATGCGGGAATGCTCCTCAGCGTCAATTGGAAAGCTTTTGGGAGCAATCTACTGCGCCTGCGCATCTGCCTTCCCAGCTTCCCAAGTTCTCTCCTCAGTTCTTTGTTTTCCACGGAGCCAGCAGGTTGTTTTCTTCCTGTCACTGTCAAAAAATGTCTTTTTTTTTGTTTAAATTTGTGTTCTGCCTTTCCGTCGACGCTGGTACCTTCCCTGATGCCGGCCCCAATTATTTCTTTTCTTTTCAAAATATTTTTTTTTTTCCCCCATTTTTGGTGGTCTCTACCGCCAAATTAGGTTTGGTCTACTTTTGTTCTGCCATAATAGAAAAACACATCAGCAACTTCAAAAAATGTACCAAGTGCTCTGGTACAATATCAGTCACTGATAAACATTACTGATGTTTAAAATGTTTGGGTCCAGACCATTTACTGACTGATTGTCCTTTGTGTCAACAAATGACAAAAAGAGGCCTAAAGAACAGAGCTAAACAATGTGGTTCTCTGTTTGCCCTGGACTCGATTTCAGTGGCTTCCACTTCGTCGAGGACGTCTACCTTCTCTCTTGGTTCTCAGGTTTCCTCAAAGTCCAAACATAAGACTAAGTCTAAGTCATCGGCATCGAAACTCTATACCCGTCTTCGAGGTAAGTCCCTTCATCGTCGTCGGGATTCATCAAAAGGTGCATCCGATGCAGACAGGCCTACCAAACAGTCCTGGTGGAAGGACCAGCCCTCCAAAGCATAACAGGAGTTCCAGGACACTCCCGAGGCCTCGACCTATGGAGAACTACTGGTTTCATGCTCTGGGATGGTGGCTCAGAGCCCTGTGTGGGATTCCATCCAGGCATCGGCCTCCTTCCTTGACCAGTGCATCCTGGCTATCGAGAGGAGTTTGGCAGCACTCCTAGCAGCCTCTGTTCTGTCAGTATCGATAGCTGTAGCAGTGCAGGCGTTGGCATCCGGTCCACAGCCAATGCCGGACCTCGAACCTGCATTGGCGGATCCTCTCCCTCTGATTTGGAACAGACAGACATCGTTGGTACCCAAAAGGTTCTCGCTGCCACACTCTCACTGATCATCAGTATCGGCATCGGGCCTCGACATTGTCATGAGACCGTCGATACATTGACTTTCTGTCAGAATCAGACTATACCTTCCCCGATTCCGATGATGCATTGGAGGACTCCAGGGTAACCCGTCCCCTCCTCATGATCGGCATCTGTCCCTGCCAGAGGACATGTCTTTTCAAGACTTCATTCAGGACATGGCAGCAGGCCTGCAGATTACCATGGCATCGGAGATGGAATCAAGGGCAGAGGAATTGGAAATCCTCCAATACCTCTCAGTGCCGAAAGAGGCGGCCACATTACCAGTGGATCACATCCTGTAGGATCTAATGCTACGTATGTGGGAGGCTCTGCTAACAGTTCTGCCTATCAGCAAATGACATGATACCATGTACCAAGTTCCACCATGCCCTGGTTTCCAAAAGCCTCAACTACCACACTATTCCATGGTGGTGGAATCGGTGATGCGGCGCATCAATAGTTCTAAAAAAATCATTCTTCCATGCCTCCAGGCAAGGACTCCAGAATTCTCAATGCCTCTGGCCTTTGGTACTTTCAGGCATACATGCTCACTTCTAGGATTATTTCCTACATGCTCTATATGGGCATGTATCTCAATGATATCTCCAGGGATCTAGATAACTTTTCCCCTATCCTTCGTGATGACAAACATGATGCAATCAGACCTTTATCAGGCAAAATCAGAATGCATCCAAATTTCTTATCAGAGCATTGTTTGATGCCTTTGAGTCATCCAGTAGAGCTTCAGCGGTCTGCATCAGAGCTCACAGAATGGCCTGGCTCCAGGCATCTGCCCTTGAACAGTGGATCCTGGATAAATTGGCCAATATCCCCTACTCTGGAGAGAATCTCTTTGGAAAAGGTTGGAGAGAGAAGGCCAGAGAGATTGAGACAGATGATTTCACTCTCAAATGCCTCTCCAGAAAGACGTTGGACCCCTCTAGGAGAAGACTAATCCAAAGAAGTCTTTCTGTCCTAAGAAGAAAAGATATTATCCTTCTTATCCACCTGCAGCTGCTTACCAATCTCAGCAGCAGCAGCACCGACAGCTGGGATTTTGCCAGCCAAAAAAGCCTAAGACGCCTAATCTGTAACCAGTTACATAGCCACAGCCAGCACCTGGGTTTTGACTCCTTCCTAGAGAGCATAGCTACTCTGCCTCTGTAGGGTCCCCCACCCCTACACATAGCAGACACTCTGTTCCTATGCCCACAGGTGGCACCTCATCACATCAGAGCAGTGACTCTCAACATTGTCCAAAGGGACTATCTGCTTCATTTTGAAAGCTTGCCCCCATCACCTCCACAAGGGATTATCCTGCAACCCCCTTACAGACAAATCTCCTGCCAGTGGAGGTGTCCACCCTTTTAGCTCAGGGGGCTGTAGAAAGAGTTCCACCCACCCAAGAGGGCAGGGGGCATCTACTCTCCTTACTTTCTTATCCCCAAGAAGACAGGAGGGTTCATGCCCATTCTAGATCTTAGGGATCTAAACAAATTCCTCGTTCAAGAAAAATTCAAAATGATTTTCTTTATACACTTCTGTCATATCTTCAGAGGAACGACTGGCTATGTTCTCTAGACCTCAAGGATGCATACACACATTTGATGATCCACTCTCAACACAGACAGTATCTGTTTTTGGTTCCAGCAAACCCACTACCAATATCGGGTTCTCCCCTTCGGGTTAACCTCTGCACCCTGAGTGTTTACAAAATGCATGGCAGTGGTTGCCTCCTACCTTCGTACTTTGGGGGTCTTCGTCTTCCCCTACTTAGATTGGCTAATCAGGGGAGAATTCCCACAAGAGGTACATCTATCTCTTCATTGCACCATCACTGTGCTCCAAAATCTAGGATTTGTGCTAAACTTTCTAAAATCATACCTGGTCCCATCCCAGAGGCTCAAATTCAGCAGAGCACTTCTAGACACTCATCAGGCCCAAGATTTCCTTCCACAGGAGCGCTCTGCCCATCTGCACCTTTTTGGGGTTTAACTGCAACTCTTATCCTCCGTCCCTGACTTCTCCTAGCCCCAGACTTCCCTGGTGATGGTCTTGCCAACTGCAGTTGAGTCCAGTGGGGCTACTTTGTATCCACCTTCTCAGCTTTATTCTTAGTTTCGGGGATACCACTGCTTCCACTTCCAGTCTGGTACCTTGGATCTATTGAGTCCCTATTTGAAGACTGCATTCCTGCTTGTTCCTGGAGATAGCGTTGATACTCACCTGTAGCAGGTGATCTTCGGGAACAGCAGGATTCAGTCTTCACAACCCACCCTCCTCCCCTAGGAGTTGTTGGGTATTCTCTTTTTTTCCCTCTATCTCTCAACTGCAAACTCAACTGAGGAGAGGACTTGAGAAGGCAGATGCGCAGGCGCAATTGATTTCTCCCAAAAGCTTTCCAATTGGATGCTGGGGAGTGTTCCCACATGGGCTCCGTCAGTACCGACGATACCTATATGTGAAGATTGATTCCTGCTGTTCCCGGAGATCATCTGTTACAGTTAAGTAACAACGCTTTACAGGCCTGAGTTGCTGGAATCATCTCTCCTATGCTTTATGCTTTATACTGGTTGCCTCTTAAATCTTTTAAATACTTGTCCTTGATCATGAAACCGTGCAGAGATTTTCAGGAGTTTTAAAGGTGTATCATCCTCCTCGTTCTTTATACTCTCCAAACACTATTCTATTGGATATTCCATCATTTTGATCTGTTCACCTTAATGTATTTCAGGATCAGATGTTCTTGATGGCCGCGCATAGTTTATAGAACTCTCTTCCACTTAAGCTTCGACATCCACAATGGTAGTGTTTTGAGAGAGCTAAAAAATACCTATTTTCACAAACATTTGCAAATTATCAGAGCACTTTTATAATACCTGTGTGGGAATTGATTATCATATTTTGTGTAAGCAGGACATCTATATTCTGACTGTTGTGCATGGCAGTGGTTGCTCGTTCACTTTGTGTATTGCTTTTAATTCATGTTTTGAGTTTTATTGTGTTTTATTTGTTTTTACTTGCAACTTGTATTAGAGTTGTATTGCATGTACATTTTATGTATGTTAAGCTTGTAATTCGCCTAGGGCATTGTATGGTGTGGGAAAATAAATACTCTTAAATAGGTGCTTTTTCTAGTCTGGCTTAGTTGGAAGACAGTATTTCTCATTGTGGGTTTGATAGTGCCTTGTTTGACCATTATCTTTTTATAGGTGCTAATTAGTGGGCTGTGCCTTGAGTTACAAAGGGGATGATGGAAATGCCTCTCCCTCCCCTAATAAGTAGAGTAAGAATGCGGTAGACGTTAAGTCATTGAGTTTGCTACAAGAATACTGTAGAGCTGATGTCAGCATGGAACCCTGTGTGGGATGATGTCAGCAATCAAGTTGTTCTATCTTCATCTGTTGGTAGGGAAGAATAAATCTATGCATCTGGACTTGTCTGGCTGGACCCAAGAAAAGAAACTTAGCAGATAAGTCTAATTTAATCTTAATGTATTAATACAGGTTTGAAAATCCAGCCCATAGATTGTAATTCCTTTGGAACAAGGAAATATCTACTGTACCCAATTGTACTTTGCCTTGAACTGATATTTGGAAAGGCAAATTTAAAATCCAAATCCATGCCTCTAGTGTATTAATTATCCCTCTGAGAGATTTAGATTTCTCTGTCATAGTTCCCCTTGCTATCCATCTGCCCTCTGGTGTATACATATTTAGGCCCTTAAGCCTCATTTCACAGGGCTGGTGTGCAGACTCTGCACATTTATGTAGCCCAGAGGAAAGAAATTAAAATCACAGTAAGAAAGGGGGAGGGATCTTAATGAGTGTGTGTTTTTAATTTCTAACTGAATTATCCAAAAATAATTTGCACGTACTGCTGCTTTTAATTAAGTTTGTTTATTTGGTTCATTAAATTTGTTGTTTCATAAAGAATGAACAGATAATCTCAGGGTGTGTGAAAGATTGGTTGCACATAGGCCTGCTGTTTTTCTCCAGCTACATGAAAGAAGAGTGCTAAATTATTATGGAGAATGTTCCTCCTCTTATTAAACAGTAACTTTAAAGCAATGTTTCAGCATAGTCAGCTGTGTTTAAATGCATACTCACGAATGCACAGCACATTTTACACTGCTAGAGAGCTTTAGAGATGGGAAAAAATAAGATTCATCGTTGCATAGTTTTTAGACTCTGGTAAGATTTGTGTCCTCTGGGGTCATCTTTCTTATAATTACCTCTCTATATAAAATGCTTAGGTCCCTGGTGTGTAGCTCCAGTTGTGAGGGGTTGCTGTGTGCCATCACATGCTGTATTTTGCAAAGAGCCTGCTTAGACTGCAGGAAGGCAGAGTGATTAAGGAGGCAGAGGAATGGCCAGGCATTGATGGGTTGGAGAAGAAAAAGGGAGAGCGCTTGGGTTAAGGCTGTGTTGTGGAGGGGGAGGTAGAAGAGCTGAGAGTACTTGGTTTGTATGATGGAAGGGGTTGAGCGTGCTGGAGGAGAACAAACATGGAGGGTGTTAGTATCTTTGCTCCAAAAGTTATTTTGCAGGTGTCAACTAGTCTGTTATGTTAGCTTTGGCTCTCCAAGGGAATGCTTTACTCCCCTCTGCCTTTTCTGGGCTTATTTAAGGTTCTGCATGCCCAGCCACTCTGGAAACAAAGAAATATAGAATACAGTGGCAAGCAAGGACCCTGAGGCTAATGTAAACTGCCAGTTTATTTCGTTTTGCAATGCCATAGATGCAGTATCATCTTCGTTGTTCCCTTCACGAGAGATCCCCATTCTCATTCCAGCCTTTCTTGAATTGTTACCTTTTTGCCTGGGCCCCTAATGATAGACCTGCTTGGAGCAATGGAAGGGAAAATGTCCCCATCAAAGAGACCCAGCAGGGAGTTAATGGAGTTACAGGAAAGGAATGTTTTTTTGAAAATTACAGAGGAAGCTAAATATTTTTTTACCTTTGTTGAAAAACAGTACTTAATAACATGGGAAGCATTTCAATATAGCTTTATGTCTGCTTACTTTGAAATACTGCTGTGAAGATTGCAGTGTGTTTACGTGTTCAGCTGCATGACTTATTTCCTTTAATATTGCTGTGGTTACGTAACACAAGAACTGCCATACTGGGCCAGACCCTTCAAATCACACCGTTGATGCTCCATCTGCTTCCACATACAGTTTAAGCTTCTCTTACCACCTCTTCCCTCTTCTCACATCCTTCCTCATGATCTTCATTTATCAGACAAGTTGCTCTTATCTATGTTGTTCTTCATTGCCAACATGTTAGATCTGCGCTTTCCACACTGTTGCACTCTACTGTATACTGTGAATAGACTTCCTGATTTGTATCATGGTCCCTCTCTGGCTATATTTAGATCCTGTCTAAAATCTGAATCTTTCCCACTTTTATAAGAAATATAAATATAGAGCAGGGGTTCCCAAACATTTCAAGAAGATGACCACGCAGTAAATTTCAAATCACCAATTGGGTCAGTGAGGGTTCTCCATGGAGCTTTATTGAAGGGCATTGCTTCTTGGATCCTGGTATTGTGGTAATTTTGAAATTCTGGGCAACGGGTGAGTAGGAGTCAGGCTTCACAGAGGTATGGCAAATACATCGTTAGTAATAATATTTCTAGGTAGTTGGCAACTCTCCTATACTTCTGGGAATTCTACCCCCCAGCCTTTGCCCCTTGGAGGAGTGAGTGAATACTGGGGTTATGTATATGTGCAGCATTCTGTCCCACTTGAATACCCCTCTACACATTCTTGTTCCCTCACTACTCTTACCTTTTCTAGCTGCTTCCCTTACCTCCTCCCCTCCCCTCCTATTTCCTTTCATTCTCCTTCCTCCACCCTGTATAGCAGTTCTTTTCTGCCAGCAGGACTGGCAACCCTGCTGGTACTCCAGAGTTGATTGCATTGCCACACAGATCTCATCCTCTCTCTGATAGCAGGTGGTGGGAATCATCTGGTACTGTAGTATTGGCAATACCATCAGAACCTCTGCATGTGGAGACCCCCCCCCCCCGAAAAAAAGTAAACATTACTCCATGTGCTAGTCTGGCCATAGGCAGGGAAGGTTTGTTGGGCATAGTTTGGGGACCCATGCCCTAGTCTTGTTTGTCTTGATTAGATTGTAAGCTTTATGGAGCAGGGACTTTCTCTTATACGTATCTGTACAGTACCAAAGAGAATAAAGGTTGGTGAGTTTGGGATTTGAAGTTGCAGCCTTTTGAAACATGAATAAAGGCATCATGGCTAGCTCTGCCATTTGAAGTTCTTTCCGCTCCTTTTTATCTTATCTTTTCGGAGGTGGGAGGATTATTTTCCTGTTTTACTATTATAAGATTTCTCTCATATGTAAGGTTTTTTTTTCCTTCCCCCTCCTCCCTTTAGGGACTGTGCCATTCTCTAAGGAAAGAAGTCTGGAAATTACTTTTGGGCTATTTCCCTTGGGACAGTACGAAGGAGGAAAGAAGCATTTTGCAAAAAAGGAAAATGTATGTATAACTTATTATATCATGGAAACAGTAATAGATTTTACACTTTCTTAAATTAAAATGAACAGAAGGCTGTTGTCAGACGTAACAATGAAATCCTCATTCTCCTTGGGCTCCCCCTAGTTTTTAGTAATTGAATTACAAGGCAGTTCTCTGAAGGATGCCAGAAATGAAACCAGGCTCTAACTGCCCCATATTTCAGTTCATGCTGGCAGATTGTGAGCAAGTCCACCTGCTGGAGCCTTGTGATAGTCAGAACCAAGGAAATGCCAAAAATATGACGAATTGCTTCATAAACCATTTTTGAGTGTTGGATCATCTTTCCCTCCCCACAATGGGCATAAAGTGCTCTACCCGACCTATGTCGTGCCTGATTTGGGCAGATCAAAGTAAAAATAAGTAATTTCTACACCTTATTGACTTTGAAATGATTTGATCATCTTTAGAGATGAATACTTCAGAATGAAACTTCAGTGGAAATCGGTCAGTGAAGAGCAAGAGAAACGAAATTCAAGGTTACGAGATTATAGAAGTCTTATAGGTATTTACTTTTATATACTCTATAATTGAATGATATGTTTAGTAAAAATCTAAATCTTCTCTTTTAGAGTGCACTTTCAAGTTTTGCTTTGGGCTTTTGATAGGTCAAGATGTAACCATTCATTTCTGTATTAGTAGACATGAATCGTGGCAGTCATAGTAACATAATAGCATAGTAAATGACGGCAGTAAGATGGCTAGAGCTGTAGAGCTGCACTTTCCGCTCTGTGCAGGTTACTCCCCTTTTATGCCATTGCTTAAGGTTTTACCTGCTGCTCCAGGCAGGTTACCCCTCTCTATTTATGAAGTTATTTATGTTTGGTTTGATTCCATCCTCTTGCTATGTAGTGATCCTCTGGGTCTGTCCCATGCCTTTTTGAATTCTGTCATTGTTTTTGCTCCCACCGCCTCCATCGGGAGGGCATTCCAGGCACCTGTCACTCTTTTCATGAAAAAGTATTTCCTAATGTTTCTTTTAAGTTTAACTCTTTGCAGCTCCATTTCATGGCCTCTAGTTCTGCAGCCTCCCCATCTTTGAAAAAAGGCTCATTTGTTCATTAATACCCTTTAAGTATTTAAATGTTGGTATCATATCCTCTTGTCTCTCATCTTTATGACAGAGCTTTCACCCCTTTCATATCGAAGTCATGAGTAGTTTGAGAAGTTAAGATCATGTAGTTGGCATGTTCCTAGATTCAGTATCATGATTTAAATAGCGACACAACATGTCAAATATAAACCTGCTTTTAGATGTTGAAGGTGTAATAGCAGAAACCAATGAGCTAATGAAACATCAGTTTTTGCTGCATCTCTTTCAAGGCTGAAGAAATTCTATACAGAGGTTCTCCGTGGACAAGCAGGAAGTAAGTCCTCACGCATGGGTAACGTCCCCAATAGAGCACCGTACAAGAACGCACCCCAGCTTTTATTGGAACCTTTTGGGAGGCTCCACTGCACCTGCATGCCTCCTTCCCACCTCCACAATGGCACCACCTTCTTCAATCTTCCATTTTCTGTGGAGCCCCACAGATGTGTGCCAGTCATTCTCCATTGGTAATTTTATCTCTCCCCTTCGGGGGTACATAATTGATTGGGATAAGAACATAAGATATGCCATACTGGGTCAGACCAAGGTCCATCAAGCCCAGTATCCTGTTTCCAACAGTGGCCAATCTAGGTCATACATACCTAGCAGTTCCCCAAAAGGCACAGGTTCCACAATGCTTGTATTGGGTCAAGCATAGATATCCTGGGTCCCTTCTTAATAATGGTTTATGGACCTTTCCTCCGGGAACTTGTCCAAACCATTTTTTAAACCCAGCTACACTAACAGCCTTTACTACATCCTCCGGTAACAAATTCCAGAGTTTGATTACACGTTGAGTGAAAAAATATTTTCTTTTATTAGTCTTAAATAGTTTACCTTGTAGCTTCATTGCATGTCCCCATGTCTTTCTATATTCTGATAATGTAAACATTCGATCTACGTTTACCCGTTCCACTCCATTCATTAATTTATAGACTTCTATCATATCTTCCCTCAGCCGTCTCTTTTCCAGGTTAAAGAGCCCTAACCTTTTTAGCCTTTCTTCATAAGAGTATCCTTCCATCCCCTTTACCATTTTGGTGGCTCTTCTCTGAACCTTTTCTAATAACGCTATATCCTTTTTAAGATACGGTGACCAGAATTGCACACAATATTCAAGGTGCGGTCTCACCATGGAACGATATAGAGGCATTATAATATCTTTTGTTTTATTTTCCATTCCTTTCCTTATGATACCTAGCATTCTATTTGCTCTCTTGGCTGCTGCTGCACACTGGGCCGAGGGTTTTAACATGTTATCCACAATGACATCTAATTCTTTTTCCTAGATGGTAGTTCCTAAAGTGGAACCTTGCATCGTGTAACCATAGTTTGGGTTGTTCTTCCCTAGGTGCATAACTTTGCACTTGTCCACATTAAATTTCATCTCCCATTTTGATGCCCAGTCTTCCAATTTATCAAGATACTCTTGCAATTTTCCACAATCCTCTTGGGTTTTAACAACTTTAAATAGTTTTGTGTCATCTGCAAATTTGATAACCTCACTCGTTATTCCCTTTTCCAGGTCATTTATGAATATGTCAAAAAGCAGCGGACCCAGCTCAGATCCCTGGGGTACACCACTATTCACCTTTCTCCATTGGGGAAATTGGCCATTTAGCCCTACCCTCTGCTTTCTATCTTTTAACCAGTTCCTGATCCACAATAGTACACTGCCTCCTATCCCATGACTCTTTAGTTTTGCCAAAAGTCTCTGATGAGGGACCTTGTCAAAGGCTTTCTGAAAGTCCAGATACATTATATCAACCGACTCACCTTTGTCCACCTGTTTATTCACACCTTCAAAAAAAACATAACAGATTAGTAAGACAAGATCTTCCTTGTCTAAAGCCATGTTGGTTGTCTCCCATTAGGCCATGCCTATCTACATGCTGAGTAATTTTGTTCTTTATGATGATTTCTACCATTTTTCCTGGTACTGACGTCAGGCTCACCGGTCTGTAGCTTCCCAGATCACCCCTGGAACCCTTTTTAAAAATTGGCGTTACATTGGCGATCCTCCAATCTTCAGGTATTACAGATGATTTTAATGAAAGTTCACAGATTACTAATAGCAGGTCTGCAATCTCATATTTCAGTTCTTTCAACACCCTTGGATGTATACCATCCGGCCCAGGTGATTTGCTACTCTTCAGTTTATCTAATAGTTGTAATACATCTTCCCCATGTATCTATATTTCCTTCAATTCTTCCGCACCTTTAAATACCAGTTCAGTCATGGGTAACTTCCCTACCTCTTCCTCAGTAAAGACCGAAGCAAAGAATTCATTGTCTCTCTGCTATTGCCTTGTTGCCTTTTAGTGCCCCTTTAACCCCTCTATCATCTAATGGACCAACTGACTCACAGGTTTTTTTGAAGTTGTTGTTGCCTTTGCCTGCTGTCACAATCCTTTTTTGTAATTTAGATGCAGAACAAATCATCAGTGAAGCAGGATTGTATGAGTATAACCGAGGTCTGAAAATTGTTGGAAGACTCATCAACAACCTTTGCTATGCTGATGATACCACATTACTGAATGAAAGTGAAGATGATCTGAAACATTTGCTTCTCAAGATCAAGAAACATAGTCTTAAAATGGGTCTGCACCTTAACGTTAAGAAGGCAAAGATGCTGACAACTGGCAAAATTAATAATTTCATCATTGATGGAGAAAAAAATGAAATAATTGACAACTTTAATTTACTAGGATCAACAATCAATAAAGAAAAGGACAAGCAGTCAAGAAATCCGACAACGTATCACTCTTGGTAGAATGGCTGTGAAGGACCTAGACGAGATCTCAACAGCAGTGATGTCTCTCTCCATACAAAGATTCGACTTGTCCAGGCCATGGTATTTTCAGTAATGCCATATGGATGTGAAAGTTGGACAGTGAAAAAGATAGGAAGAAAATTGATACCTTTGAATTATGGTGCTGGCAACAAATACTGTGTATATCATGAACTGCCCAAAGAACAAACCAGTCAGTACTAGAGGAGGTCAGACCTAAGCTTTACCTTGAAGCTCGGATGACAAGACTTTGGCTTTCATACTTTGGACACATCATGAGAAGACAGAGATCATTGGAGAAAGACATAATGCTTGGCAAAGTAGAAGGTTAAAGAGGAAGGTTAAAGAGGAAGGCTGACAATGAGATGGATTGATATAATAACAGCAGCAATGGATACCACTCTATCAACAATGAGCCACTTGACTGAAGACTGAACAAAGTTTCGATCAACTATCCAGAGGGTCACCAAGAGTAGATACTGACTCAACGGCACTTAACAACAACAACAGCGGCACCGATGGTGCCAGGTCGGGCCTACCCTCACCATCAAGTCATTTGATTTTGCCACGGCCATTTTTACGGCCATGTCCCAAAAACCGACTATGAGTTTTAAAAAGTGCACCAAGTGTGCTCTCTTCTTGTACTTTGTGCCTGGAGATGACAAGGAGAGGCCTCAAGGGTCGTGAAAAACAGCAGAAAACTCTGTTTGGCACTCTGCAGTTCGATGCATTGCCTTCGGCATCAGTGTCCTCTGCCTCCATGCCTTTGAAAACTGTTCAAGACATCAGAGGTGCATCAACATTGAGGAGCTCTCAAGCTCCATTGGAGCAGAGCACCCGTACTGCCCAGGACCATTGGCCATGGTCTGCCTCCCAGTGAGGAAGGAACTGGCTTTGCCCCCATTGACATTGAAGCGTGATCGGATCAAGCACCGGGTGAAATCCTGAGTGCATTGGCATTGGAGCCCTTTGAAACAAAGTATTGAGAGTGATGGGGGGACAGCATGAGTACCCTCGAAAATGCTACAAAGGGAGGACTGTCCACCCTTCAAGGTTCGGAGGGACACCGTCAGCCTTCTGACAGCCAAATTCAAGCCACTGCTACTCCTGCACAGATGCCGGGTCCATCAGTTGAAGTTAGTTACTCAGGCTTCTCAGCCTTCAGAATTGGTAGCCATGGAGAAGCGGCTCCTAAAAGCACTCGAGGATCGCTTAATGACCTTTTTTATGATGCAATATACCAGGGCATTGGTATCAGCATAGACCATCGTGCAACCGATTCTAGAGACACATGCCCTGTCTCCATCAGAGGCATCAATGGGACATCGAGGGGCTCAGATGCTGGTTCCTACCCAGCCGATTCTCCTCTCTAGCATCTCGGGGTCTGATGCACCCTCAAAATCCAGGCAGGTATTGGCGCAGCATCATTCTTGGAGAAGCTCCCATTCCCCTCGATGTAGGAGGTTGATCTAAGCGGAGACTTGGAAGTATTTGACTTCCTCTCATAGTCTGACTCCGATGATTGAGTAACAAACGTGGAGTTGGAGGACTTCTCAGAGGGCAGATCCCCGGAGCTTGCGCCGGACCCTTCTCACCTCCTCCACCCCATGAACATCGCAAGTCTCCTCCTGAAGACATGATCTTCCAGGATTTTGTGAGAGATATGGCCAAGGCCATATCGTTCTCCCTGGAGACGGTGGATGACCCAGGGCAGAGGAGTTTGAAATCTTGTAGTACTCCTCAGCACCTAAGGAGGTGGTGATCATGCCTGTACATTGCATCCTGCGGAGGGTGCAAATGAGTGTGTGGGAAAGGCCCCTCATGGTACCTCCAGTAAGTAGAAGACTTGACTCAGTGTACAGGGTCCAGAAAGCTCCTGATTTGAGAAACCTCAGCTCCTGCACCACTCTTTGGTGGTTGAGTCGGACCTGAAGAGGATTAAGAGTACCAAGAGTCATTCTTTGGCGCCACCAGGAAGGGAGGCTCGGACCTTGGACTCTTTCGGGAGATGTTTTCAGGGCTTGATGCTCACAAAGCTGTACTTGAGCATGTTCCTAAAGGACATTATGCAAGACCTAGCTGACTTGTCCCAGTTCCTTCCTTCTGAGAACCTGGAGCAGTTTTACACCTTAGTGGATCACAGCAAGAACTGCTCAAAGTTCCTGGTTCGGGAAACTTATGACGCCTTCTAGACGGCATTGAGAACTGCTGCAGTAGATATTGGGGCCCAAAGACTCACCTGGCTCCAGTCCTGACTTAGGACAGTCGGCTCAGAATAAACTGGTGGACGTACCACACCGCAGTGAGAATTTGTTCGGTAAGAAGGTGGAGGAGAAGGCTGGCATTATAGAAAAGCAACATATCACTCTTACCTGGCTCTCAAGGCGCACATCTGAACCGGCATATCGTAGGAGTTACCAAGGGGAGGCCAGAAGAAGACCTACTACTTCCATAGGTATCTGTACTTGTCTGGACCTGAAACTTCCCAGCTGAAACAGGCTCCTCACCAGCAACAGTGCACAGAGAAGCCCCAGAAGGCCCAACCTGGAGCCAAAGCTTGGAGCAGGGTTTTGTTTGGTTCCTCCAGAGCATAGCCAGTTTACCAGGGGTCACAGTGAGAAACCCTCCAGTGGGGGCAAGGCTCAATCTCTTTGCCCAGAGATGGCCCTTCATAATCTCAGACTTGTTGATTCTACAGACAATCCAAAGTGGATACAAGTTTCACCTCTTCGAGCTGCCTCAAAGTTGTCCCCGAGGGTGTATCACCTCAACCCTTTGTATCAGGAACTTCTTCAGAAGGAAATCTTAGCCTTCCTGGCTGATCTAGCCATCAAGCCTGTACCATAGTAGCAATTAGGGCAGGGGTTTTACTCCAGGTACTTTCTCATCCCCAAGAAAATGAGGAGATTCCGTCCCATTCTGGACCTCAGAGACCTAAACAGTCACTTGGTAAGAGACAAGTTCAAGATGATTTCTCTGGGCACCCTGCTTCCTTACCTTCATAAAGGAGTTTGCCATGCTCACTGGATCTAAAGGATGCATATACCGACATACCAATCTATCCCGCTCCCAGGAAATATCTCAGATTAGTCTTGGGAGGACAGCACTTTCAGAATCGAGTGCTGCCTTTTGGCCTAGCCTCGGCACTTCTAGTCTTCACGAAATGTCTCGTGGTAGTGGTAGCCTACTTCAGAATACTGGGGATGTTTGTCTTCCCTTACCTGGATGATTTGCTGATAAAAAGTACCACTCCAGAGGGAGTTTGAGTCCATACAGTTCACCATTCAGGTATTGGAGCTGTTAGGGGTTTTGATCAATTCTTCCAAGTCCCACTTTCATTCCACACAGCTAGAATTCATAGGAGCCTTGCTCAACACAACTCGGGCGAAAGCTTTGCTTCCGCAGGACCACTTCAAATGCTGATAGCCATAGTACAGAACACTCAACTAAATCAGTGAGTGATGGCTTGCAAGATGCTAACCATCCTAGGACACATGGCCTCTACAGTGCATGTCACAGTGCATGTCATGGCCTGGGTCCACAGAGTCCACAGTCTCCTCCGTGATCGAGTGTATGTCACCGATCCTCTGGTCCAATCACTGCAGTGGTGGACAGTTCCTCAAAATTTGCTCAAGCTTTCCCCTTTCAGAAGGCCTCACCTCAGAAGATCCTGACAACAGATGCATCCAAATTGGGATGGGGAGCTCATCTCGATGGCTTCCACACTAAGGGCATCGGCTCTATTCAGGAGAGTCTTCACCAGATCAATTTCCTGGAATTGGGAGCCACAGAAAATGCTCTAAAAGCCTTCTGGGATTGGCTAACCGATCATATTGTCCTCATTCAGACTGACAATCAAGTCACTATGTTCTGTATCAACAAACAGGGGGGCACTGGCTCCTATCTCCTGTGCTGTGAGTCGGTCTGGTTGTGGAGGTTCGCTGTCACTCACGGAATGGAACTGAGGGTCACATATCTGCCGGGAGTCCAAAACACTCTGGCAGACAGCCTGAGCTGTCTCCTTCAGCCACGTGAATGGACGTTGAACAGAGATGTGGCTACCCATATCTTTCGGAAATGGAGCACTTCCTCGACAGACCTGTTTGCAACTCCACAAAATGCCCAGGTAGATTGGTTCTGCTCCAGAGTGGGCTCCCACAGCAGAATGGCTTCAGATATTTCCCTCCTGCACTGGTTGGAGGGACTTCTGTATGCTTACTCTCCAGTATCTCTCATAGTGAAGACCCTACTGAAGCTCACAACAGACGAAGGCACGATGATACTCATCATGCCGTATTGGCCCAGACAGCCGTAGTTCCCACTTCTGCTACAGCTTTCCACTCGAGAACCCCTCGGGTTCGGCCATGCTCCAGATCTAGTTTCACAGGACGATGAGAGGATGCTGCATCCCAACGTCCAGTCCTTGGCCCTCATGCATTGGATGCTGAGAGGCTAGTCCTCTCTGAGCTCAATCTGCTGGACAACATAACTGATGTCCTGTTGGCCTCCTGGAAAACCTCATTGAGGAGTTCTTATGCCTGTAAATGAAAGAGGTTTGCTGTCTGGTGTGAAGAAGATGGCACCGTAGCGGCAGACAGGAAGGAGGTGCACAGGTGCGGTGGAGCCTTCCAAAAGCTTCCAATAGAATTTGGGGAGCATCTCATGCGGGGCTTCATCAGGGACATGACCCATGCGTGAGGGCTTATTCATGCTGTCCATGGAGAATACCTGCTACCATTCATGTATACTTTATACAGTGGCCTTGTTCAGGATTTTAGTACTGACTATCCACCTTTAAAACTCAGACACAAACTGGCATTAAACTGAAACTTGCGAAGTTTTGTGGCAGCAAACGAACTTGCTGCAAACTCAAAATGTGTTTATGTTTAAAGGTCATCATAAGTAAACACTAAGAATTTTTTACTTTTTTTCTGGTTTTGCCTTGTGAGCAAATTTTATTTGCTCTTGTGTAAGGATTTCTCCCTTCGGCAAAAGGAATAGTCAATAGCGGGCGCTAAGGGAATAAAGCACAATTTTGGCCAAATAATGCATGATTTTGCCATTGAATATGTATTTGCCCTAATGTAATATGTTTTTTTGCATAATATGAATTACATAATGACAAGCTGTAAATGCATGCAGAGCACCTCATTATGTTATTCCTAGAAAAATAATGCCAGCTTATCTTTCCTCTCCAGGAAATTTGGGCCACTAATGTTTATCTATCAGGTTTTTTATACCGCTTTATCATTTCAGTCAAAGCGGTTTACATTGTAACTTAGAAACATAGAAACATGACGACAGAAAAAGACCACAAGGCCCATCTAGTCTGTCCTTCCATAACAACAACTACAACAGTCCTCTTTTTACCTTTAGAGATCCTCTGTGTTGGTCCCATGCTTTTTTGAATTCAGTTACTGTCCTCATCTCCACCACCTCCACTGGGAGACTATTCCACGGATCCACTACTCTTTCCGTAAAGAAATATTTCCGCATATCACTCCTGAATCTATCTCCCTTCACCCTCATCCCATGTCCCCTCGTAGCAGAACTTGCTTTCAATTGAAAGAGGCTCTCTCCCTGAACATTTATGCCACGGAGGTATTTAAACATCTCAATCATATCACCTCTATCCCGCCTTTCCTCTAAGGTGTACATATTAAGATCCTTATGTCTGTCCTCATATGCTTTATAATGAAGCCCATTAATCATTTTAGTAGCAACCCTCTGCACCGACTCCATCCTGTTCACATCCTTTTGAAGGTGCGGTCTCCAGAATTGCACACCATACTCCAAATGAGGTCGCACCAAAGACTTATACAGAGGTATTATCACCTCCTTTTTTCTGCTAGCCATTCCTCTCCGTATGCACCCAAGCATCCTTCTAGCTTTTGCCGTCGCCTTTTCTACCTGTTTAGCTACTTTAAGATCATCAGACACAACCACGCCTAGGTCCCGCTCTTCTTTAGTGGACAAAAGTACTTCACCTCCTATACTGTATTGCTCCCTTGGATTGCTGCAGCCCAAATGCATGACCTTACATTTTTTAACATTAAATCCCAGCTGCCAAATTCTAGACCATTCTTCAAGCTTAGCTAGATCCCTCCTCATGTTATCTACACCTTCCTGGGTGTCTACTCTATTGCAGATTTTGGTATCATCCGCAAAGAGGCAAACCTTACCCAACAGCCCTTCCGCTATTTCACTAACAAAGATGTTAAAAAGAATCGTACCAAGGACAGATCCCTGGGGCACACCACTGGTAACATCCTTCTCCTCAGAGTAAGCTCCATTTACTTGTACTCTTTGTCGCCTCCCACCCAACCAATTTCTAACCCAAGCAGTAACTTTAGGGTCCATCCCTAGGGTGCTCAGTTTGTTTATAAGTCGCCTGTGAGGAACAGTGTCAAAGGCTTTACTGAAATCTAAATACACCACATCTAGAGCTCTCCCTCGGTCCAACTCCCTGGTCACCCAGTCAAAGAAATCAATCAGATTTGTCTGACAAGACCTGCCTCTGGTGAATCCATGCTGCCTCGGATCCTGTAATCCGCCGGACTCCAGAAACCTCACTATTTTCTCTTTCAGCAGCGTTTCCAATAATTTACTCACCACCGAAGTTAAACTAACCGGCCTGTAGTTTTCAACCACATCCTTACTTCCGCTTTTGTGTAAAGGCACCACATGAGCCTCTCTCCAGTCCTTTGGCACCACTCCCGACTCCAACGAGGCATTGAAAAGGTCAGTCAATGGAGTTGCTAGAACGTCCCCAAGTTCCCTCAGTATTCTAGGGTGTATCCCATCCGGTCCCATCGCTTTGTCTACTTTAAGTTGAGCTAGTTTCTCACGAACACAGTCTTTTGAAAATTGTTCAAGATGTCCCTCGCTTCTGTTCCTATTTGTGGGTGTTTTCTGAGGTCCTGCTCCTGATTCTTCATCTGTGAACACAGAACAAAAATATTTATTATGCAATTCCGCTTTATCCTTATCAGCTTCTACATATTCCCCCCCCTGCACCCTTGAGTCTGACAATACCACTTTTGCCCTTCCTCTTCTCACTAATATATCTGAAAAATGTCTTATCCCCCCATTTTATTGCATTGGCTATTTCCTCCTCCTTTTGAATCTTTGCCTTCTTGACTACTTTGCTAGCTTCTCTAAGTTTTTCCAAATACAGATGCCTGTCTTCCTCTCTCTGTGATCTCTTGTATTTCATGAAGGCCTCCCTCTTTTTCTTCACTTTTTCAGCTACCATAGCGGTCTCCTGTTCCTTTTGCCTTTATTTGCCATTTTAACAAAAAGGTTGGTTGCCTTTAAAATACCCCCTTTCAGTTTTGTCCACTGTTTTTCCACATCCCCCAGCTGTTCCCATCCCACTAACGAGTCTCTGAGGTATTGGCCCATCTTCGCAAAGTTAGTCTTCCTAAAGTCTAAGATCTTCACCTTGGAATGGATTCTAACAGCCCTAGTCCTAATACTGAACCACACCATCTGGTGATCACTGGATGTAAAATGATCTCCCACTACAACATCAGAAACACTTTCACCATTGGTAAGCACCAAGTCCAGTATGGCCCCTTCACGTGTGGGGTCTGTTACCAATTGCCTGAATAGTTCTCCCTGTAGAGAATCCAGGATCTCCTTACTTCTAGATGATACTGCAGCAGGAATGTGCCAATCAACATCTGGCATATTGAAATCTCCTAGCAGTAGCACTTCCCCTTTCCTAGCATTGCTGCGTATGTCTTCAATTAACTCTGTCCACCTCTTCCTCTTGTGAGGGAGGTCTGTATATCACACCAATGCAAATAGATTTCTCTTTCCCTCTTTCTAGTTTAACCCACAATGCCTTCTCTCTCCCTTTTAAGCTCTGTAATTCCAAAGCTTTAATAGTAGTTTTTACATATAGTGCCACTCCTCCTCCCCTTCTTCCTACCCTGTCCATTCTGAATAAAGTATAGCCAGGTATACATCCCAGTCATGGTTTTCTGTGAACCATGTTTCTGTAACTGCCACTAAATCCAAGTCAGCCACTCCCACCAAAGCTTCAACTTCAGGGATCTTATTTCCCATGCTACGGGCATTAATACACACTGCTTTCCATATATTACCCCTGTTACCCATTTCCATAAAGGTATTTAATGTATCACCTACCTGGGGGCTTTCACTTACCTGGGGGCTTTCTTCACCCATCCCCAACGAATCTAGTTTAAAGCCCTCTTCAGTAGATTAGCCAGTCTACTACCAAAGATGCGTTGACCTTTCTTGGACAGATGGATGCCATCTCTGCTCTGCAACCCTTGGAATAGCATCCCATGGTCTAGGAAACCAAAACGCTCTCGAAGACACCATCCACGCAGCCATGCATTCATCTCCAGGATGCGAGCCTTAAACTTGATAATGTACATTAAACAGGGACAATGATAACTTAGATTTTTCTGAGGCAGTGGAGGGTTAAGTGACTTTCCAAGGCCACAAGGAGGGATAGTGGGAACTGAACCCTGATTTCTTAGCTCCCAAGACAGAGCTTTAACCATTAGGCTATTCCTCCACTCCATGTTCAGCTCTTTGTACCCAAAGAGCCCCTTAAAAGGATCAGTGCCACTTACAAACCCCCCACCCCCCACGCTGAATCATATCCTTAATTCCCCCTCCTGGTTCCCCTCCTCAGCAAATTCAGAATGCACCGCTTCCCTCTTGGCACCTGCCAGTAGCTTCACTGATGTCTATTGTCAGACAGAAGCGATCCCCAGTCCCTCTTGTCCCCAGAGCCGGCTCTAGCGTTGGTGCCTAAGGCAGACCTTAAGCTTTACACTCCTCCTGTCTGTCAAAATCAGTTGTTTAGCTTTAAATGCCTTGCTTTTTGCAGGCCCCAGGAATTGCCACCCTAGGCAACCGCCAAATTGCTTGATACTGGGTCTGGGCCGGCTCTGCTGTTCCATAGAGCCCTGTGTTCTAAGTAGCATGACTATTAGTGATAGTAATGTGAGACTCCCACTAGAGGTGACTGGTGCCGATAGGATAGGAGTAATTGGAGCGTGCTCTTGCCACCACTGGACATCAGAGAAACCCTTAGTAGGTGCTGGGATTGGAGGGTGGGAATTTGAGAGCCTAGGGGTGATGCATAGCTAGGGATTTGAATGTCAGGAGCTGGGAGGACAGGAAGGATTTGTTGTCAAGGATGTGGGAGGAGCATTCTACTACTAACCCCTTTAAGAGATAGTGGGGCCTACTATCTGTGTTACTGAAGTCAGGAAAGCAGTGTTCTTGGCTGCAGATTATACTTCCTGTGGGAATTACTAGCCTGTAGTATTTATTTATTAAAAAACATTTATTACCCACCTATCAAAAATTTCTAAGCAGTACCACAGACTAGTGTGACTCCTGTGGTAAATACTGCTGCTGCAAAATGTTATTTTACTGCAGCTTAGTAACTGCCCCCTTTGAATCTGACTCTGAGGGTTTAGGGAACAGTACAACTTGAAGTTATAAAAACAGCAAAAGCAATGCAGTTTCACACCAGAGATTTCTTTTTCCATCCTTTTTGAATCATGCTGTGTGGCATTCAGATTCATTTTTGAGTGGCATTTTGCAGCCGGCTGTTTAAGTGTTGCTTTGAATTTAAACAGAAGAAATGCCCTCCGTAGTCATAAGGTTTTGTTAACATTTTGCTAAATATTTGAAGTCCTTATAAGTCAGTCATCTTCAGGTGAGAAAATATATATATTATTTCTATTTAATGATAGTCTTTCAAATACAGTGAAGTAGATTTAAAATGACATTCAGTGAATGCAGATGTCATTCAGCTTGTCAAAGCTTCCTAATGGACTAGATGAAAATCCGGAACTAAGTTATCAGGCTGCATTTATTAGATAGCAAATTATTTTCAAACTTATCTGTTTTCCACAATATCTGAAACTATTTCCCTCCTCTTCAGAAAAAGATGTGAACAGAACAGACCGAACAAACAAGTTTTATGAGGGCCAGGATAATCCCGGATTGATTTTGCTGCATGATATTTTGATGACGTATTGCATGTATGATTTTGACCTAGGTAAGAACAGCATTTTACAAAGATGATGTTAAGTTAAATAGGGTTTAATTGATTGGCAAAGTGTTAAGATAAATTAACTAGTGAAATCTTCTATTTGTGGTGGCTACTGCATGTACTTACTTTGGGGGGAGGGGGGTTGCATTGATTTCTTTTGTTATTTTCTATGTCATCCTGTCTACCTCCTTTTTTAGAAGCAAGAGTGCTGATTGGAGGGTGTGGTCATCTGTCTGGCCATCCATACACATTAGTTCATGTGTGTGGTGGGCATGCATGGCCGCATACTCTTATTAAGGAAAAAAGGGGACTGTTGTAGTGGTTTATTGAAGGGCAGACTAGATAGGCCATGTGGTCTTTTTCTGCCATCATGTTTCTATGTTTCTAACTGCAAACCCCAGGATCTGGGAAGAGAGTAGTAGGGGCAGCAGAGATTGTGGGGGTGGGGGGGGGAGGGAGCAGTGGCAGGAGTTTTCTGCTGGTACTGGAGAGTAGGGAAACATAAATAGACATCTGTGCAGCTATTGCTGCTCTCAGAGAGCGAGGGGGTAGCAGAAATCCATCTCTGCTGGTGATTCCCATTTCTGCTGATGCCATTACATTTTTAGGAGTAGAGGCATGGGCAAGAAGTGAATGAAGGATGAAGCATGTCTGCAAAGCTTGTAGCATGCGCTTTCCAGCTTATTAATTTTGGTGTTTATCACAAGTATACAACTTAAGCAGCTGAAATAAAAATTAAAGAAACATGTAGGGGAAATATAAATTCCATTTTGTCCTACTAGACCAGTCCAGACAAGTGGCTTATGTTCCCCTACCAGCAGATTGGTGGAGACAAGAAGCCAATGAAAAGCCCAGGTTTCAATGACATCACTCCCATGCCTCTATCTGCCTCAGCAACCAGAAGTCTCTTCAGTATTTCTTTGTCTCCAGCAGATGGTAGATAGAATCTCCAGGAACAAGCAGGAATGAGTCTTCACATATGGGTACGTCTGTACCGACGGAGCCTGCACGGGAATGCTGCCCAGCTTCCAATCAGAAAGCTTTTGGCAGCATCCCTCGCGCCTGCGCAGTGACTTCCCGCCTTCTCCACAGCCTCTCTTCAGTTTTCGTTTTTCCGCCGGCAGGACGTCCTCCTGTCACCGCAGAAACCTTTCTTTTTAATTACTTTAATTACTTTAGTTGTGGTCGCGGCTGTATTTCCCGCTCCCACCGGTACCGCCGGTGGATTTTTGACTAAATTCTGAAAGACTTTTTCTTCAGTTTTTTGCCTTAACCTTTTGGGCCTACTAGGCCTTTTCATTATGGAGCCTTCTTTTCCTAAGAAGTGCATTCGATGTGGAAACACCTGTTTCTTTTTAGACAGTTGGTGTCTCAACTGTGTGGGTCCTGACCCTTTTTCCCCTGACTTGTCAGGGGATAATTTTGTGAGAAAACCTTCAGTTTTTCGAGTTTCCCTCGATACCGTTTTTTCCTCGGCAGTGAGGGTACCCGGTTTCTCTACTTCAAAGGATCAGGTAACCCAAAAACAGTCAAGACTAGTCAATGCTTGAGTGGTATGTCCCATGCCCAGCATGGTGACGGCTCCGGCCTTACCCTTAAGAATCCATTGGCATTGCCCCTGCGGGAGTCTTCGGGCTCCAAAGCGTTAAAGGGGTTTCAGGATGTTCCTGGGGCTCACCCCTCACAGAACATGCCTGAGCCATGCGCGGGGGTGGTATCGGCACCGGTGTAGAGTATTCCACTCTTCACCAGGGATCGTCATCGGGCATCCTCGGTACCTTCGGGACCGATCGATACGCACCGCATTGACTTCCCTCAATCTCAGCCATGCTCCGGGTCGGTACCGGCGTCAATCGGTTCCGATACCCTGGCATCAGCATCGAGATGGACCGCTTTTGCAAGAGGTGCTCATTGGGTATCCTCGGTACCGTCGGTATCGATCGATGTAACCCAGGCTGCCTTGGTGGTATCGGCATCGCCGATACTGCCACTGGCGTCAGAACCCTCGCGACATGCATCGATAGCCTCGCTTCCTCCGATGCCAAGTCTTCAGCCGGTATCTAGTCTCGAGGACTGCGTATCGACGCGTCCCTGAACCGACTCCTGTCGTTTCCAGATAGGCCGTTCCGAAGATCATAGCCATAACTCCCTCATGATCTCGGTACCACAGCAGCAGTTCCCGATTGCTACTTCATCTGCTAGTCCTCTATCAGTATCGATGCCTGTTCTTGCACCGATACCTAGTTTGGAACCTATACCTGGCATTGGTGGGGCACCCTGTACGTCCTCTGGTGCTCAGGCTCTTTCTTTAGCCTTACCAGGGATGGTTCCCATAGGAGATCAGTCTTTTCAGGCTTTTCTCCGAGATATGGCAACATTTCTTAATATTTCTATCCCTGGTTGTGATCCTACTCATGGCTCACTGGCACAAATGGAAAATATAAAGTTTCCTTTACATCCTGCTCTGCAGGATCTCCTTCTCAGGGTCTGGAAGTCGCCCTTATGACTTCCTCCAGTTTCTACAGACATTGAGGTTCGGTACCGGGTGCCACCCTCTCCAGGGTTCCAAAAGCCTCAACTTTCTCATCGTTCCCTTGTAGTGGAATCGGCACTGAGGAAAGTTAAGAGCAAGAAGGAGCATTCTTCTTACCCACCGGGTCGTTCTTCAAGAACACTCGATGCTTTTGGTCGTCAGGCCTTCCAAAACTCTATGCTGGCCTCCAGAGTTCTTTCATATATTTTTCACATGAGTCTAACACTCCAGGAAGTCACAGAGAAATTGTCTCTTTTGACCCCTTTTTTACCAGAGCCCAAGGCTACTGATTATTCCTTGCTCATCAATCACAGCCGGAATATATCTTGGTTCTTGTCTCGTGCTTCTATAGACTCTTTTGAGTCCGTTAGCAGATCCTCTGCTGTTGCCATTGCAGCGCGTCGCAGAGCCTGGCTTGAAGCTTCAGACTTGAGCAGATGGGCACAAACTATACTGGCTCATTCTCCTTGTACAGGAGAAGGTCTCTTCAATAAGGAGGCTTTACGTCAGGTTACTCAATGCTCCACTGACTCTCCTTCCACTAAAAACCATTCTAAGCCAGCTCCTTCTTCAAAGAGTAGGAAATGTCCTACCAAACCTTCTTTCCCTAAGAAAAGAAAGTTTCATTCATCTCCTGCCCATCATTCGGCTGTACCTAAACAGGGGGCGCCTCAGCCTAGTCTGAAGTCCTCCAGTTCTGGCCAGTCTCAGCATTCCCAGCAACCATAGGGGCCGGGAATTGTAACTTTCACTTCACTTCCTATTAGAAGTTTATTCACTATGCTTTTCTTTTCAGTGTACTAACCTCACGGGGGGAAATATTTTTGTTCAGGGACAACACACTTCTCCTCTTCTTACTCTCTAGAAGAGCAGTGGCAACTATCCCCTGATAGTTTCTATCCCAACTGAACATTTTTTCCTTCAGTTGACTTACCCTATGGGTACGTCACCCTCCAATCACTTGAGGGGTACTATACTGAACAGCTTCTCTGCCAAGCTCGTTCCCCAGACAGGGAGAAGAGATATCTCCTCTCTTTTCTTGTCTGTTTTTCTTTATTCAGCACAGGACAATCTCTCTGCTGTTCCGTCAGCAGCTCTGCTGGCAGGAGTTGCAGTAATTGTATTACTGGGACTTTTTCCAAGTTCCAGTCACTTGTTCAAATTTTTGTCTAGCCTCAGTAGTGATTCCATACTATCTTGGATCCTCCTACTCGTTTAGGCTTTCTCACATTATTCTAACCATCTCCTCTCCTAGGATATGGCAACATACCTGACTTCAGTCAGTTATTTCATAGCTCTCCTGCACAATGCTCTCTGCAGTTTTCAGAGAAGCTTTCTACTATGAGGGCTTTGCTATAGAGCATTGACCTTGTCTCTGAAGTTTCTCTATTAGTACGGGGAAAAAACTTCTAAACCCTTCCTATGCTTATGAAGGGTCTCCACACCCCCTCTAGCCTGGGGTATTAACACGAGATATCAGTTCTTCTGCGTGACACTCCAAGGCTTCTGTTACGCATGCTACCTCTGGGTCCTTCCATAGGTCCCTCTGGTATCTTCCCTGCGTTTCTCCACATCTACCATATCAGTGTTCTGTGGAACTCCCGCCATGTTCTTCACAGATTCATATGTTCATCTGTTCTCACGCGAACATCACGGTTATCTGGTTAGATTGCTTTTCTGCATCTCTCAATCCATGAAAACAGATTCTCTATACACAAGTGGGTTCACCCTCTTGTAGAGCACAGACTCTTTTTCTTTTATATTCCCCATGTACAGTTATGGGGCTGGGTGGTAGACATGTATCTTCAACCTATTGTCTTGTATGTAGCATCTCCATATATGTCTACATACCTATATCATTACCCTGGTGGTGCTAGACCATGCCCCACAAATTTACATATATTCAGCTATATCATATATAGATATATTTGATATATTTCACCACCCATATCCTAATGTACACATCTGGACATATGTATGTATATATATATATATATATATATATATATAAATATATATATATATATATTTTCCAGCCACATGTGTATAGTCCTATATATATATGTGTTTCATGGGAGGCCTCTTAAGGGTTGGTCTGTCTACACACTCTCACCCTTACTGTCTATACTACATGTTTTACCTCCTAGAGGTTTTAGACAGTCTGTCGCCCTACGTCCCATGCCATATTACGATGCAGAAACTGTTAGGCACCAATAACCACTTTGGTGCTAACATCTTCCATTTTTTCTTTAAGTCCATGAAGCATCAAGCTTCAATATTTTTTCCTATCTCTCACCAGCTAGGAAAAACAGTGTACCTCTTTATCTTGAGTACACAACTGTTTTCCGTGGGAATAGGGGATTTTTTTCAGTTCCCCTCTTCCCGCCAGGACTGGGCTAGTTGTCCAACTCCGTCAGTCTTCTTCCTTTAGTCCTCAATGTTAATGACCTTATGCCTAAAGGAGTTTTCAGCTTTTCCCATTAAGCTTTCCATTGAAGACCTGACGTCAAATCCTACCCAGTTGACACCTGGATCATCTACTACCTCCAGGTCTAGACCTTCATCCTCACTACTGAGAGGTCACCTTGAAGATTCTGCTACTGCTTATCCAGTAGACTCCATCATGCTTTCTACTTCCTACAATACAGTAGGTAAGCTGCATATTTTAAGTGTACATTAAATGTCTTTCAATGCTACTCATTATGTTTACCAAGGACTCCTGTAGTTTGTACAACCATAAACATAAACATAAACATAAACCCTCTAGTCCTTGGCTATGCTGTTCTTTCCTCACAGCTCCTTTATTGTCAATTCCTACCATCCATCCCACATTGGATGCCGGGGATTCCTGGAGTCAAAATGCACTCCTGATCCAGGCACTTGCATTTTTATGGGATCTCCCCCTGGCATCTCCAGCTAGGGAGTCCCCATATGTGAAGACTCATTCCTGCTTGTTCCTGGAGATAGCACAGTTACTTACCTGTAACAGGTGATCTCTGGGAACAGCAGGAATTAGTCTTCACAACCCTCCCACCTCCCCTAGGAGTTGCATCTCTTTTATCTTCTTCCTTTTCTCTCCTCGCCTTTGTCTCAGCTCTGAAACTCAACTGAAGAGAGGCTGTGGAGAAGGCGGGAAGTCACTGCGCAGGCGCAAGGGATGCTGCCAAAAGCTTTCTGATTGGAAGCTGGGCAGCATTCCCGTGCAGGCTCCGTCGGTACCGACGTACCCATATGTGAAGACTAATTCCTGCTGTTCCCAGAGATCACCTGTTACAGGTAAGTAACTGTGCTTTTTCTACACTCTGAAGAAAATCTGAATAATTGAAAGGAAAAAATTGATTTAAACGTTTTTGAAGACCACCTTGATGGTTTCAGTCACTTGAGCATGATGTAGGAGACTCCAATGGACTATATTCTTTTCGGTAGCCATAGGAGGAGGGAAAATTGGTTCAGCTCCACGCTCTTATCCTTTTAAGGGCCTGTTGAGTAGCTAGAAAACTGGAAGGATCTGGAAGAGTTCAGCAGCCTCACGCAACCTTAATGGCCCCTCCCTCCTCCTCTGCCCCCCTTCTCTCTTCCGAAAATTACAGAGGTTTCTCAGAGGAATCTGCCAGCCACCTTAAATGCAGTGCCTGCAGAGCAGAGAAACCGTTTCAGGGAAGTATAGCTGAGCCCAGTACAGATTTCTACCTATGGCTCTCGGGATGAGTACCAAAGCTTGACCTCGTCATTGTCCTTGTTGGGGGCTCCGGATTCCATCCATCTGGGGTTCAATTTGGGGTGGGCCACTGGCAATCGTTGGCATGGTGTGGAGGTATCTCCAGGAACAAGCAGGAATGAGTCCTCACATATGGGTACGTCGGAACCGACGGAGCCTGCGCGGGAAAGCTCCCCAGCTTCCCAGAAAGGAAGCTTTTGGGGCCTCCCACAGCGCATGCGCGCTGCCTTCCCGCCTTCCTAACCAACTCTCTTCAGTTCTTCTTTTTCCGCGGAGCCAGCAGGTCGTGTTCCTGTCACCGCTGAAGAAATTGTTATTTTAATTTGTTTCTTTGACCGCGTGTCTGCCTTCCCCGATTCCAGACCGGTACCGCCGGTCCTTTTTTCCTTTATTAAAAAAAAAAAAATATATATATATCATTCTCCAGGACCAAGCAGGAAGTCAGTCCTCACATATGGGTGACGTCGGCGCCGACGGAGCCCTCGCGGAGCAATTTTCCCCAGCTTTCAAAGAAAGCCTTTGGGAATTGCAGCGCGCATGCGCGGTCCCCTTCCCGCTCAAGGGTGCCATCTTAGCCAGTCTTCTTTTTTCTGCGGAGCCCTTCAGACGTGCCCGTCTTGTCCCCGCTGAAAAAGTTGATTTTTTCGTGTTTAATCTCTTTTTTCTCTATCGGTTCGACGCCGGTCCTTTTCCTGCCCGGACTCGCGACGCCGTTGCGAGTCTTTCTGTTATTTTTCGGTTTTTCTGATTTTCTGTCAGTTTCGTTTTCGGTTTTTCACTGGCAGCCCGGTCCTTTGACCTTGCAGGGGCCCTTTTTCCCCCGATGGCTGCCAGTGGTTTCAAGCGGTGTGTTCAGTGTGACAGAAATATGTCACTCACTGACACACATGATAATTGCCTCCGCTGCCTTGGCCCGGATCACGAGGAACTGATCTGTGGGGCCTGCAGCAAGATGTCCTCCAAAGCGTTAAGGAGTCGGCGGCATCAGCGGGAACGAATCTTCGCTGACCCCGGCCGTACCCGGACCTCGTCGGAGGCCTCGGCGTCCAGAGGTTCCAGCTCTGACCATCGCCGGAGTTCCTCCGACAGGGGTTCTCCCTCCGGGGACCATCGTCAGAAGATGAAACCCGCGAGGGCGGCGTCGGTGGACGCTCCTGGTTCCGCGAGGGCCAGGTCGCATAGCCCCGATAGCCGTCCCGGGTCTTTGGAGAAGGAGCATCTGCCGAAGCGACCTCGTCTGGAGTCTGAGTTGCCTGCTCGGGTAAGTCCTGTAGTCCTCCTGGACTCACCTCAGAGGGGTCCGACGTCGGGCCCGACGCCGTCGGGGCCCGAGTTGGGGGCTGCTGGGTCACCTGAGGTCGGACTCAGGTTGACGGCCTTGGAGAGCAGACTCTCTGCCTTCATGGACCAGCAGCGGGCACTGATCGCTAGCCTCGCTGGCGCCTCTGCCCCGACCGCCGGGACGTCGACGTCTAAGTCGACCCAGGAGACCGAGCCGATCCTCGAGTCCATGCGGGCTCGAGTCGATCCTCGGTCGAGGTCACCCTTGGCCTCCCGTTCGGGACCGAGGTCGTCGACGCCGACTCCCTCGGCGTCGGGGCGGCCGACGCCTCCGCCCGCCCGGACCGACCCCACCGATTTCTTCTCGGAGTCGGCCTGGGAGTCTGAAGAGGAAGAGTCACCTGATTCCTTTCGGACTCGGTGTGTCCCCTCGGACTCGCCTGAGTCCGAACCTCGGAAACAGTCCCCTCCGGAGGATGCCCGGTTCTCGGATTTCATCAGGGATATGGCCAAGGCTTTGGCCTTCCCTGCGGATCCCGAGGAGGAGCCCCGAGCCGAAGAGCTCGATGCCCTTCAGTACGACTCTCCCGCCAGGGAGCACTTTACTGTACCGGTTCCTCCCATGCTGGAACGACTGCTCTTCCGCATGTGGGAGAGTCCGGCATCGTCGCCGGTGTTAAGCAAGCGGGTCGATTCCATTTATCGAGTCCGCAAGAGCCCTGGCTTCCAAAAAGCACAGCTACCGCACCATTCCATGGTAGTGGAATCGGCCATGCATAGGCTTAAGAGCCAAAAGATGCACTCCTCGGTGCCTCCTGGCAGGGAGGCCCGCAACCTGGATGGCCTAGGTAAGAAGTGTTTCCAGGGCTCTATGCTTGCTTGTCGAGTCCAGACCTACCAGCTCTACATGGGCATATATCTCAGAGACCTGGCTAAAGAGATAGCCGGATTCTCCGCTGGGCTATCCGAGGAACCTTTGCGGAGGTTCCTAGCCTTGACAACTGGCATTCGGGAATGCTCCAAATTTATGTCTCGAGCAGCCTATGATGGCTTTGAAGCATCGGCACGAGTGGCCGCAGCCGGCATCGGTGCCCGCCGACAGGCTTGGCTTCAGTCGTCTGACCTTGAACCCTGGGTGCAGGACAAGTTGGTCGATGTCCCCTGCCGAGGTGAGAACCTCTTTGGCAAGCCCATGGCTGAAAAGGCTGCCCAAATCGAGACGGAGACTCTCACCAGAACTAGGCTTTCTAGGAAGACCTCCGCCCCTTCCCAGAAGAAGAAGGGCTCGGGAAAGAAGTCCTTTTACCCGAGAAAGGCGGCTGCCTATAAACACTACCCTCAATATCAGGCCTCCGCGGCTCCCCAACAGGGTCAGCAGGCCAAGGGACGGGGTAACGGGTCCCGTAGGCAGCAAGCCCCCAAGCCTGCACCACCGGCCCCTGCTCAGCAGGGTGGGGGTTTTTGACTTCATCAGCATAGCCTCTCCCCCTCAGCTGGTTCCTCCCAGCACAGGAGGCCGGCTGGTTCACTTTGCCCACAGGTGGTCCAACGTCACCTCAGATGCCTGGGTGCTTCAAGTGGTGAGAGAAGGCTATCTTCTCCACTTCCACCAGATCCCTCCCTCCTATTTCCCGGGAGAACCTCCACGACTCCCTCTGCACAGGGACTTACTCCTTCAGGAGTTAGCAAGTCTTCTTCAGGAACAGGCTGTGGAACCGGTGCCCCACCACCTGCGGGGTCAAGGCTTCTATTCCAGGTATTTCCTAATACCAAAAAGAACGGGAGGCCTCAGACCCATCCTGGATTTGCGCAACCTCAACAAGTTCCTCGTCAGGGAGAAGTTCAAGATGCTTACCCTTGGAATCCTTCTGCCCTACCTCCAGCAGGGAGATTGGCTATGCTCCTTGGATCTAAAGGATGCCTACACGCACATCCTCATCCACCCAAGCCACCGCCAATACCTAAGGTTTGTGGTGGCAGGAAATCATTACCAGTACAGAGTACTGCCCTTTGGCCTATCCTCCGCACCACGAGTCTTCACAAAATGTCTCGCGGTGGTGGCGGCTTATCTCCGGCTTCACGGCCTCTGTCTTTCCGTACCTGGACGACTGGCTCATCAGAGCATCGTCCTCTCCAGAAGTCACGCAAGCCACACACCGCACTGTGACTCTTCTGCAATACTTGGGCTTTGTCGTAAACTTCGCAAAGTCCACTTTGCTCCCCTCACAAGATCTCGAGTTCATCGGCGCAAGATTGCACACTCTTCAGGCACGAGCTTTCCTGCCTCTCGACAGGGCTCAACGGCTCATGGACCTAGCCGGCCGTTTTCGCAGCCAGTCCCTGGTCTCCGCCAGGCGCTTCCTGAGACTACTCGGCCATATGGCTTCCACCGTCCACGTGACCCCCAATGCCCGCTTGCATATGCGGCCTGCTCAGTGGTGCCTTCGCAAGCAGTGGCAACAGGCCTCGGGTGGCCTAGCCGACTTAGTGCGCATCTCCGGCCCGCTGGCCTCTTCTCTACAGTGGTGGCTTCATCGGCCGAACCTGGTGCTCGGAATGCCTTTTCAGTCTCCTCCGCCGGCTCAAGTGCTGACAACCGATGCTTCTCTCCTAGGATGGGGAGCGCATTGCCAAGGGGCATGTACTCAAGGTCTCTGGACCACGTGGGAGTCTGCGCAACAGATCAACTTCCTGGAGCTCAGAGCAATCCGTCTGGCTCTCAAGGCTTTCTCCCACCTGACTTCTCACCAGTCCGTCCTTGTCCAGACGGACAATCAAGTTGCCATGTTCTACGTGAACAAACAGGGAGGCACGGGCTCCTTCCTTCTCTGTCGGGAAGCACAGAAGCTCTGTTCTTGGGCCGTCAGCCACGGCATTCTTCTCAAGGCAGTTTATCTCCCAGGCCAAGAGAATTGCCTGGCGGACAAACTCAGCAGAATCCTCCAGCCGCACGAGTGGCGCCTGGATCCCTTGGTAGTTCAGAAACTTTTTCTGAAGTGGGGCCTCCCCACGATGGATCTCTTTGCCAGTCCTCTCAACCGGCAACTTCCTCGCTTCTGCTCTCAGCAGCCGCATCCCCTTCGAGTAGCGGCGGATGCTTTTCTGCTCTCATGGTCGGAAAGCCTTCTGTATGCCTTTCCTCCCATACCGCTAGTCTCCCGAACTCTTTTCAAGGTTCTCCGAGACAAAGCTTCCATGATCCTGATAGCTCCTCGCTGGCCCAGACAGCCGTGGTTTCCACTCCTGCTGCAATTAGCGGTGGAGGATCCGTTCCCTCTGGGGTTTCAACCAGATCTCCTAACACAGGATCAGGGGTCCCTGCTACACCCCAACCTCAGATCTCTACATCTGATGGCCTGGCTGCTGAAAGGGTAGTCCTCGCTCCCCTTCTATTGCCGGCAGAGGTGGAAGAGGTCGTCCTAGCTTCCCGGCGACCTTCTACCCGCAAATGCTACGCCCTTAAATGGCGTCGCTTTTCCGCTTGGTGTGCCCAGCAGTCTCAGGATCCCTTCTCCTGCTCGGTGTCGGTGATCTTGCAGTACTTGCTCTACCTCTCTAATCTGGGACTTAAGTCCAACTCCGTCAAAGTTCACCTCAGTGCTCTCTCAGCACATCATGTGCCGGTGGACGGCAGACCTCTTTCCAGCGACCCTCTCGTGGCGCGGTTTCTCCGAGGTCTCCTTTTACTCAAACCACCTCTGCGCCCGCCAGCACCTGACTGGGATCTAAATGTGGTTTTACAGCGGATCACCTGTCCGCCTTTTGAACCTATGGCTACCTGTTCTCTACGTTTTCTATCTTGGAAAACCTTGTTCCTGATAGCCCTCACTTCCGCTAGACGCGTAAGTGAATTGCAGGCCCTCGTGTCTGATCCCCCTTACACTCGGTTCTACAAGAATAGGGTAGTCCTACGGACTCACCCAAAATTTCTTCCAAAAGTGGTCTCCCCTTTTCACATCAATCAGGAGGTGGTACTTCCGACCTTCTTTCCCAGGCCACACTCCAGCCGAGCTGAAATGGTCCTGCATACCCTGGACTGTAGAAGGGCATTGAACTTCTACCTTGACCGTACGCGGGAGCACCGTAAAGCTGCTCAGCTTTTTGTATCTTTTGACCCCAATAAATTGGGGCTCCCGGTCTCCAAGCGTATTCTGTCCATATGGGTTGCTGACTGTATCGCTTGGGCTTATGGGGCAGCCGGACTCTCCTTAGAAAATCGAGTCACGGCTCATTGTGTTCGGGCGAAGGCTACGTCAGTGGCTTACCTCCGCTCTGTTCCGTTGGCAGACATCTGCCGGGCCGCTACTTGGTCTTCGAGCCAGACTTTTGCGGTCCATTACTGCCTCGAGAGGGAGTCCCGCAGGGACAGTGCTTTCGGACAGGCAGTCCTCCGAAATCTCTTCGAGGTTTGAGCAACTCCTACCCTCCATCCCGGATGGGGGCTACCGGTGGGTAATAATTCAGCGAAGATTCCTTCCTTCTGTACTGCTGAGCTAGAGGGAGCTCATTTTTGTGCTTAGGGTCTCCGGTAGCCTTAAGCTTGGGAGTCCCATATGTGAGGACTGACTTCCTGCTTGGTCCTGGAGAAAGCGTAGTTACTCACCTGTAACAGGTGTTCTCCAGGAGCAGCAGGAATCAGTCCTCACAACCCTCCCTCCTCCCCTTGGAGTTGCGATTATCTGCTTTAGTTTTTTTGCAAATTTTTACGCTGTCTTTTAGCTATGTCATCTGACTGGCTAAGATGGCACCCTTGGGCGGGAAGGGGACCGCGCATGCGTGCTGCAATTCCCAAAGGCTTTCTTTGAAAGCTGGGGAAAATTGCTCCGCGAGGGCTCCGTCGGCGCCGACGTCACCCATATGTGAGGACTGATTCCTGCTGCTCCTGGAGAACACCTGTTACAGGTGAGTAACTACGCTTTACTTTCTACACTTGGTGTATTTTTTCTGTGAGGCCTCTAGGCCTTCTCAGGTCTCCCTCATGGAAAAACCAGCTTCTGGTTTTAAAAAATGCACTAAGTGTACCGGTACTATTTCAGTTATAGACACCCATGAGTGGTGTCTTAAATGTTTGGGGCCTGACCATTCCATTCCGGATTGTCCATCCTGCTCTCTGATGTCCAAAAGGGGCTTACAGAACAGAGCAGCAAAATTTCATATGCTGTTTTCTACCGATACTCCAGCATCAACATCCTCCAGGTCTTCTTCTCCTGATGGATCTCAGGTAACCAAACATTCTTCGGGCAAGTCCTCAAAAGGCAAATCTCCCTCTAAGCAGCGAGAGGCCCTTGCAATTGACCCTGAGGACTCTGCCCCAGCCAAACAACCCCGGCGGGAAGCTCCGGCTTCCAAAGCTGCTCCTATGGGGTTACAGGTAGACATCGATGGCATGGCCTCGACCGATCTCCTGTTAGACTGCTCTGGGGTACCGGCTAACACCGGTACCGACTTCCAGGCAGTTGTGGCGGCTATGGGTACTACGGTACAATCCATGCAGCAGGCCTTACTGACTTTCATTAATGCTGCACCGCCATCGGTACCGCGACAATCGGTTCCGATTCCGGTACCGCAACCGATACCGGTACCCAGAGCATCTACTTCCAGTAGCATGCCGGTTCCGGTCTCCGGTTCCGGAGCTTTCTTCGATACCGCTCCGATACCCGGTACGCCCGATGTCGGTACCGATCGGTACGCGTATCGATCTCTGGAAGCAAATAGACGATACTTTGAATCCTCTGAAGATTCTGATACATCAGATGATTCTGCTGACGTCTCTTTTACTCTTCCTGAGGAGCCCTCTTCTCCAAAAAGGAGAATGTCTCCTCCAGAGGATTTGTCCTTTCAAGACTTCATTATTGAAGTAGCTAAAGGACTCTCCATATCTGTATCCTCAGAAAAGGAACCTAGAGCAAAAAAATTAGATATTTTAGGATACTCTAAGGTTCCCAAAGAGGCAGCCACCTTACCCATACATGAAATTCTTCAAGAACACATGATGGATTTGTGGGAGGCTCCTCTTACCCTATCTCCACATTCTCGACGTTTGGACACCATGTATCGGGTTCCTCCTTCTCCTGGTTTTCAAAAAACTCAGCTTCCTCACCACTCTATTGTGGTGAAGTCTGCTATGAAAAAGATAGAGTACCAAAAGACACTCTTCTACCCCTCCAGGAAGAGAATGTAGGACTCTGGATGCTTTTGGGAGAAAAATCTTCCAAGCTAGTATGCTTATTGCCAGAATCAATTCATACAGCCTTTATATGGGCATGCTTTTGAAAGAGATTGCATTAAAGATACGTCAGTTTCTCCCCTTTATCCCAGAAGATAAACAGGAGGAATTCCTTCTTTTGCTAAAGCACACTCAAGATGTTTCAAAGTTCTCCAACAGAGCAGCCTTTGACTCTTTTGAGGGGGCAAGCAGAGCCTCTGGCATAGCCATAGCTGCTCGCAGACTGGCTTGGCTCCAGGCCTCTGATTTGGAACCCTGGGTACAAGAAGGCTTGGGCAATCTGCCCTGTACAGGTGAAAATCTGTTTGGCAAAGAGTGGCAAATCAAAGCCACTCAAATGGATGCAGAGAATGCTGCTTTAGATAGACTTTCTAAGTCTACCTCTACCCCTGCCAAGAAAAAATCCTTTTAAGAAAACTTTCTATAAAAAGACCAGATTTTCCACAAATCCTGGCCAGCAATCTTCCCAAGTTCGCTTTGCTCCTAAGCGTCAGCAAACTAAGCAGGCCAGAACAAAGGCTACAGGGACTGCTACAATCCAGCAGTCCCAACCACCTCAGGGTTTTTGACTTGATTCTAGAGAACTTACCCTTTCTGGCTCTGCAACAGCCAGAACCTCTCACCATTCCAGGAAGATTGGCTCATTTTGCTCCCAGATGGGAACAAATCACATCAGAACCGTGGACCCTCTCTATCATCAGAGAGGGCTACAAACTACATTTCTCCAGCCTTCCTCCCCATACCATGGTGAGACAATTCAATTCTCCCCCATCTCTCCTGTACCTGTTGGGCCAAGAGGTGACCACTCTTCTCGCCCAAAGGGCAATAGAAGAGGTTCCTCTTCCTCAACAAGGGTCAGGTTTCTACTCCCCTTATTTTCTCATTCCCAAGAAAACAGGGGGGTACAGACCCATTCTGGATCTCAGAGAATTGAACAAATTCCTATACAAAGAGAAATTCAAAATGCTTTCTCTAGGTACTCTCCTTCCATACCTACAGAGTCAGGACTGGCTTTGTTCTCTAGATCTCAAGGATGCGTACACACATATACTCATCCATCCATCCCACAGAAAATTCCTACGGTTTCTGTTCCAGGGAAAACATTTCCAATACAGAGTACTCCCCTTCGGTCTAGCCTCTGCTCCAAGGGTATTTACCAAATGCATGGCAATAGTAGCTGCATTTCTACGCACTCTGGGGATCTTTGTCTTCCCGTACCTGGACGACTGGCTCATCCGAGCTCCATCTCAGTACGAGGCTCAGACTTCCCTGGACCACACCAGACGCATACTGCAGTATCTGGGACTTGTCATCAATCTGCCAAAGTCTCAACTCACCCCTACTCAATCCCTAGAGTTCATCGGGGCTTGGTTAGATACTACCACTGCAAGGGCCTATCTTCCTCAGGCCCGTTGCCACCGTCTAGTGCACTTGGCCTCTCAAATTCAGTCCAGAAGCCACTTGACTGCCAGAGAGATGCTACAACTGCTAGGCCACATGGCATCCACAGTTCATGTGGTGGCTTATGCTCGCCTACATATGAGAGCAGCTCAATGGACCTTGTCCACCCAGTGGACCCAAGCATCAGGAGCTCTCTCAGACCAAATAGCAACCTCAAACCGTCTTTTTTGGTCTCTCCAATGGTGGATATCCACTCAAAATCTGTTGTTGGGGGCCCCCTTCCAACCTTTGTTACCCCAAGCAACTCTCACTACAGATGCCTCCCAAACAGGTTGGGGAGCTCATGGAGACCTCTCCACTCAGGGCATTTGGTCTCCACAGGAGGCCACCCTTCATATCAACCTTTTGGAGCTGCGAGAAATTTTCCTTGCTCTCAAGGTCTTTCATACCCTCCTCATCAACATGACAGTCCTTGTTCATACCGACAATCAAGTAGCCGTGTTCTACATAAACAAACAAGGAGGGACTGGCTCTCTGTCGCTTTGCAACGAAGCTGTAAAACTGTGGGCCTTCGCCAGAGAGCATCGGATCCATCTCCTGGCAGTGTACCTCCCAGGAATCCAAAACTCTTGGGCAGACAGACTCAGTCGAGTTCTGCTGCCACACGAATGGTCCCTGCACATGGATCAGGTACTCAGAATCTTTCAGGAATGGGGACCCCGGACATAGACCTCTTTGCAAGTCCGTACAATGCCAAACTTCCCCGGTTCTGTTCCAGGATTCCGTGTCAGGGAGCTCAGGCCAAGGATGCCTTCCTCCTTCATTGGGGTCAGGCCTTCCTATATGCCTTTCCACCCATTCCCTTGATTCCCAAGACTCTATTCAAACTTCAGAGGGATCAAGGATCCATGATCCTCATAGCTCCACGCTGGCCACGCCAAGTGTGGTACCCTCTACTTCTGCATCTCTCCCAGACACCCTCCCTGGATCTGGGAGCTGCTCCAGACCTTCTGTCTCAAGAGGAGGGGACTTTGTGGCACCCAAACCCCAAGTCCCTTCACCTCAGAGCTTGGTTACTGAAGGCCTAGACCTTCAAGACTTGAATCTTTCTCAACAGGTGAAGGATGTCCTCCATGCATCGAGGAAACCTTCTACCAGGCGTTCTTATGCTTTTAAATGGAAAAGATTTTCAGTTTGGTGTGCTGACAAAGGTCTTAACCCTCTCGCACTACCTTTGACTTCTTTACTCGAATATCTCCTGCATCTTTCCAATGCAGGACTTAAAACCAATTCTGTAAGGGTCCATTTGAGTGCTATTGCAGCATCTCTTCAGCCTATCAATGGACAATCTGTTTCCTCTCATCCTCTTATTGCAAGATTCATGAGAGGTCTAACTTTAACTAAACCTCCCATTCGGCCTCCTCCGGTGGCATGGGACTTAAACGTAGTTCTTGGTCAGCTTATGAAGCCGCCCTTTGAACCCTTAGCCACTACCTCCTTAAAATTCCTTTCCTGGAAAGTCATTTTCCTTATTGCAATCACTTCTGCTCGCCGCATCAGTGAACTGCAGGCTTTAGTGACTAATCCACCTTATACAAGGTTCCATCATGATAAGGTAGTTCTGAGGACAAATCCCCACTTTATGCCTAAAGTGGTCTCACCTTTTCATCTTAATCAAGAGGTATATCTACCTGTCTTTTTTCCAGCTCCTCATGCATCAAATGCAGAGAGGAACCTTCATACTCTAGACTGTAAAAGAGCTCTTGCCTTTTACCTCCACAGGACACAGCAACATCGAAAGTCTTCTCAACCTTTTGTTGCCTTTGATCCTTCTCATTTAGGACTTCCAGTCTCAAAAAGAACACTGTCCAATTGGATTGCTCAGTGTATTTCTTTTGCTTATCAGAGTAAGAACCTTTCTCTGGAAGGCCATGTCACAGCTCACAATGTGAGAGCCATGGCCACATCTATGGCTCATCTTCATTCTGTATCCATTGATCAGATCTGTCAAGCAGCCACCTGGGCCTCGGTTCATACCTTCACAGCCCATTACTGCTTGGACAAGGACTCCCGCCGGGATGCCTTGTTTGGTCAGGCTGTCCTCAGACACCTGTTCCATTCTTAAACAACTCCTGCCCTCCGTCCCTTAATGGATGCCTGAGATCCATAGGAAGACGAGGAACCTTTCAGGGTCTCATACCCTTGGGGATCTCCCAGGCATCTTAGCTGGGGAGTCCCCATATGTGAGGACTCATTCCTGCTTGTTCCTGGAGATAGCACAGTTACTTACCTGTAACAGGTGATCTCTGGGAACAGCAGGAATTAGTCCTCACAACCCACCCACCTCCCCTAGGAGTTGTATCTCTCTCTCTCTCTATCTTTCCTTTCCTCTCTCTATTGTCTCAGCTTTAAACTCGAACTGAAGAGAGTTGGTTAGGAAGGCGGGAAGGCAGCGCGCATGCGCTGTGGGAGGCCCCAAAAGCTTCCTTTCTGGGAAGCTGGGGAGCTTTCCCGCGCAGGCTCCGTCGGTTCCGACGTACCCATATGTGAGGACTAATTCCTGCTGTTCCCAGAGATCACCTGTTACAGGTAAGTAACTGTGCTTTCCTGCCGTTTTTCTGCACGTTACTAATGCTTTTTAGTATCGCGTGCCTGGAGGTCATACAGTCCTAGGGTGCATTCTGCCTGAGCAGCTCCAACACACATTCCTACTCAAGCGTCCGTTTCACGTGTTGCTGTACAAGCGCTGTTAGCGCATGCCTTGCGGCCACTGCGACCTTAGTGTGTGCTGCTGTTGCACTTGCCTTAACTCCGTGTCTTCTTCCAGGAAAAGGTTTGACCTGTGGCAAGCGAGGTATACCTTCTGGACTCTGCTCTTCTTGCATGGCAGTTTCTGAACCATCCCTGTTGAGCTCATTTCTCTTCTCTCATAAGAACATAAGATATGCCATACTGGGTCAGACCAAGGTCCATCAAGCCCAGTATTCTGTTTCCAACAGTGGCCAATCTAGGTCATACGTACCTAGCAGTTTCCCCAAGGGACACAGGTTCCACAATGCTTGTATTGGTTCAAGCATTGATATTCTGGGTCCCTTCTTAATAATGGTTTATGGACCTTTCCTCCAGGAACTTGTCCAAACCTTTTTTAAACCCAGCTACACTAACAGCCTTTACTACATCCTCTGGTAACAAATTCCAGAGTTTGATTACACGTTGAGTGAAAAAATATTTTCTTTTATTAGTCTTAAATAGTTTACCCTGTAGCTTCATTGCATGTCCCCTAGTCTTTCTATATTCTGATAAGGTAAACAATCGATCTACGTTTACCCGTTCCACTCCGTTCATTAATTTATAGACCTCTATCATATCTCCCCTCAGCCGTCTCTTTTCCAGGTTAAAGAGCCCCAACCTTTTTAGCCTTTCTTCATAGGGGTATCCTTCCATCCCCTTTACCATTTTGGTGGCTCTTCTCTGAACCTTTTCTAAAATCGCTATATCCTTTTTAAGATACGGCGACCAGAATTGCACACAATATTCAAGGTGCGGTCTCACCATGGAACGATATAGAGGCATTATAATATCTTTTGTGTTATTTTCCATTCCTTTCCTTATCATACCTAGCATTCTATTTGCTCTCTTGGCCGCTGCTGCACACTGGGCGGAGGGTTTTAACATGGTATCCACAATGACGCCTAAATCTTTTTCCTGGGTGGTGGTTCCTAATGTGGAACCTTGCATCGTGTAACCATAGTTTGGGTTGTTCTTCCCTAGGTGCATAACCTTGCACTTGTCCACATTAAATTTCATCTGCCATTTTGATGCCCAGTCTTCCAATTTATCAAGATCCTCTTGCAATTTTCCACAATCCTCTTTGGTTTTAACAACTTTAAATAGTTTTGTGTCATCTGCAAATTTGATAACCTCACTCGTTATTCCACTTTCCATGTCATTTATGAATATGTCAAAAAGCAGCGGACCCAGCACAGATCCCTGGGGTACATCACTATTCACCTTTCTCTATTGGGAAAATTGGCCATTTAGCCCTACCCTCTGCTTTCTATCTTTTTAACCAGTTCCTGATCCACAATAGTACACTGCCTCCTATCCCATGACTCTTTAGTTTTGCCAAAAGTCTCTGATGAGGGACCTTGTCAAAGGCTTTCTGAAAGTCCAGATACACAATATCAACCGACTCACCTTTTTCCACCTGATTATTCACTCCTTCAAAAAAACATAACAGATTAGTAAGACAAGATCTTCCTTGTCTAAAGCCATGTTGGCTGTCTTCCATTAGGTCATGACTATCTACATGTTGAGTAATTTTATTCTTTATGATGGTTTCTACCATTTTTCCCGGTACTGATGTCAGGCTCACCGGTCTGTAGTTTCCCAGATCACCCCTGGAACCCTTTTTAAAAATTGGTGTTACATTGGCGATCCTCCAGTCTTCAGGTATTAGAGATGATTTTAATGATAGTTCACAGATTACTAATAGCAGGTCTGCAATCTTGTATTTCAGTTCTTTCAACACCCTTGGATGTATACCATCCGTCCCAGGTGATTTGCTACTCTTCAGTTTATCTAATAGTTGTAATACATCTTTCCGATGTATCGATATTTCCTTCAATTCTTCCGCACCTTTAAATACCACTTCAGTCATGGGTAACATCCCTACATCTTCCTCAGTAAAGACTGAAGCAAAGAATTCATTCAATCTCTCCGCTATCGCCTTGTCGCCTCTTAGTGCTCCTTTAACCCCTTTATCATCTAATGGACCAACTGACTCTCTCACAGGTTTTTTGCTACGAATGTACTTGAAAAGGTGTTTACTTCGCGTTTTTGCTTCCACAGCAAGCTTCTTCTCAAATTCTCCCTTTGCCTGCCTTATCAATGCCTTGCATTTGACTTGCCAGTGCTTGTGCTGTTTCCAGGTTTCGTTGTTTGGCTCTTTTTTCCATTTCCTGAAAGATGCTTTTTTGGCAACAACAGCCTCTCTGACATCACCTTTAAACCATGCTGGCACTTTTTTGAACTTCCTTCCACTTTTCTTAAAGCGTGGAATACAGCTGGTCTGGGCTTTCAAGATAGTATATTTCAACAACAGCCAAGCCTGATGAACGTCTTTAACCTTTGCAACTGCTCCTTTTAGTTTTTTCTTAACTGTTTTTCTCATTTTATCATAGTTTCCCTTTCGAAAGTTAAAAGGTAGTACTGTGGATTTCCTTACTATCCCTCCTCCACTAATTAAATCAAAGGCGATCATGCTATGATCACTATTGCCAAGTGGCCCCAACAACCTTATCTCTTGCACTAGATCTGGTGTTCCACTAAGGGCTAGGTCTCAGCAGGGGGAATACGGTTGGCGCTGTGGATAAGGATAACCAGCCAGCTGGAGGTTCTGGTGACTGTGTTGTGGGCCACTCCTGTCCTCTAGGGGGTTGGGCAGCAGCTATGTTCCCTTTTGTGGGGGGGAGGGTGTGTCCTTTCCGAGAAGAGAGCTTCCGGAGTCTGGACTGTCCTCCTCTAGTTTCTTTTCCTTTTTACAACAGGCCTGGTCATTCTGGCATGGAAATTCAGACTCTGCAGCCTCTAAGTTCCCCCAAGCACAGTCTCATGAGTAGCAGGCTGAGAGCGGAAGCCCTGTTCAATTACCTATGGCTAAGCATCCTCTGCAAAGGGCGCCTCCTGGAGATGGGGATCAGCTGGGATCTGTCCGAGATTTTGACTGTGCCTTGGATTTAGATATCTGATGTGGATGAAGAAGTACTCTGACCTTCAGAGAATTATGAAGAGGCTGATGTTTGCCTGTTCCGGGAGAAGGAACTGGAGGCATTGATTCCCAGGGTCTTATCCACTTTGAGCTTGGTGGATGCTCAAGCACGAAGAAGGAACCAAAGATGCATCCACTTCTGCAGGGGGTGTGGGAATCCACTACTGTCTTCACATTCCCGTAAGTGCTCAAGAGCCTGTTCTGGTCAAAGTGAGATTCCCCTGCCTCCCCACTTAAGGGTTTAAGGGTGAATGGTTTGATATTTCCAAGCAGGATGCGCAGGTCACGTCGGTTACCAGACCTATGGAAGGTGCATCGGCCTTAAAGAGTTCATGTTGAAGAACTAGTTCGCTGCGGCGGCTGCTATTCTTCAGTTGGCGGTATGTGCAGGCCTGACATCTTGAGCCCTGCTTCAGTGGATTCACTCTCTTCTGCTGGATGATCCTACCCCTCTTTTGGAGTCTGCTACAGCATTCCTTTCTAATGCCATGTACAGCCTGGTACATCTGGCGGCTAGGGATTGTGCCTTGTCGATAGTGACTTGGCTCTGACATGGGGCAGCGTAGTCATCTTCCAAAGCCCAGTCACCCATGTGGCCTTAAAGGGACAATTCTGATGGGTCCAATTTAAAGAAGCTGATGAAGGACCTGGGCAAGACAAAATCTTTCTGCCTTCCAGAGGAGAGGTCCAAGAGGCCTATGAAGCAGACAGGAGCCCCTTTTCCATCAGCTTCTGCCCACTTTACACGGGTGCACAGGTTGGACTTCAGAGGGGTCTCAGGACTCCCATCTCTACCAGTCTGGAAAGCCACCTTTCCCTCTGCTTATGAACTTCAAGCTCATTCTCCATCTTTTCATGGAGTGCTTGGGCCCAGGGACTCTGTCCCATCCAGAGGACGATGCTCCCAAGTGGCATTGAAGGTTTGGGGCCCCATTCCATAGTTCCTCTGGTTAGGGGAAGGCTTTGCCTCTTTCAGAAATGGTCCTGAGACACCAAGCATCGCTGGGTGCTAGTCCCCCATTCAGTACAGTTATGTCCTGGAATGCAAAGAGCCAATCCAGGCTGCTTTCATCTTCTCCCCTTGTGGGTCTGTAAATAGTAGGGCCGCAGTGCGAATCTCCTTGGACAAGTTGCCTCTCCTGAAGGCAGTGGTGTCTGTTCTCCTGGACGTTCGGGGCAAGGGCAGATATTCCATTCCGACCCAGTCTGGATGTGAAGTGTCAAGTGCTGGCACATCATGCAATTCTGGATGGAAACTTTGCAATCCATGATTCAAGCGGTGCGCTGAGGGGAGTCCCTGGTATCTCTGGATTTTTCCGAGGCATATTTTCATATCCCAATCCAGGGGATCAGCAAAGTATCTGTGTTTCTCCGGGAACAAGCAGGAAGTCAGTCCTCACATATTGGTGATGTCGGCACCGATGGAGCCCTCGCGGAAGCTTCCCCCAGCTTTCAAAGAAAACCTTTGGGAGATGCCACCACACATGCGTGGTCCCCTTCCCGCCCAAGGGTGCCATCTTGCTCAGTCTCCTTTTTTCCATGGAGCCCTTCAGACATTGTTTTGGCTTGTCACTGGAAAAAGTTGATTTTTTTTTCTCTGTTTCATACTCATTCTGGTATCGCACCTGCCTGCTGATCTCAATGCCTTGGCTCAAGTTTGGTCCATTTTTGTAGTTTTTTCGTTCTTTTCCTGTCGTCTTCGCACCTTTTTTCTTCCACTGGCAACCCGGAGAGTCTTCGACCTTACAGGGTACTTTTTTTCCCCCATGGCTACCAGTGGCTGTGCTTGGCTCTCACTTTCAGTTCGCCACCCTCCCATTCAGACTCTCCACTGCCCCAAGGACCTTCTCCAAGGTCTTGGCGGTGGTGGCTGTGGCGCTACGGCGCCAAGGGATTTGTGTGCACCCATATCTGGATTACAGGCTCATCCAAGCCCATTCTCTTGCAGATGCGTCTCATATAGCACCCCGAGTGGTGTCCTTTCTGATAAGCCTCGCCTGGGTGATTATTTGGAGAAAGAGACATTTGTTTTCCCAGTCCCTGGAGTTTGTGGGAGCATGTTTTAATACTCGAGTGTGCAGAATCTTCCTGCCAGAGGAGAAAGTCCAAGGCTGTTGGATTGCCTAGCGCTGTTCTATTCGCAGCAGGCTCCCAGAGTCTGAGTTGATCTTCAACTCCTCTGATTGATGGCAGAAACAATTGAGATGATGCCATGGGCGCATGCTCATATGCAGCCACTCCAGTGGCCTTACTGACTCTGTGGTCCTTGACTTCTCAGTGGTTTGAGCTCCGGCTCTCACTCTCAATGATGGTGATGGCCAGCCTGTGGTGGTGGCAGCAGCCCAGTCTTCTGAGGAAGGACGTGCTGCTGGACGATTGCTCATGGATCCTTCTGACAATGGATGCCAGTCTCAGGGCCATTAGAACCACCGTTGCCGGGGCCTCAGCTGAGCAGCGCTTCAATCCGGGGTGAGAGCAGGAGCTCCCCCTTCCTCCTCGAGCAGCCAATCATCAGCCCAGCTCAACGGCTTAAGAACTGCTGTTGCCGGGGCCTCAGCTGAGCAGCGCTTCAATCCGGGGTGAGAGCAGGAGCTCCCCCTTCCTCCCCGAGCAGCCAATCATCAGCCCAGCTCAACGGCTTAAGAACTGCCATTGCCGGGGCCTCAGCTGAGCAGCGCTTCAATCCGGGGTGAGAGCAGGAGCTCCCCCTTCCTCCCCGAGCAGCAATCATCAGCCCAGCTCAACGGCTTAAGAACTGCCGTTGCCGGGGCCTCAGCTGAGCAGCGCTTCAATCTGGGGTGAGAGCAGGAGCTCCCCCTTCCTCCCCAAGCAGCCAATCATCAGCCCAGCTCAACGGCTTAAGAACTGCCGTTGCCAGGGCGTGCCCGCGCCTTGCGGGCCCGCGCCTGAGGGCCTTGCAAGAGGGCCCTTTGGCGTGGCCCTTAGGCGTTGGTCCGTGGCGTCGGGTTCTGGAGGCTATATTGATGTCCTGCTTATTTATCTGGGTAATGTGCTGTTCCGTGTCTCTCTCCTCTTATCTGTTTGACTGTTTCTTTACTCTACTCTGTCCTATCTTATAATTGGCGTTCTTTTCTTTTTCACTAAATGATGTAGTATTGTAAACCGCTCTAATACCTTTTTGGTCTGAGCGGTATATCAAATTCAAATAAACAACAAACAATAAACTGGGAGGCGGTGTATTTCATCTGCCTTGAGATGAGGGCCATCAGGTGGCTGTTCTGTGTTTTCGATCCTCAATCACTGGGCTAGGCGGTTCGGATGTTCTCTGAGGAGTGCTGGGGTAGCCCTGGAGATGGCTCTCATGTTTGCCTGGGTGGCGAAGAACCTCCTAGTTTGTCAGCTTTGCACATTGCTGTGGTGGATACTATGGAAATGGATTTTCTCAGCTGGTGCTCTCTGGTTGCAGGAGAATGGGAGTTGAGTCAGGAGGCATTTCAGTTGCTTCTGCGCCACTAGGATAGCCCCAAGAGGGATTTAATGGCGATGTGCTCCAGTGCCAGTGTGCTGCTGCTTCAGTTGCCGCACGGAGACAGGGTCTGAGGGTGTCCAGCCCCTTGTCTCAACCTTGACCAAGTCACCTCTTGTATGTGTTTCCTCCATGGCCCTTGGTGGGGTATGTGCTTCGGTGTATGGAGCACCACCCAGGAAGGATTATTCTAGTGGCATTGGGTTGGCCGAGGAGAGAGTGATTCAGAGATCTGATGTAATTCCTGCAAGCACCACCTCATTGTTTGCGTCAGTCTTCAGGCCTATAGTGTTGGGGGGCTGCTTGTCCTGGAGGATCTGACTCCCTTCTCGCATATAGTTCGGCTCCTGAAAGGAGCAGTTGGCGCATACGGGCTATTCCTCGGTGGTGTTTTTCCACTCTACTCAGCGCCCAGAGGAGGTCTACCACAATCAACAACCCGGACTTCTCTAAGATAACAGACTGCCTCACCCAAATGGAGAGTTGGTGTCAAAACAACAACTTAGCAATAAACTACAACAAGACCGAAGCCCTAATCATCACCCGGAACCAAGGCTTCAAACACCCACCAAATCTAAAGATACAAAGCACCACTATACCAATAAGATCAGAAGTGAGATACCTCGGAGTTACTCTGGACAATAAACTCAATCTCAAACCACACATAGACAAAACAACCCAAAAAGCCTACTACAAGATGCGAATCATCAGAAGACTAAAGCCGCTCCTTGCCCCGGAACACTTCCGTACCGTCTGTCAAGCACTGATAACCCCACTACTGGACTTCTGCAATCCGATATACCTCGGCCTACCGAAACAAGCCCTCAAACCTCTACAACTAGCACAAAACACTGCTGCACGAATCATAACAGGAACGGCAAGACAGGAGCACATCACACCCACCTTAAAAGACTTACACTGGCTTCCAATCGGTGCACGCATCAAATACAAAACTATCATAAACATATTCAAGATCAAACACCACACATCAGCCAACAGCCTACACACACTCATACAATCAGACACCAGTACGCGTCCCAGAAGAAAACAAACCCACAACAGAGTCAGCACCCCCAGTGAATACAAACACACACGCAAGGACACAACAGACAGAGCACTCTCAATGGCCGCTCCAACAATATGGAACAAACTCCCGGACGACTTGAGGGCCGCTACAGACCTAAAAGACTTCAGAAAACAGCTAAAAACCATACTGTTCATAGAACACTATGGACACATCACATAACTTCAGAGAATGAACAACAGCGCATGATCCCGCCTAACCAATGTATGCATGGAATTTGTTTTTGCACCTCTGTATATAGCCCACTCTGTAAATAGCTCATACCAATCTAACACACAACACGACACACACTCAATTTCCCCCCACTGCATGTATAACACACTCACCTGACCTGATTGTTTGCCGTGATACCACCTTGATTATTAAGATAAGGCGGTTTAGAAATACTGTTAAATAAATAAAATAAATAAATAAATAACCTATCATAAGTGCAGGTCTGGTGCCTGGAGTGCTGATGCGGCACATGGCAGCTGGTTCCTGAGGCGGCCAAAGTGCTATCTCTGTTGGCCTTTTCTACAGAACATAGTAGCATAGTAAATGACGGCAGATAAAGACCAGTATGGTCCATCTAGTCTGCCCAGTAAGGTGACAAGAGTAGGTGCACCTGCAGGTCACCTCTCCCCATGTCTTTTAAGGGTGAACCCACTGCTGCATGTAGGACACCCCTGTTTGAGAAATTAGATAGTTAACTTTATTTTGATTTTATCCTGTTGCTGTAAAGGGATCCACTGTGTCTGTCCCTTGCCATTTTGAATTCTGTCACTGTATTTGTCCAAACCACTTCTTAGCTCCCTGAAGGTTCAGGTGGCAGCTTTGGCCTGTTTCAGAGGGCCATTGGCTGGTAAGTCCCTAGCCTTACACTCGGATGTTTCACACTTTCTTCAGGGGGGTTTGGTGTCTGTGTCCTCCCCTCCGGTCTGTGGTCCCTTCCTGGGATCTGTGTCTGGTGCTTGGGGCCCTAACATCAGAGTCCTTTGAGCTATTGAAGCACGTTTCTCTGAAGGATTTGATGCTCAAAATGGTGGTCTTGGTTGCGATTTGTTCTTCAAGGAGGATTCTGAGCTGCCGGCTCTGTATTGCCAAGATTCTTAGCTATCTTTTTCTGAAGTATCCATTTCCCTTTGGCCTGTACCTTCCTTCTTTCCTGAGGCGATTTCTCCCTTTCAGGTGAACCAGGTGTTTGCCTGTCCTTCTTCTTTAAGGAATAGTGTCTGTACTACTCCGATTCTTGGAGGTTATGAATTTTCGTAAGTCAGACCATCTTTTTGTGCTGTTTTCTGGCCTGCTCAAAGAGATGCAGCAGCTAAATCTGCATTGGGGTGCTGGATTAAGGAGGTGATTGCCTCGGGGGATTTGTTGTAGAACTGGCTGGTTCGGGAGGGTTTGTGTGCCCATTCTACCTGCGCGCAAGTGTCCTCATGGGCAGAGCAGAGCTTGGTAGCCCCTGCAGGCAGCAATGTGGGCATCACTTTCCATTTTTGTCGAGCATTCCCCTTGGATGTCCATACTCAGGCGGACACAACCTTTGGCGCTAAGGCTTTGTGAGTTGCTGTGTCGTCTTTCTGCCCAGTGAAGGCCTAGCTTTGCTACATCCCACTTGCCTGGACTGGTCTAGCAGTTTTATATGGAAGGTGTCATTTTACTTACCAATGTCATTTCCTTGACTCCTGCTAGTCTGGTCCAGGGCCCGCCCCCTGGAATTGTTTTGCTCTGTTCGTCTGCGGTAGTACTCTTGGGACCACTATGATTTACATACTTGGCTCTGTAGGTCCATTTTCTACGGATAGCCTTCTGTTTATGCTTTTCTTTACATAGTTTTTTACTGTTTGATTACTCATTGTTGCCCACGTTGAAGTTGTGTGAGGTTTGCCATGTTTCCATATGCTTTGGGATGAATACTGAAGAGACCTCTGGTGGCTGAGGTGGATAGAGGCATGGGAGTGATGTCACTGAAACCTGGGCTTTTCATTGGTTCCTTGTCTCCACCAATCTGTTGGTAAGGGAACATAACCCACTTGTCTGGACTGGTCTAGCAGGACTCAAGGAAAGGACATTATTTGGTAAGTAAAATGTTAACTTGTGTGCAGGCTTCCCTATAAATTCATTCTTCTGTTGCCTTCTCTGATTTGTGAAGGGATCATAGCTCATTTATTTAGAAAGCTTGCCCTATCTGCTCTTGCTTGAAATATAATGTTATAATTGAAAATCTGGATGAGGCTGTTTTTCATGTTATTACTCCATTTGTGAAAGAAGTACAGTTAATATGCCAGCATACTAGGTTTTATGAATTGGAAACTAGAGAATGCTTTTGGGCACTTGTGAAATGTCCGTTAGTAGGGAGCCAAAGCTGCATGTCTCTGAGAGTTAATTGAGAAGGGACAGTTGAAAATTTTCCATGTTTTATATAGTCTTCTAGTCCAGTGCATTTTTTAATTTGATCTTTAATTAACCTCAGCCATCACAGAACATGCCATGAAGGCACCATAAATCCAATACTGCTACTACAGTGGAAATGATAGACAGGAAGAAAATTGATGTCTTTGAATTATTATGCTGGTGACGAATACCTTGTATATCATGGATTGCCCGAAGAGATTCAGCACTGGTTCCCAGCTGGACCATCTCCCTCTTGAGTGTCTCTGGTTCCAATGATCATTGATATATCATTGGTCCTGTAGAAACTCACACTCCCCTCGAGGCAGAAGGGAGCTCTGGGCAGTCTCAGAGGTACTTCGTTTCAGAGTCTGTCACTGATGGCTGGGTGACCGATGTGGAATTAGAGAACTTGTCGGAGGGCAGGTCTCCTGAGCTGCCATCAGACTCCTCCCTTCCTCACGAGTGGCGAAAGCCTCCTCTGGAGGACATGTCCTTCCAGGATTTCATGAGGGATATGGCAAAGGCCATTCCATTTTCATTGGAGACGGAAGATGAGCCCAGAATGGAGGAAATGGAGATCATCCAATACTCCTTGGCCCCTAAGGAACCAGTGATGGTGCCAGTGCCCCACATCCGACAGCCGGCTACAAATGAGAATGTGGGAGAACTCCCCCTCACGTGCCACCGGTCAGGAGGAGGTTAGTCTCGATGTACAGAGTTCAAAAAGCTCCTGAATTTGAGAAACCTCAGCTTTCACCCCACTCCTTAGTGGGTACAGTCCACCCTTCAGAGGATTAAGAGCACCATGACTTATTCCTCAACTCTCCCCAGGTAAGGAGGCTTGGATATTGGATTCTTTCGGAAGGAGGTGCTTCCAAAGCTCCATGCTCGTGGCTGGAGTATACTCTTAATTTAATTAAACACCCGCACCAGGAGCATTAAACAATTATACCAAACAAAAAAAGCCCCCAACGTTCACAATAATATAATAAACGCCTAACTATCAGCTAGTTTCAAAAACTTCTAGGGAATCAACCTCACTATTACTTCAAATATTTACTTCTATATGGAGAGCGGCAACCATCTAACAAACATAATTTTATAAAGAAATTTTATTACTAATTGTTACTAAGGGAGAAAAAGGCCTTAATGATTCAACTGATTTCCCTCTATATAGCAGGAATTTGCCTAAAGGGGAAAGTGCTGTTACTTGCCATCACCAGCCTAAAAAAATCTCCCTAATTTTTTATTAGTATAATTAATTTCCTTAAAAATTTTATCACACTTCTGCATGAAGATTTTTTTCTTATATCAAGCTATTCCAGTAGTATAAAATAGCAGTCGATAACATTGATGCTGTCCAACGATATCAATTCCTAAAACAAAAATAGAGTAGAAATTTCACTGGAGAAGAACATCTACAAGCAGCACCACTGTGCTTCAAAATACTTATCTAATTGCCAAATCTCCACACAGACCAGCCACCCGACAAAGATCTTCTTTTGCCAATCCGAGCTTCTTCAAGGGTGATATTTCACATAAAGATTTAAAGCTCAGCATCTACTCCAGTATTGGTGTCCAGTGATGCCAACTCAAATTTTAAATGTCAGTCTAGCCAATCGGAGGATAGGTGGAGCCACACAGTAACCCATTCCTGAGCAAACCAGCAAACCAACCAATGGCTGCAAAGAGTAAAAAAATCTTTTAGAAGACACTCCAGTCGCTTTTATTTGATCCCTTAGGTTACATAGCGTTCAACTGGTCTAACCATTTCTGTTCTTACTGAAGAATTTTCCCACAGTCACCACTGTGCACCAAAGGTGAAATAAGATCTATAGCAACACATTGCAAATCATAAAAATTGTGCTGAAAATGCATAGTGCTCTACTAATGGTGCCTCTTTCCTTTGTTTAGATAAACTATATTTGTTCTGATGGACATACTCAGAGCTGTCTAGTCGTTTTCCCAATATAAATTTTCCTACAGGGACAACGTATCAGATATACAACAAATTGAGATACACAAGAAGTAGCAGATCTCAAGAAAACTGTCTTCACAGACAGAATGATCTTATCATTCTCTTCCATGATAGAACAAAAATGGCAATGCCCACATCGTACATGACCACCAATATCTGTCAGAACTTTCCTTGGGACCGCGGGACAAAGAATGTCCCGCAGATTTTTACTCCTATTTAAAACAACTTTTGGTTTACGTTTTTCAAAAATGGAATGTACAGACAAAACAGACCAATGTTTCCGCATTGATGCAGCAATCTTAGATGATAGAGAGGAATATTGCAACACATAGGTGAATTTTTCATATTGCGCACTTTGCTCCAAAGAACTAGATTGATTTAATAACCATTTATGATGATTGGAATAAGCCTGCTTGTACGCTTTATTTACAACTTCCAAAGGATACCCTCTTTTTTCATGAATTTCGCCATCATTAGTTGTGCTTGCATTTTAAATTCTGTATTAGAGGAACAGACTTGTCGACACCTTAACAGTTGTGAAAATTCTAGACTATTCCTCAAAGAAACAGGGTGAACACTGTTGAAACAAAGTATTTCTATCAGTTGGCTTAGAAAACAAAGTTGTAACAAAATTATCAGCATATTTACACACCTGAACATCCAAAAAGTGTATGGAACATTGATCACATGCCATTTCAAACTTAATCGCTTGATTGCAGCCATTTTAGATTTATAAAATAACATAAAGATCTTTCTTGGTTTCTCTCCATAGAAGGAATATATCACCCATATACTGTTTCCATTTAGTAACGTACTCCATATATGTTGAAGAGTAAACCAACTGATTTTCAAACCTTTGCATATATAGATTCGCCAAGGACGGAGCAAGTGTGGAACCCATTGCCATGCCAGATATTTGTTGAAAAATGTTTTCATTGTATACAAAATAGTTTTTCCTTAGGGCCACTTCAGCTAGTTGTATAAGAAAATATGTGGGCACACTATGACAGCGAAGTCTTCTATTCCAATGCTTCATTATGTGGTATTGAAATGTACAATGATGCCACATCCATTGTTACTTACCACCGAACTGAGGAAACATCTTGTACTTTTAAAATCTGTAAAAACTGGGACATATCTTTACTACAGGAATGAATTTTTGGAACTTCATATTTCAAAAAGTATTCAAATATTTTCCCACATATTCTAACAAATAATCATTGCTGGAAAGTATGGGTGTACCCAGAAGGTTAATCGTTGTTTTATGAATCTTTGGTAGTAGGTAGAAAGCTGGAATCTTTGAATATTTGGTATTCAGAAATTGAAATTCTTTTTCAGTCAGAAAACCTAACTCCAAAGCTCAGCCAGATATCATTGCCATATCATTCTGCAGGGATGTAGTCTGATCTGAAGTCAATAATTTATAATGTAACTCATTAGTCAGTTTGCGTTCAGCTTCTTGATCATATGCAGTAACATCCATAATCATAATAGCTCCTCCCTCATCGGTTCGCTTTATAATAAGAGTAGTTATTCTGAAGCTTCTTTAGTGCCATCCGTTTGTATTTAGCTCAACACTCCTTTTACTTATCCGCTCTACACATTACAATGCCATCCTTGTCCCTTGTATGATATTTAAATTTAATTACTTGTATGATCCTTAAATTTAATTACATAGCTCTGTACATAGTTCATCCCCTTGTTCTTCCAAGTTGTACTCCCTGTTAATTGTAAACTCAATGTATCCTGTTACATTGTTGTACATTTTGTTTAAATGTAAACCGCACTGATTATAATAGCGCGGTATATAAAAAATGCAAATAAATAAAATAAATAAATAAATTTAGGCACAGAAGTGTAATGCATATACTCAAGTTCTTTAATGTCCCATAATAACAAATTTTTAAATGTTAGCTGCACAGGGTCAAGAGGGCCAAGTGGGTCCAAGATGATTTCAATCAGACCATTGATAGATCTGATGAATAAACTTTATCGGCAAAAAATAGCGTAATCTGCAATGAGCGCAGTATCTTTTCCATAGACACCCAGCTTGCAAAGGCATCATAGAATAGGCCAGGGACATAAGATAGCCCTTTAGATAATACATCCAATTGAAACTTGGTTAACTGTACTGAGGAAAGTTTAATCACAGTCTGTTCTGCTGGTACTATTGATATTGCTGATTTTGATGCTGTCTTCGTCAAGCTGTTGTGAAAGGGCCTTGAATTTCCACCCTTGTACGGGGTCCCCTGCTGATTCCACTTCCTTTCTCTGACAAATTTTCGTTTCCCTAAAAAAGGATTCTTTGAGTTGTCCTCCCTGCTAGACATAGTGCTTTCTGATGACAAATCAAATCCAACTTTTCTTCGAGAACCAGGGATATGAGGATGGGGCTTTTGCCAGTTATAGATGGAGCATTCCTTCATTTCCTTATCTCTCAAAAACTTTATTTTTGCCGCTCTCAAATCAGACCTATACCATTGTGTTTAGAAATTTCCTCACACCTAGTGGAAAAATCCTCAGCCGATTTGAGTTTGAGTTCTCCACCAACTCTACTTTCATTTATTTATTCTTTTCTTATGCTGTTTCAGTAACTAACAACATTAGATCTAACGAGATCACTATTACAATTCTGCACAAAACCTTCATCGTCAACAAACATGCCAGGGTCTCCCAGTATACTCAGATCTCTCGGTATCACTTCTTTCCGACAGTTATCAATCAGGGTTGCACTGTGTAGCTCAAGCTGAATACTCTTCCTCGATTGGCTCAAATACAAGTCCCAATCTGGGCTACTGTTTTTCAACATTCTCTTATAATAAGGATGGGGCATTGAGAAGCTCCTTAGTTCATTCGGCTGTATAGAAAAAAGTATCTTTCCAGGCTATAGCCATAAGAGGAAATAAGCCAACGCAATTAAACACCCCAACCAGGAGCATTAAACAATTATACCAAACAAAAAAATGCTCCCGATGTTCACAGTAATATAGTAAACACCTAACTACTAGCTGATTTCAAAAACTTCTAGGGAATCAACCTCACTGTTATCCTCAAATATTTACTTCTATATGGAAAGCGGCAATCATTTAACAAACGTAATTTTATAAAGAAATGTTATCACTAATTTTTACTAAGGGAGAAAAAGGCCTCAGTGATTCAACCAGTTTCCCTCTATATAACAGGAATCTGCCTAAATGGGAAAGTGCTGTTACTCGCTATCACGCCCCAATTTTTTATTACATTTAAATTTAATTAAAGAAATTTTTTATTAATTAATTTCCTTAAAAAATTTATCACACTTCTGCATGAAGATTTTTTTTATCAAGCTAGTCCAATAGTATAAAATAGCAGCCAATACACTGATAAAATTTCTTTATAAAATTATGCATGTTAGATGGTTGCCGCTCTCCATATTGAAGTAAATATTTGAGGGTAATAGCAAGGTTGATTCCCTAGAAGTTTTTGAAATCATCTGATAGATGTTTATTATATTATTGTGATTGTCTGGAACTTTTTTTGTTTGGTATAATTGGAGTACACTCCTGCCAGCTGTACATGAGCATGTTGTTGAAGGACATCATGAGCGATCTCTCTGACTTGTGCCAGTTCCCTTCCCCAGAGAAATTAGAGTACAATTGTGCCCTGGTGACCAATGTTCCCTCTAATTTTCTGTAGGCTGTGTGCGCATAAAATATCAGCTGTGCAGCTTTTGAAGGAATGTTAAATTTTTGTGCGCCACATAACGACACTCGGAGTTATATACTTTAAAATTTGACTACACGTCAGAATACAGTATGTACACCACATTGATTTTAATCAAATTTAATGAAAATAGACGATTACTAAATGAAGCGGAAAATTTCTAGTAATTACAATCACAACTTTTAAATTTTAAGACGTCTGTGTTTTCTATCAGAATCAGAACCGTAATTTTTGTGCGCTCTGTTGTAAAGTATGTGTGCTCGCTCGGTGAGGTGTGTGCGCGCGCACACACGCACAGCTTAGAGGGAACAGTGCTGGTGACCATGGCAAGGACTGCTCAAATTTCCTGGTCCAGGTGACCTACATTGCCTTCGAGACGGTGTCTAGAACAGTGGCAGGGGGCATTGGAGCATGCACTCTCCCCTGGCTTCAGTCTTCTGACCTGGAACAGTTGGTGCAAAATAAGCTTGCGGGATATGCCCTGCTGGGGAGAGAACCTCTTCAGAGATCAGGTGGAGGAGAAGGCGGACATCATAGAAAAGCAGCACATCACCCTCAAGACGCATGTCCAAACCAGCTGCCTATCACAGGAGGTATCAAAGTGGAGGCCAGAAGACAACTTACTACCCATATAGGCAAAAGTACATCTCCAGGCACAAGCAGGAATGAGTCTTCACATATGGGTACGTCGGTACCGACGGAGCCTGCACGGGAACGCTCCCCAGCGTTCAATCAGAAAGCTTTTGGGAGCATCCCACAGCGCCTGTGTGCTGCCTTCCCGCCTTTCCAACTGTCTCTCCTCAGTTGTTGTTTTTTCGCGGAGCCAGCAGGTCGTGTTCCTATCACCGCAGAAGAATTTCCTTATTTTTTCTTTATTTCTTTTCTGTCGTGTCTGCCTTCTTCGACGCTGTACCGGTACCGCCGGTCGTTGTTCTTTTCTTTTTAAAAAAAAAAACAACAAACAAACCTTTTTTCCATTTATTTTCTTCAGGTGCACTTCAGTTTTGGGCCTCAGCCCAAAACCTTTTTCCTTAAATATGGAAAAGCCTGCCTCAGGATTTAAGAAGTGCACAAAATGTGGCGGTACTATCTCCATCACCGACACCCATGACTGGTGTCTAAAATGTTTAGGCCCTGACCATTCCATTACAGATTGTGTGTCCTGTTCTATGATGTCTAAGAGAGGTCGACAGAACCGAGCTGCCAAGCTCAGTACCCTGTTTCCCTCTGATGCGGCTTCGGTAGCATCGACGTCTTCCAGGGCTGCTTCTTCCTCACATGGATCTCCGGTAACTAAACATAAATCCAGCCGGTCCTCGAAGGGTAAATCTCCTTCTAAGCATCGAGATGCCTCTGGCCTTGCCCTCGAGGATTCTGCACCGGCAAAATTACCCCGGCGGGAGGCTTCGACCTCTAATGCATCATCATTGGGGTTCCAGGATGATCTCGATGGCGTGGCCTCGACAGATCTCCTGGTGCCATGCTCTGGGGTACCAGTGGCTTCCACTGGTACCGACTTCCAGGCATTGGCAGCGTCGATAGATCAGAGGATTCTGTCCATCGAACGCAGTCTGGCGGCTTTCCTTGTGGCATCGACGCCCGTGGTACCACAACAGACTACTCAGCCGGTACTGGCTCTGGCATCGCCATCGGCACCGATTCCGGTACTGGTGGCGTCGACATCGGCATCGGTGTCCGCTATGCCGGTACTCTGCCCTCTGCAGCCCTCCGGTACCGATACCCCGGTACCGGTGATTCCCGATACTGATCCCAGTCGGTACGGGTATCGGGCTTTGCAAGAGCATCCCGACAGACGATACTTCGATTCCTCTGAGGATTCTGAAGAGTCTGTCGATGCAGTGATGCTTCTTCCACAGGAGGAGTCCTCTCCTAAACGAAGGATGTCTCCTCCAGAGGACTTGTCTTTTCAAGACTTTATCAGAGAGGTGGCTCGGGGCCTCTCTATTACAGTGGCCCCAGAGTCAGAGCCTAGAGCTAAGGAGTTAGATATTTTACAATATCCTAAAACTCCTAAGGAGGCAGCTACCTTATCTATTCATGAGATTCTGTATGATCTCATGTTAAGGATGTGGGAAGCACCTCTAACCACCTCTCCTCATTCTCGCAGGTTGGACACCATGTAAAGTGTCCCTCCTTGTCCTGGTTTCCATAAAACTCAACTTCTTCACCACTCTATTGTGGTTGAGTCTGCAATGAGAAAGATTAGAAGTGCCAAAAGACATGCCTCTAATCCTCCAGGACATGAATGTAGAACCCTGGATGCTTTTGGAAGAAGAGTCTTCCAAGCTTCCATGCTTGCTGCGAGAATTAATTCTTATAGTCTCTACATGGGAATGTTCTTAAAAGAAGTCACTGACCATTTGCAGACTTTAAGTCCTTTTATGTCTGACAATAAAAGGCAAGAATTTCTCACTGTGCTTAAACATGCCCAGGATATCTCCAAATTCTCCAACCGTGCAGCTTTCGACTCCTTTGAATGCGTAAGCAGAGCCTCAGCTATAGCTATAGGTGCACGTAGGATTGCTTGGCTTCAAGCATCTGATTTGGAGATCTGGGTCCAAGATGAATTGGGAAATATCCCTTGTACAGGTGAGAATCTGTTTGGTAAAGATTGGCAAGCAAAAGCCAATCAGATGGACGCTGAAAATTCTGCTTTGGATAGACTATCCAAATCTACAGCTGCTCCTGCTAAGAAAAGGTTGTTCAAGAAAACACCTTTTTCTTAAAAGGGAAGATCCTATCTTGCTTATAGTCAGAGAGCATCTTCTGCAGCTCAGTTCCCTTCCAAACGTCAGCAATCCTCCAAACAGACCAAGGCAAAGGCTGCAAGGCCTGCTCCAGCCCAGCAATCTCAGCCCCCTCAGGGCCTTTGACTTTCTGCTAGAGAACTTAGCCTTCCTGGCTCTAGAAGGACCCGAGCCCTCCACCATTCCAGGAAGGTTATGTCACTTTGCTCCCAGATGGGGGCAAATCACAGCAGAGCATTGGACACACTCCATCATAAGAGAGGGGTACAAACTTCATTTTTCCAGCTTGCCCCCTCTCACAAGAGTGCACCAGTTCAATTCTCCAACCTCCCTCCTCAGCCTGTTAGAGCAGGAGGTTGCCACTCTTCTAGCCCAGGGGGCAATAGAGGAAGTGCCTTCTCAACAACAGGGCACAGGGTTCTACTCCCCCTATTTTCTTATCCCAAAGAAAACGGGGCTTCAGACCCATTTTAGATCTCAGAGTTGAACAGATTCCTAGTCAAAGAAAAATTCAAGATGGTTTCTCTAGGAACTCCGCTGCCATACCTTCAGAGTCAGGATTGGCTTTGTTCTGTAGATCTCAAGGATGCGTACACTCATGTTCTCATCCATCCAACTCACAGAAGATTCCTTAGGTTCCTTTTCCAGGAGAAGCACTATCAATACAGAGTGCTCCCCTTTGGCCTGGCCTCTGCACCAAGGGGTGTTCACGAAATGTATGGCAGTGGTTGCTGCTTTTCTGCGCACCCTGGGAATATTTGTCTTCCCTTATCTGGACGACTGGCTCATTCGAGCTCCCACTCAATCAGAGGCCAAGACTGCTCTAACCTGCACAATGCGTATCCTTCAATATTTAGGGCTGGTAATAAACATCCCAAAATCCAATTTGATCCCTACTCAGTCCCTGGAGTTTATAGGGGCGTTACTGGATACCACAAGGGCAAGGGCCTATCTTCCTCAGGCCTGTTGCCTTCGCTTGATGCAGTTAGCTTCTCAAGCAGAGTCAAAACCCCTACTAACTGCTCGAGAAATGTTACAGTTGCTAGTCCACATAGCGTCCACCGTTCATGTGGTACCATATGCTCGTCTTCACATGAGAGCAGCTCAGTGGACTTTATCCACCCAATGGACCCAGGCATTAGGCTGCCTGTCAGACAAAATAGCAAACACAAGTCGCCTCATTTTGTCCCTCCAGTGGTGGAAGTCCCCTCAAAACCTGTTGCTGGGGTCTCCCTTTCAACAGCCTCTACCCCAGGCAACTCTTACAACAGATGCTTCTCCAATGGACTGGGGGAGCTCATCTTCAGGACCTCTCCACCCAGGGCATCTGGTCCCCACAGGAGACTTGTCTACATATCAATCTCTTGGAACTCAGAGCAATCTTCCTTGCTCTGCGAGTTTTCCACACCCTGCTCAGCCACAAGACAGTCCTTGTCCACACGGACAATCAGGTAGCCATGTTCTATGTAAACAAGCAGGGAGGAACTGGCTCTCTGTCGCTTTGCAACGAAGCTCTGCGACTGTGGGCCCTCGCCAGAGAGCATCACATTCATCTTCTGGCAGTCTATCTTCCAGGTGTTCAAAACTCTTGGGCAGACAGACTCAGTCGAGTTCTGCTTCCACATATGGACCAGGTATCCAAGATTTTCCAAATTTGGGGAACCCCGGACATAGACCACTTTGCAAGTCCGTGGAATGCCAAACTTCCCCGATTCTGTTCCAGAACTCCGGCTCAGGGGGCTCAGGCAAGGGATGCGTTCCTCCTTCATTGGGGTCAAGACTTCCTGTATGCCTTTCCACCCATTCCCCTAATTCCCAAAACCCTGTTCAAGCTTCAGAGAGACAGAGGCCACATGATTCTCATAGCTCCACATTGGCCACGGCAAGTATGGTACCCTCTGCTTCTACATCTCTCTCAAGCTCCCTCCCTAGAGTTAGGGTCTGCTTCAGACCTCCTCTCTCAGGAGGACGGAAAGTTGTGGCATCCCAATCCCCAGTCTCTGCATCTCAGGGCTTGGTTGCTGAAGGCCTAGATCTCCAGGCTCTTCATCTTTCTCAACAAGTGAAAGATGTTCTTTATGCTTCCAGAAAACCTTCCACTAGACATTCTTATGCCTTCAAGTGGAAAAGGTTTACCATCTGGTGTTCTGAAAAGGGTCTTAACCCCCGTGCCATACCTCTGGAATCGTTGCTGGAGTATCTCCTTCATCTGTCTAATGCAGGCCTTAAGACAAATTCAGTAAGAGTCCATCTGAGTGCTATTGCAGCTTCCCTCAAGCCTCTAAATGGACAACCTGTTTCCTCTCATCCCCTTGTAGCAAGGTTCATGAGAGGCCTCCTTTTAACAAAGCCTCCCATTAGACCACCTCCGGTGGCATGGGACTTAAATTTGGTTCTTGGTCAGCTTATGAAGCCGCCTTTTGAACCTTTAGCTACTACCTCCTTGAAATACCTTTCTTGGAAGGTTATCTTTCTCATTGCAATCACATCAGCACGCCGCATCAGTGAATTGCAAGCACTAGTAGCTAATCCACCTTATACAAGGTTCCATCATGACAAGGTGGTCCTTAGGACTATTCCACACTTAATGCCTAAGGTGGTCTCGCCTTTCACCTCAACCAAGAGGTCTACCTGCCTGTCTTTTTTCCAGGACCTCATCCATCAAGTGCAGAGAGGAATCTTCATACCCTGGACTGTAAAAGAGCTCTAGCTTTTTACTTACAGAGGACACAACAACATAGAAAGTCTTCTCAACTCTTTGTTGCTTTTGATCCTTCTCATTTGGGACAACCAGTCTCCAAGAGAACACTTTCCAACTGGACTGTATTTCTTTCGCCTATCAGAGCAAGAACATTTCTCTGGAGGGCCATGTCACAGCTCACAATGTGAGAGCCATGGCAGCCTCAATGGCTCATCTGAACTCTGTGTCTATCGATGACATCTGTTGAGCAGCCACTTGGGCCTCGGTTCATACCTTCACAGCCCATTACTGCTTGGACAAGGACTCCCGCCGGGATGCCTTGTTTGGTCAGGCTGTTCTCAAATACCTGTTCCATACTTAATCAACTCCTACCCACCATCCCTCATGGGATGCCAGAGATCCAGGTGGGGAAGTGCTGCCCTGTCCCAGGGACACACAACCTCTGGGCTCTCTCCCTGGCATCAAAAGCTAGGGAGTCCCCATATGTGAAGACTCATTCCTGCTTGTTCCTGGAGATAGCACAGTTACTTACCTGTAACAGGTGATCTCTGGGAACAGCAGGAATAAGTCTTAACAACCCACCCACCTCCCCTAGGAGTTGTCTCTCTCTCTCTCTCTCTATCTCTCTTCCTTTCCCTCTCTCTCCCTCTTTGTCTCAGCTATAAAACTCAACTGAGGAGAGACAGTTGGAAAGGTGGGAAGGCAGCACGCAGGCGCTGTGGGATGCTCCCAAAAGCTTTCTGATTGGACGCTGGGGAGCGTTCCCGCGTAGGCTCCGTTGTTACCGACGTACCCATATGTGAAGACTTATTCCTGCTGTTCCCAGAGATCACCTGTTACAGGTAAGTAACTCTGCTTTCCCTGTCCTCAAACCTCCCAGCAAAAAAATGCAGGCTCCTCGTCTGCATTGTTGAGAAAAGCCTCAAAAGGCCAAGCCTGCCCCACAACCAAAGCCAGGAGTGGGGCAGGCCTTTCGGACTGGCCTTGGTGCCCCAGGTTGTCACAAAGTTCCTTGTGGTAGCAGCCTGGAACAAACTACCTAGTTTGTACGTCAGGCGTCTTCTCTGGTCCTTTTCAAATCCAGACTGAAAACTCACCTTTTTGCTGCCGCTTTCGGATCTTGACTCACCTGATCTCCTTTTTCTTTCCTTACCATTCCCCCTAGATGTATCCTATTTTCTACAGCTACTGTGTTGTCTGTCTTGACCAGCTCAGTAGTAATAGTAGACTGGTTCCTCCGGAGCATAGCCAATTTGCCAGTGTCCACAGAGGGGAGCTCTCTGGTGGGGGAAGGCTGTCTTTTCTCACAGGTGGCCTCATAACTTCAGACTCATGGGTGCTACAGATACTCCAAAGCGGCTACATTTTGCACTTTGCCGAGCTGCTAACACAGTGCTCCTCGAGGATGTATGTTTTTGACTCTGTTTCTAGACCTACTCCATCCTTCTGGCCAATCTTGCCATCAAACTCCGTGCCGCAGAAGCAGATCAGATGGGGATTTTACTCCAGCTACTTTCTGGTCCCCAAAAAGATGGGGGGGGGGGGCGGATTCCAGCCCATCCTGAACCTCAGAAACCTCAACACCTTTCCAGTGCGTGAAAGGTTCAAAATGGTATCTCTAGGTACCCTGCTTCCTTATCTTCAAAAAGACGATTGTCTATGCTCCCTGGATCTAAAGGATGCATCCCGCTCACAGGAGGTATCTCAGATTCGTCCTGGCAGAACAACACTTTCAGTGCCGAGAACTACCTTCCTGGCTGGAATTGGTGCCCTGGGTTTTCACAAAGTGCCTGTGGTGATAGCAGCTTATCTCAGAACACTAGGGATCTTTGTCTTCCCTTATCTGGATGACTGGCTCATAAAAAACACCTCTCCAGACGGAGTATAGCATCAACATGGTTGACCATTCAGGGGCTAGAACTGTTTGGGTTTGTAGTCAGTTACCCAAAATCAGCCCGCCCAACAACTGTAGCTCTCCTCGACACTACAAGTGATTTTCTTCCTTTCACTAGACCGACTCCAGAGGTTGAATTCCTTGGTGCGAGATACCCAGCAGAGTAGTCAGACAGTGGCTCAAAGGAGACTGACTGTGCTCAGCCACATGGCCTCTACTGTACATGCCACACCCATGGCTCGTCTTTTGCTCAAGGATTTCCCATTTCAGAAGGTGTCACTTCAGGAAACATTGACAACAGATTCATCCAAGCTAGGTTGGAGAGTGCATCTGGATGGCATTCACACTCAAGGCGTCTGGTCTGAACAGGAGAGCCTGCACCAGATCAGTTTCTTGGAATTTGAGAGCCATAGCGAATGCCCTCGGGGCTTTCCAAGAATGGCTAGTCAACCAAATTGTCCTGATTCAGACCAACAATTAGGGCACAATGTGCTACATAAACAAGCAGGAAAGCACAGGCTTGTATCTCCTATGCTGGGAAACTGTCCGGTTATGGAGATTCGCCATCACCTATGGGATGGAGCTAAGGGCCATATATCTGCCAGGGGAGCAGAATACCCTGGCAGACTAGCTGAGTCACATCCTTCAGCCATACAAGTTGACACCGGACTGGGGCGTGGCAGCCAACATCTTTCAGAAGTGAGGTACCCCCTCGATAGACTTGTTTGCCACCCAACAAAACGCCCAAGTGGATCAGTTCTGCTCTAGAGTCTCCTCGCACAGCAGGCTGGCGCCGGATGCTTTCCTCCTGCATTGGGGGAAGGGCCTACTATACACATATCCTCCCATACCTCTCATAGGAAAGACCCTGCTGAAACTCTAGACAGTCAGGGGTACGATGATATGTTTCATGCCATATAGGTGTAGACAGCTGTGGTTTCCCCTTCTGCTTTAGCTCTCCCAGTGGGTACCTCTATGGCTGGGCTCTGCCCCAAACCTTATATCACAGGAAGATGGGAGGATGCTACATCCCGATGTCCGGTCCTTAGCCCTAACTGTGTGAATGTTGAGAGGCTAGTCCTGTCAGAGCTTAACCTCCCTGACAGAGTAACAGATATTCTAATGGCCTCAACGAGAAGGTCTTATGCATTCAAATGGAACAGATGTGCTTTCTGTTGTGCAGAACAGGTGCTAGATCCTCTTAATTGCCCCACTGACAGATTACTCTCCTACACCTCTTGGATGTCCAATTCTGTCAGGGTTCACCTCAGCGCATTTGGAGTGTACCATCATGGAATAGAAGGAAGGTCCATCTTTGCTCAGCCTTTAGTGGTTTGCTTCTCTCAAAGTCTCCCTTCAAGCTCTCGAAGGTGGCTTGGGACCTCAGTATTGTTCTGGCATAGCTCATGTTAAGTCCCTTTGAGCCACTTGATTCCTGCCCTATGAAATTCTTGACTTGGAAAGTCTTGTTTCTGGTGGCGGTTACATCAGCACGCTGGGTAAGTAAGCTCCAGGTCCTGGTTGCCCATCTGCCGTACACCAGGTTCCATCATAATAAAGTTGTCCTGCATGCACTCATCCTCTGTTCCTTCCAAAGGTGGTATCTGCTTTCCATCTCAGTCAGTCAGTCATTCTGCTGACTTTCTTCCTGAGGCCTCATACCCACAGAGGGGAGGCGGCGCTGCACATGTTGGATTTCAAATGAGCCTTAGCTTTCTACTTAGAGCAGACGAAGGCCCACCAAAAGTCCAGCCAGTTGTTTGTTTCTTTTCACCCTAGAAAGCTAGGGACTGCCATTTCCTAATGTACTCTTTCAATTTGGCTGGCAGACTGCATCTCTTTCGCTTATGCCCAAGCTGGCCTGAGCCTTGATGGTCATGTCACAGCTCACAGAGCCATGGCTACTTTGGCCAACTTGCACTCGGTCTCTATGGAAGAGATCTGCAGGGTTGCTATGTGGTCTTCTGTCCACACAATCACATCTCGCTACTGTCTGGATGGGTATTCCCAAAGTGACAGCAGTACGCCAGCATCAGTTTGGGGATTAGAATCCATCTCCATCCCCCCAAGGCCCTAGTGTCTGTCCATGATACTCAAAAAAACCCCTCACCCAAATTTTGAAGTTGAATCAGATGATTTCCTTTTGTGAACTATCGCTTCTGTTCATAGTCGATTCTCTAGTTCTTAGTTCAGTTTTGCTCCTGTTGGGCTTCTCGGTGGTTTCCTCTGTTTTTGGTAGCCTGTAGCCTGGGAATCCCATTTTTGAGGATTTCCTTCTTGTTTGTCTATGGAGAAAAGGTAGTTGCTCACCAGGTGTTCTCTGTGGACAGCAGGAATGAGTCTTCAGAACCCTCACACCTCCCCGAGGGGTTGTTTTCTGCTACAGTTTCGTTATTAGACTGGAAAAGATGGCACCACGGTGATAGGCAGGTGCACAAGCGTGGTGGAGCCCCCAAAAACTTCCAATAGAAGCTGGGGAGCGTTTGCACATGGGGCTCCGTCGGAGACGTCGCCCATATGTGAGGATTTATTCCTGCTTTCTGCGAAGAACACCTGCTACAAGTGAGTAACTACCTTTAACCACTTATATATACATCATTAATACCAAAATTCTTAAACAAGCAGTCATTTTGGATTTTGTGGTAGTTCTTCACCCATTACCATCCCTTCCCCCTTGACATATCAGCTATATAATTTTGAGCCTTCCCCCATTTTCCTCCAGTATAAAGGATCAACCCAAGTATTCTTGAGATCATTACTGTACCATCTCTCAAATGACACGCTGATTTTCTGGAGCAAACTAAACTAATGTGATTGATAAACTGCGATTTTACACCAGTAACATCTTCATTTTTCTCTCCATTCTTCCAGCATTGGTACAGACTTGTTTCCATCTACCAGCAATAAGTCTTCTAGAAGCTACCATACTGTTTGCAGAAAACTTACACTAGGATCCAAATCCTCCAATGAGGTTTTAGCCAGATCTTGCTCCAGACAGCCTAAAATCACCCCTAAGGCTCTCTCCATACCTTGAATCCAAAGACAGTCCTATCACATGTGCAAAAATGACCACAGTCCCTCCAACAATATCGCTCTCTCATAACCCCCCTCCCCACCCACTTCTAGAGTTTATCCAGGGTAATATACGTCCAGTAGAACAATTTATAACTATTTTCTTTACCCATTTTTGCCACCCCTTCAAAAATTTCTTTATGTTCCCTGTCCTGACTCTATATATCTAAATTTTTATAGATAGTAACATAGTATATGATGGCAGATAAAGACGAGTATGGTCCATCTAGTCTGCCCGTTCCGTGCAGGTCATCCCTCCCCATGCAATCTGTTGATTTCGAGAAAGTCCACTATTCTCTCTTTCAGGAGTGCCTCCATTACTTTTCTGCTACCGAGGTAAAGCTTACCGGCCTGTAGTTTGTCACTTCTTCCCTATTACCACTTTTATGAAGAGGTACCACAGCAGCCCTTCTCCAGTCCTGTGGAACGTCTTCTGTCTCCAAGGATCTATTATAAATATCCTTTAACGGCCCTGCAAGAACCTCTCTGAGCTCTTTCAGTATCCTGAGATGTATCCCATCCGGTCCCATGGCCTTGTACACTTTCAGTTTTGCAAGCTGCTCAAACACATCATCTTCTGTGAATGGTGTGGTATCTACTCAGTTTCCATTTGTATACTTGTCAGTCACTGGTGGTCCTTCTCCAGGATTTTCTTTAGTAAAAACAGAACAGAATTATTTGTTTAGCATTTTCGCTTTTTCAATGTCACTTTCCACAAATTCGTTCCTGGCACTTTTGTGTCCTGTAATTCCACCTCTGATCTTCCTCCTTTCCCGAATATACTTGAAAATGTTTTGTCACCACACTTCACATCTTTAACCATCTTTTCTTCTGCCTTTGATTTTGCTATCCTTATTTCTCCTTTTCTCTCTTTTAGCTTTATCCTATATTCTTTTCTGTGTTCCTCTGTTTGTGAATTTCTGAATTTTGTGAAAGCTATGTTTTTTGCCTTTATCTCTGCAGCCACTTCTTTGGAGACCCAAATAGGTTTCCTTGTCCTCTTGTTTTTATTTACTTTCCTTACATACATATCTGTTGCTCCTTTTATTACCTCCTTTAGTTTAGCTCACTGCAATTCCACTTCCCTTATCCCCTCCCACTCTGCCAACTCCTCTTTCAGGCACTTGGCCATTTTATTGAAGTCAGCGTTTTTGAAGTCTAGGACTTTGAACTTGCTGTGATTGGACTCTGCCTTGGCATTTATCTCAAACCACACCGTGTGATGATCGCTGCTGCTCACATGCGCACCCACTCAGATATTCAACACACTATCTCTGGTGGTGAGTGCTAAATCCAGCATCGAGCTTTCCCTGGTCGGTTCCATCACAATTTGTCTAAGTAATGCATCTTGGAAGGCATCCACAATTTTTTTTCCTTTTTCCAGATTTGCAGAAGGAATATTCCAATCCACATCGGGTAGATTAAAGTCACCCAATATGATCACTTCCCCCTTCATGGCTATCTTTGTAATATCAATAATGAATTCACTATCCATTTCTTCGGTTTGAGTTGGAGGCCTATAGACTGCACCAGTATGGATGACAATACCATCTCCTCTTTCCAACACAATCCACAGCGCTGCTGCATTTCCCCACATCCCCTGCATTTCAGCAGCTTTAATATTGCTTTTGACATATAGAGCTACTTCTCCTCCCAATCCATTACAAACCAAGGTTGCATTCTTACCTTGGGGAGCACAATTCCTTAAAGACCTGATAATAAACCCAATCTTGCCTAGCTGTGCCTATAAATCTTCTCTAAATCCGTTACCTCCCCCCCTTCCCCCCACCACGTTTTCACCTGCCGGCTCTTATTAAAAAAAAATAAGGTCATAGTTGCAAAGGGAAGAATATATCTTTATCAGACAGTCCAAATCGATTTTTAACTTATGCAGAAGTCATAAGACCTCCTTTTGAATTCATCACCTGTCTTACCATACTTAACCCTTTCTCTCCCTCTTGTGAGCCCTCTCTGTAAATTATCCCTGGCAGGGAATCCATGTTGTAGCAAATTGCAGAATGACACCACAGACCTTTCCTGTCTCCTACCCTAAATGAAACCTTATTTCACACTCTCAGAATTCACCTTATTGAAAAGGATTTTGAATCCACATTTCAATATGCCAGATGTTGACTGGCACATTCCTGCTGCAGTATCATCTAGAAGTAAGGGGATCCTGGATTCTCTACATGGAGAACTATTCAGGCAGTTGTTAACAGAACCCACATGTGAAGGGACTTGGTGCTTACTAATGGTGAAAGTGTTTCTGATGTTATAGTGGGAGATCATTTTGCATCCAGTGATCACCAGATGGTGTGGTTCAGTATTACGACTAGGGCTGTTAGAATCCATTCAAAAGCAAGGGTCTTGGACTTCAGGAAAACTAACTTTGCCAAGATGGGCCAATACCTCAGGGAGTCATTAGCTGGATGGGAACAGCTGGGGGATAGAAAAACAGTGGGTAAAACTGAAAGGGGATATTTTAAGGGCAACCAACCTTTTTGTTAAAATAGTAAATAAAGGTAAAAGGAAAAGGAGACTGCTATGGTTTTCGAAAGAAGTAGCTGAAAAGAGAAGAAAAAGAGGGAGGCCTTCATGAAATACAAGAGATCACAGAGAGAGGAAGACAGGCATCTATATTTAGAAAAACTTAGAGAAGCTAGCGAAGTAGTCAGGAAAGCAAAGAGTCAAAAAGAGGAGGAAATAGCCAATGCAATAAAATGGGGGATAAGACATTTTTCAGATATGTTAGTGAGAAGAGGAAGGGCAAAAGTGGTATTGTCAGACTCAAGGGTAAAGGGGAGGAATATGTAGAAGCTGATGAGGATAAAGCGGAATTGCTTAACAAATATTTATGTTCTGTGTTCACAGATGAAGAACCAGGAGCTGGACCTCAGAAAACACCCACAAACAGGAACAGAAGCAAGGGGCATCTCAAACAATTTTCAGAAGACTGTGTTCATGAGAAGCTAGCTAAACTTAAAGTAGATAAAGCGATGGGACTGGATGGGATACACCCTAGAATACTGTGGGAACTTGGGGATGTTCTAGCAACTCCACTGACTGACCCTTTCAATGCCTCGTTGGAGTCAGGTGTGGTGCCAAAGGACTGGAGAGAGGCTCCTGTGGTCCCTTTACACAAAAGTGGAAGTAAGGATGAGGTTGAAAATACAGACTAGTTAGTTTAACTTCAGTGGTGAGTAAATTATTGGAAACGCTGAAAGAGAAAATAGTGAGGTTTCTGGAGTCTAGTGGATTACAGGATCTGAGGCAGCATGGATTCATCAGAGACAGGTCTTGTCAGACAAATCTGATTGATTTCTTTGACTGGTTGACCAGGGAGTTGGACTGAGGGAGAGTTGTAGATGTGGTGTATTTAGATTTCAGTAAAGCCTTTGACACCGTTACTCACAGGTGACTTATAAACAAACTGAGCACCCTAGGGATGGACCCTAAAATTACTGCTTGGGTTAGAAATTGGTTGAGTGGGAGGCAACAAAGGGTACAGGTAAATGGAGCTCACTCTGAGAAGAAGAAGGTTACCAGTGGTGTGCCCCAGGGATCTGTCCTTGGTCAGATTCTTTTTACCATCTTTGTTAGTGATATAGCGGAAGGGCTGTTGGGTGAGGTTTGCCTCTTTGCAGATGATACCAAAATCTGCAATAGAATCGACACCCAGGAAGGTGGTGATAACATGAGGAAGGATCTAGCTAAGCTTGAAGAATGGTCTAGAATTTGCCAACTGAGATTTAATGTTAAAAAATGCAAGGTCGATGCACAGATTGACGGAGTTGCGGAGGGGGAAAGGGGGGAAGAGCGCAGCAACCTGGAAGAGGGTGTGCGCGTGGCTGGAAACATGGAAGGTGGAGGGAGGGGGGAGGAAGGTCCCGAATGTTAGCCATTAGGAACATTGAAGAGTGTTTGGTAACATGGGAGGGGGAATAGATATAGGGGTGAATGAGAGGGAGTAGGAAGTATGAATGACGAGTTCGAGGATGGAGGGGGAGGGGAGGGGGAGGAGATGGGTTAAGGAAAGGTAGTAAGGAGGGGATAGAGAAACGGAAGAATGCACACACTAGTAAATGTTATGAACAGTGCACATAGGTGTGAATGCAGAGAACCACAAAGTTCCTTGAAATGATCAATAATAAGGATGGGGAAATGACAAAGTTACAGGCTAACATAAAAAAGTTGATGGGAGAGGTAAACGGTGGTTGGAGAATAAGAGAAATGTTGGGATACACAGGCCCTTGCATTAATCCCTCATGAGTTACAAATATATAGGTCAGCCATGCTGTTAAACTGTGGGCAATAAAAGTTATATTGACCTGAGAATAAAGATATAACAATTTATAACTAAAAATACATCACACATAGAATGGAATCAGCTCCCTAAGTTTTCTAAACAGTTTTTTCTTTTTCTCGGCGTCATTTCCGTACCTAGAAAGCTAGCAAGCTAATTACAGAGGAAAAAATACTTCACCAAAAGAGTTCTGAACTTCATCTCCTGTCACACTTCGACTGAATAAATCCTTTATTTAAACAAACAAGAAAGACTGCTCAATTGAGAGTTTCCTCTAGGTAATGCGTCCATTCCCAGAAGAAATCCCTTAGCAGCCTTTCTCCCTCTCTCTAGCTGAAACAGGCAACCATCTTATCCTGCTGCAGACAATTAGCTATCTTTCATCAGACGACATTGTCTTACTTCAACAAAGGCTAACACCTTGTAATGAAGACGTGCAGTTTATTTACAAACAAAGTAAGGAAACATTTAGAAAGACAAGTAATTCTCTTAGTTACACATGAGTAGTTAGAAAAGATGACTAGAATGCACACTTAATTACAATACTGAAAGAATTATGAGAGAATGCAGCTATGTACAAAGAATATACTTCACCAAACTTGTCATAACCCCTTTACACATCAGCTGGGAGCGCTCAGCGAGAGGAACTAATGACAGTCTAGGATACTTCATGCTTGGCCAAGCAGATCTACGCTCTGTCTGTTCTGGATATTTTCTGTACTTATATGTTGCAGCCAGCTCTCACCCATGAGCTTCTCTCCACCCCCTCCACCTTTTTTGCTTCGGTTTCCGGGCAGGCTTTTGATTACCCCCCTTGGTGTTAGAAGCTCAAACTTACACAGTCAGACATGGTCAGACATCTGAGAATGCTCAAAGGACACATCCTCCATGGCCTAAGTGTTCTTTTGTTATCATTAATGGGTCTCTGTCAAGGGAGACACCCAAAAGCATCTCAAAGCTTTTACATTATAATTGATGAATTCTTATCCTGTCCAAGAGAATTGTTCAAAGGCCAAGGGAAGAATTCTGTCTCCCTCTCTGATCTCTTAACACTCCCCAGGCTAGATGTGCAAAAATCTCTCATCTCTGGAGCAAGTTGGCTCAGATAAAGTACAATATCCTTTGCTGATCCAAAAATCCATATAAATCTTTAATTAGTAATACAGACATATAGGGGCAGTTATCCATTAAACACAGCCAAGACACTGGCCAGGTGTCTGACAATGTTCAAGGAAAATACCTCGAAGTTCAGAACTCCATAATTACAATTGATGTGTACAGTGTTATGTAACTAGACTAGTTCTTTTCAATTGATCTAATTGTCACCCTCTCTGGTCTGATCCCAGATAAGGAGATTTCTTCCATTTTTTTTTCAGAACAATCTTTTATTCTCCTTCACTGTCCCTCAGCCTATAATCAGTAAACCTGATGTTCCCACTGTGTGGGGACACGTAACTGACGGGCAAAATCCTGCCAGCAAACTCGCTTTTACCGATGCAGGATCGAACCCCTTTATCTGCAGAGGAGCTGGTAAATTCGCTGGTAATTTTGCCTTTTACAAAAACCCTCTTTATTTACAGAGGAGCGAAGGTAGAAAAATTCAGGACTTAAACAAGCACATGGTCCTTACGCTTCGTCCTTCTCCAGCCGTTCCCCTCGCGGAGATACGGAACCGTGGATCAGGACTCCACACTCGCTTCGTACGCAATTGTACGTCTCAGACTGGAGATATTAAAACTTAAGGTTTGGGCAAAACTTCCTCTCCCTAATATTTACAACTATGTACAAAAATACTCTAAACAGTTTCACATAACAGAACAGACAGGACAGAACATTAATCACATAAAAGACATAGGCATATGTAAGAATTTACTACTCACCCACTATAACCAGGTAAGCCTTCCGTCCTCACCAAATGGACAGGATAACACAATACTCACAACATAGAGTCTTCCTAGGGTATCCTTTAAACTTCGCCCCTCAGGACGGAATCCACATCTCCTGAACCGACAGGAGGAATACTCATCTTCTGATCCAGCAGAAGGGAACCAACATCTTCTCCTAATGAGAAGGAATCCACATCCCCTGTTTTGTTTTGTTTTTTCTTTTTTCTTGTTTGTTTTTTCTTTTTTTTTCTGTTTTGTTTTGGGGTTTTTTTTAGCCTCTCCAATAAGAACGCAACCAAAAGCGGAGTCAGAGGAATACTTGGGAAATTTAGAAGAATTTGGCAGTGACTGCACTCAATTTAAGGCGGGTTTTTGGCACCAATTGTGAGGCCCTGTTACTCACAAAAGACCGATTACTAATTATCACTAATTTCCTGTATAGTCCAGATCCAAAAGTCAGTACAGGTGCAATCAAAATCTCTGTTTATTAGATTACTGATGGACAATACAGGCAGCGGAGAGGAGAGCTTCTGTCAGTTATCAGACACCAAACACCTCCAGAATTCCTCCTCCCCCGAGTACAATAATCATGTTGCATATATACATTTTCTTACTTCCGTGTGCGTGTATATCTTTGACCATGTATAATTTCTTAGTCTATGAGTTCAGTGCCTCTCACTCCTGCCTGTGCCCCCACCTTCTCTGTCCAAAAAATGCTTTTTGCAGCATGTTCTGACCACAAGATCCCAGGCAGGCCCTTACTTCTCTTTTTTTTCCATACTTACCCAATTCTGTCAACGCCATCTGCTTTCTTCAGGACTAATTGACCCTTTTGCCGCATTGCTCTGCAACTGTCAGCTTGTGGTTTTTCTGGATGTAACTTATTCATTCTTCAGCCTAGCATGCAAGCCTCTGAGCACGTCTGTCCAGAGTTTTGCAACTTCAACTGCTGAATTGTTATATCTTTATTCTCAGGTCAATATAACTTTTTTTGCCCACAGTTTAACAGCATGGCTGACCTATATATTTGTAACTCATGAGGGATTAATGCAAGGGCCTGTGTATCCCAATAGAAATGTGTACAGAGTATGTTGTGGGCTTCTTTTGAGAGGTGTAACAGTGTATGATGTTGGTTTTTTAAACTGTTTGTATTGATGCTTGAAATACGTTCTAAAATTTTTTTTAATGGAAACAAAATGCAAGGTCATGCTTTTGGGCTGCAGGAGTCCAAGGGAGCGATATAGTATAGGGGCTGAATTACTTTTGTCCACTAAAGAAGAGCGGGACCTAGGCATGATTTGTGTCTTGATGATCTTAAAGTAGCCAAACAGGTAGAAAAGGCGACAGCAAAAGCTAAAAGGATGCTTGGGTGCATAGGGAGAGGAATGGCCAGCAGAAGAAAAAAAGTGATAATGCCTCTGTATAAGTCTTTGGTGCGACCTCATTTGGAGTATTGTGTGCAGCTCTGGAGTCCACACCTTCAAAAGAATATAAATAGGCTGGAGTCAGTAGATAGGGTGGCTACTAAAATGGTTAGTGGTCTTCATTATAAAGCATATGAGGACAGATTTAAGGATCTTAATATGTACATCTTAGAGGAAAGGCGGATTGAGGTGATATGATTGAGACATTTAAATACCTCCATGGCATAAATACACAGGAGGGAGAGCCTCTTTCGATTGAAAGCAAGCTCTGCTACGAGGGGACATGGGATGAGGCGAAAGGGGATAAATTCAGGAGTGATATGCGGAAATATTTCTTTACGGAAAGAGTGGTGGATCCGTGGAATAGTCTCCCAGTGGAGGTGGTAGAGATGAGGACAGTATCTGAATTCAAAGAAGCATGGGACAGACACAGGATCTCTAAAGGAAAAAAGGGGACTGTTGTAGTGGTTTGTATCGAAGGACAGACTAGATAGGCCAGGTGATCTTTTTCTGTCATCATGTTTCTATTTCGATCTTTCTATGTCCATCCAGTCCAGTCCAGACACGTGGGGTGTACACGCCTACCAGCATCCATTGACTTGATTTTGATGTCATTCGTGAAGGGTCCTGTGAAGCCTCACTCTTGTCAGTATTTTTTCAGTCTTCAGCAGATGATGGTGGTTGTTCCTATGCAGTCTGGATTGGATTGTAAGATTGATAAACATGGGGTGTTGGTTGACTATGGCTGACAACAGACCCGGGGTGCAAACCTGGTGGTGCCAGGTCCCACCCCCACCAGTCTGCCGATCTGTATTTGTTGGAAGATTATTGAAACATGGCAGAGCCTAGCCTCTTTACTGCTGCCTTTAGTTGGTGCTATCAACAATAAGCAATCACCAAACAAAACCCCCCAAAACCAGAGGAAATTTATTTTTGTCGGATGTTATCGAGGGAGGTCAGAATTACTGTCTCACCCCACCAGACGGCAGCCTCCATTTTATTCATAAAGGTAAACTTTCTCAAAAGACTTAACTCATTATTTGGACTTCATTTAAGCTTCCTCGATGCGGTATCAAGATAATCTTGATACCACATCTTGATACCGCATTGAGGAAGTGGATCAGGAACTAATTATGAGATAGAAAGCAGAGAGTAGGACTAAATGGCCAATTTTCTCAAGGAAGAAAGGTGATTAGTGGAATACCCCAGGGATCTATGCTGGGTCCACTACTTTTTAACATATTCATAAATGACCTGGATATGGGAATAATGAGTGAAGTAATCAGACTTACAGAGGACACAGAATTATTGAAAGTTGTTAAAATTCAAGAGGATTGTGAAAAATTGCAAGAGGACCTTGATAAATTGGAAGACTGGACATCCAAATGGCAGATGAAATTTAATGCGGACAAGTGCAAAGTTTGCACCTAGGAAAGAACAACCCAAACTACAGTTACACGATTTAAGGTTCCACATTAAGAACCACCACCCAGGAAAAGGATTTAGGCATCATCGTGGATAATACATTGAAACCCGCCGCCCAATGTGCAGCAGCGGCCAAGAAAGCAAATAGAATGCTAGGAATCATAAGGAAAGGAAAGGAGAATAAAACTAAGGATATTTATAATGCCCCTCTGTATTGTTCCATGGTGCCACCACACCTTGAATATTGTGTGCCAATTCTGGTTGCCATATTTTAAAAAGGATATAGTGTTATTAGAAAAGGTACAGGGAAGAGCCACCAAAATGGTAAAGGGGATGGAAGGATACTCCTATGAGGAAAGGTTTAAAAGATTAGGGCTCTTCAACCTTGAAAAGAGACGGCTGAGAGGGGATATGATAGAGGTCTATAAAATAATAAATGGAGTAGAACGGGTAAACGTAGATCGGTTGTTTACGCCATCAAAAAGTAGAAAGGGAAGGGGACACGCAATGAAACTGCAAAGTAACCCATTTAAGACTAATAAGAGAAAATATTTTTTCACTCAATGCATAATCAAATTCTGGAATTTGTTACCGGAGGATGTAGTAAAAGCTGTTGGTGTAGCTGGATTTAAAAAAGGTTTGGACAACTTCCTTGAGGGAAAGGTTCATAAACCATTATAAGAACATAAGATATGCCATACTGGGTCAGACCAAGGTCCATCAAGCCCAGTATTCTGTTTACAACAGTGGCCAATCTAGGTCATATGTACCTAGCAGCTTCCCCAAGGGACACAGGTTCCACAATGCTTGTATTGGTTCAAGCATTGATATCCTGGGTCCCTTCTTAATAATGGTTTATGGACCTTTCCTCCAGGAACTTGTCCAAACCTTTTTTAAACCCAGCTACACTAACAGCCTTTACTACATCCTCTGGTAACAAATTCCAGAGTTTGATTACACGTTGAATGAAAAAATATTTTCTTTTATTAGTCTTAAATAGTTTACCCTGTAGCTTCATTGCATGTCCCCTAGTCTTTCTATATTCTGATAAGGTAAACAATCGATCTACGTTTACCTGTTCCACTCCGTTCATTAATTTATAGACTTCTATCATATCTCCCCTCAGCCATCTCTTTTCTAGGTTAAAGAGCCCTAACCTTTTTAGCCTTTCTTCATAGGAGTATCCTTCCATCCCCTTTACCATTTTGGTGGCTCTTCTCTGAACCTTTTCTAAAATCGCTATATCCTTTTTAAGATACGGCGACCAGAATTGCACACAATATTCAAGGTGCAGTCTCACCATGGAACGATATAGAGGCATTATAATATCTTTTGTTTTATTTTCCATTCCTTTCCTTATCATACCTAGCATTCTATTTGCTCTCTTGGCCGCTGCTGCACACTGGGCCGAGGGTTTTAACATGATCTCCAGGAACAAGCAGGAATGAGTCTTCACATATGGGTATTGTCGGTACCGATGGAGCCTGCGCGGGAACGCTCCCCAGCGTCCAGTAAGAAAGCTTTTGGGAGCATCCCACAGCGCCTGCGCGCTGCCTTCCCGCCTTTCCTAACTGCCTCTCTCCAGTTCTTCTTTTCCGCGGAGCCAGCAGGTCGTGTTCCTGTCACTGCTGAGGAATTTTTTATTTTCTTTTATTTCTTTGGTCGCGTGTCTGCCTTCTCGACGCCGGACCGGTACCGCTGGTCTTTTCTTTCTTTATTCTAAAAAAAAAAAAAACTACTGTTTTCACTTCAGTGCATTTTTTCTTTCTGTGGCCTTAGGCCTACGAAAATTTTTTCCTCATGGAAAAGCCCGCCTCCGGGTTTAAAAAGTGCACGAAGTGCAGCGGCACTATTTCTGTCACCGACACCCATGACTGGTGTCTAAAATGATTAGGTCCTGACCATTCCATTACAGATTGTGAGTCCTGTTCCATGATGTCTAAAAGAGGTCTACAGAATCGAGCAGCCAAGCTCAGTACCCTGTCTCCCTCTGATGCAACTTCGGTGGCATCGACGTCTTCCAGGGCTGCTTCTTCCTCCCATGGATCTCAGGTAACCAAACAAGTCCAGCTGGTCCTCGAAGAGTAGATCTCCCTCTAAGTATCGAGATGCCTCCGGGCTTGCTCTCGAGGAATCCGCACCGGCAAAATTACCCCGGCGGGAGGCTCCGGCTTCCAAAGCTTTATCTATGGGGTCACAGGTTGACATCGATGGCTCGGCCTCGACCGATCACCTGTTGCCATGTTCTGGGGTACCGGTGGTTCTCACTGGTACCGACATCCAGACATTGGTGGCGTCGATGGATCAGAATATTCTGACCATGCAGCGTGCCATCACGGCATTCATACAAGCTGCGACGCCTTCGGTACCGCAACAATCTCCGTTGTCGGTACCGAATCCGGCACCGGCACCGATATCGGTTCCGGTGCCAGTACCGATTGCATCGACATCGGCTTCGGTGTCAACTGCAGCGGTACAGTGTTCTGTGATGTCCATCGGTACCGAATCGGTACCGATCACTCCCGATGTCGATACAACCCAGTACGCGTATCGGGCTCTGCAGGAGCATCCAGACAGACGATACTTCGATTCCTCTGAAGACTCTGATGAATCAGAGGCCTCTATCGAAGCATCGGTGATCCTTCCTCAGGAGCCCTCTTCTCCAAAAAGGAGAATGTCTCCTCCAGAAGACTTGTCTTTTCAAGACTTCATTAGGGAAGTGGCCAGGGGCCTTTCCATCTCAGTGGCCCCTGAGACAGAGCCTAGAGCCAAAAAATTAGATATTTGACTATATCCTAAGGCTCCTAAAGAGGCAGCCACTTTACCAATACATGAGATTCTTTATGATCACATGTTGGGCATATGGGAGACTCCTCTCACCACCTCCCCTCATTCTCGTAGGTTGGACACCATGTATCGTGTTCCTCCTTGTCCTGGCTTTCATAAGACTCAGCTTCCTCACCACTCCATTGTGGTGGAGTCTGCTATGAAGAAGATCAAGAGTACAAAAAGGCACTCTTCTACTCCTCCAGGAAGAGAATGCAGAACCTTAGATGCCTTTGGCAGGAGAATTTTCCAGGCCAATATGCTTGTTGCCAGAATCAACTCCTATAGTCTCTATATGGGGATGTTTCTAAAAGAAGTTACAGATCATCTGCAAACTTTGTCTCCTTTTATTTCAGAAGATAAAAGGGAAGAGTTTCTCACCTGGCTTAAACATGCCCAGGATATTTCCAAGTTTTCCAACCATGCAGCCTTTGACTCTTTTGAAGGTGCCAGCAGAGCCTCGGCTATTGCCATAGGTGCACGCAGAGTTGCTTGGTTACAAGCTTCTGATTTGGAACCCTGGTTTCAGGATGGACTAGGAAACCTTCCTTGTACAGGTGAAAACCTTTTTGGCAAAGATTGGCACGCAAAGGCCACCCAGATGGATGCTGAAAATTCTGCTTTAGATAGACTTTCAAAGTCTACGTCTGCTCCCTTTAAGAAAAGGTTGTTCAAAAAGGGATTTTTCCCAAAAAAAGGGAAATATTATTCTGCTTATGGTCAGCAGGCATCTTCTGCAGGTCGTTTTGCTACAAAGAGACAGCAACAACCGAAACAGGCCAAGCCTAAGGCTGCTAGGACTGCTACGGCCCAACAGCCTCAGCCTCCTCAGGGCCTTTGACTTACAACTAGAGAACTTAGCCTTTCTGGCTCTAGAACATCCAGAGCCTCTCACCATTCCAGGAAGGTTAGCTCACTTTGCTCCCAGATGGGAACAAATCACAGCAGAGCAATGGACCCTCTCCATCATAGGGGAAGGGTACAAGCTTCATTTCTTAAACCTTCCCCCTCACACCATGGTGAGACAGTTCAATTCTCCAACATCTCTCCTCGACCTTCTGGGTCAGGAGATTGCTACCCTTCTTGCCCAAGGGGCAGTAGAAGAAGTACCCCTTCTTCAACAGGGCTCAGGGTTCTACTCCCCCTGTTTTCTCATTCCAAAGAAAACAGGGGGCTACAGACCCATCTTAGATCTCAGAGAATTGAACACGTTTCTATGCAAGGAGAAATTCAAGATGACTTCTCTCGTAACTCTCCTTCCATACCTCCAGAGTCAGGATTGGCTTTGTTCTCTAGATCTTAAGGATGCATACACCCATGTCCTCATCCATCCAACACACAGAAGGTTCCTTCGGTTCCTTTACCAAGGAAAGCACTACCAATACAAAGTGCTTCCTTTCGGTCTGGCCTCTGCACCAAGAGTGTTCACCAAATGCATGGCAATAGTAGCTGCATTTCTACGCACTCTAGGGATATTCGTATTCCCATATCTGGACGACTGGCTCATCCGAGCTTCATCCCAGTCAGAGGCCCAGGCTTCCCTGGCCTGCACAAGGTGTGTGTTCTTCAGTATCTGGGACTGGTAATAAACATTCCAAAATCCCATCTCACCCCTACTCAATCTCTAGAGTTCATAGGGGCCTTACTGGATACCACCACTGCAAGGGCCTATCTTCCCCAGGCCCGTTGCCTACGCTTGGTGCAGTTAGCCTCCCAGATTCAGTTAAAGTCCCATTTAACTGCTCGAGAGATGTTACAACTGTTAGGCCACATGGCATCCACTGTGCATGTGGTCCCTTATGCTCGCCTTCACATGAGGGCAGCTCAATGGACTTTGTCCACACAATGGACCCAGGCATCAGGGTGCCTGTCAGACAAAATAGCAACTTCCAGTCGCCTTTTTTGCTCTCTCCAGTGGTGGAAGTCCACCCAAAATCTGTTGCTTTCAACAGGTGTTACCCCAAGCAACCCTCACAACAGATGCCTCCCCAAAGGGTTGGGGGGCTCATCTACAAGATCTCTCCACCAAGGCATCTGGTCTCCACAGGAGGCATCTCTACATATCAACCTCTTAGAGCTCAGAGCAATTTTTCTAGCTCTGAGTCTTCCACACCCTGCTCAGCTACAAGACAGTCCTCATCCACACAGACAACCAATTAGCCATGTTCTACGTGAACAAGCAGGGGGGGACTGGCTCTCTGTCGCTTTGCAACGAAGCTCTGAGATTGTGGGCCTTCGCCAGAGAGCATCAAATTCATCTCATGGCAGTGTATCTTCCAGGGGTTCAAAACTCTTGGGCAGACAGACTCAGTCGAGTTCTGCTTCCACACGAATGGTCCCTCCATGGGGACCAGATAACCAGGATCTTTCAAATTTGGGGAACCCCAGACATAGACCTGTTTGCAAGTCCGTGGAATGCCAAACTTCCCCGGTTCTGTTCCAGGATTCCGTGTCAGGGAGTTCAGGCCAGGGATGCCTTCCTCCTTCATTGGGGGCAAGACTTCCTCTATGCCTTTCCACCCATTCCCCTCATTCCCAAGACACTGTTCAAGCTTCAGAGAGACAGGGGGTCTATGATCCTCATAGCACCACGTTGGCCACGCCAAGTGTGGTACCCTCTACTTCTGCATCTCTCTCAAGCTCCCTCCCTGGACTTGGGATCTGCTCCAGACCTCCTATCCCAGGAGGAGGGAACGTTGTCGCACCCAAATCCCCAGTCTCTTCATCTCAGGGCCTGGTTGCTGAAGGCCTAGACCTTCAAGATTTGCATCTTTCTCAGCAAGTGAAGGATATCCTTCATGCTTCCAGAAAGCCTTCCACCAGACGTTCCTATGCTTTTAAATGGAAGAGGTTTACCATTTGGTGTGCAGAGAAGGGTCTTAATCCTCTTGCAATACCTCTGAATTATTTACTAGAGTATTTGCTGCATTTATCCCATGCAGGCCTTAAAACGAATTCAGTAAGAGTCCATTTGAGTGCTATTGCAGCATCCCTTAAGCCTCTCAATGGACAGCATATTTCCTCTCATCCTCTTATAGCAAGATTCATGAGAGGCCTTCTTTTGACTAAACCTCCCATTAGACCACCTCCAGTGGCATGGGACTTGAATCTGGTTCTTGGCCAGCTTATGAAGCCACCCTTTGAACCCTTAGCCCCTACCTCCTTGAAATTTCTTTCCTGGAAGGTTATTTTTCTCATTGCAGTCACTTCAGCTTGCCGCATCAGTGAGCTGCAAGCCTTGGTGGCTAATCCTCCTTATACAAGGTTCCATCATGACAAGGTAGTCCTCAGGACCAATCCACACTTTATGCCTAAAGTGGTTTCACCTTTTCGTCTAAATCAGGAGGTATATTTACCTGTCTTTTTTCCAGGACCTCATGCATCAAGTGCAGAGAGGAATCTCCATACCCTGGATTGTAAAAGAGCGCTCGCTTTTTACTTACAAAGGACACAGCAACATAGAAAGTCCTCTCAACTCTTTGTTGCTTTTGATCCCTCTCATTTAGGACTTCCAGTCTCTAAGAGAACTCTGTCCAATTGGATTGCTCAGTGTATTTCCTTCGCCTACCAGAGTAAGAACCTTTCTCTGGAGGGCCATGTCACAGCTCACAAGGTGAGGGCCATGGCAGCCTCTATGGCTTTTCTAAACTCTGTGTCCATCGACCAAATCTGTCGAGCGGCCACCTGGGCCTCGGTTCATACCTTTACAGCCCATTACTGCTTGGACAAGGACTCCCGCCGGGATGCCTTGTTTGGTCAGGCTGTTCTCAAACACCTGTTCCATACCTAATCAACTCCTACCCTCCATCCCTGACTGGATGCCTGAGATTCATTGATGGAAGTGGAGCCCTTCTCAGGGACTCACAACTTTGGAGATCTCCCTGGCATCTCTAGCTGGGGAGTCCCCATATGTGAAGACTCATTCCTGCTTGTTCCTGGAGATAGCACAGTTACTTACCTGTAGCAGGTGATCTCTGGGAACAGCAGGAATAAGTCTTCACAACCCACCCACCTCCCCTAGGAGTTGTATCTCTCTATCTATCTTTCCTTTCCTCTCACTCTCTTTGTCTCAGCTTTAAAACTCGAACTGGAGAGAGGCAGTTAGGAAAGGCGGGAAGGCAGCGCGCAGGTGCTGTGGGATGCTCCCAAAAGCTTTCTTACTGGACGCTGAGGAGCGTTCCCATGCAGGCTCCGTCGGTACCGACGATACCCATATGTGAAGACTTATTCCTGCTGTTCCCAGAGATCACCTGTTACAGGTAAGTAACTGTGCTGTATCCACAATGACACCTAAATCTTTTTCCTGGGTGGTGGTTCCTAATGAACCTTGCATCGTGTAACCATAGTTTGGGTTGTTCTTCCCTAGGTGCATAACCTTGCACTTGTCCATATTAAATTTCATCTGCCATTTTGATGCCCAGTCTTCCGATTTATCAAGATCCTCTTGCAATTTTCCACAATCCTCTTGGGTTTTAACAACTTTAAATAGTTTTGTATCATCTGCAAATTTGATAACCTCACTCGTTATTCCACTTTCCAGGTCATTTATGAATATGTCAAAAAGCAGCGGACCCAGCACAGATCCCTGGGGTACACCACTATTCACCTTTCTCCATTGGGAAAATTGGCCATTTAGCCCTACCTTCTGCTTTTTTATCTTTTAACCAGTTCCTGATCCACAATAGTACACTGCCTCCTATCCCATGACTCTTTAGTTTTGCCAAAAGTCTCTGATGAGGGACCTTGTCAAAGGCTTTCTGAAAGTCCAGATACACAATATCAACCGACTCACCTTTTTCCACTTGATTATTCACTCCTTCAAAAAAACATAACAGATTAGTAAGACAAGATGTTCCTTGTCTAAAGCCATGTTGGCTGTCTCCCATTAGGTCATGACTATCTACATGCTGAGTAATTTTATTCTTTATGATGGTTTCTACCATTTTTCCCGGTACTTATGTCAGGCTCACCGGTCTGTAGTTTCCCGGATCACCCCTGGAACCCTTTTTAAAAATTGGTGTTACATTGGCGATACTCCAATCTTCAGGTATTAGAGATGATTTTAATGATAGTTCACAGATTACTAATAGCAGGTCTGCAATGTTCATATTTCAGTTCTTTCAACACCCTTGGATGTATACCATCCGGCCCAGGTGATTTGCTACTCTTCAGTTTATCTCATAGTTGTAATACATTTTCCTCATGTATCGATATTTCCTTCAATTCTTCCGCACCTTTAAATACCACTTCATTCATTGGTAACATCCCTACGTTTTCCTCAGTAAAGACTGAAGCAAAGAATTCATTCAGTCTCTCCGCTATCGCCTTGTCGCCTCTTAGTGCTCCCATAACCCTTTTATCATCTAATGGACCAACTGACTCTCTCACAGTTTTTTTGCTACGAATGTACTTGAAAAGGTCTTTACTTCGCGTTTTTGCTTCTGCAGCAAGCTTCTTCTCAAATTCTCCCTTTGCCTGCCTTATCAATGCCTTGCATTTGACTTGCCAGTGCTTGTGCTGTTTCCAGGTTTCGTCGTTTGGCTCTTTTTTCCATTTCCTGAAAGATGCTTTTTTGGCAACAACAGCCTCTCTGACCTCACCTTTAAACCATGCTGGCAGTTTTTTGGACTTCCTTCCACTTTTCTTAAAGCGTGGAATCAGGGGCGGCCCAAGGGGGGTGCGGGGCCATGTGCGGAGACTCGGTGCGGGGCCTCATTTGGATAAGGTGCCTCATCTGCATAAATATTTGCATAATGTTACCATACACTAACTTTTAGTAAACATGCCTCTTAATGAGTATATGGATAAAGAAAGACTAAAAGGTTTCTACATTACTATAATCCAGTACCAACCGCCAGGCACATTAGGAACTACTACAAACACTGCCCATTTAGAACCCATAGCAAACCCGCCGTATCCTAACAGCACTACCAGGACTCACAAAGCACCATACCCTAACTATCAAAAGGCAACACTGCAAATATTAAACCAATACATTTCAGAGAACAACAATACATGACCTACTGGGGAAAGAACAAGTGGCAATGTCAAATAGGAATTATATAAACAGAATACCTCAGCTCAGTTACACATGCACAACATAGACCATCACCAAACAAGGAATCACAATTTAGAAACAGGAAGATAATAATTAAACTGGGAACCCCAAAAGCCAAACTTGGAATATACAACAACACTGTAGAAATAAAACTATAAATTAATTTCCTCTTGTACTAAACAAAGCGCAAAAATTAATGATGCACATTTCCCAGAGCTGACATATTCCAGTTAATAAATTCAAAATAAAGAGATATTTTTCTACCTTTTGTGCATTTTTTTTCAGTTGCAATTGTTCCAGCCACTTTCTTCTGGTTTCTTCGTGTCTTCTGCTAACTCTCCATTTGCTGTCCATTTGTCCTTTCTTCTGTCTTCTTGGGTTTTTTTCCATTCTCCCTCTACATCTGCTTTAACATACTAATCTTTCTCCTTTTGCTCTTTCCTCATTCCTATTTCATCTACTCAAAATTTACCCCTCCATCCTCAATCCCCACTTACTCTCCCAATACCCGGCCAATTGTAGATTTTTTTATCCCTCCCACACAAAATATTTTTCCCCTCTCCATTTTACTCTCCCAGCCCCATCCCATTCTAATCCTCCCCCAACACCAGCTCCCTTCTAGTTCCAGCCTCACCCAGCATCCATTCCCTTCTAGTCCCTGCATCAGCCCATTTCCAGTCCTAGCAACCCCCCAACCCAATACCAGTCCTAGCCCCCCCCATCAACCCACTTCCAGTCCTAACCCCCATCACCCCATTTTCAGTTTAAGCCCCCCCTATAACCCATTACCAGTCCTAACCCCCCATCAGCCCACTTCCAGTCCTAACCCCCATCAACCCATTTCCAGTCAGCCCCCCATAGCCCATTGCCAGTCCTAACCCCCCTCATCAGCCCACAGTCCATTACCAGTCCTAACCCCATCAGCCCACCTCAAGTACTAACCCCGCCCCATCAGCCCGTCCTAGCCCCCCCATAGTCCATTATCAGTCCTAACCCCCCATAGCCCATTACCAGACAGCCCTCATCAGCCAACAGCCCATTACCAGTCTTATCCCCCCCATAGCCCATTGCCAGTCCTAACCCCCCCATCAGCCCACAGCCCATTACCAGTCCTAACCCCATCAGCCCACCTCAAGTCCTAACCCCTCCCCATCAGCCCCTTTCCTGTCCCAGCCCTCCCATAGACCATTTTCAGTCCTAACCCCCCCCCCATAGCCCATTACCAGTCCTAACCCCATCAGACCACCTCCAGTGTTAAACCCCCATCAGCCCATTTCCAGTCCTAGCAACCCCCCAACCCATTACCAGTCCTAGCCCCCCATAGCCCACTCCCAGTCCTAATCCCACCAGCCCCTTTCCAGTCCTAATCCCCCATCACCCTATTTTTAGTTTTATCCCCCCCCCATAGCCCACTTCCAGTCCTAAGCCCCCATCTTCCCTCTTACAGTCCTAATCCCCTCAGCCCATATAGACTTAGCTCCCCCATAGACCATAGCCCCCATAGCTCGCCCCTAGCCCCCCCATAGCCCATCACCACTTCTAAACTCCCACAGCCCATCACCACTCCTAACCCCCCCATCAGCCCATTTCCTCTCCTAGCCCCCCATAGCCCATTACCAGTCCTAACCCCCCCAACAGCCCACAGCCATTACCACTCCTAACCCCCCCCAGCCCATCACCAGTCCTAACCTCCCAACAGCCCGCAGCCATTACCACTCCTAACCCCCCCCAGCCCATCACCAGTCCTAACCCCCCCAACAGCCCACAGCCATTACCACTCCTAACCCCCCCCAGCCCATCACCAGTCCTAACCCCCCAACAGCCCACAGCCATTACCACTCCTAACCCCCCCAGCCCATCACCAGTCCTAACCCCCCAACAGCCCACAGCCATTACCACTCCTAACCCCCCCAGCCCATCACCAGTCCTAACCCCCAACAGCCCACAGCCATTACCACTCCTAACCCCCCCCCAGCCCATCACCAGTCCTAACCCCCAACAGCCCACAGCCATTACCACTCCTAACCCCCCCAGCCCATCACCAGTCCTAACCCCCCCAACAGCCCACAGCCATTACCACTCCTAACCCCCCCAGCCCATCACCACTCCTAACCCCCCCCCCAAGCGAAATTTTTTTTACAAAAAAAGCTGTCGCTGCCGGGGCCGGGGCCACCGCGGCAGAATCGAGTGTGCCGCGGGGCCCCCCCTGCCCAGCAGAGCCTGCCCTCCCCGGTATCACCTCTCTCAGCTGCCTCCAGTCACATGCGCCGGCTTTCAGAGCGCGAGGGCATAGTTTCTCCCTCGCTGCTCTGTTAAGCCCGTGGGGGCTGATGGGACTTCCCATCAGCCCCCGCGGGCTTAACAGAGCAGCGAGGGAGAAACTCCCCATGCGCTCTGAAAGCCGGCGCGTGTGACTGGAGGCAGCTGAGTGAGAGAGGTGATACCGGGGAGGGCAGGCTCTGCTGGGCAGGGGGGGCCCCGCGGCACACTCGATTCTGCCGCGGCGGCCCCGGCCCCGGCAGTGGCAGCTTTTTTTTTTTTTTTTTTTTAAATTTTAATGTTGGATCAGAATGTTTTTTGCGCGGGGCCCCCTGAAACGCGGGGCCCTGTGCAAAAAACATTCTCGCTCAATGGACGGGCCGGCCCTGCGTGGAATACAGCTGGTCTGGGCTTCCAAGATAGTATATTTCAACAACAGCCAAGCCTGATGTACGTCTTTAACCTTTGCAACTGCTCCTTTTAGTTTTTTCTTAACTGTTTTCCTCATTTTATCATAGTCTCCCTTTCGAAAGTTAAAAGGTAGTACTGTGGATTTCCTTACTATCCCTCCTCCACTAATTAAATCAAAGGCGATCGTGCTATGATCACTATTGCCAAGTGGCCCCAACAACCTTATCTCTTGCACTAGATCTGGTGTTCCACTAAGGACTAGGTCTAATATGGCTTCCCCTCTGGTCGGTTCATGAACCAGCTGCTCCAAGAAGCAGTCTTTTATTTCATCTAGGAACTTTATCTCCCTAGCATGTCCTGACGTGACACTGACCTAGTCGATACCGGGGTAGTTGAAATCACCCATTCTCCAGGACCAAGCAGGAAGTCAGTCCTTACTTATGGGTGTCATCGACGCCGATGAAGCCCCAGCGGAGCATTTCCCCAGCTTTCCATGAAAGTCTTTGGGAATGCTGGCACGCATGCGCGGTTCCCTTCCCTCCTAAAGGTGCCATCTTACCTCAGTCTCTTTTTTTGTTCCGTGAAGCCCATCGGATGTGTGTCCTTTTTTTCCCGGAAAAGAGAAGTTTTTTCTTGGCGTTATTTCGCTTTTTTCCTCGGATTCGACGTCGGTTCCCCTCCCGCCGGGTTCGGTACACTGGTATCGAATCCCTTTTTTCTTTTTTCGGTTTTTGCCCTTAGTGGTTTTAAAAAGTGTGATCGGTATAAGAAGATAATGTCTCTCACCAACACACACGACTGCTGCCTTCGGTGCCTTGGCCTGGACCACGATTCCAAAACATGCGGGCCATGTGGGAAAATGTCTTCCAAGGCCCTCCGAAGTCGTCAGCATCAAAGTGAGGGGTCCCCCGACCGGGAACGTAAGAGGAAGAAGCGGCTCGCGAGGGCGGCGTCGGAGGAGTTCCCTGAGCTCTCGAGGGCCAGGTCTAAGACCTCCGACCGTCGTCCCGGGCCCATGGACCAGGAGAAGCCAACTAAAGTTCCTCGCATGGAGCCGGAGTCTGCTGGACACGTAAGTCCTGTTGTCCTCGTGGACTCGCCTCCCCGAGTACCGACGTCGGGCCCGGCGTCACCGGGGCCCGAGTCGGGGGCTGCTGCGTCACCCGAGCTGAGTCTCAGGTTGACAGCCTTGGAGAGCAGAATGTCTGCCTTCATGGATCAGCAGCGGGCACTGATGGCCAGCCTGTCTGGCGCATCTGCCCCGACCACCATGACATAGACTTCGAAGTCTACCCCGGAGACCGAGCTGATACTCGAGTCCCTTGCGGCTCGAGGTCGTCCTCTGTCGAGGTCTCCCTCGACCTCCCGTTCGGGACCGAGGGTCTCGACACCGGTGCCACCGACGTCGGGGCGGGTGCCTAGAGGCCCCGCGAGGTCGGACCTCGACTCGACATCGGACGAGTTTGCTTGGGAGACCGAAGACGAAGAGTCTCCTGACACCTTCAAGACTCGGTGTGTCCCTTCGGACTCACCTGAGTCTGAGCCGCGGAATAGATCCCCTCCGGAGGATACTAGGTTCTCGGAGTTTGTCCGCGATATGGCCGCTGCCCTGGCTATCTCGGCTGACCCCGAGGAGGAGCCTCGAGCCGAAGAGCTTGATGCTCTGCAGTATGACTCTCCTCCGAAGGAGGCCGTTACTGTCCCGGTTCCTCCGATGCTGGAACGGCTCCTCTTCTGGTTGTGGGAGGCACCAGCCTCAGCGCCGGTTTTGAGCAAGCGAGTCGATTCCATCTATCGGCTCCGAAAGAGTCCTGGCTTCCAGAAAGCTCAGCTACCACACCATTCCATGGTTGTGGAATCGGCCATGCATCGTCTGAAGAGTCAGAAGATGCACTCCGCGGTGCCTCCTGGAAGGGAGGCCCGAAGCCTTGATGGCATCGGTAGGAAGTGCTTTCAGGGCTCAATGCTTGCTTGCCATGTCCAGACTTACCAGCTGTACATGGGCATGTATTTATGAGACCTGGCCAAGGAGTTGGCTGGATTCTCTGCTGGTCTCTCCGGGGAACCCTTGCAGAGTTTTACGTCCTTGTCTTCGAGGATCCGGGAATGCTCTAAGTTCATGTCCCGCGCCGCCTACGATGGCTTCGAGGCTTCGGCCCGAGTAGTGGCAGCCGGCATCGCGGCCCGACGCCAGACATGGCTGCAGTCATCGGACCTCGAGCCATGGGTTCAGGACAAGTTGGTAGATGTCCCTTTCCGAGGTGAAAACCTTTTTGGCAAGCCTATGGCTGAGAAGACCGCTCAGCTCGAGCCAGAGCACCTCACGAGGACAAGGCTGTCGAGGAAGAACTCTGCCCCTTCTCATAAGAAGAAGGGCTCGGGTAAAAAGTCCTTTTACCCGAGGAAGGGCACTGCCTACAAACAGTACCCACAATATCCGGTTGCCCAAGCTGCACCCCAAGGTCAGCAAGCCAAGGGCCAGGGTAATGGTCCCCGTAGGCAGAGGACCCCCAAGCCTGCAGCCCCTGCTCCCACTCAGCAGGGTTGGGGGTTTTGACTCCTTGAGTATAGCCATTCCTCCCTTGCAGACCCAGCCCTGCACAGGAGGCCGCCTAGCCTTGTTCGCCCACAAGTGGCCCTTGATAACCCAAGACAGTTGGGTGCTGGACATAGTCCATCGAGGCTATGCCCTGCACTTTCACCAACTGCCTCTGCCACACTTCCCAGGGGAACCTTTCCGGCCTCCCCTGCATACAGCCCTTCTCCTCCAGGAGCTAAAAGGTCTGTTGCTGGACAAGGCGGTGGAGCCTGTGCCTCCCCACTTCCAAGGTCACGGGTTTTACTCCAGGTATTTCCTGGTGCCAAAAAGAACCGGTGGTCTTCGACCCATTTTGGACCTCAGAAACCTGAACACGTTTCTAGTGAAAGAGAAGTACAAGATGCTTACTCTTGGAACACTTCTGCCCTACCTCCAGCAGGGAGATTGGCTTTGCTCTTTAGATCTAAAGGATGCTTACACTCACATCCTTATTCATCCAGACCACAGAAAGTACCTCAGGTTCATTGTGGGAGGAAACCATTATCAGTACAGAGTACTGCCATTTGGACTGACCTCCGCTCCCAGGGTGTTTACCAAGTGCCTGGCAGTGGTGGCAGCCTACCTGAGAAATCAGGGCATCTTTGTGTTTCCTTACCTAGACGACTGGCTCATCAGAGGCCAGACTTCCCTGGAAGTTCAACAGGCCACCAACAGGACCATAGAACTGCTCCAAAAGGTGGGCTTTGTCATCAACTTCACAAAGTCCACTTTGCTCCCCTCCCAGAACTTGGAGTTCATAGGGGCAAGGTTGGATTCTCAGCTGGCAAGAGCATTCTTACCAGTGTACCGAGCACAATGGCTCATGGACTTCGCCAGCAAGTTTCTGCACAGGTCCCTGGTCTCCGCCAGACTCTGTCTCAGGCTTCTGGGCCACATGTCGTCGACGGTACAGGTGACCCCCAATGCCAGGCTCAATATGAGGCCTGCCCAGTGGTGCCTTCGGACTCAGTGGTCACAAGCCTCAGGCAGTCTCAGAGACAGGATCAGAGTGTCCCACCGTTTCCTGGCCTCCCTCAACTGGTGGTTACACCCCCCCAATCTGCTGGTGGGGGTGCCCTTTCAGATCCCACCTCATACAGTGGTACTGACCACCGATGCCTCTCTGCAGGGTTGGGGAGCACACTGCCTAGTCAAGTGCACCCAGGGCCTGTGGTCTCATTGGGAGGCGTCCCAGCAGATCAATCTGCTGGAACTCAGAGCTATTCGCTTGGCCCTCAAGGCCTTTACTGCTTCCCTGGCACAGCAGTCTGTCTTGATCCAGACAGACAATCAGGTAGCCATGTTCTATGTAAACAAAACGGGGCGGGACTGGTTCCAAGCCCCTTTGCCAGGAGGCCCAGGACCTCTGTTCCTTTGCCCTGAAACACAACATGCTCCTCAAAGCAGTCTATCTTCCAGGCCAGGAGAATTCCCTGGCCGATAGATTGAGCAGGATTCTGCAACCACACGAGTGGCAGCTACATCCTTTGGTGGTTCAAAAGATTTTCTTGAAATGGGGGCTTCCCTCCATAGACCTGTTTGCCAGTCCACTGAACAACCAGCTGCCAAGGTTCTGCTCCAGGCAACTGCATCCTCTGAGAGTAGCAGCAGATGCTTTTCTGATTCCCTGGACTCAGGGCCTCCTCTATGCGTTTCCTCCCACCCCTCTGGTGGCCCGAACACTGTTCAAGATTCTCCGAGACAGGGCCTCAGTCCTCTTGGTAGCTCCCAGGTGGCCAAGGCAGCCTTGGTTCCTCCTCCTGCTTCAGTTGGCAGTGGATCTGCCTCTGCCTCTGGGATTGCAGCCCGGCCTTCTCTCTCAGGATCAGGGCTCCTTGCTGCATCCCAATCTCAAAGCTCTCAATCTGATGGCATGGAGGCTGCAAGGGTAGTGTTGGCTCCCTGGGGCCTGCCTCCCGAGGTTGAGGAAGTTCTCCTAGCCTCCAGGAAACAATCCACTAGGAAGACCTATGCTCTCAAGTGGAAAAGGTTCTCTGTGTGGTGTCAGCTGCATGTTGAGGATCCTTTCTCCTGTACTGTGTCAGTAGTGCTTCAGTACCTGCTGCACTTGTCCAATCAGGGTCTCAAGTCCAACTCTGTTCGGGTTCACCTCTCTGCTTTGGCAGCTCACCACTCCCTAATTGAGGGCCATTCCTTGTCTGTGCACCCTTTGGTGTCTAGGTTTCTCAGAGGCTTGCTTCTGCTCAAGCCTCCCATACGTCCTCCTGCTCCTGAGTGGGAGTTTAATGTGGTCTTGCAACAACTGACTCGCCCACCTTTTGAGCCTATGGCTACTTGCCCTCTACGCTTCCTTTCCTGGAAGACTCTCTTTCTGATAGCCCTTACTTCGGCTAGGAGTGTGAGTGAGCTTCAGGCCTTGGTCTGTGATAGACCTTACACCAGGTTCTATAAGAACAGGGTTGTCCTCAGAACTCACCCTAAGTTCCTTCCTAAGGTTGTCTCCTCTTTCCACCTCAACCCAGGAGGTGGTTCTTCCTACTTTCTTCCCTAGGCCTCATGCAAGTCAGGCTGAAACAGTTCTCCATACCTTGGACTGTAGGAGGGCCTTATCCTTCTACCTTGAACGTACGCAGGGTCACAGGAAGGCTTCTCAGCTCTTCCTTTCTTTTGACCCCAATAACTTGGGGAGGCCAGTGTCCAAGCGTACCTTGTCCATCTGGGTGGCTGACTGTATCACCTGGGCTTACAAGGCAGCTGACCTTCCTTTGCAGGGTAGGGAAATGGCTGCATCAGTGGCTCACCACCGCTCTGTTCCATTGCAAGACATCTGCAGGGCTGCTACTTGGTCTTCAAGCCAGACTTTTGCAGCCCACTACTGTCTGGAGAGGGAGTCCCGTAGGGACAGTGCTTTTGGCCAAGCAGTACTCCAGAATCTCTTTGAGGTCTAGGCAACTCCTGCCCTCTGGTTGGGCTACCTGTGGAGGGTGTGTTCTTGCAAAGCCTTTACTGTGTTGCTGAGACTAGAGGGAGTTCTCTTGTTCAGCCTGGGTTCCTGGTAGCCCAGAGCTGGGAAGTCACCCATAAGTGAGGACTGACTTCCTGCCTGGTCCTGGAGAAAGAGTAGTTACTCACCTGTAACAGGTGTTCTCCAGGAGCAGCAGGAATCAGTCCTCACTACCCTCCCTCCTCCCCTTGGAGTTGCAGTTGTACATAGTTTACTTTTTACATTTTTGTGTGCTGTTCTTAGCTATGTCATTTGACTGAGGTAAGATGGCACCTTTAGGCGGGAAGGGAACCGCGCATGCGTGCCAGCATTCCCAAAAGCTTTCATGGAAAGCTGGGGAAATGCTCCGCTGGGGCTTCATCGGCGTCGATGACACCCATAAGTGAGGACTGATTCCTGCTGCTCCTGGAGAACACCTGTTACAGGTGAGTAACTACTCTTTATTATTACTGCGCTGTAACTTTTGTTAGCTTCCTTGATTTCTTTGAGCATTTCATCATCCATTTGGTCATTCTGGCCAGGCGCTCTATAGTACACCCCCACTGTCATTGCCTTCCCCCTTTTACATGGAATTTCAATCCATATAGATTCTACAGCAGATTTTGTTTCCTGCAAAACTTTAATCTTTTCTGACTCAATGCCCTCTCTAACATAGAGAGCAAACCCTCCACCAATTTGATCAGCTCTATCATTACGATATAGTTTGTACCCAGGTATCACAGTGTCCCTCTGGTTGTCCTCCTTCCACCATGTCTCTGATATTCCAATCATATCTAACCTTTCATTTAGTGCTATATATTCTAACTCTCCCATCTTATTTTTTAGACTTCTAGCATTTGCATACAAGCATTTTAGAAAATGTATTTTATGCATATTATTTTGGCTATTGTTAGACATGGGTAATTTGGGATCTTTAAGCTCCGTCTGCTCCATACTTGAGGGCATTTGGGCTACTTTACTCTTTTGTGGAACCTCTCTGCTTTTGGTAGTATCCTTCAAAGATACATTCTTCCGAACCATCCGCTCTTGGGCGACTGTCGGCTTTCCCCTAATATCTAGTTTAAAAGCTGCTCTCTCTCCTTTTTAAAGGTTAATGCCAGCAGCCTGGTTCCATCCCAGTTAAGGTGAAGCCCATCCCTTCGGAAGAGCCCCTCCTTTTCCCAGAATGTTCCCCAGTTCCTAACAAATCCAAAACCCTCATCTCTGCACCATTGTCTCATCCACGCATTGAGACTCCGGAGCTCTGCCTGCCTTTTGGGTCCTGCGCATGGAACAGGAAGCATTTCGGAGAATGCTACCCTGGAAGTTCTGGATTTCAACTTCCTACCTAAAAGCCTAAATTTAGCCTCCAGAACCTCCCTACCACATTTTCCTATGTCATTGGTACCGACATGTACCAAGACAGCAGACTCCTCCCCAGTACTATCTAAGACCTGGGAAGAGGACCTGGGAAATCCACTGCTTACCCCGGGACAAGCATTGTGGAACTTTGTGTACATTTTTGGGAACCTGCCAGGTACTTGTGACCTGGATTGGCCACGGTTGGAAACAGGATACTGGGCTTGATGGACCTTGGTCTGACCCAGGTTGGCAGTTCTTATGTTCTTACATAATATCGTCATGATTTAGGTTTGTTTTTCTTAAGTACTTGTTGAATATTTCTATAAGTGTCCTTTTCAGAAGCAGCAGAATGTCTTTTCAGTTGTAGTAGACAAACAAACCATTCTCCAGCCCCGCCTCCCCTTCCCAAGCTCCTTAGTTGCTGATGTTGTGTTGGGCTAAATATTGGTGGGGCCATGGTCCCTTCATTGACAGTGTAAGGTAAAACAAACTTCTATTTAATTGTATAAAACAGAATGTTAAAGAGTGCAGACTTTTGCAAGGAGTCTTATGTGCTCCCAGAAAAGCTGATATGGGTTTGTTGCTCAACTCCCCTTTTTTTGGACTGTCTATTTCTGGTTCAGGTCATTTCCCCTGTTCTTTCTGCTGACACAAAGTACATTGCTTCTAATTAGAAAAATAAAGATATTCCCTCAATACACCTGTGGGCTAATGAACTTAAGACAGCTGCATTACTAACAAAACACATTTACGTTCTTAGGCGTAAGGAGGAGACTTTCTACCAGGTTCTGTTGGCCAGAAATGTAAATCTCTGCAATGGCCTATGAGATAATAAAGGCATTAGGAAAAATGTACTTTTCCTGATAAATAGGGTACCACATGAGGTTTCAGAGTAGTTTATTATCATTTATTTTTGATGGTTTAATACAGTAGATAATCGAGTATTGCAGTGTTGAGTTTAGCTGACCTTGGCAGATTTTCGGTATGAGCTGTTATAGCAATTATCCATCTGTTGTGATGCTTACATTTGTTTGTTTTATCTGTCTAATATATTGTATTTATGCTGTTTCTAACTGAAAAAAACACATCACCGCTTCATTTACACTCTCTGCCCCTAACCCGCCCCTTCATCAACCCAGCACGTGTGCAGAAATCAGCATGCGAAACCCATACTGACTATGCAGTGCACTAGTCAAAGAGCCCCTTTGTCTTATTCTCCCAGCTTCAAATACCTTAGAAAGACATCTTAACTGCAGAAGTCATGCATTTGTTTCTAAGTAAATCCTGATCTTTTTGTTTCAAGGATACATACAAGGAATGAGCGATTTGCTTTCCCCTGTTTTATATGTGATGGAAAATGAAGTCGATGCCTTTTGGTGCTTTGTGTCCTACATGGATCAAATGGTAACGTACAGATATTTTGCTTTGGAATGGGATGATCTTGGCTGTTTATTTAAAATGTGAACTTCTCTCTACATACTCTAAGGGTAATTTTATAACAGGCTGTTTGATTGGTGTGGTATATGTGCACTTACGTTGCACCAGTTTTCAAAAGGGAAAGGCATAAACTCATGCCTGTAGAGAGTTTATGTGCTTAAGTTTAAGCACATGTACTTCAAGTGATTTTAAAGAAGGCTATTTCTGGCTATTTCTGCATCTAAAACACAGTTTTAGCTGCAGAAATACTTTTTAAAATGAACCCTTCTATTTGTAATCAAGGGAGCACCAGCCCTATCCAAATGTCATGTACCAGTGTACACTCCCAGTCCCCAAAAGCTCAAGTTATGTGATGTCTGAAGTAGATGCCAGCTTCCCCTTTGAAGATTTCATACTATTTGCCAGTGAAAAGCAGGATACACTTTAAGCTGCTGACCTTGGCTTTAAAGGAACCGGAGGTGAATGGGCAGCACAACGCATGTACCAGTCAAGAGTGGTACATGCCTGGCCAAGCATTAAGATCATCAGAAGATGGAGCAGATAAGACTTAAAGCTCTGGAGGAGCTAAGGTTAGAGTGGGGTTGCAAAATATTTCAGAGGAAATTGAAAACCTGACTCCTTTCTAAATAACTTGTAGACATGAGAGAAACATTGGGTATTTATGGGTTTTAGCTTAGACTTAATGTTTAGTTTGTGTTATTTTGATGTTTTTATAGTGATATACACCACTTTGGACATTTTAGAAAATGGGAAAGCAGGATGCAAATGTTTTAAATACATGAACTAAGTGGGCAGACTGTTTTACATGCCAAAGACTTGTTGCTGTTGTGTTCCACAGTGCATCTCAAGGATACTATTTTCATCATGTCAGGGTCTTCCTTCATTTCTCACTGTAGCTGCCTCAACCCTACTGCAAACGTCTACTCAGGAGGTGTGCTGTGTGCTTCACTTAAGTAAAACTAGCTTTACTCATATGGGATGTTGAATTGGCAATTGGCATGTGCTGACAGCCTTTACAGGATACCTGAGGGAGGATTGGAATTGTGAGAGTGTGATGCCCCACAGTTCCACACTCAGCCAACCCTTATGATGGGAGCACAATGCCTGGCAGATCTCTGATGGGCCACTGATCAGCTGAATGCGTGGGAAAATGGAAGCGAGAAGCAGGTTATCAAAACGTCTCATCCTTCCAAGTGTGCTAGCAAGAGAGATTTCCAGATCATCCTGCTCGACCAGTCCAAACCAATGGGTTATGTTCCCTTACCAACAGATGATTGAGACAGAAAAATAATTAGAAGCATCCAGTGATGACATCACTAGTACTAGTTCTGATGCAGCCAGGGGCACTCCAGTATTTCTCTGACTCCAGCAGATGATGGTTGCTAGCTGGTGCAGCTCTAGTTTCGGATTGGATTCCGTAGCTCCAGAACAGTCGCCCCAGTTTCATGGAGCTTACATAGTATTCATTAAACTATTACCATAAAACATGTTTCATGTGAGAGGGTCAAAATCGGGAAGAATCAAGAGTTTTAGGATTTAAACTTATCTGAAATAGGTGGGTCCTTAAACAGAGCTACAGTGTATAGCCATAGAGGAAGCCAGCTAGATCAGGTCAGGAAGACAGTTCCAGGCACCTGATGCCACAAGATGGATAGCATGGGGTTGGGAATTTGCAGTGAAAGAGAAGGGCAGAGATAAGAGCAGCTTGCTTGTTTTTGACTCTCTTCCTGCTTTTAATTTTAGTTCATGTCTTTTTTTCATGTTTCATTTAGTTTGTTTTTACAATTTTTTTTTAATAATGTGAGTTTTTTTGTTTCATCAATGGAAAGCATCTGTTCTGTCCATCTGTAAGCGCATACTGGGGCCCTCTCCATGCACGGATTTGACTGCAATTTGGTAAGAGAGTCTCTTACTGAGGTTCCTGCTCTCCTACCAGAATTCATTCTTATCCATTCATGAGAACGTGACTAGAGAGCAGGCCATACCTGAATTTGCAGTAGTGAAAATGCACTTTTTTTCCCCCTAATGAAAATTTATTGATCCAAAAGGGAGCAGTACTACTTCAAACAACATAAACAAGATAACAGAATCAAGAATAGACAGTTTGGTTATGCAGAAACTTGCATCTAAACTCTTAATAAAAAAAAAAAAAAGACAAATAATACAAAGACCACTTCAACACCAGTTGGAACCCCTCCCCCCAGACCCAAAGAAACCCAACCCCACCCTCTGAACTCCTCCCCTCCCCTTCCTTCGCTTAAACACCCCACTGTTATGAGGGAGAGGAGAGGAAAAACAGGAAGAAACATCAACAAAACAGGGTAAAAGCAAGAGCCGAGAACCAGATACTAAGAGGCAAATTAACTCCAGCCTGGGCGAAAAGACACTTCTCTTATTTAAAAAAAAGTCTCTTTTCCTCCTCTCTCTCTTCCATGGACTTTCAGTACACTAATTGAGTTACAGGTTAACTCGGTTATATTAGGTTTTCTTTTGGACAGAAAACTCCTTAGATAAGCAAAGCTCATGCATAGTGAGATCCTGCTTTATCTCTTAGGCCTTATCACAATCTTAAGGATCTATAGACATTTACATATGCCACTAGTATTTGCTAAACTAGTCTGTTGTTCTTATTAAAACATCTACAAATCCTCCAGAATACAGCTGTAAAATTGCTTTGTCATGCTTGGCAATATGAACCTTCAGAGTATCCTGCTAGACCAATCCAGACAAGTGGGTTATCTCTCCCAACCAGCAGATGATGAGACAGAGAAAAGACCAGAAGTGCCGTGACATCATCACTGGCATAATACCCAGTGCAGCTTGAAGCACATTCCAGTATTTTCTGTCTCAGCAAATGATGGTTGCTTCAGTACAGCTAAGGAGTTTTGAATACAGATTGTGGCTGCTGCAGACCGTCAGGAGGACATGAAGCAGTTCAGTGGGATCGCAGTCCTCAGGGTATTGAAAAGACCCTGCTGGGTGGACTGGTCTTCTGGGGGTAGGGCTAGTTCAGTTGCTGGAGTTCCCTTCTTTGGGCTGCCTGGCCTGATTCTCCTTTTTGTTTGTTTTACAAAAAAAAAAAGACAGGTTGTGAGGGGATTTCTTCTACTGACTGACTGCGATTGCATACAGGCCTTAGTTAGTACAGGGGTAACCCGCTCCTTACCCCCCTCCCCGCTGTCACCCCTGGCCTGAGGCAGTTACAGCGGGGTACCCAGGCCATGGCCAACAACCGTGAGCACCTCTGCTGTGGAGCTGCCTACCTGTTCCAGTGTTCTTGCCTTCAGCGCTGTCAACCTCGTGGCTGCAGACACGTCACGACATGGCCTGATTCCCCCAAGAGGGTCTTGTAGTGCGCGCATACCGTCATCACGATGCTGGCCCCACTCCCCGCTGCTGCAAGCAGCACCACCTCTTAGTACAACAGCTCTGCGCCACTTGTGCTGCGGACCCTGGGGAGTCCTCAGTGACGCAGCCTGCATCTTTGGCTCTCACTTCACCGGGGAGCCCCTGCCTGCGGCAGCCTCGACCATTGCCTCCACAGTGCCGGCTTCATTGGGTGGCCCTGCAGGCCAGGGAGAGCCCCTCCCCTTGGCTGTGCTTCCTCAAGGGGTGGAGGAGTGTACACTGCCTTACGCGGTACCGGGCTCTCAGAATCAGCAGCAGCTGAGTTTGCCGCCATTTTTCAACATGCCTGGGCTATATGGAACAGAGGCCTCAGACCTTCTCCTGTGCCTCTCCAGCAGCAGACCTTGACCCCAGGACTGAAGAGGAGTCTGAAGCAGTTTCAGGAGCCCGTTCCTAATTTTGGGGCTTCCCGCCTGCGTAAGTGCCTGTAATGGGCACTAGGGGTCTTTGATTTGCCTGATGAGGATGGCGAGGTGACTCCAGTCACAATGTGAGAAGGAGGCCTCTCCTCACCAAGAGGACAGTGAGTTGCAGATTGTCCACCTATTCCAGAAGGAGGAAAATGTGCCTCTGATATTTCAGGTCGTGGCCCAACTGCGCGTTCCAGAGCCCTTGGGGGAGGCCACTCCATCTTCCTCGGACATCCTCCTGGGCTTTTTCTTTCCCACCGGAATTGCAACAAATGGTGTCATAAGAATAGGAGAAGCTGGATACCACCCTTCAGGCAGCCCGTTGGCTTGTCTAGATTTATCCCTGGTTGCAGGAGGATGTGCAGCGGTGGCTGCATTATTCCAAGGTGAACTCTTTGGTCACTGCAGTGACCATGCACATGACCATCCCTGTGAAAGGAGGCACAGAGCTCTGCGATACCCATGACTGCAAAGTGGAAGGGCTTTTGAAAACAGCCTTCTCAGCATCTTTCCTCACAGTGCAGACCTGGTCAACAGTGAAATCGTTACTGACTTTAAAAGGCCCTAATCTGTAGTATCTTGGTGAGCTGAACACGAATATAACATTAAAAATTTTTTATTGGCTCTCGTTTTGAAGATATTGCATGTAGTTCATTTTTGATGTTTCACGGTGTAAATTTATCCAGTAGGACATCAACAACATCCCAAATAAGCCTCAAATGATGTAATATTGCATCACATTGCATAATACCAGCATGCACACATCATCCAGAGTTGATTGCATCATTTTCTGATGCAATGCAATAGTATTGCCAGACGGCTGCTGAAGCCATCTGACGTCGGCAGTATACTATATGCAGTCGGAAAGGTTGAGCATTTAAAATATTTCAGACTGTGTGCGAGACAGTTTAAGCTACTGTTACATGTAACTTTTATTAATCATATAATTTTAGCCATTTAGGTACAATACAGAACAGTAATGCCGTGAAAGTGCGTTAATACCGTTGACAATTTCTGCTACATTTGTGGGGAAGTAACATTTGCCAACCAGAAGAAAAGTATCACTTCTCAACTGAAGAAGGCATATCATCTTTACTTCGGATGCAAGATTGGTGACCAAGACAAGCCTTGGGCCCCGCATATATGCTGTGCTAGATGTACAACACAGCTTTCACAATGGTTGAATTGCAAAAGACCATCAGTGCCGTTTGCAGTCCCCATGGTGTGGAGAGAGCCAAGCAACCACATAAATGACTGTTACTTCTGCTTGGTTCCTCCTCTTTCCAGCGGAATAACGAAGCAAAAGAAGTCAAGCATAGTCTACCCAAACATTCCGTCTGCATTGAGACCAGTTCCACATGGTGAGGGACTTCCTATTCCAGAACCTCCATCAGAATATTCATCTGTTCTTCTCCTGGTCCATCAGCATGCAGTGACCCAGATTTTCACTGGGATGCATATCAACTCCACACAGAATAACACAGGAAGAACTAAATGACCTGGTTCGTGATTTGGACTTATCCAAGAACAAGGCAGAATTGCTAGGATCAAGATGCCAACAATGGAATCTTCTAGAAGAAAATGTCAACATTACTTCATATCGAAAGCGCCACCAGCAGTTGGAGCCTTTCTTCAGAAAGGAAAGTAATCTGGTATTCTGCAATCTAAATTATGCCAGACCGATAAGTCCACAGCACCCACCGCCGCACACGAGCCACCCTACCCAACACCACTGACCACCTTCTCCACCCCATCCAAGAAATGCATTGAAGACACTATCGCTGCCATCAACACCACCACTGCACAAACCAACCCCTGCCCTGCCTTCTGGATAAAAGCGCTACGGAACTAATTTAGCCCGTTCATAGCCAGACTCATGGATCTGTCATTCTGAACAGGCTCGTTCCCACAAAGCCTCAAACACACGTCCATCAGACCTCTGCTGAAAAACAACAAACTAGACCCCCAGAAGGTCAACTCGTACAGGCCTATATCAAGCATACCACTACTTGCCAAGATAATTGAAAAAGAAGTCTAACGCCAAATACAATACCACATCGAGACCGCCGCTCCGCTCAACCCTTGCCAACACGGATTCAGGGAATCTCATGGTGTTGAAACACTCCTCACCACCCTCTTCAGCAACATAATTGCTGGAATCAACAACACCCATCAAGGGTTTGCCCTCAATCTTTATGGATATAGCCACGGCATTTGACTCAGTAAGCCATGAGCTCCTCCTGGTGCGACTTAAGGAGAAGGGTATTCGTGACACAGCCCTAAGCTGGTGCAAATCATACTTGTCTGACAGATGGCAGCACGTACGATCCGGTGCTTCAACATCAGAACCATTCTACCAGAGGCAGGGTGTTCCGCAGGGGTCCTCCCTTTCTGCCCTGATGTTCAACATATACATGCAGCCCATCTGTTCCCTCATCCGATCATTCAATGTTGACTGCTTGATATATGCCGATGATGTACTGCTCTACATGCCATTCTCAACTGACCAGCCAGACCTCTCCCCACTGGCAGACTGTTTTGACGCGGTATCCAACTGGCTCCAGACTCAAAACCTTTGAATACAGCACAAGAAAACAGACATCCTTTTCATTACGAGGAACCAAAACTTCACCCCTCCTGCCTACTTAAAGGTCAAGGAAGTGGAGCTACTAACCAAATCCACAATCCGTTACCTTGGAGTCACACTAGACCAACGCCTGGACATGAAGGCTCACATAAGCAACACAGTAAGAGCAGTTTACCACAAGATTCAGACACTCAGGCATTTACGCCCCCTGCTGGAGCCAGATGACTTCCGGACAATCTATCAAGTGCTGGTTATCCCACATTTCGATTACGCCAATGCAATTCTACAAGGGCTCCCACTATCCACCCTGAACCCACTCCAGCTCGCAGTGAATGCCGCGGCCAGAGTTCTACACGGTGCTTCCAGGAATGACCATGTGACACCCATCCTGAAACATCTCCACTGGCTCCCCATCCACGGCAGACTCTTTTAAAACCCTACTACTGACTTTCATGGCAATCAACAGGCTCTCCTCCACCTCCCTCACGGAGCTTATCCACCCTACACCCTCTAACAGATCCAGAAGACCCGCAGCAGTCAACACACTGGTAATCCCGAAAGTGATAACACAATACAACTAAACCAGATATCCCCTCCAAGAAATAACCCAATCTAGAAATGCCCGCACACTGCAGTGTAGATAGATTATGTATATAGTTAACCCAGTTATCCAAGTTTGTACTCCTGTTCAATGTAAAACCTGACAGTTTGTCGTAATGGTCGTTTTGTTATGATGTAAACCGCGCTGATTCTAAATAGCGCGGTATATAAGAAACTGTAATAAATAAATAAATAAAATACACCCAAGCAACAATAAACAAACAGGGCATTTAGGTTCTGTGCACCCAGATGCTGGAATGCCCTACCACCCAGCATACGGGCAATATCCGACCTGACCCAGTTTAGGAAAGCACTGAAGCACCACTTTTTCCTCAAATACTACTCTGACAGCTCACAAACAGCCACCCCTCCACCAGTTCTGCCACACCAACACACTTAGCACGCAATGAGGCGTCCACTCCCAGTGGCGCCATCCTCGAATATGCGTACTTTGTAAATAGCAGCATGTACATACCCCACTTTTGTAAGAGTGGCGCCATCCTCGACTATGCACACCTTGTATATAGCAGCATGTATATACCCCACCTCTGTAAAAGTCACTCTCCCCACCTGACTTGATTCCTAACTGTAAATAGTCCCCCCAGCGTTATCCAAGTTTTAGCATCTGTTTCATTGTAAATACAGTGCAGGTTAGCCTGCACTGTATAAGCTAATGTTGTATGTAAACCACACTGATGTTAAATAGCGCGGTATAAAAGAGACAGCAAATAAATAAATAAATAAATTCTCTTCCGATATTGAAAGCCTCATGAATGCCTTAATCACTCATGACCCACAAGACTGGAGACTATTTATAGACTCTTCGAAACTGAGACTGAAGGCTGTGCTTTTGAACAATGGAAACCGTCCTCCATCTATTCCAGTAGCGCAATAACATACAATAACTTAAAGCATCTACTGACTTCCATTAACTATAACAAGTACAGCTGGCACCTCTGTGGTGACTTGAAGGTAGTTGCCCTTTTAATGGGACTGCAGCAGGGATATATAAAATACATGTGTTTCTTATGTGAGTGGGATAGCCGAGCAAGGGATTGGCACTACTTACGGAAGGAATGGAATCGCAGACAAAATGTAACAGTTGGAGAGAAGAATATCCAGCACCCAGCTCTGGTTGAGGCTCACAAAATCCTGCTACCACCCCTTCACATCAAACTAGGTTTGATGAAAAACTTCGTGAAAGCCATGGACCGCACTGTCTGGGTCCTCTCGAACAATGCACAGCCATTGTGTTTGTGAATTGCCATGGGAGCACGAAATGTCCAGGGGTGGCTTGCAAGATGTGCCTGCTGTTTCCATGGGCAGAAACCCATCTGCTGGCCCTTTTTGCGCAGCATGTTGCAGGGGAGGATGGGGTCCAGGTGGACTATCTCAGTTGACACCTCATCGATCCCATCGAGTGGGAGCTGGCTTCATTGGCCTTCTGTCGCATCATGCGGCATTGGGATTGCCCAGGGATGGTTCTGATGGTGATGCCTGTGAACAGGAAGGTTTCGGCCTCCTTCTTTCGGCAGAGAGAGGCTGAAAAGGCCTGGTTAGATGCGTTGATCCAGTTGTGGCCTCGGAACCAACCCTTGTATATCTTTCCGTGTGGTTCATGATCCCCTGTGTTCTCTGGCAGATAGAGCAGCACCCGAGTCTTGTGATCTTGGTGGACCCAGATCGGCCACGACGGCCCTGGTATGCTGAGCTAGTGCAAGTGCAGGTAATACTCTATCTGCTGCTGGGGAAACAAACAGAGGCGTGTTGCAGCAGGGGCCCATTCTCATGGACAAAGTGACTCTCTTCTTGCTTTCGGCTTGGGTATTGAAAAGCGGTGCCTGATGCAGAAGGGATATTCACTGGTGATGGATAACACCCTCTTACAAGCTTAGTGGTGTTCTACGTCCTTGGCTTATGTTTGCATCTTGTGACTTTTTGAGTGTTGATGCCGCAAGTGGTGACTTGCCCTGGAAGTCACAGCTCCCGTCCGTCCTTTCCTTCCTGCAGGATGGTTTTCAGAAGTGCCTCGCGGAATGCTCTGAGGATTCAGGTGCCGACTCTCGTGGCATTCTGCAGTCCATTGGCGGAGCGATCTCTGGCGTGTCATCGGGACATGGGGTGTTTTCTTTGGGGTGTCCGGTCCTTGCGGCCCCTGGTGTGGCCAGAGGTTCCCCCTTGTGATTTAGCAATTATGCTGCTGGTGCTCGTTCGAACCATTCGAGCCGCTGATGCAGGCCACGATTATGGATCTCCCATTAAAGACTATGTTCCTTGTACCTGTGACCTCGGCTAGTCTGGTCTCTGAATTGCAGGCATTGTCCTGTCAGGACCCTTTTCATTCCTTCTTAGAGGAGGGAATCACCCTGAGACCAGTGCCTTGCTTTCTGATTAAGGTCCTTTTGCCCTTTCATGTCAATCAGGTGATCTCCCTGCCATCCTTTCCCCACGAGCAGTGCGCCAGTAGGAACAGACACCTTCACTTCTTGAATGTCTGGAGGGTTTTGTTGCAATATTTGAAAGTGGCCAGTTCCTTTTGCCGTCTGATCACTTCTTTGTGCTTTTTGTGGGACCACTTAAAGGTCAGGTGGCTTCCAAGTCCGCCTTAGGCCAGTGGATTAAGGAGGCCATCGTCTTAGGCTATCTTTTGGCTGGTAAGTCTGTGCCTTTGAGCTTGAAGGCCCATTTGATACGCACTCAGGCTTCTTCATGGACAGAGTTCTCTTCGGTGTCCCCTCTGGATATTTGCAGGACAGTGACGTGGTCATCCCTGTCTATGTTTGTGAGGCCCTATCGCTTGGACATGCAGGTGCGCTCCATAGCCCAGTTTGGCACAAGTGTACTGTAGGCTGCACTAATGACCCTTCCAGAAGGGGAGTAGCTTTGGCACTTCCCACTTGTCTGGACTGGTCTACAGGATTCTCTGGAAGTGGAAGTTTTACTTACCATTAATTTCCTTTCCTGGAGTCCTGCCATAGCAATCCAGGACCCACCCCTTGTGATGATGTTGGGACCTCTGTGTCTGTAGTGCATTAAGTACAATCTGTATATAGTCAGGGTTTTGGGGAGCCCCCTTTGAAGGTTCTCCTGTGGGGTCTTGCTTGTTACAAATATACTGGAGAGGGCCCCTAGCTCTCTGTCTTATCATCTGCTAATTGGGGGAGATAACCCACTGGTCTAGCAGGACTCCAGGAAAGGAAATGAACGGTAAATAAAATTTTCTCATGACACCACTCCTAATTGATCAAAATTGGCTCCCTATCTCATTCCATGTCAAATTAAAACTTCTAACCCACAGGATGTTTTAGCAGGGGACTTCAGAATACCTTACTTAATTTTTAAGTTCATATATGCTTAAGAGAGCTTTTAGTCTACGTCTGAAAATCATCTATCTTTCCCTCTCCCCCAACACACTCATGATTAGAGTCAACCCACCATTTGGCCTTTTTTTTTTTTTAACTTAATGTTTTTTGTTTATTAGCTTTATATACCGCTAAACGAACAGACATCAAAGCGGTTCACATAATTCAAAATAGAAACCATTAATTGGGGAATAGGAAAAGAAGTTACAATAATTGATAGGAAAGCAAACCAGGCGGACTCATGCGACGAGACGTTAGGGAAGAGAAGGGGAAGAGGAGGGAGAAGAGGGTAAGATCACACAGAGGGAGTCAGCAGTTCAAAGGCAAGGGCAAAGAGGTGTGTTTTGAGACTGCTTAAGCCCCATTCTGAAGTCTACCTATGCTAAATTTAAGTAGGTGCCGTGCACAGATCTTCTCAAAATATATTCTAAGTTGAATGATAAGTAATGACTGCTCTGGTCAGGAGCCAGAGGCAGTGGGCTGCACTACTTCCCTTTGTCCATTTTATTTTCTTCTTTTCATTACATTGTAATTTTAGGTAGCTGTACTTTATATTTTTGAATGAAATTTTAAACTAAGTACCTTTTTATTTTCTTTTCTCTCTTCTTTTTTATATTTGTTAATTTTGCAAACCATTATGCTGTCTGCAACAAAAGGTGATATAGCAAGACTGTAAATAAGTAAAAGTAAATGAAACTTAGCGTGTTGTTTTGTTGATCATTTATGTGGTAGTTATGATTTCTCTATCGACAAACTGAATAAGTGCTCACACATGGGTGATGTCATCAACGGAGCCCTATGTAAGAAACCTTTCTCAGCTTCTTCTTGAAACTTTTTGGAGTGGCTCTAACGTGCCTACATGCCTGTCCCACATGTGCCACCACCATGCTTCATCTCAGTCGTCTTTTATCCATAGAGCCCTATAGACATACTGCCCCATGGTCCATGATGATCCAGTTTTTCATATATTTTAATCTGTGCTTTCTGAATTTTTCACTTTTTCTACTTTTCATTGTCACATATTCCTTTAGTCTCCTTTAGTTAGGTTTTTCAACCGTTTTTAAGTGTCCTGTATTTTACCACGCCCCTGCTATAGGCCGCATTTAGGCTTCAGGCTTTCCAACCAGGTTTCATTTTTGTCAAAATCAAGTCGTTTGATTTTGCTGCAGCTCTTTTTCTGGATGAGATTTTCCAAAGAAAATTCTCCAGTGGGTTTAGAATGTGCGCCTGGTGCAGCAGGACCATGTCTGAGTCAAACATAATTGGTGCCTGTTGTGCTTGGGGCCCGACCATGAACCACGTTCTTGTCACTTATGTTTACAGATGACAGAAAGAAGGATTGAAGAAATTCCACAGGACTGGAGAAGGGCTGATGTGATACCTCTTCACAAAAGTGGTAATAGGGAAGAAGTGACAAACTACAGGCCAGTAAGCCTTACCTCTGTGGTGGGAAAAGTAATGGAGGCACTTCTGAAAGAGAGAATAGGGGACTTTCTCGAAACCAATAGGTTGCATGATCTGAGGCAACATGGTTTTACCAAAGGGCGATCATGCCAAACAAATCTGATTGAGTTCTTTGACTGGGTGACCAGAGAACTAGATCAAGGGCATACGATGAAAGCAATCTACCTAGGTTTCAGCAAAGCCTTTGATACTGATCCTTATAGGAGGCTTATCAATAAACCAAACAGCCTGGGGATGGGTCCTAAGGTGGTGAACTTCAGAAACAATCACTCCGAGGTCCTTCTCCTGGTCCGTGCACACCAACCTCTCGCCCCCTATCGCATACAATTCCCTTGGATTTCTGCTTCCCAAGTGCATGACACTGCACGTCACATTAAATCTTAACTGCCAAGCATTAGACCATTCTTCCAGCTTTTGCAGATCTTTCCTCATGTTATCCACTCCCTGAGGGGAGTTCCCATTCTGTTGCAATTTCCGTGTCATCTGCAAAAATAGACAGACTTTTCCATTCAGACCTTCATCAATATCACTCACAAATACATTGAACAGTACCAGTCCCAGGATAGAACCCTGAGGTACATCACTAATCACCTTCCTTTCATCCGAGTCAACCAATTTCTGAACTAGATCTCAAGGTGGTGAATGCTCCACCTGGTCACCCAAAGGACCCTTCTTACTAATACTGTGACTAAAAGTAATCACATGGTCAGAGGTACCAATCAGAGAGGACCATTCCAGCGCTTGATTCAGATGGAATATCCAGGATTGCCTCTATAAGCCAATTGTTTCTGATAATCCCCACCCCTCCAGGGCCGTGTAAGATATTCCAAAACACGCCAATGGAAATCTGAAAGCATATGCTGAGTATTCCAATGAGACACCAAAGGGGCGGTTTCAGATTTCGTGTGTATCCGGCTCTTATCTCATTCAGTCGTAAGCGAACTTTCCACATAGTTCGACCTACATAAATCAGTGAGCAAGGGCAGATTATTATATAAATCACACCTGCTTTGTCGCATGAAGTAAACTGCTTAGCATTAGTATACTCTGCCATCATTATGAACCCATGAGGGCCCAGACATCGTCAATCCTCACCAGTTGCATGCGGCACTTGGGAAATGACTCATGGGCCACGCAGGCAAACTCAGATCAGCAGTGCCTGAAAAGTTGGTAAGCAGTTCACTGAGATTTTTTTCTCTTTTAAATCCCACCTGAGGGACAGGCAAGCATATAGACCTAACTCACTCAGTTTACGAATGACATGTGCTATCTTAGATGTACCAACTGTATATAGTAGCACACAGACTATAGAGTCATCATGTTCTGGCTGTATATATTGCAGAAACAAATCCCTCTGGGCATACTTGGCACGCTAAAAAGCTTGTTTAATAGTAGACTTTGGATAACCCTGGGCTGAAAAACGAGAATTCAGTGTTAAAGCCTCAGACCAGAATGCAGCTTCAGTAGAACAAATATGCCTTGCCTAGAGATATTGGCTAACAGGTAAATTTCTCTTTAAAATGAAGGGGTGACAACTGGCGAATTGTGAGTAAGCATTATGGTCCACCAGCTTCCGGTAAATGGAGGTATGAACCGCCTCCACTGATCTCTCAACATACACATCCAAAAATTTGATCTTAGAAGCATGATATGTTAGAGAGAACTGAAGGTTATTATCTAGTTAAGTCATCCATGAAACTGAAGAAGCTCCACTTCAGAACCGGTCCAGAGAACAAAGATATCATCTAAATATCTCCTCAACATGCTGATCTTAGACATATACAGAGATCCAGATAAAAATGATCTCTCAAATTTGGCCACACAGAGAGGCCATTGAAGGCATCATCATAGCTCCCATTGCCCCTCCATGATGTTGATAAAATACCTCGTCAAACCAAAAATAATTCTTGCGCAGAACTAATTCAGCCACATCACTGAAAAATCCATATGCAAATCGAGCTGGTGGAGGTCTCAGCTGCAATGTCTCCTGTATCACCTGCAGTGCTTTGGTCTTCAGGTATATTTGTATAAAGACTTCCTATATCCATAGAGACCAGAAACGTAATGGTAAACCACCTAGGAAATTCTTGCAGCAATCGCAAAAAATGAGCAGTGTCCTGAATGAATGATGGAATCTCACAAACCATAGGTCTCCGAAAGGTCTCTAAAAATAGAGATAATGATACCAACACCGAGCTCCGCGTTGAAACAATTGGGCGGCCAGGGGGAAGATGTATGTATGGAATGAGGATAAGTTCATTTTTTGTACTCTTATCCAAACAAAATATTTTGTGTCTATGTCAAACTCATATTAAATAGTTTTGTGCACACGTTCACTGTATGGAATGATAATTAGTGTGACCTATGATGAATGATGAGCATATCAATTTTGGCCTTTGAGGCTATAATACTGGAGGGTCTGTTTTCAGATCTTTAGCTCAAATATGGTATTAGAGGTTCACTATTTTATCTAGTATCTGCTGAGTTGTATGTATAGATTAGAAATCATTTTTTGGTAATAGTTTCAGGAATATCAGGAGGCAGCTTTGGGTAGTGGTCTTTATGTAGGTTAGCACTGAGTCAAGCAGGGATGTGAGCAGAGTTTTCTACTCCATGGTTTAGTATGGACCCATGTTGGTAAGGATCAAGGAGTACATAGTCATCAATGAAGTCTTGGAGTTGGTTTTGTACAAGTTTTTCCATTATCTTTGATATGAATGATATACTTGATATCGGTCTATAGGCTTTCAGTGAAGTGCAGTCTAGCTTGGTTCCCTTTAGGATGGAACGAATTGAGCTTCTATTTAAGGAAGTGGGAAATTTTCCTAGGGATAGAGATGTATTTATTATGGTCTGTAGGAAGGGGCTGAGGTGTGCTCTTGTGCTTTTAATCCAAGTTACAGGACAAGGATCCATTGCTGAAGTAGTAATATTGAGGATTTTTATGGTAGAATCAATATTTTCTAGAGATGGGAGGACAAATTTTGACCATGTGGCCTGAGAGATGTTATTTGTGATAAAGTTAATTGTTTGATTGGTGTTGGGAGAGCTTGCCTGGTATTTAATGCAGAGGTAGTCTGCTATATCCTGTGAAGTCATGATATCTTGAGGAAGCTGTGTGGATGGTTCGTTCAGGAGGGATTTTGTGATGGTGAAGAGTTCTCTGGGTTTGTTAGTGATCTCGTGATGATGTTGTCATGGTATTCTCTCTTCTATCTGAGTGTTTCTTCACAGTATAAACGGTTTTTTTGTAATCTGCTTGGATGATGGGGTCTCTTGAGCATCTCCATTTGCGTTCAATTTGGCATAGTTCCCTTTTCTGTGCCAGGAGGGGTGTCGAGAACCATGGGGCTCTGTTGATGCATTTTCTTAGGTGGTGCTTGAGCTGCAGTTGCCATAATTTTGTTCCATCCTTCAACCATGGAGTCGAGGTCTGTATTTTCGAGCTGAAGTACTTCTAATTGAGGGGTGACTGATTTGAGGAAGGACTCAGTATCAAACTTTCTGAATCTTTGGTTTGTAGGAGGTGCTATTGGGGGATTTTATTCCGAGGTTTGTGCAGGGATGAAAAAGAGGATGACCGCATGGTCTGATCAGGGTACTGAGAGTATTGAGTGGGATGTTTGGTTTACATCTGCTGCGATGGTGTCAGCATGAAGATCATGTCTAAGGTGTTTCCTTTGTTGTGGGTTGGAGAGGTGAGAATTTGGGTGAAATGTAGAGCTTCCATAGCTTCCAGGAAGGCAGAGGACTGCTTGTGAGGAGTTGAGCATAAGTTCAAGTCACCAAGGAGAATGAGGGGATGATGGATTTTTGGTGGGAAGCAGGCTGCTTCTGATAGTGTGGATAGGTCCACAGTAACACCATGAGAAGTTCTGTATACTGTCATGAGGCGTGTGTCAGTAAAGATGAGTGGTTGAAAAGAAATCCAGTTTCTTTTGAGGAACTAGTTGTGCAATTACCTCCAGGCACAGCTAGAGGGAGCAGGAACAGACATTCGGGAGTTAATGAGCCTAGGAACTCTGATGACTTGCACCTGGGAAGAAACCCGGAAGTCAGCTCAAGCACTTTGCTTTATAAGTCAGAGCAGAATGCTTCTAGAACAGAAACAGAAGTAGAGAAGGCTGAGAGCCACCGAGAGAAAGAAGTAGAGAAGGAGGTGAAGGCTGAGAGCCAGCGAGAGAAGGCTGAGAGCCACAGAAGAAAGGAGCAAGAGAAAGCTGAGAGGCATCAGGAGAGGACTGAGAAGAATCTGACTGGGAACAGACTTCACAAGGTTGGGAGCCAGAAGGCCCAAACTGACCCTGCTGCAATAGGGAAGTTTGATAGAGCCAGCTCTAAGGTGAGAGTGTCTGCCATGCCCTGTTCTCACAGTCTGCCTGAAGCCAGAACAGAGAGACAGAAGCTAAGAACCAGGGGGAAGGGTTCTGAGAAGAGCTTACAATCTCTAAAGGATTATTGCCAAGTTTTACCATGTCAGAGAGGAAAGCACTTTTATGATCGGCTGGAGTTTTTACCCAGAGAGAGAGGAGAATCCAGGCCAAGTTTTACTCAACTGCCTAGAAGCCCAGCTGTGTCCAAAGCAGGCAGGCAGAGGCTCAGCTACCAAGGGAGAGTGGCTGGAAGAGAAAACACGCTGCATTCCAACTCAGCTAAACCCAGGTATGAAACATTAACCAATGACTGTACCTGTTGTGCTCCTAAAGGCTTTGCTAGAACCCACGCTCCTTATGTAAGGGAAAAGAAACCAGATTGGTTCAGTAAAATTCCTGCAACATTGAGAACCCCTGGCTATAGGAAGCCAGACTCCAGAGTTTTAACTTACAAGGCTGAGTTAGACAGGGACAGTGAATACTCCTCAACTGAGTACAGTGAAGGAGAGTCCATGGAGATTGATTATCCAAACACTGTTTCCTCACCTATGCCAGAACTCATGGAATGTGATTGGTGCACTGCCTCAGCTCCAGAGTCTGTATGCTCCATGTAATGAAGAAGAGTGAATGAAATGTAATTGCTGTCTCGTGTATTGAATTCTACTTCTGAAAACCTGCCTTAACTGTGAAGCAACAGTTAAGTAACCCACTGTAAATACTGGTACCTTTTGACACAAAGGACTTTCTGTTTCATGGATTATATCTTATGTTGAACCTTTGCATTAACCAGGGAATAAAAGCCTTTATTTCCTTCCACCTGGTCTCATTAATGAGTGCTCCTAGGTAGTTGGAATCCGTGAGGTCACTTCTCTCAACTACGCCGAGTGAACTTACATTCCCTTGACTGCCTAGCATAATCTTTGCCTGGGGTCACCCCAACAGTAATAAGGCGTAGACGGGGAGCCCCGCAACAATACTAAGTAAAGTGAGATATTTCCATTGGAAACTTTGAGTGTCCATGCTAGAAGTCGAGTTGGATTCAGTGGTGTTGAGTTCTAAGAAGCTTCTTGCTATGATGCAGACTCCTCCGCCTCTACTGGCTGATCTGTTGCATTTATGAATGGCATATGATGGTGGGCATAGTTGGTTATAAAGACAGTGTCTGTATCAGTAAACCAAGTCTCAGTGATGTATAGAGTGTCTAGCTCATGATCTACAATAAGATCAACTAACAGAGATCTTGTTTCTGGCAGAGGGTATGTTGATGAGTGCACACTTTAACTGTAGGTTTATAGTGCTTGGTTGAGGTATCTTGCTGGGCGTGGAGATGAGGGTGATCTTTGCTAAGGAGCACTTTTCTTTGTATTGGATGGTGTGCCATTGAGACAATTGGTTGATGTGGGGAGTGAGTTTGTAGGTGTGAATTATTGGTATTGGGGTATATTGTGAGCTGTTTTCGCAGATTCCATGAGTAGTGTTGATAGGAGCATGATTAGGATAAATCGAGTGAGTAATGCAGAGTACTTGGGTTTTGTTCCTTCCATTATTATCGAGGAGGAGGGGTTTCTAGTAGAAGATTGTGCCGCTGCTGCTGCAGTGTTCCTTTCTTTGTCTGGGCAGATTTGAGTGTCTAGATTTAGGGCTGCTGTGCTAAAGTGTCTACTTGAGGCAGTTATGTGGGTCCGTTGGTAGCTGTTCTTGTCTTGCTTTTTGCAATGCTGTTGGTTTGCAAGATTTGGTTGTGCAATCCTGCTGGTAAGATGAATATTGGGGAGAGGCTGAGATGCATTGGTGCTGTAATTCATTAGAGCACAATGCCAAGAGCGTTGAGGTTTCGGACAAGCCCAACTCTCGAAGCTGCCCCAGTGTGAGGACTGCCCATCCTCCTCGGTACTGGAGGGGCCGTTCCAGTCTCCAAGAAGTCGAGACCAGCCTACCAATACTCTTCAAAAAAAATTCCCCAGACATTGACTGATCCTGTTGGGGCTCCCCACCTTTGTCGATGGCAGCCCTTAAGGAGCCTCTCGTGAAAGGACTCAAGGAATGGATATGTTCTTTTCCTCTACATGAGGCCGCTGCTTTGATAGCATTGAAGATGGCACATCAAGGATCAGTTTGATGCTATGAGACTCAGACTGCCTGTGGGAGAGAAACTCTCATAAAGACCTCAAAGAACCTCAACACTGGTGATTGCTTGACCAGTGTCCATTTCAAGTGCATCAGGGGGATGATCACTCCCCAACTCCCCATGGCATCAGTGCATCGACATGCCTGGAGGAAGTCCACCTCCCATGTGAGGCAGCCATTGCCTGCGGCAACTGAGAGGCATTTAGCGAGGAGCAGGTGTGAAACCAAATGACAGTGCGTAATACTGGAAGTCATGTTTCCCTACAACGAATCACTGATACTTCTTTTCTGTCTCCTCCTCTTCCTAGCGCCAGCCTAGTCCATCTTTCCTATCTCTTCCATTTCCCTTGTCTTGCTCCTTCCCTGGCCTCTTATTCTTTTCATCCCTTCCCCATCACCATATTTCTGTCTTCTGTATTCAACATCCTCCTCTCATTCATCTTCTTGATAATCCACATATAGTTCCACAGTCTCTCTTCCCAACTTCCGGAATCTAGCATCTCCTTTCTTTCTCTTCCACTCATTAGCCTTTACCTCCCCCCCTCCCCCCTATAGCCTAGCAATTTCCTATCACTCTACCTTCTCCCACCCCCCCCCTCAAGTGACCCAGTATCTCCCACCTCTCTCCCCCTTAGTTCAGCATCTTCTTTCTCTTTATCTCCCCCTGCCCCAGTCCAGCTTCTCCCTTCTCTCTACCCATACCTCTCTACCCACCCTTTCTCTTTGTACCCTCTATAATAATCCAGCATCTCCTCTTCTCTAGTAGTCCAGCTTTTCTTCTTTCTTTTGTTGTTGTGTGTTGTCGAGTCAATGCTGACTCTTGACTACTACTCCTCTCTAATAACCCAGCATCTCTTCTCTCTCTGTCTCTTCTCCTTCCCAGCCTCCCCCACAGCAAAAAGATTCTCTCTCTGTTCCTTCTCCCCCTAGTCCAGCATCTCCCTGTCCCTTCTCTCTCCCCCTCTGTAATAGACTTTCTTTCGGCAGCAAACAAATTCTCCAGTCAGCAGCAGCAGCAGCAGCTGGTACTACTTATATCATTCACTTCCAGTGTGCAGTTCAGTGACCTCATGCACTGGAACTGAATGCTGTAATCAGCGCTGGCTGTTGCAGCATACTCAGGAGTAGGCCATGGCATTTTTAGCTGCCGCCTGCTGGGGCCACAGACCGTATTGCATTTGTGGCATTTTTCTGTTCCTGCGGCTGCCTGTTGGGGCTGTGGTTGTAGCATTTTTCTACTGTTGGGACCGGTACTGGAGCTAGTGCTGTGCAGTCGTCTCTGCCCAGCCCAACTACACTGTAAGCCCTCTGAGCTGTCACCCCCTACACATGTGGGCGGTATATTACGTGACGAATAAAGATAAAGATTCCTGCAGTGTCTTACGATCTCAGTATGGTCTTAGTCAATGAAAGCTCCTTTTGATGTGCTGGATACCTGTGTACTGAAATGTCTGACTTGGAAGGTCTTGTTTTTGGTGGCGGTCACCTCGGCATGCATTGTTAGTGAGTTCCAGGCCTTAGTAATAGATTCTCCCTATAACAAGTTTCATAATATGGTGATTTTACATACTCATCATAAATTCCTTCCTAAAGTTTAGTCTGTCTTCCACCTTAATCAGTCAATAGTCTTTCCATCTTTTTTTCCCAGGATCATATGCTCACAAAGGGGAAAGTGCATTGTACACCTTCACATCTCATTATTGTTTGGAAAGGAGGGTCAGTCAATCTGTTCTCCATAATTTGTTTGAGGTTAGAATCCAACTTCTTTCCCTCCTAGGCCCAGTTATTTTCTGTTCCAGATTGTCTTCTTTTAATTGAACTCAATAAAAGGTCTCTTTTGCTAGAGGATTATGATCAATATGAGAAAAGCCTCTGCACTACACCTTGAAAGTATACTATGTATCCTTCCTAAGACTTGATACAGTACTTATAATCAGGTAACATTTTCAACATCCATTTCAAAGCCACTACTGTTAATAGTTACTTGGTAGCAGAAGGTCTCAGCAAGTACGGGCTGCCATTTGACTATCACTTTATTGTCTAATGGACTCAATGCCCTTTTGACATCAACGACCTTTTTTTAAACTGCTACCATAAGCAAAGATAAAAAATGCTTTAAAAAATAGTTTAAAGAACTGATGTTGATTTTAAAGAATAAGTGCTTAACTTTCGAAGAGAACTTCAACTTCCACTTGAAATATCCCAACGCTGACAGACGCGCCAATAATTGCGTTTCACCCTTTCAGGTTTCGTCAGGGGAATCTTTTAAAGCACTCAAATCCAGAGAACACCCTGGATTTGTTCTCTGGATTTGAGTGCTTTACAAGATTCCCCTGACGAAACCTGAAAGGGTGAAACGCAATTATTGGCGCGTCTGTCAGCGTTGGGATATTTCAAGTGGAAGTTGAAGTTCTCTTCGAAAGTTAAGCACTTAGTCTTTAAAATCAACATCAGTTCTTTAAACTATTTTTTAAAGCATTTTTTATCTTTGCTTATGGTAGCAGTTTAAAAAAAGGTCGTTGATGTCAAAAGGGCATTGAGTCCATTAGACGATAAAGTGATAGTCAAATGGCAGCCCGTACTTGCTGAGACCTTCTGCTACTAAGTAACTATTAACAGTAGTGGCTTTGAAACGGATGTTAAAAATGTTACCTGATTATAAGTACTGTATCAAGTCTTAGGAAGGATACATAGTATACTTTCAAGGTGTAGTGCAGAGGTTTTTCTTTTAATTGAAAACAAAATTTAAAAAACCCTATAAAACTACAAAATGGTTTGTTAACAACAAACACAAATGCAGATCCAGTGTCAGCTATTTGCGACACCAGTGTTCCTCCCTTTTCTCCAGGAACAAACAGGAAGTCAGTCCTCACATAATGGGTGACATCGGCATTGACGGAGCCCACGCAGTAGCTTCTCTCCAGCTTTCAAAGAAAGCCTCTGGAAAATGCACCATGCATATATGGTCCCCTTCCTGCCCAAGGGTATCAACTTGCCTCAGTCTCCTTTTTTCCGTGGAGCCCACCAGACGTGTGTCTGTTTTAAACGGAAAAAGTGTTAGTTTTCTCTCTTGAATTTTTATTTTCTCCAGTTGCGTACCAGCTCCCTTTCCCGCCTCTGAGCTCGCTTGCCTCAGCATCACGTCCATTTTTTTTTTTTCTCAACAGGCTTCATGCCCTTTTAACCCAGCTGGGCCTGAGGCTTTCGACCTTGCGGGGGCCATCTTCCCCACCATAGCCTCTGCCGGTGGATTTAAACACTGTGACCAATGTGCCCATACCTTGTCGTGCACTGATCCACACGACTGCTGCCTCTGGTGCCTTAGACCGAACTATGACCCCTTGGACTGTGGTCTCTATAAGAAGATGATCGATCACCAAGGCCATCAAGAGCTGTTAGCAGCAGCGGGAGTCCTTCTTTCACAAGATGGACTCTGCACCGGAGTCTCCGGCGACACTGTGTTCCAGGGGCCCCCCCCCCCACACTGGATCCCCCGGAAGACAGTGCTCCCTTGGAGCCCCAAGGCTGCGAGTGTCCCATCCGGAGCACCCTGGAGGAAGAACCCAAGACAAGCCGGAAACCCTTGAAGACTGCGTCGGCTGATGAGTTTGGGAAAGTGGGCAAGTTCCACGGGCCCTGCACCTGCTGCCCCTGTCGTGAGTTTGAGGGGAGGGAGCAGGAGCAGCCAACTAAAATACCGCATCGGGAATAGTCTGCATCTGGTAGTACCATTCTAGTCGAGGACTCCCCCTCGCTGGTGCCAAGCCAGAGTCCCTCAGTGCCCATGCCGAAGGCTGCAGAGCAATCTGGCCTTGGAACCAGGATGGCGGCTTTGGAGCGCAGTTTGCCTTCATGGCCCAGCATTGGGCTCTGATGCCTGATTCTTCTGGGTCATCACTCCCAGTTACTGGGCTCTCGACCTTGATGAATTCCCGGACGTCGAGCCAATCCTCTAGCGCCACCAGCCTCCAGATGTTCCTCGGGACAGAGGTCATCCCCATTGAGTGCCTGTGGCTCTGACTGCAGTGCCTCTGGGGCTGTTGGGCTTGGGCCTGACCCTGGAGCCTGGATCACCCTAGACACCTCCACCGACTACAAGTCGGACTGGGAGACTGAGGACAAGGAATTCCTGGACACCCGTCATTACTGGGATGTGCCTTCAGACCCATCTCCCCCTGAGACCTGGTGCTGATCCCCGCCCAAGGATATGGCTTTCCTCGACTTTGTGTAGGACACAGAGTCCAAGGAGGACCCTCGGACTGAGGAACTCGAGATTTTCCAGTATGAGGACTCTCTGAGGGAAACACTCACAGTGCCCATTCGCTCAATCCTGGAATGACTGCTTCTCCACATGTGGGAGATCCCCGTGTCGGTGCCCATAACGAGTGAGCAAATGACTGGACTTGATGTACAGGATCTGCTGGAGCCCTGGCTTCCAAAAAGCACAGCTGCCGCACAACTCCATGGTGGTGGAGTCGGCCATGCGTCACCTCAAGAGCCAAAAGAGACACTCCTCAGTGCCCCCAGATAGGGAGGCCCGTGCCTTGGATGTCCTGGTCAGGAAGTGAAGATAGAGAAGCTTTTAAACTAGAAATTAGGGGAAAGCCGACAGTCACCCAGGAGCGCATGGTTCGGACGAAGGTATCCTTGAAGGATACTACCAAAAGCAATGAGGTTCCAAAAGGGAGTATAGTAGCCGAAATGCCCTTGAGTAAGGAGCAGACAGAGAATAAAGATTCCAAATTACCCATGCCTACCAATAGCCAGATTAATATGAATAAAATACAGTCTCTAAAATGCTTGTATGCCAATGCTAGAAGTCTAAACAATAAGATGGGAGAGTTAGAATATATGGCACTAAATGAGAGGTTAGATATGATTGCACTCTCAGAGACATGGTGGAAGGAGGATAACCAGTGGGACACTGTGATACCTGGATACAAACTATATCGTAATGATAGAGCTGATCAAATTGGTGGAGGGGTTGCGCTCTATGTTAGAGAGGATATTGAGTCAGAAAGGATTAAAGTTTTGCAGGGAACAAAATTTGCTGTAGAATCTCTATGGATTGAAATTCCACTTATGAAGGGGAAGGTGATGGCAGTGGGGGTGTACTATCGACCGCCTGGCCAGAATGAACAAATGGATGATGAAATGCTCAAAGAAATCACAGAAGCTAACAAAAGTCACAACAGAGTAGTAATAATGGGTGATTTCAATTACCCGGTATCGACTGGGTCAGTGTCACGGCAGGACAATCTAAAGAGATAAAGTTTCTAGATGGAATAAATGACTGCTTCTTGGAGCAGCTGGTTCATGAACCGACCAGAGGGGAAGCCATACTGGACCTAGTCCTTAGTGGAACGCCAGATCTGGTGCAAGAAATAAGGGTGTTGGGACCACTTGGCAATAGTGACCATAATATGATCATGTTTGATTTAATTATTGGAGAACAAATAGTAAAGAAATCCACAGTACTACCTTTTAACTTTCAAAAGGGAGACTATGATAGAATGAGGAATATAGTTAGGAAAAAACTAAAAGGAGCGGTTCCAAAGGTTAAAGACTTACAGCAAGCTTGGGCGTTATTTAAAACTACTATCCTCGAAGCCCAGACCAGCTGTATTCCACGCATTAAGAAGAGTGGGAGAAAGTCCAAAAAACTGCCAGCATGGTTTAAAGGTGAGGTCAGAGAGGCTGTTGCTGCCAAAAAAGCAACCTTCAGGAAATGGAAAAAAGAGCCAAATGATGAAAACTGGAAACAGCACAAGCACTGGCAAGTTAAATGCAAAGCATTGATAAGGCAGGCAAAGCGGGAATTTGAAAAGAAACTTGCTGCGGAAGCAAAAACACGAAATAAAGACTTTTTCAAGTACATTCGTAGCAAAAGGCCTGTGAGAGAGTCAATTGGACCGTTAGATGATAGAGGGGTAAAAGGGGCAGTAAGAGGAGACAAGGCTATAGCGGAGAGACTGAATGAATTCTTTGCTTCGGTCTTTACTGAGGAAGATGTAGGGATGTTACCCAAGACTGAAGTGGTATTTAAAGGTGATACTGCAGAGGAATTGAGAGAAATATCGCTACACCGGGAAGATATATTACAACTATTTGATAAACTGAATAGTAGCAAATCACCTGGACCGGATGGTATACATCCCAGAGTGTTGAAAGAACTGAAATATGAGATTGCAGACCTGCTATTGGTAATCTGTGAACTTTCATTAAAATCATCTGTAATACCTGAAGATTGGAGGGTCGCCAACGTAACACCAATTTTTAAAAAGGGTTCCAGGGGTGACCCGGGAAATTACAGACCGGTGAGCCTGACGTCAGTACCAGGGAAAATGGTAGAAACCATCATAAAGAACAAAATTACGCAGCATGTAGATAGTCATGGCCTAATGGGAGACAGCCAACATGGCTTTAGACAAGGAAGATCTTGTCTTACTAATCTGATATGTTTTTTTGAAGGTGTGCATAAACAGGTAGACAAAGGTGAGTCGGTTGATATAGTGTATCTGGATTTTCAGAAAGCTTTTGACAAGGTCCCCCATCAGAGACTTTTGGCAAAGCTAAAAAGTCATGGGATAGGAGGCAGTGTACTATTGTGGATCGGGAACTGGTTAAAAGATAGAAAGCAGAGAGTAGGGCTAAATGGCCAATATTCCCAATGGAAAAAGGTGAATAGTGGAGTACCCCAGGGATCTGTACTGGGTCCGCTGCTTTTTGACATATTCATAAATGACCTGGAAAAAGGAATAACGAGTGAGGTTATCAAATTTGCAGATGACACAAAACTGTTTAAAGCTGTTAAAACCCAAGAGGAAAGTGGAAAACTGCAGGAGGACCTGGATAAATTGGAAGACTGGGCATCCAAATGGCAAATGAAATTTAATGTGGACAAGTGCAAAGTCATGCACCTAGGAAAGAACAACCCACACTATAGTTACTCGATGCAAGGCTCCACATTAGAAGCCACCACCCAGGAAAAAGATTTAGGAGTCATCGTGGATAACATGTTAAAACCCTCCACCCAGTGTGCAGCGGCGGCCAAGAAAGCAAACAGAATGCTAGGTATCATAAGGAAAGGGATGGAGAATAAAACAAAGGATATTATAATGCCTCTGTATCGCTCCATGGTACGACCGCACCTTGAATATTGTGTGCAATTCTGGTCACCGTATCTTAAAAAGGACATAGCGTTATTAGAAAAAGTACAGAGAAGAGCCACCAAATTGGTGAAGGGGATGGAAGGCTACTCCTATGAAGAGAGGCTAAAAAGGTTAGGGCTCTTTAGCCTGGAAAAGAGACGGCTGAGGGGAGATATGATAGAGGTCTATAAATTAATGAATGGAGTGGAACAGATAAACGTGGATCAATTGTTTACGCTATCAGAATATAGAAAGACTAGGGGACATGTAATGAAGCTACAGGGTAAACTATTTAAGACAAATAAGAGAAAATATTTTTTCACTCAACGTGTAATCAAACTCTGGAATCTGTTACTGGAGGATGTGGTAAGGGCTGTTAGTATAGCTGGGTTTAAAAAAGGTTTGGACAAGTTCCTGGAGGAAAGGTCCATAAACCACTATTAAAAAGGGACCCAGGATATCAATGCTTGACCCAGTACAAGCATTGTGGAACTTGTGTCTTTTGGGGAAACTGCTAGGTACGTATGACCTAGATTGGCCACTGTTGGAAACAGGATACTGGGCTTGATGGACCTCGGTCTGACCCAGTATGGCATGTCTTATGTTCTTATGTTCTTATGTTCTTAAGTGCTACCAGGGCTTGATGCTCATTGGCTGAATCCAGGTATACCAGCTCTACATGGGCATGTATTTGAGGGACCTGGTGAAGGAAATTGCCGGGTTCTCAGCTGGTCTCTCCAAGGACCCTGGCCTCGGGTGTCAGAGAGTGCTCCAAGTTTGACTCAAGCAGCCTATGACTGCTTTGAGTCTGCGGCTAGAGTAGCTGTGACAGGCATTGGTGCCCGACGCCAAGTTTGGTTACAATCCTCCGATCTGGAGCAATGGGTTCAGGACAAACTGGTTGATGTCACTTGCCAGGGAGAAAATCTCTTTGGCAAACCCGTGACTGTTAAGGCTGGAGAGTTGGCGTCTGAGTTCCTGGTGAGGACCAGGCTCTCCAAGAATACCGCTGACCCTTCCCAATGACAGCCTTCAGGTAAAAGTCCTTCTACCTGAAGAAGGCTTATGTAACTTCCCACAGTACCAGGCCTTCCCAGCTCTTTAACAGGTGCAGCAGGCAAGGGCATGGCCCTCATAAGCCTAAGACTCCCAAACCCCAGGCACCAGCTCCTGACCAGCCTGGCGGGAGTTTCTGACTCCTTGGGAATAGCCTCTCCTCCCCCAGGAGAGACAGTCCAGCAGCTCACAGGGGGGTGTCTGGTTCTCTATGCACACCAGTGGCCATCCATTGCCACCAACTCCTGGGCACTGCAGGTGGTGAGGGAGGGTTACCTCCTCCACCTGGCACAGGCACCCTCTCCATTCTTTCCAGGAGAGCCCTCCAGGACTCCCCTCCACCAAACCTTGCTATTGCAGGAGCTCTCAGGCCTTCTCAAGGGTAGGGTGGTGGAACTGGTGCCAACACACTTTAGAGGCAGAGGGTTCTACTCCCGGTACTTCCTCATACCCAAGTCCGGCCCATTCTAGACCTGTGGGATCTAAACAGTTTCCTTGTGAAGGAGAAGTTCAAAATTCTCTCCCTTGGAACACTGCTGCCATACCTCCAGCCGGGAGACTGGCTATGCTTCTTGGACTTAAAGGTTGCGTACACACACATCCTCATTCATCCCAACTACAGGCAATATCTCAGGTTCATGGTGGGAGATGGTCACTGCCAGAACAGAGTGCTACCCTTCGGACTGGCCGTTGTATTCACCAAGTGCCTGACAGTAGTCTCGGCCTACCTTCATTTTCCCTACCTGGATGACTGGCTCATAAGAGGCCACACAGCCGCTGAGGTGCAACACGCGACAGCGCGCACCATCCTCATCCTGAAGCACTTGGGGTTTATGATAAACCACCCAAAGTCCCATCTCCTCCCGACACAGTGTCTGGAGTTTATAGGGGCAAGACTGGACACTGTTCAGACCAGAGCTTTTCTCCCTTGGGGCAGGGCCGATCACCTCAGGGTGCTGGCCAATGCCGTGCAACACCGGCACTCTGTCTGCCTGCCTTCTGCTCCACCTGTTGGGTTACATGGCATCCACAGTTCATGTTACCCCGCAAACCCGCCTTCACATGAGGGCGGCTCAATGGGACCTCCGTTCCCATTGGACCCAAGCCACAGGCTGGCTGCAGGACAGGGTGATGTTGACCTGCCAACTGGCAGACTCCCTCGCCTGATGGCAAGCCCACCATCACCTTCAGGATGGGATGACCTTCCAGACCCCTGCACCCCAGAGGGTCCTCACCACAGACGCCTCCTTCTTAGGCTGGGGAGCCCACTGCGACAACCTCTGCACTCAGGGCAGTTGGTCGCAGACGAACAGTCTCCAGCAGATCAGTCTCTTGAAGCTTCGGGCCATATCCCTGGTCCTTCAAGCCTTCTATCACCACCTACAACACCAATCAGTGCTGGTCCAGACAGTCAATCGTGGCAATGTTCTACATCAACAAGCAGGGGGGGCATGGGATCGTACACTCTCTGCCAAGAGGCAGTAGCTCTCTGCTCGTATATGAACCTCCAAGAGATGCTCCTGTGGACGGTGTATCTTCTGGGTCAGAACAACACTCTGGTGGACAGGCTGAGCAGGGTCCTCCAGCCACACAAGTGACGGCTAAACCCCAGAGTGGTGTATCGGCTCTTTCAGCTCTGGGGGACTCCACGGATGGACCTTTTCACCAGTCCTGCGAACACCCAGCTGCCCTGCTTCTGCTCCAGGCAGCCACACTCATCCTGGGTAACAGCAGATGCATTCCTCATCCCATGGACGAAGGGCCTTCTCTATGCCTTCCCGCCTATGTCACTGATTGCCAAGACTTTGTTCAGTGTTCAATACGACAGGACATTGCTGATACTGGTAGACCCTCGGTGGCCCAGGCAACCATGCTTCCCACTGCTCCTTCGCTTATCCACGGTGCCCCCGGTCCCCCTGGGGAGTGCTCCGGGGCTGCTGTCTCAGGAGGAGAGCTCCTTCCTACACCCCAGCTTGGGGTCTCTGATGCTAATGGCCTGGCTGCTGAAAGGGTAGCCTTGGCCCCTTTCAACCTTTTAGGGGAGGTGGAGGAGGTCCTCCTGACCTCCCATCGGACCACCACAAGACGGGCTTGTGCCTTCAAATGGCGCAGATTCTTAGTGTGATCCATATAGTGACGAGTCACTTCGTTTTCGTGCTCTGTGCAGCTTGTGCTGCAATATTTGCTTAACTTGTCTCAGGCAGGATTGAAGACCAACTTGGTCAGGGTCCAACTGAGTGCACTTGTAGCGCACCACCACCTTATCAAGGGCAAGTCCCTCTCTGTCCAACTTCTTGTGACCCGTTTCCTGTGGGGTCTCTTGTTGTCCAAGCCTCTCATCTTCCCACCGGCAGCAGAGTGGGACCTCAGTGTGGTGTTGTCACAGCTCACTGGCCCACTGTTTGAGCCCCTGGCTACCTGCCACCTAGGGTACCTTTCCTGGAATGGAAGGTCATGTTCTTGGTGGCACTCACATCAGCTCACAGGGTCAGTGAACTTCAAGCATTGGTGGCGGATCCACCCTACACGAAATTCTGTAAGAACAGGGTCGTGCTCTGCACGCACCCCACGTTTCTTCCCGAGATGGTGTCCCCTTTCCACCTCGATCTGGAGATTGTGCTCCCCACCTTCTTTCCGTGGCATCACGCTAGCAGGGTGGAGACGGTCCTTCATACTCTGGACTGTAAGAGGCCTGTCCTTCTACCTCCAATGTACTCAGGGCCACAGCAGAGCCTCACAGCTTTTCATCTATGACCCCAGTCAGCTGGGGGCAGTGATGACCAAGCGTACTCTATCCACTTGGTTGGTGGACTGCAGCAGGCTGGGCTCTCGCTGGAGTGCCGAGTCATGGTGCACAGTGTCACGGCCATGGCTGCATTTGCAGCAAACCTGCATTGTGTTTGTCTGTAGGAAATCTGCCGAGCTGCCATCTGGTCCTCAGTCCATATCTCCGCAGCTCACTACTATCTGGAGAGGATACTCCGTCATCTATTCGGGGTATAGGCAACTCCTGGCCCCCGGCCTTTGGGTGTTCTGACTACCGGAATACTGGTTTCTTACTGGAAATTCCGGCCGCTCATGGCTCTGTCTTCTCAGGACACATTGCTGCTGCTCACGACCCACCCTTTTCTGGTCACCTGTGGCTTTACAGGTCTCTCAGTGGCCTGTAGCTAGGGAAGTCAGTCCATATGTGAGGACTGACTTCCTGCGTGTTCCCGGAGAAAACATAGTTACTCATCTGTTACAGGTGTCCTCTGGGGACAGCAGGAATCAGTTCTCGCAACCCTCCCTCCTCCGCATGGAGTTGTTTTTTGTGTCATTTTTTGCCTTTGAGCTATGTCATCCTACTGAGGCAAGATGGCACCCTTGAGTGGGAAGGGGACCATGCATGCGTGGTGCACCTCCCAAAGGCTTTCTTTGAAAACTGGAGAGAAGCTACTGCGCGGGCTCCGTCTGCACTCTCGTCACCCATATGTGAGGACTGATTCCTGCTATCCCTGGAGAATACCTGTTACAGGTCAGTAACTATGCTTTTTCTTTTGAGGCAGCCTGCTTGTCCACGGAGAAAGCGATTACTTACCTGTAGCATGTGTTCTTCATGGATAGCAGGATAAGTCCTCACAACTCTCCCTCTTGTCCTTGAAATTGCATTCTACCTTCAGCTAGTATTGAGGAGATGAGGTATGATGATAGAGATGGGAATGGACATGCAGGTGCATTGGAGCCTCTCTTCTAGAAGAAGCTGGGAGAGGTTTACCACATGGGGCTCCATTAGTGACGTCACCCATGTGTGAGGACGTATCCTGCTATCCATGGAGAACACCTGCTACAGGTAAGTAACTCTTATTTGCTGCTTGTTTCCTCAGCATAGGATTTTAATTGCGGCCAGCATGGCAAAACCTTATTCACTTTTACTCATAAATGTATGTAGGAGACGCTTTCCACATTTATAAACACTAATACACCTCAGGAATTAAATATCAGAGCTTATTTTAATTGGCTTGGTGCTTTGAGGGTAATTTTTATAAACTCTCACATAGTTAAGGTGTGCTTTTCTGCGCATATTTCACACCTGTCTTATAAAGTCAAGCATATGTGTACTTTTTAAAGTATGAGTGTAAATGGTCAAAAACGTGTTAATTTAAGGCATGATCATTTATCCCTGTATCTAGATCTGCAAGAAATGCACATAAATTCTAGTATTTTTTTATAATTTTATGTGCGTAACTTTGCACTTCACTCAAACTCCACCAGTGCACACCCACAGTGTAAGAGTATATGATTGGGTGTCCTTGTGTACTTAAAATAATTGTGACACATCGTTTACGTGCATATATATGACTAAAATACCTAGATTTATACGCATTGTTCATGGATAAATCAAGGCGGCCTATTATAAAATTAACCCCCTAAATGTCATTTGTTAGAAAGTAACACATAGTAACATAGTAAATGCTGGGAGATAAAAACCGATATGTTCATTCTAGTCTGCATGTACAGTTTAGAATATTGACATCTACGTACTTCCAATTCATCCTGCTAGACCAGTCCAGACAAGTGGGTTATATCCCCCTGCCAGCAGATGATTGAAACAGAAAAAAAAAACCTCAGAAGCTTCAGCCACTCCCCTTTGGGAATAAGTTAGGACCCCTAGGGGTCAGCTTCAGTATTTTTCTGTCTCCAGCAGATGGTGGACTTCATTACTGCAGCTTCTGATATTCACTTAGAGAATGTTTGTCAGGGTGGCTCTCATTTCTTCTCGGACGTCTCCAGAATGCACAGGAGGTGCTCCCCTGGAGTTTCCTGATCTCCTTTTTGCTGAGGATGGCTCCTGATCAAGAGAGTCAGAAGAGCTCCCCCATAGGTGACAGGCTTCTGCTCAGGACTAACAGTTCAACCTTTTTTGCCTCCTTATGGTCCCTACTCTCAACACTACTAGTCAGAGTTAGATGGTTTATTTCTTTAAAAAAAAAAAAAAAGGATTAGGTTTAGGGAAGCCATTGCCGTGTACTATTTCAGTGACCAGCTGTGCAATCAAACATCAGCACAATGACTTCAGCGGAGCTGTGAGTCTCAAGTTGTTTCCTCTTCCCTCCGATGCCTTCCACTCTGTTTTAGACTGCTCACAGGGGAGGGGGAGAACAAATGCCATTTCTGACTCTGGCCTCTATGTCTTTGATGACTCCCAGCGGAGCCTGCCATGCCATTTTCTTTGATGCAGCTTGCTGCCGTTCCTTTTGCCATGCATTGATCGCCCCGCCGAACACCGCTGTGGGTTACAACCTGCAGGTCTTTGATGCTATTTTTTTCATTCAGGACAGATGATTACAATCTTCTGCTATCTTCACGATTTTTTGTGGTGGTGGTGATTTCCCACTCTTTTTGACAGCACCATTTTGCAGAGCTCTGGTTGCCAGCGCCATTTTTGCATATCTTGCTGGCTGCCGCGGTTAACGTCAGTTTGGGCATTACAAACAGCGGCATGCTCTTCTTATGTCTGCTAACATGCAGCGTTGTCTCAGCTATGGTAAAAAAAAATGGCACCATTGTGAAGACCACCTGTGTTCATCCTGTGCAATGGATCAGGAGGAGACCTCCACTGTTTCTGTGGATAACACTGTGAGAGACAAAGGGGATATGCCACCAGGGTCCCAGGGGGCCCTGCTCTGACCATTTGCTCTAGCGACCCTGGCTGCTCTGGACAAGTTGAGGGGATGACCCTCCCTCCTCCAGTAATCCTCCTGGAACCTGATGCTCAGTCTCAGCAGTCTCTTCCACCTTGCCAGCAGTCGCAGGGGTCAGATTCTCAATTTATGCACCTCTTCAGGCAAGCCTGGGAATTATGGCGCTCCAGCTCCTGAAACTTTTCTTCTCTACCACCACCTTCCAGGAAGCATTCCCAGTCTGCTTCGGTCCCTTTAGACAAGTCCCACCTGAAAGGTGCTTTTCTCAGGCGGGGACTGGACTCCCAATGGCAGAAGATGCGGATGACATCTCTGAAGATCACAGTGTCTCAAGTGGCTCCAAACGGGAGGAGAGAGAGTTATCTCCTCCTGAGGAGGGACTTCCATGACCAGGATGAAGGTCAGGTTGTTTGTCTTCTCCAGAAAGATGAGCTTCTGGCCTTGATCACTCAGGTTGTAGAGGTGCTCCATCTCTCAGAGCCTCAACTGCCAAAGGATGCGGTTCAGCCTACCTCTCAGGCAGATCCCATTATTGTGGGCATTTGGAAGCCTTCCAAGGCTTTTCCCTTTCCAGTTGAGCTGCAACAAATGGTTTCCCCAGAATGGGATTCACCATATGCCTCTTTACGATCAGCTCTGCGTCTCGTCCAGTTCTATGCCTGGTCCCTGGCCGACTTGGATCGCTGGCTCCACTTTCCGAAAGTGGACTTGCTCGTGACAATGGTCACGAAGCACAGAACCATTCCACTTGAAGGCGTGACAGCCCTCCGGGATCAGACAGATCGGAAAGTCAAAGGTCTTGAGAAGACTGCTTTTTCCTCTTCATCTCTCATCTTGCAAGCCTCTATGTATGGTGGCCTTGTGACATGGATTCAGCTTCTACCAGAGGATCCCTCTTTGGCATGTTTGGTGTCAACTGTTGCCTTCTTTTTTTTTATAATTCTTTATTTATAAACCACCAATAAACAGTAACAGTCATGACACTAAACAAGCTCCGAGTGGGGTAGACTCTTATCCCCAAGTCGGAGAACAAGCAAAGTTACAGGTGTATTTAACAGTTTATGACCTCCCCTTTTCCCTCCCACCCCCCTCCGCTCCTCCCCCCTCCCCAAGTCACTCCCGTCCCACTCAGATGGGGTCTCAACTGAAGTCGCCACTCAATCTGCCACCCATTCATCTACATAGGTCTACGATTGTCCATTTGCTGCCCATTGCAAAACTTTGTTATGACTACGGGGACTTAGATTTTTAATATATGGGTCCCAGCGCATCTGAAACCCTGGCCACCTTCGAACATTACCTCGGGCACTCCTACCCTCCATAAGCATCAACTGATGAAAACAGTTCCGCCACTCCCAAAAGGTGGGCGGGTGCTGTTCCCTCCAGCCACGCAAGATTGGCCCCTTCCCCACCAGGCATGCCTTACGCACTAGCAGCCGTGCCCATTTTACTTTTGGGTGCGTAACCCCTAAACGATCCAATGTGACAAATGAGGCATCCCAGCCCACCTGCTGCCCCAACAGCCCCTGCATGAAGGAGGAAATTTTTGCCCAGTAAGGACGAATAAGGCGACATCCCCACCATATATGCAGTAAGGTCGCCAGCGGGGCAGAACACCTCGGACAACTCCCGTCCGAGGTCAAATGACTTCGGAAGGCCCGACGTGGAGAGAAATGCACCCTAGTTATACATTTGAATTGCACCTCTCTCCAACGAACCCCCTCAGCCAAATCCGCTATCCGTTGGAGCCCCTTGAGGACCGTACCTAGGGGGACCTCCCGCTCCATCTCCCCAGCCCAGGCCAACTCTACACTACGGTACTCTGGGATAGGTCTGTACTGAGCGATCTTAGCTTTCAGCAGCCTTATGGACGGCGGGGTTTCCCCCCCCCCCCCCCAAGTCAAAAAATTCTAATATCTGCGCCGACCGGTCAGTATGAAGCTCCACTGTTGGCAGCAAAGCCACATAGTGAGATATCTGCAGATAGGAAAAAAAATGACTCGGCCTCAAGTCATATTCCCTACAAAGTGACGTAAAGGACTTGCATTTCCCAGAGGGTTCTACAACATGGCCAATATTTCGAATTCCTCTCTGCGCCCAGTCTGGAAAGGTCGCTGTATCCATTCCCAGGATAAAACATGCATTACCTTGAAGCGGCAGCCAGCTCGAGGCCTTCCAATTTCTGCTCCAATACACGTTTATCTGCCGCCAGGTACGCCGCACTGAGCCCAACACGCTTTTAGTGAGATTGCTGGGGAGCATGCGGTTCTCATGATGCAAGAGAGCCAGTAAAGTATTGGGGGCTACATATGCCTCTTCTAGGGCCCTGGGGGTAAACACTTCCGTACCACCAAGCCAGTCCCCCAGGTGCCGAGCCTGACAGGCCAAAGCATATGCCCCCAGGTCAGGAAGCCCCAGTCCCCCCTGTCTCCAGCCCCCCACCATACGTCTGAACGGGATACGTGCTCTCGCCCCCTTCCATAAAAACCCCCAGATCACCCCTTCAAGCCGCAAAAGATCCCGCCGCAGTAACCAGACCGGAAGAGTCTGCAGCCAATAAAGTATCCGTGGTAATACTACCATTTTGATCGCAGCCACCCTCCCCGACAAAGATAGTGGGAGAGGACCCCACGCCTGCAACTGGACCCGCAGTCTGGCCATCACACGGTTTAAGTTAGCCCCATAAAGCTGAGCTGGCCGTCGTGTCAACACAATGCCTAGGTACACGAAATGGTTCTCCGCCCATCGAAGAGGGAACTCCCCTTGCCACGTGCTCCGTAACTGACCAGATACATCTAAGGCCTCCGATTTTTCCTTGTTAATACAAAGGCCTGTGAACTGCCCAAAGCTCTTAAATTCCTGCAGCAACACATGCAGTGATTCTCGTGGGGTGAGCAGGTGCACAAGAAGGTCGTCCGCAAAGGCGGATAGCTTAAATTCATGCGTGCCAATACGGATCCCCCGTATCACTTGGGAAGTCTCCACCTTACGTATAAGGGGGTCCAAAGACAAAATAAAAAGAAGGGGAGAGAGAGGACATCCCTGCCTAGTCCCACGTCCGAGCTGAAAGGCCTCCGAGAGCACCCCATTGCAATAAATCGCCGCAGTCGGTTCTACATACAGGCTCCCGGCCATAGTACAAAAGGAAGCCCCAAGTCCGTAGCACGGGAGCAAATACTGCAAATATTGCCAATCTACCCTGTCAAAGGCTTTTTCCGCATCAAAGCTTACTAATAAAGACTGTAGTTGTCTGCTCTGCACCCATTCTAACGAAGCCAGTATCTTTTGCAAATTACGTATTGCATATCGTTGTTTCATGAATCCAACTTGCGATTCATGGACCAACTGGTCGAGAACGCCTGCCAGGCGATCCGCTAGTATTTTCGCCAGCAGTTTAAGGTCAAAATTGAGGAGCGAAATCGGCCGATATGAAGCCGCTCGCAAGGGATCCTTCCCGGGTTTCGGAATGAGTATGATATGGGCATGATTACTGCCCCATCTGAAGGTACCCTGTTCGGCTCTCCGAGTATGGACGGCTACTAGGGTCGGGGACACAAGATCGCTAAGGATTTTATAAAATTCAGCACCCAGCCCGTCAGACCCAGGTGATTTATAACAACTTGCCTTGGCAATAACTGTTTGCACCTCCTGCACTGTGATCGGCTGATCCAACTGTGCTCTTTGTGCCTCGGTCAGTTGGGGTAAGTCTATATCCCTCAGATAGGCTCTCCTACGCAGATGGTAGACTATCTCAGCCGCATATAATTTCTGGAAAAAAGAACGAAACACGCGAGCAATCGCCGAGCTCTCTCTATGGAGGTCTCCCTGGTCGTCTCTGAGCGCCGGCACCAATTTTGAACTTCGAGGGCTCCGTAAGCATCGCGCCAGCAGTTTCCCCGGTTTATCCCCGTGACAATATAATTGATAGCGATAATAAAGTATGGATTTCTTTGCCCGCTGATGCAGAAGCTCATTCAGTGTTGTTTGAGTCTCCCACACCTGCCTCTTAAGACCTGCACTTGGGTTACGTGCACACATCCGTCTCTGCTTCGTAACTAACTTTTCCAGACGGATGATGCGTTCCACCATCATTCTCCGCTTTCTTGCCAAAAACCCTATAATGTCACCGCGCAGTACCACTTTCGCGGTTTCCCACACCAACTCGGGATCATCTTGGTGCCCACAATGGTTCGACTCAAACTCCTTCCAACGCCCTCTGAGAAACTGACGAAACTGAGTGTCTGTGTAGAGTTCTAAAGGGAAACGCCAGAGATGTGCCTTCGGGGCATTACTGCCTCAGTGCAGCTCCAACCAGATTAGTGCATGATCGGAAATTTCAATGGGACCGATCTGTGCATCCCCGACTGCCGCAAACATACCCCGGGAAATCAACAGGTAATCAATACGCGCGCTAGAACCATGTGCCCGAGATTGGTGCGTAAAATCTTTTTCCGAAGGGTAAAGTAACCTCCAGGGATCAACTAATCCCAGTCTCGCCCGCAAGCAGAGTAACGCCCGCGCTGTCTGAAGTCTCTCTCTAAGCCCCTCACCCTTGGACGTATCCAGTTTCACGTCCATGACGCCATTGAAGTCACCTCCGAGAATTAATGGGAGCTCTGGTCATTGTTCAATTTTAGAGGCTAAACAGATAATAGATGTTTCCAAGGATGACGGGCTTCCCCTCCAAGACTCCCTGTAACAATATGAATCTCCCAGATGGGTCGCTGATATCCCGTTCTACATCAAAACGTATACGCTTGTGAATCAAAACAGCCACTCCGCCCTTCTTTCCCTTGGCCGGGAACCCCCAAACCTGCCCCACCCAGTCTCTACAAAGTTTACTATGCTCCTCAGCAGTCTGGTGGGTTTCTTGGAGTAAAGCTATATCGCCTTTTTGCCTAGCTAAGGCCTGTAATATTTTAGACCGCTTAATTGGGCTGCCCAAACCGTAAACATTCCAGGAAATTAACTTCAGGACAATATGGCAGCAGTTGGGCAATTCCACGTCATACTATCCAGTGTCCCGGAGGGGGCTCTCCCAGCCTGGAGCTCCCTCCCATCCTCACTTAAGTGGCTTAACCCATGCAACTGACCCCTATAGCAGGTGTGACTATACCCCCCTCCCAACCTCCCCCCACCCTCCCCAACCCCCCCATTCCCCCCCTCTGATTGTCTCTCTATCCTCTACCCTCCCTCTACTGGGTAGATTGAATTCCTCCCTTAAGGTCAACTAAATGCGTGCGGTCCCCCCCAGCCCTTCCCCCTTATAACTCACTCCACCCGAGAGCTGAGCCCACAGTATTGGAAACATTACCCCAGATAAAACCACATGACTTAACATCTCATACTGTAACTAACCAGAAACAGATAACCACATCAAGAAACATTTATGTAATAAGAGAGAGAAATTGTACCAGTGTGGCCTCCACCCCCGCCTCCATCTCAGATTTCAGAGACCGGCAGACCACAGATGAAAGGCCTGCCGAGTCTCCCTCTAAGAGCGGGACCGAGGCCAAGGAACTAGTTCCTCACCCCTGTCCCCCTAATAGCCCACCTCCCCGAACCCTCAGCCACAGACCCCAACTCCTCAGCATAATTAGCCATTAAATCCCACCACACCCCCGAGGGGGTGGGGCAATGCCCCCGGCACCTCGCAGCTCCAGCAGGGTGCCAGAATGTCCAAAGTACGCCATGCCCAGCACCCAATGTAAACCAGCCCAAGATAGGGTAATCCCGAGGGACTCAACTGACAAAGAGTGCTAGAGCCTTGAAGTGATCAAGATGAAACGCAACCCATCCCTGGATCTACGGCCCTCTGTGCTGCAGTGAATGGGAGGGAGAACAATCCACACCCTCGATCCAGGGCTCCCCCCCCCCCCCGCCCACATCCCCTCAGGCTATAACATCTTACCAGGCAAAACCAGGCCCAGTTAAACCCATATACCCCTCAGTTATAATTGTCCGATAGCAATTCTGTATTGGGGCTTTGGGCCAATGGGGCCCCACAGGAACCTGCTGTACGGTTAGATGCAACTGACCCCATCCCCGCATCGAATCACAGTTCCAGAGTCACTCCGGGGGGGGGGGGTCACAGAGTCCAAGAGTATCTCTTACATCTGAGGGGGCCTCCCGGCTACCAGGGCCTCCTCCAACTCGAAGCCAGCTCCCATCGCTGCACTCCTTCAAGGGAGCCTAAGACAGTACTGGTTCCGTAGCGCCCTATGGGCCAGATGGGGGTGGATTCTCTCTCCTCACAACTGCCTCGATAAAAGGGCCTGCGTCCGCCGCAGAGTCAAATGTCCGGTGAGTCCCGTCGTGAAAAACGTGCAGCCGGGCAGGGTACTGTACTGAAAATTTAATTTTGGCGGTAATCAGTTTTTCACAGAGGGGGGCATAGGCTCTACGCCGCTGGCTCAGGGCGGTGGAATAGTCCTGAGCAATTCTGATTTTCAAGTTATCATGCACTAGGTCTCTCCTCTGCCGTGCAGCTCTCAAAATTGCCTCTTTTTGCGGGAAGTGCAAGAATTTTGCTAAGACGACTCGCGGTCGATGATCCCGAGGCTGCTTGGTTCCCACACGATGCGCTCGTTCAATGAATAATTTACCGCCATCCTCTATGCCCTCGAGCAACTGAGGAAGCAAGGTCTCAAGATATTGCTTCAGGTCTTTATCTGCCACCGAATCCGGAATGCCCATCAGCCGCAAATTATTGCGCCTCGATCGATTTTCTAGATCATCAATTTTCGTTGCTTGTGTGAGCACTTGAGATTTCAGAGCCGTCACCTCTTGTGTTAGCGTCTCCAGGGAATCCTCCGCTCACCCAATACGCTCTTCAGCCTCCTGAAGTCTATTTCCCAAGGCTCCGACCGAATTCTGCAGAGTATCCATTTTTTCATGTAGTGCAGTAAATTGTGCAGACAGTGCCTCTGCTACCGCAGTAGAGACCTCCTCCAGGAAGGCCGGGGAGGTCGGCAACCTTGGCGACGGGATCGTGTCGGCCATTTTAGCTGTAGTGGTCCCACGCTCCTTCTCTCTCTGAGCAGTTTTAGCAGCCGCGGCCATACCGCTGACCACTTTGCACCCGCAATTCCAGCCGCAAGTTGGTAGTACAGCAGGCGACAGGTATTTCAACTTAGTTTCAGCTCTCAGAACGGCATTAAAGTCCCGGTTTGGGCCCAAGGAGACCGGAGCGCAAGCAGGGAACGTCTGCTGCCCTCACCGCATCACGTGACCTCCCCAACTGTTGCCTTCTTAATGGATGCCTTCTGTGATTTACTTCGGTTGACAGTGCAGTCAGTGGCTGCAGTAACCATCGCCCACCGTTGGCTGTGGCTCTGCTACTGGAATGCAGCTCCGACCTCCAAGGCTCGTCTGATAAAGCTTCCTTTTAAGGGTCAGCTTCTTTTTGGGGAAGATCTGGAGAAGCTGGTGAAACACTTAGGGGGCATCAACTGCAGAGCCTCCCCGAAGATAGGCCCAAGTGCAGCACATCTTCCAGGTCTTACGTTAAGGCTCGTTTTCGTGACTTCTGGAGGTATTGGCCCAGAAGGCCCTCCTCCTCTGCCTCAGCCAAATCCGGGGGCTAAACCACAGTCCTTTCAAGGCTTCAGGCGTTCCCAAGACAACTATTCCTTTTCCAACAAGTTTTCTGGAGTGGGCTGGCCCTCCCATTGATGGGCTCCAGGCTCCTTCTGGATGTCAGGGGGTGGCTGAGTCTTTTTTTTCCCGAGAGTGAACCCAGATCACCTCAGATAGCTGGGTTCTTTAGGTCGTGTGTCAAGGCTACGCAGATTGTTCTGAGCCTGTCCAAGATGCCTTCTTCATATCCCCTTGTGGCTCTGTCCCCAAGAGAGCCACGGTCCAGTCAACTCTTCAGCGGCTTTTGCAGCTAAGAGCGATTTGTCATGTGCCTCCATCCGAGAGAGGCTCTGGCCATTACGCCATCTATTTTGTTGTCCTCAAAAAAGACTGATCCTTCTGGCCCATTCTTGACTTCAAGGGCATCAAGCGTTTCATTTGCATACCAAGCGTTTCATTTGCATACCTTCACATTCCGATCAAGGAGAAGTATCTGCGGTCCTCGGTTATCACTATCTGTTCTGGGCCCTACCATTTTGGCCTAGCCACGGCACCTCATACCATTTCCAAGGTCATGGTGACTGTGGCTGCATCATCAGGGAATTCTGGTGCATCCTTTCCTGAACAACTGGTTGATCAGGGCTAAGTCCTTCGTGGAGGCTCTTGCAGCTGTTTCCCGGGTGGTGCAGTTCTCAAACATCTCAGCTGGGTGGTAAATCATGCGGTTTCAAAAACTGGGCAAGCAGGTTCCAGCCTTCCAGTGCCTGGGGGCTACAAGAGCGTGGGATTATCTGCAAGTCCTCAGTACCATGGCAGCTACCCTGGGCCTGAGCACATATGTGCCCACTGCAGTGCTCTCTATTATTCTGCCGGTCTCCTTGCATTCAGGAGTAGATGTCCATCTACCACTTCCACCGCAGTTTACAGTGGTGGCTGTATTTGGAACACCTGATGAAAGAAACTCCTGGAAGTTCCTTACTGGATTCTGTTAACAAATGATGCCAGTCTCTCAGGCTGGGAAGCTCACTGCCTCGGCCAGACAGCACAAGGGACATGGTCGCTCAGGGAGGCCAGTTGGACCATCAACTGCCTGGAGGCTCGCACAGTGCGGCTGGCTCTATAGCATTTTCAACACCTGCTCTGCAATCAGGCAGTCAGTATACTGTCTGACAATGCGACAACTGTGCCCTATCTCAACAGACAAGGTGGCACCAAGTGTCTAGGAGTAGCGCTGGAAATGAGTCTGCTCTTCCCCTGGGTGGAATCTCATCTGCAGGCCCTGTTGGCGCAGCACAATGCGGGACTGGATACGTGCAGGCAGATTTCCTCAGTTGCCTTATGCATTAGACCCTGCCAAATGGGAACTTGCTCCAGAGGTGTTCAAACGCATCGCCCAAAGGTGGGGACATCAGATGCTGGACCTGATGGCCACATCTGCCAGTACCAAAGTGATGCTCTTCTTCAGTCAATGGAAAGAGTTGACCTCACAGGATATAGATTCCCTGATGCAACCTTGGCTTCAGCACAGCCTCTTTATATCAGGAAGATGTATTACAACTATTAGATAAACTGAAGAGTAGCAAATCACCTGGGCCGGATGGTATAATACATCCAAGGGTATTGAAAGAACTGAAATATGAGATTGCAGACCTGCTATTAGGAATCTGTGATCTATCATTAAAATCATCTGTAATACCTGAAGATTGGAAGATCGCCAATGTAATGCCAATTTTTAAAAAGGGTTCCAGGGATGATCTGAGAAACTACAGACTAGTGAGCCTGGCGTCAGTACCGGGAAAAATGGTAGAAACCATCATAAAGAACAGCATAGTCATGGCCTAATGGGAGACAGCCAACATGGCTTTAGACAAGGAAGATCTTGTCTTACTAATCTGTTATTTTTTTTGAAGGTGTGAATAAACAGGTGGACAAAGGTGAGTCGGTTGATATAGAGTATCTGGACTTTCAGAAAGCTCTTGACAAGGTCCCTCATCAGAGACTTTTGGCAAAACTAAAGAGTCATGGTATAGGAGGCAGTGTACTATTGTGGATCAGGAACTGGTTAAAAGATAGAAAGCAGAGGGTAGGGCTAAATGGTCAGTTTTCCCAATGGAGAAAGGTGAATAGTGGTGTAACCCAGGGATCTGTGCTGGGTCCGCTGCTTTTTGACATATTCATAAATGACCTGGAAAAGGGAATAATGAGTGAGGTTATCAAATTTGCAGATGACACAAAACTATTTAAAGTTGTTGAAACCCAAGAGGATTGTGGAAAACTGCAAGAGGATCTTGATAAATTGAAAGACTGGGCATCCAAATGGCAGATGAAATTTATTGTGGACAAGTGCAAAGTTATGCACCTAGGGAAGAACAACCCAAACTATGGTTACATGATGCAAGGTTCCACATTAGGAACCACCACCCAGGAAAAAGATTTAGGCGTCATTGTGGTTAACTTGTTAAAACCCTCGGCCCAGTGTGCAGCGGCGGCCAAGAGAGCAAATAGAATGCTAGGTATCATAAGGAAAGGAATGGAAAATAAAACAAAAGATATTATAATGCCTCTATATCGTTCCATGGTGAGACCGCACCTTGAATATTGTGTGCAGTTCTGGTCGCCGTATCTTCAAAAGGATATAGCGTTATTAGAAAAGGTTCAGAGAAGAGCCACCAAAATGGTAAAGGGGATGGAAGGATACTCCTATGAAGAAAGGCTAAAAAGGTTAGGGCTTTTTAACCTGGAAAAGAGACGGCTGAGGGGAGATATGATAGAAGTCTATAAATTAATGAACGGAGTGGAACGGGTAAACGTAGATCGATTGTTTACCTTATCAGAATATAGAAAGACTAGGGGACATGCAATGAAGCTACAGGGTAAACTATTTAAGACTAATAAAAGAAAATATTTATCTCCAGGAACAAGCAGGAATGAGTCTTCACATATGGGTATTGACGGAGCCTGCGCGGGAACGCTCCCCAGCGTCCAGTAAGAAAGCTTTTGGGAGCATCCCACAGCGCCTGCGCGCTGCCTTCCCGCCTTTCCCAACTGCCTCTCTCCAGTTCTTCTTTTCCGCGGAGCCAGCAGGTCGTGTTCCTGTCACCGCAGAAGAATTCTTTATTTTTTTCTTTATTTTTCTGTGTCGCGTCTGCCTTCTTCGACATCAGACCGGTACCGCCGGTCTTTTCTTTTCTTTCTTAAAAAAAACAAACAAACCCCTTTCTTTCTTCAACTGTGCATTTTCGGTTTGGGCCTTAGGCCTGAACATATTTTCTCCTCATGGAGAAGCCCGCTTCCGGGTTCAAAAAGTGCACGAAGTGTGGCGGTACTATTTCTGTCACCGACATCCATGACTGGTGTCTAAAATGTTTGGGTCCTGACCATTCCATCACGGATTGTGTGTCCTGTACCATGATGTCTAAAAGAGGTCGGCAGAACCGAGCAGCCAAGCTCAGTACCCTGTTTCCCTCTGATGCAGCCTCGGTGGCATCGACGTCTTCCAGGGCTTCTTCTTCTTCCTCCCATGGATCTCAGGTAACCAAACATAAATCTAGCCGGTCCTCGAAGGGCAAATCTCCCTCTAAGCATCAAGATGCCTCTGGGCTTGTCCTCGAGGATTCCGCACCGGCAAAATTACCCCGGCGGGAAGTTCCGGCTTCCAAAGCATTGTCTATCGGGTCACAGGTTGACATCGATGGCTCGGCCTCGACCGATCACCTGTTGCCGTGTTATGGGGTACCGGTGGCCTCCACTGATACCGACATCCAGACTCTGGTGGCGTCGATGGATCAGAAGATTCTGTCCATGCAGCGCACCCTAACGGCGTTTATGCAGGCTTCAACGCCTTCGGTACCGCAACACTCCGTTGCCGGTACCGACTCCGGCACCGGCATCGTTCCCGGTGCCGGTACCGATTGCATCGACATCGACTTCAGTGTCGACCGCAACGGTACCCTGTCCTATGATGTCCATCGGTACCGAACCGGTACCGCTTACTCCCGATGTCGATCCCACTCGGTATGCGTATCGGGCTTTACAGGAGCATCCAGACAGGCGATACTTCGATTCCTCCGAAGACTCTGATGAGTCTGAGGTTTCTGTCGATGCACCGGTACTTTTTCCTCAGGAGTCTGATTCTCCAAAACGAAGAATGTCTCTTCCAGAAGACTTGTCTTTTCAGGACTTCATTAGGGAAGTGGCTAGGGGCCTCTCCATTACAGTGGCCCCTGAGTCAGAGCCTAGAGCCAAGCAACTAGATATTTTGCAATATCCTAAGGCTCCTAAAGAAGCAGCTACTTTACCTATTCATGAGATTCTCTGTGATCTCATGTTGAGCATGTGGGAGACTCCTCTTACCACCTCTCCTCATTCTCGTAGATTAGACACCATGTACTGTGTCCCTCCTTGTCCTGGCTTTCATAAGTCTCAGCTTCCTCACCACTCTATTGTGGTAGAGTCTGCCATGAGGAAAATAAAGAATGCAAAGAGACACTCATCTAATCCCCCAGGACGTGAATGCAGGACCCTTGATGCTTTTGGCCGAAGGGTTTTCCAAGCTAATATGCTTGCTGCCAGAATCAACTCCTATAGTCTCTATATGGGGATGTTTCTAAAAGAAGTCACAGATCATCTGCAGACTTTAGCCCCTTTTATTTCAGAAGATAAAAGGCAGGAATTTCTCACTTGGCTTAAACATGCCCAAGATGTTTCCAAATTTTCCAACCGTGCAGCCTTTGACTCTTTTGAGTGTGTAAGCAGAGCCTCGGCTATTGCCATAGGTGCACGCAGAATTGCTTGGTTACAAGCCTCTGATTTGGAACTTTGGGTCCAAGATGAACTGGGAAATCTTCCTTGTACAGGTGAAAACCTTTTTGGCAGGGATTGGAAAGTAAAGGCCACTCAGATGGATGCTGAGAACTCTGCTTTGGATCGACTTTCAAAGTCTACCTCTGCTTCTGCTAAGAAAAGGTTGTTCAAAAAGACAACTTTTTCTAAAAAGGGAAGATACTATCCTGCTTATGGTCAGCAGGCATCTTCTGCAGGTCGTTTTGCTGCAAAGCGTCAGCAACCACCAAAACAGGCCAAGTCAAAGGCTGCCAGGCCTCCCACGGCTCAGCAGCCTCAGCCTCCTCAGGGCCTTTGACTTGCAACTAGAGAACTTAGCCTTTCTGGCTCTGGAAGAACCAGAGCCCCTCACCATTCCAGGAAGGTTGGCTTACTTTGCTCCCAGATGGGAGCAAATTACAGCAGAGCAATGGACCCTCTCCATTGTAAGGGAAGGGTACAAGCTCCATTTCTTAAACCTTCCTCCCCACACAACATCTCTCCTCAACCTTCTGGGTCAGGAGATTGCTACCCTTCTTGCCCAAAGGGCAATAGAAGAAGTACCCCTTCTTCAACAGGGCTCAGGGTTCTACTCCCCTTATTTTCTTATTCCAAAGAAAACAGGGGGCTACAGACCCATATTAGATCTCAGAGAATTGAACAAGTTTCTATTCAAAGAGAAATTCAAGATGATTTCTCTCGGTACTCTGCTGCCATACCTTCAGAGTCAGGACTGGCTTTGTTCTCTAGATCTCAAGGATGCGTACACCCATGTCCTCATCCATCCAACACACAGAAAGTTCCATCGGTTCCTTATTCAAGGAAAGCACTACCAATACAGGGTGCTTCCTTTCGGTCTGGCCTCTGCACCAAGGGTGTTCACGAAATGCATGGCAGTAGTAGCTGCATTTCTACGCACTCTAGGAATATTCGTTTTCCCATATCTGGACGACTGGCTCATTCAAGCTCCATCCCAGTCAGAGGCCCAGATTTCTCTAACCTGCACAATGCGTGTCCTTCAGTATTTGGGACTGGTAATAAACATCCCAAAATCCCATCTCACCCCCCTACTCAGTCTCTGGAGTTTATAGGGGCCTTGCTGGATACCACAACTGCAAGGGCCTATCTTCCTCAGGCCCGTTGCCTACGCTTGGTGCAGTTAGCCTCCCAGATACAGTTAAAGTCCCATTTAACTGCTCGAGAGATGTTACAACTATTAGGCCACATGGCATCCATCGTGTATGTGGTTCCATATGCTCGCCTTCACATGAGGGCAACTCAATGGACTTTGTCCACCCAATGGACTCAGGCATCAGGTTGCTATTTTGGTCTCTCCAGTGGTGGAAGTCCCCTCCAAATCTGTTGCTGGGGTCCCCTTTTCAGCAGTCGCTACCCCAAGCAACTCTGACAACAGATGCTTCTCCAATGGGTTGGGGAGCTCATCTGCAAGATCTCTCCACCCAGGGCATCTGGTCTCCACAGGAGACTTCTCTGCATATCAATCTCTTGGAACTCAGAGCAATATTCTTAGCTCTCAGAGTGTTCCATTCCCTGCTCTGCTACAGGACAGTCCTCATCCATACGGACAAACAAGTAGCCATGTTCTATGTAAACAAGCAGGGCGGGACTGGCTCTCTGTCGCTTTGCAACAAAGCTTTGCGACTGTGGGCCTTCGCCAGAGAGCATCACATCCATCTTCTGATAGTATATCTTCCAGGCGTTCAAAACTCTTGGGCGGACAGACTCAGTCGAGTTCTGCTTCCACACGAGTGGTCCCTCCACATGGACCAGGTAGCCAGGATTTTTCAAATTTGGGGAACCCCGGACATAGACCTCTTTGCAAGTCCGTGGAATGCCAATCTTCCCCGGTTCTGTTCCAGAATTCCGTGTCAGGGAGTTCAGGCCAAGGATGCCTTCCTCCTTCACTGGGGTTAAGACTTCCTTTATGCCTTTCCACCAATTCCCCTAATTCCCAAGACACTATTCAAGCTTCAGAGAAATCAAGGGACTATGATCCTCATAGCACTACATTGGCCACGCCAAGTGTGGTACCCTCTACTTCTGCATCTCTCTCAAGCTCCTTCCCTGGACTTGGGCTCTGCACCAGACCTTCTGTCCCAGGAAGAGGGAATTTTGTGGCACCCAAACCCCCAGTCACTCCTTCTCAGGGCTTGGTTGCTGAGGGCCTAGACCTTCAAGATTTTCATCTCTCTCAGCAAGTCAGAGATGTTATTCATTCCTCTAGAAAGCCTTCTACTAGACGTTCCTATGCTTTCAAATGGAAACGATTTACCATTTGGTGTTCAGGGAAAGGTCTAAACCCTCTTGCAATACCTCTGAATTCTCTACTAGAGTATCTCCTGCATCTATCCCATGCAGGTCTGAAAACGAATTCAGTAAGGGTCCATTTGAGTGCTATTGCATCGTCCCTCAAGCCTCTCAATGGACAACCTATTTCCTCGCATCCTCTTATAGGAAGATTCATGAGAGGCCTTCTTTTAACTAAACCTCCCATTAGACCACCTCCAGTGGCATGGGATTTAAACCTGGTTCTTGGCCAGCTTATGAAGCCACCCTTTGAACCTTTAGCCACCACCTCGTGAAATTCCTTTCTTGGAAAGTTATTTTTCTCATTGCAGTCACCTCAGCACGCCGCATCAGTGAGTTGCAAGCTTTGGTGGCTAATCCTCCTTATACAAGGTTCCATCATGATAAGGTAGTCCTCAGGACCAATCCACACTTTATGCCTAAAGTGGTCTCACCTTTTCATCTGAACCAAGAGGTATATTTATCTGTCTTTTTTCCAGGACCTCATGCATCAAATGCAGAGAGGAATCTTCATACCTTGGATTGTAAGAGAGCTCTCGCTTTTTACTTACAAAGAACACAGCAACATAGAAAGTCTTCTCAACTCTTTGTTGCTTTTGATCCTTCTCATTTAGGACTTCCAGTCTCTAAGAGAACACTGTCCAACTGGATTGCTCAGTGTATTTCTTTCGCCTACCAGAGTAGGAACATTTCTTTGGAGGGCCATGTCACAGCTCACAATGTGAGAGCCATGGCAGCCTCAGTGGCTCATCTAAACTCTGTGTCCATCGACCAAATCTGTCGAGCGGCCACCTGGGCCTCGGTTCATACCTTCACAGCCCATTACTGTTTGGAGAAGGACTCCCACCGGGATGCCTCGTTTGGTCAGGCTGTTCTCAAACACCTGTTCCATTCCTAATGAACTCCTACCCACCTATCATGGTCGGATGCCAGGGATCCATGGGGGGAGGTAGAGTCCTTTTCAAGGACACACAACCTGGGGTTTCTCCCTGGCATCTGCAGCTAGGGAGTCCCCATATGTGAAGACTCATTCCTCCTTGTTCCTGGAGATAGCACAATTACTTACCCTGTAACAGGTGATCTCTGGGAACAGCAGGAATAAGTCTTCACAACCCACCCACCTCCCCTAGGAGTTGTATCTCTCTATCTAGCTTTCCTTTCCACTCTCTCTCTCTTTGTCTCAGCTTTAAAACTCGAACTGGAGAGAGGCGGTTGGGAAAGGCAGGAAGGCAGTGCGCAGGCGCTGTGGGATGCTCCGAAAAGCTTTCTTACTGGACGCTGGGGAGCGTTCCCGCGCAGGCTCCGTCGGTACTGACGATACCCATATGTGAAGACTTATTCCTGCTGTTCCCAGAGATCACCTGTTACAGGTAAGTAACTGTGCTTTTCGCTCAACGTGTAATCAAACTCTGGAATTTGTTACCGGAGGATGTAGTAAAGGCTGTTAGTGTAGCTGGGTTTAAAAAAGGTTTGGACAAGTTCCTGGAGGAAAGGTCCACAAACCATTATTAAGAAGGGACCCAGGATATCAGTGCTTGACCCAGTACAAGCATTGTGGAACCTGTGTCTTTTGGGGAAACTGCTAGGTATCTCTGTCTTTTGAGGAAACAGGATACTGGGCTTGATGGACCTTGGTCTGACCCAGTATGGCATATCTTATGTTCTTATATTCTTATCTTCCCTCTGTGGGCCATGATTGGCCGTGTTCGCCGCCACATAGAGAAACATCAGGGTTGGGTGATCCTGGTGGCTCTAGACTGGCTGTGTCGCTCGTGGTATGCCGATCTCGTGAGACTGAGGTTGGCGACGCAGGGGTCTGTTGAGACAAGGGCTGATCATCATGGATGACTCCACTCCTTACTCGCTTATGGCTTGGCTTTTGAGTGGTGTTTACTGATTCGCAAGGGTTGCTCTGAATCAGTGGTGGCCACCTTACTTAAAGCACACCGTCCTTCCATGTCTTGCGCTTATGCCTGTGTTTGGAGCATTTTTGAGTCCTGGTGTACTTGGCGCTCCCTTTCCCCATGGAGGGCTGAGATCCCGCACATTCTCTCTCTTCTCCAGTCCGTTTTTGAAAAGGACCTTGCCTGTAACTCTTTGAAGGTACAAGTGCCACCGCTCACTTGTTTTCATGGACTTCTCAAGGGGCGTTCCTTGGCCTTCCATGTGGATGACACTCTATTCTTGTGGGCGTATGGACTTTATGACCGCTGTTTAGGCTGGTAGTCTCATCATGGGACCTCTCCGTGGTTTTCTGAGCTCTTTGTCAAGCACCCTTTGAGCCCTTGTGAAAAGCCACGTTAAAAGATCTCACTCTTAAGACAATTTTCCTTGAAGCTATTACTTCGGCTCATCGGCTCTCGGGGCTCCAGGACCCCTTTCTGTCTTTCTTTTCAGAAGGAGTGACCTTGCAGACAGTTCCATCCTTTTTGCCCAAGGTCCTCACTGACTTTCATGTGAACCAGGCTGTCATGCTTCCTGCATTTCCAGATGAGCAGGGCATGGGACATGATAACGATCTTTGTTTCTTGGATGTCAGCAAAGTGTTGCGGTGGTATCTTAAGGTTACTAATCCATTCCGCCTCTCTGATTATCTGTTTGTTTTGATTTCAGGGCCCCATAAAAGAGGGGCTGCCACAAAATCTGATTGCTTGCTGGATCAAGCAGGTCATTGAATCGACCTATATTCTACAGGGTAAGCCCGTCCCAGAGGGGATTTAGGCTCATTCACTCAAGCACAGGTGGCCTCGTGGGCAGAACGCTGCCAGATTTCACCACTAGATATTTGCCATGCAGCGACCTGGTGGTCTTTTTCCGTCATTATCGCTTAGATTTCCAAGTCAGGGAAGCAGTTCGTTTTGGGGCCTCTGTGTTGGCAGAAGCTGTTTCTTCCTGCCCAAGGGTAGTGTAGCTTTGGTACATCCCACTTGTCTGGACTGGTCCAGCAGGATGAGTTGGAAGGTAAAATGTCACTTATTGTTAATTTCCTTTCCTGGAATCCTGCTGGACCAATTCAGGACCCACCCTTCTTGCTTTCTGCTGTAGCCTTTGCTGGATCGTCGGTAGCAGCTTATTTTGACACTCAGTACACATCTTATTCACATGTCGGACATAGTTTGGCTGCAATTAGCCGCCTTTTGTTCATTTTAACTATATGATGCCTGCAGATCCATCTCATTCATTTTTACCTGGTCTGCTTAGTAGTGTCCTTTGGTTGCCCAGGAGTTTGAAGTCCTTCGGCTTTGCCAGTGGTATACTGAAGCTGACCCCTAGGGGCCCTGAGTTTACTCCCAGAAGGGAGTGGCTGAAACTTCTGAGGTGTTTTTTTTTTCCTGCCTCCATCATCTGCTGGCAGGGGATATAACCCCCTTGCCTGGAGTCATCTAGCAGGATTCCTGGAAAGGAAATTAATGGTAAGTGAGCTTTCACCATAATTTGTTGACTAAAGAAATCATTTTAATGCATTTAGTCCCTGTCCTGCTGAATTTCCTATTCTTCTTGGTCCTTGACTGACCACTGTCAAGCTGTCAATGATGTGGATTGGCCGCTGTTGGATGTGAGATGCTAGGCTAACCGAGTTCTAGTCTAGCATGGCACCACTTATGTTCTTGAAAGCCATTCTTTTTATAGGTCAGGAGGCAATAACTGAACTCAAATTCATTGTTATTGTTACATTTTCTTGAAGAATTAGCCCACACACCAGAAACATATAGTCATAACTTCTACTTAAGCTCACCTGGATGATATTAATCAAGAGATGATGTTGATGGTCATTATTGTGTTGAAACGGACCTCTAATCATGTTTTCCTTTTCATTCTCCTTTAAAAGCATCAGAATTTTGAAGAGCAGATGCAGGGTATGAAGACACAACTAATCCAGCTGAGTAGTTTGCTACGTTTGCTGGACAGTGGGTTTTGCAGCTATCTTGGTATGTCTTATATGAAATGCTTTTGTGCTTGAAAAATGTTCTTGCATACACAATAGAACGAAACCTTTTCCTTCTGAAATCACTCAACTGTTTAGAAAAGGTGAAATGTTATCATGCTTTTTCCTTTTATGTCAGCTATACTAATTTTGCATCCACTGTTAAATCTGTAACCTGTATTGTGCTTTACCTTCATGGTACAGCAGCCATAAATAAGATAACAGCTGGTAATCATAGCTGCTAAAATCTTGGAATAGGTTCTGCTTGTAATTATGGGTTTTATGACTAAGGAAATATTAATTGTAGTAGTGTATTTTTGCTGATAAAGGAAGTTTAACTTTCACAAGGGCTGTGATTATTTTTCTTAGAATCTCAAGACTCTGGATACCTTTACTTTTGCTTCCGATGGCTTTTGATCAGGTTTAAAAGAGAGTTTAATTTTCAAGATATTCTTCGAATATGGGAGGTAAGAACAGCATAAGTGTGTGTGTATGTATTTTGCCTTCGTTGTTTAGGGACTTTGCAAGCATTCCTCAGGCTGAGCTTGGGGCTGAAAGGATGGGAGAAGAACAGATGATGATGTTTTAAAATAAAGTTAGGAAAATCTTCAAAACAGCTTATTTAGCCAGCATTAAACACCTTTACTCCCTCCCCAAAAAAGGAGTAGCATCTACCAATACTGCAAGTCTAACAACAACATTGGTGGTTGTTATAGCACTATATTTTTGTTTTTTAAAATAATTTATTGCTGAAAGGAATACAGTAATAACAAAACTAATACATCATAATCATATATCGCTATGGAGGTCAGTGACATAATTTCCCCCACAGCACAGAATTTTAGGATTGCAAGCTCCAGCCCTCCCAACCCACTTCTCAATCCCTTCCTACCTAATATTAACAATAGCACTTTATTTTTAGGTGTGTTTCGCATAAGTGATAATGCCTATTGCAGAGGGTTCATTCAGGTTTTTTGTCGACAGGTTTATCTGTCCATATGTATCAGTTTTCACAATCACAAGCATATGCAAACAGATGTCTATGTCCCGTCCCTCCTCACTTGAAGTGGTGCTGTTTGACAACTTTTACCAGCAGGGACTCCATCCCTCCTGGCAGAAGACGCGCGCGAGGCAATTCAAGCGAAGATGGGAGCTGCTGGCAGCAGGGACCCCATCCCTTGCTGCCGGAAAAAGTGCTGCATATCACAGCCTAGACGATAGCTGCCTGCAGAATAAGAGGGAGAGAAGGTTAGAGAGGAAAGAACAGGTAAATGTGTGAGGGGAGCAGGGATGAGCAGAGGGGGTGACCTGAGGGGAGAGGAATGAAGGGCAGGGGTTGAGAGTGCAAGAGGAAAGGGAGAAAGGAGAGAATATGGGAAGGGGAATGAGGTGAAGTGGGATAGATGCTGAAGTAGGGAGCACAGGGAAAAATACATAGGCCGTAAGGGACCAGAATGTCTATATGCCAAGAGACATACCCCTGCCCTCACTCCATATAGACACACAGACATACATACAACCCATCTACACACCACATAAGGCGCATGCCCATACGATCCAGTGCATGCTATGTATATGCATATGTATGCACTCCCCATACCACACCGCATGCATGCGTACACCCACATACCCCCCATCCCTACCTCCATACCACATACCCCCCATCCCTACCTCCATACCACATACATTTACATGCCCCTGCACACACACATCTCTACCCAATACCACATGCATTGCCATGCCCCTACACACACACACCCCTGCCCCATACCGCATACATTGCATGCCCCTACCCCATACCACATGCATGCGCATGCCCCTACACACACACATCCCTGCCCTATACCACATACATTGCATGCCCCCACACACACATATCCCTGCCCCATACCACATACATTGCATGCCCCTATCCCCAAACATACCCCCTACCCCCTACCCCATACCACATGCATGCGCATGCCCCTACACACACACACCCCTACCCCATACGGCATACATTGCATGCCCCTACCTCCACACACACACACCCACACACCCCTACCCCATACCACATGCATGCACATGCCCCTACCTCCACACACACACACCCACACACCCCTACCCCATACCACATGCATGCACATGCCCCTACACACACACACACCCGTCCCATACCACATACATCGCATGCCCCTACCCCCACACACACCCTTGCCCCATACCGCATGTATGCGCATGCCCCTACACACACACACCCCTGTCCCATACCACATACATTTGCATGCCCCTACCCCCCCACATACACCCCTACCCCATACCACATGCATGTGCATGCCCCTACACACACACACACCGTACCCCATACCACATGCATGCGCATGCCCCTACACACACTGTACCCCATACCACATGCATGCGCATGCCCCTACACACACACACACACACACACACACCGGACCCCCTACCACATGCATGCGCATGCCCCTACACACACACACACACCGTACCCCATCCCTCATGCTTGCGCATGCCCCTCCTCAACCCCACCGTACCCCATACCACATGCATGCGCATGCCCCTACACACATACACACACCCCTACCCCCATACACACACCCCTACCCCATACCGCATGCATGCGTATGCCCCTACACACACACACACCTGCCCCATATCACATGCATGCACATGCCCCTACACACCCCTACACACCCCCCGCCCCATACCACATGCATGCGCATGCCCCTACACACACACCTGCCCCATACCGCATGCATGCGCATGCCCCTACACACACACTCCCATGCCCCATACCGCATGCATGCGCATGCCCCTACACACACAGACCCCTGCCCCTACACTGCATGCATGTGCATGCCCCTACACACACACAGACCCCTGCCCCTACACATGCACACATCCCTACCCCATACCACATGCATGCGCATGCCCCTACACATGCACACATCCCTACCCCATACCACATGCATGCGCATGCCCCTACCCCTGCACACATCCCTACCCCATACCGCATGCATGCGCATGCCCCTACACACACAGACCCCTGCCCCTACACACACAGACCCCTGCCCCTACACATGCACACATCCCTACCCCATACCGCATGCATGCGCATGCCCCTACACATGCACACATCCCTACCCCATACCGCATGCATGCGCATGCCCCTACCCCTGCATACATCCCTACCCCATACCGCATGCATGCGCATGCCCCTACACACACACACACACACACACACCCCTACCCCTACCCCATACCGCATGCATGCGCATGCCACTACACACATATCCCTACCCATACCACATGCATGCGCATGCCCCTACACACATATCCCTACCCATACCACATGAATGCTCATGCCCACACAGACACACCCCTACTTCTCCATACCACCACTTTTTTGGGGGGTTTTCTTTTCTTTATTTTTTGGCATGCAAGGTTTTCTCTCACGTCCGTCCCCCCCCGTTTGGTGAGGACCTTAGCGTCTTTTGACTTGGCAGAAGCCGTCTTCCCGACCATGTCAAAGCCGCTCAGTGGTTTTAAGAAGTGCACCTGGTGTGGTTATACCATCTTTATGATGGATCGCCACAACTGGTGCCTTAAATGCCTCGGGCCTGATCACTAGCCCTCAAACTGTTTTCTTTGTTTACAGATGCCGCACATAGGGCTGAAGCACTGGGAACAGCAGCGGGAATCACTATTTCGTTCTGAGGCATTGACCCTCACCTTGACCTCGATGGTCCCCACCATCTTTGCGTGGGGGCTGGGCTCACTCGGAGCCGTGAGGTTGCAAGGCACCGTAATGGTAGCTCTTCAAAGAGGAGCCAGTGATGGCTCCGCCATTGGCAGGTGCCTCACCTGCAGAGGTGCAGCCCATTTTGGAGACACTTGCCATCTCGGGCAGTTTCTGTGAATGCTCTTGCTCTCACTCTATACCGTGGGTATCTCTACTGAGCCCATCAGGGTTGAGGGTTCCCTCGACTCTGCCCAAGCACCATCTTCGGGGGCGTCGTTCAGGGAGGTACTTCTCCAGCACAGACACGGAATGGGAGACCGATGAGGAATCGCTGGAGATGGTCTGACACCATGACTTCCCTCTGACCCCTCGCCTCCACCTTGAGCGCAGGAGGTCTCCCCCCAAGGACCTCTCCTTCCTCGAGTTCATTCGATACATGGTAAAGGCTCTGCCCTTCACCATAGAGGCAAAGGAGGAGTCTTGAGTGGAGGAACTGGATATCCTCCAGTACCCAACTTCCCCAAAAGAGGCCACCACTGTGCTGGTGCACTCCATTTTTGAAAGGCTTCCCTTTCTAATGTGGGAGACGCCGCTTACGGTACCAATGGCCAGCAGGCACCTCAACTCCTACTGGGTGCGCAGCAGTCTTGGATTTGAAAAAGCACAGCAGCTTCATAACTCCATGGTTATGGAATTGGCCATGCGCCGGATGAAAAGTTCCAAGACACATTCCTCGGTGCCCCCAGGTCAGGAGGCATGCACCATAGACTGCTTTGGCAGAAAGTGCTATCAGGACTCGATGCTTGTGGCCAGAATCCAGGCATACCAATGGTACATGGACATGTGCCTGCGGGACCTAGCAGGGGAGATGGCCAGGTTCTCCATGGGTCTTTTTTGAGTACATCTCAAGCGCTTCAGGAGCCTCATGGGGAAAACTAAAGGTGTGCTCTAAATACATTACCAGGGCCACCTAAGATAGCTTTGAGTTCATGGCCAGGGTTGCTGTGGTGGGCATCGGTGCCCTCTGACTGGCATGGCTGCAGTCTTGTGACCTGGATCAATGGGTTCAGGACAAGTTGGCTGATGTCCCTTGCCAAGGGGAGAATCTCTGAGGTAAACCTATGTCGGAGAGAGAAGGCTGCTGAGTTGGAGACACAGCAACTCACCATGCCCTTCCTTTTGAGGAAGACCGCTGACCCCACTCGAAAGAAGACCTTGGGTAAAAAGTCTTTTTACCCAAAGAAGAGTACTATGATACGTAAACACTGTACCATTCATACTAACAACCCCAACAGGGGCAACAACCTAAGAATCGGGACCAGATGCAGTACCACAAGCCTCCTAAGCCCCAGCCAGCACCGCAGTCACATCCTGGTGGGGGATTTTGACTCCTGCATGAGAATCATGGCCCTTCTTCCCTTCCTGGATGCCATTCCATCTCAGGTGAGGCGGCAGCTGGTATACTTTGCCCACAGGCAAAACCCACAGGCATAACCTCTGAAACCTGGGCTCCACAGGTGGTCCGCGAGGGATATGGACTGCATTTTCAATAGCCTCCTCCCATCTTCTTTCCAGGTGAGTACCCTCTCCAGCAGCACCATCGTGTGCTTCTCCAACAGGGGATCCAGGCCCTCTTAGCAGATTGGGCTGTGGAACTCGTCGGCTACAGACCCATTCTGGATCTCCACACTTTCAGTCTCTTGGAAAAGGAGTTCAAGATGGTCTCCCTTGGAACATTGCTGCCCTATCTCCACCTGGAAGATTGGCTGTGCTCCTTTGATCTCAAAGATGCCTACGCACACATTCTAATTCATCCCATGCACCATCAGTACCTCTGCTTCCTGCTCAGCAGACAGCATTATCAGTACAGGGTTCTACCCTTCAGCCTTTTCTCTGCGCCACAGGTCGTCACAAAATGCTTCTTTGTCTTCCTCTACCTGGACGACTGGCTCATCAGGAGCGCCACGCTGGAAGAGGTTCGGCAGTCTGTCATTCAATAATCCCTCTCCTGGTGACAGGACCAACAGCACCTGCTTGCAGGTCCTGCTGCATCAGAAAGTGCTGATGATGGATGATGGGCTGGGGTGCATACTTGGATGGCCTCTGCACACAGGGTCTGTGGATGCCGGTGGACAGCCTCCATCAAAGCAATTTCCTCAAGCTCCCTTACCATTGCCAATGCCCTGTGAGGGTTCTGGCAACAGCTGTCTAATCAGGTCATCCTTATACAAATGGACAACCAGGTAGCCATGTTCTCTACATCAACAAACAAGACGGCACGGGTTCATATTTCCTCTGCTGGGAAGCAGTTTGTCTCTGGAAGTTTGCCTCCATGCACAACATGCTCCTCCAGGCGATTTAGCTACCAGGGGAGCCCAGTGTGTTGGTGCAGAGTTCTCCAACTGCACGAGTGGTCTCTCAACACCCGGGTAACCGATCGCATCTTTCAGATGTGGGGCACTTCACCCATGGTCCTTTTTGCCACTCCTCCTAATGCCAAGCTGCCACAGTTTTGCTCCAGGGTCCCCTGCAGCAATTGGATAGCCTCTGGTGCCTTCCTTCGGGATTGGAGTGACTGCTTTCTCTATGCTTACCCGCCAACTCCATTAGTGGCCAAGACCCTCTTCAAACTGCAGGTGAGCAAAGCCACCATGATGCTCATAGTGCTGCATTGGCCCAGACAGCTCTGGTTTCTTCTGCTGTTTCAACTCTCCCGGAGGCCGCCGATTCCTCTTGGCTATGTCCCAGATCTGCTAACTCAGGAGGAGGAGAGACCTTACTCCATCCCAACCTCAAATCCCTATCACTCACGCCTTAGCTGCTGAGTGGATAGCTCTTACAAACTTCAGCTTACCGACAGATGTCAAAGAAATTCTTCTTGCCTCTCGCAAGGAATCCACCAGACGCACCTAAGCTTTTAAGTGGCACATATTTTCACTCTGGTGTACAGACAGGGCTTTAGACCCCTTTTGCTCTGTGACCATCTCTCTAACTCTGGATTGAAATCTAACTCTGTCGCGTGCACCTCCCTGCTCTGGCAGCTTACCACTATCCAGTAACTGGTAAGCCTTTTTCCGCCCATCCTCTCATAAGACGGTTCATGAGAGGTCTTTTATTATCACGTCCGCCAATCTGGCTGCCACCGGTTGTGTGGGACCTGAATGTTGTCCTTGGCTAGCTGCTCACTCCAGCCTTTGAGCCGCTCGCCTCCTGCCCTCTCAAATTTCTTACTTGGAAGGTTATCTTTTTGGTAGTGCTCATTTTTGGCACGCAGAGTCAGTGAGTAAGCACATCCACCATATACCATGTTTCACAAGAATAGAGTGATCCACTACACTCATCCCAATTCTTCCTAAGGTATTTTCTACTTTCACCTCAACCAGTCGATGGTCCTGCCCACCTTTTTTCCCAAGCCTCACGTCAACAGGGCTGAGGCCTCCTTACACACTTTGGATTGTAGGAGAGCACTGGCTTTCTATCTGTAAAACACTTAAGCCCACTGCCACTCCCCCAGCTTTTTGCTGTTTTGACCCCAATCGACTGGGTGTCACTGTCTCCAAATGCATCCTCTCCAAATGCACCCTCTCCATTTGGGTAGTTGACTGCATTTCCTTTGCTTATGCCCAGGCTGAGTTCACTTTGGACCATGTCATAGTGCACAGTGTTCAAGCTATGGCAGCTTTTATAGCTAGCCTCCGTACTCCGGCACCTCTTTAGGAATTGATGTAACTCCTTTCCCCCGACTTTTCTATCCATTCAGGCTACCGTAGAATCGGACTCATGTTGATACCTCTCCTCAGTGCTGACTCTTGGAACTGTTCAATGTTTTTCCGCTGTTCTTCCCGGTTCAGGTTTTCTGGTTGCCCCGTTGCTTGGAAGTCCCATATGTGAGGACTAACTTCCTGCTTGATCCCAGAGAAATCGTAGTTATTTACCTGTAGCAGGTGTTCTCTGGGAATAGCAGGAATCTGTTCATGCTCCCCTCCCTCCTCCCCTTTGAGGAGTTTTCTATTTTTTTAAGTTTTATTAAGCTGTGTCATCATACTGAGGCAAGATGGCTCCTTCAGGTGGGAAGACAAGCACATATGCGTGATCAAACTCCCAAAGGCTTTCTCTGAAAGCTGGTAGCGTTTCCCATGCGGGCTCTGTTGGTGACATCACCCATATGTGAGGACTGATTCCTGCTGTTCCCAATGAACACCTGCTACAGATGAGTAACTGCTTTCTCCATACCACATGCATATGCACGCCACTCACACACCCTACTCCCCTACCACAAGCATGCACATGCACGTACACACACTCCATCCCGATACCACATGCATGCGCATGCACATAAACACACCCCTACCCCATACTACATGCATTTGTGCGCCCCTGCGCACACACCGCTACCCCATACCACATGCATGCATGCACCTCTACCCTATACCGCATGCTTGCGTGTGCCCCAACGTGCACACCCCTACCCCATACCGCATGCATGCACGCTTTCTTAAGCACACACCCCTACCCCATACCGCATGCATGAGCGCGCCCACACAACCCCCACTCCTACCGCATACCACATGCATGAGCATGCCCACACAACCCCCACTCCTACCGCATACCACATGCATGAACATGCCCACACAACTCCCACCCCTTCCTCTATACCGCATGCATGAGCATGCCCACACAACTCCCACCCCTTCCTCTATACCGCATGCATGAGCATGCCCACACAACTCCCACCCCTTCCTCTATACCGCATGCATGCTCATGTATGCAGGAGCGCACCCACACACACATACTTTTAATATAAATTGATGTGTTAAGTTCTTGTTCTGTGTAAAGTTCAAGTTCTCATTCGAGCAAGCACCTCTCTAGATGCCAGCCTATCCCTCTCGCGTACCATGCAGGTGCTACAACACTTGGGATTTGTAATAAATCTTCCAAAGTCCCAACTCGTCCCCTCACAAACTCCAGTGTTTATAGGGGCTCTACTAGACATTCAGCAATCAAGGGCATTTCTGCCCCAACTCCACTGCGCTCAACTCAGTCAGCATCTCAGGCATGCTTTCTTACTTGCCGAGAAATGCTACAGCTTCTGGGCCATATGGCATCAACGGTGCATGTTGTTCCATATGCTCATCTACATATGTGCACAGTGCAATGGACACTGGCATCTCCAGGAACAAGCAGGAATGAGTCTTCACATATGTGTATGTCGGTACCGACGGAGTCTGCGCGGGAACGCTTCCCAGCATCCCATCAAGAGCTTTTGGAAGCATCCCAGCACGCCTGTGTGCTGCCTTCCCGCCTTTCCCAACTGCCTCTCCTCAGTTTTCGTTTTTCCGCGGAGCCGGCAGGACATCCTCCTGTCACCGCAGAAAATTCTTGTTTTTATTTTTTAGTTTTCTTGTGGTCGCGGCTGTCTTCCCGATGCCACCGGTAGCGCCGGTGTTTTCTTTTCTTTTCTTGTAAAATTTTCCTTTTCCACGGGATATTTTTTCTTCATAGTGTCCCACGGTCTCTTAGGCCTTTTAGGCCTCTTCTTTTTCCTTCCTGGAACTGCCAGACACTTTCTCCAAGAAATGTTCAGACTGTGGCGGTACAACTTTATTTTTAGACCCTCGAAGTCGGTGTCTAACCTGCTTGGGTCCTGACAACAGTTTGGTAAGAAGAGGTTTTCAATATCGAGGCTCCCTCGATACACGGTTGCCCTCCAACTTCGGGGCACCGTCCCCTTCTTCTTCCACACAGGATCAGGTAACCCACAAACAGTCTGTTAAGACTAGCCAGTCCTCGAGTGGTAGGTCTCATGCGCAGCATGTAGACGGCTCCGGCCTTGCCCTCGAGGGCCCACTGGCTTCAAAACCCCGGCAGGAGTCTTCGGTCTCCAAAGCCTATAAGGGGTTTCAGGTTGTTCCTGGGGTCCACCCCCCACAAAACATACCTAAGCCGTGTACGGTGGTGGCATCCGCTTCGAGCGGTACCGATACCCCGGCATCGGCACTGGTGTTGGATGAAACACTCCTCACCAGGGATCGTCATCTGGCGTCCTCGGTACCTTCGGGACCGCTGGATACCCTCCAGATTGACTTTCCATTATCGGTACCAACACCGATACTCCAACCGACGTCGGTACCCTGCAGATGTGCATCGATAGCCTCGCTTCCTTCGATGCCGAGTCTGGAATCGATCTCCAGTCTGGAGGACTGGGTACCGACTCGCCTTGGTACCGGCTCTCGACGGTACCGAAGGCTCGGTTCCGATGATTCAGATCCGCAACTCTCGGTTCCCCCGACGCCGATTGAGTTGCCACTGGTTGCCCTTCCTTCACTGGTATCAGACATGGTACCGATGTCCTCATTACCTTAACGGTCGGTGCCTTCCATGCTTCGCTTATCAGGCTCTTTGCCCTCAATGCCGAGTTTGGAATTGATCTCTAGTCTAGAAGACTGGGTACCAATAGATTTTGGTACCGACACCGATCGATACCGGTGCTTCGGTACCGAGGATAGCGGCCGGAGGTTTTTTGTTACCTCGGTACCGATTGAACTGTCACCAATGACTGCTCCGATATCTTTGTCGGGTTCGACTCTGACATCGGTACCGGTATTGGCATCGGTACTGGTACCCACAGTAGCATCGTGGCCAACTTCTGCCATGCTTTTTTCAACAGGATCACTCCTTTCTATACCAAGCTTGGAGTCGATACCTGCCATGGACAGTGTGGTAAGGATGGTGGCTGCTCCTGACAGCCAGTACCAGCAACCATCTTTTAAGCATTTCACACTGCATTCTGCAGGATCTTCTATTCCTATATATTTGGATAACTCTGTGGATGCTCAGGCTAGTTCTTTGGATCTACCCTGCCCAAGGGAGATTCCTGTTTGGGATCCCTCTTTTCAGAGTTTCCCCCTGGATATAGCAAGATCCCTTGCCATTCCTATTCCAGGACATGATCTTGCACAAGGCTCTGTTTCTACAAAAGCAAAGGACAACATAATGCTTCCTTTGCATCATTCCTTGCAGGATCTCCTTCTAGGAATGTGGGAAACACCTTTAAGGGTACCCCCATCCCCCAGGGCAACTGATCTCTTATATCAGGTGCCCCCTCTCCAGGGTTTCAAAAGACTCAACTTCCTCATCATTCCATAGTAGCGGAATCAGCAATGAGGCGGGTAAAGAGTAAGAAAAAGCACTCTTCTTATCCGCCAGGTCGTGAGTCTAAGACACTAGATGCCTTTGGACGTCAAACCTTCCAGATATCTATGCTTTCTGCAAGAATTCTCTCATATATTTTTTATATGAGTCTTTCTCTTGAGGAGGTCACAAAGCAGTTACATCTTTTGACTCCTTTCCTTCCAGATTCTAGGAGTAAAGACTATTCTTCACTGCTTAAGCATATCCAGAATATTTCTTGGTTTCTTTCTCGTGCTTCCCTAGACTCTTTTGAGTCTGTTAGCAGAACTTCTGCTATTGCTATATATCGGCACGACGTAGAGCCTGGCTCCAAGCTTCAGACTTGGACAAATGGGCACAACAACGTCTGGGACATACTCCTTGCACTGGAGAAAATCTTTTCAACAAGGAGTCTTTACGTCAGGTTACTCAGTTATCCACTGATTTACCTGTTCCTAAGGGTTGTTCTACACCTTCTTCTGTCCCACTAGGTAGGAAATCTCCTACCAAACTTTCTTCCCACAGGAGAAGAAGGTTTTATTCATCACTTGCTCATCATACAGATGTTCCCCAACAGGGGAGGCATCGTCCTGGTCTGAAGAATCCAACCTCTCACCAGGCTCAGCAAACCCAGCATCTGCAGGGTTTCTGATCAATCATCAGATGCTTGTGACTCTGGGGGTTAGCATCTACAGTTGCTTCTTCTCAATGAAGACAATCCACCGCTTCATTCTAACCCCTACACATGGATCTCTTTCCAAAAGATATCCATTTTTTCTATATTTCTATGTGCTGTCAGGATATTCATGCCTATAGGTCACAGGTTTCTCCTCTTTTTCCTGCTAGGGAAAGAGGTCTAACCACTATCAAATGATAGTTCCTGTGCCAGCATGTATTTTTTCCTTTCTATAGACTTCCTACTTCGTAAGTCTTCTTCAGCTCCATTCTCTTCACCCTCTACCAAGTTTTTCCCCTGTAAGAGGGAATTACTTACTGGGAGGCTTTTTTATTCAGCCTCTCTATTTTTCTCACTTTCCAGTGCGGAGTTTTCCTCTCTGAGTTACCTCCTCTGCTTCAATCTTGCTTTGGGGCAGCTTATCAGACATGTCCAGAGTTTCCTACTCCTGTTCTGTCTGTTTTTTCTGTTTTCAACAGTAAGATTCTTTCTGCTGTCTTGCTAGCAGCTGCCTATGCAGGAGCCTTAATGTTTGGACCACTGGTTCTTGTCTTCAAACAACCAGATTGTCCTCCACTAACATTCTGTCTAGTCTTAGTAGTGGCTCCAAGTCAGTGCTTCATCTCTCTTGGAGATCATCTCACTATAAGCTTTCTAGATTGTCTTCTATTCTGCCATTTCCATTTTCCTGGGTTTGGCAGCATAGTTGGCAGAGATACTGGCTCTCTAGCAGCCAGTTCTATCTCCTCATTCTCCTGCATCATGCTCTCTGCAATCTACAGAGAAGCTTTCCACTATGGGCCCTTGCTAGAGAGCATGGGTTTTTTTTTTCTCCAACAGCTATCCTAGCTGGTTAGAAAAGGCTTTTCAGTCATGTCTCCCATGACTAGAAGGTTCTCCCTTCTTTTACCATCTCCTTTTTTGATATAAAGGACATAGGCCTTCTCTTACGTAAAAGCTCAAGGAGTTGCCAGTTCCCTGCTTTGGTCCATAGTATTCCCAATCGGGGATATGCTCGTCCTCATGGTAAGAACGCATGATACCTTTGCCCTTAAGTAGGTCAACATGGTATCTCATCTCTAGGCGTCTTCTGTCTACTTACCATGCTAGAGTCCTGGAAGACTCGGGACTTGCTGGCTGCACATTGATATTATCCTTTGTTTTTCACGTAACAGTCCTGGTTATTTTTCACTACCTAGCATTCTTGCAGATCATGACCAGGAGGAATAGATTCTCTATACGTCTTCTCAAGTAGGTTCCACCTCCTTGTTATTAGATGAATCTTTCCTCTCCACATATCCTATGTGATCACTGTGCTGTAGGCATATCTCTGTCTGTTTAATTGCAGACACCCATATGTAGGCCTACATATCCATATTTATTTTTTGTGTGTATTTTATGCCCTTCCATATCTCACTATAGATATATTCTTATATGTCTATCTATCTATCTATATATATCTATATATCTATATGTGTATATATATCTATATATCTATATATATATCTATATCTATCTATCTATATATATATATATATATATATATATATATATGTATCTGTTGAGATATTTTATTATAGATAGATATGTATCCACATACTTATCTATCTCACTGTCTATCCTCATATAGCTATATGATTCTGACAGAGGGGCTTTACCCATACCTATGCTATCTAGCAGGTTTGGGGTTCTACACACTCAACCACTCCTATGGTAGTCAACAATTTTTATACCATAACCTAACGGTTAAGGTACCTCTGAAGCTCTCCGTGCCCAATATCTCTCCTAGCTTACCCCAGTCAGGAGAGGCATTGTGGATCTTCAGTTAATCACAGGCTTTAACGCCTCAGGCCTTTGTCCTCTCTTTTTGGAATACAAGGAGTTCCCACACCCTTTCTCCCCACAAGGACTGTGCCTGTTTGTCCAAATCGGTTAGCCTTTCTCTTTTTGCTCCTAAGAGTGACTCACTCTGCCTCCAAAAGAGCTAGGTTTTTTGTCATAAAGCCTTCCGCTGAAGGCCCACCGTTTTTGGACTACCCCAGTTTTCCTACTGGGGTTACCTGTTACCTTTCAGGATTCTGACCTCCACTGGTTTTCCTACAGGATTATTACCTCCACTTACAGTGAGGTCCTCTTCAAGGTTCCTCTACTAGGTTTCCCAGTAGATCCATGAACCTCCATACTTCTGTGAAATCCTGTCAGGGGAGGTCCATATTGCAATATCCTTTGCAATATTATTGATGACCATCATCATCCTCACATGGACTCCTTCTCTGCAGTCCTTTGCTAGCTTAGCTGTTCCACAGCATCCTTTTTTCTTCAACTCCTACCCTCCATCCTCAGGATGCCTGGTGTTCTGGGAGATAGCATGTTCCAACCTATGACATGCTGGGACTCCAGGCATCTCAGCTTGGGAGTCCCCATATGTGAAGACTCATTCCTGCTTGTTCCTGGAGATAGCACAGTTACTTACCTGTAACAGGTGATCTCTGGGAACAGCAGGAATAAGTCTTCACAACCCTCCCACCTCCCCAGGAGTTGTATCTCTATCTTTCCTTTCCTCTCTCTCTCTCTCTCTTTGTTTCAGCTTTAAAACTTAACTGAGGAGAGGCAGTTGGGAAAGGCGGGAAGGCAGCACGCAGGCGTGCTGGGATGCTTCCAAAAGCTCTTGATTGGACGCTGGGAAGCGTTCCCGTGCAGACTCCGTCGGTACCGACGTACCCATATGTGAAGACTTATTCCTGCTGTTCCCAGAGATCACCTGTTACAGGTAAGTAACTGTGCTATCCCAGTGGTCTCAGGCTTCGGGTCGCCTGGGAGACAAAATAGCGGTCTCTACCCTCCTAATCTCGTCTCTCCAGTGGTGGCAATCCCCAGAAAACCCTCTGGTAGGGTTACCTTTTCAGATGCCAGCACATCAATGCACCCTGACGATGAATGCGTCCAGATTGGGCTGGGGAGCTCATCTAGACACTCTCTCCACTCAGAGACTCTGGTCTTGTCAGGAGTCACAACTCCACATAAATCTTCTGGAACTCAGAGCCATTCGCAATGCTCTCATAGTGTTCCAGGAACATCTTTGAGACCGCATAGTTCTAGTCCAGACGGACAATCAAGTAGCCATGTTCTACTTAAACAAGCAGGGCGGAACAGGCTCTTGGACCCTCTGTAGCAAGGATGTACATCTGTGGTCCTTTGCCATACAGCCTTTGACCTACCTTTCTCTCCCACCTAGTTTGTGTGATGTTAGTCAGTCCACTCTGTACTTTCACTGTCTCCTATCTTATCTTTCCTGTCACAAAATGGTATTCCTTTTTTCTCTAATGCAGCTTATGTGTTTTTATTACTCTGTAAACCGCCCTGACGCTTCGGCCTGGGCGGTCAAGCAAGCAATGTAATAAAGATAAAAATACAGTATCGCATTCACCTGCATGCGGTGTTTCTTCCGGGAAAACACATTATCTTAGCGGACAAACTCAGTCGAGTCCTTCTCCCCCACGAGTGGTCTCTTCATGTAGGCAAGGTCTCTCACATTTTTCAAGTCTGTGGGACTCCAGAGATAGACCTGTTCTCAAGTCCTCAGAATGCCAAACTCCCTCACTTCTGCACCAGGACTCCTGCACTGCACAACCAGCAAGTGGATGCTTTTCACCTCCACTGGGGTCAAGGCTTCCTATATGCCTTCCCTCCCATTCCCCTAATTCCCAAGACCCTTTTCAGACTCCAGAGAGACAAGGGCTGCATGATACTCATAGCCCCACGCTGGCCATGTCAACTGTGGTACCCTCTCCTTCTACGTCTTTCTTGGGCTCAACCCATAGATCTGGGATCTGCTCCAGATCTCCTCTCTCAGGAGAAAGGTACGCTGCTCCATCCCATTCCGCAGTCCTTCCACTTCACAGCATGGCTGCTGAAGGTATAGCCTTCCAGGACGTTAACCTTTCCCAGGGAGGTTAAGGACACCCTTTTAGCTTCTAGGAAGCCATCCACCAGGCGTTCCTACGCCTTCAAGCGGCGTAAATTTTCTCTCTGGTGTTCTCAGAGGGATCTTAACCCCTTCTCAACTCCAGTGGTGGCATTACTTGAGTATCTCCTCCACCTATCTTCTTCAGGACTCAAAACCAATTCAGTAAGAGTACATCTAAGTGAAATTGCGGCTTCTCACATGCACTTGGATGGCCAGTCCATCTCTTCTCAGCCGTTAGTAGCACGCTTCATGAGGGGTCTTCTATTAACTAAACCTCCCATTAAGCCCCCTCCAGCGGCATGGGATCTTAAATGTTGTCCTAGGACAGCTTCTCAAGCTGCCCTTTGAACCTCTAGCCACTAATTACTGACATTTCTCACATGGAAGGTCATCTTCCTTATTGCCCTCACTTCAGCAAGGCGCATTAGTGAGCTGAAGGCTTTGGTTGCTGATCCTCCTTATATATGATTCCACCATGATAAGATTGTCCTTAGGACTCATCCTCACTTTATGCTGAAGGGGGTCTCACCCTTCCATTTAAACCAATCAGTCTACTTTCCTATCTTTTTCCCTAGACCTCATTCCTCTAGGGCAGAGGCAACCTCCACACTCTGGATTGCAAGCGTGCCTTGGCTTTTTACCTTCAGAGAACGTGAGAGCACCGAAAAGCTTCCCATCTTTTCATCTCCTTTGACTCGAGTCACCTGGGTTTGCAAGTATCCAAATGAACTCTCTCCAAGTAGATAGCGGACTGCATCTCCTTTGCTTATGAAAAGGCAGGACTCTCGAAGGTCACATCACTGCACATAATGTTTGAGCCATAACTTACTCTATGGCAAATCTACGCTCTGTAGTGTAGGCCGGGTCCACCTACAAAGTCTCCCCAAATATTACCAATTACCAATAAACAGTTCAGACAACAGTTGCTCAGCTACAAAGAAACTTTTTATTTGACACAGCAAACAAATGGTTATAGATGCAGATAGCAAGTGCCTGTCTGAGGGACAGCGGGGCAGCCTTCTCTCTGCAAGGGGAGAAAAGAACTGCCCAAGGTGCTAATTGTAGTTGCCCTCTTTTATATATACCTCTCTGTGGCAAATTCCAGTATTTTGTCCATAAATTCTTAGGTCATTTGCAGGCTTCCTGCAAAGCTCTTTCCCAGGGCCTCCCATGTTTATGCAGCTGGATCTGCTCATCAAGGCTTGCCTATCTATGCAATCAGTCATAGCCCTCTGCCTCCTCCTGTGTTTTTCCATCTGCTGGCACCAATTGAAACCTTCAGGGCAAGAGCATTAGTTGAATTCCTGGCTTGACCAGTTTGAACCTAGGCTTATATCCTTGGACACTTCTGTCCAAAGTATAGCTTTTTTTAGGCTTTATAACAGTAGTAAGCTGCATGTACTCTTTTTCTGTTGCCCACATGTTTGTGCCAACCATATGTTGCTGTGTATGTTTCAAACAGGCCAGAGTACAGTTATAAGGCAGACATATATGCAATCATAAGGCAAACATATGAAGCAAATGTGAGCCGATTATCCCTTTATTCCAATTATCCCTTCAGTAGCTATTAGTGAGGTATGCAAAGCAGCATCTTGGTTTTCTGTCCATACTTTTGCTGCTCACTATTGCCTGGACAAGGACTCCTGCCGGGATGCCGTGTTTGGCCAAGCTGTTCTCCAGCATCTCTTTCAAACTTAGAACAACTCCTACCCGCCGTCCCAGGTTTCGATACCAGACATCCTTGGAGGATACATAACCTCTTGCACATACCTGTGATCCCACAGCTCACCCTGAGGTCATCTCTCTGGCATCTCCGAGATAGGGAGTCCCTTATGTGAAGACTACCTTCCTGCTTGTTCCTGGAGATAGCATAGTTGCTCACCTGTAAAGGTGATCTCCGGGAAAAGCAGGAATTTAGTCTTCATAACCCACCCTCCTCTCCTAGGAGTTGTAGGTCTTCTTTTCTTTCTCTCCTTTTATCTCGGCTACAAACTCAACTGAGGAGGGAGAGCTGGAAAGGCAGGAAGGCAGCTATGCAGGCGCAGTGGGATGCTCCAAAAAGCTTTCCTATTGGACGCTGGGGAGTGTTCCCACCCGTGCTCAGTCAGTACCGATGTCACTCATATGTGAAGACTACATTCCATATATGAATACTGTCAGACGGGTGCCTGGGTGAGAATGTTCACAGTCTTGGCAAAGGCATATATTAATATGATTTGCAAGGTATTGTGGGAAATGTAGTCCATTCACACCAGACACAGCCGTTCACAATAATTAGTTGTGCTTGAGTGTAAAGCCAATAAGATATTTATTTATGGGGTTATTTCTCCCAACACAGATATGCTTGGTAGCACATAAAACAGGATACTTGCTTTCAGTGTTAAACTTAGAAAAACAAAATCAGGAAAACAACAGCTGAACTTGTCAGGCAATCAAAGCAAAAGAATAAAGACCAGGATGGTAACAGAATGGTCTTTTCTGTAGGCTCTAGCTAATATTTTCTTAGCAGTGCTTTAATCAACAAACAAAACCCACAAAGTAGGGAAAAACTGTTCTTTTCAGGTTAACTTCTTATATCTTCACACATAGACTCAGAAGTGATTCCCTCAGAGCTCACAAGCAATTAGGTAAGGCTCAATTGCTAGCAGTTATCCAGCTGGAAACCCCTTAGCTGGCTTACTTTCTACTGTGTGGCTCAAATCCTACTCAGGAGCTTTTCTGAGTAGATTAAAGAACAAGTTTGTATTTCTTTGTGATGGTTGTTGTACTTTGTAACAGTAAATTACCAAAGGAGTTTAGACAGAGAGCAATCCATGTATTCACAGCCTGTATCTACCACCTCTCCCCCTTCTTCAACAATCATGGGTTCAATATCATGGATTGGCACAGAGGAATTTCTCAATGGAGCACTCTCAGGAGAATACTTGTTTCCCTGCTGTCTTTCAAGGGTATAGCTAGGGCATAGATCAGTGTTCATACCTGAGCTTCCATTGCTGTTAGAGTTCCTCTCTAAATAGCCTGACCAGTATATGTAGTCCAGTTCTTATGTCCAGCCTTCCAATCCAGATCCCTGGACACTGGGTCTCTCTTCACATACCTTCTGGCACGGGTCTTAGGGTCCCTTCCAAGTGCAGCCGTCTCCCTCACAGGTACCGTCTGGAGATTCCTAGCCCTGCAGCACCATTCCTCTGGCTTTCCCCAGTCCAATGGTGTAAGCTTGCCTTTTGAATGTCTCCCAGTATACGTACTGCTCTGGACTCCTTTAGACCTCCCAAATGCTTTTCTCTTCTTTCTTCCAAAGGGTTTCTTGCCCTCTCTGTCAGTCCGCTCTGGCTTCTGCTTCTGATGATCCTCCAGATGATGAAGCTGTCCAAGATCATGAAGACACTGAGGATCTCCCAGATGAAACTGAGGATGATTCTCTGTAGAATAAACTCTTACCTTTATTCTGCTTAGATGAGTGCTCCACCCTAGCACAGCGCAACTGTGCTGAATCAGGCCCTGCCCTTTGAGATGAGTGCTTGGGGATTACCTCATAGCCCTCCTGATTGAACACACGTTTCCTCACTTCAGCTCCTCTAATGGCTGTTGGAAACCTGGTGCATTCTGGGACTGGTAGTCTTTTATGGAAAAATTCTGTTTTCTTATTTCTACCAGAACTGACAGGTTGCTTGTTCAGTCACTTCACCTTTTCTATAGCTCCTTCCTGAGCTATGATAAGCTTCCTTATCACATACCCCCCTGCTTAAGTTATTACGGACTGGTTTAACTGGGGGAACTTCTTTCCTACAGTCCGTAATACCTACGAGAGTGTTATCTTTTTGAAGCTCACTTACCTCCTGACTGGCTTCAGGGTCATTATTATTTACAGGCCTCTCCTTCCAAGACTTAAGTACATTAATATGGTAGGTCTGCCTACGCCCTCTTGCATTTTCTACCATATAAGATACTGGGCTCACTTGTTTAACAACCTTCCATGGCCCTTTCCACTGTACTTCAAATTTTGGGGCTGTACCTGCTACTTGAACCAAAACCTTTTCACCAATGCTTAATTGGCGGCTTTTGGCCTTCCTATCATACCACCCTTTCTGGCGCACTTGACTGTCCTGCAGGTTCCTCTCAGCAACCTGCGAGGTCCTTTTCAAACGTGCTCTCAGGTCACGTAGAAACTGTGGCACCTCCTGACTTCCTGGTTCAGGATCAATCCATTGTTCCCTCAAAATATCTAACAAACCCCGTGGAGCCCTACCATACATCAATTCATATGGAGTTACACCTAGGGACACCTGAATTCTTTCCCTGCAGGCATATAAGGCAAAGGGCAATAACATATCCCATTCTTTTACCTCTCCTGCTAACCCCCTTCTCAACATTTGTTTGAGAGTTTGGTTGAATCTCTCCACCAAACCGTTTGATTGTGGATGGTAGGCTGAGGTTTTCACGTGATGAATGCCAAAGGCATCCCAGACCTGGGCCAAATATTTGGATACAAAATTGGACCCTCGGTCAGTCAACACCTCTCTTGGGAATCCCACTTCACAAAACAATTTTACTAACTCTAAAGCTATTGTTTTTGCAGAAACATTCCTCAATGGTATGGCCCAGGGAAACCTTGTTGCCTGATCTACCATAACTAGGATGTATTGGAAACCTCGGGGCGTTTTGACTAATGGGCCTACAATATCCATGGCAATGCGATCAATTGGGTCTGTGATAATTGGCATGGGAATCAATGGCACCACCGGTGGGTGAGCCGCTGTAACTCGCTGACACGCTAGACATGCAGCACAAAACTGGGCAGTTTCTTTGAAAATACCTGGCCAGTAAAAACGCATAAGTATTTGATCCAGCGTTCCTTGCATCCCTTTATGACCTCCAACTGGATGATCATGTGCTAATCTAAGTACGAGCCCTTTGAAAGTTGTGGGTACCACCAATTGTTTACGTATGGTCCCATTCCTGGGGTCCTGACTCTGTCTATATAATATTTCATTATCTAGTCTGAATCTGGGCAATTCCTCCCTGACCTCCTGAGCATACTTAAAAGCTCGGGTGAGAGCTTGATCAGCTCGCTGCTCTTGTGGAAAGTTAGGAAACTTTGCCACTAACTCAGCTGGCACCCAGGGTAAACTTTGGCCAGCTAACATCTCAGCCCTACCCTGTGCTCTGCAAAGTCTCTCACGCCGCTTTTGTGCTTTCAACTTTATTACTTTACCAGATGATGGAGTTATTAAATCATCATGAGAGGGTAAGTCTCCTAATAACTCTGCCTGCTCCCCCTCCTCCTTCTGCTGGCTCTCTACCTTAGCCTGCGAGCGGGTGGATACAAGGCCCCTCTTATTACCTATAGTTTGGCCTTCTGGAAGCTTAACCATCTTTTTAGCTAGGGACTGAGGACTTCCAAAGAAAGGCCCGGGAGCTATTCCATTAATCCTTCTCCCTCCTCTTTTCCTAGCCCTTCCACTAGACCCTGCTTAAATCTTGGCCAGTCCCTTCCTAGAACCAAATCAAAGGGTAGCCTAGGCACCACTGCTACCAGGACTTCCTCTTGTTCCCCCAGGCACTTAACCTTTAGCCTATAGGTGGGATATGATGTTGCAGCACCATGAATGCATCTGATGTGAACTTGGCTTTCAGGGATTCTAGGCACAAATCCTTCTTGGGCCTCTATCCTCTTCCAAAGCCTTTTTGACATCATACTCTGGTCTGCCCCAGAGTGTCTAGCAAAGCATTTGTGGTAATTCCTTGCACATCAACCATCAAAAGAAATCCTTCTTTGAGCTGTTTTAAATCCACACCCATTAAGCTAGTGTGTGTCTGGCATCCCTTTTCTAAATGTCCCCATTTTCCACACTTGAAACATTTCTTTTCATTCCGCTGTGTCATCTGGTTTGGCACAGTACATTTATTTTCAGAAACACTTTTAAGCATTTTCTTTTCTGATACAGCACAGCTTGCCTCAGCACCCATCTTCAGAGGGCCACCCATTCTATGGCAAGCCTGCGTGGCTTCCAAGAATCTCTCTGCTAGCATGGTTGCCTCTCCAAGATTTTGGAAATTTTGCTTTATAAGGAAAGTGTGCAAATCTTTAGGCACAGCAGACATAAATTGTTCAAGCATAATAATGTCTAATAACATTTCTACCGTCTTTTGCTCAGGCTCCAACCATTTTACAGCTAATCCTCTGATTCTCTGACTCAGAGCCCTGGGTGTTTCACCCACTCTTAATGTAGTAGCTCTAAACATTCGCCTATACTCTGAAATAGACAACCCTAGGCGATCTCTAATAGCAGCCTTTACATCCTTATAATTCAAAGCCTGGGCTTCTGGCATTGCTCTATAAGCTACAAGCGCCTCTCCAGTTAATGAGGCTGCCAGCCTTACTGCCCACTGGGTCTCTGGCCATGCTAAGGCTTGTGCCACTCTTTCAAAAGACTCTAGAAAATCATCAACATTATCATCTGGAGTTAGCTTCCCAAAACTAAATGCCCCAATTCCTTGATTGAGTCCCACACTGTCCACTGTGGTGTACCAGTATTTACTGCTGGTCTTGCATCTGGTCCACTTTGGTTCTGCAGTTTAACTAGGGCTTGCACCAGATCGAGCACTGGCTTCTGCTGGTCCATTAAGGCTTTCATAGCAGTGTCCTGAGCCTGCTGTGCTAGCTCCTGTTGCCTGCTAAACTGGCCTGCCATCCACTGAGGTAGTTCCCTTGGATCCATCTTGATCCCTACAAGAAAACACAAAAAAAAACCCACAGTGCACCACCTTCCAAACAGGTGTTTTTTTCTACTTTTTTTTTTTCCAATTACCCCTGTGCCTTACTCCCATCCACCACTAGACATGCCCAGGTACTTGTTACCTTATGCCAGTGATGAATCCAGCTCTGCACAGGGTCTTTTCGTCCTGGGACAGCTACTTGAATCAGCCACCTCTCCTCCAAAGTGCAGTTGAGGGAAAATCTTTTTTTTCCAGCTTTTAAACTTGAACTTTCTTGTTTCTTCAGACTTTAGTTGTAATCCTTAGCATGTAAATCCTTTTGCGCAAAAGCAATCCGAAAAACTACGCCATTTGTCAGACGGGTGCCTGGGTGAGAATGTTCACAGTCTTGGCAAAGGCATATATTAATATGATTTATCCCATTCTATTACAGTTGACATTAGCAGATTTATTTACTGCCATCAGTAACCGCTCTGAACTTACTGCCGTCAGTAACTCACTTGGATTTACAATTATCACTAATGCAATTTAACTCTTTCAGAGTTTATTTACTGAATACTATTGCCTGATCTTTTCCTCTATAATTTCTCTGACCAAATAATCACCAACACCGGTAATAGAACCAGATATTTATTACATTGAACTACGAAACACATTCCACTACATAAAACGCACCAACCAGTACCTTGACACTGAACATGACACTCACAAATACCATGATTCTAAAAATAACCTACAACTCTATATTATTGACAATCCTAATCGATCTAACACTTAGCTTTTCTTCTAAAAATCACATGGCAATCCCCATAATACGAACAACACCCAGAAATAACAACCATATTGCCCACACAAACCCATACCACCAGGCAAAAATAAACTACCACCGACTTATACAAATAAAACAAAATGATTTACAACAAATAAAAGAAAGCAACATCAAAAACACCAATTCACTATCATGTATCCTTATCAATGCACGCTCAATGAAAAATAAACTTCCCATATTTAGCGATTTAATAATGGACCTAAAACCTGACATTTTATGCGTAACTGAGACGTGGCTATCTGAAACGGATACAGTCTACATAAACCAACTTCATACTGATGACTACGATATAAACTTTACCCACAGACCTAACAAAAAAGGAGGAGGTGTACTTATCATGACGAGAAAGATATTAAATGCCAAATCAATAAGACCTAATATAGCCAATAACATTGACACCATCACCATAAAGACTAACAATCTTAGAATATGCCTAATATACAGACCCCCTGACCAAAAAACAGATAGCCTAGATCCACTTATTGAATTTCTGGGCTCATCTACCGATCAAGATCCAATAATCATGCTAGGTGATTTTAACCTCCCCTCACTTCCAGTATCGGAAGCCAACATTTTCCTTGAAACCATAGCTGACATGGATTTTCACCAGATAATCAACAAAACAACACACATAAAAGGAGGAACACTAGACCTTATACTTCTTCCAAACACAATCTTCCAACTATTCAACCCAGATTCCATAGAATGCACACAAATTCCTTGGTCTGATCATTACATCATTAAAACAAAACTCACATTCCACACCAATAGCACCAAAAACTACTCAAGAAGTGAACCCACCACAAAATTCAAAAGATTTAACGAAACTGAATTCCTAGATACAATAATACCCCACCTTGTGTCTCCCCCAACGGATTTAGACGAAGCTATCAAAAATTGGCATGACACAATAACCGATGCAGCTAAATATGATCGAAGTAACCAAAAACCCACTAAATCAAAAAAAGCTCCATGGTTCGACAACACGCTAAAACAAATGAAGAGACAGCTAAGAAAATCAGAACTTAAATGGCGCAAAACCAAACTAATTATACATAAGGAAATATATAATAACCTTCTCACAAAATACAAGGACACCATAGATAGCACAAAAAAGACTTACTATGCCGCAATCTTATCAAAATCCTATAACAGACCACGAGAGCTATTCTCCATTGTTAGAAATCTCACTAATAACCCTCAAACACATAACAATGAAATTACTGACATATCAGCACAAACTTTAGCTGACTACTATCAAAATAAATCCACACAACCTATAATGACCATAGACAAAAATAATGTAGCCTTAAATTGCTTAAACGAATGGTCTGATTTTCACCCCACATCTAAAGAATCACTAAAGAATATTATTTCCAACCTCAACACTACCACCTCCTTCCTTGATCCATGCCCTGTAACATGGATAAAAAACACACTTCCAATACTAATCTCTTTCATCCTCCCTATAGTCAACCTCTCATTACTCCAAGGTTACCTCCCCCCTAAACTTAAACATGCGCAAATCCGCCCAATTCTCAAGAATGGTGTTATGGACAAAACATCACCAAAATCGTATCGACCTATTTCAAGTATCCCTTTTTTAGCTAAAATAATAGAAAAAGTGGTACAGATCCAGACACAGGAATACCTAGACTCTTCCTACCCACTTGATGAACACCAATATGGTTTTAGACCTCAGCATGGAGTAGAATCACTTTTAACAGTCTTAATCGATACACTCCTTAAAGGGATTGATAATCACAAAAAAGCATTCATACTCCTATTTATTGACATATCAGCTGCATTCGATAGTGTACATCACACTATAATGCTTAATAACCTAAAACAAATAGGTATAAATGCCACAGTACACAAATGGTTCACCTCATATTTACATAATAGAACTCAAAATGTAAGAATAGCTAATCAAACATCTACCACATATAAACAGGAAATTGGTCTCCCACAAGGCTCGGCGCTATCAGCCCTCCTATTTAATATATATATAAAACCAATTTGTGACATTTTCAAAAAATTCGGTGTACTCTATCATCTATCCTTTATCAGATAACCCTGCATTGTATTTAGTTTCCCTATTTCGCCAAGTTATTCTTCCTGTTAAATGTAATGACCAGACATATGTAAACTGTCGGATGTTTTCTGTTCAATGTAAACCGCGCTGATGTCAAATAGTGCGGTATATAAGAATTGTTAATAAATAATAATAATAAATATACGCAGATGATATTATGTTATACATTCCTTTCACCATCCCTGATGTACCGATAAAACTTTTAACAGATTGCCTTAACGAAATCACAACCTGGCTCAAAGCGAAAAATCTCCACATAAACCATTCAAAAACAGAGGTATTAATTGTAACGAAAAAACATTCATACGTTCCCCCAACCCACATAACAATACAAAACCATGACATCACAATAAAAAATGAAATAAGATACCTAGGAGTAATATTAGATACACACCTTACGATGAACACCCACATTAGAAACACTATAAAGAAAATCTACTTCAAACTCAAAATACTAAAGCAACTACGCCCTTTAGTTCACATTCAAGATTTCATTAATATAATACAGGCAACCATAACCCCGCACTTTGATTTTTCCAACCTAATCCTCTTAGGTATAACGAAACAAAACATCAAAAGAATACAACTAGCACAGAACGCAGCAGCTAGAATCGTAATGAAAGCACACTCATTTCAGCATATTACCCCAATATTAGAAACCCTGCATTGGCTCCCAATACAAAGCAGGATAATATATAAGACCACAATAACCACATTTAAAGCTCTTAATGGCATGGCTCCAATCCCATTAAGCAAACTTATAAGCAAGGAATCTCAAAAAGTCACTCACAGAAAAGGACACTCAAATAAATTAAGGACCCCTAATGATTTTATAAAAGCAAGCAAACTAACTAATAACAGAGCTTTCTCACATGCGGCCCCCCTCATTTGGAACTCCATCCCGGAGGACCTAAGATCTACAACAGAAATTATAGAATTCCGCAAAAAACTGAAACATATCTCTTTGCCATGCACTACAACAACATAGATAATCCATTGATCATCCCAGAAAAAGGCTAAATTACATCCCACTGAGTAAAGTCAACCTCATAACTTAATCAGATATTACACCCACTTGTAAATAACCATGATTTAAATCTAACGAGCTTACAAACCTGTATTTGTACATAGTTCTTAACCTTGTTCTTGTTCTGTTATGTATTTAACCATTACACTGTTCTGTTATATACTTAACCATTACACTGTTCTGTTACGTATTTTAACCATTACATTGTTTACTGCCAAAAATTGTTCTATGTAAAACAAGCCCTTGCTTTGTTGACTGTTGTTCAATTGTAAACCGCACCTGAACTCTGGAAGATGCGGGATATAAATGATTGTTAAATAAATAAATAAATAAAATGATTTGCAAGGTATTGTGGGAAATGTAGTCCATTCACACCAGACACAGCCGTTCACAATAATTAGTTGTGCTTGAGTGTAAAGCCAATAAGATATTTATTTATGGGGTTATTTCTCCCAACACAGATATGCTTGGTAGCACATAAAACAGAATACTTGCTTTCAGTGTTAAACTTAGAAAAACAAAATCAGGAAAACAACAGCTGAACTTGTCAGGCAATCAAAGCAAAAGAATAAAGACCAGGATGGTAACAGAATGGTCTTTTCTGTAGGCTCTAGCTAATATTTTCTTAGCAGTGCTTTAATCAACAAACAAAACCCACAAAGTAGGGAAAAACTGTTCTTTTCAGGTTAACTTCTTATATCTTCACACATAGACTCAGAAGTGATTCCCTCAGAGCTCACAAGCAATTAGGTAAGGCTCAATTGCTAGCAGTTATCCAGCTGAAACCCCTTAGCTGGCTTACTTTCTACTGCATGGCTCAAATCCTACTCAGGATCTTTTCTGAGTAGATTAAAGAACAAGTTTGTATTTCTTTGTGATGGTTGTTGTACTTTGTAACAGTAAATTACCAAAGGAGTTTAGACAGAGAGCAATCCATGTATTCACAGCCTGTATCTACCACCTCTCCCCCTTCTTCAACAATCATGGGTTCAATATCATGGATTGGCACAGAGGAATTTCTCAATGGAGCACTCTCAGGAGAATACTTGTTTCCCTGCTGTCTTTCAAGGGTATAGCTAGGGCATAGATCAGTGTTCATACCTGAGCTTCCATTGCTGTTAGAGTTCCTCTCTAAATAGCCTGGCCAGTATGTAGTCCAGTCCCTGGACACTGGGTCTCTCTTCACATACTTTCTGGCACGGGTCTTAGGGTCCCTTCCAAGTGCAGCCGTCTCCCTCACAGGTACCGTCTGGAGATTTCTAGCCCTGCAGCACCATTCCTCTGGCTTTCCCCAGTCCAATGGTGTAAGCTTGCCTTTTGAATGTCTCCCAGTATACATACTGCTCTGGACTCCTTTAGACCTCCCAAATGCTTTTCTCTTCTTTCTTCCAAAGGGTTTCTTGCCCTCTCTGTCCGTCCGCTCTGGCTTCTGCTTCTGATGATCCTCCAGATGATGAAGCTGTCCAAGATCATGAAGACACTGAGGATCTCCCAGATGAAACTGAGGATGATTCTCTGTAGAATAATCTCTACCTTTATTCTGCTTAGATGAGTGCTCCACCCTAGCACAGCGCAGCTGTGCTGAATCAGGCCCTTCCCTTTGAGATGAGTGCTTGGGGATTACCTCATAGCCCTCCTGATTGAACACACGTTTCCCCACTTCAGCTCCTCTAATGGCTGTTGGAAACCTGGTGCATTCTGGGACTGGTAGTCTTTTATGGAAAAATTCTGTTCTCCAGGACCAAGCAGGAAGTCAGTCCTCACATATGGGTGACGTCGGCGCCGACGGAGCCCTCGCGGAGCAATTTTCCCCAGCTTTCACAGAAAGCCTTTGGGAATTGCAGCGCGCATGCGCGGTCGCCTTCCCGCCCAAGGGTGCCATCTTAGCCAGTCTTCTTTTTTCCGCGGAGCCCTACAGACGTACCCGTCGTGTCCCCGCTAAAAAAGTTGATTTTCGTGAGTTTTACTTGTTTTTCAATTCGGTTCGACGCCGGTCGTTTTCCTGCCCGGACTCGCGACGCCGTTGCGAGTCCTTCCCTTATTTTTCGGTTTTTTTCTGATTTTAGTCAGTTTCGTTTTCGATTTTTCCCTGGCAGCCCGGTCCTTTGACCTTGCAGGGGCCCTTTTTTCCCCCCGAGGGCTGCCAGTGGTTTCAAGCGGTGTGGTCAGTGTGACAGAAATATGTCACTCACTGACACACACGATAATTGCCTCCGCTGCCTGGGCCCGGATCATGAAGAAATGATCTGTGGAGCCTGTGGCAAAATGTCCTCCAAAGCGTTGAGGAGTCGGCGGCATCAGCGGGATAGAATCTTCGCTGACCCCAGCCGTACCCGGACCTCGTCGGAGGCCTCGGCATCCAGAGGCTCCAGCTCTGAACATCGCCGAAGCTCCTCTGACAGGGGTTCTCCCTCCGGAGACCATCGACAGAAGACAAAACCCGCGAGGGCGGCGTCGGTGGACGCTCCTGGCTCCGCGAGGGCCAGGTCGCATAGCCCCGACAGCCGTCCCGGGTCTTTGGAGAAGGAGCACCTCCCGAAGCGACCTCGCCTGGAGTCGGAGTTGCCTGCTCGGGTAAGTCCTGTGGTCCTTCTGGACTCGCCTCCGAGAGGTCCGACGTCGGGCCCGACGCCGTCGGGGCCCGAGTCGGGGACTGCTGGGTCACCTGAGGTCGGACTCAGGTTGACGGCCTTGGAGAGCAGACTATCTGCCTTCATGGACCAGCAGCGGGCACTGATCGCTAGCCTCGCTGGCGCCGCTGCCCCGACCGCCGGGATGTCGACGTCTAAGTCGACCCCGGAGACCGAGCCGATCCTCGAGTCCATGCGAACTCGAGTCGATCCTCGGTCGAGGTCACCCTCGGACTCCCGTTCGGGACCGAGGTCGTCGCCGCCGACTCTCTTGGCGTCGGGGCAGCCGACGCCTCCGCCTGCCCGAGCCGACCCCACTGATTCCTCCTCGGAGTCGGTCTGGGAGTCTGAAGAGGAGGAGTCACCTGATTCCTTTCGGACTCGGTGTGTCCCCTCGGACTCACCTGAGTCCGAACCTCGGAAACAGTCCCCTCCGGAGGATGCCCGGTTCTCGGACTTCGTCAGGGATATGGCCAAGGCTTTGGCCTTCCCGGTGGATCCCGAGGAGGAGCCTCGAGCCGAAGAGCTCGACGCCCTTCAGTATGACTCTCCCGCCCGGGAGCACTTTACTGTACCGGTGCCTCCCATGCTGGAACGACTACTCTTCCGCATGTGGGAGAGTCAGGCCTCGTCGCCGGTATTGAGCAAGCGGGTCGATTCCATCTATCGAGTCCGCAAGAGTCCTGGCTTCCAAAAAGCACAGCTACCACACCATTCCATGGTAGTGGAATCGGCCATGCATAGGCTGAAGAGCCAGAAAATGCACTCCTCGGTGCCCCCTGGCAGGGAGGCCCGTAACCTGGATGGCCTTGGTAAGAAGTGTTTCCAGGGCTCTATGCTGGCTTGTCGTGTCCAGACCTACCAGCTATACATGGGCATGTATCTCCGAGACCTGGCTAAAGAGCTAGCCGGATTCTCTGCTGGACTGTCCGAGGAACCTTTGCGGAGGTTCCTAGCCTTAACATCTGGTATTCGGGAATGCTCCAAATTCATGTCCCGAGCAGCCTATGATGGCTTTGAAGCATCGGCTCGTGTGGCCGCAGCCGGCATCGGTGCCCGCCGACAGGCTTGGCTTCAGTCGTCTGACCTTGAGCCTTGGGTGCAGGACAAGTTGGTCGATGTCCCCTGCAGAGGTGAGAACCTCTTTGGCAAGCCCATGGCTGAAAAGGCTGCACAAATCGAGACGGAGACTCTCACCAGGACCAGGCTTTCTAGGAAGACCTCCGCCCCTTCCCAGAAAAAGAAGGGCTCGGGTAAAAAGTCCTTTTACCCGAGAAAGGCGGCTGCCTACAAACACTACCCCCAATATCAGGCCCCTCCAGCTCCCGAACAGGGTCAGCAGGCCAAGGGACGGGGTAACGGGTCCCGTAGGCAGCAAGCCCCCAAGCCTGCACCACCAGCCCCTGCTCAGCAGGGTGGGGGTTTTTGACTTCCTCAGCATAGCCTCTCCCCCTCAGCTGGTCCCTCCCAGCACCGGAGGGCGGCTGGTTCACTTCGCCCACAGGTGGTCCAACATCACTTCAGATGCCTGGGTGCTTCAAGTCGTGCGAGAAGGATATCTTCTCCACTTCCATCAGGTCCCTCCCTCTGATTTCCGGGGGAACCTCCGCGACTCCCTCTGCACAGGGACTTACTGCTTCAGGAGTTAGCAAGTCTTCTTCAGGACCAGGCTGTGGAACCGGTGCCCCACCACCTGAGAGGTCAAGGCTTTTATTCCAGGTATTTCCTAATACCAAAAAGGACAGGAGGCCTAAGACCCATCCTGGACTTGCGCAACCTCAACAAGTTCCTTGTGCGGGAAAAGTTCAAGATGCTTACCCTTGGAATCCTTCTGCCCTACCTCCAGCAGGGAGATTGGCTATGCTCCTTGGATCTAAAGGATGCCTACACGCACATCCTCATCCACCCAAGCCACCGCCAATACCTAAGGTTTGTGGTGGCCGGAAATCACTACCAGTACAGAGTACTGCCCTTTGGCCTGTCCTCCGCACCGCGAGTCTTCACAAAATGTCTCGCGGTGGTGGCGGCCTATCTCAGGCTTCACGGCCTCTATGTTTTTCCGTACCTCGACGACTGGCTCATCAGAGCGTCGTCCCCTCCGGCAGTCACCAATGCCACACACCGCACGGTGACTCTTCTGCAGTACTTGGGCTTTGTCATAAACTTCGCAAAGTCCACTTTGCTCCCCTCACAGGATCTCGAGTTCATCGGCGCAAGACTGCACACTCCTCAGGCTCGAGCTTTCCTGCCTCTCGACAGGGCTCAACGGCTCATGGACCTAGCCGGCCGTTTTCGCAGCCAGTCCCTGGTCTCCGCCAGGCGCTTCCTGAGATTACTCGGCCACATGGCTTCCACCGTCCACGTGACCCCCAATGCTCGCCTGAATATGCGGCCGGCTCAATGGTGCCTTCGCAAACAGTGGCAACAAGCCACCGGCGGCCTAGCCGACTTAGTGCGCCTCTCCAGTCCGCTGGCCTCTTCCCTACAGTGGTGGCTTCATCGGCCGAACCTGGTGCTCGGAATGCCTTTTCAGTTGCCTCAGCCGACTGAAGTGCTGACGACCGATGCTTCCCTCCTGGGCTGGGGAGCTCACTGCCAGGGGGCATGTACTCAAGGTCTCTGGACCGCGTGGGAATCTGCTCAACAGATCAACTTCCTGGAGCTCAGAGCTATTCGTCTGGCGCTCAAGGCTTTCTCCCACCTGACTTCTCACCAGTCCGTCCTTGTCCAGACGGACAATCAAGTTGCCATGTTCTACGTGAACAAACAGGGCGGCACGGGCTCCTTCCTTCTCTGCCGAGAAGCTCAAAAGCTCTGCTCTTGGGCCGTCAGTCACGGCATTCTTCTCAAAGCAGTTTATCTCCCAGGCCAGGAGAATTGCCTGGCGGACAAACTCAGCAGGATACTCCAGCCGCACGAGTGGCGTCTGGATCCCTTGGTAGTCCAGAAACTCTTTCTGAAGTGGGGTCTCCCCACGATGGATCTCTTTGCCAGTCCTCTCAACCGGCAACTTCCTCGCTTCTGCTCGCGTCAGCCACATCCCCTTCGGGTAGCGGCAGATGCATTTCTGCTCTCATGGTCGGAAAACCTTCTCTATGCTTTTCCTCCCATCCCGCTGGTCTCCCGAACTCTGTTCAAGGTTCTCCAGGACAAAGCGTCCATGATCCTGGTGGCTCCTCGCTGGCCCAGACAGCCGTGGTTTCCACTCCTGCTGCAATTAGCGGTGGAGGATCCGTTCCCTCTGGGGTTTCATCCGGTTCTCCTAACACAGGATCAGGGGTCTCTGCTACACCCCAACCTCAGATCTCTCAATCTAATGGCCTGGCGGCTGAAAGGGTAGTCCTTGCTCCCCTTCTCCTGCCGGCAGAGGTGGAAGAGGTCGTCCTAGCTTCTCGGCGACCTTCTACCCGCAAATGCTACGCCCTTAAATGGCGTCGCTTTTCCGTTTGGTGTGTACAGCAGTCTCAGGATCCCTTCTCCTGCTCGGTGTCGGTGATCTTGCAGTACCTGCTCTACCTCTCTAATCTGGGACTTAAGTCCAACTCAGTCAAGGTCCACCTCAGTGCTCTGTCAGCACACCATGTGCCGGTGGACGGCAGACCTCTTTCCAGCGACCCTCTTGTAGCACGGTTTCTCCGAGGTCTCCTTCTACTAAAACCACCTCTACGCCCGCCAGCACCTGACTGGGATCTGAATGTGGTTTTACAGCGGATCACCTGTCCGCCTTTTGAACCGATGGCTACCTGTTCTCTGCGTTTTCTTTCGTGGAAAACCTTATTCCTGATAGCCCTCACTTCCGCTAGACGCGTCAGTGAATTGCAGGCCCTCGTGTCTGATCCTCCCTTCACTCGGTTCTACAAAAATAGGGTAGTCCTACGGACTCACCCAAAATTTCTTCCAAAAGTTGTCTCCCCTTTTCACATCAATCAGGAGGTGGTACTTCCAACCTTCTTTCCCAGGCCTCACTCCAGCCGAGCTGAACGAGTCCTGCATACCCTGGACTGTAGAAGGGCATTGAACTTCTACCTTGACCGTACGCGGGAGCACCGTAAAGCTGCTCAGCTTTTTGTGTCTTTTGACCCCAATAAATTGGGGCTCCCGGTCTCCAAGCGTACCCTGTCCATCTGGGTTGCTGACTGTATCGCTTGGGCTTATGGGGCAGCCGGACTCTCCTTAGAAAGTCGAGTCACGGCTCATTGTGTTCGGGCGAAGGCTACGTCAGTGGCTTACCTCCGCTCTGTTCCGCTGGCAGAAATCTGCCGGGCCGCTACTTGGTCTTCGAGCCAGACTTTTGCGGTCCATTACTGTCTCGAGAGGGAGTCCCGCAGGGACAGTGCTTTCGGACAGGCAGTCCTCCGAAATCTCTTCGAGGTTTGAGCAACTCCTACCCTCCATCCCGGATGGGGGCTACCGGTGGGTAATAAGTCAGCGAAGATTCCATCCTTCTGTACTGCCGAGCTCGAGGGAGCTCATTTTTTTGCTTAGGGTCTCCGGTAGCCTTAAGCTTGGGAGTCCCATATGTGAGGACTGACTTCCTGCTTGGTCCTGGAGAAAGCGTAGTTACTCACCTGTAACAGGTGTTCTCCAGGAGCAGCAGGAATCAGTCCTCACAACCCTCCCTCCTCCCCGTGGAGTTGCAATCATCTGCTTAAGTTTTTTGCAAATTTTTATGCTGTCTTTTAGCTATGTCATCAGACTGGCTAAGATGGCACCCTTGGGCGGGAAGGCAACCGCGCATGCGCGCTGCAATTCCCAAAGGCTTTCTGTGAAAGCTGGGGAAAATTGCTCCGCGAGGGCTCCGTCGGCGCCGACGTCACCCATATGTGAGGACTGATTCCTGCTGCTCCTGGAGAACACCTGTTACAGGTGAGTAACTACGCTTTATTTCTACCAGAACTGACAGGTTGCTTGTTCAGAGTCACTTCACCTTTTCTATAGCTCCTTCCTGAGCTATGATAAGCTTCCTTATCACAATACTAAATTCCTGCTGTTCCCGGAGATCACCTGTTACAGGTGAGTAACTGTGCTTTGCAGGTCAGTACAGGGAATCTACTTAGGCTGATGTGTGTTTGCTCATGAAAGGTGGTATATACTTTGGTGTACTCTCTTATGTCTTGTGATTATGTTCATTAGAGTTGGTTCAGCTGTATCAGTAGGGCTGTTGGGCTAGGTGACTGGGTTTATATGTCAGATGTTATTTGAGAAAAAGGTCTTTGTTGGTTCTGATATTCCGAAATGCTCCATAAAAAGGTGTGTTTTGAGGTCTTTTCTGAAAGTTGTTAGGTCTGTGGTTGCTTTCAGCTTATCTGGTAGGGAATTGCATAATGTAGGTGCAGAGAAGCTAAAAGCCCTGTTGGTTGTTACCTTTGATAATTTTCTAAAGGAATTTGGGAACAAGAATGGTGTTTTGGCTCTGTTCCCTTCTGGGTCTGTCATTTACAGTGCTGTTTATGAGCTCAGATCAGTGCGATGGAGCTATTAGCTTAAACGTGGTCATGAGTATTTTATATTTGATCCTGTTGTGAATTGTTAACCAGTGTAGTTTGAATAAGATTGGGGTAATGTGCTCCAATGCATTTGCTGTAGTCAGCATTCTGGCAGCAACATGTTGTGCTAAGTTGAGGTGGTCTATTGTTTGTTTTGGAAATCCATGGAGGATGGAGTTACAGAAATCTATGTGGGGGAGTATAAGCGCTTGGAGGGCTGATCTAAAATCCTGTTGTGGTACAAGACGCCTTAGGTTTTTTAGGAGTCTTAGTTTCTTATTAATAGTTGTAGCTGTATTCCTGATGTATGTTGTAAGGCTTAGTATATTATCTGTTATGACACCAAGATACCTGATTTTGTTCCTTATTGTGATAGAAGTGTTTTCAATTTTTATTTCTGTTGGAGGAATAAAGTTCTTGTCACGAATATAGCCTCTGTTTTTTGTAGTTGATTTTTAGATTATGATTATTCAGCTATTGTGATATTTTGATAAATCAGGCTGTGATGCTGATGAAATCGAGGATTGCTGTATCCATCGGGAGGTATAGCATCACATCATCCGCATATATTGCGTATCTAATGCTGCTTTCTTTTATAATGTTGCAGACTGGCTGTATGTATATATTGAAAAGGAGTGCCGATAGGGCTGATCCTTGTGGAATCCCTTGTTTCTGAGAGAAGGGCTTTGAAGATTGGTGTCGTATTTTAACCTGCTGGGTTAGATCGTCCAGATAGGATTGGAACCATGATAATGCAGTGCCATGTATCCCAACTTGTTTTAGCCTTTCTATGATTGATCAAATCAAATGTGGCTGTAATATCTAAGAATATTAGCAGGACTGTTTGCTTTGGGTTATCAATGGACTTTAACAGATCATCAAAGAGCCCAGTGATAAGGGTCTCTACACTGTGGTGTGGCCTGAAGCCATATTGGTGTATGTCAAGGGGCACTTGTAGGTCAATGTGATCCTGTAACTGGGAGTGCACAATTTTTTCAATGATTTTTGCCAGGAATGGTAGACTTGATATAGGCCTATACGATGAGGGGCATAGACTGTCTAGGGTCTTGCTTTTCAAAATTGGTCTAAATGAGGCCCGCTTAAGGAGATTGGGCATAGTTCCCTTTGTGAGTGAGAAATTGACTATTTCAAGGATGTATAGGGCTAGTTCAGTGTGGGTTATTTTCACCCAGTTAACAGGGCATGGTTCAAGGCTAGATGTGGTAGTATTGATGCTGGAGATCACTCTGTTTAACTCTTTAAGGGTTACTGTGTGGGGAGATCACGTGTGCACATGAGCAGGTGAGGAGCTTCCACGTCGCGCTCCCGGGCCGCCTTTGAAATCTTGCTAAATAATCGGCAACAGCAGTCTGCAGTGGGAGCGAGAAGGGTCTCTCGGATTGTACAGTACATTCTTTAGTATACTCCGGTGAGGTGGTGTGCAGCAAAGAGCAGATGAAAGCGGCAGCAAAACGAGATAAAGCTGCAGGCACGTGGGATGGTAAGATGCCGGCCGCGGCCCGAGCAACGAGTGTGCCTGATTCCCTAGGGAAGGAAAGTGTGGACTCGGGCCCAGATGAGGTGGCGCAGGAAGTTGTCAAACTGCTGGAGCCTAAGTTTGACATGGTAATGAGGAAATTGGAAGAGATGGGTGAGAACTTTGGAGAGTTTGCAAGGCGGATGGATGAAGTTGAACAGCGCGTGAGAGTGCTGGAAGATGGAGAGATGGCGCTGGAAAGAGCCAACAATAAGCAGCAGAAGCAAATTGATGATTTGTTACAGAAGGTGGATGACTTAGAGAATCGCTCGCGTCGAAATAATCTTAGACTGATCGGTGTGCCGGAGTCCTGGACTGGGAGTAAGTTGTTCACCCTGTTTGAGGACTGGCTTCCTAAAGAGCTGGGCCTTCCAGACCTGCAGGGACAGATAGATACATGTCGAGAGAGCCCACAGGCTTGGGCAGCTGAGGGAAGGCCAGAATAGGCCGCGACCGGTGTTGGCGCGCCTGTTAAATTTTCAGCATAAAATGTTGCTGCTGCAGGCATATCGGAAGAAATGCGACCTAAAGTTGGAGAACGTGTCAGTCCTTCTGTTTCTGGACTACTCAGCGTCTCTTGCGGCACGGCGCAAGGAGTTTGCTCCTATTTGTAGTGCGCTGGTGAAAAATGGAGTAAACTTTGCGCTGCTTTACCCTGCTACTCTGAAAGTCTTTCACAAAGGCACTACACACATATTTGATCAGGCAGGAGCGGCGCGCAAGTTCGTGGCTACATTGGTGTCTGCTAAGCCGATGGACGTCGATTGAGGAGTCCAGGCTGATGGTCGGTGGAATCGGATGGTCTTGTGTGCCCTGCTACATATAACCTGATACAGCGATGGGAAGCTGAATTATGGAGAACTTTGATGGGACAGTGTGGCTGTAGCCTAATGCCTGTGCTGGACTTGATGGACTGGTCTGTTGCCTTAGCTGTTTGTTTGGTCTGCGGGAGGTGACCCGGTGGTGTATGGACAGTGATCTCACTCCCTTTCGGGAGTATCTTGCTACGGCAGGATTACATGCTGTCGGGTTCTGTGGGGATGCAGAGGGGTTGGGGGGGACAAAAGAGTGGATGGAAGTGTGGATTGGGGTGTGTGTGTGAGAGTGGATGTCCGGATGGAAGAGCATGAGAGGGGGTCGGGTTTTGCTACATGGGGGGAAGGGGGGACCAACATTGTGGGAAAGAGGTGGGGGATGGTGAACAAGAGGATTTTTGGATATGGCTGGGGGGTCAGTGGGATTCCGGGGAGTGGGGGGGGAGAGAGGGGAAGGAGGCCGGGGAGGAGCTAGTGCTGGGGTTGAGAGGGGGTGGGGGGGAGGGGAGACTGGCTGGGTTTGTGGAGGGATTAGGTTAGGTAGACTGTTCTATTTGTGTAGGGTAACATCTGACCGAAATAGATACAATATTAGCATGGGAGGGTTAGTGGTGAGGCTCTGGAGGCGAGGCTGGGCGTCTCCCGGAGTGGAAGTAACTGTGTGCCTTGCTGGGGATCGTGCTGTACCAGAGGTATGTTGGATGCCAAGTTAATATCATGGAATGTGGGGGGCATTGGATCCCCAGTTAGGCGCACTAAAATATTGCACATGTTAAAAAGGAAGGGAGCGCACATCGCGTTGCTACAAGAAACACATTTAAGTGTTGGACACCGGAAGTTACAGAGAGATTGGGTAGCTGCTGTATATGGGGCGTCTTCAGGGGCAAAAAGGGCGGGTGTGGCGATTTTAGTAAAACGGGGCCTTCCTTTTGAGGTGAGTAGGGTACAGACGGATCCACATGGCAGGTATGTCCTGTTAACTGCTAGACTATTTAATGAAGTCATTTGGATAGCAAACATTTATGCACTGAATGTGTATGGCCATGACTTCTTTAAAAAGTTATTGAGCTTTGTTCGGGAAGCGGGGAACAGTAAGTTGATTATGGCTGGTGATTTTAACTGCCCACATAGCCCCTATCTTGATAAATCACACAGCAAAGGGGTAGGGTCTTGGACATGGAGGGGGGTGGGCTACCTTTGTAGAATGGGTGACCTCATAGATGTGTGGCGAGTACTTCACCCTGGGACGAGGGAATACACTCATCAGTCCCGAGCCCATCACACCTGGTCACAGATAGATTATATTCTGGTGAATGAAGGTGGGCTCTCAAAGGTGTTGCAGGCAGAGATTGATCCAATAGTTGTGTCGGATCATGGTATGGTGTGGATAACATGGGATTATAAGGGAATGTTGTGAAAGGGGTGGCGGTTCCCTGCATATCTCTGTGAGGATAAGGAGTTTCGGGCATTCCTTGAGAAGCAATGGGATGAATATGTCCACTTTAATGATCGACTGCAGTGTTCCCCGGTGGTGTTTTGGGAAGCCAGTAAAGCGGTGATGCGCGGGGCCATTATATCTTATACAGTCCATTTCATTTCATTTATTTAGGCTTGATATACCGCCCAAGACCGAGGTATCAGGGCGGTGTACAATAAAAGGCAGCTGTGGAAAAGCAAAGAGAGAAAGGAACGCTATTGGATAATAGGAAAGAGTAAGAGAGAGAAAGAGAGAAAAATAGAGTAGAGTCTACAGAGCTAAACACAGGGACGTGGGGAGGGAAGGGAGACAGGGGGTGGGAGTTGAACGTGATGTGGGAGTCAAGAGTTGAGTGGCAGTTGGATGTAACGTGAGGGGCATGAATTGGTAGGTTGACTACATATCAGGGGGAACCTGTAGGTTGTACGCTTGAGAGAAAAGGTGAGTCTTGAGGAGAGTTTTGAAATGGGGGAAGGAGGGTTCAATACGAAGGGTGTGAGGGAGGGAATTCCAGAGGGCAGGGGCCAGAAAAAAGAAGGCAGAGTGGCGGGTAAGTTCGAGGTGGGCCTGGGATGGAGGAGGAAGGAATAGGCGATTGGTATGAGATGAGCGAAGAAGACGGGGAGCGGGCTGGTGGAAGATAAGGTCAGAGAGATACCGAGGAGTGCTGGTGTGAAGAACCCTATGAGTGATAATGATATACTTGTAAATAAGTCTGAATTTGATGGGAAGCCAGTGAAGGGAGAAGAGGCAAGAGGTAATATGATCAAAGGGGGAAGAAGAGGTGAGAAGGCGGGCAGCAGTATTCTGGAGAAGCTGAAGACGACGAAGTTGACAGGAAGGGAGACCAGATAAAATAGAATTGCAGTAGTCTAAGCGGGAAGTTACAAAAGAGAGAACCAAAGTGGTAAGGGATTGAGGGGAAAGAAAAGGACGAAGGGAGCGAATACGGCGCAGATGAAAATGGCAAGTACGAACAAGGGAAGAAATGTGAGGGTGAAAAGAGAGAGAAGAATCCAAGGTAACACCCAGATAGCGGAGGGTAGAGACAACAGGAATGGGAAAGGAAGACATCACAGGGGCTAGACTAGGTGGGGAAGAGGAGAAAGAAAACCAGATGGCAGAGGATTTAGAAGGGTTAACACAGAGGAAATTTTCAGAAAACCAGGAGGCAACAGAGGATAGACAGGTGTTAAGGGCGGAAAGATCAGGGGAAAGGGAGCTGGTATGATGAACAAGAAGGATATCGTCTGCGTAAAAATAGAAAGAAACACCGGATTGCTGAATGAGGAGGGCTAGGGGAGCAAGAAAAATGTTGAAAAGTAGAGGAGCAAGAATAGAACCCTGTGGAACACCACAGTGCAAGGGAAAGGGAGCCGAAGTGGAGGTACCAGAGTGAACAGAGAAAGAACGACGGAAGAGAAAGGAATGAAACCAGTGTAAAACAGTGCCACGAATACCAGAGTCAGACAGACGTGTGAGAAGGGTGCGATGATCGATAACGTCAAAAGCGGCGGAGAGATCTAAAGAAACAGCGATAGACAAGTCACCACGATCGTGAGAACGGTGAAGATCGCTAAGAAGTGCAAGGAGAACAGTTTCAGTGCTATGGCCAGGTCTGAAGCCGGATTGACGGGGGTGAAGATAAAGAGTAGAGTCCAACATCGTAGACATCTGGATCGTAGTATTCTTGTTTTGGAGCGAAGGATTCAGGTCTTGCAGAGGCAGCTTGGTAGAAGTGGAGATGGAGGCCTTCAACAAGAGTATGCGCGCTCTCAACAGGCGCTTAATGAGATGCTTCAGAGGAGAGCTGGCTTGTCCCTGTATTACTACAAGTATCATTTACATAGGTATGGTAACAGGACGGGACGGCTGCTCGCGAAGTTAGTTCGGGAACTTGGAGGGGTGCGTTTTATACCGGTACTTCGGGATCACAAGAGGGTGCTACAACAGCAGCCGCAGCAGATTGTAAAAATCTTCCGAGCTTTTTATGCTGGTTTGTACAGAGAGGAGGAGAGAGACTATGAGAAGGGTAGTACGTTTTTACAGGGGTTATCACTGCCCCGGGTGTCGGCAGAGGATTTGCGAAGGTTGAATGAACCTTTGATGGTACGAGAGATCCATAAAGGGATCATGCAGGGTAAGTCACATAAGGCCCCAGGGTCAGATGAGTTTGGTATTGAGTATTATAAAATGGTGGCGTCTAGAGTGGCTCCCTCTATGGTGGTGATGTTCGATGCAGTCCGACAAGAGGGGGAGTTTCCTAGAGACATGCGATGTGCTGATATTACAGTGATCCCGAAACCGGGGAAAGATGCAACGGATCCGGCCTCTTATAGGCCTATATCTCTCATAAATTCTGATATGAAAATTCTCGCGTCGGTATTAGCAGGGCGGCTCAATCCAATCTTGCCCTCACTTATAGATGTGCGGCAGGTGGGCTTTGTGCAAGGCCGGGAGGCGACTAAAAACATTTCTAGATTACTTTTGGGTATGGATCACTGCTTGAGGCAGGAGGAGGCCTTGCTCCTAGTGAGTCTGGATGCTGAAAAAGCATTCGACAGGGTAGCTTGGCGATACCTGTGGGATGTCCTGGCGAGCTTTGGACTAGAGGGGAATTTTGTGCAATGGGTTAGAGCTCTCTATGAATGCCCGCTGGCTCGAATAGTGATGTGTGGGGCCTGTTCTGAGACATTTACGCTGGAACGCGGGACGCAACAAGGCTGCCCGTTGTCTCCTCTGCTATTTGTACTCACGCTGGAGCCTTTGTTACAAGCTATTCAATGTGATTCGGGAATCCGGGGAATTTTGTTAGGGGGGTAAGAAATGAAGGTTAGTGCATTTGCGGATGATATGCTTCTGTGTCTAACGAGACCGCAGCCATCCTTGGAACGAGTATTGCAGTTGATACAGGAATTTGGTGAATTTTCGGGTTTAAAAATTAATGTTTCAAAATCTGTGGTATTAGATGTAGGGGGGAAGAGGTCGTCCTGCTTGGAGGGGTGATTTTCCACTTGTATGGGCAGAGGGGGAGATTAAGTACTTAGGGATACAACTACCGGATAATCCGGAAAATTTGTATCAGGTTAATGTCCCCGGCATGTTGAATAAAGCTAAGCAGACCTTTACTAGGTGGAGGGGTCTGCCTTTATCCCTGAAGGGGAGGATAGCCCTTTTTACTATGGTAGAGATGCCTAGATGGTTGTATGTGATGCGTTTGCTGCCTATATGGATTTTACGGAAGGAGTGGCAGTGCTTTGAGAAGTATTTGAGAATTTTCTTGTGGAAGGGGAAGAGGGCGAGAATCCCTTTGCGGGCTTTGATGAGGAGAGATGAAGGAGGCTTGGAGTTGCCCGAATTACGAAATTATAACCTCCGTTATTTGCTCAGACATGTGTGGTCCTTAGTGAAGGAAGATGAGGGGTGTGCCCCGGTCCGGCAGTTGAATGCGAGTTGCGCACCGTATCACAGTCTTGCGGTCCTACATCTGGATAAATGTAAGGTGGGCAGAAGTGGGAGAGGATGGGGGTATGTGTCAGCTTTAAGGGCGGCTTGGCGGGCGGTGTGTTCTCGGTTTGGCTGGGATAGGAGGGGATCAGCTTTACTTCCCTTAGTGGGTAACCCGGATTTTTTGCCAGGTTTTGTGATGCAAAGTGTGTTCCATGGGTGGGCCAAGAAGGGTGTGGTTTGTATTGGTGATCTATTTATGGTAGGTGGGACGGTAATGGATAGCTTCCGGAGTCTGCAGGTACGATTTCAGCTACACAAGCGTGACTTTTATGGCTACTTGCAGGTTAGGCACTATGTGGAGGGCTTGAGTGGAGTGGCGGAGGGTGTGATGGTGCCTGGTTTTGCTTCTAGAGCTATATTGGAAAAACTAGTTGGCAGTCGCCCAGGAGGGGAAGAGCGTAGAGAGCTGATCCATCCCACGGGGGATACTATTTATCTCTCTGACTTGGTCCGCAGATGGAGTAAGGATGGCTTGGAGGGTCTGTCGGAGGCCAGTCTCTGAGAGGCATTTGAGGGAATTCCGCAGGGAGTAATGTGGATTTATCTGCAGGAGCTACAGTTTAAATTCCTTTGGAGAGCTTATACCACAGATTGAGTGGGCCTTTTGGGTGGGTCTCCGGGCTTCGGCTACATGTGGCTGGTTCAGGTTGGACAGAGGCACGTTGCTGCATAAGTTCTGGGAATGTCGTCGAGTACAGGGGCTATGGAGGCGAGCCTGTGGGAAGCCCGCAGGGTGGCTTGGAGTGGGTGATATTTTGCACAGGGAGACTTGTCTCTTTCATAGGTGGAGCGATGATACTCAGGCGCTTACACAGGCACAACGAGCGTTGCTGGAGAGGGGTTTTATGTTAGTGAAGAAAGTCTTGTTGAGTCGGTGGGTTGAAGTGTCACCCCCGGGGATACAGCTGTGGGAGAAAGCCCTGATAGAATTGCTGTATATGGAGAAACTGACAGCCATGCAACGGGGTGGTAGATGGTGGGATTCCTTTTTAGAGAGATGGACGCCGCTTTTGGTCCAGTTGCCCACTAGGGAATACAGTCTGGTGGTAAATATCTAAGTAGCTGCAATACCGTTTCTCTCCCATGCGAGTATATGGGTACGATGTACATGTTGATTGATTACAGATACCTGATGCTTGAAATAGAGGTGTTATTGTAATGTTCGGTGCTACCTGAGGTTTGGATAGTAGAGGACAGTTCTACAGGTCATTGGGGGAGGGGGGTAAGGGGGAAGGGAGGGGAGGGGAGGAAGAGATAGTGTGGGCAGTTGCTATGTGCAGACCTATTAACATAAGTATGCTTGGTGGGGTCTGGGCATATGCACATTTGTGTTGTAGGAGTATTCTGAGAGGACGTGCATGTCTGAATATTGATGGGCCTTTCTTGTGGATAGCTTTAACAGTTTGTATAGAATTGCATGGAATGTATTGAGCATCTGCTGTGTTTGTTATATGTTTCTTTATTCGTACATTGGAAATGTGTGTTATGTGAAAAATGAATAAAAATGATTTGAACTAAGGGTTACTGTGTGGAAGTTAGGCCAGATATGGTTGAGAGTATATAGGTGGGTGGTATAGGAAGGTCCTATAAAGACGTGTTTGGATATGTAATAATTAGTTAGGGTTTGTGGAGCAATAGGTGGGTTATTTGCTTTATTTGGAGATCTTGTTAAGTTTTTGATTATTTCAAAAAGTTACCTGGGACAGTTCATGGAGTTTGTGAGGATTTTTGTGTAGTAGGTTTTCTGTGATGTGTTTATTGTATTTCTGTAGGATTGTAGTTTATCGGACCATGGAATGGGAGTATCATGAGGTAGCATGTAACTGTTCCATTGCTGGGAAGATTTGGGTATGAAAATTAGGTTGAGTGTGTTTCCTTTTCTGTGCATCGGGAAGTTTATGATTTGTTCAAAATCCAGCTCAGATATGGTTTCAATAAATGTTTGGAAGTGGTTGGGATTGAGCAAGGGGAGGTTTAAATCTCCTAGAATAATTTTAGTTGCTTTGTAGGGTTTAGAGAGCAAACTGTTTCTAATATGGGCAAACCACTGGTAACTTCCTTCTCCTCAGAGTGAGCTCCATTTACCTGTACCCTTTGTCACCTCCCACTCAACTAATTTCTAACCCAAGCAGTAACTTTAGGGTCCATCTCTAGGGTGGTCAATTTGTTTATAGGTCGCTTGTGAGGAACAGTGTCAAAGGCTTTACTGAAATCTAAATACACCACATCTAGGGCTCTCCCTCAGTCCAATTCCCTTGTCACCCAGTCAAAGAAATCAATCAGAAATCTGACAAGACTTGCCTCTGGTGAATCCATGCTGCCTCGGATCCTGTAATCCGCTGGACTCCAGAAACCTCACTATTTTCTCTTTCAGCAGCATTTCCAATAGTTTATTCACCACCAAAGTTAAACTGTAGTTTTCAACCACATCCTTTCTTCCACTTTTGTGTAAAGGGACCACATGAGCCTTTCTCCAGTCCTTTGACAGAAGAAGGCTCTGATAGTGCCTCTGTGCAATTCTGAAGACCACATCGTCAAAAGGCTATAAACAGGGTAGAGTCTCGGTGTAGAGGGGTGGCTACCAAAATGGTCAATGGGCTTCATCATAAGGTATATGGGGACAGATATAGAGATCTCAAAATGTATACTTTGGAAGAAAGATGGGAGAAGATGGGATATGATAGACGTTAAAATATATTTGTGGCATAATTACACAGGAGGCGAGCCTCTTTCAGTTGAAAGAAAGCTCTGCAATGAGAGCATAGGATGAAGGTGAAAGGGGGATAGACTCAGACTCAGGAGAAATTTGTGGAAGCATATCTTTATGGAAAGAATGGTAGATGCATGGAATAGTCTCCCAGTGGAGGTAGTAGAGACAAAAACTGTATCTGAATTCACGGAAGCATGGGACAAACACAGAAGATCTCTAAAGGAAAAAGGGATCGTAGATCTTAGTAGTTGGTATGAAAGAGCAGATTGGATAGACTGTGTGGTCTTTATCTGCTATCATGTCTGCTTCTATGACTCTAGAAAATTGTTTACAATGCAGCACAACTAGCCTTAGTGATCCAGATCTTGCAGATGGATTCTCTGAATTTGATTTAATGTTCATTCTGATTCATTGTCACTGTTGCATCTATTACGTACATGTATTTAAAAAAAAAACGTAACTGATTTTTGGTTTCCATTTTGTTTTTACATAAATTATATTGAATGAAGTTGAATATATTTTGTCCTTGTAGCAGACTATTTCTGCATCATTATAAATTTTCTCTTTGAGATTCATATAAAGCATTCCAATAATATTTCACAGGTATTGTGGACAAACCTGCCTTGCCAGAATTTTCACCTGCTTATATGCTGTGCTATCCTGGAATCTGAAAAACAGCAAATAATGGATCACCATTATGGCTTTAATGAAATTCTCAAGGTATTCACCGTTCACTACTTGTTTGCAATCTAGCTGTGCATGTAGAAATGTTATAGCTACATAGTTGACTTGCATGCTAGTGTGTTTTTGGTAGCCTGGAATCTATTTTTTATTTCTTTATAGGCAGGTAAAAAGCAATAAGACAGAGCAGGCTGTAAATCAAGTCAATTCTCTTCTAGTTTCAGGCGCTTGAGCAGGAAGCTGCTGTCCAAATGACTGTTGGCTGTTCCTATGTGTGCATTATTAGACCACAGCATAGGCCCTGAACTATCATATTGTCATAAACATCTTGCACGAAGGAGTTTCAGACCTTCTGTTAAAAGCAGAATGTATCTTTTTCAAGGGTTTGTTCTTGCCATGAATAATGACTCCAGATGAAACAATGAGTGTTCTAAATCTTTATTTTTCCTATAGAAATAGTATTCTGAAACGTAAACTGAAAACTTTGTAAGAATAAGGCCGTCAACTTCCCCTTGACTTTTCTGGGGCCCTCACTGTGAAGCGTCTTGCTCTCCCCCCCCCCCTCTTAAAATTTGCTTAGATTCCATGGTATCACTTTCAGAAACAGCAACATCTAGTAGAACAGACCTTTGTGTTTCTTTCTGAAAAATGTTCTCCATTAGCTGGTTGGAAGCTTAAAAGAAGTGAAAATCTGTCTCATACTGAGCATGCAAGACCTGTATAAGTTATTCTAATTTGTTCTTGCTGTTAATATGTTTCAAAAATTTCTCAATTAAGACAAAGTTAAAAAACTGCTTTTATTTTATTTATTTAAATGTACTTTCCAGATACTTCTTGGGTTACATTTTTTTTAAGTGAAAAATTTTTTTGAGGAGAAATATCCTTTCAGAGAGTGTTTTAGGGTATTTTTAAACTATTGTCATGGTGACGAAGGATCTGTTGTCACACAGATGAGTATATTTTCTATTGATATAGATTTATTTCTTTTATTGAGAAAAAAACTTGTTCTGCACCAGCTTTCTAGACTACTTGAGATGTTGATCAAGGAGCATCTATAGAGAACTGAATTTACTCTAAGACCAGTACAGTTTCTAGAACTTTGCATTATCATTCAGAAGTTGATTTACAAGAACAGAAGACATCATTTTTTTACCAAATATATGGAATACCATATTGTGGTTCAATCTGGGGACTGTGAAGTTCTCCAAAGACAAAGCAGGCTTTGTAGTCCTCCTAGCTGGGTGACATCATCCACTGGAGCTTGGGTTACAGAGAAAGTAAACAGGGCTGCCAGAAATTTCCAGAGCTTCCTGCGTCTGCATCACCACACACCTTGGTTATTTCTTCACAGAACACTACGGTCACGTTTGTATTGCTGTTCTTATATGTACTTTTTCCTTGCATTTAAATTCTGCTTTCACATTAGGACCACCTTAATGTCACCCCTTTTTTTTCTCTTAGAAATGCCCCAGAGTTGTGTGTGGGGGGAGAGGAAGGGTGGTGGTTGTTTTTTTTAAACAATTTCCTTTATATTTTGCATTGCTGCAGTCGGCACCAGTGTCATTGTTTGTTGACATTTAAAAAGAGTTGTTTGAGTTCAGAGTGGCTATTTTTTGCTGTATATCCCAGAAACTAAAAACTCCCAGTGTCTTGAAGTGTGGGTGATAGGCAGGGTGGTATTGGTGACTAGTATTTAACAGTTGTGACTACTGTGTCTTGGGTCCCATCACAACATCCCTAGTTTTGCCATTTGTCAAAAGGTGGTTCTTAGAGGGTTTTTTGGACATTGAGCAAAAAGAGAACGTTTTTGGGTCCAACCAAGTTTGGTGAAAGTACCCTGGAGCTGCAGCAGACGCTGGACGTGCATCAGCATTGAAGAGTCCTCAATCCTCCCTTGAGCTTGAATATCATTATCGATCATCAGTCCTGAACATTGAAGTCCTGCCCAAACAAGGCAGAGGATTCCACTGCTTTGGCACAGACATCAATTGATTCCAATGTTGAGCGAAGGCAAAGAGGAATTAACATCAATTTTCACTGGCACACAGAGCTGAAAGCAGGGAAAAATATTGGCATTTACCAATCCAACTGACATCTCTGCAAAGAGGACTACCTGTCCTTGACATTTAGAGGAATGACTCTACTCCTAAAGCCACCACTCTGCTCATCAAAAACCACATCAGGCAAAACTTTATAAATGGAAAGGAGAAAAAAGCTTTAGAATCACAGGAGATACGGGCAATGGAAAATATTCTAATAAAACCAAGCCCAATCCTCTTAACATCAATGGCTCTTAAAAAAAAAAAACCCCCAAAAACCCCTCCAACCATTCAATTCATCAATTATTCATAATTAATTCACCAATTGTTCATTGTTAGTTTTTCTGACAAACATATTGAGGATTTACTTAGAGACTACCCCTTTTCAGCTTGGGGATGATGTACAGAAGACCTCTTCGTAGTCAGTGTTATTATCCCTACAGAAACGGTTGATATGGACTGAATTACACAGGTCCTCTTTGAATACATTAGACATCAACAAATCCCAAGAGGGTTGCGTATGTATAAAGAGCCACACTTATCTTTAAGCAATGCGTTTTTTGTTGCGAAGTGGAATAGGATTTTAAATAAGTGCTGTCTGAATTTGATGGTCCTCGTGGTCATCACCACCAGGGACATCATTGGGGCGTTACATAAAGAAATCAGTGATGTGGTGGAAGTACTAAAGACAACTGAATCAGCTGAAGTTTACCAACCACAGCAGGAGGATATGAAGAAGCAGCTTGAACAATTACAAGCTGAGGTAAAAAAGATCAAGACCAAGAAATTGAAAAGGGATTATGCTGATTATACCACTGGGTATGTCTACCCGTGGATGAACTCCAATAGGAATGATGAAAGGACTGTTCGGAGGAGAGTGGAGTTTGAAAATACATCCGAGGAGTCCGCTAGTATCAAGGGGAATCGTGATCATGGGGGGGAGAGATGATTTTTTTAGCCATCAGAAAGGGACAAAGGAGAAAACCTCCCCCTGCGAGACAGAGAGAACAGCACCATCCAGTATCCTCGGACCAGCGATGGAAAACATGTCAACCGCCCCAGAATGAACATTAATAGTCAATTTGTCCAGCAGGAGTTTAACTGCTCCACAAATGGAAGTTTTGGGCAAAGGTTTATCATTTGATTCCTTTCAGTTTAGGTTAGATTTAGAGAATTTTATCCGAAAGTTAAGTCTCAAAGCCCATTTCCATTCTGATGACAGCACTATTGTTTCATCCAAGAACAGTGACATTTTCCTGGAGAACGGTGGCATTCAGGCCAACATAGTGAGTCCGGGTTGAGCAGCTTTGCCATTGAAGTCTTGGTGGTGCTCCCCAGGTCCGATGCCTTCTGCTTTGGACATTTTTCGCCAGTTAGTTTTACAAGAGGTGGAGAGTTTGGAGAAGTCAGGTTAGAAGAAAGGGAGAAGTGTTTTAACACCAACTCAGAGAAAGGCGTTGGATGAGCTTTGTGGTATGAATGATATAGTCATCAAGCAGGCCGACAAAGGAGGAGCGGTTGTGGTAATGAATGTGAGTGATTATGTGAACGAGGCCTATAGGCAGTTTGGTGACAGTTCTATATATGTTCTCTTGGATTATGATCCTACTAGTACTTTGCAGAAACGTATGCAAGAACTCACTAAACGAGCATACACTGATCATTACATTAGCAAACAAGAACTTTTTTTTTAACACACCTGCACTGAATTTAGTGAGATTTTACATATTACCTAAAATTCATAAAAGTTTGAGCAATCCCCCTGGTAGACTGATTGTATCTACCAGAGGAACGCTATTGGAACCCCTTTCTGTGTATGTGGATTCATATTTACATCCATTATTATCTAGGATTCCTTCATATTTGAAAGACACGACTCATTTTTTGAATATGTTAGCATCAGTAGATGAGTTTTCTGTAAAACCAGATGTAATTTTAGCAACACTTGATGTTACTGCTTTGTATATGAGTATCCTCCAGGAGGAGACATTGAGTGTGGTTGGGGTGGCTCTTGATCGCCGGGGTGATTTATGCACCTTGCTGAGTTGGCCCTCAAATGGAACTATTTTGAGTTTGATCACAAGATTTACCATCAGATTTTGGGGGTTGCAATGGGGTCGCCTTTTGCCCCGTCAATAGCCAACCTTTTTATGGGTGATTATGAGGCCAGGTGGTTATGTTTCTCCTTTTTCCTCCCACATCAGGGTTTGGTGGTGTTTTATTGATGACGTATTTATGATGTAGGAGGTCTTGGTGGAGACTTTACTTTTGTTCCACCGGTGGTTGAACGACTGGCACCCTAGCATCCAATTCACGTTAAATTATCATGTGAATGAGATTACTTTTTTGGATGTTTGTGTGTCAAAACACATGGGTGGTTGGAGCACAACAGTGTTTAAAAAAAACACGGATAGGAACACACTGTTACACTTTTGAAGTGCTTATCCCGGAGGTTGATGGAAGGGTTACCTTTTTCTCAATTCATTAGGTTTCAACGGACTTGTTCAGATATTAATGAGTTTATTATTCAATTCCGCACTCTTAGAGGGATTTTATAGCGAGGGGGTACCCTAGCTCGGTGGTCGACCGGACCTATAAGAGGGATTGGTTACTACATCCTACTGTGAGGGATTCTAGTGCAAATGGCAGTGAATACATTCATTTTGTTACTCAGTTTTCTCCCTTTAGTTACCGCTTGCAGCGGATCATCTGTAAATGTTTTGGGGTTACACAGGCTATTCCTGGACTAAAGGGTAAAAAAACACAATGTGTCTGGTCCAGGAATCGCAATCTTAAGAAGCTGTTAAGTCCTGCTGTAATGAGATCTCATGAACAGGTTCCGCAAGGTCTGATGGGGCATTGGGTTTGTGGAGGGTGTTCAATTTGTACCATGTCTGAGGAACTAACAGATTTTGGGTATAATGGTTGTCAATTCATGATTTGTTGTAGTGCAACTTGTGGATCTAATTGTGTCGTGTATTTTATACAATGCCCTTGTGGCATGGGGTATGTTGGGAAGACCATACGACCCTTTAGAATTAGAATGGGGGAACATAAAAGCCGCTTGAAATGTAAATATTGGGAGGCTCCCATTGTACAACATTTGTTTGAATTTCGAGCATAGTTTTTCAGATCTTAGATGTTTCTGTATTGATCAGGTATCATGAGGATATGGTCATCGTGACAGAGATCAATTGCTGCTGTTATGCAAACAGAAATGGATTTTTCGTTTGGGGACTGTGTATCTGGGCGGTCTCAACTCTCAGATTGATTAGAACGTCTGTCTTTGACATAGTCCCTGATGAAGCATGTTGTGAAACGTTCAGCTGGTGTTAATGTGAGGCATTGGATTTTCAGTGGATCTTGGTTCTTTGGTGGATTGGATCTTCAGTGGATTTTCTGATTGGATTTCCGGTGTGATTTACAGCGGCAATTGCTAAGATAAGTGCTTTTGTTTGGCGTAAATAATTTTGATGCTCTGAGAGATAGCAGGCAATAGCACACTATGAACAATTGACTAATTTTTGAACAATGAACAATTGGTGAATTAATTATGAATAATTGATGAATGGTTGGAGGTTTTTTAGAGCCATTGATGTTAAGAGGATTGGGCTTGGTTTTATTAGAATATTTTCCATTGCCCATACCTCCTGTGATTCTCTTTTCTCCTTTCCATTTATAAAGTTTTATCTGATGTGTTTTTTGATATGAGTAGAGTGGTGGCTTTTGGAGTATATTTATGATTCTCACTCTGCAATTGACTTCTGGAATTTAGAGGAATGAGACAGTCCCAAAGGGTCTAGGGCCCATCTTTTGATAAGCCTCAAGTGACCCAGGAGGATGTTACTACTACTCCTACAGTATTGGTATTTGCAGTCTTTAAGGAGAAGTTGGTCAGAAAGATCCAGGACATGCTAAGTCACCATCTGACTTGATTCACTGCATTGGCATTGACTGCATCAACAACAATGCTGAAGAAGGTTTAGCTATTCCTGGAAGCTGTTTGTTTATTTAACAAGATTTGCTATACCGCTATAAGGAGCACCACCCAGGCAGTTTACAAAACTCAGTATAAGAGTATGGAGACAGACAAGATATATACAGATGTGGAAGGGCATAGGATAACATTTTTTTCAGAGTACAAGATCTGAGGACACAATGAGGTGTGGGGGATTTAGTCTATCATCAGTTTGCTGCCCAGGCTCATATGTCATTTAGGAACTAGATATATCCCTTCTTTATATGAAGGCCTAGCTAAAAAAAAATCACAGGTCTTCATTCTCTTTTTGAATTTCTTGAATTAACTTTCTAAGTGAAGCTCTGCTGGCAGTGCATTCCAGAGTGATGTGCAAAGTAACTAAAAGCCCTACTGTGGGATGATTCCAGTTGCAGATGGGCTGCCGTTAGAACTACTAACAGATTTTTCTTGAAGGACTGGAGGATTCATGTAGGACAGTAAGGGATCAAAAGGAAGCTCAAGTCAAGTGGAAACCTGGTGTAATAGGCTTAGTGAGCAAAGTATTAGAATTTTGAATCTAATGGCATGTGGTTTTAGTTTAGTTTTACATGTCATAATGATTATATGTAAAATGTTTATGTATTTTTGGAACCCACTTAGACTTCACAGATAAGTGGGTAATAAATATGGAAAAATAAAGCAAGCCAGTGTTGCTCCTGCAATAACTATGTAAAGCATCTTCACCACCATATTTTGAATGGGACACCTACCAACAACAAATTGCAGTAATCCAGTCAATTTATGACCAATGTATGCAGTAATATCTGTAATGCTTTATTGTCCAAGAAGGTCTTAAGAGACTTAATTCTATGAAGCACAAAAAAAAGGATTTCTGAACTCTTCAAGAAAATATGCAGATCAAATGTTAAATTGCTTGCTAGTTCTACTCCTAAGGATTGTGCTGAATTCTTAACTGAGATTAAGGTTTTTCTTATGGTAGGTTGGAATGGAGGAGGTCCGTGACTACTAGTTATCCAAAATGCCTCTGATTTGTGGGGGTTAAGGATCAGTTTGTGATCCTCTTTCCAAGAGACAGTTTTGTTTAATTTGTCTTCTAGGACATATTGAGATGTCTGGTCCCAGGAACCATGAACAGTAGCCAATTGTATATCATTTTCAAGAAGCAGGTTCTTATCCCTAGTTCTTCAATCAAAGAAGGTAATGGTGTAATGAATAAATTAAAGAGAGCATGATTATGCCTGGCAACATAAAATTGATACCGACTCATCAGAGGGGCCAAGGCATCAGTACTTGCTATTCCATTGTCAATTTCCAGCAAATTGAGGGAGGAACCTTCACATTGAAGTCTAGACCTCAACAGATAAGAGGGAGTCCTCAGGCCTTGTCTGCTATTCATATATATATTCAAATATCTTTATAGAGGATATATATGATAGAATCTAAGCAGTCCTTTAGTTTTAGTTATAGATCAGAGGACTTCTCTTGTTAGAGGCATCTACTGTTTTCCTCTTGGACCTCTGTCCTTTGCAGGAAAGTAGAAAGCTGCCTCTGGAGAACTACTTCATTGATTTTTATCAAGAAAATGACTGAGACCATTCCATTTAAGTTAGAGAGAGACCATGAGACTAGGGCAGAAATACTAGACATTCTTCATTTTCTCCAACAATCTCCCCCCCCCCCCCAATCACACACACTTCACAAGGAAGGCGTGACAGTAACTGTTTACAATATCCTTAAGGATGTACATATGAGAATGTGGGAGACCATTTCTCTGCGCAACCTCTAAATAAGGTTTACTGTATGCATAATCCAAAAGGATCCTAGTTTCTAGAAACAGCAGCTACTATACCGTTCAGTGATTTTATTTCATTTATTATATTTATAGACCATAAAATAAAAATATATCAATGCACTTTACATCAATACATACATAATCATATGCAAAATCAAACAAAACACAATATAATACAAAACTTAAAACCATAAAATTATTTTTTCTAAAACACAATTGTCAGAACTCCTCTCTTCCCCCCTCCCATTATGGGCATAACAAAACTCTTGATTAAAACGTGTAAGTTCTATTAAAAGCAACATTTTTTTTACCCATTTTTCAAAATGGAAGAGTATTCCTCTCCTGGTGCAAGGATACAGGCATAGAATTCCATAACCTAGGGGCACAGATAGTAAAGGCCCTATTTCGAGTACATGTCAACTGACTTTCAGCTAAATAAGGAACAAATTGGAGTCCTGAAGACTAGAATGGATGAATCTACTCTCAAGAAAGCTGGGGGGGGGGGGGGAATCCAAGTTGGCGCTCTGAAGTGGTGTGCTGTGAGGCACGGCGGTTTTTCATGGAAAGGAAGCGTAAGCCCAGAGATGCCAAACAGTCTTCAACTGCACCTCTGGTATCTACGCCGTTATTGCTGGCTGTGACAGGCCCATTGGATACTTTCTTTTCGCCTGTACCTCGACAGTCTGTTGTAGCAAGGGAGAGAGGCTCGGCTGTGCAGCGGTCGGAGGTGGAATCCTCGTTGTCTGCCTCGAGCGGTGATCTAGCCTCCCCTGGCTCAACTCGAGCTCCCAAAGTTCCTCGGCAGAATACCAGCGATCTGGGTAGCCCAGAGGAGGGTGTTGTGCTGGTGGGCTCCACCGGAAGGCGAAGTGTGGCTGGTGCATCCAGCCTGGGCTCTGAGGCTTCCCTGAATTCTTCATTGAGAGAGCCGTTGGTGAGAATGGCAGAAGGGAGTGTGGGCTTAGTGCCTTCCCAGTCGGTCCCTCCTTTAGTGCCGCTGCTTCGTCGGCGATTTCGTCATCGGTGGAGACTGTTCCTGCGGCGATGCTGGGAGTCCCAGAAGTGGTAACTTTGGAAAGCATTTGGGCCGCGATTATGCAGCTTCGGGAGGACTTGGCTCCTAGGATTAACAAGTTTGGTGTCTCAGGTTCCTAGTAATACGGACACTATTCAGGAAAATCTGGGAAAAATCTCCTCTCTTCAGGCAGAGATTTTGGGTCGTCTTACAAATATTGTGACTGTCAAGAAGGACATGGAATGTGTTAAAAAGAGTATAGTTCCATTACGGTTCAAACTTGAGATGCTGGAGAATATAACTCGAGCTGTGAATATTCATTTGGTTAATTTTCCAAGAGTAGCGCTGGTTTCTGCTAGGGATATGTTTCGTTCCTATTTAATTGAAATATTAGGTATCCCTCCTGAATCTCACCCTCCTATTGTTAAATTGTATTATCTCCCACAAGGGAAAAAAGTAGGGGGGATAGGCTTGGTTTCTGGAGTGGATAATGCTGTTGTTTTAAATGTAACTGATTTACTAGAAGTTTCTCAGGAAGAGCAGGTTGTACCATCTACTTTGTTAATTACCTTAGCGTTGTTATCAGATAAAGAATGGCTTATGAAGTTGTTCTTTAAGAAACGTCATATGATGTTTAAAGGTTTAAAGGTCTCTATGTTTCCAGATTTATCTAGGGAAACCCAGAAGAGGCGGCGGGACTTTCTCTTATTAAGACCCGGGATTCAGCTATTGGGGGGGCTCTTTTTTAAAAAAATTTCCTTGTAAATGCCTGATAAGGTATCAGTCACATTTGTATATATTTTATGAGCCCTCACAATTGCTGGCGTTTATTAATGCCCATCATTCTGAGGGGGGGACGGAACCTCTGACTATTCAAGAAGAGCAGGTTTAGATACAGACTGTTAGCACACCCTTTTCCTTCAGAAATTGGTTGATATTGTTTTTCTTTCTAGGTATTCCCCGTAATATAGTGGGCTAGAGAGGGCTGGGAATGTTTTTTGTTTCCTGTATTAATTGTTAGGGCTTTAATTTGTCCTTTATTGTATTTTCTGCTTTCCAGCTCTGTTTCTGTTTCAAGACGTATTCTTGATTATTTTGTTTAAATTTATAAATATAAAATTAAAAAAAAAAAGAAAGCCAAGCAAACCAAAACCAATTCCTTGGTGTCCCTGAGAGGGACGTTCAAATCTTAGGAGGAAAGGTTTCTTCAAAATGCTGTGCTTACCTCCCATATAGGCCAAAACATAAGAAGCATTCTGGATAAGGTTGAAAGTCTGTCAGACTCTCATGTAGCAACCTTAAGTCACTAATAGACAAAAGAATGGAGTGAGGGAACATATATGGTCAAGTGAACTTATGACTTTTTGAAATTACATAGAGAGCTTCTGTCATTAGAAATTCATGACTATGGGCTTCGGACCGCAACTGTAATATGCAAGAAAAAGGGAGAGGTAAGGTGAAGGAGGGACTGGATTAGAGTATAGACCAGGGGTGGGCAAACTTTTTGACTCGAGGGCCGCAATGGGTTCATATATTGGACCCGGGGGCCGGACCAAGAGTAGATGGACGGTGTGTATGTGTGAATTAATATAAATTAAATTTAAATTTGTAACATTAAATGTTTAGATTAATTTAAGGTAGAAAAGCATAAAAAGAGTTATTTTACAAAACTTTTATGCAATGTATTTCTTTCATAAAATAGTACCTTCAATTTTAGTGGCCTTAGTTTGCCCATCCCTGCACTAGACCATGCCTTCCTACTTCCTTCTGTGGATGGGTCTTTTGGTTTCTGAAGCGTGGTAGCCAAAGTGGGGGCTGTCCCACCCGCTTCATCCGAAAAGATGGGGTGGGCAAGATATGAGCGAGATTTAAGATTCTGAATCACCTCACATGAATCTGCAGTCATTGCGTGCCGAAGCGTCAGGAAGTGGGATATCCAGATCCTCCCAAGTGACCAGCCCATTTCCTGTCCTAGCCCCCCCCCATAGCCCATTACCAGTCCTAACCCCCATCACCCCATTTCCAGACAGCCCCCATCAGCCCACAGCCCATTGCCAGTCTTAACCCCCCATAGCCCATTACCAGTCCTAACCCCCCCATCAGCCCACAGCCCATTACCAGTCTTAACCCCCCCATAGCCCATTACCAGTCCTAAACCCCCATAAGCCCATTGCCATTCTTAACCCCCCCCCCTTAGCCCATTACCAGTCCTAACCCCCATCACCCCATTTCCAGACTGCCCCCATCAGCCCATTGCCAGTCTTAACCCCCCCATAGCCCATTACCAGTCCTAACCCCCCCCCATCATCAGCCCACCGCCCATTGCCAGTCCTAACCCTCCCCCCCATCGGCTCACAGCCCACTGCCAGTCCTAACCCCCCCCCCCCCCTGCTCATGGAAATTAAAATTTAAAAAAAAGCTGGCCGCTGCCGCCGCAGCAGCATGGAGTGTCCCGCAGGGCCCCCTCTGCCCGGCTGAACTCTCCCGGCGCGGCTGAAGCCCTCTGCTCCGGCTTGCAGATACGCGAAGGGAGAGTGTCTCCCTCGCGTCTCTGTTAAGCCCGCAGGGGCTGATGGGAAGCAGGGGCTGATGGGAAATTTCCCATCTGCCCCTGCGGGCTTAACAGAGACGCGAGGGAGACACTCTCCCTTCGCGTATCTGCAAGCCGCCGGAGCAGAGGGCTTCAGCCGCGCCGGGAGAGTTCAGCCGGGCAGAGGGGGCCGGATTAAAAGGTCCGCCAGGCCGTATACGGCCCGCGGGCCGTAGTTTGCCCATCCCTGGTATAGACCATTATACTATGCTTCAGACCCTCTTTGCAGCCCCTCTCATCTTGGAAGTATTCTAGTGGGGGGTTCAAAGGAGATACTCCAAAGAGACAGTTATCCTCCACCCCCTCAATCCTGACAACAGCAACAGGGATATTGTTCTCACCTCAGGCAGTAGTGGGCCCAAGAGTGACTATCGGCTCCCCAGCTAAAACAAGGGATAGAGTTTCTACTGGATCCAAATAGACATATCAAGCATTCCAATTTCCACCTCTGAGAACCTTCTTGTAGGGGGAAGGCTAAGTTTTTGTCCCAATATAACCTCAGACAGTTGGGTTCCTGGATTAATACAGAATGAGTATAGGCTACATCTAGTGAAAATCTCACTAGATCACCCATAGAAAATATTATGATTTTTTAAGGGACTTTTACACCCAAGTTTTGCCTGATCCTGGACCTCAGGGCCTTGAATAAATTTTTTGTAAAAGAAAAGTTCAAGATCATTTCCTAAGCACCTTGATCCCTTTTTTTCCCCAAAAAGGAAATTCTGTACACTTGAATCTCCAGGGAGTATATACCCACATGGAGACATAGTTATCCGAGTCACAGGAAGAATCTAGGAGAATATCACCTCCGGTATCATGTACTATCCTTTTAGCTTGATATCAACATCATGTATATTTACAAAACCTCTAGCCATGGTAGCACACTTCTGAAAGAAAGGGCGTGCATGTGTTTTCATAGTATATGACGGCAGATAATAGAACAAAGCCACTCAGAGCTTGCAAGTTGCCATCTGAGTCACTCAGCAGTTCAGGGACTGTCTGTACTGATGAATGATCCAATCAAATCTGGCCACAGGCATCTCATTCTAATTCCTCAAACTGAAATTGTCTTAGCCATGGATGCATCCAAACAGGACTAAGCAGCTCATGTAGAGGGCCCCCACACCCAGGGCTATGTTCAACTCGGGGAATATTTTATCAGATTAACATCCTTGAGTTAAGTGATTGGTAACTTTCAAAGGGCTTTTGGAGATTAGTCATCCAAGAAAATCATCCTAATCTAGATACAGCCAAGTAGCTTTGTTCTACCTCCTGTTTTGGGAAACTGTTGGAAATAGGGAACTTGGCTGTCTCTCATGGGCTCACCCTGAGAGTCACCTACCTGGCAGGAAAGAACAACATCCTGGCAAACAAACTGAGTTGAGTTCCACAGCCACATGAGTGGTCCCTGGACAGTGAGATAACAAACAAGACATTTCATGAGTGAGAAGCACCCAAGGTAGATCTGTTTGCATTTCCCCTGAACAGAATGTTTCCTCAGTTCTGCTTAAGGATATAAGAAGCTAACATCAGATGCCTTCTTCTGAATGTGATTTCTCTTGTAGTAAAGACTCTTTTAAAACTCGGAAGAGACTAGGGAGCTATAATGTAATTGTGTTTTTTTTATTTAATATTTCATATGTTGTATTATAAGCTGCATAGAAATGGTATGATTTGCAGTATAAAAATATTTTAAAATTGGAAATTAAATAAAATAAATACTCATTGCTTCTTATTGGAAAAGACTTGCATTCCAGCATCATGTCTGTGGCCCTCACAGCCTGAATGCTGAGATGGTAACATTCGATTTGCTGAATCTGCCTGATGATGTGACTCAGATCTTTCTGGCTTCTTGGATAAACCCTGAACTCCTCTTCACATCTACCTTCCTCAGTAAGACCACCAGCATCCAGCACAGCACTAAAAAGTAGAAACACAAAACCATGGTTCTCCACTGAACTACGACTATCCCTCCAGAATCTAAGAAAACAAGAGAGAAAATGGCGCAGATCACGTGCTCCACCTGACCAAATGGATTACGAAAATGCCCTAAAGAAACACCGGGAGAAAATAGCTGAAAAGATGAGGGAACACCATACAGAAACCCTCCTCCGATCACTGAACAAACCACGTGACCTCTTTAACATCACCAAATCCTTAACCAAGGCACCATCCTCCAACCAAACAATATCAATTCAACCTCAGGCTTTTGCCGACTATCTTCAATCTAAATCCATTAACACGAACTCCACACCAAGTTGTATACCTAACCCCATCTCAATTACTCAGCCTCTAAAAACTTTTGTCGCTCCCACAGTGAAATCCATCACTGACCTTATTGCCACCTTGAACACTACCACAGCCCCAAACGATCCATGCCCTGCCTACTGGATCAGAACAATGCGTGCTGAACTGAGCCCCATACTTGCCCTTATCATGCAACTTTCCTTCACAACCGGATCATTCCCATCATCTCTCAAGCAAACTTCAATACGCCCTCTCCTGAAGAACAATAAACTCGACCCAGCAAAAACTGATTCATATCGTCCAATTTCAAGTATACCCCTTCTAGCCAAAATCATCGAGAAGGTGGTACAAATCCAATTGCAACAGCATATAGATACTTCAGCTCCTCTCGATCCCTGCCAACACGGATTCTGAGAATCACATGGCATAGAGACCCTTCTCACACTACTCATCAACACCTTATCAAGAGGGATTGACAAAATTGAAAATGGGTTCATCCTCATCTTCCTTGACATCTCAGCAGCTTTCGACTCGGTTAACCATGCACAACTTCTTCACCGTCTTAAAGAAAAGGGAGTCCAGGGATCAGCTTGGGAATGGTGTAGATCCTACCTAAACAACCGCTGGCAACAGGTGCGGATAGGATCTTCAACCTCCGATCCTTTCCAGCAACAACAGGGTGTACCCCAGGGATCCTCATTATCAGCTCTTCTATTTAACATATATATCCAACCAATCTGTGAAATCATCAAAACATTTAACGCCTCCAGCTTGATCTACGCAGATGACGTACTAATATTCACGCCAATAAAAATTAATGCCCCTGACTTCTCCCCAATTATCGCCTGCTTCAACGCGATTACAGATTGGCTCCTATCACAGAACCTGCGAATAAACTTCAAGAAAACGGAAGTCCTATTCGTAACCAGGAATAAGAAATTCTCCCCCCCCCCGCAACTTTGAAGGTGAGAGATGCGGAACTACCATGTAAATCATCAATTCGCTACCTGGGAGTAACCATCGACCAAGAACTGACCTTCAAAGATCACATAAAGCAGACCGTTAAATCCATTTACTACAAATTAAGAACGCTGAAACCCTTAAGACCACTACTCGCCTCCAATGACTTCCGAACAATCTTCCAAGCCCTTATAACACCTCATTTTGACTATGCTAATATCATCCTGCATGGTCTATCCAAGAGCACCCTCAACCCACTCCAATTGGCGATGAACTCAGCAGCTCGCATCCTCTGCGGTACTTCCAGTAGAGACCACATCACCCCCATACTAACAGAGCTTCACTGGTTACCCCTACAAGCCAGGATAACTTACAAAGCACTTCTGCTATCCTTTAAAGCAATTAATCAAATAGCCCCACCTTCCCTCTCATCACTTATTATCAACACCCCCACGAACAGACTGAGAAGATCCGCAGCCGCCAATACCCTTGTCGTACCAAAGGAGTACACTAAATGTAACCAAACAACCAGAGACAGGGCCTTCACCTTATTCGCTCCAACTTGCTGGAATAATCTCCCTCCTCATATCCGATCAATAAAAGACCTCTCTCAATTTAAAAAGGCCCTCAAACACTACCTATTCTGTCATCATCTCTTAGGCCCTAACCCTACACCTCCTCCCCCCATCTCACAAATCACTCACACAGCCTCTGACATTCCAACAACATAGTCATAACAGAACTCGACCTAGACGCTCTGCACACCCAAAGTTACGACCCAATTTAACTGTAAATTTCCAGAGGTAATATATCTTTCTGTATATAGCTTGTATATAGTTTACCATGTTGTCTCCAAGTTACTGACCCTGTTATAATGTAAGCAAAAGACCCTGTTATAATGTAAGCAAAGGACTGTTCTAATGCGAAATTTGTTATCTGTAAACCGCGCTGATACCAAAGAGCGCGGTATATAAAAACTGTAAAATAAAATAAAAAATAAATAAATAAACATCTCTAGAAGAGGTTTACTATCTGGTGTGACAGAAAGGCTATAGACACCCTTACTTGTCCCCCACAGAAATTGTATAAATCCTTTCTACATTTTTCAGGTTTCAAAATCAAATTGGGGTTTGCTTCCATGCAGTTGGCATTTTTCACCATCATGTAGAAGGTAGACCTATCTCTCCAAAGCCTTTAGTTCATTTTCTGTGGGGCTTGCTTCTACTAAAGCCTCTTGCTGTGTCTTGGGACTTGAGCCACTAGACCAGTGGTTCTCAACCTTTTTTGTACTGTGACCCCTTTTACCGTTGGTCAACTTGTGGTGACCCCTAATGATAAAATCAAATGCGTCTCTCTTCCTTTTCCGTTAACACATTGTCGCTGTAATCATTTGTTGAATTATTAATATATTAGAGGCCTTTGCAATATGTTTTTATTCATAAAATACTTATTTGAACCACAATAATTAATCACAATAACAAGTAACAATGTTTGATTTCAAAATTATGATGATTTTGTAGTCAAATCACTAATATGAAATAAAATTATTTTTTCTACCTTTGTTGTCTGACCAATTTATTGGTGCCGATCTGAGGCTTCTGCTTTCCTGTCTTCTCTTAGCTCTCTTTCTGTGGTCTATGGTCCATCTGCCATTTCTTATCTCTTCTTTTGTTTTCTTCACTTCTTTCCATCAGCCTATTTCCAGTCCCAGTAACCTTTCCCAGTATCAGCCCCTTTCCAGTCCTCACTCTCAGTACCTTCCAATGTCAGCTTGCATTCCCATGACTGCCACTGGTGTCCAGTCCCTTCTAGTACAAATACCATGGCAGCCCCTCTCAGATCCACTCCCTTCCAGTTCCATTCTCCCATCTCCTCGTATCAGCCCATTTGTAGCCTTAGCCCCCAGTTTTCTTCCAGGGCCAGCAGCTCTATCCTCCCGTCCCCACAATCAGCCCATTCTCAGTCGCAGCCCCCCAATCAGCTCGCTTCCAGTGCTAGTCCCCCCTCAACCCCATTACCAGTCCTAGCCTCCCCTAATCAGCTCATTTCCAGTGCTAGTCCCTCCTCAACCCCATTACCAATGCTAGGCTCCCCTAATCAGCCCATTACCAGTCCTACCCCCATCAGCCCATTACCAGTCCTAGCCTCCTCTAATCAGCCCATTTCCAGTCCTAAGCTCCCCGATCAGCTCATTTCCAATGCTAGCCCCCCATCAGTCCATTACCAGTCCTACCCCCCTATCAGCACATTACCAGTCCCAACCCCCCTTGATCAGTCCATTCCTAGTCCTAGCCTTCCCTAATCAGCCTATTACCAGTCCTAGCCCCCCCCATCTGCCCATTATAATCCTAACCCGCACTGTCTCTCCCCTCTGTCCAGCATTTATCCCCTGTCTGTCCAGTATGTCCCCCTGTCTCTTCCCTCCCTCCATGTCAGCCCCCCTCCCTCCCTCCATGTCAGCCCCCCTCTGTCCATGTCAGTCCTCCCTCCCTCCAAGTCAGTACCCCTCTGTCCATCCATCCATACATCCATGTCAGCCCCCCTCACCTCCCTCCCTCCCTCCATGTCAGCCCCCCTCCCCCTCCTTCCCTCCATGTCAGCCCCCCTCCCTCCATCCATCCATCCATATCAGCCCTCTCCCTCCCTCCCTCCATGTCAGCCCCGTTGCAGGTTCCCTGCTCCCCTCTCCCCATGTCTGCCTCCTTCTTCTGCAGCCGTGGCTCCCTGCCTCTTTGGGAACCGCGGCTATGCCTGTAAAACTGTTGCGGAGCCTTTCTGTCTCTAAACGGGCTCCGTGCAGCATTGTCCCGACTCCAAAGGAAGTGGTAAAGAACTTCCTTTGGAGGCGGGACAATGCTGCACGGAGCCCGTCGAGAGGCAGGAAGGCTCCGCAACGGTTTTACAGCCATAGCTGCGGTTCCCTAAGAGACAGGGAGTCGCGGCTGCAATAGGAGGGAAGCAGTGAGTTTGCCGTTGCCGAGAAGTGGACTCGGCAGTGGAAGCAACTTGTGCGCTTTTTTTTTTTTTTAAACAGCGGATGAGGCGACCCCTGCTAAATCCTGTGGCGACCCCCGTGGGGGTCGCGACCCACAGGTTGAGAACCGCTGCACTAGACTCATGTAAGCTAAGTACATAGGCTCCATTTCAGGTTGATGATAATCGTGTAAGCTAAAGACTATAACAATCCAAGAGTTGCTCCTTCAGCCAAATTTATTATTTGAAGATGCAGAGCACAAAACATAAGGTCACTGAATTATTCTGAATTGAAAAGTCTATTTTAACTAAGATGATGTGTGTGTCTATTTGGAATCTGAACTGACACCCAGTATAAATAATCTATCTAGATTTATACTGTGCTTTGGAAGTAAAAGATTGCTCTGGACTCATAATTGGAATCAGTGGGAAGAATTCACACTGCATAGTTTCGTACATGTGTGCATATTAATTTTAATTCCATAGAGAATGTGTATACTTTATTTGAAGTAGAATTTACATAGTTTAGCATAATTTTTCTGCTAATCTAAGTTCCAATAATATATTCAATATTTTCATGTAACTAATACAGTGTCACATTTATATTTTGTTGTTGACTTTTGCTGGTGTATAAATCTATTTTTAATCTTTCAGTATATGCATTTTTGTACAGTATGGTGAACTTGGTGTAGTAATGTGAATGGTTGGAATGACTGACTGTAAAGATCAGATTTGTTAAGATATTTTATAGAAAAAAAAGCATAATGAGAATCATTGTCTTTTCAAGTAATAATATTGTACAGCACTAAATGTATATTCATTTTCCTTATTTTAGCACATCAATGAACTATCCATGAAACTGGATGTGGAAGATGTACTCTGCAAAGCAGAAGCTATTTCTATGCAAATGATGAAATGCAAGGTTATTCTGAAATTTACTGATTTTCGAACTTTACAGATTCTGAAATTGTACATTTAAGTGGTTGTGCTAATTGAAATTAGTGGTAGTATTGCACCATAGAGAATGCTGGCAGATAAAGCCAATACGTTCTACCTAGTTTGTCCAGTTTACTGCCTGGTACAAAGCCATAGGCCCCTGTTGCTCTCTGGCTTTTCCTTCACTTCTTTGCAACTTTGGATCCTCTGTTCTCCATGGACAAGCAGGAATGAGTCTTCATGTATGGGTGATGTCCTCGATAGAGCCTCACATGGGAACACTTCCAAGCTTCTATTGAAAGCTTTTGGGAGGCTCCACAGTGCCTGCGCGCCTCCTTCCCACCTGCCACCATGGCACCATCTTGAATCAGTCTTTCGTTTTCCACAGAGCCCCATGGACATGTTCCAGTTATCCTTTGCTTGGTAAACCTTTCTTTCACCCCTGTGGGAGTTTTTGTTTGTGCTTCGGGTTTTTTGTCTACTTGCCTTACATCATGGTTCTCTTTCCCTTTGAGTTTTTCTCCCTTGATTGTTTTATTCTTTGCTGCGGCACCTCTACCTGGCCAGCGCTGGTGCTCCAGTTAGGCCTCACTCACCAACATCATGTCATTTGACTTCACCACGGCTATTTTCCCAGATGACATGTCCCAGAAACCTGTCAGCGGTTTCAAAAAATGTTCCCAGTGTGCTAGGACCATATCCGCCATGGATACGCACAGCTGGTGCCTGGGACCAGATCATTAGTCCTTGTAATTTGTGTATGTAGATGACAAAAAGAGGTTGGGAGAAGCAGCGCTAATCACGTTTTGGTGCTCAGAAGCCCAATCCATTGCCTTTGGCTGCACCAGTCTCTATGGCTTCCAAAGCTGTATCAGATGCTGGCAGTGCATTGACCTTGAGGAACTCTCGGGCTCAGTTGGAGCCGAGCACTCATAGTGCCCTAGAGCATCGGCCATCGATCGATCGATCGATCTATCAATCTCCACCCGAAGATGAGGAAGGATCACTCCCAATCCCCTCTGGGTAGGAGAGAGATCCAGGCAGAAACTTAGAAGTACTTCAATTTCTTCTCTGAGTCTGACTCAGAAGGCTTGGTCACCAATGTGGAATCAGTGGACTTGTCGGAGGGTAGGTCCCCTGAGCTCCCGTCGGACCCGTCTCCATATCATGAGTAGCGTAAGTCCTCTCCTGAGGACATGATCTTATAGGAATTTGTAAGGGCCAAGGGCTTACCATTTTCTTTAGAAACTGAGGATGAGCCTAGGGCAGAAGAGTTGGAGATCCTACAGTTACTCCTCAGCCCCTAAGGAGGCGGTGACAGTGCCTGTGCATCGCATCCTGCAGAGAGTACAGATGAGAATGTGGGAGAACCCCCTCACTGTACCTCCGGTTAGTAGAAGGCTTGACTTCCATGTACAGAAGCCCCCCCCCCCCCCCCACCGGATTCAAGAAGCCCCATCTTCCGCACCATTCCTTGGTGATCAAATCCATCCCTAAAGAGAATCAAGAGTATCGAGACTCATTCCTCAGTGCCCCTAGAGAGGGAGGCTCGGACATTGAACTCTTTAGGGAGAAGATGTTTTCAGAGTTCCATGCTTTTGTAGCCAGTTTGGCCTCTTACCAGCTGTACATGAGCATGTTCTTAAAGTACATGATGTGCAACTTGGCCCACTTTCTTTCTCCAGAGAAAATTGGATTATTTTATTATTTATTTATTTATTTATTTACTGCACATTTATATACCGCTACTTCCAGCGATCAGCAGCGGTTTGATTCATGTTCGGGGATTGTCAATCAAGACTGGGGGGGGGGGGGGGGGGGGGTATGTACACAGAACTGGGGTCACAGCACACATGGTTAGCGTCTTAGGGGGGTGACTTATACATTCTTACATCTATATATACATATTTACATAATTATACATATAGCAGTTTTGAATACTCGTCCCTAGTGGCCCATGACAAGGACTGCTCGAAATTCATAGTCTGGGCATCTATGACACCTTTGAAACAGCTTTAAGAAGTGGTGCCATAGGTATTGGTGCCTGGAGACTTGCCTAGCTCCAGTCGTCAGACCTAGAACAATCAGTGCAGAGCAAGCTAGTGGATGTCCTGTGCTGGGGAGAGAATCTCTTTGGTGAACAGGTCAAAGAGAAGGCTGGCTGAAGCAGCATGTCACTCTCACTAGACTTCCTTGGACCCCAGCCCTTCCAGCCCAAACAGGTTTCTCATCAGCAACAGCATCGAAAGAAGCCTCAGAAAGCCCAAATCAGCCAAAACCTGGTGCGGGAGGGGGTTAGAATTTGACTGGTTCCTTCAGAGCCTAGCCACCCTTCTGATGACCACAGCAGGAAACCTTCTGGTCGGGGGAAGGCTCACCTTTTTTGCACAAAGATGGCCCCTCATAACCTTGGGCTCATGTTCTACAGATCATCCAAAGTGGTTGCAAACTTCATTTATTGGAATTGCCACCAAATTGCTCCCCCCCCCCCCCCCCCCCCCCGAGGGTGCATCATATTGACCCTCTGCATCAGGAACTGCTTCAGAGAGAAATCACCACTCTTTTGTCAGATCTTGTGTTTGAGCTCGTGCCACCAGATCAAAGAGGTCAGGGGTTTTATTCCAAGTACTTCCTGATCCTCAAGAAAACTGAGGGATACCATCCCATCCTAGACCTAAGAGACCTGGACATGTGCTTGGTAAGAGAAGAGTTCAGAATAATTTCTCTAGGCATCCTGCTTCCTTACCTTCAAAAAGGAGATTGTCTATGCTTCCTGGATTTGAAGGATGCGTATACCCACAGACAGATACATCCCGCTCACAGGAAGTATTTCAGATTTGTCCTGGAGGAACAACACTTTCAGTACAGAGTGTTGCCATTTGGCCTAGCCTTAGTACCTCAGGTTGTCATAAAATACCTCCCGGATAATGGGAGTGTTTGTCCTCCCCTATCTGGATGATTGGCTAATCAAGAATACCACTCTGGAAGATTATTTCAGGAAAGGTAAATAATCACTCAACTTTTCTAGACAGATCCTTATGTACTGTATTTGTGTTCAGGATATTTTATATCTAATGAACAGCAAAATACTGTGTCTGATCAAGCAAATTAGCTTTCCACCAGGAGGAAAAATGTACTTAGTGCTATATTTATTGTCCTTTTTTCTAGGAATTGCCTTATGCGGTTTGTGAAGTTCTGGGGCTGCAGACCAGTGCTGTAACTACTCCAGATTCAGACATAGGGGAGGATGGAAAGGTCACTACAAAGAGTTCACAGAAAGCATTAAATCTCAGCAACCCTGTGCCTGTACTCATACCCAATGGAAGAGAAGAGAGTGGTGCACAAGACAGCAACATGACTGACCATATTCACAAACTGGAATACACATAATCGTTGTTTGGTGGTCATTTTTCAGTCACTTTATTGCAACTCTTTTCTCAAAACTTGAAACATGGATGTTTGATAACATTTGTTGTGGATGAAGTTTTCAGGTTGAGAATTCTGAAGTACATTTAGACATTTGTCAAATGTGATGCCTTGATGCCTTTGCATTAAAGCTTTACAAAAAGGTCTGACCCAATTATTTTTCTAGTTGCTTCTACCAAAAGCCTTTTGTTCTCCATTTCATTCCTTAATATTTTTGTAGTTAAGTGCATTTTATTTTCCTGCAGTGAACTGGAACGGGATCATAGTTAAGGAGGTTGAAATGGCGATTATGCAGTCTTTCTACTTTTTACATTGATTAGACTCTGATTTTGGTTAGTCTTTTAGATTAGATTAGATTCATATGGGATAATCTGTATTGGATCTAAAAGATGGCACATGCATCCACCCTACAGAATACACTTTTGTAATAAGAATGTATTTGGCTTAAAGTTTTACAGAGATAATTTAAGGTTTTGAATACAGGCTAAAAATAGATCTGTGTTCCCATTTCTACAATTTGATGTCCTAATTCTGAGTAAAAATGATCCTGAAGTGAATAAATAGCATATTTTTGTACGTAAAATTTTTTCTTGCTATGTAATACATGGAGGCAGTAAGGTTCAGAGTTTTACAGAATGTGCGTACCCATTGCATGGTGCATGGCAGTTTATTCGTTTAAGCCAACGTGACCAAATTAGTGTTGGCGCTTTGTAAAAATGATTTTTAATGAAGATAAACCAGGTATACCTACCACAATGGAATTACTTTAACTATCTTCAGAATTACTTTTCAGAATGTAACTATACTAACTATGTTTATTACAACCATTAATAGCATATAGACTTCTCAATAAACTCTTGTTTGCGTTAATTTTATGCCAGACTAGTGTTTGGGAAGAGGGGATGGAATTTAAAGTAGAAAAAAATAATGCTGTACTTTAAATACATGGTCGTCTGTGTATGAAAAACTGCAGAGGTTTTGCCATGCTCTTAACACTTTTCAAATTGTGTCAGTAATGCAATTGGTTCATTGTTCTCATTTTAATTTGGATATGTTGTACAGATGATAAAATAAACTCCTGACAATGTTTTTGATGAAATCATGCTTAAACATATGACTGGTGCTTTGTTCTGCACGCAATAATGGTAACGTATTGACATCCTTGTTAATGAGAATTATGACTTGTGCAGCATATGTCTGGAAGGCCATAGTCTGAATGACTAAGCCACCTGTTACATGCTGTCACTGATCATTGCAGATTGAGATTGTATTGACAGTTTAGAAGTTACTTTGGTAACTTGGAACAAGTCTCTATACCAACTATTCTCTCATCTCTCTCTACAACAGTATACATTATATCATTCCCTATTCACTCAGCCAGTCATACTCTTGATCTTGTTCTCTCTTCCCATACCCTTTCTCTTGGCCCTTCCTCCTTTTCTCCTCTCCCTGTTCCCTGGTCCGATCACCTCTGTATTCTCTTCTTCCTTCCCTCTCTGGTACTCCCATCTCCTCCTCAGATTCTCTATCTTCCTGTAATTTATCATCTACAACTATTGATCATTTTCCTAATGCGCAAGATCTGTTTCCTCAGGACTTTGCCTCCCTTTGTGTGGATTCACAAGCTGATCTTTGGTTCTCTTCACTGTCTTCTGCTCTGGACTCGTTTGCCCCTCTCCATCCCATTAGATCTAATCCTAGACACAATCATCCGTGGTTTTACTAGGGGTTTATTTTGCTGTGCCAACAACTCCGCCACTCTGAGCATCAGTGGTGTAATTATCCATCCCCAGTCACTCTTTAGGACTATAAATTGACCCATCAGTACTATCGGTCCCAGATTTCCCTAGCTAAGAAGAATTACTATTCAAATCTTATTTTTTCTGCTGCCAACTTCTCCCGTTGGTTGTACTCTGTACTTTTGTCTCTTTCTAAGCCCTTCACTAGTCTGTCCTCTTCTGCTGATCCTTTGCTATCCCCTCCCCAGCTCATTACAAATTTTTTCGGCTCCAGGGTTGCCGCCTTACATACCTCCTTTGCAGGCTGTCCCTGCCCCTTTTCCCTATACCCTCCCTCTACCCCCTGTTAATGTATCCTCTTCTGTTGCTGCTAGATCAGTGCTATCCCATACTTGATCAGCTTTCGCTTTGGTTTCCTCTGCTAAGCTTTTTAAAGTTCTCACTTCATCACATAAGACCACCTCTTCCACAAACCCCTATCCCCTTCCTGAATCTCTGCACCTTCTCTTGCTCTGCTCCCATTTGCCCTGTCCATTATCAACAGTAGTCTCTCTTCCGGCATCTTTCCCACTGCCTGGAAGCATGCCATTGTTTGTCCACTGCTAAAAGCTCCCTCACTTGACCCTCACCATCTAGCTTTCGGAATGTCTCCACCCTTTCTTTCAAAACTACTTGAGAAACTGTTTTTTTCACAACTCTCTTCTCACCTGTTTTCTACACTGACTCTTCACCCCTGTCAATCTGCTTTCGCTTGGATCACAGCACTAAAACAGTACTACCAAAAGAATGAAGTTAGGGCATATCAGCAGAGGGTTCCAATAGACATAAGTAGCCCAAATGCCCTTGAGTAGGGAGCAGACAAAGCTTAAAGATTCCAAATTATCCCTGCCTACTGATAGCCAGATTAATATGAAAAAAATACAGTTTCTAAAATGTGTTTATGCAAATGCTAGAAGTCTTAAAAATAAGATGGGAGAGTTAGAATATATAGCACTAAATGAGAGGTTAGAAATGATTGGTATCTCAGAGACATGGTGAAAGGAGGACAACCAGTGAGACACTGTGATACCTGGGTACAAACTATATCGTAATGATAGAGCTGATCAGATTGGTGGAGGGGTTGCGCTCTATGTTAGAGGGCATTGAGTCTAAAGGATTAAAGTTTTGCAGGAAACAAAATTTGCTGTAGAATCTCTATGGATTGAAATTCCATGTAAAAAGGGGAAGGGGAAGGCAGTGGGGGTGTACTATCGACCACCTGGTCAGAATGAACAAATGGATGATGGAAATGCTCAAAGAAATTAGGGAAGCTAACAAAAGTTACAGCAGAGTAATAATAATGGGTGATTTCAATTATCCCGGTATTGACTGAGTCAGTGTCATGGCAGGACATGCTAGGGAGATAGTTTCTAGATGAAATAAATGACTGCTTCTTGGAGCAGCTGGTTCATGAACTGACCAGAGGAGAAGCCATTTTGGACCTAGTCCTTAGTGGAACACCAGATTTGGTGCAAGACATAAGAGTGTTGGGGCCACTTGGCAATAGTGATCATAGCATGATTGCATTTGATTTAATTAATGGAGGAGGGATGGTAAGGAAATCCACAGTACTACCTTTTAACTGTCAAAAAGGAGACTATGATAAAATGAGGAAAAGAGTTAAGAAAAAACTAAAAGGAGCAGTTGCAAAAGTTAAAAACTTTCATCAAGCTTGGGTGTTGTTTAAAAATACTATCTTGGAAGCCCAGACCATCTGTATTCCACGTTTTAAGAAAAGTGGAAGGAAGTCCAAAAAACTGCCAGCATGGTTTAAAGGTGAGGTCAGAGAGGCTATTGTTGCCAAAAAAGCATCCTTCAGGAAAAGGAAAAAGAGCCAAATGACGAAAACTGGAAACGGCACAAGCAATTGCAAGTTAGATGCAAGGCACTGATAAGGCAGGCAAAGAGAGAATTTGAGAAGAAGCTTGCTGTGGAAGCAAAAATGCGTAATAAAGACTTTTTCAAGTACATTCATAGCAAAAAACCTGTGAGTCAGTTGGACCATTAGATAATAGAGGGGTAAAGGGGGCACTAAGGGGGGAGAAGACCGTAGCAAAAAGACTGCTTTGGTTTTACTGAGGAAGATGTAGGGATGTTACCCATGACTGAAGTGGTATTTAAAGGTGATACTGCGGAAGAATTGAAAGAAATATTGATACACCGAGAAGATGTATTACAACTATTTGATAAACTGAAGAGTAGTAAATCACCTGGACCGGATGGTACACATCCAAGGGTGTTGAAAGAACTGAAATATGAGATTGCAAACCTGCTATTAGTAATCTGTGAATTCTCCAGGACCAAGCAGGAAGTCAGTCCTCACTTATGGGTGACGTCGGCGCCGACGGAGCCCTCGCGGAGCAATTTTCCCCAGCTTTCAAAGAAAGCCTTTGGGAATTGCAGCGCGCATGCGCGGTCGTCTTCCCGCCCGAGGGTGCCATCTTAGCCAGTCTTCTTTTTTTCCGCGGAGCCCTACAGACGTCCCCGTCTTGTCCCCGCGAAAAAGTTGATTTTCTTCTTTATTTTATCCTTTTTTCTTTCGGTTCGACGCCGATCGTTTTCCCGCCCGGACTCGCGACGCCGGTCTCGAGTCCTCTTACTTTTTTCGGTTTTTCTGACTTAGTCAGCTTTCGTTTTCGTTTTCCCTGGCAGCCCGGTCCTTTGACCTCGCAGGGGCCCTTTTTCCCCCGATGGCTGCCAGTGGGTTTAAGCGGTGTGGTCGGTGTGACCGAAATATGTCACTAACCGACACACACGACTTTTGCCTCCGCTGCCTGGGCCCGGATCATGAGGAACTGATCTGTGGGCCCTGCAGCAAACTGTCCTCAAAGGCGTTGAGGAGTCGGCGGCATCAGCGTGAGAGAATCTTCGCTGACCCCAGCCGTACCCGGACCTCGTCGGAGGCCTCCGTGTCGAAAGGCTCCAGCTCGGACCGTCGCCTGAGCTCCTCCGACCGGGGTTCTCCCTCCGGGGACCATCGTCGGAAGGAAAAACCCGCGAGGGCGGCGTCGGTGGACGCTCCTGGTTCCGCGAGGGCCAGGTCGCATAGCCCCGACAGCCGCCCCGGGTCCTTGGAGAAGGAACACGTCCCGAAGCGACCTCGCCTGGAGTCGGAGATGCCTGCCCGGGTAAGTCCTGTGGTCCTTCTGGACTCGCCTCCGCGACAGCCGACGTCGGGGGCTGCTGGGTCACCTGAGCTCGGACTCAGGTTGACGGCCTTGGAGAGCAGACTGTCTGCCTTCATGGACCAGCAGAGGGCACTGCTCGCTGGCTTCGCTGGCGTCGCTGCCCCGACCGCCGGGACGTCGACGTCCAAGTCGACCCCGGAGACCGAGCCGATCCTCGAGTCGATGAGAACTCGAGTCGATCCTCGGTCGAGGTCGCCCTCGGCCTCCCGTTCGGGACCGAGGTCGCCGACGCCGACTCCCTCGGCGTCGGGGCGGCTGGCGCCGCACCCTGCCCGGGCCGACCCCACCGAGTCCTCGTCGGAGTCGGTCTGGGAGTCTGAGGAGGAAGAGTCACCTGATTCTTTCCGGACTCGGTGTGTCCCATCGGACTCACCGGAGTCCGAGCCTCGGAAGCAGTCCCCCCCGGAGGATGCCCGGTTCTCGGACTTCGTTAGGGATATGGCCAAGGCTTTGGCCTTCCCTGCGGATCCCGAGGAGGAGCCTCGAGCCGAAGAGCTCGACGCCCTCCAGTATGACTCTCCCGCGAGGGAGCACTTTACTGTGCCGGTTCCTCCTATGCTGGAACGACTACTCTTCCGCATGTGGGAGAGTCCGGCCTCCTCGCCGGTCCTGAGCAAGCGGGTCGATTCTATCTATCGGGTCCGCAAGAGCCCTGGCTTTCAAAAGGCACAGCTGCCACACCATTCCATGGTAGTGGAATCGGCCATGCATCGTCTTAAGAGCCAGAAGATGCACTCCTCGGTGCCTCCTGGAAGGGAGGCCCGTAACCTGGATGGCCTTGGCAAGAAGTGCTTCCAGGGCTCTATGCTCGCATGTCGTGTCCAGACTTACCAGCTATACATGGGCATGTATCTCCGGGATCTGGCTAAAGAGCTAGCCGGATTCTCCGCTGGTCTCTCCGAGGAGCCCTTGCGGAGGTTCCTAGCCTTGTCCACGGGCATTCGGGAATGCTCTAAGTTCATGTCCCGAGCAGCCTATGATGGCTTTGAAGCCTCGGCTCGAGTGGCCGCAGCCGGCATCGGTGCCCGCCGACAGGCTTGGCTTCAGTCGTCAGACCTTGAGCCCTGGGTACAGGACAAGTTGGTCGATGTCCCCTGCCGAGGCGAAAACCTCTTTGGCAAGCCCATGGCGGAAAAGGCTGCACAAATTGAGACTGAGACTCTCACCAGGACCAGGCTTTCTAGGAAGACCTCCGCCCCTTCCCAGAAAAAGAAGGGCTCGGGGAAAAAGTCCTTTTACCCGAGGAAGGCGGCTGCCTACAAACAATACCCCCATTATCAGGCCCCTGCAGCTCCCCAACAGGGCCAGCAGGCCAAGGGACGGGGTAACGGGTCCCGTAGGCAGCAAGCCCCCAAGCCTGCACCACCAGCCCCTGCTCAGCAGGGTGGGGGCTTTTGACTCGCTCAGCATAGCCTCTCCCCCCCCGCTGGTTCCTCCCAGCACCGGAGGCCGGCTGGTTCACTTCGCCCACAGGTGGTCCAGCATCACCGCAGATGCCTGGGTGCTGTAGGTCGTGCGAGAAGGCTACCTTCTCCACTTCCATCAGGTCCCTCCCTCCTATTTTCCGGGAGAACCTCCGCGCCCCCCTCTGCACAGGGAGTTGCTCCTTCAGGAGTTAGCGGGTCTTCTGCAGGAACAGGCGGTGGAACCGGTGCCACACCACCTGAGAGGTCAAGGCTTTTATTCAAGGTATTTTCTGATACCAAAGAGAACAGGGGGCCTCAGACCCATCCTGGACTTGCGCAACCTCAACAAGTTCCTTGTGCGGGAGAAGTTCAAAATGCTTACCCTTGGAATCCTTCTGCCCTACCTCCAGCAGGGAGATTGGCTATGCTCCTTGGATCTAAAGGATGCCTACACGCACATCCTCATCCACCCAAGCCACCGCCAATACCTAAGGTTTGTGGTGGCAGGAAATCATTACCAGTACAGGGTACTGCCCTTTGGCCTGTCCTCCGCACCGCGAGTCTTCACAAAATGTCTCGCGGTCGTGGCGGCCCATCTCCGGCTTCACGGCCTCTATGTCTTTCCGTACCTCGACGACTGGCTCATCAGAGCAGCGTCCGCTCGGGAGGTCGCCAACGCCACGCGCCGCACGGTGACTCTTCTGCAGCACTTGGGCTTTGTTATAAACTTCGCAAAGTCCACTTTGCTCCCCTCACAGGATCTCGAGTTCATCGGCGCAAGGCTGCACACTCCTCAGGCGCGAGCATACCTACCGCTCGACAGGGCTCAACGGCTCATGGACCTAGCCGACCGTTTTCGCAGCCAGCCCCTGGTCTCCGCCAGGCGCTTCCTGAGACTACTCGGCCATATGGCTTCCACCGTCCATGTGACCCCCAATGCCCGTCTGAATATGCGGTCTGCTCAATGGTGTCTCCGCCAGCAGTGGCGTCAAGCCACAGGCGGCCTCGCAGACCTAGTGCGCGTCTCCGAGCCGCTGATCTCGTCTCTCCGGTGGTGGCTCCGGCAGCCGAACCTCATGTTCGGAATGCCTTTCCAGTCACCTCAGCCGACCCGGGTGCTGACCACCGATGCATCCCTCCTGGGCTGGGGAGCACATTGCCAAGAGGCACGTACTCAGGGCCTCTGGACCACGTGGGAGTCTGCTCAGCAGATCAACTTCCTGGAGCTCAGGGCGATCCGCCTAGCTCTCAAGGCCTTCTCCCACCTGACTTCCCACCAGTCCGTCCTTGTCCAGACGGACAACCAAGTTGCCATGTTCTACGTGAACAAGCAGGGGGGCACGGGCTCCTTCCTCCTCTGCCGGGAGGCACAGAAGCTCTGCTCTTGGGCCGTCAGTCACGGCATTCTCCTCAAGGCAGTTTATCTCCCGGGCCAAGAAAATTGCCTTGCGGACAAACTCAGCAGGGTCCTCCAGCCGCACGAGTGGCGTCTGGATCCCTTGGTAGTTCAGAAGCTCTTTCTCAAGTGGGGCCTCCCCACGATGGATCTCTTTGCCAGTCCTTGCAACCGGCAGCTTCCTCGCTTCTGCTCTCGTCAGCCACACCCCCTTCGGGTTGCGGCGGACGCCTTTCTGATCTCATGGTCGGGGAGCCTTCTGTACGCTTTCCCTCCCATCCCGCTAGTCTCTCGGACTCTTTTCAAGGTTCTCCGAGACAAAGCCTTCATGATCCTGGTGGCCCCTCGCTGGCCCAGGCAGCCGTGGTTTCCGCTCCTGCTGCAACTGGCGGTGGAGGGTCCGATCCCTCTGGGGGTACAACCGGATCTCCTCACTCAGGATCAGGGGTCTCTGCTACACCCCAACCTCAGGTCTCTCAACCTCATGGCCTGGCTGCTGAGAGGGTAGTCCTTGCTCCCCTTCTCCTGCCGGCGGAGGTGGAGGAGGTCGTCTTGGCTTCGCGACGGCCTTCTACCCGCAAATGCTACGCCCTTAAATGGCGTCGCTTTGCAGTCTGGTGTACCCAGCAGTCGCAGGATCCCTTCTCCTGCCCGGTGTCGGTGATCTTGCAGTACTTGCTACACCTCTCTAATCTGGGACTTAAGTCCAACTCCGTCAAAGTTCACCTCAGTGCTCTTTCGGCACATCATGTGCCGGTGGACGGTAGACCTCTCTCAAGCGACCCTCTCGTAGCGAGGTTCCTCCGAGGTCTCCTTCTACTTAAACCACCTCTGCGCCCGCCAGCGCCTGACTGGGACCTGAATGTGGTTTTGCAGCGGATCACCTGTCCGCCTTTTGAACCTATGGCTACCTGTTCTCTCCGTTTTCTGTCTTGGAAAACACTGTTCTTGATAGCCCTCACTTCCGCGAGACGCGTAAGTGAATTGCAGGCCCTCGTGTCTGATCCCCCTTACACTCGGTTCTACAAGAATAGGGTAGTCCTACGGACTCACCCAAAATTTCTGCCTAAAGTGGTCTCCCCTTTTCACATCAATCAGGAGGTGGTACTTCCAACCTTCTTTCCCAGACCACACTCCAGCCGAGCTGAAACAGTCCTCCATACCCTGGACTGTAGAAGGGCATTGAACTTCTACCTTGACCGTACGCGGGAGCACCGTAAAGCTGCTCAGCTTTTTGTGTCTTTTGACCCCAATAAATTGGGGCTCCCGGTCTCCAAGCGTACTCTGTCCATCTGGGTTGCGGACTGTATCTCTTGGGCTTATGGGGCAGCCGGACTCTCCTTAGAAAGTCGAGTCACGGCTCATTGCGTTCGGGCAAAGGCTACGTCAGTGGCTTACCTCCGCTCTGTTCCGCTGGCAGACATCTGCCGGGCCGCTACTTGGTCTTCGAGCCAGACTTTTGCGGTCCATTACTGTCTCGAGAGGGAGTCCCGTAGGGACAGTGCTTTCGGACAGGCAGTCCTCCGTAATCTCTTTGAGGTCTGAGCAACTCCTACCCTCCATCCCGGATGTGGGCTACCGGTGGGTGATAATTCAGCGAAGATTCTTTCCTTCTGTGCTGCTGAGCTAGAGGGAGCTCATTTTTGTGCTTAGGGTCTCCGGTAGCCTTGAGCTTGGGAGTCCCATAAGTGAGGACTGACTTCCTGCTTGGTCCTGGAGAAAGCGTAGTTACTCACCTGTAACAGGTGTTCTCCAGGAGCAGCAGGAATCAGTCCTCACTACCCTCCCTCCTCCCCTTGGAGTTGCAATCGTCTGCTTATGTTCTTTTTGCAAATTTTTATGCTGTCTTTTTTAGCTATGTCATCTGACTGGCTAAGATGGCACCCTCGGGCGGGAAGACGACCGCGCATGCGCGCTGCAATTCCCAAAGGCTTTCTTTGAAAGCTGGGGAAAATTGCTCCGCGAGGGCTCCGTCGGCGCCGACGTCACCCATAAGTGAGGACTGATTCCTGCTGCTCCTGGAGAACACCTGTTACAGGTGAGTAACTACGCTTTATCATTAAAATCATCACTTTAGGAACCACCGCCCAGGAAAAAGATTTAGGCGTTATCGTGGATAACATGTTAAAACCCTCCACCCAGTGTGCAGCAGCAGCCAAGAGAGCAAATAAACTGCTAGGTATCCTAAGGAAAGGAATGGAAAATAAAACAGGATATTATAATGCCTCTGTATCGTTCCATGGTGCGACCGCACCTTGAATATTGTGTGCAGTAAAAAGGATATAGCGTTATTAGAAAAGGTACAGAGAAGAGCCAGCAAAATGGTAAAGGGGATGGAAGGATACCCCTATGAAGAGAGGCTAAAAAGGTTAGGGCTCTTCAACCTAGAAAAGAGACGGCTGAGGGGAGATAGAGGTCACCCCTATGAAGAGAGGCTAAAAAGGTTAGGGCTCTTCAACCTAGAAAAGAGACGGCTGAGGGGAGATAGAGGTCTGTAAATTAATGAATGGAGTGAAACGGGTAAATGTAGATCGATTGTTTACGTCTTCAGAATATAGAAAGATATGGGGACATGCAATGAAGGTACAGGGTAACCTATTTAAGACTAATAAGAGAAAATATTTTTGTATTCGACGTGTAATCAAACTCCGGAATTTGTTACTGGAGGATGTAGTAAAAGCTGTTAGTGTAGCTGGGTTTAAAAAAGGTTTGGACAAGTTCCTGAAGGAAAGGTCCATAAAAAGGACCCGGTATATCACTGCTTGACCCACTACAAGCATTGTGGAATCTGTGTCTTTTGGGGAAACTGCTAGGTACTTATGAGCTAGATTGGCTACTGTTGGAAACAGGATACTGGGCTTGATGGACCTTGGTCTGACCCAGTATAGCATATCTTATGTTCTTATGCACCCCCTTCTTGTGTGAATGTATCTATTCCTATCCTATGAATTATGTTCCTTATCTTTGTTTTTATATTGTATACCGCCCTACTGCTTATGTGAAGGGTGGCTAAGAAAGTTTTAATAAGCAAACCAACATAAATACTTAAAGAATTTCAAGATAGGCTCAGAACAATCACACGAGTCACAAAGTTCATATCTTTGTTTATGTCTTATTAAAATTTTGAGGTGTTTGCAACCAATAGGATTGTAGGGGCACATTTATTAATCCTTTTTCCGTCTGTAAGGCCTGTTTTACATGTACTGTAGATAAGGGCTTTTTAAAATTACATTGCAAAGTGTATAACCATTTTTACACGATCTGTATGTATGCATTACCGGGGGTATAGTTTGGGCGGAACAAAGGTGGTGGTAGATGTATGTTTGTATTGTATAAAACATGAATGTGCACTCATACATTTAGACCTTTGGGGCAGGTGTGAATTGTGCGTCTGCATTTTTGTGCTATTGGAGCTGGATCTGGGAGCCTATTTTTAATGGAACATGGATGCTTATGTTGCCTTTTTAAAATATTGGCCGTTTTTGACTTTTCATACAGCCATCGTGTTATTAGATGAAGTGCACAAAGTACATTGGTTTCTGAGAAATAAGCGAAGGCTTTCTCCGTATTCAAGCAAGGGGTGATGGAGGCACACTTGAAGGTGCTGTCTGGGTGACCGCGCTGGTGTCGGCTCTCCCTTAGCTGAAAGAATTCTCTGAGCATGCGCACACCTTCCAGACAGACCGCATACCCAGCATCCTCTCCTGTATCCGTGGCAGCCAGCCAGCTGTGTCTCTCCCTCGCTTCTCTCACTCATGTGATTTTTATCTTTCTCCAGGACCAAGCAGGAAGTCAGTCCTCACATATGGGTGACGTCGGTGCTGACGGAGCCCTCGTGCGGAGCATTTCCCCAGCTTTCAAAGAAAGCCTTTGGGAATTGCAGCGCGCCTGCGCGGTCCCCTTCCCGCCCAAGGGTGCCATCTTGCTCAGTCTTCTTTTTTCCACGGAGCCCGACGGACGTAGTTCGTTTTTCCCCGAGGAAAAAGTTGATTTCCCTATTTTTTTGTCTTTCTCCTTCGGTTCGACGCCGGATCCTTTTCCCGCCTTGGGCCGATACGCCGGTATCGAGTCCACTCTTTCCTTTTCGGTTTTTGTCCTTTGTGACTAGCGTTCGCGCCATTTTTCTTTTTCACTGGCAGCCCGGTCTTTTGACCTCGCAGGGGCCCTTTTTCCCCCGATAGCTACCAGTGGGTTTAAAAAGTGTGATCGGTGTAAGAAACTTATGTCTCTTACCGACACACATGACTGCTGCTTCCGCTGCCTCGGACCCGATCATGACCCGATGATCTGTGGTCCGTGTGGCAAAATGTCCTCGAAGGCGTTGAGTCGGCAGCACCAAAAGGATAGGATCTTCTCTGACTCCACGTCCGGACGGGCCCGGACCTCGTCAGAGGCCTCGACATCTCGGGACTCTGGCCCCGAGCAGCGTCGGGGTTCCTCTGAGCGGGGTCTCCTTCGCGGGAACATTGCAGGAAGAAGAAACCCCCCGTGAGGGCGGCGTCGGTGGACGCTCCTGGTTCCTCGAGGGCCAGGTCGCATAGCCCCGATAGCCGTCCCGGGTCTTCGGAGTCGGAGAGGCCTGCCAAGCATCCTCTTATTGAGATGGAGTCTCCTGGACACATAAGTGCTGTAGTCCTCGTGGACTCTCCTCCAGGGGAGCTGACGTCGGGCCCGGCGCCTTCGGGGCCCGAGTCGGGGGCTGCTGGGTCTCCTGAGCTCGGACTCAAGTTGACGGCCTTGGAGAGCAGCCTCGCTCCATGAGCAGCCTCGCTCCATGAACAGCAGCGGGCATTGATCGCCGGTCTCACCGGTGCATCTGCCCCGACCACCGGGACTTCGACGTCCAAGTCGACCCCGGAGGCCGAGCCGATCCTCGAGTCCATGCGGGCTCGAGTCAATCCTCGGCCACGGTCTCCCTCGGCCTCCCATTCGGGACCAAGGTCGTCGACACCGGTACCCTCGGCGTCGGGGCGGATGGCATCGGTGCCCACCCGACCGGAGCCGCTCGATTCCTCCTCTGAGGAGTCGGGCTGGGAGACGGAGGACGAAGAGTCACCCGACACTTATCGGACTCGGTGTGTCCCATCGGACTTGGTGTGTCCCATCGGACTCGCTGGGGTCCGAACCTCGGAGACGATCCCCACCGGAGGATACCCGGTTCTCGGACTTCGTGCGGGATATGGCCAAGGCCTTGGCCTTCCCCGAGGAGCTTGAGGCCCTTCAGTATGACTCTCCCCCGAAGGAGGCCTTTACTGTACCGGTTCCTCCGATGCTGGAGCAGCTGCTCTTCCGCATGTGGGAGACCCCGGCCTCGATGCCGGTGTTAAGCAAGCGGGTCGATTCCATCTATCGAGTCCGCAAGAGCCCCGGGTTCCAAAAGGCACAATTACCGCACCACTTCATGGTTGTGGAATCGGCCATGCATCGACTGAAAAGTCAGAAGATGCACTCTTTGGTGCCTCCCAGCCGGGAGGCCCGGAACCTGAATGCCCTTGGTAAGAAGTGCTTCCAGGGCTCTATGCTTGCTTGCCGTGTCCAGACATACCAGCTCTACATGGGCATGTATCTCCAAGACCTGGCAAAGGAGATTGCCGGGTTCTCTGCTGGTCTCTCCGAGGAACCTTTGCAGAGGTTCCAGGCCTTGTCCACCGGTATTCGAGAGTGCTCGAAGTTTATCTCTCGAGCAGCCTACGATGGCTTCGAGGCTTCGGCCCGAGTAGCCGGGGCCGGCATCGGTGCCTGCCGACAGGCTTGGCTACAGTCATCCGACCTCGAGCCATGGGTACAGGACAAGTTGGTCGATGTCCCCTACCGAGGTGAAAACCTCTTTGGCAAGCCCGTGGCTGAAAAGGCTGCAGAACTCAAGACCGAGACTCTGACCAGGACTAGGCTGTCCAGAAAGACCTCTGCCCCTTCTCAGAAGAAGAAGGGCTCGGGAAAAAAGACCTTTTACCTGAGGAAGACATCTGCCTATAAACAATACCCTCATTATCAGGCCTCTGCAGCTCCCCAACAGGGTCAGCAGGCCAAGGGGCAGGGTCATGGGCCCCGTAGGCAGAAGGCCCCCAAGCCACCAACACCGGCCCCTGCTCAGCAGGGTGGGGGCTTTTGACTCAGAAAGCATAGCCTCTTCTCCTCAGTTGGCTTCTCTCAGCACAGGAGGCCGGCTGGCCCACTTTGCCCACAGATGGTCAGCCGTCACATCAGATACCTGGGTGCTTCATATAGTCCAAAAGGGCTATCTTCTCCATTTTCACCAGGTACCTCCCTCCTATTTTCCAGGGCAGCCTCCCAGACGTCCTCTGCACAAGGACCTACTCCTTCAGGAGTTGGCAAGTCTACTAAAGGAACAGGCTGTGGAACCGGTGCCCCACCACCTGAGAGGTCATGGCTTTTATTCCAGGTACTTTCTGGTACCAAAAAGAACAGGAGGCCTCAGACCCATCCTAGACTTGCGCAACCTCAACAAGTTCCTGGAGAGGGAAAAGTTCAAGATGCTTACCCTTGAAATCCTGCTGCCCTACCTCCAGCAGGGAGATTGGCTATGCTCCTTGGATCTAAAGGATGCTTATACTCACATCCTTATTCATCCAGACCACCGACAATATCTCAGATTTGTTGTGGGAGGAAACCACTATCAGTACAGAGTACTACCCTTTGGCCTGACCTCCGCTCCCAGGGCGTTCACCAAGTGCCTGGCAGTGGTGGCGGCCTACCTACGGCTTCAAGGTCTTTTTGTCTTTCCGTACCTGGACGACTGGCTCATAAGGGGCCAATCTTCCCAGGAGGCCAATCAAGCCACCCTTCGCACTGTGGCTCTGCTTCAGCAATTGGGATTTGTCATAAACTTCGCAAAGTCCACTTTGCTCCCGTCCCAGAACTTAGAATTCATAGGAGCAAGGCTGGACACTCTTCAGGCAAAGGCTTTTCTGCCAATGGACAGGGCCCACAGGCTGATGGATCTGGCCCGGCAGTTTCACAGCAATTCCCTGGGCTCTGCCAGGCAATTCCTGAGACTACTCGGCCATATGGCTTCCACGGTTCATGTCACCCCCAATGCCCGCCTGCACATGCGGCCTGCTCAGTGGAGCCTTCGCACTCAGTGGCATCAGGCCACAGGGAGCCTAGCGGACTCAGTAAGGATATCCGACCTGCTAGTCTCCTCTCTCCAATGGTGGCTTCATCTTCCGAATCTGGTACTCGGAGTGGTTTTTCAATTCCCTCCGCATTCTCAAGTGCTGACCACAGATGCTTCTCTTCTAGGTTGGGGAGCACATTGCCAAGGGACATGTACTCAGGGTCTCTGGACCCCTTGGGAGGCTGCTCAACAGATAAACTTCCTGGAGCTACGGGCGATACGCCTAGCTCTGAGAGCCTTCTCCCATCTCGTCTCTCACCAGTCTGTACTAATCCAGATGGACAATCAAGTTGCCATGTTCTACGTGAACAAACAAGGAGGCACAAGCTCCTTCCTTCTATGTCGGGAGGCACAACGACTGTGCTCTTGAGCCGTCAATCACAGAATCCTCCTCAAGGCTGTCTACCTCCCAGGTCAAGAAAATTACCTGGCGGACAGACTGAGCAGGATCCTGCAACCACACGAATGGAGATTGAACCCGTTGGTGGTTCAGCAGATCTTTCTCAGGTGGGACCTCCCCACCATGGATCTTTTTGCCAGTCCTCTGAACCGGCAACTCCCGAGATTCTGCTCCAGACAACCACATCCTCTCAGAGAAGCAGCGGATGCGTTTCTGATCTCGTGGTCCACAGGCCTGCTTTATGCGTTTCCTCCCACGCCACTAGTGTCCAGAACACTGTTCAAAGTCCTCAAGGACGGGGCCTCAATGATCCTGATAGCCCCCAGGTGGCCGAGGCAACCGTGGTTTCCGCTTCTGCTGCAACTGGCGGTGGACACTCCTCTCCCTCTGGGGTTTCAGCACGATCTCCTGTCTCAGGATCAGGGGACTCTCTTGCACCCCAACCTCCAGTCCCTTCATCTGATGGCCTGGCTGCTGAAAGGGTAGTCCTGGCTCCCCTACTACTGCCTCGTGAGGTGGAAGATGTTGTCTTAGCCTCTAGGCGGCCATCCACCAGGAAGTCCTACGCTCTTAAGTGGCGTAGATTCTCCACATGGTGTGCTCAGCACAGCGAGAATCCCTTCTCGTGCTTGGTAGCGGTAGTATTGCAATATTTGCTTTACCTCTCCAATCTAGGACTTAAGTCCAACTCTGTTAGGGTTCACCTCAGTGCTCTCTCAGCACACCACTCGCCGGTGGACGGAAGGCCACTTTCCAACCACCCTTTGGTGGCTCGTTTTCTCAGAGGCCTCCTTCTGCTTAAGCCTCCTTTGCGTCCACCAGCCCCTGAGTGAGATCTGAATGTGGTCTTAAAGCAGATTACTTGTTCGCCCTTTGAACCTATGGCTACCTGCCCTCTCCGTTTTCTCTCCTGGAAAACCTTGTTTCTGGTAGCTCTCACGTCTGCTAGGCGAGTGAGTGAGCTTCAGGCGCTAGTGTCTGATCCTCCTTACACTAGGTTCTTCCGGAATAGGGTAGTCTTACGGACTCTCCCGAAGTTTCTTCCTAAGGTTGTATCCCCTTTTCACCTCAATCAGGAGGTGGTTCTTCCGACCTTCTTTCCCAGGCCGCATGCCAACCGGGCTGAGATGGTCCTGCATAGCCTGGACTGTAGGAAGGTGTTATCTTTCTACCTCGACCGTACGCGGGAGCACCGGAGGGCTGTTCAGCTCTTCGTTTCTTTTGACCCTAATAAGTTGGGGCTCCCTGTCTCCAAGCGTACTTTGTCCATATGGGTCGCTGACTGTATCGCCTGGGCTTATGGGGCAGCCGGCCTCTCGTTGGAGGGTCGAGTCACGGCTCATCGTGTCAGGGCGAAGGCTGCGTCAGTGGCTCATCTCCGCTCTGTTCCGTTGGCAGACATCTGCCGGGCCGCTACTTGGTCTTCAAGCCAGACTTTTGCGGCCCATTACTGCCTTGAGAGGGAGTCCCGCAGGGACAGTGCTTTCGGACAGGCAGTACTCCATAATCTCTTTGGGGTTTAGGCAACTCCTACCCTCCGGCCCTGGTGTTGGGCTACCGGTCGGGGGCGTTCTCAGAGAAGATTCCTTCCTTACGTACTGACGAGCTAGAGGGAGCTCATTTTTTCCGCTTGGGGTCTCCGGTAGCCTTAAGCTGGGGAGTCCCATATGTGAGGACTGACTTCCTGCTTGGTCCTGGAGAAAGAGTAGTTACTCACCTGTAACAGGTGTTCTCCAGGAGCAGCAGGAATCAGTCCTCACAACCCTCCCTCCTCCCCTTGGAGTTGCAGTCATATGATTTATTTTGCTACTTTTTTGCTGTCTTTTAGCTATGTCATCAGACTGAGCAAGATGGCACCCTTGGGCGGGAAGGACACCGCGCATGCGCGCTGCAATTCCCAAAGGCTTTCTTTGAAAGCTGGGGAAATGCTCCGCACGAGGGCTCCGTCAGCGCTGACGTCACCCATATGTGAGGACTGATTCCTGCTGCTCCTGGAGAAACATCTGTTACAGGTGAGTAACTACTCTTTCTTTAATTTTACTTTCAGTTCTGTTTTCCTCCGGGTTCTGAACCAAAAACAAAACCAAACCCAAAGCATTTCTCGGCTGTCTCCATCGTCACTTCCTGATAAGAGAAAAAAAAAAGCAGCAATGAAGGGCAGCAGCACTGGGGGGAGAGAGAACCAACTGACCCTTTCCTGCCTGCAGTGACAAAAAAAAAAAAGAGGATAACGGGGCATAGCACAGAACCTCCATAGGTGCAGTGACAGCCTAACTGCCCACATCTTTTAAAACTGTAAATTTGAGTCCTATCAGCTGCTCTCTCTCCATTTCATGGCAACTCCTGCTTCATCGCCTGCCCCGTCCCATCAGGCCTAGACAAGGCACAGTCGGGACCAGATTGGGCTGCCTTGCAGCTGGAGGCAGACCTCCTACTGGTGCCGACATGTAAGAAGATGGCCCAGAGCCTTCAAAAGCAGGCCAGAGGCCCTACACCATCACCTTTATCTCCTCAGGTAGGTGGCAAACATCAGTCTAAATCAAAACATTGCCGCAAGGATGACTCCGCAAGTGCACGGAGCTCCCAGTAAGCAAAGGTCTGATGGGGACTTGTCTGGGACTTTCTCTCCTAGGTCCAAAAGGGCTAAACAGCATATGGCCCATACATAGACCTTATCTCCTTCAGCTCCCCTGACAACAGATAGGGCTCTCTCTAGTAATTCCCTTCTGCAACTGTTGCGCCATTTCGTCCAGGACACTGCAGCCCTATTAGAAACTGCTCCTCCTAATGATCAGCCGTCACCTGCTGTGGCCCCCCCCCCCCCCCGTCAACTTCCATTAGTTATAGTGTAGGAACCCTTTTTTGTTCTGGAATGTGGAGCCCCTGTAACCTTAGAAGTAGATGTTTTTCCAGCAAGTCCCCCTTACTCCCAACAGTGGAATTCAGAGCCATCCCTTTTGGGAGAGATGGAGCCAGCACCCTCCTTGGAACACCCACTGAGGGAAGACCCTCCTGAGGATTTCTCCTACCCAAAGTTTCTCCAAAAGGGTTCCAGAGCACTTGCTCTTAGTGATAGTCAGATTCTGACTGACAAAAAGGATTTTCAGTCTGTTCTGTGGATCTGTATCACCCCTAAGGAGGTCCTGGCTATTCAGATTCCCAAAGTTCTGCAGGATCTCCTATCAGTTTGGAAGATGCCAGCATCAGTCCATGCCACCGCTCACCATCTAGACAAGTACAAAGTTCTCCCTGCAGTTGGTTTCCAGCATTGGCAGCTGCCTCACCAGTTGGTAGTCTCTGATGCTGTCCTTAAGAAAATCAAGTCTTCCAAGTCTCATATTCAGACTCCCCCAGGAAAAGACCAGTGGACATTGGATTCAGTTGGTAGAAAAACTTTTCAAAGTGAAGATCTTGGCCCATCAACTCCAACTATTTCAATATCATCATGATTTATTCTCGCACATGCCAGATCCTACTAGAATTTCAACATTAGAGGTCTTCAGGGTAATTTGCAGGAGTCCCTCTGTCATATCATTCGGACTATCTATGATGGTTTTGACCCAGTCAACCAATTCACAGCTACTTCCATCTTCACCTGCTGCATAGCTTGGCCTGTGAGAAGCTCTCCATGACCGCCTCACGGATGTTCCCTGCCAGGGAGATAGCCGTTCTCCGGGAACAAGCAGGAAGTCAGTCCTCACATATGGGTGACGGCACCAACGGAGCCCTCGCAGGAGCATCCCCCCAGCTTTCAAAGAAAGCCTTTGGGAGATGCCACCAAGCATGCGTGGTCCCCTTCCCGCCCAAGGGTGTTATCTTGCTCAGTCTCCTTTTTTCCACAGCCCTTCAGACGCTGTCTGACTTTCTACCAGAGAAAGTTGATTTTTTTTGTGCCTAAGTTTTTCAACTCGACTCCGGTCTTGCACCGGTACTCTTCCCACCTACTGTCCTTGGTGGTGTCGAGTTCGGTCCATTTTTATAGTCTTCCTTCTTTTTATTTTCTGGCGCCTTCGCGCCTTTTTTCCCCGCTGGCAGCACAGAGAGTCTTCAACCTCGCAAGGGTACTTTTTTCCCCCATGGCTACCAGTGGCTTTAAGAAGTGTGATCAATGCTCTAAAATAATTTCCTTAACCGACACACATGACTGTTGCCTCGGACCGGACCACAACCCAGCGGCCTGCGGCCTGTGCAAAAGGATGTCCAGCAAGGCCCTAAAGAGCTGTCAGCAGCAGCACGATAAGTTCTTCCCCGAATCTCCAATGCCTCCGAAGGACAGGGCCTCGTCTGAGGCCCCGACATCTCGGTAGGAGCTCTCCTAACCTGAGTGTCGTCATGGGTCCTCAAGAGAGTAGGTCTCCCTTGAGGGAACACGGGAAGAAGAAGAAACCCTCGAAGGTGGCGTCCTTGGATGGTTCCGACCAGCCGAGAACCTCCCGGGCCCCTCCCGCAGTCCAAGGCGCTCATCCAAGGTGTCAGAAAAGGAGAGACCTGCCAAGGTCCTCTGGAAGGACCCGGCCACAGACTGGCCTCGGTCCTCAGACACTATCCTCGTCAAGGATTCCCCTTCGGGGGAGCTGGCATTGGGCCCAAGTCCCTTGGTGCCCGCGCCGAAGGCTGAGTAACCTTCTGGACTAGAGTCCAGAATGGTGGCACTGGAGCGCAGTTTGTTTGCCTTCATGGACCAGCAGCGGGCACTGTTGTCTGGCATTTCCGCTTCATCCGCCCTGACCACCGGGCATTCGACATCCAAGACGTCCTCGGAGGCCGAACCAATCGTGACCTCGCTCATCACCGGCGAGTCTACCGGGTGTCGACTGCAGGGCGTCAGGGAGTGGGGGGGGGGTCAAAGCCCGCAGAGCAGCCCACCTACGAGTCACCCTCGGAGTACTCCGAATGGGAGATGGAGAATGAGGAGTCTCCTGATACCTGTTGCCACCACGATGTCCCTTCCGATTCCCCAATCTCAGAACCTTGGAAGCGGTCCCCGTCGGAGGACATGGGCTTCTAGGAATTTGTCAAGGACATGTCCAAGGCTCTGGTGTTCCCAACCGAGTCGGAGGAGGACCCTCGGGCGGACAAGCTGGAGATCCTCCAGTACAAGGCGCCTCCTCAGGAATCTCTCACGGTGCCCATTCCTCCCATCCTGGAACGGCTCATGCTCCGCATGTGGGAGACACTGGCGTTGGTGCCGGTGTTGAGCAGACGGATCGACTCAATGTATCAGCGTTGGCTGAAAAGCCAGAAGACGCACTCCTCGGTGCCCCCAGGCAGGGAGGCCCGTACCTTGGATGCCCTCAGCAGGAAGTGCTACCAGGGCTCAATGCTCATCTGCCGTGTCCAGGCCTACCAGCTGTACATGGGCATGTAGTTGAGAGACCTGGCGAAGGAGCTCGCTGGATTCTTGACTGTTCTCTCCGAAGAACCTTTGCAATGGTTCAAGAGCCTGTCCAAGGCTGTCTGTGAGTGCTCCAAATTTGTCTCGAGCAGCCTATGACGGGTTTGAGTCGGCGGCCAGGGTAGCCGCGGTGGGCATCGGTGCATGCCGCCGGACTGGGCTTCAGTCGTCCGACCTCATGCAGTGGGTTCAGGACAAATTGATTATTGTCCTATGCCAAGGGGAGAACCTCTTTGGCAAACTCATGACCGACAAGGCTGTCGAGCTGGAGACCGAGTTCATGACAAGGACCATGCTCTCCAAGAAGACCACTGCCCCTCCCTGACGGAAGGGCTCGGGTAAAAAGCCCCTTTACCTGAGGAAGGGGGCTGCTTACCGAAACTACCCATCCTATCAGGCCTCCCTGGCTCCCCAACAGGGTCAGCAGGCCAAGGGACATGGGCATGGCCTGCATAAGCAGAAGGCTCCAAAACCCAAGGCACCGGCCCTGGCCCAGTCAGGGGGGAATTTTTGACTCCTTGAGCATAGCCTCTCTACCCCAAGGAGATCAGCAGCCCACAGGGGGACGTCTGACCCTCTATGCCCAGAGGTGGGTGCCATCACTACCGATTCCTGGGCACTGAGGTTAGTCGAGGAGGGTTACCTCCTCCACCTGACTCAGACACCACCCCCCCCCCCTTAATATTTCCCGGGAGAGTCCCTCAGGTCTCCCCTCCACCAGGACCTTCTCCTGAAGGAGATGGCAGGTCTTCTTGAGGACGAAGCAGTGGAACCAGTTCCCCACCACCTCAAGGGCAAAGGGTTCTACTCCAGATACTTCCTCATTCCAAAGAGGACAGGGGGCCTAAGGCCCATCCTCGACCTGCGCAACCTCAACAAATTCCTGGTGAGGGAGAAGTTCAAGATGCTCTCCCTTGGAACATTGCTGCCATAACTCCAACAGGGAGATTGGTATGCTCCTTAGACCTCAAGGATGCTTATACCCACATCTTTATCCACCCGACCACAGGCAATACCTGTGGTTTGTGGTAGGGGGCAAACACTTTCAGTACTGGGTGCTTCCCTTCAGCCTAGCCTCTGCCCTGAGGGTCTTCACGAAATACCTGGCGGTCGTGGCTGCCTTCCTCAGCCTCCAAGGGGTCTTCGTGTTTCCCTATCTGGACGACTGGCTTATAAGGGGAGGCACAGCCTCCAAGGTGCAGCAGGCCACTGCCCGTACCATCCAGGTTCTGCAGCACTTGGGCTTCATCATAAATTGCCCCAAGTCTCACCTCCTCCTGGCACAATGCCTGGAGTTCATTGGGGCAAAGCTCGACACCCTTCAGGCGAAGGCCTTCCTGCCCAAGGACTGGGCCGATCGTCTCAGATCTCTGGCTCGACACATACAGCACCATCCCTCGGTGCCTGCCCACCACCTTCTGTGTCTCCTCAGGCACATGGCCTCCACAGTCCATGTCACCCCAGACGCTCGCCTCCACATGAGGGCGGTGCAGTAGTGTCTCCAGGACCAGTGATCTCAGGCCGTCTCTGAGACAGGGTTGCGGTGACCCGCCAGTTGGTGGATTCCCTGCTCTGCTGGCAGTTGCCCCAACACCTAGAAGCGGGCATGCCCTTTCAGACTCCCAGCCAGTCGAGGGTCCTCACCACGGACGCCTCCCTGCTCGGCTGGGGAGCCCACTGCGGAGCCCTCTGCACTCAGGGCGCCTGGTCACCAGACGAGAGCACCCAACAGATCAAGCTCCTGGAGCTCCAAGCGATACACCTCGCTCTGAGGGTTTTTTGTCACCCCCTGTGCCACCAGCCAGCCCTGGTCCAGATGGACAACCAGATGGCAGTGTTGTACGTGAACAAACAAGGAGGCACGGGGTCCCGTGTCCTTTGCAGGAGGCACTGGGTCTCTGTACGCAATCCAACAGGGTATCCTTCTGAGGGCAGTGTACCTGCCAGGCCAGGACAATCTGCTGGCCGACAGGCTCAGAAGGGTTCTCCAGCCACACGAGTTGCAATTGGACCTCAGGATAGCCAGGTGGTTTTTAAGGCTCTGGGAGGGGGGAACCTGTGATGGACTTGTTCGCTAGTCCGGACAACTTTCATTTGCCCTGCTTCTGCTCCTTGCAGGCCCACCCCTCCAGGGTGGCAGCGGATGCGTTTCTAGTCTCGTGATCAGAAGGCCTCATGTACGCCTTCCCTCTGATGCTGCTGATCTCTAAGACCTTGTTAAGGACCCTCTGTGACAGGGCCTCGCTCATCTTGATAGCGCCCAGGTGGCCCAGGCAGCTGTGGTTTCCGCTGCTTCTGCAGTTGGCAGTGGAGGCCCCCATCTCCTTGGGCACTGCCCCGGGACTCCTATCTCAGGAGGGGGGGCTCTCTCCTGCACCCCAACCTGCGGTCCCTCTCGTTGACAGCATGGCTACTGAGAGGGTGACTCGCGCCCCCCTCAGCCTTCTGGTTCAGGTCAAAGAAATTCTGCTGGCCTCTCACAAGGCCTCTACTAGGAAGGCGTATGCCCTCAAATGGCACAGGTTCTCTGGTGTGCCGATCATGGGGCTGATCCCTGCTCCTGCCTGGTGGCTTTTGGTGTTGCAGTACCTTCTCCACCTCTCCCTATCCAGGCTCAAGTCTAACTCCGTCCGAGTGCACCTTAGTACCCTGTCGGCACATCACCATCCAGTGGATGATAAGCCCCTCTCAGTCCAACCTTTGGTAACTCGCTTCCTTTGGGGCTTGCTCCTGTCAGATCCCCCAGTTCGCCCTCCGGCAACTGAATGGGACCTCATTGTGGTGTTGGGGCAGCTCACTCGCCCGCCCTTCAAGCCTCTGGTGACTTGCTATCTTCACTACCTCTCTTGGAAGGTGGTTTTCCTGGTTGTGCTTACCTCAGCTCGCAAAGTTAGCGAGCTGCAGGCCCTTGCGGCAGAGGTGCCCTAAACCAGGTTCGCACTCACCCCAAGTTCCTGCCGAAGGTAGTGTCGCCCTTCTACCTTAATCAGGAAGTGGTGCTTCCTACCTTCTTCCCAAGACCTCATTCCATTCGGGCGGAGACAGTCCTTCACTCATTGGACTGTAAGAGGGCCTTATCCTTCTACATCCAATGCACCCAAGGCAACCGCAAAGCTTCTCAGCTTTTCATCTCCTACGACCCCAGTAGGCTGGAGGAGGCGGTGACCAAGCGTATGCTGTCCACTTGGGTGGTGGACTGTATTGCCTTTGCTTATGGGCAGGCGAGGCTCCCACTGGAAGGCCGTGTCATGGCCTGCATAAGCAGAAGGCTCCAAAACCCAAGGCACCGGCCCTGGCCCAGTCAGGGGGGAATTTTTGACTCCTTGAGCATAGCCTCTCTACCCCAAGGAGATCAGCAGCCCACAGGGGGACGTCTGACCCTCTATGCCCAGAGGTGGGTGCCATCACTACCGATTCCTGGGCACTGAGGGTAGTCGAGGAGGGTTACCTCCTCCACCTGACTCAGACACCACCCCCCCCCCCCTTAATATTTCCCGGGAGAGTCCCTCAGGTCTCCCCTCCACCAGGACCTTCTCCTGAAGGAGATGGCAGGTCTTCTTGAGGACGAAGCAGTGGAACCAGTTCCCCACCACCTCAAGGGCAAAGGGTTCTACTCCAGATACTTCCTCATTCCAAAGAGGACAGGGGGCCTAAGGCCCATCCTCGACCTGCGCAACCTCAACAAATTCCTGGTGAGGGAGAAGTTCAAGATGCTCTCCCTTGGAACATTGCTGCCATAACTCCAACAGGGAGATTGGTATGCTCCTTAGACCTCAAGGATGCTTATACCCACATCTTTATCCACCCGACCACAGGCAATACCTGTGGTTTGTGGTAGGGGGCAAACACTTTCAGTACTGGGTGCTTCCCTTCAGCCTAGCCTCTGCCCTGAGGGTCTTCACGAAATACCTGGCGGTCGTGGCTGCCTTCCTCAGCCTCCAAGGGGTCTTCGTGTTTCCCTATCTGGACGACTGGCTTATAAGGGGAGGCACAGCCTCCAAGGTGCAGCAGGCCACTGCCCGTACCATCCAGGTTCTGCAGCACTTGGGCTTCATCATAAATTGCCCCAAGTCTCACCTCCTCCTGGCACAATGCCTGGAGTTCATTGGGGCAAAGCTCGACACCCTTCAGGCGAAGGCCTTCCTGCCCAAGGACTGGGCCGATCGTCTCAGATCTCTGGCTCGACACATACAGCACCATCCCTCGGTGCCTGCCCACCACCTTCTGTGTCTCCTCAGGCACATGGCCTCCACAGTCCATGTCACCCCAGACGCTCGCCTCCACATGAGGGCGGTGCAGTAGTGTCTCCAGGACCAGTGATCTCAGGCCGTCTCTGAGACAGGGTTGCGGTGACCCGCCAGTTGGTGGATTCCCTGCTCTGCTGGCAGTTGCCCCAACACCTAGAAGCGGGCATGCCCTTTCAGACTCCCAGCCAGTCGAGGGTCCTCACCACGGACGCCTCCCTGCTCGGCTGGGGAGCCCACTGCGGAGCCCTCTGCACTCAGGGCGCCTGGTCACCAGACGAGAGCACCCAACAGATCAAGCTCCTGGAGCTCCAAGCGATACACCTCGCTCTGAGGGTTTTTTGTCACCCCCTTTGCCACCAGCCAGCCCTGGTCCAGATGGACAACCAGATGGCAGTGTTGTACGTGAACAAACAAGGAGGCACGGGGTCCCGTGTCCTTTGCAGGAGGCACTGGGTCTCTGTACGCAATCCAACAGGGTATCCTTCTGAGGGCAGTGTACCTGCCAGGCCAGGACAATCTGCTGGCCGACAGGCTCAGAAGGGTTCTCCAGCCACACGAGTTGCAATTGGACCTCAGGATAGCCAGGTGGTTTTTAAGGCTCTGGGAGGGGGGAACCTGTGATGGACTTGTTCGCTAGTCCGGACAACTTTCATTTGCCCTGCTTCTGCTCCTTGCAGGCCCACCCCTCCAGGGTGGCAGCGGATGCGTTTCTAGTCTCGTGATCAGAAGGCCTCATGTACGCCTTCCCTCTGATGCTGCTGATCTCTAAGACCTTGTTAAGGACCCTCTGTGACAGGGCCTCGCTCATCTTGATAGCGCCCAGGTGGCCCAGGCAGCTGTGGTTTCCGCTGCTTCTGCAGTTGGCAGTGGAGGCCCCCATCTCCTTGGGCACTGCCCCGGGACTCCTATCTCAGGAGGGGGGGCTCTCTCCTGCACCCCAACCTGCGGTCCCTCTCGTTGACAGCATGGCTACTGAGAGGGTGACTCGCGCCCCCCTCAGCCTTCTGGTTCAGGTCAAAGAAATTCTGCTGGCCTCTCACAAGGCCTCTACTAGGAAGGCGTATGCCCTCAAATGGCACAGGTTCTCTGGTGTGCCGATCATGGGGCTGATCCCTGCTCCTGCCTGGTGGCTTTTGGTGTTGCAGTACCTTCTCCACCTCTCCCTATCCAGGCTCAAGTCTAACTCCGTCCGAGTGCACCTTAGTACCCTGTCGGCACATCACCATCCAGTGGATGATAAGCCCCTCTCAGTCCAACCTTTGGTAACTCGCTTCCTTTGGGGCTTGCTCCTGTCAGATCCCCCAGTTCGCCCTCCGGCAACTGAATGGGACCTCATTGTGGTGTTGGGGCAGCTCACTCGCCCGCCCTTCAAGCCTCTGGTGACTTGCTATCTTCACTACCTCTCTTGGAAGGTGGTTTTCCTGGTTGTGCTTACCTCAGCTCGCAAAGTTAGCGAGCTGCAGGCCCTTGCGGCAGAGGTGCCCTAAACCAGGTTCGCACTCACCCCAAGTTCCTGCCGAAGGTAGTGTCGCCCTTCTACCTTAATCAGGAAGTGGTGCTTCCTACCTTCTTCCCAAGACCTCATTCCATTCGGGCGGAGACAGTCCTTCACTCATTGGACTGTAAGAGGGCCTTATCCTTCTACATCCAATGCACCCAAGGCAACCGCAAAGCTTCTCAGCTTTTCATCTCCTACGACCCCAGTAGGCTGGAGGAGGCGGTGACCAAGCGTATGCTGTCCACTTGGGTGGTGGACTGTATTGCCTTTGCTTATGGGCAGGCGAGGCTCCCACTGGAAGGCCGTGTCACGGCGCACTGTGTTCAGGCCATGGCGGCTTCATGGCAAACTTGTGCTCTGTCCCGATGGTGGACATCTTGGCCGCCACCTGGTCTTCAGTCCATACTTTCGCAGCTCATTACTGCCTGGAGAGAGAGTCCTGACGGGACAGTGCCTTCGGCCAGACTGTGCTCCATAACCTTTTCAGAGTCTAGGCAGCTCCTACCCTCCAACCCTTCTGTGATCAGGCTACTGGAGCGCTAGTTTCATCGGACACGGGTCCTACTGTGGTCTGTGTGCATGGACTCAAATTGCTGCTGCTTGCAGCTCCCCTTGCGGGAGCCCTGTTTTTGCTATGAGTTTTTGGTAGCCTGTAGCTGAGGAGTCCCATATGTGAGGACTGACTTCCTGCTTGTTCCCGGAGAAAGCATAGTTACTCACCTGTAACAGGTGTTCTTCGGGAACAGCAGGAATCAGTCCTCACAACCCTCCCTTCCCCCCTTTGGAGTTGCTATTGTACCATCTTTTATTTTTGCCATATTTTAGCTATGTCATCTGACTGAGCAAGATGGCACCCTTGGACGGGAAGGGGACCGTGCATGTGTGGTGGCATCTCCCAAAGACTTTCTTTGAAAACTGGGGGATGCTTCCACAAGGGCTCTGTTGGTGCTGACGTCACCCATATGTGAGGACTGATTCCTGCTGTCCCCGGAGAACACTTGTTACAGGTGAGTAACTCGCTTTTTGGTCCTAAGGCTCAGGAGGCAGCCTCAGAAGTCAAGGACCATTCCTCTGTGGTACGGAAACTTGCAGCTCAGGAAGCAAGTCACCAGTCTTGTTGCCCGCAATAACCTCACTACCAATATTTCCAACAATTTTACTCTTGTAGATGTTTTCAGCTCTATCCTTGTTCTCCACCACAGCATCAGCCTGCACCTCCGTATCCTTGGTGCTCCAGGCAAAGGGATAGGAAACAACCGGTAGCCACCTCATCCCAGCCCCTAGGTTTTGACTATCTACCAGGAGAGGTCATGTCCAGCATTTCCAGGAGGCCTGGCAGTCCATGACAGATCGTTGGGTCCTCAGCATTATTGCATCCGGTTGCAAACTCAGTTTCACTGTTGCCCCCCCCCCCCTCAAAGTCTGCCCCTGCCCAGCAAGGTTTATCCCTTACATCTACCCTCCTAGCAGAGGAAATTGCAAAACTGCTCAGAAAACATGCAGTTGAGCTCTTAACGCAGCAGGAATGCAACCAGGGGTTCTACTCCCAGTTCTTTCTTATTCCCAAGAAGACAGGAGCCCTTCGTCCAATCCTTGACCTCTGGGAACTCAGCCTCAACAGCAAGAGAGAAAAGTTCAAAATGACTTCTCTAGCCACCATTCTTCCCCTGTTAAGACAGGAAGACTGGCTTGCCTCTCTGGATCTCAAGATGTCTACACCCATATCCCCATCTATCCTCGTCATTGGTGATACTTCTGGTTTTGCTTCAAGACAGAACACTACCAATACAGAGTGCTACCCTTCAGACTCTCTTTGACCCCCAAGGGTTTTCACAAAGTGTCTAGTGGTAGCCACAGCGCACTTGCACAGGCAGAACCTGTGTGTTTATCCATATCTAGATGATTGGGTCATCTCAGGGCCTGACAAGAGCTCAACCCAGCTGTCAGTCAGCAGGATGTCCCTACTTCTGCAACAGCTTGGCTTCATTATCAACTTACAAAAGTCAGAGTGCGAACCTTGTCAAGTTCTGGACTTTATCCGTGCTCGTCCCAACACCACAGTGGCTCAAGCTTTTCTGCCACCAGCCAGAGTTTCCATCCTTCAACATCTCAGTGCCCAACTACTCAATCTACAGAGTGCCTCAGCTCGCACCTTTCTGCGCCTCTTAGGTCATATGACAACCTCAGTACACATGGTCCTGTTTGCACGTCTATACATGCGGCCGCTCTAGTGGCATCTCAGACTAAACTAGAATCTGCATTCTTAATCCCTTCATCATCAGATCACTCGCTCTGGCCCGAACCTCCATATCTTACACCAGTTTCTTCATTGGTGGACACTTCCATCCAGCCTCACTGACAGGAGGCCCTTCCAAGAACACCCGCATCAGCTCATTCTGGCAACAGATGCCTCTCATATGGGTTGGGGAGCCCATCTCTTGCACCTCATGACTCAAGGACATTGGACCAGCAGGGAGGCCTCTCTGTACATCAACTTGTTGGACATGTGTGCAGTTTACTATGCCCTCCACACTTTCCTTCATTGAGTCCACAACAAATCAATTCTGGTGCAGACTGACAATCAGGTCACAATGTTCTCCATCAACAAATGGGGTGGTTCAGGTTCCCTCCACCTCTGCCGCAAAACTGTCCACCTATGGCTTTATGCTCAATCCATTGGAGTCTGCCTGTGGGCAGTCTAACTTCCAGACATTCAGAATCAGCAGATTCCCTTGTCATCAACTGGACCCACACGAATGGTCACTGCATCCCACTGTCCTAATTCTCATCTTCCAAGCCTGGGGGACTCCAAAAGTGGATCTCTTTGCCTCAGACAATGCCTTCTCTACTGCTTCCTTCATCCCATTTCCAACAGATGTGCAGCAAATGCTTTCCTCATCTTCTGGACAGGTCGCCTCTTCTATGTATTTTTGCTGTTTCAGTTAATTCATCAGACCCTCCTCAAGGTCAGAGCAGACAGAGCGACTCTGATTATCATTGCTCCTCAGTGGCTCAGGCAGACCTGGTACCCACATCTCACCATGACACAACATGGCCCCTGGCCATTGCCACTTCTTCCCTTCCTTCTCACACAGCAGGAAAGTCGTCTCCTACATCCCAACCTGCAATCACTAGCTCTAGCTGCTTGGAAACTAACTGGCTGTATGCTTGCTGTTCCTCCCCCCTCCCCATACCAGCCGATGTTCAAGCTATATAAGTGTTTCGCTGACCTTTTGCACAGTGCTCTTATCAACTAAAATGGTCTCACTTCTCCTGTTGGACTACTCAGCAGGACCTGGACCCAGCCTCATGCTCCCTCAGTCATGTTCTCACCTGTCTCCATTTATCTGACTCTGGTCTTCAGACCTCCTCAGTTTGCTACCATCTCTCTGCTATCGCAGCATTCCTTCATCATGAGGGTGGCAAACCCATTTCCATGCATCCACTAGTTTCTCACTTCATGAAAGGTTTATTGAACACCAAGCCTCCAATAAAACCACCACCTTCAGCGTGGGATCTCAATGTCATTCTTTCGGAACTCATGAAGAGTCTCTGAACTTCTAGGATCTGCCTCATTGAAACACCTTATCTGGAAGACCATCTTCTTAGTTGCTGTCACCTCTGCAAGATGCATCAGTGAGCTCCTCTCTTATCTCTTCTTACACCCCTCCTCTGGAACTCTGCTCTTCTGGCAAATTGCTTCTATCTGTGCCCTTCTCTTCTATTCCTGATTCCAGACTTCGCTCATTTCACCTTGCTGCTCCTTATGCCTGGAACAAACTACCTGAGCTGTACCTCAGGCACCTTCTCTTTCCCTTTTCAAATCTAATTTGAAAACTCACCTCTTTGCTGCCGCTTTTGGATTTTGACTCACCTAGTCTCCTTTGTGTTTCATTACCATTCCCCCTAGATGTATCCCATGTCTGCTGCTACTGTGTTGTCTGTCTTGACTAGATTGTAGGCTCTGATGAGCAGGGACCATCTCTTACAAGACATACACAGCACTGCACAGACACATGTATCACTATACAAATGCTTGGTAGTAGTAGTGTTCCAGGCTCTTGTCCCATTATCCTCCATCTACTCAGTTTCTTTATGATGAGGTACTGTTATGTACCCATCCCAAGTTCCTTCCAAAGATTGTATTCAGTTTTCATTTGAACCAATCCATTGTACTTCCCATGTTTTTCCTGGGCACTCAGCTGGATTCTCTGGAAGAAGCTCAACACTCTCTAAATTGCCACCAAACTTTGCTCTACTATCTATATGCTTCCGAGCAGCATTGACAGTCTTCCCAGCTTTTTGTCACTTTCAATCCAAGCAACCCAGGGAAACCTGCCTCCAAGCAGACCATTTCTTCCTTATTTCTTTTTATGTGAGTTCACCCTTCCCGGATGGGTGGGCCCCCTACCAACTCTGAGCTACAGCAACTGCCATTGCCAATTTGTGGCTATTCTTCCTTAAGATATTTGCAAAGCTGCTGCGTGGTCTTCTGTTCACATCTTTGCAAAGCACTAGAGCCTCAATAGCTCTTCAGCAGCTGACCTTGCCTTTGGTCAAGCTATCTTGTGGAATCTCTTTGCTTAACTTCCTCCACCTCTCAATGTCTCACCAGGCTGCAACCAGGCATTCAGGCGCCCCTCAGCTCTGGACTGTTCTTTTAAGTATGCCTGCATCACCCCTTGCTTGAATACGAAGAAAGCATTGTTGCTGACCTGTAACAGGGATTCTCCATATTCAACAGGGATATGTAGCCACACTCACCCGCCCACTGTCCCTGTGAAAAAACAACATCAAACAAAGAACGGATCAAGTCCTCTAGCAAGGTAAAGAACACGCAGAAATATACCCAACAATCACAGTTTTTTGCCTGCACACCCAGCTACACCATTTCCCTCCTGGAATCCATAGTCCGGCTCTTGTGTCCACTTCTGCATTCTCATCAAGTGCCTTCAGCGCTGTGCTTATCTACAATGACATAGACTGGAGAAGATGGCGAGCGTACAGCATGAAGGTGTGCACATGCTCAGAAGTCCAAAGGACTTCTCTGAGCTAAGAGAGAGCTGGCAGCGGCACTGTCACCTGGACAGCACCTTCGAGTGTGCCTGCATGACCCTGCTGAATATGGAGAATCTCCGTTGCAGGTAGAAACAATGCTTTATCTATTACCTCTCGCATCAAAAGATGTTGTAACTTGTAGGCTTTGACTAATCCAGGGCAAGTCAACAATAGTTTCAGCCTGTCTTTTCAAGATGTGATGTCGCAGGCTGCAGAAATGTTCTAAGCCATTCACCCACTAAAAATTAAAAATATTGTTCTTGTCCAAAAAAAAAAAAAAATCCAGTGAAAGAAACAATCTGTAACAAGCCATGTATTGACTTATTGACCCTCAAGGTCTATGTTAATATTGGTTTCATTTTATTATTTATTTTGGATTCAATAAATCTTATTAAAGTGTATAAATTTTCAATGCAACTAGACTTGTGAAAATCAGGTTATTTGACATGAATTGGGAAAGTGCTAGTGTAGCAGCAAAGCGCAGACAAACCAATGATACCAGTGTAGCAGCAAAGCGCAGACAAACCAATGATACCAGGAGTCTGTTCAGAAGGTCCAAATCATTTATTTGTGCACAAGTCTCAAGCAAGACAATTTCAAAATGGCTGAGCAAAGTTTTCAAGCATTACAACAACTTTTATAGACTTCTGTTCCATTCTAGGTATAGAAAAACATTTCATTGGTCCCGGTACGCTCCCGTACCTCCCGTAGCCCTTCTATTGGTCCCGGTACTGATAAGTTTCTCCAATTATGTTCCTTCTGTGGGCTTCTGTAGGCATGACACCTGCCTGCCCCCCTTCTAGTCCCAATTACAATGGTCAGTTCATCAACTTGTTACTTTCACACTTTCAAGGCTATGGGACCATTTGTGCGTGCAGAAGAGCAAGGTTCTGTAACTCATCTGTCAGCACTCCTCAATATTTCTCTGCAAATGTACTCTTTCTTATCAGTAACTTTAAAACACATCTTTTCTGTATTTTTCCATTTCTTAATTCTGCAATTCTGCTTATCTAAGCTAATTCAATATTTCTACTGAGTTCTTTCTTACAATAGCAGCATATTGGGGGATGTGCAATCCTATATGCCTCTCCACAGGCCTCATTTACAGGTCAAGCTAGCCATGCTGGCCTGCCTATGTCAGACACCGTGGGTCACAGGCCTGCACCTGCCACATTCCCCCCTTTGATTAATCTCACCCTATTACTTAATAAGGTGTGAGAATTAAATCACTTTTCTGAAGAATCACATCATGATTGAAGGATTTCTACTAGGACTAGCTTTGTATAAAGCCATTATTCTAGTTGCGGTCTTCCGCTCTACTGTACTATCAATAGCACTATGAAGGGAACGCATACAACATGGGATTAAACATGGTAAGCAGAGGACAACTGCAACAAGGATTAGTACTAAGATAACGAAAGTCTTAAATCCTCCCAGCCAAGAGAAAAGGTTAGCAAACCAATTAGGAAATTTCAAGGCGTGCCAAGTCTGTACTGGCACATAAGCATGTCTTTGCATATCTTTAGCAATTTCTTCAACTACTTGACCTTTATCATCTATTTTCAAACAGCAATTAGTTAAATTCAGTTTACCACATACTCCTCCTTCAGCTGCTAGCAAATAATCAAGTGCTAAGCGATTTTGGTATATGGCAGTGCGCATCTGAGTACTTTGTCTAGCTAAGAGCGTGAGAGCATGACTAGTTTCATTGGTTATTATTTCAACTACTGCTTGTAAGCGAATAATACGATTAATCATATAAATTGGGGTACGATAACCATACATACCATCATCATTCCAAGTGGCAGGTCCATAATACTCAATAATTCTTTCTGGTGGCCAATCATCACCTTGCCACTTCTCCCACTTGCCTATCTGTAAGGCCTCTCTTTTCTGTCTAGATGCTCCTTTGTGTTTGTGGGTTGTGTATACAGGGTATCCTAATTGTTCTCCATGTTCAGTGTTTAACAGGAAGAAAGAAGGTCTGATGGTTCCTAAGACACATGCTCCTCCCCATTGTGGTGGGAGTTGCGCATATGCTCGGTTTCCACAGATCCAATATAGGCCAGGTGGGGCTTGCCAGGCTTGGACTTTGGCAAGGTTAGTCCATAGACCTGCAAGTTCAGGAAATCTGGCTAATGGGTTAGGAGGTTCAGGATGTCTGATTCCTGACCACCATGCTGTCTTTTTAGTCGTGGCATTATAGTACTTCTGGCTAAGACAGACCAGCTGTCCTACTTTTTGGGTGAACTGGGGTCCAGTTCTGGCAAAGCAAAGACGTCCAACGATTGAGTGCGCTAACACCCATTCACTGGTTGTCTTGTGTAATTCAGTCTGATTGTAAATCATGGAATAATTCAATTCTTGGGCTTCCCAGGGCCATTGGTCTCCCATTTGGGTTCCGCCACAGAAATAACAATCTGTGATCTTAAGACTAGATACTACCGCTCCGGCTAATTCTAGAAACAAATTCTGTGAAGGGTGAGGGATCTCAAACTTATTTACATGCATAGCTTCATAAAAGGTATTATGAATATGATATTTAGATGACTTGTGGGCTTGGGTATTCAATCTAACATACACAGTGGTCCCTGGATCTGTTCCTCCTCCTGCAATACGTAAACCAAACTTATATCCTTGTTTCCATGCATGGGGATTATGTACACGCAAATGTAAGGGGTTACAAGCATCTTTCTGACATTTATCATTTGTGGTTGGCTTGGTTAGAGTGGCCATCCGTTTATCTATTTTCTCATCAGTTATACCAGTGTTCCAGGTAGCATAAAAAACACATTCCCAATACGGGCAATAGTAATCTGCCGCTGTAGCAGTACTATACCCTGGTTCCTTTTTACCTGTACACTTCCTCCATCCTGTGGCTCCTTCTGGACACATATACTTATGGTCATTCCGATACGCTTTCTCCCATGTACCACAGGTGGACTGACTATCTCTATTAATAGCATTACATGCATCAAAATTCAAAACAACAGGTTTAGTAATGTCCTTAAGTGGTGGTGTAGCAGCTAATATAGGTCCATCTGCATCCTTCCATCTTATTTCCAACGTGTAATAGGATGGATTCTGATGCGGATTATAGCATGCTTTAATTTTGCCATGAGTGCAAACATTTAGTTCAGTGGTGTTATAGATACACCGAGTTATTGTTCCCTTGCAGGTATAGTAAGAATGGTAAAGCAAAGTCTGAGTTACTTTCAGTCCAGTTCTAGTAGAGGTAATACAAGCTGTGCATGGAGGTAGAGCATAAGTCTGTTCAAAACCTCCAAGGAAGGCAACCAAGGCAAAGCAGAAGCAAAGATACATGTTGATGTTGATTGGAGTTCTTCTGAATCCTCAGCTTGCTGATCTTGATCACGACGGTCTATTATTCTTCGTCCCGTTTGCTAATGAAGCAATTTAACGGGTGCTGAGTGTTGATTGAAGATCCTCAAGGTGTCCAGCACACATTAACCAACTTAGCAATTCAGTTGGCTTGTGAAGTCTGGCTTAGTCAATGTAGTCTCAAAGTAGTGTGTCAAATCACACACACAAATTGGGTTCGTTGAAACAAAACTGTTGCTGCATGGAAAACAGCAATCCTCTTCGAAAGACTTGGCTACTGCAAAGCACTTGTGATGAAGTGTCTATGCTGCTGGTTGCCGTCTCAGAGTAACTCGCAAGGGTACATCAGGGTGCTGCTCGGCTGTCCACCGCTCTGGTTCAGGATCGGCGGCGGGCTTGACTCGGCTGTGGTGGATCCAGGCGTCGATCTCGGCTACCTTTACTGCAGTTGGGGTAGACAGGATGACGGTGTACGGTCCCTTCCAATGGGGTTCCAACGGTATCTTCTTCCAATCTTTGATCCACACCGAAGTTCCAGGCTGGTAGGGATGCAAGGGTTCCGTCAAGTTGATAGGCAACTGGTCTTGGATCCACGTATGGAGAGTCTGCAGAACAAAACTAAGAGCTAGGAGTTCTTGTCTGGTTACTTCTGAACCAATCTGGGCTAGATTTCCTTTGACTCCCTGCACTATTGGTGGGGGTTTACCATACAAAACTTCAAAAGGGGAAAATCCTGTTGACTTTACAGGGGCTGAGCGTATTCTGAGTAAAGCTATGGGGAGCACTTGGGGCCATTTCAAGTGTGTCTCCTGACAAAGCTTAGATATTTGGGCTTTCAATGTACGATTCATTCGCTCAACTTTCCCTGAACTCTGGGGTCTGTATGCAGTGTGGAGCTTCCACTGTATCTGCAAAGCTTTTGCTAACTGCTGAGTAACTTGAGAGACAAATGAGGGTCCATTGTCTGACCCTATTACTGCTGGGATTCCAAATCTGGGGACAATCTCTCTCATTAAGGCTTTGGTAACTTCTCGGGCTTTCTCAGTTCTGGTTGGGAATGCTTCTACCCACCCAGAGAAAGTACAAACTAATACTAGTAGGTAATGGTATCCATTGGCTTTTGGCATTTCGGTGAAATCAACTTGGAGGTTGTGCATGGGGGTCACACCTCTTGACTGAACTCGGGGTGCTGTAATAAGGCCTTGCTTGGCATTATTCTTGGCACAGATCTGACATTGTCGTGCTACTGAGGCTGATATGGTTGTCATCAGAGGGATGTAGAAATGTGGTCTGAGTGCTTTCTCCATAGCACTCTTTCCATAGTGGGTAGCTTCATGAAAAGCTTTGACAAAGGATGGTCCTAACAGTTCAGGAATTACTATTCTTCCCGGAGGTTGACTACCTTCTTCTGGTGGCAGCTCAATCCATCCGTCTTTCAATACTCCATTTTCTTTGTCACAATAGTAATCCAATTCTTTGGTGGTATATCGTGGGGTCCATAGATTCAAAGGTACTGGAAACAATGCTGCTTGCATTGGCATAGCTTGTGGGGCAATTTGTCCTGTCATAGCTGCTTGTCGTGCTGAGGCATCTGCGAATCTATTTCCTCGAGCAACTTCTCCTTTTCCTGCTTGATGTCCTCTACAATGCATGACAGCTACACGTGTTGGGGCCCAGACTGCATCAAGTAACATCAATATCTCGGGACCATATTTGACTGATTTTCCTCCGGATGTGATGAGTCCTCTTTCCTTGTAGAGAGCTCCATGGGCATGCAAGGTAGTGAAAGCATATTTGGAATCTGTATATACATTTAGCACAAGTTTTTCTCCTAATAGCAATGCTCTGGTGAGTGCTATCAATTCGGCTTTCTGGGCTGATGTGCCTGAGGCTAGGGCTGATGATTCAACTACTTCGTGTTGAGTGACGACTGCATATCCGGCACAGCGTCGTCCGTCAAGGATGAGACTGCTCCCATCAACATAATAGATCTGGTCAGGATTGTCTATGGGCACATCTGTTAGGTCAGGTCGACTTGAGAACACAGTTTCCATGACTTCAATACAGTCATGTTCTGGGAGTTCTTCACTGATGGGTATCAAGGTAGCTGGGTTCAAGGCATGGCTCACTTCAAGTTGTATCTGTGGGTTTTCACATAACATGCTCTGGTACTTCAACATTCGGGAATTGGTGAGCCAATAATTTGCTTTCTGTTCCATAAGGGCAAGGACTGCATGTGGCACAGTGACTCGTATGTTCTGTCCTAATGTGAGTTTGTCTGCTTCACTCACTAATAGTGCTGTAGCTGCAACTGCTCTCAAGCAGGGTGGCCATCCCTTGGCCACAGGGTCCAATTGTTTCGATAGGTAGGCTACAGGTCGTTCCCAATTTCCTAATTTCTGAGTCAACATGCCTAAGGCATTTCCCTGTGCTTCATGTACAAACAAGTGGAAAGGTTTGTGGACATCTGGTAGTCCAAGTGCTGGTGATGACATCAGTTCTTCTTTTAACTTCTGGAAGGCTGTATCCTGCTCAAGTCCCCACTCCAGTGGTGACTTCTCTTCTCCTTTTGTGGCTTCATACAATGGTTTGGCAATTTGGGCAAAGTTGGGTATCCAGATTCGGCAATATCCTGCCGCTCCCAGAAAGGCTCTGACTTGCTTTCTGGTTGTTGGAGTTGGAATTCTACATACTGCTTCTTTTCTTTCTCTGCCTAATCTTCTGCTTCCTTGGGTAATACGAAAACCCAAGTATTTCACTTCTGTTTGGCATAGTTGTGCTTTGGCTCTGGAAACTTTATATCCAGCTTCATTTAGTAACTGCAAGAGATCTTTGGTGGCTAATATACATTCTCTTTCTGATACGGCAGCTATCAACAGATCATCCACGTATTGAAGAAGTACTCTCTTCCCCGGGGCTACTGGATAGCTTGAAAGGTCTTGATTTAGTGCAGCACTAAAGATGGTAGGTGAATTTTTGAATCCTTGGGGTAATCTTGTCCAGGTGAGTTGGCCCCCTCTTCCAGAGATGGGGTCCTGCCATTCAAATGCAAACAATATTTGGCTTACAGGGGCTAATCTTATGCAAAAGAATGCATCTTTCAAATCCAGTACAGTGAAATGGGTAGCTTCAGCGGGTATCAATCCTAAAAGAGTGTAAGGATTGGGTACAACTGGATGTATAGTTTCAACTGCATCATTTACTCTTCTCAAATCTTGCACTGGGCGATAATCATCTGTCTCAGGTTTCTTCACTGGCAAAAGTGGGGTGTTCCATGGGGATTGACATACTTTCAGTAGGCCATACTCGAGCAATCTCTGTAGGTGGCGATGAATGCCTTCAATTGCGGCTCTTGGGAGAGGGTACTGTTTGACGTGCACTGGGGTAGCGCTAGGCTTGAGGGTTACAATCACTGGTGCTATATGCTTGGCTAGGCCTGGGGGACTGCCTTCTGCCCATACTTCAAGTGGTGCATGAATGTTCTTTAAAGTTTGTTCAAAATAGGTATCTTGAATCGAATCATCAATGTAGTATCTCCACTCTTCTTCTCGGGGTACTGTCAGCAGCATTACTCCTGCTGGTTTGGCTTGGGAATTCACTGTCATTTGCATTTCTCCTTGCTCAGAGAAAGATATTTGGGCTTGAAGCTTGGCTAGCATATCTCGTCCCAGTAGGGGTACTGGACATTCGGGCATGTAAAGGAATTGATGAGTTACTTGCTGTCCTCCTAGACTGCATATTCGGTTTTGTAGAAAAGACTTTGTGGCTTTGGCACCAGTTGCTCCTATAATGGTGACTGCTTTCTTGGTGAATGGGGCTATCTTTTTGTCTATTACTGAATGTTCTGCTCCAGTATCAACCATAAAGTTCATAAATTGGTCTCCTATTTGTATTTCGACCATAGGCTCCTGGAGACCTAAAGCAAACTTGGAGCCCGGTCTGTCCTAATCCACGTCATCCTCATCATGGGCCTGTGTGGCCAATGCTTGGATGGCTCCTCCTCCCCTCTCTCTCTGGAATTGTTCTCGATTGGCTCCTCCTCGGCCTCGGGGACGGCCTCGTCTTTCTTCTCGCCACTGATGATCGTATTCGTCATCTTGCTGGGCGTCTTCGAGTTGCGGGCAAGTATCTCTCCAATGTCCTTCTTCTTTGCAATAGGCGCATTGGTTCACGCCTAGTCTCTGGGTCCGGCCTCCGCCTTGACCCCGCCCTCTTCCTCTGCTCCTTCGATTAGGGACACCTCCCCTTTTCTTTTCAACTATGGCCGCAGCCAAAAATCAGCTTTCTTCTTCATCTTTCTATCACATTCTCTCTGTCTTTCAGTATCACGATTCACATACACTTTATGAGCGACTTCCAATAACTGTGTTGCATTCATGCCCGCAAACCCTTCTAATTTCTGTAATTTACGTCTAATGTCTGGTTGAGACTGGTTTACAAAAGCAGAATTCACCATGCATAAACTTCCTGGTGCCTCGGGATCATAGGGAGTATACATTCTGTATGCTTCAGTTAATCTTTCATAATAATCTGCTGGGCTCTCATCTATTCCTTGGATAATTCCTGCTACTTTGGAAAGGTTCATAGCTTTTTGGCCTCCTCTTCGCAGGCCTTGTAAAAAGCCTTGGCGAAAACGGGCTAGGGCTGTGGATCCTTCATCTGTATTTGGATCCCATTGGGGGTCTTCATTCGGGAATTCTCTCTGAGCTGCTTCTCTACGATCTATTATATTCTGCCCCTGCGCTGGAGCTGCAGGGTTTTCTGCCATCCATTCAATAGCTGCTTTTCTAATTCTCGCTCGTTCTTCTGTGGTAAATAGGGTGGTCAGGAGCTGACGGCAATCTGGCCAAGTGGGTTGGTGAGTTTCCATAATACTAGTTACTAATTCTGTCAGCTCCTGGGGCTTGCTAGTATAGGAGGCATAATGCGACCTCCAATTTAATAAATCAGTTGTAGAGAAGGGGATATACACATAAGTTAGGGGTCCCGCTACCACTTCATCATTATCATTCTTTACGGGCACCCCCGGGACCTGCCTTAAGGGAAACAGTTTGGCTGTCGTCCCAGGCGTCATTTGGGTCTGGGATCTAAGGGCTATTGTCGTTGTCTTTGCAGGAGTTACTTTCTTTTTCTCAACTGGTTTTGCTTTGGGTTTTTCTCTCACTGGCTTGCTAGTGCTAGCGCTGGCTTTCTCAATTATTTGTACACTGTCCTCTTCTTCTTCTTCTGGGGGATTCCTTCCTACTTCTTCTTGCTCCGCTTCTGGCTCACCTTTTACATCCTCCTCTTCTCTTCCCGCTAATTCTGTCTCTTCCTCTCCTCCAGGAGGAGGGGGGTCAGGGGTTGGGTCTCGCCTCGGCTCCGGCGGTCTCTGGGGATCTGGGGCAGGACGCCGCCGGGCTATTCTTACTGGACCTGGGGTTCGGGGCTGCCTGAGGACTACTTCTGGGGAATCGGGATCTGCCAAGATGGGTTTCTTCTTGGCTTTCTTATCCTGTTCGTTCATTCTAGGCTGTTCCTTTTTCTGTCTAGAATCTGTTTTAGCTAACATTATTCTGCACTGTTCCTCATAACAGCGCTGCGCCCAGGAGGGCGGATCTTCACAAATACTTAACCAGGAATCTATATAGGGGTACTGATCGGGGTGCGCTACCCGCACTCTACGGTGTATTGACTGGATAATCTCTACGGTGAACGTTCCCTCTCGGGGCCAGATGGGGTCTAGATCGGGCCACTCCCTAGTACACAAAATCTGCAAACGGGCTGCTGTCATTTTAATACCATAATCTCCTGAATATCCCTCCTTAAAATGTGCGATCATACATTCTAATGGAGTGTTCCTAGTAGACTCCGCCCCTCCCATTTCGATGTGTGCGCGCAACAACAGACAGAAGGGAAAAGGTGGGCGGACCGTGGGTAAGGGGTCCTCACGGCCCTGGAAACATACAGGGAATACAAATAACAAGACAAGACGACAATCGCTTCCCCCTTTTCGCGACCTGAACGCGGTCGCCCGGTCAGGAAATGCGCTAATCAGGGGTCCGCTTTCACTTGGTCCGTGCTGCCAGACCTCTCAATCACACTTCGTTCACTCAATCATGCTAGCAACGTATTCCCAGAATGCATTCGTTTCTATCTGTTCTGACTAGTCTTTTTCCCAAATTACAAAAAGGATGAGGGTTTCACCTAGCGCATTCCCATGCCAGGCTACTCGGCTCTTCCTTGAGAGTTGATCAAGCTCTCTTACCAATTCCCAATATCTCGAGATTACAAATTCCAAATTCCAAGTTCCAATGGCAGTACTGCTCTTTCTATTTCTGTCTAGACCCAAAATCAAAACTATACTCACCGGATCCGGTCCTCAAACTTCCCAAGCAGGCGCATGAGTTGGACCTCGGACTCCCCTCACTCGGGTTCGAGGCGTTGACTCCAGCCGGGCTCGTCGCCCGCCGAGGTCCGACCAGCTCCCTCCGATACAAGGGACCGGTGGCGCCAGGGAGCGGCCCTCGTCGGAAGGGCGCGATCCCGGCAGGACCAAGCCTATAGAGGCGGAAAGTCGTGGTATATTGCCCTATATACACTTTGATTCCACAACTTCCCGGCCAACGCACCAAGGAATATGTAGCAGCAAAGCGCAGACAAACCAATGATACCAGGAGTCTGTTCAGAAGGTCCAAATCATTTATTTGTGCACAAGTCTCAAGCAAGACAATTTCAAAATGGCTGAGCAAAGTTTTCAAGCATTACAACAACTTTTATAGACTTCTGTTCCATTCTAGGTATAGAAAAACATTTCATTGGTCCCGGTACGCTCCCGTACCTCCCGTAGCCCTTCTATTGGTCCCGGTACTGATAAGTTTCTCCAATTATGTTCCTTCTGTGGGCTTCTGTAGGCATGACACCTGCCTGCCCCCCTTCTAGTCCCAATTACAATGGTCAGTTCATCAACTTGTTACTTTCACACTTTCAAGGCTATGGGACCATTTGTGCGTGCAGAAGAGCAAGGTTCTGTAACTCATCTGTCAGCACTCCTCAATATTTCTCTGCAAATGTACTCTTTCTTATCAGTAACTTTAAAACACATCTTTTCTGTATTTTTCCATTTCTTAATTCTGCAATTCTGCTTATCTAAGCTAATTCAATATTTCTACTGAGTTCTTTCTTACAATAGCAGCATATTGGGGGATGTGCAATCCTATATGCCTCTCCACAGGCCTCATTTACAGGTCAAGCTAGCCATGCTGGCCTGCCTATGTCAGACACCGTGGGTCACAGGCCTGCACCTGCCACACCAGGAGTCTGTTCAGAAGGTCCAAATCATTTATTTGTGCACAAGTCTCGAACCAGTCAATTTCAAAATGGCTGAGCAAAGTTTTCAAGCATTACAACAACTTTTATAGACTTCTGTTCCATTCTAGGTATAGAAAAACATTTCATTGGTCCCGGTACTCTCCCGTACCTCCCGTACCCCTTCCATTGGTCCCGGTACTGATAAGTTTATCCAATTATGTCCCTTCAGTGGGCATGGCACCTGCATACCCCCCTTCTAGTCCCAATTACAATGGTCAGTTCATCAACTTGTTACTTTCACACTCTCAAGGCCATAGAGCCAATTTGTGCATGCAGGGGAGCAGGGCTCTGCAACTCATCTGTCAGCACTCCCAATTATATTCCTTGCAGATGTACTTTTTCTTATCAGTAACTTTTAAACACATTTTTCTGTATTTTTCCATCTCTCAGTTTTGCTTACCTAAGTTAGTTTAGTTCTCTTACAGAGTTCTATCCTACAATAGCAGCATATTGGGGGATGTGCAATTCCTATGTGCCTCTCCACAGGCTTCATTTACAGGTCAAGCTAGCCATGCTGGCCTGCTTATGTCAGACACCGTGGATCACAGGCCTTCACCTGCCACACTAGTGACTATGTTCAGTTATACAGTATAAGCAGTGGTGACAGTTTTATCTGTGGCCTGTATATATTGTCTTGTTGCTGGGTAACACTTTCTTAGTAGAATGCTCATGGTGCCGATGTTCCATACAGCCATTGTCAAACTTTTTTCTCATTGGCTTCAAATCTTTATTTATCTATCGATCAGGTTTTTTTATAATGCTTTATCATTTCAGTCAAAGCAGTTTATATTTTAACTTACACTTGGTAATGTACATTAAACAGGGACACTGATAACTTGGATTTTTCTGAGGCAGTGGAGGGTTAAGTGACTTGCCCTCTGCTAAATTCCTGAGCAGTGGTCATGCATCTGGAGATATTCAGCCCATGGTGGATTTTTTCTCTCTGCTATAAACGTGTATTTGAGATGGCTCTTTATCCTTGTCTTATGAAGATTTACTTCTGTGCATAATTTGTTGCTCTCTCTAGAGTTTGCAGATAAGACTCCTGAGTATATTAATTATATTCTGTTGACGGTCTATATTCTGGTGCAGAACCATGTCATTCTAAATGTTTAAAACATATATTACAATAAAGAAAGCAAAAAACTAAAACAATTACCACTAGTTAATGACAACACACTTGGAGTCAAGTCAATCATCTGTGCTATGTTAATCAGTATCAAAGATATGATGAAAAAAAATATAATCTTGTTTCCTAAAAGCTATCATTTTTCTCAGCTCATTTTTGTAATGCATTCTAAATATAATGGGCAGCAGCGGCAAACACTATTATATGCATCTGCATAAATTTTGCATTTCTTGTTGAAGGAACAGTTAATCTCCATAGTTACACTCAACACAAAGATCAAACTGGTACATATTCCAAAATTGCATTTTTATACTTTCCAACCCAATGGATGTTGGAAGGATGATATGTGTAAAGAGTCAAGAATGTCTGTTCATCTTTTTTTTTCTGGGAGCAAACTCTCTGAAAATGGAATAGAATGGGACCAGATTTGTCATTGTGGGCGGGGGAGGGGGGGGGAAGAGAAGAGAAACAGACAAAAGATAAATTGTGTTCAAAAATGGGCTATAATTGACTGGGGCTTCTAGAGAAATAAGATTCTCTGTGGACAAGCAGGGAATATGTAGGCACACATTTGTGCTGGATGAAGTCCTCCAGACAGATCCTCATGGTGCAGTCTGAAGCTAAGCTGTTTTTTTAGGCTGTGACATGCATGTGGCCTCCCATGCTCCCTGACACGGTGTTAGCCTATCAGTCTTTTTTTTCCCTCCACAAGACTCTTTAGCGACACGCTCAGAGCATCCTGATTCAATCTTCACAAAAAGTTTCAAATACTCTGTTAAAATTACACAGACAGCTTCTCTCTGAGAGCCAGCACTACCAACAAAGGCCAAGGAGGAAGAAATTTTTTTTTAAATCGTTTACTAATGCTGCCCGAACTTGAGGCAGAACTGGGCTTTCTCTGTATTGATGCCTTCCAGTTGTCCTTGTGGCTCCACCCTGCTCTCTGAGGCTTCCTCCTCTAGGCTGCAATCAAGCACCGGAAGAAAAGCAGATCAGCTGCAAGCAAGGCATGACCAGGTGAGCTATTTATTCCAGTGGCAGTGCCCCCCCCCCCTCCCCTGGAGTCAGCGGTCTTGACAATATGGACCACTCCTCCATTCCTTGCCACTCCACTCCCCCCCCCCCCATATGCTTGATCTTACCCTCACTAGAAGCTGCACTAGGGAAGAAAAAGTCTAAACCTAAGCATGCAGCTACTGGCAGAAAGGGAAAGAAGAAGCCTGAGCTGGTGAGTATTCCTGTCACTGTGCCCTCCCCCTCACAGTTGATTGTAGCCCTCCCCATGGCCCTTGGCAAGGCAGACCAGATCATGCAGGCTGCTCAGTGTCCCCCAACCACCTCATGTGGTACCCAAGTGCACCCAGAACACCTTTCCAGTGCCCAATATCCCTAGTGCCCCTTTCTGCTGTGACTCATGCAGAGGTTACTCCTTGAGTCCACAGCTCCTCAGATGGGTCCATGGCAATTGTCCCTCACTTCTGAGCCCCCTCAATCATCCTCTGGCATCCAGCCTGCCTCGCTGCAGGACTTCTGTCAATGCCCCTGCTTATCCTCATATTCCATGAGGGGAGGGGGCAGCATGCCCAGCCAACCTCATTTATGTCAGCGAGCTCTCTACCCAGACTACTGATATGGAGGGCATTTCCCACTCTCCAGGACTATTTGTGCCAGCACTTGCAGAGGATTCTTCATATCCCAGATTTCTACTTAAGCTAAACAAAGCCTTTATGCTGGTTACCTTAGAGGTTCCCACCTGCAAAAAGGACTTCCAGTCACTATTAAAGTCCCTCAGAGTTCCCAGGAAGTTCCTGGTCCTGCCATTGAATGAGGTCCTACAAGAGCCCTCCAACTTGCAATGTGGCAAATGCCTTTAGTTGGCAAAGTAGCCTTGTGGTGCCTAGAAGCCAAGTACAAACTCAACTCACTGTGGGAACAGGTCATCTAGAAATGCAGATGTCTCACCAATCTGTGGTCTCTGAGGCTCCCTTCAAGAGATCAAAGCCCTCAAATTCATCCAGCCTGGATGTAGCCATTAAAACCTGGATGTAGTGGGAAAGATGATGTTCCAGAGCTTCATGCTAATGCTAAAAATACTAACACCTCAGCTTCAACTGTTCAACTACCGTCATTCATTAATGAAGCAAGCCAAGATAACAGAATTGACCAGGAGTATGCCTTTCATCATCTAAGGCTGCCTATGATGCATATGACACCTCCTCCAGAACTGCAACAATAGCCATTTGCACCAGAAGAACAGTTTGGCTCTGTGTCTCAAGATTAAGGGAGGATCCTCATGATTATCTTGCAGGCGCGCCCTGCTCAGGAGAAGTTTGTCTTTGGTAAGAAGGTCCAGGACACAGTCACACAAATGAAATAAAATGTTTCTGCTTTTATGAGCTCTACACACCACTGAACAATCTTCCCAATACTGACAAAACCAACAACCCGTCTTCAAATGGCAGCATCCACTGCAGTTCTTCCAGCTCTTCTCTCCAAGGCATCGATATCGGCTCTACATCAGACCCTCTGCAGTTCTGCACCTGTTTTGACCATATTGGCATGATTAGTGTCCTCACGAGAGGAAGCAGCAACTAGCGACAACAGCCCCTTTCCTCAAACCAAGTTATTTATTTATTTATTTGATTTGGTTTTACCGCCTTTCAGAGTTATCAGAGCGGTTTAAAATTAACTCAATATTTTACATGAAACAGAATGGTTAATATAACAGATAGTACAACTATGATATATTGTTAAGATGTGAGCAACAACATTACATTAAATTTTCTCTTGGAACTATGTTACATTGTTACAGACTCTTACAATTTCAAGGTAGCTGGTTCACTCTGAGAAAAGGAGGTTAGGGCCAGCAATAGGGTGGGGAACTGTAGCTTGGTGCTCTTTGGTGTACGAGCCTTTCAGCATATAGGGCCAAGCCCATTAGGTAGGTGGACCAAAATGCTCTGAGAAAAGCTGTATCTTCAATTTTTTTTGAAAATCTAAGATCTTTTATTGCACGGAGCTCAGCCAACAGCGAGTTCCATAAAGTTTGCAATATATTCAAGAAATATAAGATACAATATGCCATATATGCAGATGATATTATGGCCTACATCCCAATCCATTTAGACACTCCACCACAATTCAACTTGCCTCCATGAAATGATAACCTGGCTTACTAACAACCTCAACATCATAAAGACTGAGGCAATCATCATCACACGGGACGCTGCCTTCACTCCCCCTGCCTCAGTCAAAATTGTCAATACTCATATAACAATAAAGAATGACGTCCAGTACCTTGGTGTCATCCTTGATGAGTATCTCAACCTACAAGCTCACATCAATAAGACCCCTAAGAGACTGCCTTCCACAAGCTTGCAACGATCCAAAGATTAAAACCTCTCCTTAGTCATGAACATTTCTCTATGGTATGTCAGTCAATGTGAATGCCTTCTCGATCTGGATTCTGGAGATTTCTGTATTAGTGAGATGAGACATTCAGCTGCTTGGAGGTGTATGGTTTTAAATGTGATCATAAGTGCCTTGTATTTGATGCAGGATGATATCGGTAACCAGTGTAAGCTTTTGAGCAATGGGGTGATATGTTCCTGTTGTGCAGCTCCTGTAATTAGTTGGGCCACGGTGTTCTGGGCTAGCTGCAGAGCGTGGATAGTGTGCTTGGGGAGTCCTTGAAGGATCGAATTACAATAGTTTAGGTATGGAGTAATTATGGTCTGGCATACAGTGCAGAAATAGTTGTGGTCCAGTAGAAATCTGGTTCCAAAGGATTTTCATTTTGTAATTGAAGAGCTTACTTAACCCCTCCGCACCAGCAACCTTACTGGGTTCTTGGAGCTACAGACTGCTACATTCAAAAACAATGGGAAGGTTATCAAAAGACATCAATAAATACAACATAGTTCTATAGAAAATACACCAAAGCTTTCGTGGAGAGAAACTGAGAGAAGCACGTTCTCCCTGTTTACTCTAACTTACTAGCCATGGTTCACTTTATTTATAAGGCTTTTTTAGATGATACAGCATAATTTCACTTTATCATTATACGTCATGTATTTATCATATCGTAGGTCAACTTTATTCAGTGTGGGTCAGTGTGGAGACATAAATGGAGTCCGAGACATAATTGTTTACTGCTACATAGGCCATTATGAGGAAACATACAGGATTCCAAGTTATAAAATGACCTAATTGACATAATTGTTTACTGCTGATAACTTGATATCTGCTAACCCTGAGCACTTTTTGATATCTACTAACCCTGAAAGTATTTTAGCTAATAACCCTGAGACAGAGAGGCTAGAAGTACAACCTGCCCTTTTCTTTATTTATGTAAACCTTCACTTAGTAAGCAAATATATGAAGTTTTATTTCTAAGCAAGGTTCTGAACAGAATTAACTCTTTCTCAGGTTTAGTCAGTCTAATAGTGTATGGTACCCTGTACCAATATACATGCTTTCAGTCCCTCCTCTGATTCTGGAAAGAATCATTTCTAAAGTAGGGAAACTCATATATTGCCATTGAAGTGGAATACAACTGGATTCTGGGCCAATCCATAACATTATTGCAGGGGTCAGTGATCCTACTGATTTCTGATTTAGAAAGCTGTGAAAGGTGAAGAGGTGGAAAGAAACCAGTGCTGACATAGGGAAACAACTGTCAGTACATAGAGGAGTAATACTTCTAAAATGAAACATCCCAAAATACCAAGCAAAGATGCTAACACGCCTTGCAAAGGCCTGAATACTGAATTCCAAAATGAAGGAACAGAATCAGTGAGAGCTGAATAAGAACTCACTTGAAACAGAAGTACGACTTCTGACTTTATCTAATAGGCCTTTCACTATTTTTCCATTATTATCAATCATACTACAACAAATATCAACTAGTACTCTGCATACAGCATTTTCCTTTGCTAGGAGAAAATCTAAAAACCATTCAGGTCCTGACTGCATAAGCTGACACTATATTCACTGGACCTTGCAATACACACTAATTGCCTCAGTAAAAAAACAGAGCAGTCACTATGACTTCATCCTGAGGGGAAACATCCCTTTTTCTGCCTAAAGATCTGAGATTGACAACAAATTAATAGTTCAATTAACTATGGGGTATCCATCAGGGCTATATAGCAAGCACCTAACCAACCTCTGGGAAACTCTGCACTATAAAAATACTAACCGAAACATCAATTCTCAAATCGGAGATTACAAAATCAGCTCAACAAAAATAAAATACCAGAAGACTATGTTTCACAATATACCAAACAGTAAACCAGTGTTTGGAGAGGTTAAGAAAGAGAATCAGAAGTGCAGAGAGAAACGTTCACAGTTTTGGGAAAACGTGCAAGAACCTCAAAGTACTTGTGATCATTCTACACATGAAAAACCCAAAATGCACAGTCCAAAATTAACAATGCAAAAACAACTTGGACAACTTGAAGAAACATCTGCAGCCCTATTGCAATAGAAAAAGAAACATGGCTGTGGTGGGGCAAGCCTACAAGAACTACAGCAGGAGAACAGATCTTTAAAGGAGCTGAACAGACATGCAAAAGGTGCTTTTGCCAAACCACAGAAACAAAATTACCAAGCAGACAATATTGAAGAGAAGCAGATAACAGCAATGTCTGGCTTGTAAAGCAAATACAATGAGCTGCAGCAAAAATGCTGAACCGCTAAGATGTGAGATTCAGAAACTCACTGAGGACAGGATATATTCTGCATACAAGTACTTAATTACTCAAAACTCTCTGAGGCATGACCATTAAATTATTTCACTTTAACTCCGGTTAGGTATGCCTAGGTCTGAACTAGAGGCATCCAAAAGGGTAGCTAGAACTACACACTTGGTTCCCATTAACTGACATTACTTGTAAATTACTAAAATATAGAAACCTGTACATAGGATCTTCATACCTATATTATTAATTATTCTAGGTTCTGTGTTTGTATTTGTGTTTGTATACGACCATATGTCACAAAACCCTTCAAAGGTCTTAGGCCTAAATCTTGATAAAAATCCATACCGAGTAGCTGTCACTGTTGAAAGACAAACAGCAAACTTTGATAATTTAAAATATTTTTGCCATCAAGTGTAAATGTGCCTCAAAAATATTTGGATATTTCCTTCTAACATCCTCATGATTCTGAATACAATACTGCTTCATTAATAATATGCCACAGCACATCTAGGACCAGATTAAGAAATATGCATAGCAACAAAAATATTCTCAAAAATATTCTAAGACAAACTAAAAATATACCTACTCTTCTTAATATGCTGAAGAGATATACTATCGCTATACTGGCCCTCTAATTCTCAATTACTTTATTAAGTAGAGGTTCAGTACCTAAAGGTCATTACATATATATCAGGAAATACTAATCTAAACTAACCTCATCCCTCTAGGTCTTACTATAAATACATAAAAACATTTTAAATGCTATATAAAAGCATTTTACATAGTCCATTTAGAATTTACTTAATACAATAATCTCTCTGTAATGTCACTGTTGTTCTTTCAGAAAATACTTTGAATCATAAAATTCCTTTTCTTCAATCACTATTGTCCAATAAGTCTCTTCGTTGCAAACTCTTGATTCACCGACATAGGAAGCCACCTTCTGGACTTGTGAGGGGGCCACTGTATAAGATGCATTCGTTGAGAATGTCTTCTCACTTTACAAGCTGAATATCCCACCAGGAACACATGACATGGACCAGGAACTCCGGAGCTGGGATTGTCTTCGGATGCAGTCTTAATCAGGACCCAATCTGGTGACTTCACTTCCGATAACGTAATTCTACGGATCCCGGATATAAAGAACTTGTCATCTCGTTAAGGAGTCACTTGCAATAAAAGGAAAACAAACAGAGCTGAGTGCAACCATGCACAATAAGTTAAGATAGCACTGCGCAACACCTGGTGTCTGGGATAACTGCCAAGGCATCCATTAATTATTTCAAATAGTGTCCGGGGAAACACACACTGCCATAAGGGCTAAAAAGAAAAAAAGCTTTTATTCAATCGGAGGCTGTATCAGAGTGCCCTCTCGGCACCATCTCCCTCCTCTGATACAGAACAGATACCAAAACAAGTTACAAAATCAAAATAAAATGAATCCAACAGGCAGGCATATGTATATACTGTCCCTAGACTGACCCTACAATTGCAATCCTGAAACAGTTTAAACAAATTGTACCAAAGAAAATAATATCAGAAAGACAAAATGCATAACCACAGCGGTAAGCTGCCGCTGCAGAAACAAGGCAGAAACAGACGATCAGGATAAATAAACAGATGATTCGTTTCCCAGCTGCCCAGAACTTCACGAAGTCCAAAACTGGGGTTTAAAAGAAGTATCTTCAAAAGGAGATAAAAGAGAAAATAAAGTCATCTTTAACAGTGCTACATACAGTGATATCAGTGACACTGATATCAGAAAATAGTCTTTTCGGTTCACGGAATAATGTCCCTTGGATTTCAAAATCGTGACGCGCGCTGGCAAAAAGCACCAGAAAATCAATAAGATTCAATTGCAAAAATCATTACTACACAGACATAGCAGAAGTTACTTCATTAATTCACTCCAAATAAGAACCCACTGGCTTATAGCCAGTCGAGAAAGTTTACAAAAACACACAAATAACAGACATCAGAAATAGCCACAAACAATTTGAATAGTTTACAATAACCATGGCACTCTTCCCAGTACAGTTTTTTACATTTAAAACATGGCGCATTTCCCAGTACATTGCAACATTCAAAAACAAACCTTCAACTGCGATAAGGTGGAAGCTAAACAATAACATATTAAAAAAACAAATTGCAGTTGAGACAGATTTAACCCTCAAACCTAACTTAGCAATATAACATAAGAAATCTGACCAGTAATATATGTAATTTAGTCTACATTATAAACAAATCATTCACATAATAAACTAAAAAGAAATGGTTGAGTTTTACATCAGATAATGCAGTTCCTAGGGCCGGTGCAAATATGCAAGACTAACCTTTAAAAAAAAAGCAGATAAAAACAAAACTACATTTTTCTTTGCCAAGTTATACTGAAAATAAGCAAATCGCAAATCCACAACAAAAGTCCAGGGAGAAATTGGCAAAATCACATTATGTACTGCACCAGTCTATGTCTTACCGTACTTTTACAGACAGTCACGCTTTCAACACAAAAAGAGTTGAAGTCTCACATAATGAAGTGACACTTTGTAGTTGGAGTATCTGGAGATAACAACTTCTTCACCAGCGACTGCTGGCAATGGACACAGCTGACAGTCTAAGAAACGAAACTTCAGGTCTCACGGCGATCCTTACAGGCGGGACGAAAGGCATCTGATATCTGATCCCAGCACTGTAGATGAAAGTTTTCCAAGATAACGATGCTTGCATCTGCAGGAAACAGCACTTCATAGAAAGAATACAATTGACAATGTCCGACATTCGATCCGTGGACAGCCCACAGAGCAGATAGAAGTCTTCCAAGATCAGGGTGAACGGCTGGGAGGGAAATCAACTCTCTGACCATCCTCCTTCCAGAGACAGTTTTCGCTTGCAAATACTCAATGACAAGCTTATCTAAACTGTCTCTCTGAAGATTCTTATGACCTTCTCGCACTCCGATCCTACCCCTCCCCTTGCTCCTGGGAGGTTGAGCAATCATCAGATTGAGGGACTCAGTCATTTCACACCAAATGTCAGCTCACTGCACCAGGCACTTTTCAGACATACACAAGCACTTTTCAGACTTATATAAGCACTTTTTCAGACTTACATCAGCTGTTCTAGCTGGTCAATCTATTACTAAATCTGTAAAAAGCTGTAAAAAAATACCTTTACTCACGGGATTAAACCATTTACAAAAACAATTAGTGAATCCTGCCTTAAAGATGTTTAATCTCAACCAGTCCTTTTCACAGGTTTGCTGTAAGTGTACTACTACTACTGTAAGTGATTTTAACAGAAAATCAATTTTTTTTTTAACCACTAAACAAAATTATCTCTTCGAGTTTTCTCTTGGAAATCTATCACAGGGTATGTCACAAACTGGATAAAAATCAGCTGGGTTATAAAACGCAGTTCTAAGCAAATTATCTAAAGCAGCCCAAGTAGGTCATGAACTATTATACTGACGCAAAACAGTTTGAAGAAAACTTATAGCACCATGTAATTGAATACATTTCTCTCTATAGGTCATAAAATGCTTATTCAGACCCTTTTCAATATCATCAACAAGTTTACTAGAAATCCCTAATTCCTTTGTAGCAGAAATATTATTTCTTACTGCTTCCTGTAAGGAATCTATGATACGTACAGTACATTCTGTTTCACGACTAAGAAGGTCATTCATTTCTCTGAGCTGAAAAACATTGCAAGTACCAAAATTCATGATTTGTGCATTCCCTAAGATTCTTTGCTTATCTCTTATCTCATATCTTAATTTTGCTGAACGAGTGACTATCTTCTCTTCAGAAACTACATAATTCTCAGGACAGACAGGGGAAGATGACGGAAATACACCTGGAACACTTCCAGCTTCAATTGCAGCCACCTCTGCATCATACTCTGGAGAAAATATGACTGGGGCTTTTCTTGCCCAGACATTCTTAATCTCTTTCTCGTGTGGGTCACCCGCTTTATCAGCATTCACTAATCCAAACAATTCATTCTTCAATTTATGTGCCATTCGCTGCCACCAACCAAACACTAGCCCTTCACGAGCATTACATATTCTGTGTTTAGCTTGCAAAGCACATTTCAGATAACAAAGCTTATCTACAGAAAATGTTCCCTCCAAAGGAAACTGTAAAAGCACATTATCATTAGTCACTGCATGCCAGTGCACAACATAATTAGTAGCCCTATTTCCATATTTTTCATGCATACAATAAGAAGGGCTACCTTTCTGGAGAGCTAAACTCATAGCCTCAACATGCCATTCACACAATTGAGTCAACTCCTGTTCACCTAACAGATTGCTCATTGCTGGCACCATAAAATACTCACAAACACCTTCCCTCCTTGCCAGGAATGTTGAAATCTGTAGATGAGTCATGGCACCAACTGAAGAGCTTACTTAACCCCTCCGCACCACCAACCTTACTGGGTTCTTGGAGCTACAGACTGCTACATTCAAAAACAATGGGAAGGTTATCAAAAGACATCAATAAATACAACAGTTCTATAGAAAATACACCAAAGCTTTCGTGGAGAGAAACTGAGAGAAGCACGTTCTCCCTGTTTACTCTAACTTACTAGCCATGGTTCACTTTATTTATAAGGCTTTTTTAGATGATACAGCATAATTTCACTTTATCATTATACGTCATGTATTTATCATATCGTAGGTCAACTTTATTCAGTGTGGGTCAGTGTGGAGACATAAATGGAGTCCGAGACATAATTGTTTAATGCTACATAGGCCATTATGAGGAAACATACAGGATTCCAAGATATAAAATGACCTAATTGACATAATTGTTTACTGCTGATAACTTGATATCTGCTAACCCTGAGCACTTTTTGATATCTACTAACCCTGAAAGTATTTTCGCTAATAACCCTGAGACAGAGGGGCTAGAAGTACAACCTGCCCTTTTCTTTATTTATGTAAACCTTCACTTAGTAAGCAAATATATGAAGTTTTATTTCTAAGCAAGGTTCTGAACAGAATTAACTCTTTCTCAGGTTTAGTCAGTCTAATAGTGTATGGTACCCTGTACCAATATACATGCTTTCAGTAATAAGTGGTAGATACCATTTTCTTTATATGTGCCTGCATGTTTAGTCACTGGTCAAGAATCACTCCAAGATATTTCACTTGCCCTTTTACGGGAATAGATATAGAAACATAGAAACATGATGACAGAAAAAGACCACATGGCCTATCTAGTCTGTCCTTCCATAACAACTACAACAGTCCACTTTTTACCTTTAGAGATCCTCTGTGTTGGTCCCATGCTTTTTTGAATTCAGTTACTGTCCTCATCTCTACCACCTCCACTGGGAGACTATTCCATGGATCCACTACTCTTTCTGTAAAGAAATATTTGTGCATATCACTCCTGAATCTATCTCCCATAACCCTCATCCCATGTCCCCTCGTAGCAGAACTTGCTTTCAATTGAAAGAGGCTCTCTCCCTGAACATTTATGCCACGGAGGTATTTAAACAGTCATATCACCTCTATCCCGCCTTTCCTCTAAGGTGTACATATTAAGATCCTTAAGTCTGTCCTCATATGATTTATAATGAAGCCCATTAATCATTTTAGTAGCAACCTTCTGCACCGACTCCATCCTGTTCACATCCTTCTGAAGGTGCGGTCTCCAGAATTGCACACCATACTCCAAATGAGGTCGCACCAAAGACTTATACAGAGGCATTATCACCTCCTTTTTTCTGCTTGTCATCCATTCATATTTATCTGGGGGGACATATGTGGTGTCGTGAGTGATGTTGAGGTCTTCTGATTTATTGCAGTTGATCATCAAGTTTTACTCCTTTAACCAGCTTACAACTCTCTTCAGGCAATCTTTTAGTGTGGAGTAATCTGGATTTTTTGAGTTAAAGGGGGCAAAGATCATCAAGTCTGCATAAAGATTTTATTTGAGATTGTATTCTTGGATAATCTTGCAGAAAGGCTACATGTATAGACTGGTTAGCATAGCAGACAAGGAAGATCTCTGGTATACCTTGTTGTTCCTTAATTAGCTTTGAAATCTTGTCCTTTACTTTGACCTGAAAGACACGATCTGAGATGTAGGATATGAGCTTTTTGTGATTTAATGAATTAAAGTCAGCTGCTATATCTAGAAAAATGAGTATGAAACTCTGTTTGAGGTTCTCAGTTCTTGTGAGTAAAGTGTTTATTAGTGAGGTTAGCGGGGTTTCTACTCCATGGTCTGGCCTAAAACCATGTTGCTGTGGGTAAAAGGCGGTGGATGTGTCTATGAAGTTCTGTAGCTGTAGCTGGACTGCCTTTTCTATCACTTTAGCTAGGAGTGGGATGCTTGATGACTCCTTGCCAGTGGTGGGAAGACTACGGTTCTTCAGAGAGGCCTGGATACTTATGACCTGCAGCCACTGGGTTCTCTTGATAGTAGACCAGGGTTATCGTCTTCAGTTAGTCCCTCCTCCACCTCCACCCTAAATCTGACACCCACCAGGGCAGCACATTACACTCCTGCAAGCCATGGCTCCCTATTTGCACCACATGCAGTGGAGCCAGTACCCACACGGTAGCAGGGTCAGAGGTTTTACCCAGAGTTCTTCCTCATTCCCAAGAATTTAAGAGATGTCTGACCAATCCTTGACTTTCAAGATCTCAACCTCTACATAAAGCAACAAAAATGCAAGATGAATACCTGGTCGCGATCACACTGCTACTCCAGCGCAATGCCTGGCTGGCGTTCCTGGATCTCAAAGATGCTTACACCCATATCTCTGTTCACCCATGGCACTGGCAATTTCTATGCTTTGTCTTCTTGGGCCAACATTTCCAGTACAAAGTTCTCATATTTGGCTTCTCATCAGTGCCCAGGGTCTTCACCCTACTGCCTTGCGGTAGTGACAGTATTTCTTCACAAAGCAAACTACTTCGTCTACCCCTACCTTGTTAATCTCAAACATAAACCTAGGCACAGTCTCCAACAAGCTAGCCAGTGCAGTAGCTCTCATCATATCCCTGGACTTCATGATCAGTGAACCAAAGTCTCACTTGTACCAAATGCGGTGCCTCAGCTTTATAGGTGCTGACATCGGCCCACCATCAGCTTTGGTTTTTCTTCTAAAGGACAGGCAGCACGCCATACTGCTTCTGGTGCTGCAGAGGCAAACTTTCAGAAGGACCTCAGCAAGAATTATCCTGTCTCTTGAGCTACATCATTGCAGCAGTTGCTATGGTCCCCTTTGCCCAGTGGCAAATGTGTTCTATGCATTGGCATCTCAAGATGCATTGGAACCAAAGGAATCATTCCCAATCCAGATGCATACTGATTCCAGTCTCCATTTGTGAAAGCTTTGCAGGGCAGGCTTGAGCACAAAATTTAACGGCCGGTTGCCCTTTTAAATGCCCCTTCCTGCAGGGTCCTCATGATGGATCTGTTTTCTTAGGGATGGGGAGCACACCTACTCCTGTGCTGTACCCAGGAAATATGGTCCCCAGCGGAGAGCCTTCTTCACATCAACCAGCTGGAATTTTGAGCCATGTTGATATGCCATTTAAGCCTTTGCCTTCTTCCTGTAAACACCTCACTTCTGATCCAGACAATCCAGTGGCTATGTTCTATGTGAGCAAGCAGGGTGGAAGCTCTGTGCAGAGGCCCATTGTATTTGGACATTCAACCACAACATTGGCTGCACCCTTGGGTATCCAACTACCTGGAGAGCTCAGCCAGATAGTGGATTCCCTCAGACAACTACTGGACCCACACCAATGGTCACTGGAGATGAAAGTGGTCTTCAGCCTTTTTTAGATATGGGGTTAACCAGAAGTGGATCTCTGCATTGCCCTGAACAACATCAAGTGCCCTAGCTTTTGCTCAATGTGGCCAGTTCCTAAGTGTCTTCACCATGATGCATTTGTCCTGTCCTGGAGTAGGGGCTTCCTTTATGCTTTCCCCCATGTCCATTGATCTCCAACGTCCTCCAGAAGATCTGCCATGACCTGTCCTCTGCGCTTCTCATAGCTCTATGCTGATCCAGATAGCTATAGTTCCTTCTCCTCCTCAACATGTTGGTTCAACCACTGTTTTGCCTAGGGAAGCACTTGTCCCTTCTCACACAACATGATGGTTACCTGATGCATTCCAACCTGAACTTACTCTCCCTCATGGTGTCAAAGTTGAGAGGATGTTAATCTCTTCTCTTCCAATATCTAGAGAAGTGTGCAAGGTCCCCCTCGCATTAAGAAAAAAATCTCTACTTATAAATCTTATGCTTTCAAATGGAACCACTTCTGTTGGTGCCAGGAGCAGAACCTCAATCCTTTCAGCTGTTCTACAGGGGAAGCTCCTTGACTATCTGCTTTACCTGTTCAACTCTGACCTTCAGACAACTTCAGTTTGGCTACATCTAGTGGCGATTGCAGACTACCATGACAGAGTAGGTCTTCCCATCTTTGTGTACCCTATGGTATTCTGATTATGTGGGGACTCCTCATCCTTAAGACCCCTCTAAGACTCTCCACACCAGCCTGGGTTCTGAACATTCTATTAGCCCAGCTAATGGCCAGCCCATTCAAACCCCTCACAGAAGCCTCCCTCAAGCACCTCGCCTGGAAAACTGTATTCTTGATAGTGATAACGTCTACACGATTCATCAGCAAACTGCAAGCTCTTGTACATTATTTAACATATTTTTTGTATTGTCTTTACAAAGAACTTTGTGCATTTGAATGAAACGGTTTGTGATAGAGTGTATAAGATACTCCCCATCCCCTGCAGAGACACTTTCCAGCGAGGCTCAGAACTGGTGAGGCATTTTCCCTGTAGGAGTCCAACCACTTGCCCCTTTAAGAAATTAGGCTGGAGAATGCTTGGGGAGGGAGTGGCCCGACCCCAGGGTTTAAATCAGGAAGCAGGAGACCTGGGGGGGGGGGGGGGAGAGAGGCCTGGGGTTCTGAAGCATACCAGAAGAATACATACCTGTAAAGGAGGGCCTGCTGTGGAGTTAGGAAGTTTTTGGAATTCATTTGTTCCTGAACTCCTCAGATTTGTTCCTGAACTCCTCCTTGGTTGGAGAGACTTTTGCTAGGCTATACTGCCCAAAGTGGGAAAACCTTGTGAAGCAGATTTTTTGTTTTGAGAAATGCTGTCTGTGCTGGAGCACGAAACAGCTATTCAGCAGAATAGCCCTGCTGAGAGTGATCAAGGACTGGTTACAGCTGGAGGAGAAGCCTAGGGCGGTTGTCTAGATGCTGATTGCCCAAATAAAATATATTTTCTTGAAACTTCTCTTGGCTGTGGAGTCCATATCATGCCTTACGCTGGCCACATCTATCACACGGTTACAATGGGAGATGTGAATTACAAAGAACAATAATACAGACTAAATAAATAGTAATACTTGGGTACAATCAACATATGTTATTAAGGATCCCTAGCCTAGTTTATACCTTAACATATATACAGTACAGCAATGGAGTTGTGGTGTGGGAGGGAATGAGTGCGTTGGTTCCGATAGTTGTTATGGATTGAGATGGTGTGGTAAATTTTGCCCTGGAGTTTTAGGATGAACTGTCTAGGGTGGGATGTGGTTAGACCTGATGTGGGTCTGCCCCATAGAACTCTACAAACAGATGTTTTTTTAGTTTCTCTCTGAAGTCCTCCACTGCCTTGATGGTCCTTAGGGGAGGAGGTATAGAGAGTTCCATAATATTGGGGCATAGAGGGAGAAGACTCTATTACACAATCTTTGTTTGCTCCTTGTTTTTTGAGGAGGGATGTCCAGTAGATTGAGTGTGTTATATCTTCTTACTGTGGAGTTAATGGGCTTTTTTAGTAGGTTTTGTAGACAATCTGCAGACTGGGAACTAATAACCATTTAGATGGTAAGGAGGATCTTATACTTAATTCTTGCAGCATTTAGTAGCCAGTATAATTGCTTGAGTATTTGAGTAATGTGGGTCTGTTGGGATGTTTGTTGGATGATTCTTGCTGCTGTATTTTGGGCTAACAATAGTGGGTAGAGAGTGTGCTTGGGCAGGCCCTGGTAAAATGAGTTGCTGTAATCTAAGATTGGAGTTAGGATTGCTTGGCAAACAGTGTGGAAACCCTTGTGGTCATGGAGGGGGTATAGATTCTCTAGTATTTTGATCTTGTGATTGATGGATTTGGTGGTGTAGGTTCAAACACTGGTCGAGTATGACTCCTAAGTATTTGATCTCAGTTTTAACTCATAGCTCTGATTTCTTTGTTATCCATAGTGATTGTTAGTGGTGGCTTGAAATTGGAGTCCTTTGTTATGTGCAGGGCTTCAGTTTTGTTGTACTTACTTCTGAGATTGTGGTCTTGTAGCCATTACGTTATTGCAGTGAAACATTTAATTATTCCCCTACACTCAAGTTTCTTACCAACAAGCTTGTCCTTAGGACTCTCCCCAAGGTGGTTTTGGCTGTCTTGCTCAACCAAACCATCTCTTTGCCCACCTTTTTTCTGAAATCCTACCCCAGCACAGTGGAGGTTGTTCTACATTCTCAACTGTCGGTGAGTGCTCCTCTACTGGTGGTGTGCCGCTCACTGTGAAGCAAGTGTCCCAACTGTTTGTTACATTCAATCCCAATGATCCAAGAAAGCCAGCAGCCAAGCACACCCTGGCTATCTGGGTGGCCGATTGCATCAACTTCTGCACCAACTCAGAACAATGGAAGCCACTATGACCAACCTCCACACTGTGCCTCTTCAAGATAGCTGTAGGACTGCAACCTGCTCCATCATCCACACCTTTACCTAAGATTGCTATATGGATGCTTTCATTGTGCCAGACACAGTGGTGAGCCAGTCCTCCCTCCACAATCTGTTTGCCTTATAAACTCATCCTCCACTCTGCTCTCCTTGGGTCACCATTACCCCATAGGTAGATCATCCACCATGATCCCAACTCTTGAATCATCAATAAGTGTGCCTGCATATTCCCTGGTTGTCCACAGAGTGAAAATGCTTACCTGTAATGGGGATACTCTGTAGAAAGCAGGGAATTGCAGCTATGTTTTCCCTCCTATCTGTCCTCCCCATCTGGACTACAAGGACTACACAACCTTGAACACTGGGGGTCATTATTAACTGTTAACCTTTGCTTTGAATAGACTGATAGGTTCTCACACTCTCTGAGCCCATGTGCATGCTCGCAGACTTTAAAAAAAAAAAAGAGGAAAGGATAGAATTTCACTTTAGACTGCACAATGAGGATCCAACTGGAGGATGTCATCCAGCAAGTCTGGCTGCATTTCCCTGCTGTCTAAGAAGAATCTCCATTACAGGTAAGCAATTTCATTTTCCTAGAAAATGTCCCAATGTGTTTCTATGAAAGAAGCTGTTTCATCTTTTGCAGTATAGAAATTTTAATGAACTGAAACACAGCAATTAGGGGCTTTCTCCTTTCAGACTGTCTCTCTTCTCTATTCTGATCACATACTTGAAAACAAAAGTACAGACACACATGCACCCCTACACATACACAAAAAACACAGATAGATGCATACACACAAATACAGGGACTGGAAAGAATCCCATGAGGCATGCTCTTCCATCCCTGAACCCCTCTCCAGTGCTGCCACACCCCTATTCCCAATGGACTACTTTTAAGTGATTTAGATGTGTATTTTATTGTAAATGCTACTGTGAAACCTAGTTATTGAACCCTGTAGCTTTTTTAATGGTTGCTATGTACCTGCTGTCATGGGACAGAGACACCTCTAAAATGCTCCCTTTGAAATCTATTGCTGGTGACATCTAATGATTTGCTGTATTATCACATTTTGTTTCATTTTATTATTCTTTTCAAATGAACGGAACATGTGGGTACTGCTCCATTTCAACTATCCCTTCCCGCTCCCTTCGAGGTCAGAGACAAACACACACACACACACACTTTCTCCACTTTTTTTAAGTAATCAGTGGATGGATACTGCAAAGTCTAAAGTCAAAATGGCTGTTTTAAATTTTAAGATTTAAAAAAAAACAGTAACCAATGAACTTTAGAATATTGGAATAGTATACGCTTCATAGCTATAGTCAGTCAAAAGATGGCCAGATGTAGAATGTGTAGTAAGACCAATGCAGCCCTAAGTATAGTGCATTACAATAATTGAATGAGGCAAAATTTGCACTGGAACGATCTCTTGAGGAAATAACATTGATTTAAACCAACATAAAATCCTCACTTTATTAAGAACGAAAAAAAATCTTCTTGACTGAATCTGGGGCATCATTGATAATGAGAGATCCAAAATCATCCCTAAGCATCTCATTTCATGACATAAGGAACGAGTTTGTACTAAAATATTATTTTTTGGGCTACCAGTGCAACATTTGACATAAAATCTTAAATTCAGATTTTCCAAGATCTGAAATAATTAATTAGTTGTCATCCATACCTCAGTAGTCTGAGGATATGTTGTTGCAAAAGGATAAATAGCTCTAATGTCTAGTTTAAAAGGAATTCAGCTGAATCTTTTATGCTTTAAATTTAAAAACAACTGGCTTCTCTTGCAAAAACTTTAGAGAGGCAACAAATAAGGTTGCTGATGAAACGGATCCCTGATGGACTCCTGAACATAATGCCATCCCGTCAGAAACATCATCGTTAATCCTTATTGTCTGTGAATGACCAGCTCATGATCTCATCACCCATTACAGCAAACATAAATGAGAAAGCAATAGTTTTCTCCAGGACCAAGCTGGAAGTCAGTCCTCACATATGGGTGATGTCACCGACGGAGCCCATACAAGAAATGCTCCCCAGCTTTCAGCCTTTGGGAGGTCGATCACCCATGCATGCCTGTCTTCCCACCCGAAGGAGCCATCTTACCTCAGTCTTTTTTTCCGTGGAGCCCTCCAAACATCCATCTGTGTCAAGGAATCTAGTAGATTTTTCTTGACTGGATTTCAGTCTTTTTCTTTCTTTTTTTGAGTTGCGTGTTTTTATGGTGTCTTCCTGCCTGACTCCAGGAGCATCAATACCTCGGCATTGCATTTTTCAGGGTTTTCTTTTCGTTTTTGGTGCATGGGATTTTTTCTCTCATGCCCCCCTGGTCGGTGAGGACGTTGGAGTGCTTTGACTTGGCAGAAGCCGTCTTCTTGACCATGTCAAAGCCACCCAGTGGCTTTAAAAAGTGTGCCCAGTGTGGTCAGACTATCTACATGTTGGACCACCACAGTTGGTGCCTTCATTGCTTCAGACCAGACCATGAGTCCTCGACCTGCGTTCTTTGTTTACAGATGACGCACAAAGGGCTGAAGAACCAGGAATGGCAGCAGGAATCACTATTCAGTTCCGATGCATCAATGCCCTCAAAGGCCCCCCACTGTGGAAGGGGTCAGGCTCACTCTTTGAGAGGTCACAGGGCACCGGAACGGTGGCTCTCCTTTGAAGAGGAGCACCCCGAGAAGGAATGGTCTTCAGCCCCTTCGATGTTGAAGGGTGATGTGGAGACCAAGACTAAATCCCATGGACTTTGCCATTGCAGCCCTCGATGCAATTCTGAGGGCGAGAGCCAGGATCAGCCCTCCCAGCTGCCCTGGCAGGAGGAATTGCTTCCTAAGGCCCAGGAGGGCCAGCATGAGACTCCTGAGGCTGTTACCATTGAGTCCCCACAGAGGAAGCCAGCATCGACGTCAGTTCCACGGGCATTGGAGACCTCTCTCCTCATGGAAAGGATGCAGGCATTAGGGCCTAGCCCCACTGCCTTCATGGCTCAGCAGGCTCCTGAGGAACTGATCACCTCCGATTCTTCAGTGTTGGTGATGGCCCTTCCATCAGTGGATTCCTCACCTGCTGAGGTGCAGCCTGTTTTGGAGAAATTTGCCAACTTGGGCAGTTCCAATGAATGCTCTTGCTTCCACTCAATACTGAAGGTATTGCCACCAAGCCCTAAACCCTCCTCTCCCTTCCTACTTTCCCAGTCCCTGTAGATAACTCTCTACTCCTCCCTGTCTCCTCAGCTCACAACCTTGGGGTCGTCTTTGACTCCTTTCTCTCCTTCTCCACACACATCCAACCGATAGCTAAAACCTGCCATTTCTTTCTCTACATCAACAAAACTTGCCCATTCCTTTCTGAACACACTATTAAGACACTTATCCACTCTAGTCACCTCCCTTCTAGACTGTTGTAACCTACTCCTTGCTGGTCTCACTCTGAATCATCTTTCTCCCCTTCAATCTGTTCAACACTGCTGCATAACTAATCTTCCACCAGCGTAGTCATGCTTATATTACCCTTTTTCTCAAGTCACTTCATTGGCTCCCTATCCATTTCCGCATCCATTTTAAACTTCTGCTGATCTATAAGTGCATTCACTCTGCAGCTCCTCACTACTTTTCCTCTCCTATCTCTCCCTACACCCCTCCTCGGGAGCTCCGCTTTTCTGGCAAATCACTTCTATCTGTGCCGTTCTCTTCTATTGCTAACTCCAGACTTTGCTCCTTTCATCTTGCTGCTCCTTATGCCTGGAACAAACTACCTGAGTCTGTCAGGTGCTTTCTCTGACCCTTTTCAAATCCAGGCTGAAAACTCACCTCTTCTTTGCTGCTTTCAGATCTTGGCTCACCTGATCTCCTTTGTGTTTCCTTACCATTTCCCCTAGATGTATCCCATGTCTACAGCTACTGTGTGGTCTGTCTTGACTAGACTGTAAGCTCTGATTAGCAGAGACCATCTTTTACATGAGTCTGTGCAGTGCTGCATACATCTTGTAGTGCTATACAAATGTGGAGTAGTAGTAGCACCATCGCAAGGGGTGTCGATCGGGGAGGTGCTGCGAGTTCCTTTCCAACACTGACACTGAATGGGAGACCAAGGAGGAATTGCCAGAGACGGTCCGACATTAAGATCTACCCTCCAACCCCTCTCCCCCACTTGAACACAGGAGGTCTCCCCCCAAGAAACTCTCTTTCCTTGAGTTCATTTGAGACATGGGAAAGGCTCGGCCTTTCACCGTAGAGGCAGAGGAAGAGCCTCGACCGGGGAACTGGAGATCACCCAGGACCTGACTCCCTGAAGGAGACCATCACTTTATTTATTTATATTCTTGTATATACTGCGCTATTCTGCATCAGTGCGGTTTACATTGAACAAACTGAAATTACATTGAACAGGACATTATAACTTGGAGATAACAGGGAACATGGGCTATGGAGGGTTAGGTGGCTTGCCCAAGACCACAAGGAGCACCTGTGGGACTAGAAACCCCAGTCCTTCCGGCCCAAGGTTGCTGTCCTCTAGTGGGATTTGAACCCCCGACCTTCCGGCCTGAAGTACCTTGCCCCAATCACTTTGCCAGTGAACCCTATTCTCTTTTGAATATGGGAGACAGCTTACAGTGCTGACAGTCACAGGCACCTGGACTCCTTCTACCATGTGCACAAGAGCACTGGGTTTGAAAAGGCACAACTGCCTCATATCTCCATGGTGGTGGAATTGACCAGGCGCCAGATTAAAAGTTTCAAAACGCACTCCTCTGTGGCCCAGGTTGAGAGATATGCACCATGGATGGGCTTTGGCAGAAAGTGTTACCAGAGCTCAATACTTGTGGCCAGAATCCAGGCATATCAACTGTACATGGGTATGTACCTGTGGGACCTAGAAGGGAGGGAGCTGGTTGCGTTCTCCATGGGTCTTCTTGGAGAATACCTCGAGTACTTTAGGAGCCTGGTGGGAAAACTAAGGAGTGTTCCAACCACATCACCAGGGCCACCTACGACTGCTTCAAGTCCGTGGCCAGGGTGGCTGTGGTGGGCATCGGTGCCCGCTGTCTAGTATGGCTACAATCCTTGGACCTGGAGCAATGGGTTCAGGACAAGTTGGCCAATGTCCCTTGCTGAGGGGAGACTCTTTTCAGCAAAGCCATGATGGAGAAGGCTGTTGAGTTGGAGATGGAGCAACTCGCTATGACCCACCTTTCGAGGAAGACCGCTGACCCTGTTAGGAAAAAGGCCTTCTGTAAAAAATCTTTTTACCCAAAAGAGAAAAGATACTATGGTACATATACCCTCTACTATTCATACTAACAATCCCAAAAGGGGCAACAGCCTAAGGGTCAGGGTTAGAAGCACTACCGTAAGCCTAAGATCCCTAAGCTCCAATCAGCGCTGCAGTCACAGCCCTGGTGGTGGTTTTTGACTCCTGCATGAAGACCATGGCCCTTCTTCCCTTTCTGGACTCCGTTCCACCTCAAGTGGGTGGCGGCTGGTATACTTTGCCCACAGGTGGCTCAACATAACTTCTGACATCAGGTGGTCTGTGAGGGATACCAGCTGCATTTCCAACAGCTTTCTCCTACCTTCTTTCCAGGGGAGTACCCTCTCCAGCAACACCATTGCATGCTTCTCCAACAAGAATTCCAGGCTCTCTTAGCAGTTCAGGCTGTGGAGCTCATTCACCATCTCAAATAGGAAGAAAGTTCTACTCCTGCTACTTCTTGGCCCCATTCTGGGTCTCTGCAATCTCAATCGCTTCCTGGAAAAGGAGAAGTTCAAGATGGTCTCCCTTGGAACATTAAGAACATAATAATAAGATATGTCATACTGGGTTAGACCAAAGTCTATCAAGCCCAGTATCCTGTTTCCAACAGTGGCCAATCTAGGTTACTAGAAGTTTCCTCAGAAGACACAGGTTCCACAATGCTTGTATTGCTGCCCTACCTCCACTGGGAAGATAGGATGTTCATGTAGGCATCTTTGAGATCCAAGGAGCACAGCCAAATTCACCCCATGCACCGTTAGTGCCTTCGCTTCATGCTCAGCAGACAGCATTATCAGTACAAGATTCTACCCGTCAGCTTTACCTCCGCCCCATGCGTCTTCACAAAATGCTTGGCAGTCGTCGCTGCCTTCCTTCAGACCCAGGGCCCTTTTGTCTTACCCTTCCTGGACGACTGGTTTATCAGGGGCACAACAATGGAAGAGGTCTGTTGATCTGTGACCTGCACCATTCAAGCGCTGGAATACCTGGGGTTTGTCATCAACTACCCAAAGTCCCACCTTCAGCCCTCTCAGTGACTCCAGTTCATTGGAGCTGTCCTCAACACTTCTCTGGCACAAGCCTTTCTCCCGGCAGCCCGGGCCCAGCACCTAGCCACCCTGGCATATGAGGTCTAATGTTGCTCATTGGTCACAGCTCAACAAATATTGCACCTACTAGGTCACATGTCCATGTCATCCCTTAGCACACCTTCACATGCATCAGGTGCAATGGATGCTCTGCATGCAGTGGTGTCAAGCAACCGACTGTCAGACAGCATCACGGTAAATCTGCTACTCAAGGAATTCTTCTCCAGGCTTGTGGGTCTTTCCTTCCAGGCCCTGCCGCATCAGAGAGTGCTGATGACGGATGCTTCCAAACTGGGTTGGGGCATACACAGGGTCTCTAGATGACAGTGGAGAGTCTCCATCAAATCAATTTCCGCAAGTTCCAGGCCATTGCCAATGCTCTACACGTGTTCTGGCAACATCTCTCCAATCAGGTCATTCCTGTACAAACGGACAACCAGGTGGCCATGTTCTACATTAACAAACAAGGCGGCATAGGCTTGCATTTCCTCTGCTGGGATGCAGTCTGTCTTTGGAAGTTTGCCTTCTTGCACAACATGTTCTTCCGGCGATTTATCTTCTGGTGGAGCCAATGCATTGGCAGATCGACTCAGCAGAGTTCTCCAACCATACAAGAGGTCTCTCAACACCCAGATAGCCAACCGCATCTTTCAGATGTGGGGCACTCCATCTATGGACCTTTTTGCCATTCCTCACAATGCCAAGCTGCTGAAGTTTTGCTCCAGGGTCCCCTGCAGCAATTGGATAGCCTCCAATGCCTTCCTTCTGGATTGGAGCAACAGCCTTCTCTATGCCTACCCGCTGACTCCATTAGTGGTCAAGACCCTCTTCAAACTGCAGGCAGACAAAACTACCATGATACTTATAGTGCCACTTTAGCCCAGACAGCCTTGGTTTCCCCTACTGTTTCAACTCTTTTGGAGGCTGATGATACCTCTTGGCTATACCCTGGATCTGCTAACTCGGTAGGAGGGGACACTTCTCCATCCCAACCTCAAATTCCTATCGCTCATGGTTTGGATGCTGAGCAGATAGCTCTTGCAAACTTCAGCTTACTGACAGATGTCAAAGATATTCTTCTTGCCTCCTGCAAGAAATTCACCGGACGTGGCTATGCTTTTAAGTGGCGCAGATTTTCACTCTGGTGTACGGACAGGGCTTTAGACCCCTTCTCTTGGTACTCTTACTTGTTCCATCTCTCTAACTCTGGATTGAAATCTAACTTCATCGGAGTGCACCTCGGTGCCCTGGTGGGTTACCACCATGCAGTAGCTGGTAAAATTCTTTCCACCCATCCTCTCATCGGATGGTCCATGAAGGGTTTTTTATTGTCCCATCCCCCGATCTGGCCGCCGGCGGTTGCATGGGACCTGAATGTTGTCCTTGGCAAGCTGCTCACTCCTCCCTTCAAGCGGCTTGCCTCCTGCCCACTCAGATTTCTTACCTGGAAGGTTCTTTTTTGTAGTGTTCACTTCGGTGCGCAGAGTCAGTGAGTTACAAGTCCTGGTAGCGCATTCACCAGGTTTCACAAGAATAGAGTGGTCCTCCGCACTCATCCTAAATTTCTTCCTAAGGTGGTTTCCACTTTTCATCTCAATCAGTCAGTGTTCCTGTCCACCTTTTTTCCAAAGCCTCAAACCAACAGGGCTGAGGTCTCCTTACACACTTTGGATTGTAGGAGAGCACTGGCTTTCTATCTAGAGTGCATGAAAGCCAACTGACACTCCCCCCAGCTCTTCGTCTTTTTTGACCCCAATCAACTGGGTGTCGCCATCTCCAAATGCACCCTCTCCATTTTGGTGGTAGACTGCATTTCCTTTGCTTATTTCCAGGCTGGGCTCAGTTTGGACTGCCATGTCACAGCACACAATGTCCGAGCTATGGCAGCTTCCGTGGCTAGCCTCTGCTCTCTCTTCGCAGTAGAAATTTGTAGGGCTGCTACATGTTCATCTGTCCACACTTTCACAGTACACTACTGCCTGGATGCGGATTCCCGGTGTATCAGCACCTTCAGCCAAGCCATACTCCGGCACCTCTTTAGGAATTGATGCAACTTCTTCTCACTGGCCCTTCTGTACGTCCACGCTACCTTAGAGTCAAACTAATGTTGATGCCTCTGTTCATTGCTGACTCTCGGAACCGTTCAGCATTTTTCCGCTGTTCTTCCCAGTTCAGTTTTTCTGGTTGCTCTGCTGAGCTGTTTACAGTTTTTTTTGGTAACCTGTAGCTTTGGAATCCCATATATGAGGATTGACTTCCTGCTTTGTTCCGGAGAAAGTGTAGTGTCTCGAGGAACAAGTAGGAAGTCAACCCTCACATATGGGGTGATGTCTGCGCCACTGGAGCCCGCGTGAAGCATTTCCCCAGCTTTCAAAGAAAGCTTTTTGGACATGCTACCATGCATGCTTGGTCCCCTTCCTGCCCAAGGGTGCCATCTTGCTCAGTCTCCTTTTTTCTGCAGAGCCCAATGGATGCCTGTCTTGTTTCCCTGTAAAAAATCCTTGCTAATATCCTTAAAAGTTAGCTTTCCTAGTTTGCGTACCGATTCCTCTTCCCACCTCGAGCCAGCACCAGACCTGGCACTGTTCTCGGCTCCTTCCCTCTTTTTTTGATCGAGGCTTGCATTGACCGGCGCTCGTGTCTTTTTTCACCCGAGGATCGTTGACCCCGGCCGGGTGCTCCCCACCATGTCTCCTGGTGGGTTAAAAAAATGTGACCGTTGCAGTCAAACCATGTTAGTCACAGACACCCATGACTGCTGCCTTTGCTGCCTAGGACTGGACCATGACAGCACCTCCTGTGACCTGTGCTAGGCCATGACGCCGAAGACCAATAAAAAGTGGTCGGAGTTGCATGAGAAATTGTTCCCAAGGTCCGACTCTGCACTGGTGTCCCTGACACAGAGCTCCAAGCCCAGCACTTCCTGTGGGGCCTGGGCATCCTTGGAGTCCCGCAGTGGCGGCTCCTCTGAGAAGACTCCGGACCGCAAGAGAAAGAAGAAAAAATCTTTGGTCTGTCGAGGTTCCACCAGAGAAACCCGGTAAAACCACTTGGAGGGATTTGGGCAGCTCCGAAATGTGCCCTGCCAAGGTTCTCAAGAAGGATTCCTCAGCCGGCGGAGACCATGCAAGGTTCCTCGAGACCACAGTTCTCATCAAGGACACACTCACAAGAGTGCAGGTGTCAGGCCCGAGATCCTTGGTGCTCTTGCCGAAAGCTGCGGATCCTTCTGGCTTGGAAACCAGAATGGCGGACCTGGAGCAGAACATCACTGCTATCCTGGCCCTGGAGCAGGCAATGATGGCTGGTTTGTCCGCATCATCTGCCCTGATGACCCAGCCTCCAATTGCGGGGAAGTCCCCGGTTGTCGAGCCGAGCTCAGAGCACCACCGGCCTTGGGTAAGCCCTTGGCCCAGGTCGAGGTCTCTGTCCCGTTCCTTGGGCATCCGATCCTCCCTGGTGACTTTCCATGACTTAGACCCCAGGTCCTCTGGAGGCCCACGGCACCTGGTACTGGCCTTGAGGCAAGGAGTCGCAGGGCCTCCGATTCATTGTCACCCCTCGACTGAGTGGGAGACTGACTACGAGGCATCCCCGAAAACCAGATGGCTCCGAGATATCCCCTCGGACCCATCTCCACCGGCACCATTCCCCTCCGGAGGCTGTGGCCTTCCATGAATTTGTCAGGGATATGGCCAGAGCCCCCTCAGTGCAAACTGAGGTGGAGGAAGACCCATGCTCTGAAGAACTGGAGAGTCTCCAGTATGAGTCTCCACCCAAGGAAACTCCCACGGTGCCAGGCAGCTGATCCTCGAAAGGCTACTGCTTAGAATGTGGGAGATCCTGGTGTTGGTGCTGGTGGTCAGCCAGCACCTTGATGCCATGTACCACATCCGGAAGGGCCCAGGATTCAACAAACCCCAGCTCCCACATAACTCCATAGTTGTTGCATCAACCATGCAAAAACGTAAGAGCCAGAAGACCCACTCTTATGTCTCCCTGGAAGGGATGCTAGAGGCCCAGACACCCTCAGGCGCAAGTGTTAACAGGGCTTGATGCTGGGGTATCAGATCCAGGCCTATGAGTTATACATAAGCATGTATCTGAGGGCTGTAACCCAGGAGTTGTCCGAGTTTTCAGCAGGGCTGGCTGGGGAACCCCTACAATGGTTCCAGTCTCTGACCTCCGGGATCAAGGACTGCTCTAAGTTCCTTTCTCGGGCGGTCTATGACTGCTTCGAGTCACAGCCCAGGTAGCAGCGGCTGGCATCAGTGCCTGGCTACAGTCTTCAGACCTCGAGCAATGGTTCCAAGACAAGCTGCTTGATGTCCCCTGCACCAGGGAAAACCTGTTCGGCAAGCCTATGGCCAACAAGGCGGCTGAGATTTAGGCCAATGTGGTGACCCAATAGAAGCTCTCAAAAAACACCTCCTTCTTTCCTCATAAAAAACCATTGGGGAAAAGACCCCTTTTCCTGAGGAAAAAGGGGTAATTCCAACAGAGTCACCACTACTAGTCCTTCTCGGACCAACAACAGGGTTCTCACCCCAAAAGACAAGGCCATGGAGCCCAGAAACCAAAGGCTCAGAAGCCCCAGGCCCTGGCTCCCACTCCCCCGGGAGAGTTTTTGACTCCCAGGACAGGGCCTACCCTTCCCCAGGAGACCTTTACCAGCACACAGGTGGCCGCCTGGCACTCTTTGCCCATAGGTGGGCCAAGATTACCTCAGACCAGTGGATACTCCAAGTGGTGAGGGAAGGATACCTCCTCCACCTACAGCAGGTACCACCCAGGCTCTTTCCAGGAGAGCCGGTGCATCCTGTCCTTCACCAGACCCTTCTGCTCTCAGAGCTCACAGGTCTGCTCAGGGATAATGCAGTTGAGCCTGTACCCAAGCACCTATGGGGAAAAGGCTTCTACTCCAGATACTTCCTTGTCCCAAAGAGAACTGGGGGTCTCAGGCCCATTGAAGACCTGAGAAATTAAGTTTCTGATGAGGGAGAAGTTCAGGATGCTCTCCCTTGTAACACTGCTGCCTTACCTCCACCAGGGAGATTGGCTGTGCTCCTTGGATCTAAAGGATGCATACACACACATCCTAATTCACCCCTCCAACAGACAGTTGAATTCAATGGGGCCGCGGCTCTGATATTGGTCGGAAGCTGCTACCACTGCTTAGTAAACAAGCCCCTATGTTCCTTGATCTTCAGAAGCAAATGTTTCAGATCATCTTCACTTTCAGCCAGTAATGTGGTATCATCAGCATAGTGAAGGTTGTTGATGAGTCTTCCACCAATCTTCACACTTCGGTTATCTTCATACATTCCTGCTTCTCTTATGATTTGTTCTGCATATAAATTAAACAGGTAGGGGGAAAGTATGCAGCCTTGTCATACACCTTTGCCGATTTGAAACCATTCTGTTTCTCTTTGTTCTGTTCGAACTGTTGCTTCTTGATCAATGTAAACGCTGTGCAAGAAAACTATCAGGTGTTCTGGTATACCCATGCTTCTTAATGTGGCCCAGAGTTTCTCATGGTTTACACAGTCAAAAGCCTTGCTGTAGTCGATTAAAACACATATAGATATCCTTTTTGTATTCTTTTTGTCTTTTTAAGGATCCATCTCACATCCACGATGATGTCTCTAGTTCCTCATCCTTTCCTGAACCCTGCTTGCACTTCAGGCAGTTCTTGTTCCAGGTATGGTTGTAGTCTCTTTTGAATAATCTTCAGTAGAATCTTGCTGGCATGGGGGATCAGAGCAATTGTGCAATAATTTCCCCAGTCAGTTGGATCACCTTTCTTTAGTATTTGGTATAAGCACAGATCTTTTTCAGTCAGTTAGCCATGATGTTGTCTTCCAGATTATCTGGCAGAGTCTTGTAAGTATAGTAACAGCTGCAGGCGACTGCAGTAATATTTCAATGGAATGCCATCAGTGTCCTGTGCTTTGTTCTTTGATAAGGCTTTCAGTGCTTCTTCGACTTCTTCTTTCATCACCAGTGATTCCTGATCATAAGGTACAGATTGAGATGGCTGTTGGTCCACTTGATCTTTATGGTATAATAACTCTGTATATTTTTTCCACCTTTTCTTGATTTTCCCAGCATCATTCAACATGGATCTTTGAGCATCTTGAAGCATTCCAATTTGAGGCTGGAATTTTTTCTTTAACTCTCATAGCTTTAGGAAAGCTGATCTTGTTCTTCCTCTAATAGTTTCTGATTCTATTTCCTTGCATGCATCAATGTAGTATTTCTCCTTGTCTTGTCTTGCTACATGTTGGAAATCTCTGAGTTCTGTGATTGCCAATTTCTCCTCTGGCTTTAGCCTCTCTGTGTTTCTCTGTAATTTTCAGAGTTTCTTTGGTCATCTTTTTGGCCATTTTTTGCTTTTTCACTTTTTGTAGAGACTTCTCACTTTCTTCCAATACAACTTTCTTGATGTCATCCCATAACTCTTCTGGAGCCTTGTCGTTTGTATCTAAAACAGCAAATCGATTTCTCAAGCAGTCTTTAAATTCTGGTGGTATATTCTCAAGGTCATATTTTGCTACATTCATGAGTGGTTTACTCTTTTTCAACTTTAGTTGAGTTTGCATACTAGTAGTTGATGATTGTACCACAGTCAGCTCCAGGTTTTGTCTTTGTTGATGTTATAGAGCTTTTCCATTGTTGACTTCCACAGATGTAGTCAATTTGATTTTTGTACAATCCATTGGGTGAAGTCCATGTGTACAGTTGCCACTTGTGTTGCTGGAATAAGGAGTTTGTTGGTCTTGCAGAATTCTATTAATCTCAATCTTTCAGTCTTTCTGCAGCTTCATATCTGTTACCACCACTTTGCCTTCTTTGTTGCCAATTTTTGCATTCCAGTCACCCATGACTATCAGGATATCCTGTATGCATATTCTGTCAATTTCAGCTTGTTCATAGAACTCATCAATTTCATCCTCTTCTGCAGCTGTTGTTGGGGCATATACTTGAATTATAGTTATGCTGATGGGCATTCCTTGTAGACAAATAGAAGTTAAGTGTACTTTAGCCCGGAACCTGAACAGATGTTCGCTTCAAGACAATCCCCACTGTACATAGTTGCCCCTGTTGCACTGTTTATCTGATTGTTCTCTGTTCAATGTACCCTTGAAGTTCAATGTACCCTTGAAGTTAATTTTAAATGCTTTGGTAATATGAAAGGTGGTATATAAAAACTGTTAAATAAGCATTCACTGATTGCATTGTATTTCTTTACAGTTTTTGCAAGTTTCTTCTTGAAATGCAACACCATTTCTTCTTTGTCTTTCATTTCCAGCATAGCAGACCATGTGATCATCAGATGCAAAGTGCTTGATGCCAGTTCATTTCATTTTGCTGACACCCAACAGATCACGTTGTATACGTTCCATTTCATTCTTGACCACCTCCAGCTGCCCTTGGTTCATGCTTCATGTTTCATGTCCCAATATATAAGACATCTTTGCAACTTCTGACTCTCATTTCATGCGCAGCTACGTCAACAGTCAGAAGATCCAAGAGGTTTGATCCAGCCACATCATAAATGCTGGCTTTACTCTGAAAGGTCTTCAAGCAAGCAATGTGTGCCTTCGAGTCAGTCCTGACTCCTGGTGACCCAGAAGCTCCTGGGTTTTCTTGGCAGTGTCACCGGAAGTAGATCACCAGGCCTTTCTTCTGAGGCAATGGAGGGTTAAGTGACTTGCACAAGGCCACAAGGAGTGCCAGCGGGAATCAAACCCTGGTTGCTTGGTTACCAAGCCAGTGCTCTAACCACTAGGCTACTCCTCCACTTGAAAGGTCTTCAGCTCCTCCCTAATAGCTAGTTGAGTACCTTCCGACCTGGGGGGTTTATCTTCCAGCACTATAGTGTAATTTGTTTGTTGTGACTATCCATTGGGTTTTAGTGGCAAGATACGGAAGTAGATTGCCAGGCTTTTCTTCTGTGCAGGAAATTCTAGTGTTGCCATTGTCACAGAAAAAAATGTGATCCTCTGCTGCCAGCACTGTCCCATTCTGCTGCTGCCCAGATGAGTACTTTGTCTTGGTCTGGCACCTCAGCTGAGACCTGTCCATCTTGGAAGACCCTGTCTGTAGTTAAGCTACCGCTAGTTTAACTCTCAGCATCACGGATGCACACAAGCCCTCACAGCAAGACAAGCTGCAAACCAAGTGAGGGGACTATGCTTTATCTATTTTATTTTAAAATTCTGTATGTATTAAATTTTCCTAGATTAGTATAAGACCAATAAAAAAGAGACAGCAAATGATTAGAAAAATAATATTTAGCACATTTAAGGAAAATGCAATCAATATATTGTTCATAAGACCCAGGAATAATATAAGTGCTGCCTACACTAAATCCAAAGCTGTCAATCAAGTAAAAATGGGGAATATGACCACCCTTATGATCATCAGATAACCCAATTTGAAAAGCGATCCATTCAAACAAGCTTTCGATGAATCAGACTCAAATAAAATAAATATCTTTTCCTGATACATAAACATTTACAAGAGTATTTTTAAAAAAAACCAAACAATTCGTACCTAAGGAAAAGGAGTAGGTATACGAACTGTCATACTGGGTCAGACCAAAGATCCATCAAATATCCTATTTCCAGTAGTTGCCAATACAGGTCACAAATACCTGGCAGAATCCTAAAAACTATATAGGGGGATATTTAAAGGCAGGATTTTCAGTGGCTGTCCTTACTTTAGCCAGTTTTGCAATCTAGCCAGTGGCTGAATATCACTGTTGACCGGATTGCAAAATTGCAATATAGGAAATATTCAATGCTGATGTCTTGGCATTGAATATCTGGGGTAAATTTAAAGCAGCAATGGCCAGCTGCTTTATATGTGCTTGCCGCTGCTTCTGAAAATCCTCCTCCTCCCCAACAAGTCCATGTTTCCAATATCCTCAAAGTGACCCCAATGTGAGGACTGGTCATCCTTCTAGGCACAAAATGGGCTGCGCCAGTCTCCACAAGGCCAAAACCAGCCTGCCGATACTCCCTGACAGACTCTGCAGACATCGTTTGATTCAGTTACAATCCCTCCACCTTTGGTGGCAACCCCCAGGGGCATCACCTGGAGAGCTGTTGAGGAAAGAATGAAGGTCTTCTTTGCCTGGCACGAGATACCAAGATGAACCAGTTCTCAAAACTCCTCATCTGCCTGTAGGAGAGTACTGTTATAGAGTTTCAAAGGGCCTTGATACTGGCCCAGCCAGTATCCATTTCAAATGCATTTGGGGAGCGATTGCTCCCCAAGGCATCAGAGACCATTGGTGTACTGACACTTCTGGAGAAGTTCTGCAACTCACTTGGAGCAGACGTCTGTCTACACAGATGCTCAGACTTCTTTTGAGTACCTCTCCAAGTCCGGATCGGAGCACTTCTGGGAGTCTGAGTATGATTTGGAGTATTTCTCAGAGGAGAGGTCTCCTGAGTTGCACTTAGATCCCACACATGTCTCCCCCCCCTGATGCTGTGCTTCATTGATTTTGTGTGGTTTATAGCCAAATCCATACCATTTCAGTTGGAAACGGAGGAAGAATCCAGGACATAAAAAATTGGAAATCCTCCAGTTTTGTGGTCCTATAAGAATGCTTTGGCAGTGCTCAATCACAGAATCCTTCAAAGACTACAGATGAAAATGTGGGAGACCCCCCCCCTCCCTTGCCTGTTAATAGAAGGTTGACTGTGTGTATAGAGCCAGAAGGCTTTTTTTGGGATGGGAGTAAATTCTTTCAGGCCTCTATGATAATGTCCTGTGTAGCAGAAGTTGAGAATATACGTTGTACGAGCATTGCATGATATGTTCGATAAGGCATCGAGAGCCTCCTCAGAGTATTGGTGTCCGAAGAGACTCATGGCTCCAGGCCTCAGACTTACAATACAGTGTTCAAGAGAACCTTGCTGATATGCTGTGCTGTGGAGAGAATCCTTTCGGAGATAAGGTGCAAGAGGTTTCTACCCTTATCAAGCAGCACAGCGACACTCTTAAGATCCCCCCCCAGGCCCACTTTTGACCTGGGTTCCTCCTCATCCAGGAGATACCAGATCAGAGAGCAAGGGAGGTCATATTACTCTCATAGGCATAGGTATCATCCTGCCTCCTGCTCAACCCAGACTAAGCAGGATTCTTGTTCTTTGCCTTATCAGCAGACCCAGAAGTCCAAGCCTGCTCCCCAGTCAAAACCAGGGGTGGGGTTTTGACTGGTTCATAGCGAACATAGCCTACACTCTTAAACTAGTTCCAAACAACCTTCCAACACTTGCGTTTTCAAGATATTCTGGAATTGTTACAGATACACCTATTTGATCTTTTGCCAAATTTCCCACCAAGAGCTCATTCACTCACTTCTCAGCACCAGGAAATACTTCTAAAGGAACTTTCTGCTCTTCAACAGGCCAATGCAGTTGAGTCTGTTCACCAAGGCAGGAAGGGCAGGGATTTTACTTGAGGTGCTTCCTGGTCACCAAGAAAACAGGAGGATTCATCCCATCCTAGATCTTAGGCATCTGAACAAATATCTCATCCAAGAAAAGTTCAGAATGGTTTCCATTGGCACCTTGCTTCCCTTTCTTCAAAAAGGAGATTGGCTATGGTTTCTGGACTTAAAAGATATGTACACCGACCCATATTCACTTCCCTGAATGAGCCTGATCTTGGCTGATCTCAGTAGCTAAGCAGGGTTGGGTCTGGCTACACTTGGGTGAGAGCCCACCTTGGAATACTAGGTGCTGTAGACTTATTGTGTGGAAGAAAGGCCTGGCATTCTACTTCTGGTTGACCTTGCCAAGAAAACCCAGGGGCTGGGCACCAGGGGTCAGCATTGACTCAAAGGCACACACTTCTATATACTGTATTCAGTCATTTTATTCTTTAGGATAATTTTTATCTTTGCCTTGCACTGATGTCAGGAATGTTACAATTCAGCACATAAACTTTGAATCAGTTTCCCAAACAGGATGAATAGGCTGTCTGGTCTGCACCTGCCATCATTTTCTCTGTTTCTGATACTCGGTTTGTGTTCAAGAGCAGTAGCCGCTGCTTTCATATCTAAGCTACTAAGAAATAATCTCCCCCTATCCGTACCTTCTTGAACGGTTTCCAAAAGTAGATATTAATAAGGTCTCAACAGTTTGGTTCTGACAAAAATATATCTGGGCAATCTTGCAACTTCATTGTAATACACCTCCAGTAAGCTGACCTAGTGAAGGAAGATTAGAAATTTGATGATAGCTTGCTGAGGATTCTGGCTATAAAGAACATTTTTTTAAAACTGCTTAACAGCTTTTCTAGCTGCTTTGGAAATTTCATAATTTGAAAAGGATAATAAGTTTGCAAAAAAAATCCTAAAAATTCCTTATTGGCTTTGACCAGCCCTATGTGACGCTAAATCCAGGGAGCACGTAGCATTGAGGCCGTGTCCAAAATATAGAACTTTAAAATAAAATGTCTTTTTTCTGTTTTTGGTCTTTGAATTATGTTGAGTTCTAAAATTCAAAGAACAGTGAAATGGGGACAAGAAAATAACCACTTCCCTTTTCAGATTTGATCTTTCATGGTACAATAGCATTTATTGAGCTGGAAGATAAGGAAATGAAATATATGTATTTAAGGCACTGGGGAGGAGTGCATTGGAAGTAATATTTGTAGTAACTGATACAGAAAAGGTTTAACATTTTAGAAGTGGATAACTGCCTGCTGAGAAAAAAATATTCTGCTAAACTGATAAGCACTGTGACATTGTCAAAGACTGAAAAGACCACTACTAGCAGTAGTGAATGACTGCTTTTGTTTGCTTTGCAGCATAATGCCACCGTCAAGGGTAAAACATTGTGAGCAAAGCCTAGAGGGACAAGATGTGAAATAGATGAGCATGTTTAGAAGGCAATACAAATAGGCAAGCTAAATAAGGGACTTATCAAGAATGTATATGTCCATTTAAAATGGTATCCAAAATAAATAAATATTTGAAAAATTTGTGAGGCCTCCCCTTTAAAGAGAGAGCAACTGCTGCTTTTTCAGACTGTAGTAGCCAATCGATATTGAGATTTCAAATATTTCCTTTTGTTCGTGTAGAGAGAGCATTATGTCTTGAGTCTTTATGGTGTCTGAATACTGCTCTTGCCCTCAAATGTAGTCACTGTTGGGGAAAAGGTTTACGTCAATGGGCCTGTCTTATTTCTTTGGTTTATAATGCGTCTTACCCAGGGCTGGACCAACTACTAGGCAAAGTAGGCCATCACCTAGAGCAGCAAAGAGCAAGGCGTCAAAACTAAACAATAGATTCTGACAGCTGGGGGGGGGAGGGGTGTACATAAGGCTTAAGGTCTGCCTAGGGCGCCAACACCTTGAACCAACTTTTGAGCCGGCCATGGTCTTACCCATGCAAAGAAGCTTGGAGTGCCTTGATGAAGTCATGTTACTGCAAAAGATTAATGTAGTCAACATAACCATCTCAGTAACTTCCACTGCTTGAGCAAACTTTAGTTAACAGCTTAGTGTACTTTAGAAAATGGATGAATCATAATGGTTGCTTTTAATATCCATGCTATGTTATCCTACATCAGTTAATAACAAGTCCACGCATTTTGCAAAAGGTAACAACTCAAACTTGACATCTCCGGCTGTCTTTCATTTCCTTCTTTGCAGGAAATTAATTCAGAACATCATGATACCCTTTTGTTCCTTCTGAATATTGTCCGTTTCAAGTGTTTTGTACGTAATATGGCAGGGTTTTTTCTGTTGTTTTTGAATGTAAGAGTAATTATTTAAGCATGCTAATTTTGGAACACTGGTTTAGTTGAAACCAATAAAACAGAGTTTGTAAGGAAAGCAGAAACAAATGATCATAAAAGTGCTTATAATATACAGTAATCGGAACATTTGTATAGGAATAGATTTGCATATCTATGCATGTTGGATTCAGGGGACTTATATGGTGAGCAGCGGTGGGAAAGGGGTTCGAGGTTCAGGAGAGCTATATGGCGGATGTGGAGCTGGTGGGGCTGTGGAAATTTGTATGCAAAGTGGAAGCCTTGCAACTGAGCAATCTGGATGAGCCAATTAGATCTTTTTCTACCGTCATTTTCTTTGGGGTCAATTTTCAAGAAGAGTTCAGTGCCCAAATTAGGTCCCTAAATTTACGAGCCTACATTTAAGAAACTTGTTCATCTGTGTTAAGGTGCTCAAGTTTATCTAAAAATTCATTCAGATTTACTTTGCTAAAACTTGGAAACCTATATTGAGGCTGCTGCTCAGTTGTGTACATTTAAGCCCCTAAAGCGTAGATGAAGTGCGCTACTGTGTGTCTTGTTTCCTGCAGATCACATTTCATGCATTAATTATCACACAGTAGCGCAGTAGCAGACTTCACTAAACTAGCCCTAAGTTTGTTACCTTGTACTGAAAATATTTGCTAAGTGCTTAACTATTTTTCCCCTGCCCTAATCTGACCTGCATAGTTATCCACCTCCCATTTAATACCACTACCACTACGGATCATTTGTATAGCGCTACAAGGCATACACAGTGCTGTACAGACACATGTAAAAGACTGTCCCTGTTCATCAGAGCTTACGATCTAGTCAAGACACAAAACAATAGCTCAGGACAATAGGAATCTAAATATAAGCACTCAACCCTAGTGAATTTTTCAGAGTCTGATTTAAGTACTTAACTTTCTAAGTAGCCTAAACCACCTGAAAATTGGTCCATGTGGTATTATATAGTTATATCTCTTTATCTGGAACTAGATTTCTGATTAGTTGAATCTCGCATGATATCAAACGGATCAGTACTCATCTTTGAGGAAGGGAATATACATTGTAGCTATTTTCCCAGTGCATGTGGAGAACCTTTAGCCCACATACAGTTATCAGAGGGGAAAATAATTTTTTCTCTTTGAAACTTAGCAGCTGCAAAACCCACACTAAAAATGTCCACATGCTTTGAACATGTTCTTTCTGCAGATGACCTACAAGTGTCCTACTCCCGGATGCAGCTTTGGTGAAACACCTGACGCTGGAGCGTGCGCAATGTCGACAACCCGTGTTTCAGCTAAGTAATGTGCTGTGGGTAGTGCCTGCATATTCACAAGCCTTTATTACTGGTGTTGCAGATGCTAGTTCACAATATGAATTATGCAGTCTTTCAACCATTGATCTCACGTTGCTAAGAATGGAGATTTTTCTGACCTGTGATGGTGTGTCTCTGTAGCATACATGTGTCAGTTCTTGCTGTGTCTTAATAGCTACTTTGACATAGAGCCGTTGCGTCGGCTCAGTGACAGTATTCACTGAGGTCTTTTTTCTCCACTTGTGAGCTTTGGTGAAAGTTTCAGTGCCTTTAGTTTTATATCTCGCACTGGTTTACCATTCTTCTATTGTAGCCTTTATGCAGATGGCAAAGAAGGGGTTAAAATATCACACATTCTTCTGAAAATGACACATAGCCATAATGTTTATAATTCTAATGATTTAAGCACGCCCATGGGAACACCTCATTTTAATCCAGTTAAAAATTTAGATGCTGTGAAAGTCTGTACCTCCTTTTAGTAGGACAGAAGAGGACAGTTTTCCGCAAAGTCATTCCATCTGAGTAAATAGCTTTGGATATTGTGCTCATTGTAATGACATACTCCCTTTCATTTGTGTGTTATACTCAACCTGGGGCTGGCCCAAGAATTGGTTCAAGGTGCTGATGTCCTAGGCAGACCTTAAGCTTTGCACCACTCTCCCTAGCTGTGAAAATCTATTGTTTAGCTGTGAAGGCCCTGCTCTTTGTCCTCCCCCCCCCCCCCCAAGTTACTGCCCTATGCTAATTCCCAGGGTGTCTCACTATTAATCTTACCTTTTCAATTATTTTCTATTGTTTTTCTTTATTTACTTTTACAATGTTTCCAAGCATTGCACTTGTTTAAGCATCTGAAATAATCCACAAAATCATTACAAATTTATCCACAAATTCACACACATAGAAATTAACCCATTTTATCTTGGCAAAGTACTCAATATATGGGACTAAAGAAGTTTAAAGACCACATAATTCAATGGAAAAAATGATGACTAGTGCCTGTGACCCACATGATGATGTATGAAGGCTCTGCTGACATTCAAACCCCATTGTGAGCAACAAGTGGGGTGAAGTGGAGGAGTAGCCTAATGGTTAAAGCACTGGCTTGATAACCAAGCAACCAGGGTTTGATTCCCGCTTGCACTCCTTGTGGCCTTGGGCAAGTCACTTAACCTTCCATTGCCTTGGAAGAAAGGCCTGGCAATCTACTTCCAGTCATATTTCCAAGAAAACAGGCATCAGTGTTAACTCAAAGGCACCCATTGCATTGCATTGGTTTCCTAGATTCCAGCAAGAACATTGTGTTCTTCACAGGAATCTTTAAGGATATAAAAAGACTGGAAACGGTTCAGAGGAAAGTGAACAAAATGATTTGGAGCCTGTGTCAGAAGGAGTATGAGAAGAGAATTGAAGACTTAAATATGTATACACTAGAGGAGAGAAGGGACAGAGGAGGTATAATATAGACCTTTAAATACTTAGAGAAATAATGAACAAACCAACCTCTTCCAAAGACGGGGAAGCTGTACAACTAGAGGGCATAACATGAAGCTACAAGGGGGTAAACTGAAAGGCAATGTCAGGAAATACTTTTTCACTGAAAGGGTGGTGGATGCTTGGAATGCCCTCCCGATGGAAGTGGTGGGGGCAAACACAGTGACAGAATTCAAAATGGCACGGGACAGACACAGTGGATCCCTTTACAGCAACAAGATGAAATCAATATAAACGTAACTATTACTTATATCTCAACAAATAGGGATGGCCTGCACAGAAGAGTGGGTATACTTCTAAACAAAAGCATGGGGAGGGGTGACTTGCACGGAGTGGGAGGTGCACCTACTCTTGTCAGCTAGCTAGGCAGACTAGATGGACCGTGCAGGTCTTTATCTGCTATCATATACTATGTTACTATGTATGCTCCTAAGTGCTGGAACAATCTCCCACCTCATATACGATCAATCGCTGACCTATCTCAATTCAGAAAAGCTCTTAAACATCACTTATTATGCCTTTACTTTACCCACCCTAACCTAACACACCCACATCCAACACCTCACCCACACAGCATCTGACGTGCCAACAACATAATTCTCAATGTTATACAAAGCAAACTCACCATCAGCACATTCACAATGAGTATGATTACAATATGACCATAATGTATAATATAACTGTAAATGATTTATAAGCTCATTTGTTTTGAACTGTATATAGTTACCCTGTTATTTCCAAGTTACAATTCCTGTTACAAAGTAAGCATAGGATCCTGTTTCTGATGCAAAATGTTGTTATTAGGTAAATCGCACTGATACTAAAAAGCGCGGTATATAAGAAATTGTAATAAATAATAAATAAATAAATGTAAGTGAAGTCTCCTGTGATGGCAGATGATATTTGTTGGTGTTTGGTCCTGGGCCCGGCACTGTTCAATGTATTTGTGAGTGATATTGCTGAAGGACTGAATGGAAAAGTCTGTCTTTTTGCAGATGACATGAAAATTTGCAACAGAGTGGACTCCCCTGAAGGAGTGAATAACATGAGAAAAGATCTGCAAAAGCTGGAAGAATGGTCTAATGCTTGGCAGTTAAGATTTAATGTGAAGAAGTGCAGTGTCATGCACTTGGGAAGGAGAAATCCAAGGGAAATGCACGTGATAGGGGGCGAGAGGTTGGTTTGCATGAACCAGGAGAAGGACCTTGGTGTGATTATTTCTGAGGATCTCAAGGTGGCAAAACAGTGCGACAAGGCAGTGGCAAAAGCCAGGAGGATGTTGGCTTGCATACAAAGAGGAATTACCAGCAGAAAGGAAGAGGTACTAATGCCACTGTATAAGTCACTGGTGAGGCCTCATTTGGAATACTGTGTTCAGTTTTGGAGATCATATCTTGCAAAGGATGTAAAAAAACTGGAAACTGTTCAGAGGAAGGCAACCAAAATGATTTGGAGACTGTCAGAAGCCTTATGAGAAGAGACTTGAAGACCTAAATATGTACACTCTGGAGGAGAGGAGGGATAGGGGCGATATGATTCAAACATTTAAATACTTAAGAGAAATAATGAACAAACAAACCTCTTCCAAAGACGGGAAAGCTGTAAAACTAGAGGGCATAATATGAAGCTGCAAGGGGGTAAATTGAAAAGCAATGTCAGGAAATACTTTTTCACTGAAAGGGTGGTGGATGCTTGGAATGCCCTCCTGATGAAAGTGGTGGGGGCAAATACAGTGACAGAATTCAAAATGGCATGGGACAGACACAGTGGATCCCTTTACAGCAACAGGATAAAATAAAAATAAACTTAACTATCTAATTTCTCAACAAAAAGGGGTGTCCTACATGGAGCGGGTGGATTCACCCCTAAACAAAGACATGGGGAGGGTTGGCCTGCACCTACTCTTGCCATCTTACTGGGCAGTCTAGATGGACCATATTGATCTTTATCTGCTGTCATTTACTATGTTTTATTTTATTTATTTAACAGGTTTTATATACTGCTTTATCATTTCAATCAAAGCAGTTTACATTGAAACTTAAACTTGGTAATGTACATTAAACAGGGACATTGATAACTTGGATTTTTCTGAGGCAATGGACGGTTGATTGACTTGCCCAAGGCCACAAGGAGTGCTAGTGGGAATTGAACCCTTGTTTCTGGATTCCCAAGCCCATGTTCTTAACCATTAGGCTACTCCTCCACTCTGTTACTATGTGCCATTGAATTGATGTCGATTCATGGTGACCCTATGGATGGCTGTCCTAAACAGTGCTGATCTTCAATCAAGCGGCCGATTGTTGATAGAGTAGCATCTATAGCTGCCATTATTATAAGAGGATGAGTTCACTTGGGGAAATCCATAATTGTGGTAGATTGAGTTCTTATATTTACAATACACTTGCTTGGAAATTTGAGGAAAAACAAAGCTCCAATCTGAAAACATCTAGATCTCCATAAGGAGGAACTGATTTCTCTTCTTTTGAGTGGATTTTGCTACATAGGGAAAAGTTATTATCTTAATATTGCAAAACAGTTCTTGCCTGAATCTGATGCATGTCCTTTCAATTATATTGTGATCTGATTCAAACACAAAAGATGGCAATCATAGTAGCCAAAGTAACGTCTTCCATAGATGACTCTAGAAAGGTGCTCGGTCCAATCAGTTTCAGGAGATTTGGGAGGTCGCCACCTGGGTGACCATCTGAGTCTTTCTTTCTTCAAGGAACATAATAAGCTTGAACAATAGGCAGCAATGAGCTTGAAGAAATGTTCAAAATCTTAATCATATATCTTTTAAGCATTTCTCTTACAAATACTAAAGACTGTTTCATAAAAGATCCAGATGTTGAGGCTTCCATGGAAGAGGCTGACTTGGATTTAGTTGTGGTCATGGAGACATTGTTCATGGACAACCATGAGTGGGATGTAATTGTACCAGGCTATACTGTATTTAAGAAGGACAGGGTAGGAAGAAGGGGAGGAGGAGTGGTACTATATGTAAAAAATAATATTAAAACTATAGAATTACAGGGTTAAAAAGGGAGCAAGGAGGCACTGTGGGTTAAACTACAAAGAGGAAAAGGGAAAACCATTTGCACTGATGTGATTTACAAATCCCCCTCACAGGGAGAAGAAGTGGACGGGGATTTAATAGAAGACATACGCAGTATTACCATGAAAGGAAAGGTGCTACTGATAGATGATCTCATATGCTGGATGTTGATGTCATCTAGAAACACAGAAACATGATGGCAGAAAAAGACCACATGGCCTATCTAGTCTGCCCTTTTATTGGAATCCAGCAACCCCAACACGGCCGCGTTTCGGCATGAGCCTTCGTCAGGAGGTAAACCTCATAACAAAAATGAAACATTAAGATCACTTTCATATGAAACACACATACTAATTAAAATATGTATAAAACATTATATCAAAGTATAGAAAAATGAAAATCATAATAAATGAGAATCATAATAAATAAAATCACTCAATTAGGGGACACAACTTTTAAAGTGAAAGTACAAAAAGAATATACAAAACAGACAAAAGTGTACATGTGAAACCTATTAAAAATGATAAACAGACCACCATAGTTTCAATTAAAATCATTCACTTAAAATGATAAATGTTATCACAGACAAAATAATCTTAAAACACCAGCACAGTCATAATCAAAAACAAAAAAACTTACTGAGCCAAAGCAAAGTTTCGTCAAATGAATCCAAAATGTATCCAAAATCACAATAATGGCTATAATCTGAAAAAAATAAACAATATTAAAGTGAACTAACATATTGTGATAAGGAGAGCTGTGTGGATCGAATGGGATGGGAGAAAAGTGAGGAATACACCTTTAAAAGCAGAGGTAAACAAGGTTCCCATAGAAACCACAAGCTACCGAAGCATGCAGTAGCTGGAGCTAGGCCCTGCCCTAGCAATGACGTAAGAGCTAGTTTGAGCCCTAACAAATCTCACATGTGTAGCAAGGAGGGTGTGGCTGGAGAGAAGCACCATTTTAAAGCTGCTTCAGGAGTTTTGTAGGGGGGAGCCCGGCAGAGACACAGGTACAATCTCTGAGCTTACCAGAGACATAGTGGAGAGAGAAGGAGAAGTGGAGACTGCTGATTCTTATTCTCAGAGAGCACTGGAACCAAATCTGAAGCTTCTGCCAAGCACCCCAGAGAGGAGAAACTGGAAAGGTTTGACTCCAGGTGGGGAAACAGCTCTGATAGCAAGGAAAGCAATATACGTTGGGAAGGTACGTTTGCTTCAGTTCCTAGCAGGGGCTGTGCTGAGGACGTTGTCAGGGAGCTGAGGTTAAGCTCTGAACAGAGTGCTGTCAGAAACGCAGTGAAAGCAGCTCCAAGCAGAAGTAAAAGGAATTCAAGTAAGTCCAATGAGACAGCACTAGAGGCTGTAGAAAAGCTGTTGCAAGAGAGAAAGGCTCATTCCCTAAGTAATGTGGCTGCTGACCAGAAAGAACAGTTTTTAGGAAAACTTCAGAAGCTTCTGCATAATATTAAGTTTAAACCCTGTGATAAAGGCTCCCAGAAAGACAACCCAATTGAACCTTGTGAAGACATGCAAGTAGATGTTTATGAGATAACCTCTTGATAATGACATAATTGAAATGGATTGCTCATTTTGTAAAACAAACAGCTTGAACATGTGCTAGGCTCATGTTGTGAGAAGAAGTTTGCATAGCCTGTGTGTTAAGTTGAAAGGGAAAGAACTGTTGCTGAAAACTTTAAGTTTACCTGACGTAATAACCCATCGTAGCTGTGAAGGGCACAGCTGCTGTGTAAAGAATACTTCTGAGTTTGATGTTTCAGCCTAATTTGTTCCTGATATCCTTTACTTTGGAGAAAGAATCCTTGTCTTGTGTTGCGCTATGAATTTGATGTGAGGGGGAAATCCAGAATAAATATCTTTGTTTGCCTTGAACACCCCGGGTGGTCAAACTACTTTGTCTGAAGAGTGATAGAAACTACAAGTCCCAGCATCCTTTGCTGGAAACCAAGTCTTGGGACATTACTTAAAGGCAAATAAGGCAGCCCTTTTGCCTACCAGCCCTTGGCCTAGGCAGGGGGTCACGACAATATATACAATTAATGATAATGGCAATGGTTTTAATGTCAATAAAGCAATGCCCTATACATTTTTCTAAGAATAAACTAATCACTAAGCTGGTATGTTTCATATGAAAGTAATCTTAATGTTTTATTTTTGTTATGAGATTTACCCCCTGATGAAGGCTCATGCCGAAACGCGGCCATGTTGGGGTTGCTGGATTCCAATAAAAGGACTTCTTAATTTGACGTCTCACTTTCTGTGTTTTCTTGTTTTTTTGCAATACGGTGTGTTCTCTGAGGACCTATCTAGTCTGCCCTTCTATATCAACTACAATAGTCTCCTTTTTACCTTTAGAGATCCTCTGTGTTTGTCCCATGCTTTTTTGAATTCAGATACTGTCCTCTTGTCTACCACCTCCACTAGGAGACTATTCCACCCATCTACCACTCTTTCTGTAAAGAAATATTTCTGCATATTACTCCTGAGTCTATCTCCTTTCACTCTCATCCTATGTCCCCTCGTAGCAGAGCTTGCCTTCAATTGAAAGAGACCCTCCTGTGCATTTATGCCATGGAGGTATTTAAAGGTCTCTATCACCCCTATCCCACTTTTCCTGTAAAGTATACATATTAAGATATTTAAGTCTGTCCTCATATGCTTCATAATGAGGACCTCTATCCATTTTAGTAGCCACCTTCTGCACCGACTCAAACCTACTTATATCATAGAAACATGATGGCAGAAAAAGACCGCATGGCCTATTTAGTCTTCCCGCAAATATCAACCACTACAACCATCTCCTTTTTCCTTAAGAGATCCTCTGTTTGTCCCATGCTGTTTTGAATTCAGATACTGTCCTCATGTCTACCACCTCCACTGGGAGACTATTCCACGCATCTACCATTCTTTCCGTAAAGAAATATTTATGCATATTACTCCTGAGTCTATCCCCTTTCACCTTCATCCTATGTCCCCTCATAGCAAAGCTTGCTTTCAATCGAAAGAGGCTCTCCTCTTGTCCATTTATGCCATGGAGGTATTTAAGCGTCTCAATCATATCACCTTTGTCTCACCTTTCCTCTAAAGTATACATATTAAGCTCCTTAAGTCTGTCCTCATATGCTTTATAACGAAGACCTTGAACCATTTTAGTAGCCACCCTTTGCACTGACTCCAGCCTGTTTATATCCTTTTGAAGGTGCGGTCTCCAGAATCGCACACAATACTCCAGATGAGGTTGCACCAGACTTATAGAGGCACTATCACCTCCTTTCTTCTGCTGGCCATTCCTCTCCCTATGCACCCAAGTATCCTTCTAGCTTTCACCGTCGCCTTTTCTGCCTGTTTAGCTACTTTAAGATCATCAGACACAATCACGCCTAGGTCCCGCTGTTCACTCCCTATACTGTATTGCTCCCTTGGATTGCTGCAGTCCAAATACATGACCTTGCATTTTTTAACATTAAAAATGCAGGGTCATGCATCTGGGCTGCAAAAATCCAAGGGAGTGGTAAAGTGTAGGGGGCAAAGTACTTCTGTCCACAAAAGAAGAGCAGGACCTGGGTGTGATTGTGTCTGATGATCTTAAAGTAGCTAAACAGGTAGAAAAGGCAATGGTGAAAGCTAGAAGGATGCTTGGGTGCATAGGAAGAGGAATGGCCAGGAGAAGAAAGGAGGTGATAGTGCCTCTGTATAAGTCTTTGGTGAGACCTCATTTGGAGTACAGTGTGCAATTCTGGAGACCGCACCTTCAAAAGGGTATAAACAGGATGAAGTTGGCACAGAGGGTGGCTACTATGGCTAGTAGTCTTTGTTATAAAGCATTTGAGGACAGACTTAAAGATTGTACTATGTCTATGTTAGAGGAGATATGTTAGCAGGACTGCACCAAGCTAGAAATGCATCCTGTGTGAATTATGAATCTGGTGCCCCCTTACTACTGATCATTTGTATAGTGCTACAAGGCCTAAGCAGCGCTGCACAGACACAAGTAAGAGACGATCCCTGGTCATCAGAGCTTACAATCTAGTCAAGACAGTGCAACAGCTGAGGACAAGGGTACGTCTAGGAGAATCGTAATGAAACACATTGCAGACTAAGCAGATCAGGATCGAAAAGTGTCCTCAAAGGTGAATTTTTAGCCTGGATCTGAAAAGGGCCAGAGTTGAAGCCTGACAGACAGACTCAGGTAGTGTGTCTTTTTTTTTGTGCCATCAAGTCAGTGCTGACTCCTGGCCACACTCTCGGTTTTCTTGGCAATGTATCACTGGAAACAGATTGCCAGGCCTTTTCTTCCCAAGGCAATGGAGGGTAAAGTGACTTGTCCAAGGTCACAAGGAGTGCCAGTGGGAATTAAACCTACAATCGTCTGGGTAGTAGGCAGTTGCTCTAACCACTAGACCACTCCTCCATCAGGTAGTTTATTCCAGGCATAAGGAACAGCAAGGTGAAAGGATCAAAGTCTGGAGTTAGCATGAGAGAAGGGCACAGATAGAAGGGATCTGTCAGAGGAGCAGAGTTCACGAGGAGGGATGTAGGGAGAGATAAGAGGAAAGGTAGATCATTTGTGATGACAGCGTCCCTTTAGTACTTGAGCCCTTTGCGGTCACACTGCTCGTCTAGCCCTTGGTACAGCCTTGTATGATAGAGACGTTTAAATACCTCTGTGGCATAAATGCACAGGAGGTGAGTCTCTTTCGATTGAAAGCAAGCTCTGCTACTAGGGGACATAGGATGAGGGTGAAAGGGGGATAGACTCAGGAGTGATATGCAGAAATATTTCTTTATGGAAAGAGTGGTAGATGCGTGGAGGTAGAAGAAATGAGGACAGTATCTGAATTTAAAAAAACATGGGGTAAACACAGAAGATCTCCAAAGGGAAAAAGGGGACTATTATAGTTGATATGGAAGGGCAGACTACATAGGCCATGTGGTCTTTTTCTGCCATCATGTTTCTCTGTTTCTGTGTAAAATTAATAAATCAGAGGTTTCTCATTTTGGAGACATTTTCTATGCCGTCAGGTTTCCTATGTGTAATTGTATTGCGTCTCACCAAAACAGCTTCATCTTGGGCTAACTTTTCTATCTTTGCTTCCAAAACCTTGAACTTAATTTTGTAGTTAGCAATTTCTGTGGCTTGTGAGGAAACAGCATTAGAAAGATTAGAGACTTGAGCTGCAAAACATTTAAATTGCGGGGCCTTAGCCAAGTCATCTATTACCAACCATATAGCTTCTAAAGTAATATCCTTAGGCTTTTCCAGTTGAAACTCAGATGTTTCCAGCAATGTTAAACCAGCAGGATGACCTGCAGACTCCACAATAATGGCTCCTACAGTGAGCAAAAGTGAAATGACAGCTGCAGAGGGCTCGGCAATCACCACACCTGGCCTTCCACCGCTGCTCTGACAAGTGTGATTGACTTGATGTCATCTGGCTGCACTTCTTATCAAATGGCTTTCTCAATCACTGCTGCAGGATCCAGGGGAGCTGCCTTTGATCTTTGGGGCTTAGAGTGACTTCAGCAGCCAAGGGAGAGGCTGGTCATCCTTCCACTGACAAACTCAGAGGCTGAGACACACGGGAAAGGAATATAAGTTGACTCCGTGGTGAACTAAAGTTCCAACGGACCTACTTGAGAAAGGAGGTCTGAATTCACTGCATACTGTAGGTACAGTAATTACCCTCCCAGAGTACCATAATGGACATATATTCAAAGAGGTAATTTGCTGTTAGGCTGAGACAGTAGGCATCCGCCATCTTGTTTGTAGTCATTTCCTATGGCTCTGTGCTATTAATTGCTGTTTTAATTAAGATTTCCTTCCCTTCCCCCTGCACCTCTACGTTAACTTCAGCCTCAGGTATCACATCTTTGTAGATACCTTCATTACCCGTCCACCTTGATCTTGCCACTGTTTTGCTCTCTGTTTCCTCAGAGAAGAATGTTTTCACGGCCATGGAAAATATTATCTCCAGGAACAAGCAGGAATGTAGTCTTCACATATGGGTATCGGTACCAACAGAGCCTGCGCTGGAACGCTCCCCAGCGTCCAATTAGAACGCTTTTGGGAGCATCCCACAGTGCCTGCGTGCTGCCTTCCCGCCTTTCCCAACTGCCTCTCTCCAGTTCTTCTTTTTCCGCGGAGCCAGCAGGTTGTGTTCCTGTCACCGCAGAAGAATTCCTTTATTTTTTTTAAATTTCTTTTTGTGGTCGCGTCTGCCTTCTTCGACGCTCTACCGGTACCGCCGATCTTTTCTTTCCTATTTCTAAAAAAATATATATATATATATATTTCTTTTTCTATTTTCTTCAGGTGCACCCGCCTTTTTGGGCCTTAGGCCCAAAAACTTCCTTAACATGGAAAAACCTGCCTCAGGTTTTAAAAAGTGCACCAAGTGTGGCGGTACCATTTCCGTCACCGACACCCATGAATGGTGTTTAAAATGTTTAGGTCCTGACCACTCCATCACGGATTGTGTGTCCTGTGCCATGATGTCTAAAAGAGGTCGGCAGAACCGAGCTTCCAAGCTCAGTACCCTGTTTCCCTCTGATGTAGCTTCGGTGGCATCGACGTCTTCCAGGGCTTCTTCTTCCTCTCGTGGATCTCAGGTAACTAAACATAAATCCAGCCGGTCCTTGAAGGGTAGATCTCCTTCTAAGCATCAAGATGCCTCTGGCGTTGCCCTCGAGGATTCTGCACCGGCAAAATTACCCCGGTGGGAGGCTTCGGCTTCAAAAGCATTATCGGGGTTCCAGGATGTTCTAGATGGCTCGGCCTCGACAGATCTCCTGGTGCCATGCTCTGGGGTACCGGTGGCTTCCAGGCATTGGCGGCGTCCATGGATCAGAGAATTCTGAGCATGGAACGCAGTCTGGCGGCTTTCCTTGTGGCATCGACGTCCTTGCTACCGCGACAGACAACTTCACCGGTACTGGCACGAGCACCGGCATCGGTATCGGCACCAGCACTGATAGCATCGACATCGGCATCGGTGGCTGCTATGCCGGTACTCTGTCCTACGATGCCCTCCGGTACCGATTCTCCGGTACCGGTTATTCCCAGTACCGACCTTGGTCGGTACGGGTATCGGGCTCTGCAGGAGCACCTGGACAGACGATACTTCGAGTCCTCAGAAGAATCTGAGGATTCTGAAAGTTCTGTTGATGCACAGATACTTCTTCCAGAGGAGTCCTCCTCCCCTAAACGCAGGATGTGTCCTCCAGAGGACATGTCTTTCCAAGACTTTATCGGAGAGGTGGCTCGGGGCCTGTCCATCACTGTGGCCCCTGAAACAGAGCCAAGGGCCAAGGAGTTGGAAATTATACAATATCCCAAAACTCCTAAGGAGGCAGCTACCTTACCCATTCATGAGAATCTATATGATCTCATGTTAAGGATGTGGGAAACACCTCTTACCACCTCTCCTTATTCTCGTAGGTTAGATACTATGTATCGTGTCCCTCCTTGTCCTGGGTTCCATAAGACCACTCTATTGTGGTGGAGTCAGCTATGAGAAGGATTAGAAGTGCAAAAAGACATGCCTCTAATCCTCCAGGACGTGAATGCAGAACCCTGGATGCTTTTGGACGTAGAGTCTTTCAAGCTTCCATGCTTGCTGCAAGAATCAGTTCCTATAGTCTCTACATGGGAATGTTCCTAAAGGATACAGGACAGGATAATTTACAGACTTTAAGTCCTTTCATTTCTGAGGATAAAAGACAGGACTTTCTCACTTGGGTCAAACATGCCCAAGATGTCTCTAAATTCTCCAACCGTGCAGCCTTTGACTGCTTTGAGTGTATAAGCAGAACCTCGGCTATTGCCATAGGTGCACGTAGAATTGCTTGGCTCCAGGCATCTGATTTAGAGCTCTGGGTACAAGATAAGTTGGGAAATATCCCTTGTACTGGTGAGAACCTGTTTGGGAAAGATTGGCAAGAAAAACTCAATGAAATGGATGCTGAAAATTCCACCTTGGATAGACTATCCAAGTCCACTGCTGATCCTGTTAGAAAGAAGTTGTTCAAGAAAACACCTTTTTGTAAAAAGAAAAGATTTTATCCTGCTTATACTCAGCAGGCATCTTCTGCAGGTCAGTTTTCAACCAAACGTCAGCAACCACCCAAACAGAAGAAAGCAAAGGCTGCTAGGCCTCCACCGGCTCAGCAGCCTCAGCCTCCTCAGGGCCTTTGACTTTCAGCTAGAGAACTTAGCCTTTCTGGTTCTGGAAGGGCCAGAACCGTCCACCATTCCAGGAAGGTTATGTCATTTTGTCCCCAGATGGGGTCAAATAACAGCAGAGCTTTGGACACTCTCCATCATAAAGGAGGGGTACAAACTTCATTTTTCAAGCATGCCCCCTCACACAATAGTGAAGCAGTTCAATTCTCTGACACCTCTCATCATTCTCTTAGGTCAAGAGGTTGCCATTCTTCTTGCCCAAGGGGCGATAAAAGAAGTGCCTCTTCATCAACAGGGCACAGGGTTCTTCCCCGGTTCTGTTCCAGAACTCCGGCTCAGGGGGCTCAGGCCAGGGATGCTTTCCTCCTTTACTGGGGTCAAGACTTCCTGTATGCCTTTCCACCCATTCCCCTAATCCCCAAAACCCTGTTCAAGCTTCAGAGAGACAGAGGCTGCATGATTCTCATAGCTCCACATTGGCCACGGCAAGTGTGGTACCCTCTGCTTCTACATCTCTCTCAAGCTCCCTCCCTGGAGTTAGGGTCTGCTCCAGATCTCCTATCTCAGGAGAACAGGATGTTATGGCATCCCAATCCCCAGTCCCTGCATCTCAGGGCTTGGTTGCTGAAGGCCTAGATCTCCAAGATCTTCATCTTTCTCAGCAAGTGAAAGATGTTCTTTATGCTTCCAGAAAACCTTCCACTAGACGTTCTTATGCTTTCAAGTGGAAAAGGTTTACTATTTGATGTTCAGAAAAGGGTCTTAACCCCCTTGCTATACCTCTGGAATCTTTACTGGAGTATCTCCTCCATTTGTCTAATGCAGACCTTAAGACAAATTCAGTAAGAGTCCATTTGAGTGCTATTGCAGCTTCTCTTAAACCTCTAAATGGACAACCTATTTCCCTCATCCTCTTATAGCAAGATTCATGAGAGGCCTCCTTCTAACTAAGCCTCCCATTAGACCACCTCCGGTGGCATGGGACTTGAACCTGGTTCTTGGGCAGCTCATGAAGCCACCTTTCGAACCCTTAGCTACCACCTCCTTGAAATTCCTTTCTTGGAAGGTTATCTTTCTCATTGCAATCACATCAGCACGCCGCATTAGTGAATTGCAAGCACTAGTAGCTAATCCACCTTATACAAGGTTCCATCATGACAAGGTAGTCCTTAGGACTCATCCACACCTTATGCCTAAGGTGGTCTTGCCTTTTCATCTCAACCAAGAGGTCTACCTTCCTGTCTTTTTTCCTGGACCTCATGCATCAAATGCAGAGAGGAATCTTCATACTTTGGACTGTAAAAGAGCTCTAGCTTTTTACTTACAAAGGACACAGCAACATAGAAAGTCCTCTCAACTCTTTGTTGCTTTTGATCCTTCTCATTTGGGACTTCCGGTCTCCAAGAGAACACTATCTAACTGGATTGCTCAGTGTATTTCTTTCGCCTATCAGAGTAAGAACCTTTCTCTGGAGGACCATGTCACAGCTCAGAATGTGAGAGCCATGTCAGCCTCAATGGCTCATCTGAACTCTGTGTCTATTGACGACATCTGTCGAGCAGCCACTTGGGCCTCGGTTCATACCTTCACAGCCCATTACTGCTTGGACAAGGACTCCCGCCAGGATGCCTTGTTTGGTCAGGCTGTTCTCAAAAACCTGTTCCATACCTAATCAACTCCTACCCACCATCCCTGGTAGGATGCCAGAGATCCATGGGGGGAAGTGGAGCCCTTCTCAGGGACACACAACTTCTGGGGTCTCTCCCTGGCACCTAAAGCTAGGGAGTCCCCATATGTGATGACTACATTCCTGCTTGTTCCTGGAGATAGCATAGTTACTTACCTGTAACAGGTGATCTCCGGGAACAGCAGGAATTTAGTCCTCACAACCCACCCACCTCCCCTAGGAGTTGTATCTCTCTATCTCTCTCTTTTCCTTTCCCTCACACTCTCTCTTTGTCTCAGCTCTAAAACTCAACTGGAGAGAGGCAGTTTGGAAAAGCGGGAAGGCAGCACGCAGGCGCTGTGGGAAGCTCCCAAAAGCATTCTAATTGGATGCTGGGGAGCATTCCCACGCAGGCTCCTTCGGTACTGACGATACCCATATGTGAGGACTAAATTCCTGATGTTCCTGGAGATCACCTGTTACAGGTGAGTAACTATGCTTTCTAATACAATAGCAATTCTTAAGTATTCCTCTTTGAATCCTTTTTCTATATTAATGAAGGAATATGGTACAGTAGGCTGAAAGAATTCCAGAAGTCTATGGGATTCCATCTTCTTCAATCTGTTCTGCCATTTGTCTCCATTATGTGCAACACGGTCATCTTCCCGTCTTGATGTATTCATTGTCAGTCAGCTCTGTAAATATCCCTTTTTCTCATAATTTCTTTATGGGTACAATGTGTTATCTTTGATAAATTTGTGTGAACTTGCGTCAAAGAGTAAAGAATTAAAAATACGGATTTGTACTATTGTGTTCGTTTTTGTAATGGTCAGCTGAAACTTTGTCAAACAGCCTCATTGGTATTTTGTATTGGAGAATTAAATGGACATGGTACATGCATCACAGTGTGTCTGGTTTTACAAACTCTGATAATGATATCATGTGTTTTTGTTTCTGTTTATTTTCTTTATGGCTGTTTATATCTCCACATTTCGCTGTTATTGCTTGTTCACTTTTATGATGGCTTATAGATATGCAAAAATGCAATGTGTGCCTTTGAGTCAGTCCTGACTCCTGGCGACCCAGAAGCTCTTGGGTTTTCTTGGCAATGTGTCACCAGAAGTAGATTGCCAGGCCTTTCTTCCGAGGCAATGGAGGGTTAAGTGACTTGCCCAAGGCCACAAGGAGTGCCAAGCAACCAGGGTTCGATTCCCACTAGCACTCCTTATAGACATACAACATTCTATTATATTAATAAAAATGGGAATGATTTTTCCACCAGGTTAAAATTAGTTCTTTAAGGAAATTCAGATAGACTAAGGGCCCCTTTTACTAATGCCCACTATGGATTTGCAATTAATTTGCTGACCTCAGGTTAGCTGTCAGGGGTGTGTCCAGTATGTCCCCGGCAGCTAACGTGTGATGGCCTTTCCTAACATGCACTCCACTAGATCTGGTTCACTTAATGACTCCTATAGAGGAGTCATTAAGTGAACCCACGTTAGGAGCCCCGGTGCTGCTGAGTGTGTAGCAATTTCCCTGGCGCTAGCGGCAATGGGCTCATTATAACCACTCTCCACCCATTCTCCGACGGAGCGGTGGGTTCACCCCTAAAGCAAAGACAGGGGGAGGGGTGGCCTGCATGGAGCGGCAGGTGCACCTACTCTTGCCATCTTACTGGGCAGACTAGATGGACCATACTGGTCTTTATCTGCCGTCATTTACTATGTTACTATGTTACTATATTAACCCGACAGTGGGCTTTAGTAAAAGACACCCTTAGTCATTCTCCACTCCACCATCTTAAGAGAGCACGACTTCACATCTATAAAGTGCATAATACAAAAATATATTACCAAGTGTGTTTGGAGTAAAAGCTGCTTCTAAGTGAGCCAGCACAGCTGCCATCTCACTGGGAAAGTGATCTATCTCTTAGAATCTCATTGGCACCTTTAGGCTGTCATAGACATACTGGGGGAATAAAGGAAAGGAGAGATTCACAGGATGCAATCCATAAAAAGAATGGGCATATCTAGAACCAGAGAAATAGTACATGGCTCTTGGCTCTTATTATTCGAGTGGAGTCACTAGGGAAGAAGAGAGTTTACGTTCTATAGATGAGATTCTAGCTGTTTGGATATGCCAAAGTGATTTTTAAAGGGTCTATACGGGTATCCCCACTGCGATAAATAGCTGTTGTTTTTGTGCCATCAAGTCACTGGCCCTTTAAAAGTGGCTTTTGCATGGAAAACCTTAGCTGCTGTTTGAGAGTAATGTTTGTTAAAATTGCTCTAGGAATGTCAGTTATAAGAGCCCTAATACTAAAGTGTATTGTAGTTTTGCACCTAACACGCCGTTAGTTCATAAAATTCAGGTATATTAAGTGCTAAGCCACCGCATTAACTATCAGAGTAGTGGACAGCATTTTCTCAGCAGTTAAAGCACAGTGCTGTGCAGTAACCTGGGGCGATAGTACCATGGGTACACTTCATCTTTTGAGCTGGAGGTAATTGCACCCTTTCTATTTGCAAGACAAAGAGATGATGCCAGACAGGATTTATCTGAGCATATTGAAGGAACTTGGGGAAGTACTGACAGTCCTGCCGACTGACCTTTTGGGAGTGATCCCGGAGGACTGGAGATGCAATGGGGTTCTTGCCCGCAAAATCAAAAATAAGGAACAGGTTGGTAACTACAGACTGATTAGTCTGACCTCTGTGATGAGTAAATTAGTGGGAACACTGCTGAAACAGAGCAGGGTGCAGTTTCTGGAATCCAAGGGATATAAATGCACATGAGATGGCAGAAGCTTTGGAACAAGGAGTCATAGGGTGGAGGTCTATATGGACAGACACAGGAGTAATCTGAGGAAATATTTCTTTACAGAAAGGGTGATGGACGCACAGAACAGCCTCCCAGTAGAGGTGGCGGAGACCAGAACTGTATCTGAATTCAAGAAAGCATAATACAAATACCGAAGATGTGAGGGAGAGGAAGGAACTGCAGAGTTAATAGTTTTTATAGATGTGCAGACAGGATAGACCATATGGTTTTTATCGGCCATCATTTTCTATGTTTCTATGAGTAATAGCATTATGCATTTGATAACAGGGCAAATAAATATATTTCTGTGCATCATGAAAAGCTTGCAGCCATTTCAGCTTCAAGGGTTTTAATGACTGCAGTAACATTTTCAAATGAAAAGCTGTTTCTGCCCATCAAGAAAATCCTTAAAAACCATCTCATGTTCACTTGTTCTTTTATTTTCTTTCTGTGCCTTAAAAAAAACAGAAGTGTAAAGGGAAGGATTCCATTCTAACAGATAACCCAGGCGTTCAGGGCTTTAATCTCTTGTTAGGTATCAGCCGGCAGTAATGAGCGAGTCCTAATCTGTGCTCAATCAGCGCTGAGCCTGGCGTATAAATAATGCCCCAGAAGGATGTGTGGCTGGCTCACCAGGTCTTTGCTTTCCAACACTGCACGGAGGCAGCTCATCCATCCCAACTGCCCCAATGCAGCCAGCCATGATGATGTTTTCCAGTAAATACTGGGCAAGGAGAGGACTGTCTTTGGACTCTGCTGTGCCTGAGGAACACCAGCTGCTTGGCAGTCAAACAGTGAGTTACAGCCTTTACGAACGAGAAGAGAAGATAGGGTTGGTCATCATGCGCTTGCTCAATCATTTGCTTGGAAAGTCAACATTCAGTAGTGGTTTGCATATAGTTATACACATCCCATATGTGTATAAATGTTATCTAGATATATCAAGGGGCTGAATAAAACTACAGTGTTCTATGCAGCTCTTGCTGATGGGCCTGTTAGCTCCAGTGTGACGGAAGTAATGACCACAGAAATAGTCTGTCCATGGTGTAGTCTGGTCCTTTATGGTATAGGTCTGTTCTTTTGCCACACCAACTTGGTGCAAACTGTGCTATGAGTTTTATCCCTCACATTCACGTTTTGTTTTGTTTTTTGGTTTTTTTAAATTCATGGTTGGGTATCTGATTTACTCATATATTACGCTTTATCTGAACTGGTAACTGGTAAGGATGAAAAAAGGATTAAAAGTAGTAGATGAAGTCTGGAATTTATCCGTGTGTCTGTTCTTTTGGGTGTTCGTCTCCACACCCCTCCTTTTTTTCTTTCCCTGCATAGGATGCTCGGATAATGCAGTCTGTAGGCACAGATGGGTTACGTTTTTTTTTTAATGTCTAGCTATCAGTCGGTTTGAATTCAGACTTTTGCAACATATTACTAAAACACCTAGCCTGCAGCGCATCCTGTGATGCCTAATCTCACATAATTTGTGAAACAAAGGTAGAATTTAATCTTAAGTGACTAATGAATGAAACTCAGTGACCAGAAGAGAAAGAGTTTGTACTATTGCTTTCCTAGGTGGCGGGCTAATGATATTCAGTGCAGTTACTTTCTTGGGATAATATTGTAATGAAAAAAATTAGAAATGCAATGTACTGAATCACTTTCCAGGGCAGAATTTCAAATGGAAGAGAGAGAGAACCAGTAATCAGAACTAATGAAAATGAGAAACTGAAAAAAAGTCACAAATGATCAGTAAAAATGAGCAGCTGTTGAATATACTGTTTATGCTTTGATGTTTCACTTCAAAAATACTTTGCTACTAATGCTGCTCTTTCAAATTTTTCTATCCCCTCCCAACTCAGTCCAGCTATTGCAGTTGCAGACACTCCCCTCCCCCAGAGCTCCCTCTAAACGCGGCTAATGCTCCTCCTAAATCAGGCTGCTAGATTTCACTGTTTTGCTATAACTCAAACTCCCTTCCGGCCCTCTCTTTGTCCCTGAGATTGTGAATGCTGCTTCTGCGGTCTTCCTGGTCCACGCCAGGGAGTAGAAAGAAGGACCAGGGTATTAAATCCAAGCTTTCTGTGTGGCTGTGCCCAGCATTTGCCACAGATCTAGCCCTAGATGTACATTTAACTGCAGATCAAATATAACCTTTATATGGCAGCTACATCTACGTATATCCTTTGAAGGGAATAACAAATATATTGAGTCGGATATGCCTTGAATGCATCGAGAAGAACTTGGCTGTCACCTGTCGACCATGCTATCACATCAATTCCCCCTCCCCTCTTTAACATTGGAATGCATTTTATAGTCCATTCATCTCTTGTGACAATGCTATTATTTGCTCATTCTGTTCTGACTTACAGAAGGGCACGTTGGCTCCTGAAAATTGGTCGAGCAATGTATTAAGTCAGCCCAGTAGAAAGACATCCCCTTTTTAAGAAACTAAGAACAATAATAGCAGATGAAGACCATATGGACTATCCAGTCTGCCCATGCACACCAACTACTAAGATCTACAATCCCCCTGTGAGATCCTCTGTGCTGGTCCAATGCTGTCTTGAATTCTGATATAGATCTCGTTTCCTCCGCCTCTGCTGGGAGGGCATTCCACACATTCACTGCTCTTTCTGTGGAGAACTATTTCCTTACATTATTCCTAAATTGACCCACTTTCACACTCGTCCTATGATCCCTTGTTCCAGAGCATCCTTTTAACGGGAAGAGGCCCACTTCCTGTGCCCTTGGAGTTATTTAAACGTCTCAATCACGTCTCCCTATCCTGTCTGTCTTTCGAAGCATACATATTTAGATCTTCACGTTGCCTCCATCTGCTCTGTGACGACAGCCACTGATCATCTCCATCCTGTTTATATTTTTTTGGTCTCCAGAACTGCACATAGTACTCAAAATGAGGTTTCGCCAGAGACCTATGCAGAAAAAGTACCTTCTCCCTTTTTCGGCTGGTTGTCATTCTCCCTGTGCACCCCAAGCATAGCTTTTACCATTGCTTTATCTGCTTGTTTGGCACCTAAAGATCATGAAATACGATCAACCACAGATCACAATCTTCTTTCTGCTGGACTAACTTAACTTTTATTTGGTAATCTCTTTTTTTCCTTTTCCGTTGGAAGTACCACATTAAGATGTTATGTATGCATAGAGCTAGAGTCATACAAGCTGCAACATTATTTCACTTTAAAATGTTTGAATATTTACAAGTTTAGCATTCAACAAGTTATGTGGAATTAAGGCACTCTTTTCAATAACGTTAGTGCTGAATGAAATTTGAAATTAGATATTGGCATAAGAAAATATTCACAAGCTCCTTCCACAAGTGCTATTGCACTACAGGGAGGCAGTCCAATCCGTGCATGCTTCTTTACCTATGGTTTCTGATTCAGCCATGATTTTAAAGCAGCAGTTCCTTCGATCTGCAAATGCGTCTGCTAGGATATTATAATGCCTCGGTATCATTACACGCTGCGACCGCACCTTGAATATTGTGTGCAATTCTGGTTGCCGTATCTTAAAAAGGATATAGCGGAATTAGAAAAGATACAGAGAAGAGCCACCAAAATGGTAAAGAGGATGGAAGGATACCCCTTTGAGGAAAGGCTTAAAAGGTTGGGGCTCTTCAACTGGGAAAAGAGATGGCTGAGGGGGGATATGGTAGAGGTCTATAAATTAATGAATGAAGTGGAACGGGTAAACGTAGATCGGTTGTTTACACCATCAAAAAGTAGAAAGATTAGAGGGCACGCAATGAAGCTACAGTGTAACCCATTTAAGACTAATAAGAGAAAATATTTTTTCACACAACACTTAATCAAACTCTGGAATTCATTACTGGAGGATGTACTAAAAGCTGTCAGTGTAGCTGGGTTTAAAAAAGGTTTGGACAAGTTCCTGGAGGAAAGGTCCATAAACCATTATTAAAGAGGACCCGGGAAATCCACAGCATACCCTGAGACAAGAATTGTGGAACCTGTGTACCTTTTTGGGAGCCTGGATTGACCACTGTTGGAAACGGGATACTGAGCTTGACGGACATTGTTCTGACCCAGTATGGCATATCTTATGTTCTAGGAATCTGTATAGTTTTGTAATTGATACAAACAGTCTTTAAAATTTCCCATATTAAAGATAGCTCAGTACAGAATGAAAATATCTCAAATGGATACATTAGGAGAGGACCCAGTGACTGCTACTGGCAACTCCGCAGATGCCGCATATCTGTCATAAAGAAAAAAAGGCGCCTTGAAAAACTCTCAGAAGCGTCCTATTACTTAAAAATAAATAAAGGAAGGCATGGCTATCACAGCTGACTTCCCAAGGTGTCTGTAGAATCAAAAACGGAAGTCTGTTTGTATTTATCATTTTGCAGCTAAACAAAGCCAACTTTGGTAAGATCAATGAGAAAAAAGCAAATGAAGGGAGCAGTAAAGGCGAAACGTCGGCAGAAAGCGGGAAGACGGCTCTCGTGTTTTCCATCAAGAATGAAGTTGGTGGATTGGTGAAAACCCTGCGACTATTCCAGGTACGTGCCCCCGTCAGTATGGCCTGTCCATGCAATCGTGACTGGGATTGCTGTTTGTTTGAGCCCAATATGTGATGTCAATGTCAAACCAACTTCTCGTAACAAAAATTTGGTTACAAACATATTTAAGACCCTGAGTGGCAACGTTTTTTTAAATGTGAATTATAGGACTGAAAATGTGCTTTATTAAAAGCATTGAACTTACATTTCTTTACCTTAATACCATACACTACATAGCACTGGGAGGTACACTGCTCTGCAGAAGTCTGTCCGCCACGTGCTTCTGGTTACTCTGATGTCTTTGTGTGAATTGGTGTAGGCTGGAAAATGAAACGGCAATATGCCTACTTTAATAAAATGAGCAAGAACGAACTGAAAGATCTGAGGGTGATAATATGATGGGGAAAAAATTGCAGAAAAACTGGCGCCTTGTAACACACAAATCTAAGGGCCAAACCTTTGCTCTGGCTGTGCTAGATATCTTTTTGACCTCTCACTTGAAGATGGAAGAAATTAGATTAAAGTGCACTCAGTTTTGTAGTGGAAAGATCCATCTTGCACCTTTTCAGCAGTGGTTCAAGGAGAGTTACGTACAGTAGGTATTCCCCTGTCTTAAGAGGGCTTGCAATCAAAGGGAGAGGTGGGTATTCAGAGGCATATGCACGGTTTGCAGATGGTTAATGCTGCTGAATATCTGTGGGTGCTTAAGCTGCATGTCCCAGTGCTAACCAGTTAGCACTGGGATATGCCAGGGGCGTTCCGGGGGGGGGGGGGGGGACGGGACACCTGTCGATAGCCAGGCAGCGGTGATAATGAGCCGCTGGCCAGTTACTGACACATTGAATATCGCCATTGGCTGGTTAGCTTCCTGGCAATCTGCTCAACCCAGATATTCAAAGCCGGGCCCTGGATCTGGAGTTCAGCAGCGGAGGCTGTCCTCGTTAGATTGGCTAACCGCCGCTGAACATCCGCCCAAAGTTTCTAGCTGTAGCAATGGAGGGTGAAGATTGCAAGGAGCATCAGTGTGATTCGAACCCTGTCTTCTTAGCCTGTTTCTCTAACCGGTAGTCTATGAACATTTTTGGCCCCTAGGAACATATCTGAGTGGGGACTGACGTGTGGATGTAAGGGTGCTCTTTGTTCTGCAGCACTTTTTATTATCATCGGACCAACTATTTTTTTCCCCAGAAATGTGATTGTAGGCTAGATCCCTGCGTGTTTTCACTCTCTCATGAAACTCTGCATTCTCACTTGCTGCATACCGTTTATTTCTTTTCAAGAAAGGCTGAATATTTTTGTGTCTTTATCAAATGTATTTAAGCCACCTTGCTTGTGAGGAGATTTATTGATTTAATCCATGCAGCTCACTCCTTAGTTTATTTATTTTAAATCTTTTATGGACCGCGTTCCTGGGGGAAACCATCTTCTGTTCATTGCTTCCATAATTTTGCTTTTTTTTTTCCCTTCTGTTTGAGAAACCGCGTGAAACTTCCTAGAAGTAAAAGTGATCTTTATCCAGCTAAGGGGCCTGCTATCTACAGGTTCAATTCTTCCAAATTTGAAAGTTTTTATATGCATATTTCTCAATTTCAGTGAATATTAATATGGACATTCTCTTAAACATTGGGCCCTATATTCGGTGGTGGCGTCTAGCGCATCTAAAGCGCATAGCCAATGTTCCCTCTAATTTTCTGTAGGCTGTGTGCGCGTAAAATATCAGCTGTGTGCAGCTTTTGAAGGAAGGTTACATTTTTGTGCGCCACATAAAGACACTCGGAGTTATATACTTTAAAATTTGACTACATGTCAGAATACAGTATGTACACCACATTGATTTTAATCAAATTAAATGAAAATAGACGATTAATAAATGAAGCAGGAAATTTCTAGTAATTACAATCATAACTTAAATTTTAAGACGTCTGTGTTGTTTTCTATCAGAATCAGAGCCGTAATTTTTGTACGCTCTGTTGTAAAGTATGTGCGCTCGCTTGGCGAGGTGTGTGCGCGCGCACACGCGCACAGCTTAGAGGGAACAGTGCGCATAGCCGTCGCCGCTGAACCTTAACCCCAGATATTTGATGCTAGAGCTGTATCTGGCCACCGGCATTGAAAATCCAGATTTGCTGCACAGTGCCACATGGCACGAAAGCAAACCGGGCAGAAGGGATATTGAGCCATTGCCTGGTTAGCGTTAGGTCTGTAAACCATGTAAATGCCTTAGAATATCGGCCCATTGTATATATTTGTATTTAGCTTAGGCCTTTCCAGTAGTACTTCAAGATGAGTTGCATGCAGCTACAGTAGGCATTTCCCTGTCTAGGTTTGCATCTGAGGTGATGGAGGGTTAAGTGGCTTGCCCAAGGCCACAAAGAGTGTCAGTGGAATGCGCACTATGGTCTCTGGTCCTAGGCTACTCCTCTGCTCCAAACTAAGCCCTCAGCTCTTTTAAACTTTTTATTACATTTTTCTTGCCTAAAGTTTGGAGGAGCTCTGTCATAGAAAAAGTGAATAAACCCCTTGGTTTACAGGTTTTTAGATCAGAATCACCGGATGCACGATGCTTCGAATCTCCTTCTGGATATGCAAAGTCACTCATAGCCATGTCAGTTCTCATGAACAGTTTGATCCAGAATGGAGATGGAACTTTGCGAGAGAACTTGACTGGAGACTGGGGGGAGAGAGGGGGGGGTGGTGGTTTCAAAGCCATTTAGACGGTTTGCAAATCAGCAAACTATCTAAATGGTGCTTAGTGGGTTATTCAGCAACACTAATCTGGGTAATGCCACTGAAAATGTCCGGGTGTCGTCACTTCAGGATGACAAGCTAGTGTTAATATTCATCCACTTGCTGGTTATCCCATAGTGGTGAAAGTTGGGCGCCTGTAAGATTCACCTAACATTTGCCACTTTAGCTAACCGGGCAGCAGCTAAATATCAGAGACTGTCTTGTACGTGTAGGTGTACAGGGCTGTGTGTGCCTGGTAGCGCCATACAATTGATAAATAGCAGTGGTTGTAGTAGTTATATTCAAAGACTGTCTGTCAGAAGGAAATAAAAGGCATTTGGTTGCTTAGGTGTTTATAAGCATGTCCATGGGGCAAAGTGAAGCTCTAATGCATTATTATTTTTGGTTGCTCTTCTACATATGCCAAAATGTTTTTCAGGCTGTGCCAAATATTTTCTTTCGTGGCTTTATTTGAGCTTTTTCCCGTTATTTGTAGTTCAGAAACCAAAGCAATGTTCGGTGATTTGAACTTCAAGAGGATAATTTTATAATGGGCCACCTCAGTAGGAAGGGAAAGTAGGTGGCCATTTTGCCCCATCAGTGTCTTTATAAAACAACCTCATAAAACCTGCAGAAATTGTGGTCAAAATGTTCTCGCATGTAGATGTACGTGGGTAAGGTGACTGAATATTTTATAAACTAAAGTGTGCTGCCTGGGTAGTGTGGGGTAGTGCATATTTTTGGTGCCATGCTAAAAAGCAAAGCAGGACCCTGCACTAAAAAAAAGCCACACTACTTGGACGGCGGGCTCCTGGGCGTTCCTGCCATGGCTCCACTTGATAGGCTTTGAAAGCCCTCATTGCCAGAATGTGATAGGGAGCAGTAAGTCAGGCTAAATTCAGGGGGACAGTTGTCCCCCGCACCTCTGCTTCTAATGCAGTGTCCTATGCTAGTAATGCAGCCCAAACCCGTGTTAGTACCGTGGGGCTTAGTAAACTTGCCCCTATGTCTGCACTTTATTTATTTATTTGTCACATTTTTATACCACTAAAGTGGGCACACCTAAGCGGTTTACAATCTATAAAAGGGAGCAGAGAAGACATTAACAGACAGGATGACGAGGACATGGCACATTAGGGTGATGTAGTAGAACAACAATATCAGCTAGGACCATTTCTGAAACAAACACCAGACGTATATATACAGTAGGGTAGGGATCTCAAGACCTAATTGAAAGGTGCGGACGAAGAGACAGGTTTTTAGTCCGGTGTTAAATTTAGTGTAGGACGGTTCAAGGTGAAGATGTACTGGGAGGGAATGCCAAGGAGAAGGTGCAGTAAAACTGAAGGCAATAGTTCTGTAAGAGTGGAAGTGCAGAGTGGTTTTGGTTGGAATGATCAAGAGATTCTGATTTAGCGGAACGAAGAGTGCGAGATGGAATGTAAGAGGTAAGTTGCACGTGAAGGTAGTAGGGAAGACCTGTATAGAAGGTTCAATGTGTTATAAGGAGGATTTTGAACTGAATCTGATATGGAATGTGAAGCCAGTGTTCAAAAAGAAGAGGAGTAACGTGGTTGGATTGTTTGGCATTGTAGATTAGTTTGACAGCGGTGTTCTTGAATACCTGAAGGCGTTGGAGCTAAGGTTTGGAGACACCTGATAAGGGAATGAATGACTGTTTTTGAGAGCTGTAGTATCTAAATAAGGCCTAACTGAATTTATACTATGCAAGGAGAAAAAGCAACTCCTCACAAGATTTGAGACTTGAGGTTTGAAAGAGATGCTTTTGTAGAGTGTCACACCCGGCGTGTGAATAGAGCTTTGAACGGATGGGAGAAGAGGATATATAGTATGGGGCTGAAAGGGTAGCAGTCTATGACTTTGAGATAACCATAGGGCTTGTTTTATTCTTTATTTAACACCAATTTCTGGGCAAGGATCCAGTCTGCTACTGTATTTAATTTTGACTGCAGTTTAAGCAGGAAAATGGTATCCCAGTGGTCATGTACTATGACTAGTTGATGTCGTCAGCATAAAGGTATGTACTGATATTGAGATCTTGTGTGAAGAGAGCCAACGGAGAGATATGAAAAGATTGCAAAGAGTAGGCAAACGTCCAGAGCCCTGGGGCACCCTTGATGTTTGTGACTCCACCTGTGCTCTCTCCAAACTATGCCCCCAGGAAACCTACATCCAGGTCATGTAAAAGTAAGCATCATCATGTCACAGCGCCTACTTTTATGCACATGTACCATGGGGTAATTTAATAAAAGCCCTTTTCTGTGGGTAAAATAGTTTATAGTTAATATCGCCTAAGAGCCTATGAGGCTCTGATTGCAGAGAATTGGGTTTGATTCTCTGCATAATCAAAGGTAGGAAGGAGGCTGCAATACAGATTTCTTCCTCATTGCCAGCTCTTAGCAAGCCTTTCATTTTAACCCACGCTTCCTCAACAGCAAATGTAAATATACATATATACACTCAAATAATATGCTACTTATTTTAAATCCGAGCTGAGGAAAGCAGAAAGATTTGTAGTCCTGTTGGTTTCTTCTTTAGAGGCAATAAAATAATTTGCGTGATACTCTGCACCAGACAATCCGGTTTTATGACATAGATCGTTCGATCACTGCAGTTTGTCTTTCATTTTATATAGCCAGTTTTAAATACACTTGTTTTTTAACAACTTGACTTTATGCATTTATAGCTTCTCTGTCCAACGATGGACATGTTGCAGAGAACTAAAACACTTCTGCTGCAAATCTGATTCATCGGCCTGATAAAGGCACTATTAAACAGAATTGTTTTGGTTTGAAACACAAAAATCAGTGCTTGTTGTTTTGAAATACATCATAAACTATCAGCACAATTCTACTTCTTTGCCTACGTTAATGTACAGTTCAGTATAACTTTGTTTTGCTATACGTGGTGTGATGAAGAAGCCCAAACTGAACATATGGAAGTAGAAGAAAAGGGTGATTTTACCTTTAAACAAACTGACAGTCAGGCTGCACACACGTTTCAGCATTTGCAAGAGAGAGGCAAGCATAGGAAAACAGGAGCTAGGCTGACACACCCAAGCTCTGACGTAACTCCAAGCCTGGAACCTAATTACACACACCTGTTCAGGAAGGCAGACCCAAGGCTCAGGGAACAGGAATATAAACCTGGGCTAGGAGAAAGCAAGAGGGGAGGAGTTGGTGATTGGAGTCTCGCTGAGAGAGCCGGTAAGAGTGTTGATGAGAGTATTGACTGGAGAGGTGGTTGGAGAGACAGTTGGAGAAGGGCTGGGAGGAGACCTTTGAGGAAACCCAGCTGCAGTTCTGGAATTGAAGCAGACAGAGCAGAAGGAGAGAAGGGACAGACTGCTGTCAGAAACCTGCCTAGAGGGAGAGAGCAGAGAGACCTTCAGACCTCATTGCCAGATAAAAAGCTTCAAGGAGCTCACAGGTGGGAACCTAGCACTAAACCCAGGAGTTTGCAAAGCTCAGCTTGGGACTGGGAACCAGAGCAGTGCTCCAGACAAGAACTCCAAACAGGGAATCAGAGAGCGTTTCCCTACAGCTGGAAAAAGATAGCTGAACAAAGCCAGAGAGGAATCTCCACAACCTCAGGTATTTCCAATCCTTGCCATATAGAACTGTGCCCAAAGGAAGCACAGAGGTCTTAGGGGGAAATTATCCTAAGCCGTATAATAACAGCTTAAAGCCAAACTCCTTAGTTCCAGAGTTTGAAGAGATGCAACAGGACTTTAATGAGAGTGACTCAGCAGAAGTGCCTATGGACTGTACACTGTGTTTGGCTGATGATATAGAATCCCTTTGCTAAATGTGTATGAGGGAGCTGAGTGTGAACCAAGGGAAAGAAGATATTTTTCTTTGTGAGAAGAAGCTGTTATGTTTTCTATCTGTTACATGTGATATGCATTGCACATTTTGTGAGCAAAGAGTGTGAAGCTCAATCAGTTTAAGTTCTGTAAATATCCTCGAGCAAACACCTGAAGAGTATCCTGATTTAATCTGCACTGAATCTTTTTTGTTGGGGAATAAATTCTTGTCATTTTGCCTTACCACTGGTCTTACAACTATTTCCTTATCAGAGGGCAAAAGAACTACCACTCCCAGCAGGCATAGCGGTAGCAAAAGGTTTATCTCACCTTCTGCAAGGAGCATATAATGGCAACCCCAACCCTCTGAGCCCTAGGCAGAGGGCTGGGGCTTGACAGTAGTATTTTTACTGTTGTGTATATTATAATTGATAAAATGATGATTCTAACTCCATTGTGCAAGATGTCTAATTGTCCCTCTTTCCATAGGACAAACACATTAACATGGTCCATATTGAGTCAAGGAAATCAAAGAGAAGGAATTCTGAGGTTGAAATTTTTGTGGACTGTGAATGCAGTAAGAAGGCATTTAACGAACTCCTTGAGTTGCTGAAGCTGCAAGCTGGCATCCTGACTCTTAACCCAGCCGACCAGATCTGGACTGAGAGAGAAGGCAAGGCTATTTTACCTCTGTCGCCCTCTCTAGGAACACAGACTGCTCCTTTAGGATGCCCTGTGCCTAATGTGTGACATATACTGCATGTCTTTAACAGAGCTGGATGATGTACCCTGGTTCCCTAGGAAGATCTCAGAGTTAGACAAATGTTCGCAAAGGGTTCTGATGTATGGATCGGAGCTGGATGCCGATCACCCAGTAAGTGCGATAAAACCAATTACTGAGAAGATGGAAATCTGTAGGGTGGGGTGGGGGAGGATGTGACAATATTAACTCTATATATGTTCAAGTGGGCTTATGCTGATCACAAATACCACGAGCTAAACTCAGGGTACCAGCACTGTTTTTTATAGCTTGGTATAACGATTGATCCCCCATTTCAAAACATGATAAATTTATTGAAATGAAATCTTAAAATATACAATATAGAAATTCTAATAATGGTTTAACCCTTTCCACTCAGATAAATTTTCTCTGTCGCTCATCGGAATACATTTTAATAAGAATCTGGCCAAATTACAATATGACCTACACATGATGAAATGTCCCACAGGGCGGGACTTACGAGCCATAAATGAGCATGTTATACATATGTCCCACGGGGTGGGATAGACGATTAGAATGGGAAAATTGAAATGTCCCACAGGGTGTGGGACAGCTGAGTGGAAAGGGTTAAGAGAAGTCCTAATTAAAAGGGGATGAATCACATACTCAGGACAGAAAAACTTGGCCTGTCCTTGATTGATCTTTCAAAATGAATTCCTTTCAATTTTTTTAAAATGCAGTCTTCAATATTTCAATCTGACAGTATGAAATTTGCATGTCATGTAAAGACTCAATAACACCTCCATGGGGCAAAAATGAACTCAAATGATTTTACTTTGGAAAATGCACATTGGATATTCTAAGGGAAATATTAAAGCATAGATTTAATCACGTGGAGGCCAATTCTGATCGGGGCACGTCCAGCCCATCTGGACATCCAAAATCTGGAATGGGCCTGATCTGCACCCGATTCTGACCCCCTGGTGACTATACATCCCCGCAGGATCAGAATCGGGTGCAACTGATGTGGGAGGGCAGGATGTACCCCAATTCTGGCTCGCTGGATGGGCAGACGGACTCCAATTCTGGCTCGCTGGATGGGCAAGACGTACCCCAATTCTGGCCTACTGGATGTCCCCTGTCCTGTCTTGCTAGCCCAGCCTGGGCTCCTGCATGGAGCCGCGGTGTTGTAGAATCACCATGGCACCGCAGCTCCATGCAAGAGCCCCAATTGCCCGCACTGCTAAAAATGTCCAATTCCCTGCTGACCAACCCCTAATCGGGTCTTCCAATGCTGGGATTGGGCTACGGGGAACCCCGTGCCTCACTCACCTGCATCCTGGATCCTGGCCAACCTGGTCACCAACATCGATGGGGGGGAGTTATTCCACCTCCAAGGTGGAATATGTCCCCCATCTAGATTGCCGACCCCAGATGTACAGGGCTGACACAGGAATCAACCCTGTACGTCTGGGGTCAGAATCTTGCCTACTCCCCGCCCTCACTCCTCCTCTGGTCCACCCTCTCCCGCCCTTGTCTAGAGCTCCCCATACATCTCTGCAGTACGTGCGTGGAGCTTCTTGTGTGGAGTTGGCACCCTAGCGTTTAGTGGTGATATACATCCAACCTGGATGTCTATCCCTGCTAAATGCAATTCAGATTGACCCCCATTGCATCCAGCATTTGAAACTTCATACAAAGGGGGTTTAACAATGAATGCATTGACTTAGTCTATGAGGTTGGCATACTCTTTGCATGACCATAGATCAGGATTCGTAGAGAATCATCTCTATAAATTAGTTGATGTTAGAGAGCTTTTCCTTTATAAGTCAGTTGCTTCAATCTGATCCAGTGGCCTAAGTGAATCATTTGATGAAACCAGTTCCCCTTATGGTTAGGTGACCACACCACAGAAAGCCTCCATACACTGGACTTCAAGAAATAGCCTAGTCGACCATCTTAGCAGAGAAGTCGACGATCCTTTCACAGGGATGAGGTAGGAGAGTGTAAGGACATCACGGGTCTTGTGTGTCTCTTCCCCTGTGTTGTGACCTCACATGTGCCAAATTCTTGATAACATAGAGCAGGACAGAACATTGCGGAAAGGTGGTGGATTTTCAGCTGTCAAATGCTTCAAACTGTTCCTTCTTATCGGAATTTAGCTCTAGCTCAAGTGGGTGGATTTATTTTTGGAACATCATAGGAGTCCAATGTATATGATTGATGGATTAGTAGTTGGGAGTCGCGTGTCCCACGCATGCAGTATGCCATCTCTTCCTCTTCCTGCAATCACTAGAAGAAGGTTTTATGCCACATATTTTGAGTTTTCCTTCATAGCACAAGCTCCACCATGATAGGAATGACACGGATTTATTTTAAACATGAATGAAATCAAGGAAACGTAAATATCTTTTATACGTCCATAAATAGAAGGGGGCTGACCTGCACAAAGCTGCAGTTACAACCACTCTAGCCACCTTACTGGGCACACTAGATAGACCATACTGGTCTTTATCGGCCGTCATATACTATGTTACTATGTTTTAATAAGAGACAACGTCCTTAAGAAGGTCATTCAATGACAAAGTGGGGGATAGTAATGTATTTGTACAGCCTTGTCATGGAGCGCATGAAACACTCGGGCCATTTACTTTAAATCTACAGCCCCTGCACGCTGACAGCAAAGAGCGTAGGAGAGAGTACGATCCTCTGGGGTCATGAGCACAGTTCAGGAGTTGCGATGTGCGTCACCAAGTGTCCGTTTAGCAAAGTATTATTGAAGTTAAAAAGCTAAACCCACAAATAAGGAAAAGGATTTCTGGTTTCATGATTAAGGTATTATGGCATATACTGTACAGTGTTAATATTCAGCAATGCTAAAAACAATTACCCTTAACTTTATTTTATGATATACAAATTATATTTGGGGCTCTACTTTTGACATTGACTGTGACTTTACTGAAAGCTGCAAGAAATACGTCTCACACATATATATAAAAATCTAATACACCTACACTCAAACTGTATTACACCCACACATACATAAAAACAGATGAGGGGAAGGCAATAAATAAGGCAAATTTTACTGTTGTGATCTGTTTTTTAGTTCACCCTATTAACTCCCCTCGTGTGTGTGTGGCTTCCAGTATCTTTCAGGATACACTTCAAAATTTTAATCTTGACCTATAAAGCTCTGAATACCGGCTTGCCAGAGTATCTCCCACCCCCCTGCGTCCTGTACTCTATTCATGCAACTCGTCTGTTAATTCCTCCTGTTACCAAGCTAAAGCTAGAATCCACCAGATGATATGCTTTCTTTTTTAAAGCACCTACTCTGTGAAATCATTTCCCACTTATATATTTGAAACTATTTTTCTAGAAAAGATTGACTTCCTTAAAATGCACCTCCTTTGAGCGGGCCTTCAGGGACACATGTCAGCAGGGGCATGGAGGAAGAGCTGGCAACACCTGGGAAACATTTCTTTGACTCTCTCTCCTGTCCCAGAACTGGAGTTTCTTTTCTCAGATGTAAACTGATTTGCTATTTAATTTTGAAAGGTGGTATAACAAGCACCAATAAATCATAAATCGTAACCTGTCTCAAGAAAGCACTTACCAGCTCTGTCAAGGAAAGTCTTGTCTCGCTAATCTGTTATATATTTTTTGAAGGTGTGAATAAACAGCTGGACAAAGGTGAGTCAGTTGATATAGTGTATCTGGACTTTCAGAAAGCCTTTAACAAGGTCCCTCATCAGAGACTTTTGGCAAAACTAAAGAGTCATGGGATAGGAGGCAGTGTACTATTGTGGATCAGGAACTGGTTAAAAGATAGAAAGCAGAGAATAGGGCTAAATGGCCAATTTTCCCAATGGAGAAAGGTGAATAGTGGAGTACCCCAGGGATCTGTGCTGGGTCCACTGCTTTTAACATATTTATAAATAACCTGGAAATGGGAATAATGAGCGAGGAGATCAAATTTGCAGATGACGCAAAATTATTCAAAGCTGTTAAACACAAGAGGATTGTGGAAAATTACAAGAGAATCTTGATAACTTGAAAGACTGAGCGTCCAAATGGCAGATGAAATTTAATGTAGACATCTGCAAAGTTATACATCTAGGAAAGAACAACCCAAAGTATGGTTATACGATGCAAGGTTCCACATTAGGAACCACCACCCAGGAAAAAGATTTAGGTGTCATTGTGGATAACATTTTGAAACCCTCTGCCCAGTGCTAGGAATCATAAGGAAAGGAATGGAAAATAAAACAAAAGATATTATAATGCCTCTGTATCGTTCCATGTTCAATGACACTCTCTAAACTCACAGAGTTCTCCTTTTATACTCTGGACCCCACTCTTGGGATACAGGGCAGCACCTCTCTAACCTCACACCTTCCCAAATCCTCCCAAGCCTGGAAGGTTCCACTATGTCAAGCAGAGGACAATAAAATACCTCTACTGGGTCCTAGGGGCTCCCTATGCATGCACAGTGGCACAAAATAATAGATGATTGGAAGTAAAGACCAGTTGATCTGTCCAGTCAGCCTAGCTGTATCTCTCATCGGTTCTCTACCACTTTGAGTAGATAAACATAAATTCCCATACTTAAGAACATAAGAACATAAGACATGCCATACTGGGTCAGACCGAGGTCCATCAAGCCCAGTATCCTGTTTCCAACAGTGGCCAATCTAGGTCATGCGTACCTAGCAATATCCCCAAAAGACACAGGTTCCTCAATGCTTGTACTGGGTCAAGCATTGATATCCTGGGTCCCTTTTTAATAGTGGTTTATGGACCTTTCCTCCAGGAACTCGTCCAAACCTTTTTTAAACCCAGCTATACTAACAGCCCTTACTACCTCCTCTGGTAACAGATTCCAGAGTTTGGTTACACGTTGAGTGAAAAAATATTTTCTCCTATTTGTCTTAAATAGTTTACCCTGTAGCTTCATTACATGTCCCCTAGTCTTCCTATATTCTGATAGTGTAAACAATTGATCCACGTTTATCCGTTCCACTCCATTCATTAATTTATAGACCTCTATCATATCTCCCCTCAGCCGTCTCTTTTCCAGGTTAAAGAGCCCTAACCTATTTAGCCTCTCTTCATAGGAGTAGCCTTCCATCCCCTTCACCAATTTGGTGGCTCTTCTCTGTACTTTTTCTAATAACGCTATGTCCTTTTTGAGATACGGTGACCAGAATTGCACACAATATTCAAGGTGCGGTCGTACCATGGAGCGATACAGAGGCATTATAATATCCTTTGTTTTATTTTCCATCCCTTTCCTTATGATACCTAGCATTCTATTTGCTTTCTTGGCCGCTGCTGCACACTGGGCGGAGGGTTTTAACATGTTATCCACGATGACTCCTAAATCTTTTTCCTGGGTGGTGGTTTCTAATGTGGAGCCTTGCATCGTGTAACTATAGTGTGGGTTGTTCTTTCCTAGGTGCATAACTTTGCACTTGTCCACATTAAATTTCATCTGCCACTTGGATGCCCAGTCTTCCAATTTATCCAGATCCTCCTGCAGTTTTCCACAATCCTCTTGGGTTTTAACAACTTTAAACAGTTTTGTGTCATCTGCAAATTTGATAACCTCACTAGTTATTCCCTTTTCCAGGTCATTTATGAATATGTCAAAAAGTAGCGGACCCAGTACAGATCCCTGGGGTACTCCACTATTCACCTTTTTCCATTGGGAATATTGGCCATTTAGCCCTACCCTCTGCTTTCTATCTTTTAACCAGTTCCCGATCCACAATAGTACACTGCCTCCTATCCCATGACTTATTAGCTTCGCCAAAAGTCTCTGATGGGGGACCTTGTCAAAAGCTTTCTGAAAGTCCAGATACACTATATCAACCGACTCACCTTTGTCTACCTGTTTATGCACACCTTCAAAAAAACATATCAGATTAGTAAGACAAGATCTTCCTTGTCTAAAGCCATGTTGGCTGTCTCCCATTAGGCCATGACTATCTACATGCTGTGTAATTTTGTTCTTTATGATGGTTTCTACCATTTTCCCTGGTACTGACGTCAGGCTCACCGGTCTGTAATTTCCCGGGTCACCCCTGGAACCCTTTTTAAAAATTGGTGTTACGTTGGCGACCCTCCAATCTTCAGGTATTACAGATGTTTTTAATGAAAGTTCACAGATTACCAATAGCAGGTCTGCAATCTCATATTTCAGCTCTTTCAACACTCTGGGATGTATACCATCCGGTCCAGGTGATTTGCTACTATTCAGTTTATCACTTAAAACAACAGTAGCTGTCCTATAATTTTATCCAATCTCTCAAACCTGTTCCTATCACCACCCTCTATATCTGCCCAGTTATGTTTAAACTAGCTATCTCCTGGTGAAATTCACTGGAGGACAGATCCCCTCCTATCCTTCCACTACCTGACTCCAACACATTTCTTTCACCTGACATTATCATTATAACCATGCCTTTTCTCCAGGTTTATGGAGCCCTAACAGGCCTGCAATCCACCAGTAGCATCTCCTCAGGTCCCACTGGTCTCCAGGATACAAATGCCATTTCCCTATGCCTAAGCATATAATATTCCATGACTGCTGACCACCACCACCTTTCCTGAAGAGCTATTTTATGCTTTGTCTTTTTTCTAACTAGTCCTATAGTTAGTTTAACATCCAGGAAACCTCCCATGTCTGCTCCATGCAGGCTATCCCAGCCTTCTTGAAGACTTATCACAGCTATACTCCTGCTGTTAGGATTGTAACCATGGCTACTCTTCTTGGAAGCCTAATGCAGTCATATCTCTGATGATAGTGTTCTAACACTAGAAACTCTATGTATGGTGGTTAGCTCAGACTTCTCGGAACTCTGCACCTCTACTTCACTCTTTGTGCACTGGCTTGTAATCTGCTTTCTTTGACCCTTTAAAGTTCCCTATGACAGGAATTCATTAGAGACTGCAGCAATCAAACTGCAGAACATCGCTTTAATTTAAAAAAACAAGATTGCTAGTGACACAATCATTATATTAATAGTACATTTAGGTCATTGGACACTACGAACAGGGGAGGAGCTACTTCATCATGGTGAATCCGGGTGATCTCGGTCAGCTTGGTCTGTGATTATGGGCAAGAGGAAAGGAAACGCTGCTCGTAAACATAATGAAGCTGCCGACTCCGCTCTTCCTTTACCAACTCAACTTATAATTAATTTCTTTGTGAACCCTCAAAGCATGCAGAAACCTACCTCCGGTGTGAGCCTGGCTGTCTTGACAGTGAAGCCAGATGACTCTGCGTTGAGCTTGGGTCCTGGAATATCTTTGTCCCTGGAGGAGCGGCGTCTTCCGATATTGCCAGCTGCTTCCCTTTCCTCAATTTGGCTGGGGCTTCTCTCTGCACTGAGGGGTGACCCTGAGAAGGACTTGGATGGTGGGCAGCCTTCTGATGATGACGCGGCACTGGTAGCTAAGCCACAGATCCATCTGGAGGCAGCTGCAGTTGTGGTTCGGGGTGTCAGGTTCCACAGTGTCTAGTGTGCCGGTCCCTGGTATTTAAACTGTTGCTGGTGCTACTCCGGGCTTTCCTGCATCCTCTTCAGAGTTCAACTTGCCTAGTCCTGTTAAATTTTCACTGGAGTCTATTTGGGACTCTGTCTCCTGCCTTGGCAAGGCTCTGGTTCCGCAAGTACAAGCATTGCAGATTCAAGTCCAAGGTAATATTTCAGCTATTTCAAAAAAAGTGGAAGAACCGTCTGTGATTTGTTCTGATGTTTCATGCCTGGAGAAGAGGTCCGAGGCTCTTGAGGGTTGTTCTGATAGCATTTTAAAGGATTTGTCTTCAGTCAGGCTCAAGTTGGAGAACTTTGAAAATGCTACGAGGATATCAAATTTTGACACTTAAATTTTCTGAAGAAACCTTTGCTTTCTCCCCGGGATATGTTTAAGAATTACTTGATAGATGTCCTTGGTGTCCCCTATAATGCGGATGTATTACCTTCCAATGGCAAAAAAATCTTTGAGAACTACACTTGGGACTGCTGGACAACAGATGGATGTGGTAGATATTTCTGCTATCTTGGTAAGCTCGAATCAAAATCAGGTAGTTCCTGCAATGCTGCTAGTGACCTTTGCCCTAACCTCGGAAAAGGAATGGATGTTAAAAACGTATTTCAAAAAACATAATGTGGCCTTTTGGGGTCTTATGGTCTGAATGTTTCCAGATTTGTCTAGGGAGACCCAGAAATGGCATAGGGAATTTCTGTTGTTGAAACTAGTCATAGTGCAGTTGAGAGACTTATTTTTATTTTTCAAGTTTTTCCTTGTAAGTGCTTGATTAAGTTACAGTCTGCGAGTTATGTTTTCTATGAGCGATCTCAGCTTCTTTTCTTAATTCCTATCAACCCAGGGCAACACTGGTCTAGGATAATTAGTCCGCTATGAAATATGTTTGCTGTTTTTTCTAGTTTCCTTTTCCTGTGGGATGACTCATGGTTTTGTTTCTTTGGCTCTTTCCTCCTAGTTATGGACTTTTCAGACGGGGTTGTTGAGGAGGATGGTGATATTTTCCCTTTTTTTGTATTCCTTATTGTATCTTGATACTTACTACTGCCCACTATTTTCCTTAACAGATGTTATGCTTGTTTCATTTGAAAATAGTACATTTAACTTTTCTTTCTTGTTTAAGGGGTTTAAGGACAATGTATATCGACAAAGAAGAAAGTACTTTGTAGATGTTGCCATGAGTTATAAATAGTAAGTAGTGATATTCTACTTTTTTGTCAACTACTGCTTTTATTAGACATACTAGAAATGCAACGCTTGGACCTATTGTTTACCCAGTCATTACAGATTAACGGCAAGGCAAAAGTTCCTTTTTCCCTCACCCATGTCTCAACATTAATACTAAGTCTTTCTGCCCGAGAGGTGGGTGTGGGCATATTTCTGAAGTATTGTACAATCATTAGCCAATTGTCAAGTGACCGTTTCACTGTTGGGTGACCCAAGGTCAGATGATAACTGAAAAATTCCAAATAAATTGATCTTATGTCCAGTCACAGGTAACCATTAGGGATGTCTCCCCTGCAGACCAGCTGCCTTATTGGGCTTCGAAGGTTGCCGCCATTCAGAATACTACCTCATTTACTCTTACCCACTGCTCTCTCACAGCTGTTCAGTAGGGAGGTGCAGGCCAACAATTTTTTCATTTCATTTTGTTTAGTTTCCTTTGTTATGGGATTTTTCATTTTGTTTATTTATTTTTTTTTCATTTTGGGGGTAATGTCATCAACAGCACCCATTACTGGTCAATAGCACACACTATTCTTCAATAATGCATCTACTGGTAAATAGTGTGCACTATCGGCGACATGGAAAAAACAGTTTTTCTTCTTCTTTTGGGTTAAAAAATGATATAAGATGACATTGGAAATGATTCAATTTATTGTAGTCTGATATAGCGCTTGTTTTATGCCTTTGTTATAGCATTTGTTTCTTGTATAATTTAATAGCCTTTTGTACTTTTCTGATCAAGTCATAGGTGCTTAAGTTTTGAAATACCATAAATAAGAAAGTAAACATAAAGGAAATGTCATTGATCTTCCCATGTCATTTCAAATGAATGCATTAGTCCCATTCAAAGGTCAGTGAAGCTGCAAACTTAAGAAGTGTTGAATTAATGTACTAATCTGATAGCTGAATATCTAAGGCCGGTTCAAATAGCAAAATTATCTTACTGTGCATTGAATTTATTATTTTTCTTCTTTTTTATTGTTCAAAAAGCATCTTCCAATACAAGCTGACTGCATGTCTCAGTGTCCACTCCAATTAGGCCATAGTTTCACTCCCATGAGAGATTCATCAAGGGATTTCCTCAGGGGGAGGCTCCATATGGTTGTTGCTCAACTTTCATTCAATTTTGGCGTATGTGAAAGTCGAGCAGCATGTTATCTTACTGCATGTCCCATTTTATTCAATGGGACCTAGTTATTAATAAGACATTAATGAGATCATTCCAGAACACAAATAAGGGGGTCTGTACGGGTGGCAAGGACCGTATTCTGAAGCACTGCTATCATACACATACACGGCGCTAGCACAGGGATCTCAGAATGTGCCCAGAAGGGGCGGAACAGGAGTGTGGTCAGCCATGGAGACATATAAAGCGTATTCTGGAGCTGCCCGTGTATGTTTCAAGTGTTTCCTGGAAACATCCACGTTATTCCTGCTGAAACATGGTATAAGGCTAGGACTTAGAAAAATTCAGGTGTGCTCTGCAGTTTGTCCCATATAGAAGAATGGTTGTGACAAGTATGTGTTGAACTGGTGTGGCTGCAGTCTGGAAAAATACAAGATGCAGTTACAAAGAACAGGAAGCAGAGGTGAGGGAATATTGTAAGGTGGTTGTTGTTGAGTGCCATCGAGTTGGGTCGACTCTTGACGACCCTCTGGATAATTGACCTAAACTTTGTTCGGTCTTCAGCCAAGCAGTTCATTGTTGATAGAGTGGTATCCATAGCGCTGTTATTGTATCGATCCATCTCATTGCCGGCCTTCCTCTTTTATGGTGACCTTCTACCTTGCCAGGCATTATGTCTTTCTCCAATGATCTCTCTCTATGAATGTAAGAAAAGCGGTATAGAAAAATTGTTAAATAAATAAAATATGACATTATTGAAAGTACCATGGCCGGGACAAGTCAAATTTTTGTATGGAAAGAGACATCTCTGTTCTTAAGTGTCTTGTCAAGGTCCTTCATAGCCATTCTGCCAAGAGCAATACGTCGTCAGATTTCTTGACTGCTAGTCTTTTCTTTATTGATTGTTGATCCAAGTAAGTTAAAGCTGTCAACTATTTCAATTTCTTCACCATTATGATTAACTTATTGATTTTGCCAGTTGTCAGGATCTTTGTCTTCTTAACATTAAGGTGCAGACCAATTTTAAGACTATATTCCTTGATCTTGAGAAGCAAATGTTTCAAATTGTCTTCACTTTCAACCAGTAATGTGGAATCATCAGCATAGTGAAGGCAGTTAGGTTTTCCACCACACCTTAGTTCTCTTCATACAGTCCTGCTTCTCTGATGATATGTTCTGCATATAAATTAAAGAGGTAGGGGGAAAGTATGCAGCCTTGTTGTACACCTTTGCTGATTTTAAACCATTCTGTTTCTCCTAGTTCTGTTTGAACTGTTGCTTCTTGATCAATGTAAAGGCTGTGCAAGAGAACGATCAGGTGTTCTGGTATACCCATGCTTCTTAATGTGGCACAGAGTTTCCCATGGTTTACACAGTCAAAAGCCTTGCTGTAGTCAATAAAACACATAGGGAAGAAGTGACAAACTACAGGTCATTAAGCCTACCTTGTGCATCACTCCCCCTGGGCCCAAGGGCTTACAGGCAGGAGTGGCCTTTAGAATGTCCCTTTGGAATAAAGCTTGTTAGATGTCCCTAGGAATTCTGGGACCTGTAGTTTGCTTATTTCCTTAAAGGACTGGGTTGTAGTTATGACTCGAGTAGGTAAGGCTGCAAGAATATTTATTTGTGGGGATTTTCTCCAGCGCATCAAAGTTCAATACAACAAACGCAAAAGATGCAACTCCAACATAAAGGTTGTAACATAAACTCAGGAAATACAACAGAAAACAGTTCAGCAGTATTTGGCTGTTTCACAGTTCCTTTGCCTTTCACTAGGCACTGCCTCTTGTGGTCACTCAAAGAATATACAGGAACTGAAACAGTTGCTTTTCTATACAGCACGGCTTCACACTTTCAGCCGGTGATTAAGCTTATTAAACCATTTTCAAAGCTTTTCAAGGTGGCAGCAGGTATGGCAAATTACTCTATATTCCTTTCATATAGCTTTCAATGCTCTGTACCACTGCTCTTTTCTACAAGACAAGGTGAACAGTCCATAGCACAAAGTTCTTGCTCTATTGCAGGCAAACACTCATTGACCTGCATACATTCCTCAGAGCCAGCATTAAAAGTATCTTTGTCAGGTTTGTTATCTTTCCCTGACCTCGCTTCCAAAAACTCCCGGAATTGGCTTAAAAGCAATTCAGCTTGTTTATGCACATTTTCCTTGGGAAAAACGTTTTCCTTTTCTGATAAAAGCCTGCATAAAGTTCCTGCCCCCAGGGGGGTGTGGGGCCATGTGCGGAGACTCGGTGCGGGGCCTCATTTGCATAAGGGGCCTCATTTGCATAAATATTTGCATAATGTTACCATACACTAACTTTTAGTAAACATGCCTCTTCATGAGTGTATGGATAAAGAAAGACAAAGATTTCTACATTGCTATAATCCAGTGCCAACCGCCAGGCACATTAGGAACTACTACAAACACTGCCCATTTAGAACCCATAGCAAACCCACCGTATCCTAACAGCACTACCAGGACTCATAAAGCACCATACCCTACCTATCAAAAGGCAAAACTGCAAATATTAAACCAATACATTTCAGAGAATAACAATACATGACCTACTGGGGAAAGAGAACAAGTGACAATGTCAAATAGCAATTACATAAACAGAATACCTCAGCTCAGTTACACATGCAGAACATAGACCATCACCAAACAAGGAATCACAATTTAAAAACAGGAAGACAATAATTAAACTGGGAACCCTAAAAGCCAAACTTGGAATGTACAACAACAATGTAGAAATAAAACTATAAATTAATTTCCTCTTGTACTAAACAAAGCACAGACATTAATGATGCACATTTCCCAGAGCTGACATATTCCAGTTAATAAATTCAAAATAAAGAGATATCTTTGTACCTTTTGTGCATTTTTTTTTCAGTTGCAATTGTTCCAGCCACTTTCTTCTGGTTTATTTGTGTCTTCTGCTATCTCTCCATCGTCTGCTGTCCATTTGTCCTTTCTTCTCTTCTAGTTTTTTTCCATTCTCTCTCTACATCTGCTTTAACATAATAATCTTTCTCCTTTTGCTCTTTCCTCATTCCTATTTCATCCACTCAAATTTTACCCCTCCATCCTCAATCCCCACTTAGTCTCCCAATACCGGCCAATTGTACATTTTTCTTCCCTCCCACACAAAATATTTTCCCCTCTCCATTTCACTCTCCCAGCCCCATCCCCTTCTAATCTCCCCCAACATCAGCTCCATTTTAGTTCCAGCCCCACCCAGTATCCGCTCCCTTCTAGTCCCCACATCAGCCCATTTCCAGTCCTGGCCCCCCATCAGCCCATTTCCAGTCCTAGCTCCCCCATCCATTTCCAGTCCTATCCGAGTCCCTTCATCAGCTCATTTCCAATACCAGCCTCCCATCAGCCCATTTCTAGTCCTTTCCTAGCCCCACCATCAGCCCATGTTAAATCCTAGCTCCCCTCCACTCAGCCCATTTCTAATCCAAGCCCCCCATGAGCCTACTTCCAGTTCTAGCCCCTCCATGAGTCCATTTCAATCCAAGCCCCCACCACAGCCTATTTCCAATCTTAGCTCCCCCCAACACCCAATTCCCAGTCCTATCCTAGCCCCTCTATCAGCCCATTTCCTGTCCTAGATCCCTCCCCTAAGAGCCCATTCCAAGCCCCCCTTCCCATCAGCTATTTGCAGTTCAAGCCCCCTTCCACTCAGCCCATTTCCATTCCAAGCCCCCTCCCCATCAGCTATTTGCAGTTCAAGCACCCCCCTTCCCCTCAGCCCATTCCAAGCTCTGTCCCCATCAGCTATTTGCAGTTCAAGCCCCCCACTTCCTCTCAGCCCATTTCCATTCCAAGCCCCGTCCCCATCAGCTATTTGCAGTTCAAGCCCCCTTCCACTCAGCCCATTTCCATTCCAAGCCCCCCTCCCCATCAGCTATTTGCAATTCAAGCCCCCTTCCACTCAGCCCATTTCCAGTCCTAGCAACCCCCCCAACCCATTACCAGTCCTAGCCCCCCATAGCCCACTCCCAGTCCTAATCCCACCAGCCCATTTCCAGTCCTAATCCCCATCACCCAAATTTCAGTTTAAGTCCCCCCACAGCCCATTACCAGTCCTAACCTCCCCATCAGCCCACTCCCAGTCCTAATCCCACCAGCCCATTCCCAGTTCTAATCCCCCATCACCCAATTTTTTGTTTAAGCCACCCCCCATAGCCCATTACCAGTCCTAACCTCCCCATCAGCCCACTCTCAGTCCTAATCCCACCAGCCCATTTCCAGTCCTAATCCCCCATCACCCAATTTTTAGTTTAAGCCCCCCCATAGCCCATTATCAGTCCTAATCCCCCATCAACCCACTTCCAGTCCTAATCCCACCAGCCCATTTCCAGTCCTAATCCTCCATCACCCAATTTTTAGTTTAAGCCCCCCCATAGCCCATCATCACTCCTACCCCCCCAGTGCCCATCACCACTCCTAACCCCCCCCAGCGCCCATCACCACTCCTAACCCCCCCCACCCCCAGCCCAGCCCAGCCCAGCCCAGGGAAAATTTAAAATATAAAAAAGCTGTCTGCTGCCGCTTCCGGGGCCGCCGCGGCAGAATCGAGTGTGCCGCGGGGCCCCCCCTGTGCCCGGCAGAGCCTGCCCTCCCCGGTATCACCTCTCTGTTTCCAGCTTCAGTCACACGCGCCGGCTTTCAGAGCGCAAAGGGACTAGTTTCCCTTTTGCGGCTCTGTTAAGCCCGCGGGGGCTGATGGGAACTTCCCATCAGCCCCCGCGGGCTTAACAGAGCAGCGAGGGAGAAACTCTCCCCTCGCGCTCTGAAAGCCGGTGCGTGTGACTGAAGCTGGAAACAGAGAGGTGATACCGGGGAGGACAGGCTCTGCCGGACACAGGGGGGGCCCCTCGGCACACTCGATTCTGCCGCGGCGGCCCCGGAAGCGGCAGCAGACAGCTTTTTAAAAAATTTTTTAAATTTTACTTTTGGATCGGAATGTTTTTTGCGCGGGGCCCCCTGAAACGTGGGGCCCTGTGCAAAAAACATTCTCGCTCAATGGACGGGCCGGCCCTGCCTGCCCCAGAGGGTTCAGCTGTCCTGCTTTTATCAAGGGTATAACTTCTAGCAAGGGTAAGTCCCTTCCCCCACTTGCTCTCAGCTAGCTGTGCTCTTTTAGTCTTTTGAATATTAGCATGGGTAAAAGGCTTCTCAAGCAAAGTGGAAATATCAGCTTTACCTTTGCCAGGGACTCTTAGACAAGTGCTGGTACCTTTTCTCCTGCTATCTGCCAGGGTTTTGAACTCAGCTTTCTTGTAGCTATTTTCACTGACCTTCAGGTAATTGCTCAGCTGATAGTTTTCCTCTTGGCCTTCTCTGTTGCAATTATAGCCTTTGCTGCTATAGGACCAACTACCATTTCTCCAGGTATTTTCTCTGCAAGCTTCCTTGTTCCCAGGCTCTACCTTGCAGTAACGTTTCCTCCAGAGATGTTCACTGCTCCCAGGTTCTGCCCTGCTCCAAGGCTCTGGCTTGCTTATCCTTCTGGCAGTTCCTCCTGAACTCCTTCCTGGACTGCTTCCCGTCTCAGTCCTTTCTCGTTCCTCTGTGCTTTCTGTCCTGCTTGTGCTGATCCCTCTCTGCATTGCTTGAGGGTTCAAAAAGGGTTCACTTCCCTGCACTCCCTGACCTTCCCCTGGGCGTGACCAATCAGAGAACCCACCTGTCTTCTTCCCTGAGCTGAGGTGTGGCCTGAGCTCAGCAGAGAGCTGTGTTTTTTTCAACTCTGGGTTGAAAATCCTGTCTGTCAGTGCAGTGCTATTTATTCCATCAGGATTTTCCCCTATTTTCATCCCTTCTTGAGGGCATTCCTCACTACACTTGGTGGCGGGAAACGTAATGGAGGTGCTCCTGAAAGAGCGAATAGTGGACTTCCTCAAAACCAACAGATTGCATGATCTGAGGCAACATTATAACATTCATGTACATAAGTTCATGAATGTTATAATGTAACTTGGTTGTGTTTCATTGTAAACCGCCACTGATCATTGGAAGTGGCGGTATATAAAAACTTATAAATAAATGAATGGTTTTACCAAAGGTTGATCTTGCCAAACAAATCTGATTGAGTTCTTTGACTGGGTGACCAGAGAACTAGATCAAGGGCTTGCGATGGATGTGATCTACCTAGATTTCAGCAAAGCCTTTGATACTGTTCCTCATAGGAGGCTTATAAATAAACTTAACAGCTTGGGGATGGGTCCCAAGATGGTGAACTGGATCTGAAATTGGTTGACTGACAGACGACAGAAGGTGACGGCAAACAGAACCCACTCGGATGAAAGGAATATGATAAGCGGTATGCCTCAGGGTTCGGTCCTGGGACAGGTACTGTTCAATATACAGGGTGGCCCAAAAAAAGTGAGAACATCTCGTAGCAAATAAGTTATTTAAAAATTCAAAAAGACAGATGTAAATGATTGACAAAGTTAAAAAAAAAGATGGCGACCGGAAATTGTCAAAATAAAGACGTTATATAGCTAAAAAAGGTAAATAAGTAAACTATTTAAGCTTTTAATTTACGAGATGTTCTCACTTTTTTGGGCCACCCTGTATTTGTGAGTGATATTGCCAAAGGGATGAATGGAAAAGTCTGTCTTTTCACAGATGACACCAAAATTTGCAACAGTGCGGACTCCCCTGGGGGAGTGGAGAACATAAGGAAAGATCTACAAAAGCTGAAAGAATGGTCTAATGCTTGGCAGTTAAGATTTAATGTGAAGAAGTGCAGTGTCATGCACTTGAAAAGCAGAAATCCAAGGGGATTGTATGCGATAGGGGGCGCGAGATTGGTGTGCATGGACCAGGAAAAGGACCTTGGAGCGATTGTTTCTGAGGATCTCAAGATGGTGAAACAGTGTGACAAGGTGATGGCAAAAGCCAGAAGGATGCTGGGTTGCAGACAGAGAGGAATTACCAGCAGAAAGGAAGAAGTACTAATGCCACTGTATAAGTCGCTGGTGAGGCCTCACTTGGAATATTGTGTTCAGTTTTGGAGACCGTAACTCGCAAAGGATATAAAAAGACTGAAAGCGGTTCAGAGGAAGACGACCAAAATGATTTGGAGCTTGTGTCAGAAGACTTATGAGAAGAGACTTGAAGACCTAAATATGTACACTTTGGAGGAGAGGAGGGACAGGGGAGATACGATTCAGACCTTTAAATACTTAAAGAGCATTAATAGACAAACAAACCTCTTCCAAGGAGGAGAAGCTGTAAAACTAGAGAGCATAATATGAAGCTGCAAGGGCGTAAACTGAAAGGCAATGTCAGGAAATACTTTTTCACTGAAAGGGTGGTGGATGCTAGGAATGCCCTCCCGATGGAGGTGGAGGGGGCAAATACAGTGACAGAATTCAAAATGGCATGGGACAGACACAGTGGATCCCTTTATAGCAACAGGATAAAATCAAAATAAACATAGCTATTTCTTATATCTGAACAAAAAGGGGTGACCTACACAGAGCAGTGGGTATACCACTAAACAAGGGCATGGGGAGGAGTGACCATAGCCCACATCAAGGAGAAGCTACAAGAAAAAAAAAAGGAACCACAAAAGCTCTGCAATTTCTTAAAGCTCAATATACATAATCAAGAGGGTACAGTAATAAAATAACCTATTTATCTTTAAGGAAATTCTCCAACTGTTCCACTTCAGAGAACACATATCGGTTACCTTGAAAAACTACCTGACACTTACAAGGAAACTTAAGGTAAAATAAATCCCCCAGGGCCAACACCTGAGGATGCATCTGCAAAAAAGCTTTATGACGCACTTGCGTGGCCCTGGAAACATCAGGAAAAATCTGGATTGGTTGTCCACAAAACATTTGAGATTTGTGTCTAAAATAAGAGCGTAAAACTCTATCTTTATCAACATGCAAAACAAAAGTAACTAACAATGTGTCTCTCAAGGTTATTTCATCTATGGAATATTCCAGGAACCCTGAAATATCCAATGTTGAGGAAACTAATTGATCATATTGTATTGCACCCACCTGCTCTAAAACTCTAACTACCCTCCCTTTAGGAGCATAATATAATTGAGAAACCAAAATATTATCAACATCACTAAACAGCAAAACTTCTTTAAGATACTTCTGAAACAAAATTAGTGGGGATAAATAATGGGTTTTAGGAAAATTCAAGAAGCGTAAATTTCTAGAGCGGAAGGAATTTTCCAACAGTTCATCTTGACGATGCAACAAAGAAAAATCTTAAGAGAACTTAGCAGAAATAGATTGATGAGAGGAAAGTTGATTTCCAAAAGATCCAGAAACTTTCTCCAATTCTGATATACGAGAGTCATGGTCAGACAGCTTAGCAACCGTTTCCCTCGAAAACGTAGCCACTTTTTGTAAGGACACACCCAACGCTGACTCCATGTGTGAAAGAATTGCCCAAATATCCTTTAATGAGATATCAGCTGAAGGTGACAAAGATTCTCCGACTGAAACAAAAGAAACCACTGAGGGAAGTGGAGGTGGAAGGCTTTCTGAAGCGGATTCAAGCTTTAAAAAAGAATCAGGAAGTAAAGCTGCTACATTTCCTTCTTGTTGCTTCATTGGAACTGATTGGCTCTGGCTGCCTACGTGCTCAGCACCCGATTGGCTGCTTGATCTAAGGAGGGCCATAAGAACTTGGCTCCACCGCGGGATGCCGAGCCGCTACATTTCCTTCTTGTTGCTTCATTGGAACTGATTGGCTCTGGCTGCCTGCGTGCTAGGCACCCGATTGGCAGCTTGATCTAAGGAGGGCCTTAAGAACTCGGCTGCACCGCGGGACACAGAGCGGGCGCGTGCATGTGGGTGCGCATCCGAAGGGGCGTGTCCAAAGGGGCAGGCCCGCCCCTTTGGTGCCCCTTCGGTGCGCAAGGTGCAGAGGATGAGTCCCTGTGATGGGGAAAAGAAGGAAGCATTACCCCCAAACCCGAGCAGATGAAGGCAGTCAAGGTGGTAGGCCCTATGGATGCCCACATTCGTGTGGAAAATCCTGTGTCTGCCGGGGGACTCTTAGCATCAAACTCGGCTAACATCTCAAATGTGAGTACTGCATCTTCTTCACCCTCTGCCAGTAGTTTGGGTTTAGCTCAGCCCTGTCAAAAGTTGGTTGTATCTGGTCCCAGTAAAAGTCCTCTCTCTGTTGAGTCAGAGATGGAGGAAGCTGGTTCCGCTTTACTTCCTGATTCTTTTTTAAAGGAAGTTTCTTATTAATTATAAATACAATACCATTTCTTCTTTGTCTTTCATTTCCAGCATAATAGGCCATGTGATTATCAGATGCAAAGTGCTCGATGCCAGTCCATTTCAGTTCACTGACACCCAACAGTTCGAGTTGTACAGTTCCATTTCATTCTTGATCACCTCCAACTTCCCTTGGTTCATGCTTCGTACGTTTCATGTCCCACTATGTAAGACATCTGGTGTGCTAATCTGCAATTCAGGGAGACCTTGAATGGCTGACTGGTACCTGGACCATATAAATGACCACAGTGTCACCATGTACCAGTGTAATAGGGCAGCCGTACATCAGCTGTGTCAGGCACTGGGAGGCATGACTAATGTTGTGCCAACATTCCCCAGATTGTGCCATGAGGCCTACAGGTTTGAGCAACATGACGCCATAGTGCTACGGCTCCATTTAAATGCTCTGGCTGAGTTAGCCGGGTGCAGTTCTGCATGTGCAGGACTGTTCGCGATTCTGATCCCGGACTGTTCGCAATTCTGATTCAGACGCACAGAGGGGATGGACATGTGGGACAAAATCAGACCATAAGTGTCATAATGCATGCAAAACCATCAATGCACTTAGTAACTACAGTCCTTAGATGGTAATCCCTTTGGGATAGGGATCTACTTACTGAACCTGACTGTAACGTGTCTTGAGCTCAGGTTTGGAAATGCAAATAATTAAATTCTAATCATTCCTAAGAGTTCTTGTTCTTCAAATTATCTTACTATTTCGAGAAAATCCATAACACAGACAGGGTGTTTCAAAAGACTTATATTTTGGTATTTTTTAAAATTATTTCCATGAAGTTATCAATGTGATCAACCTGTTTCTAAGCTGAAGTCAAGTATTGAACTTAGAATTCATTTCCTGTTTGGTGGCTTTCTAGACAGTGATAAGGGCTATAGAGGGATGACCACTGATTGAGTCGGGATCACAATGATGTGGTAGGCAGGGGGCAACTGTACAGACTGAGGCAAGAGATTTTGATCTGCACACAACTAGATAGTATTATTTAACGTCTGCATATTACTTAACATAGTAGATGGGAGCATATAAAGACTGAATTGGTCCATCTAGTCTGCCCAGTACATGGTTTCAAATCCTTGCAAATGTTGGAGTTGATCGATGCTATATTGTCTTTGAAAGCAGAAACAGAGAATTTGTATTTTCTGAGAGAAAAAGTGGATATGTGTAGGAACTATGGGGACGATATTCAAAGCTCTTGGCTGGCCAGCTAATGGAAAGTCTGCTGACAAAGGGGGCAGACTGTGATTCCAGTGGCCCTATCCAGTTCTCCACAGACCATCCTGGCCCTGTCCAGCTAGTGCAGGGTTAAGGTTACCAGATGCCCCTGACTTTAGAGCTCTGCCCCTGACTCCCACCTGTTTGCCAGCCTCTTCTCCCCATTTCCAGCAATTACTACTACTACTATTCAGCACTTGTAAAGCGCCACGCACGCAGCGCTGCACAGCTAACCTACAAGAGGAAGCCAACATACAAGAGACAGTCCCTGCCCGTCAGAGTCAAGCTCATCGGAGCTTACAATCTAGTTAGAGAAGTACATAAGTTAGAACAGTACAGAGCATTAGTCAGTTCTGCGCAAGGTAGAGCATTAGTCAGTTCTGCGCAAGATACGGTTTGGTCTGTACTTTGGCCATAACGATGGCGGGGGTTAGGGTAAGATGAGGAAGGAGTCAGGATCTGAATGCAACAGTGAAGAGGTGGGTCTTCAATCTGAATTTGAAGAGGGCCAAGAAGGATGCTTGGCGCACAGATGCAGGTAGGCTGTTCCAGGCGTAAGGTGCAGCAAGGTGAAAGGAGTGCAGTCGGGAGTTTGTGGTGCGTGTGAAAGGCATTGATAGAAGTAATTTGTTAGCAGAGCACAGATTTCGAGAGGAGATGTAGGGAGAGATAAGAAATAAGAGGTATTGAGGGGCTATAGAGTGGATACATTTATAGGTTAGCAGGAGAAGCTTGAATTGGATGTGGAATTGGATAGGGAGCCAGTGAAGCGACTTGAGAAGAGGAGTAATGTGGGCATGGTGAGGCTGGCAGAAGATTAGTCGAGCGCATGATTTTGTATAGATTGGAGGGGAAGGATGTGGCTCATGGGAAGACCAGCAAGGAGTAGGTTGCAGTAATCAAGGCGAGAGGAGACTAAGGAGTGGATAAGCATCCTGGTAGTGTGTTCAGAGAGGAAGGGGCGGATTTTGCTGATGTTGTAGAGAAAGAAGCAGCAGGTCTTAGCTACAAGCTGGATATGAGTGGAAAAGGAGAGAGAGAGGTGTCAAAGATAACCCCTAGATTGCAGGCTGAGGGAACAGGGAGGATAGTAGATCCATCCACATGGATTTGAGAGAGGGGGAAGTGTGTGTGTGTGTGGGGGGGAGTTAGGTGGAAAGACAAGGAGTTCAGTCTTGGCTATGTTCAATTTTAATTGGCGATGAGACATCCAGGCAGCGATGTCCGAAAGACAGGCAGAGATCTTGGACTGGGTTGCCAGAGAAATATTAGGTGTAGAGAGGTAGATTTGGGAGTCATTGGCATAGAGATGGTACTGAAAGCCATGGGAGGAGATAAGCGCGCCAAGGCCTTGGGTATAGAGAGAGAAGAGGAGGGGGCCCAAGATAGATCCCTGGGGTACACCTACATGAAACGGGATGGGGGGATGAGGAGGAGCCACCAGAGCATACACTGAATGAGCGATGGGAGAGGTAGGAGGAGAAACAGGATAGTACGGAATCCTTGAAGCCAAGCGAGGAGAGGGTGATGAGGAGAAGGTCGTGGTAAACGGAGTCAAAGGCAGCAGAAAGGTCAAGAAGGATGAGGATAGAGTAGAGGCCCTTGGATTTAGCCAGGAACAGGTCATTTGTGACTTTTGTGAGTGCCGTTTCAGTGGAGTGTAGGGGATGAAAGCCAGATTGAAGTGGGTCCAGGAGGGCCTGGGAGGTGAGGAAGTCAAGGCAGCGATGGTGGACTGCTCATTCTAATAGTTTGGATATGAAGCGAAGGAGGGAGATGGGTCGATAGTTAGAAGGGCATGTGGGATCAAGTGAGGGTTTCTTGAGGAGGGGTGTGACAACAGCATGTTTGAAGTCAGCGGGGACAGTTGCAGTGGAGAGTGAAAGGTTGAGGATATGAGTGATGGAGGGGACAATGGTGAGGGAGATGTAATGTAGGAGATGGGTGGGGATAGGGTCTGAAGAACAGGTGGTGGGTTTGGAGGAAGAAAGAAGGAGTGCGGTTTCTTCAGAGATCGGAGGGAAGGAGGAGAGGGTGGCAGGGGGAGTATGGATGGAGGAGGAGAAGTGGGGAGGAGGGGAGGTAGATGAGGGGGTAGGGAATTGGAGGGTAATTTTGAGGATTTTGTCATGGAAGTAGTCAGCTAGGGTTTGGGCAGAGAGGGAGGGAGGGAGGGCGGGATCGGGGGCGGGGGGGCCTTGAGGAGAGAATTGAGGGTGTTAAAGAGACAGCGAGGATCAGAGGCAAGGGAATTAGTCAGATGGATGTAGTAATGGCAAGTGCTAAGGCTGACTGGAAGGAGCCAAGCATGAATTTGAAGTGTAGAAGGTCTTCTGGGGAGCGGGATTTGGACCAGGCTTGTTCGGCAGAGCGGGCGCAGATGCGTAACGTATTGTGGGTGAAAGCCAGGGTTGGGGAGTAGATCGTTTAACAGGACGTGGGGTGGGAGGGGCAAGAGTGTCAAGGGCTGAAAATAATGTAGTATTGTATGAGGATAATGCCTCGTCGACAGACTCGGAGGATAAAATGGAGGAAAGAGATGGAGAAATGGTGGAAGAGAGAGTCAGGGGATCAATATTATGAAGATTTCTAAATAGGTCGGAGGAGACAGGACGAGGTTGGGATGGCGGGAGCTGAAGAGTAAATTTTAAGAGATGATGGTCAGATAAGGGAAGGATTGATTTGCGGAAGTTAGAGGGAGAGGAATTGGAGAAGAGTATTAGGTCAAGGCAGTGGCCGTGTAGGTGTGTGGGGGCAGTGGAGCAAAGTTGGAGGTCAAACGAGGAGGTAAGAGCGAGGAACTTTGAGGCATGGGGGTCGGAGGGGTTGTCGATGTGAATGTTGAAATCGCCAAGAATAAGAGTGGGGGAGGAGGGATCCATAAAGGCAGAGAGCCAGGAGTCGAAGTCGGTGAGGAAGGTTGATTTGGAGTTGTTGGGTGGGCGATAAATAACAGCTACTCGGAGAGGAAGTGGTGTGAGGAGGCGAATGGAGTGGACTTCGAAGGAGAGGGGGGAGTGTGATTGGGGTGGCAGGAGGGGTTGGAATTGGCAAGAGGGAGAGAGTAGGAGGCCAACGCCACCACCGTGACCAGTAGATCGAGGTGTGTGGGAGAATTGGTAGCCCCCCATAGCAGAGAGAGGCAATGGATGCAATGTCGTCAGGGGTCACTTCCTTCCACAACTTGCTGCTCTAACCTGGAAATAAGGTGCCCCTTCCTCCCTTGCCCCATCCCCACTTTCAAGTAAGCGTCCCAGATGTGCCTGCAAAAAATCTGGTAACCTTATGTAGGGATGGTCTCTGGGCAGAACCGAGGTGGTACCGCTGCTAACTGGGAAATAGCAGACACTCGCTTAACTTGATTTTCAAGCAGTGCCTGTCCAGACAGCGTAAGCCGCAAGTGCTAGCTGAAAATCATGCTAACTGGGTAAGTGCACAAACTTAATCGGTTAGCATTGCTCAGCGGCAGCTCCTCTCTGGACGCTGCCGTTGAATGTCTTGCCGATATTTATGCATCATAGCTGACGGCTGTGACATTTGAATTTCAGCAGTTCTGAAAACTGCCCCCTATATACTATATCTAGGGACCTAGGGATGGCACAATTAACAGATTACATAAATGCAAAACATGTCCTGACTCTGAAAATTGTTTTTGTTTCTTATTAGTGGCCAACCTATTCCCAAAATAGAGTATACAGTGGAAGAAATTAAAACATGGGGAACTGTATTCAGAGAGCTCACCAAACTCTACCCCACGCACGCCTGTCGAGAGTACTTAAAAAATCTTCCTTTGTTAACAAAATATTGTGGATATAGAGAAGACAATGTACCACAACTTGAAGATGTGTCTACCTTTCTTAAAGGTAAGGCCTGAGTTTCCTGTGACGTAGACTCGGAAAACATTGCCATGCGAGCAGGGACAGAGGAGAAACTGTTTAAGACTAAGTAGCTATGGAATGTTTGAAGACTCGCCACCTGACAAGTGTAAGGACTTGGCTTCATTCAGTTTGATTTTCATTCAGAAAACCACATAAATACAAGAAAGATGAAAAGGATTTACTTTTCAAATAGGACTTCAGTGCTCCTTCCATCACAATTCTGCAGAGCTGGTCAAGAAGCCTTAGTCAAGGCAGGGTCCTCGTCATTCACTGTGAAAGGGAAAGTCACAGTACTTACCTTTCCCCCTTTCTGCAAGGGGTGTTTATCTCTATCATTAGCTCAGACCCCATCCATCTGGGGGGGGGGGGGGGAAGGGGATCTCAATGTAGCCAGCAAACCAGATCACTAACTCATAAAAGTTTCCTTTTATTTATTTATTTGCACAGTTTTTATATGCCGCTGCTTCCAAGGATCAGCAGCGGTTTACATTACAACAAAAATCAAACAGATACATATAACTTTATGGAACTATATTACAATATTACATTATAACAAGAATTCTATAGTACTAGAATTACAAATTAGAATTATATAGTACTAGAATTACAAATTACAAATTAGAATTATATAGTACTAGAATTACAAATTAGAATCTTTTCTTTAAATACATGTTTTTTTTTAAAGCTCTGCCTGGGAAGGGACCGTAGTACTTAGCGAGGAGAGTGGGGAGGCAGCTGCAGTCTAGGCAGAGATCTCTTTTGGAGGGGCACTTAGGCAGTTTTTGAGAAACCTCACACCTGGGGCTTTTTCAGTAGCTGTTCCAAGGTCATGCAGTAAGCTACCCCAGGGGCTGTGTATAGTGGTTGCGTGTGAACGATTTAGGGAAACTCTCAAAACTTGGCTATTTCCTGGGTAGAGGGTCAGTAGTATGTAGAAGCCCGTTTGGTGGTGGCAGGGGGTGGAGTTTGTCTGGACTGGCTGGAGGGTTTTAACATTTATTTTAAAGTTGTTGTTTTTATGGTGGTTCACTGCTTTGACGTTTTGTAAGCTTGTAGGCAGTATATAAGAATTTCAAATAAATATATATTTTGCTACAGTTCCTCAAGGGCAATGAATGACGCAGCTAATTACTGGGTACTTCCCAACAGCTTAATGTGCTGCCTGTGGGAGGGGGATGTAGAGACCCTCTCTGCTAAAGTTGTTCTTAGGCACTCCCCAAGGGAAAGTGGGACGGCCTCACCTTTCATAGTTCCGATTAGTTGAATTTCAGAAACACTTGATGCAAGCGATACTTTCTTCATTATTTTTTCTTTGAATGTTCTTTTGAAAGTATTGGAGAAAACTTCACGAGAAGATCTTAAATGGAAGTGAAAAATTTAAAAATCAGTGGCAAGAAAAAGCCAAGAGCCGCCGCTCTCTTTTTCTGATTGCCACAGCTCAATATTAATGAATTTGTTCTTTCTGTCCTGCGAGTTGATGGTAAACTCTAAGGATATCTTTCGTTCCAGCTACATGGATAAGATTGTTTCTGCTATAAAAGCACATTTTCAGAGGGAGGCCATCAGCAATAACTGAGAAGGGACTGAAATTGAATTGTCTTCACTGTAACCTGGAAATATTAAGGATTGCACATTAAGGAAATGGGTAAAACGACCACTGTCCGAGTGTTGGGCATGGAGAGAACTGCAATAGTAGTTCCTCAGCCTTTCAAATACCCTCACGTAAGGGGGAAGCATGGTTCCTCCCACCCCTTTTAAGGGTTATTCACTTGATACCTGCCTTCTATCAATAGACATCAAGATGGGTGAACATAACAAAAAAAGGAGAAAAGGAAAATTAAAATAGCCCTATGGGGAGTACAAATATAAGGCACAGAAGATGAGACTGGATAGTGAGGGAAGCACACAAGGGAGAAAGGTTAACAATTCAAATAAATACTAAATTCAAATCCAAGGTAATTAACAGTAAAGACACAAAATGGAAAAGATAATGGGGTTGAAAAAATGGGTAATACTACGAGATCTGCTCAACCCAGGCAGAGAGAATCGGGCAAGTACAGATAATGGTCAGAAGGGGGAAGGCTAAAGTAAAAGTTGAGTTTTGAAGGCTTTTGACGCCATTGCAAGTCACACCCCAATGGCGCAACTTGCTCTGATTGGTTCCATGAAACTATTTAAATCCGAGAACTCCCATGTTGCCTTGACCTTTGATAAGTCTGTTGTGGAAACCCGGGCTGTGCTGATCTTGAAAGCTAAGCAGGGTTGGGCCTGGTTAGTACATGGATGGGAAACTGCTTGGATATACCAGATGCTGTAGGCTTCCCTACCATTTCCAAACCTCTTCCACCAACTCGACTGGTGTTTGCTTCATGACCATGATTTTTGCCTGTCAATCCTGCTTCCTGGTATGGTCTTGGCTTGTCCAATCATGGTTTTCGTTCCTGTACTTCTCCAGCCTGCTATCTCCGATAACCAGTGATTAATGCTAAACTCTGTGTGATCATCTTGAGGTTTGTGCTTTAAATCTTGGCAATCTCCGAGTACTAGACGACTCAACTTGAAGAAAAAGGAGGCTGTTATAGGTGAACACACACAATCTAGGCCAAGGATCCTCTAGTATCTTTTGTAGTTGTTGCTTGGTTGTGACATGTTAGATGCTAATGCAGCAGTTAGTGCGTGCTAGTAGTTAACACAACCCCTTAGCAGTTAGCATGCGCTATTTTCTGCTAGTTGACTTCTTGCTCCAAGGAACACCCCTTTGTATGTGATTTAGCCATTCTGAGGAGGGAAATGTTCAGGAAGACCTATATGCTTGGTAAAATTGCTGTGTACCCATGTAAGTGCCTTTCACGATGGTCCTTCACATGAGAGATAATCTTTCATATGCAGAGAAGCGACTTCCTGTAACATGAAGACAAAATGTCTGCAAACCCTGACAGAGACCAATCAAAACAAAAAGTAAAAAAACAACCAACCAACTATGAGATTGTGAGATTGTGTGTCCAGAGCATCTAATTAACTAGTGGCAGTCTCAGGATAATTTGATAACAGTGGCAGTCAAAACTCATGCATTTCGTAAAGACAAGTCGGCGCCTACTTGTCTCTATGAAATACTTGTGCCTTAAGTTAAGCTGTGGCTATTTACACTTAGAGGCCAATTCCACTCAGGGCATGTCTGGGCCGTCCGGACATCCAAAATCTGGACAGCTCGGATCTGGCCTCGATTCTGCACCCACGGGAGCAGAATTGGGGGACAGGGCCTGGACATCCTGGACATGCCCTGATTCAGGCCCACTGCACACCTATCCACCTCCCCAGCTAGCCCAGCCAAGGCTCCTGCATGGAGCCACGGTGCCATGGCACTGGGACGCCATGCAGGAGCCCTGATTGGCTGCACAGTTTATAAGGACTTCCTCCCTGCTGCCCAACCCCTGATTGGATCTTCTGTGGCTGGGATTGGGCTGCGGGGAACCCCCTACCTGCTAACCTCCTCGGAGGGGGGGGGGGGTCCAGACTTATGGCCACCTCCTGAAGTGGAATAAGTCCCCCCTGTCTAACTCACCAAGCCTGGACATACAGGGCCGTCACCGGAATAGGCCCTGTATGTCTGGGGTCAGGGTCTCGCCTCTGTTCTGCCCAGTCTCCTCCTCCAGCCTTCCCCCTCCTGCCCCCGCCCAGAGCTCCTGCATATCTTTACTGTACGTGCGGGGAGCGTTGGATCCAGAATTGGCCCCTGATGTTTAGTGGGGGATATACAGAATGACCCCCTTACTGTACAGCATGTAATGTTTGCAAACATGTCCCTAAATTAAGGTATTTTGTAATCACCAGGCATCCTTGCTAACTGCTCAGAGCACGGGCACAGTTATGCCTAGCGGAGAAATGCGCATTTTCATGTCCGAGGGTGGACTTTTAAGCTGGCTGGTATTTTATAGCAGGTCATTAATGCAAGAAAACTGCCACATAGATGCTTCAAGGACTTTATCAAATGTATATCCATTATTTATAAATGTTCCCCGCCAAACCTCTGCAAGATGATTTTTCTGGTGCAAGATGCAAAAATGGAATTTGTCATGTCAGCTATAAAGTCTGCAAACACTGAAATGCAGTCTTTTAAAATAAAGATTGTTAAATTTGGCTTTCTACGAAGAAACACCATGAAAGGATGAAGATTTTCACGGAAGCTGGAATATACTCGGCCCCACAGTAGGAAAATTAGGTTCAAAATAGAGATGCCAATTACTAACTCTTTCATCGCTTGATGCTATGCTGTCATGATGGGAATTTAAAAAACTCATGGAACCAGTGAAGCACCAAGGCACCTATTTGCTCCTATTTTGGGGCTGATTCTATAGGGGAGGTGCCTAAAGATATGGGCCACTGACGCGGCTAAATCCCTATTTTGAATGACTTAAGCACCTAAATGAGCATTAAGCACATACTTCAGTAAGTGCACGCTTAAGTACAATCATGCATACTTTTGCTGTTGGCATGCACAGGGCGGAGGGTAGGCAGAGTCTAGATTTATGCGCCTAAGCTATAAAATACCATCACTTAGGCACGTACTTGACACTTCTAGGTATCCACATCTACACTTGCCCTAGGGCAGGGGTAAATGCAGGTGCCTAGATTTTGGTTATAAAATTTCCTCTCCGTGTGTGTAAATTCTGGGGCATGTTTACTAAACCGCAGTAAAGGTTCGGCAGGATTTAGTGTGCGCTCGGCGTGCTGTGGCTGCGCTATGAACCCCACTTTAACTGCTTGGCGTGGGCTGAGATGAACATCTGCACTGCGGTCAGCGCTGCACTTAGTGCGGGTTCACCTGCGATAATAGTGACAAACTGCTCGGCAAGGGGCTGGCGTGAAACCAGCGTTAACTACATGGGGACATGCCAGGCAAGCCTCCATTTGTTAGCATGGGTCTGGCATCACTTCCACAGTACCTTTTGGGGCTTAATGCACAAAGTACCTGCTGCATTTAATCAAACCTGCTCCTATATGTAGGAGAAATGATATGAGTTAGTATGAAGGTCTCTTTTTATCAGGCTTATTGTGACTAGGTATCTCCAAAGTGAGCACCCTTTAAATTACACATAAGCATCTTTTTGAGCTGCTTTATGAAATTATCATGTTGTTAAAGTTTTTAGTAATCAGCAATCAGAAATTATAGAGCTATCCAGGCTGATTGACCTTGGTTGTCTACACCAGAGCAAAATCTCTTATCATGAGAGTGCTATCACCGAAAATTATTTAATGAAGAAGAAACGCAGCCCCTTCAATGGTAAAACATTTTTCTCAAAATAAATTGGTCAATTCTGGCACTTATGACTGCACACTATGAAAATGTTCATCAAGCAATCAGCCATGGGAACAAAGCTGTTATGATATCACTTTGCATTTTGGATTTTTAGTTAATTCTGCAGTTTGAAAGCTCCCTCTGCTTAGCCATTTTGAAGATCATCGACTGAAGTAAATCAGGGCACTACTTTGTTGAGCTTTCTGCCCTAGCTGCACTGCAGAGCATTGATGTATTATAAACACTATGGGGGTCATTCTGAGGCACAAATAGTGGGATGTACGCCCTGCCTGGACGTACATCCCTTCTATTCAACCCCCTTGTCGTCCCCTTGCAAGGCTCCCTGTACGAACAGCGGGGTTGTACGGAGAGCCTTAGATAGAGGAGGGTGGAGCGAGGGTGATGCGTGGGTGGGCTGTCACCCTGGATGTAGAGAGCTGATTCTGAGGTTGGCCCTGTACATCCAAGGTCGGCCTTCTAGATGGGGGACATATTCCACCTCCGAGGTGGAATAAATCCCCCTGGACGTTGGAGGACAGCGGAGGCTGGCAGTAGCAGCAAGGTGAGAGGGTGCAGTGGGTCCCCCGAAGCCCGATGCTGGCCATGGTAGGCTGGATCAGGGGTTGGGCTGCAGGGAAAAGGGGGCTCTGTCCTGCGGCTGGCAATTGCAGCTCCTGAATGGAGCCGCGGTGCCATGGCAACGGGACGCCATGGCATCGTGGCTCCATTGAAGAGCTGGGGATCTGTAGGGCATGCGGCCTTTCAGAATCGGGGCCTGGCCTGTATGTACAGGCTGGAAAACCCGATTCTGATTCCGCGGGGGCTAGACACCCCTGTGGTATCAGAATTGGGTATACCGCTGTATGCCCCAATTTTGAGGGGCCAGACGTCCAGAAGGAAATAGGCTTCCACACAAATAATTTAAAAGGAATTTCGGGTGAGGAGACCTTTAGAAGCAGGTGGTCCTGGTCATAGTATTAAGGGCATTATATGTGCACTGAAGAAATGTGTGCGACAATTTTTCTAGAACACCTGGAAATCAAAGCATGAATGGAACAGAAAAATGAACGAAGTATGGGTTTGAGGGGTTTGAAGCATAATTCCTTTTATACGTTTGATTTGTTAAATGGAAAAAGGGATTGAAATAGCACCAGTCTGAGCAGTAGCGCCAGTGACCTAAGTTCAAATGAGGGGCCCCAAGCAAACGTTTGCTGAGAGCCTCCCACGATGGTGATGGGAAGTTGGAGGAAAAAGGGACCCCCCCCATACTCACCCCCCTCATGCTTACTTTTAAGTGCGATGCTCTTTTTCTTCCTTCTGCATTCTCTAAAACAAGATACCCTCTCCTGGCAGCCAGAGAAGGACATGAGAGTCTCACCTCCCACTGCCAGGTCAAAGTCTCACGAGATCATGTGTATTATCGCAAGGCTCTGGCCCGGCAGTGAGAGGCGCTTCTCCAGACACTGGGAGAGGAGTTTATTAGAGAAAGCTGGAGAGAGGTAGGGAAGCTAATTTTCACGTATGTCGTTGCAGAGTGAGTTGCTGGGCCCCCTCCTTATTTATTTAAACTTATTTTTATTCCACTTTTCTACAATTTAAAGCGGTTTACAGTGAAACAACAGATTAACAGGGCCATAAGGCATGCTGTTTTACAAGGAACTGGAACAGTATAACTGCATAACATTAGGTATATTTAACTATGAACTATTTATAGTATTTTTGTAGCTGAGAGCTATTTGGTATTCAACATTGAATCCTTGTTACATTGTATGTGTCTGGGTTGGATTGTAGGATTTTTACAATGAGGAGTTATGGCGGGCGAGTCTGTAGGCCCCCCCCCATACTGCAGGGGCTAGAGATGGAATTTACCCCTCTGGGTAGTACCAGGCTTGAACCATAGCTAGTATCTATTTGCACTTCTTTCATATCCACTTCTAAAGACGTTACAGTTTAAGCCTTGACAATTGATGCTACCACCCAAAAATGTTGTCTAGTCCCTCTCTCTTTCTGTTTGTGCTTCTGTGTACAGGAATTTTTCTTGATTGATTGCATATGCTGTTGATGCTATATAATGAACTGCAGGTCTTTATTTTTGATCTTCACGGTATGGAGGTGACAGTATCACGTGTTCATGCTCCTATTTTTCTTCTTTAGAAAGATCAGGCTTCATGGTGCGACCAGTGGCCGGATACCTGTCTCCCAGAGATTTTTTAGCCGGACTGGCCTATCGAGTTTTTCATTGTACTCAGTATATACGGCACAGCTCAGATCCTCTCTACACACCAGAACCGTAGGTATCTGCCGGTGTTCTACCTCTGCTTGAAGCTCAAACCTGGAAAGCCGCCCTATGATCTATCAGCTAGTGGTGTTGGAGGGTAACCAGACAGCATGAAGAGGACCAGTGTAGCAGAGTGACCAGAATTACAAGCACAGGCTGCTTTTCGAACTTCCGACTAGGGAACCTTTTTAATACTCTCTCAGGGCAGTGTTCTTGCAACTTTTTCACATGTGAGCTTGTTTTTTTTTTTTTATGCTCTTGCTGATTTGTAAGATGTTTCTGTTAGTGATCTTGCTCCCTGGAGACCACAGCTTCCTACTCCTTTTCCATTCAAGTCCAGGATATCACAGGGATAGATCACTATGAGAAAAATAATTTAAAATCTAGTACTTTATGTCCCTTGAATCAGAGGTGCTCCTGGGACTGCTGTTAGAAAAAGAAGAATGAGTCTTTTCATGACAAAGGTGATCGGATGGAACAGTTTCTTTTTTGCTAGTCTTCTGTTAAGTAAAATCTCAGGATTTTTGTGAAACTGTAAAACAAACAATATGGCGTAAGAGGTCTTGATTTTGCTCTTTCTCTAGTCCGCAGTAAGGACCAGCATTTGAAGCAGCACGTAGCTGGTGTGCTAGGGGCCTGCCGAACAGGACAACAATGGATGGAAGAGTTTTCTTTCGACTCTTCACAGATCTGAGTTAATTAAATGAAATAATGCCAGGCTACGCTAGCAAGTAACTGCTGCTAGTTCTTCTTTTAACTATGATCTAGCTCGCGTTTCTGCTCCTGGCAAATTAAGGTGCTGCTTTATAATCAGCTTATAAAAAATGCAAAAGGTTCGTTGCATGAGTTATTCAAACAATATGCTGTTTGCTTACTTGTTTCTTCATTTTTGGGCCTGCTAGTTTTCTCTCGCTGCTTTGGACTTCCTGTTCAGCCAGAACCAGATCTGGTGCCCTGAGTCTTCATTTGCAACTACCTAGGGATACTTTAAACTATTTAGATGTCCTCCACCCAGGTCATACAGCCCAGTCTTTGGAATGACGGTCCTTAGTTGGGCCATGCACTAAGACTCGCCTGGAATCCTCCCATCCTGGGCACTAAGAGGCAAATTTATAAAGTCATTTGAGCACATATGTGACAATACATGCACCTAAAATGGCTTCTATAAACTTAGGTAATGCGTAAAATGACATGTCATGGCATGCGAGGGAGAGGGGGCGGTGTCGTACAGTAGGTGTTGGCAGAAGTGCAGTTTGGGTGGTACACAGGCAGAATTGGGAAGTAAGTGAATAGATTACGATATATCCTAATCTATGCAGAGGCATTTATACCTGCTTGAAAGCAGGGGTTATTTCCAAGCCTCAGATCTTATACTAGTATTATAAAGACAAATAGGTACCTGCTTGTCATTATTAAATAGACTCAAAACAGGTGCATTCTGGCTCCCTTCACCTAGGCGCCCTGCTATAGATTTACCCTCATGGAGGTGAGTTTATTAGGGGAAAGTAGGTGCATTCTTGGGTGCTATTTTATAAAGACACATATGTGTGCTTATCCAATACTAGCGGAAGACGCAGAGATCGCGCTTTAAATGCAGACATGGACCTTTATGCCGTCACTATTTAATACCCGTGTGTGTGAAAATGACTTTCTAAAGTTATCCTCTAAGGGGCCCTTTTACTAAAGTGCATTAGCTTTTGTATGTTAGGTGCAAAACTCTGTTGTGCATTAAGTGCAAAGCCTCCACGTTAACTGTTGGGGCGTGACCAGCATATTCCCGACAGTTAACGCGCAGACGATTGCCCTCACACATGGTGCTATTACTGTGGGGGCACTTACCTCCACCTATTGAGGTAGCGTTAGGTGTATCCGTGCTAATTGCAACATGGACATCACACAATATGTCCCCCCCACGCTAACTGCAATGTGCTCACCAAGCCCACTCTCCGCTCATACCCACCATTGCAGTTGGCACGTGCTGTTAGCATGCGGTAACTGTCATGTACCTGCAGTAACAGTTACCACAGGCCTGAACAGGCAGTTACCGCATGCGAAAATGCGCATTAACTGCCTAGCGCACTTTAGTAAAAGGCCCCTAAATGTGTCGATAGCAGGATGACTGGGACCCCCCACTCCATCAGAAGCTATGAACACAGGTTCTGCAGCATGTCCAGCTCTGGCTGACTCAGATAATGGAAGACATGTGGTAGGAAATGATCCCAGGCTGGTCTATAATCCTTTATTTGAAATGAAAAGTATTGCAAATCCATTCTGATTTTATCCTGGTACTTCACTCCCTACTGGTTGTTTCTAGACTAACTGAGTTTATTTCTGCTCTGCAGGCCCGATTGGGCTGCCTCCTGAGGTGCGAGATCGTGACTCCAAGAAGATGGGAACTGATGCAAAGCACCTTTTTTTCAGATTCAGGTGCTAATTGGTCTGACTGCAGTTCAGTGACTATTTCTCTCTTCTCTTGCCAGAGACACATGCCATGAGCTCTTGGGACATGTACCTCTACTTGCTGATCCAAAGTTTGCTCAGTTTTCACAGGAAATAGGCCTAGCGTCTCTTGGTGCATCCGATGAAGATGTGCAGAAGTTGGCAACTGTAAGTCTGTAAAAATGTCAGTTTTATCTCCTGCTGTTCCTAATCCCTGCCTGCTCCTGAAATGAAAAGTGTTGCAGTTCTGAAAGATGTTACTTTTCTATTTTAGTCTTGTGTAAACAAACAGACTTTTTTTTCCACACCACTCACAGTTCAAGACTTAGACAAAGATGCTCGATTCTGTTTTAGGGACCTGGAGGCAGGGTGAACTAGATATAGTGCATGACCAGCAATCTTTGCACTACAAAGTAGTGGTGCTCAAAATGGTCCTCTCCCTACTACCCCAGCCTAAGAAAAGCAGGGCTACAAGTCCATAGGTGGAATGGAGGTAAAGCCAGGACTGTACTTTATGGCGATGGTGCTCAGAACAAGCTTGAGGCTGTCCTTAGACAGTCAGGTTTTTCCAAGTTCCACCATGAATATGCTGGAGGTAGTGCATGGAAATATAGCCAATGACGGACTTCAGCCCCATTGCTATAAGGTATGAGTTGAGCCAGTTCTAGTTTTACCTCCTTTTTACCTATGAACTGCTAGTTCTGCTGGTCTTAGAAAATTGAAGCTGCAAGTTTCGTAAGAGCAATGAGCAGATAATTAGACTGGACTTGTAGCTTACCTGGTCACCACTAATTTAAACCCAATGTAGTATTTCATGAAGCAGTCGTGTGATGAGAGTCTCGGTGATTACTTATTTTCCTGATGAAAGCCTCTCGGTCCTGTCTACTATGGAAGTGTGGTGAGCCTTGTAGAGCCCCTCCCTGAAACATTCCCCCCAGACTGTGCGGGAGACCTCCGCCTGTGTTGCTGCTGATAGGGGATGTTCTGCGATTTGCCTGCTCCTCACAACTAAAAGGATGAGACCAGAGAACCTCATAGCACCTGGCAGCACATAGCTGGAAGACTCTCACACGGTCTGGCAGGCACGTTGTCACCCTGCCGACTGATGTCGCTGAACAGAGAGGCACTGAATCCATCTGCAAGGTCTCTGTGAGTCACATTCTTCAAGTTTCTTAATTCATTCCTTCCCTCCTTACCGGCTCCTCTCGGAAAGCAAATGCCAACAAATCAAACACATAAGTTGCCACAGAGGCAAATAAAAGTCTAAATACAACAGCATGTCAGATGGTTCTTAGTCTTTAGGTCCTCTGATTTGCCCAGAACCGCCTCCCCTCAGATCACCCTCCATATGCCACGGTTTTAAAAAATATCCCTTTTGCATGCCATAAACTAAGTGGGAAGGGGAGACACAATTAAACAAATCACCAGCTCACTGAACAGCACCAGACTGGAAGAGAACAGACACACATATGGACAATCCATTAAAAAATCCCCAACTCCGAGGCCAATGAAGCATTTAATCTTGCTGCCCTAGCCGGGCACTTTGCCAGCACAGCTGCCGCTCCTGGCGCCTTTACAAGCAGTAACTACCACTTTTCCCCTTTGTTTTGCATGTGATGGGAAAAAAATTCTTCAAATTATGCACTTGTAGGCAGTTATAAATTAGTTTAGCAGCCAGGCATTCTGTCAATTGGGCTAGTCTCAGGGTCTTCAACGAAGCCATTGGCTACCCTTCCAGTGCCAATCTTGAGGCAGCCCTGGTCTTTGAAGGATGGATGTGTCACATTCCCAGAATACCACTGCCAGAGGCAGGCAAGACAGTTAAAACCTGCTTCTAATTCCAGCATGGAAGGGCTCAGCTCAACTACGATCGTTTTCCTGGATTTCCATGAGTTGAAATTACAAAAAAAATACTAGCAGCTTCAAACTGATTCAGATTTGCTAGGATCAGTTTGGCTTCTATTTTTTTTTTTTTTGTAAGAAAGCCAGCTTGTGTTTAAGGTGAAGCAGCTTCCCGTTCTGACGGTCAGCTGCCCATCGACGGCATTAGGTTTAATGGAAATAGATATTATGACAGCAAAGAAGGACTGAAAGGTGTAGAGTATAGAATACGTGCTGGTGCAGGGCATCTCCTAGCAGGACCTGGTGTATTGCTTTTCCAGTATCTGGTGCTCCTTCCTGCCTACATAGTACATCCCGTCACACACGCACTGTGTTATGTCATCACTCAGAACAACAGAGGCATATGTGAAGAGTGCTCTATATACCTATATAAATGATAAGGAGGAGGAGGGTACCCTAATAATGTCATTGGCATCACAAAATATATCCTGTGTTGACCGTGAAGGCAACATAACCTTTACAAAGCTATTCAGGCAGGCAATGATAGCCCCGCATTGTGAAAAATAAATCAATTTTTAAAATGTTTAATTCATATCAGATGTCTTTATGTGAAGTTTAGCTTTCTTTTTAACATTCTGGTGTAGTGTGTATATAATATGTTTGTACATGTGTAAAGGGACCTTTGGACTCCTTACACAGGTGTGCAGCTGGACAGCTTTATGGATGGAGGAGAGCATATATACCATTTTGGTACGGCACTCTGGAGTCAGCATAGTGGTACAGCCAAAGGCCTGGTCAGTGTCTCCATGAGGAGATTGAAAAGTAGGAAGAGAAAGTTGTTGTTATGAAGTGAGAAAAGCAGATGGTTGGCTTGTTTTCCTCTTTGCCTGAAGGAAACGTAAAGGAGAAGCTGGTCTCCTTCCCCTGAATGTCTTTGGAGCTGGAGAGGGGGGAAGCCGGCCTCCTGTATCTGGGGTTCATTGGCCATGCAGAAGAATTCCTGCCGTGCTGCTTTTGGTATCCAATTACACTTTCTGAAGGACCATCTGCCTACAGTTTGAAGAGGAGAATAGGAGAGAGCTGTCAGAGTCCACGAGGTGCGGAGGAGAGGTCCAGTAGGAACCCAAAGTCTGAAAGGAAGGAGAATCTCCCAGAAGTGTGTGGCAAAAACAATCAAAACCCCCAATTCTGAACCTGTTACCATTTGCACAGTTTGCTTTGAAGACACATTTAACATTACAGACCTTTAATTTGACTATTTTGTCTGAGTGCCTCCTTCAACCTAGGCCTTGGACCCTGAAGTTGCAGAATCCCTTCTCCCCTCAGAGAATCTACACCAGGTTTTGCTTATAGTCCATTGAACTTGAACCCAGATCTAAGTGAGCCATAATCTATAATGAGTACCCAGAAGAAGGGCTTCATACATTACAGGGGCATATTCATGTACTGAAGGCTGTTGCTTCTTGTAGTGCAACATATTTTCTAAGTACTCCATGTCGTTGTGTAGCACACGGATACTTTTGTGACAGTGGACTTTGTAGCCAGTTCTCAAAGGGAAACAAGATGAGTTGTTGCCTTTGAGTATTTTCCACAATGGATGTGGGCTCAGAAGTGGCTGTGTACATTGCACATACTACCTGTGAGAGCTGGAAACCACAATGCACATTTGTAAGCACAATTGTCGGTTTATTTCTTGTGCCTTCTATTTACGTCCTTCCCCAGGAACTGTGACAGAGTGCACGTATAGACTTTTGGCCATTCTAGTGAGAGGGAAAGGCCGAGTCTAACGGGGTAACTACTTACCCAGTTAAACCTGTGTAGTATTTTTCCAAGATAATGGCCGGGTTCTCTTCCTGCTTCACTCTGAAGCGAAAGGAGCGACTTGTGGAGAATGAGAGGCTGTGGGGCCATGTGCAGAGACTCGCTGTGCGGCCTCGTTAACATAAGTCATTAGTGGCTGAAAAGTGCAGCTGAAAAGCGGGGCCATGTGCAAAAAACAGTTGCTCAGCGTAAGGGGCCATCCCTGCCTTAGTGTCTGAAAGCAGTGGCCCCCACTCAGGGCCGCTCCATCCACTAGGTGAGCTAGGCGACAGCAGTGGCACATGTGACCGGCCACGCCGCCCCTCCCCCATCTGCCGCCGATTCTGTCTCGAGAGGGGGAGGCGGGCAGCGGCAGTATTTCCAAAAGCAGTGTTTATGTTTATTAAAACTTTATATACCGCCCAATACAATTAGCATCTGGGCGGTTCACAATACATAAAATCAATTTTAAAAAAAAAATGTTAAAAGAGAGAGAGCTGCGAAAAAGAGCCAGAAAAAGGAACGCCATAAAATTAAAGAAAAAGGGATAGAAACAGAGAAACAGATTGGGGGATAAAGATGGGTAACAAGAGGAAAGAAGAGGGGGATGACAACAACAACAACAAAAAAGAATAATATAAGACATGGGTAAGGGGTATGCTGTCAGAGGCCTAGGGGGGGGGGGGGGAAGATGGGACTGGGAAAGGAAGGTTAAAGGCAGAGCAGAAAAGATGGGTTTTAAGATTAGTTTTCAAGGACGGGTAGGAGGTTTCTAAACGTAGAGAGGGGGGAAGGGAGTTCCAGAGCCTTGGACCAAGAAAAAAGAAAGCGGAAGACCGAGTAGATTCTAAGTGCGCTTGGGAGGGAGGGGGTAGAAACATACGGTTAGCGTGGATAGACCGGCGAGAACTATGGGGGGTATGAAGGTGAACCAAGCTAGAAAGATATAGGGGGATACCTGAATGGATCACCCTGTGAACAAAAATAAGAATTTTAAATTGAACACGAAAGACAACAGGAAGCCAATGAAAGTGTATTAACAGAGGAGTGACATGATCGAACCGTGAAGCATGAGAAAGGACACGAACAGCAGCATTTTGAACACGTTGAAGACGACAAAGTTGGGATTGGGGAAGACCAGCGAGACAAACATTACAGTAGTCAAGACGAGACATAACAAGGGATATAATGAGAGTAGTCATGGAAGAGATAGCTTTTTGCCATTGCTTTCTTACCTGTGGCAGACCATGTCCTTCAGCACACATGGCCTGCTGCGGGCAAGAAGCTGGCAGCAAAAAGCCACTGCTTTTGGAAATACTGCCGCTGCCCGCCTCCCCCTCTCGAGACAGAATCTGTGCCACCTTGGGGGGGGGGGGCGATGGTGGCAGCAGCTGGGGTGGGGGGGGGGCAGCGAGGCTAGGGTTTCTGCCCCCAAGCTTTGCACATATCCTCCCTGTGGGCCAGATCTCGCATTGCTTTGCTTTCTTTTTGCTACCTTTTGCGGGCAATTTCTCCAAATGGCCCTCCAAGCTCGTCCCTTTTTCTTTTGCATTAGGCTTGCTTTCTTTCTTATCTGTCAAGCTTTGTGTGCTTGCTGTTTTCTTTGTGCCTCAATCCCTCTGACAGTTTGACATTTTCCCAATGCAGCCTGTCCTTGCTTATCACTGAAAACCAGCAAACTATTTGAAGTTCTTTCTGGAATTTGTTTGCTCTTTTGTGGTCTCTCTTCTTACATGAAACATTTCCATTCTTGGTCTTGTTATGGTGGGTAGTATTATCGGCCTAAAGCGTGTCTGACCACTGGTTAAAATCAAATTCATCAAGTGAACTGTCCAATTTTATGAGATTGTGATCACCTTATATAAAAACCCCTGCTTTTTATGTCTGACTCTCACAGATATGCCACTAAACACATCAGAATTATATTTAGAATTTGTATAGATTTGGGGTGAAGGCGAGACACTTATTCATCTATGGGAGGGGTGGAAGGAGTGACACAGAAGCAGGACATTGATTTTAGAAACTTCTGTGCTAACAAGGACTGGAGGGCAGGGCAGAAACATTTTGGGGGATGGGGTGTAGAAATGAAACAGTAGGCTCTGACTTGCAACTTTCTCTGGGATTTCCCAAATTAACTTTGCGCTAAGACATTTTCCCATGACCTCATTTGCCTGTTGGTAGCTCTTTTTTTCTCATGCTTTTCTTATGTCCTCGTCATCCAGAGCCATCTTTATAAACATTCCCTTATCCTTTTTAAAATTTTCTTATTCAGATATTGGTCTTTTTTTGCCACATCTTCTGAAAATTAATTTTTAGTTATAGTTACCACCGATTCCCTGATGGTTGAGAAGTCATCCATCTCCTGTTAACTCTTTGGTCATCTACCTATGTGTTGAGCATGGTCATGCTGAGCAACTTCCCTTCCACTGGGACATCTCATCAGTTTTTGTGATGGGCAGTACCAAGCACCTTCCCTAAAGAGACCTTCTTTGCTTGAGAACTGAGATTAAATTTACGCCCCCTGTTGCAGCTCGCACAGGTAGAGTGCATCCATTTTACCTGCTGCAGCAGCTACAAAGTACATAAGAACATAAGAACATAAGATATGCCATACTGGGTCAGACCAAGGTCCATCAAGCCCAGTATTCTGTTTCCAACAGTGGCCAATCTAGGTCATACGTACCTAGCAGTTTCCCCAAGGGACACAGGTTCCACAATGCTTGTATTGGTTCAAGCATTGATATCCTGGGTCCCTTCTTAATAATGGTTTATGGACCTTTCCTCCAGGAACTTGTCCAAACCTTTTTTAAACCCAGCTACACTAACAGCCTTTACTACATCCTCCGGTAACAAATTCCAGAGTTTGATTACACGTTGAGTGAAAAAATATTTTCTTTTATTAGTCTTAAATAGTTTACCCTGTAGCTTCATTGCATGTCCCCTAGTCTTTCTATATTCTGATAAGGTAAACAATCGATCTACGTTTACCCGTTTCACTCCGTTCATTAATTTATAGACTTCTATCATATCTCCCCTCAGCCGTCTCTTTTCCAGGTTAAAGAGCCCCAACCTTTTTAGCCTTTCTTCATAGGAGTAGCCTTCCATCCCCTTTACCATTTTGGTGGCTCTTCTCTGAACCTTTTCTAAAATTGCTATATCCTTTTTAAGATATGGCGACCAGAATTGCACACAATATTCAAGGTGCGGTCTCACCATGGAACGATATAGAGGCATTATAATATCTTTTGTTTTATTTTCCATTCCTTTCCTTATCATACCTAGCATTCTATTTGCTCTCTTGGCCGCCGCTGCACACTGGGCCGAGGGTTTTAACATGGTATCCACAAGGACGCCTAAATCTTTTTCTTGGGTGGTGGTTCCTAATGTGGAACCTTGCATCGTGTAACCATAGTTTGGGTTGTTCTTCCCTAGGTGCATAACCTTGCACTTCTCCACATTAAATTTCATCTGCCATTTTGATGCCCAGTCTTCCAATTTATCAAGATCCTCTTGCAATTTTCCACAATCCTCCTGGGTTTTAACAACTTTAAATAGTTTTGTGTCATCAGCAAATTTGATAACCTCACTCGTTATTCCACTTTCCAGGTCATTTATGAATATGTCAAAAAGCAGCGGACCCAGCACAGATCCCTGGGGTACACCACTATTCACCTTTCTCCATTGAGAAAATTGGCCATTTAGCCCTACCCTCTGCTTTCTATCTTTTAACCAGTTCCTGATCCACAGTAGTACACTGCCTCCTATCCCATGACTCTTTAGTTTTGCCAAAAGTCTCTCATGAGGGACCTTGTCAAAGGCTTTCTGAAAGTCCAGATACACAATATCAACCGACTCACCTTTGTCCACTTGTTTATTCACTCCTTCAAAAAAACATAACAGATTAGTAAGACAAGATCTTCCTTGTCTAAAGCCATGTTGGCTGTCTCCCATTAGGTCATGACTATCTATATGCTGAGTAATTTTATTCTTTATGATGGTTTCTACCATTTTTCCCGGTACTGATGTCAGGCTCACCGGTCTGTAGTTTCCCGGATCACCCCTCGAACCCTTTTTAAAAATTGGTGTTACATTGGCGATCCTCCAATCCTCAGGTATTAGAGATGATTTTAATGATAGTTCACAGATTACTGATAGCAGGTCTGCAATCTCAAATTTCAGTTTTTTCAACACCCTTGGATGTATACCATCCGGCCCAGGTGATTTGCTACTCTTCAGTTTATCTAATAGTTGTAGGACATCTTCCCGATGTATCGATATTTCCTTCAATTCTTCCACACCTTTAAATACCACTTCAGTCGTGGGTAACATCCCTACATCTTCCTCAGTAAAGACCGAAGCAAAGAATTCATTCAGTCTCTCCGCTATCGCCTTGTCGCCTCTTAGTGCTCCTTTAACCCCTTTATCATCTAATGGACCAACTGACTCTCTCACGGGTTTTTTGCTACGAATGTACTTGAAAAGGTCTTTATTTCGCGTTTTTGCTTCCGCAGCAAGCTTCTTCTCAAATTCTCTCTTTGCCTGCCTTATCAATGCCTTGCATTTGACTTGCCAGTGCTTGTGCTGTTTCCAGGTTTCATCATTTGGCTCTTTTTTCCATTTCTTGAAAGATGCTTTTTTGGCAACAACAGCCTCTCTGACCTCAGCTTTAAACCATGCTGGCAATTTTTTGGACTTCCTTCCACTTTTCTTAAAGCGTGGAATACAGCTGGTCTGGGCTTCCAAGATAGTATTTTTCAACAACACCCAAGCTTGATGTACGTCTTTAACCTTTGCAACTGCTCCTTTTAGTTTTTTCTTAACTGTTTTCCTCATTCTATCATAGTCTCCCTTTCGAAAGTTAAAGGGTAGTACTGTGGATTTCCTTACTATCCCTCCTCCACTAATTAAATCAAAGGCGATCATGCTATGATCACTATTGCCAAGTGGCCCCAACACCCTTATCTCTTGCACTACATCTGGTGTTCCACTAAGGACTAGGTCTAATATTGCTTCCCCTCTGGTCGGTTCATGAACCAGCTGCTCCAAGAAGCAGTCATTTATTTCATCTAGGAACTTTATCTCCCTAGCATGTCCTGTTGTGACACTGACCCAGTCGATGCCGGGGTAATTGAAATCACCCATTATTATTACTGCACTGTAACTTTTGCTAGCTTCCTTGATTTCTTTGAGCATTTCATCATCCATTTGTTCATTCTGGCCAGGCGGACGATAGTACACCCCCACTGCCATCGCCTTCCCCTTTTTACATGGAATTTCAATCCATAGAGATTCTACAGCAAATTTTGTTTCTTGCAAAACTTTAATCCTTTCTGACTCAATGCCCTCTCTAACATAGAGCGCAACCCCTCCACCAATTTGATCAGCTCTATCATTTCGATATAGTTTGTACCCAGGTATCACAGTGTCCCACTGGTTGTCCTCCTTCCACCATGTCTCTGATATTCCAATCATATCTAACCTCTCGTTTAGTGCTATATATTCTAACTCTCCCATCTTGTTTTGTAGACTTCTAGCATTTGCATACAAGCATTTTAGAGACTGTATTTTATTCATATTAATTTGGCTATTGGTAGACATGGGTAATTTGGGATCTTTAAGTTCTGTCTGCTCCATACTCGAGGGCATTTGGGCTACTTTACTCTTTTTTGGAACCTCTCTGCTTTTTGTAGTATCCTTCAAGGATACATTCTTCCAAACCATGCGCTCTTGGGCGACTGTCGGCTTTCCCCTATTATCTAGTTTAAAAGCTGCTCTATCTCCTTTTTAAAGGTTAATGCCAGCAGCCTGGTTCCATCCCGGTTAAGGTGAAGCCCATCCCTTCGGAAGAGCCCCTCCTTTCCCCAGAATGTTCCCCAGTTCCTAACAAATCCGAACCCCTCATCTCTGCACCATTGTCTCATCCACGCATTGAGACTCCGGAGCTCTGCCTGCCTATTGGGTCCTGCGCGTGGAACGGGAAGCATTTCGGAGAACGCTACCCTGGAAGTTCTGGATTTCAACTTCCTACCTAAAAGCCTAAATTTAGCTTCCAGAACCTCCCTACCACATTTTCCTATGTCATTGGTACCAACATGTACCAAGACAGCAGACTCCTCCCCAACACTATCTAAGACCTTATCTAGGTGGCGTGTGAGGTCCGCTACCTTCGCACCAGGCAGGCATGTTACCAGGCGATCCTCACGTCCACCAGCCACCCAGCTATCTACATAGATAATGGGTTGAAAACCTGGCACTATTAATTCAATTTGCGAAGGATTGTTGCCATAGGTATAAAAGGGCTGTAATATTACTGAGCAGAGCCTATAAAAAGTTCATTAAGTTGATGTTATCAATCCAGTTCTACAAGGTTTTCTCTTATGAATGTTATCAGCAAGTCTGAACTGCAGATGTTCTACACAGCTTGATTAAATCAGCCCCTGGCAGACATTTGGCTGTTTTATGCAGAAAAAAAGGTTGAATCATTTATTCACTGTCTGAAATTTTATTCAGGTAATCTGCAGGCTGCGGGACAAAATTCTTTCATTAGACGGTGGTGGACCATATGGCCTGGGCTCATAGCTTTCAGATGCCAAGAACCTCTCAAAGACGATCAAAGCTCGCAGCCCGCATCCGGAAATAAAATGTTTGCAAAGACTTTCTAGGGAAAGCCCCCATAAAAGTAAAGAGTGAAACATTTGTCATTGGGGTACAGCAAAAACTGTGGCAGTCACCGTGTCTGACTCCTTGAGCGCTCTCCCATTTTGCGCCAAAAGGAATAGACCCTATAAATCAGGGCCCGGGTTCAAAGTATGTGAAATAATAGCGTTTAACCATCAGAGGACTGGAACCACATTCAGAAGAATTTATCGACCAAAGCACTATTCTCCCAAGCATAAGAAAGCACCTACTTCTCTTTATATAAAAATCCTAACATACATGGTGGAAAACGCACGTTTATTTAAGGTGCAATCACCTACACCAGCCCTAGAGCTCGTATAAATGTCCGTGCCTCGATTTCTAATGAATGCACATAAATGATAGTATTTCATAATTTCTGTGTGTAACTTAGTGCCTGGCTCATGCTTTTCCCAAACTCCACCTACAGTGAAAGGACATGCCGCTGCCCTTCTGCATGCTTTTACAAACTGTGACACAGCACGACTGCGCACATTTATGGCCATAAGTGGTCTCTCACACATGTAAATGACTAAAATACCCAATTTGCATGTGTTCTTGCTGCCTAAATCCCAATGGCTCGTATGTGCCCAAGCATCGCTCTATAGACCAAGGCCTGTCTTGCACTTGCCTGTTATTGAAGATGTACTCAAAAAGGCAGCAAAGACTGTAAAAAAACTTGACATCAGATCTGCTAAAATGTTATGGGTGATGTGCATAGTAAAAATTAATTAATCATGCCTCCAGCTCGGATGCTTAATGTACTGGCTTTTCACCTGGCTCTATATCACTAGCTCCAGAGCACTGTAAGGAACCTAGTATCATCAATTTTTAATTGCTATATTCTTGTCTGATATATTTTATCGTAGCAGTGGCTCGATTAAATATTTATATAAGCAGATTTTGTCTAGCGTCTTGGCACTTTCTTAGGGATCAGACTGGATATAAACAAAGGAAAACAGGTGGCTCTTCTCTCCTTTTTTCCCTTTCACTGGTTTGCACCATCACACTTCTCACAAGCCATCAAACACTTGCAGAATAGAGTCAGGAAACAGAAAAGAGAGATTGTGTAATTGAAAGAGAGCACCAACAAAAAAAGGACGGGATAATGCCTCCATTTAAAGAACTGGTGAGGCCTCATCTGGAACATTGTCTAATTCTGAAGGCAACATGTCCAGTTGGGAATTTAGAGCACAGATGAAGGCTACCAACACAGAGCTGTCGATGGAAAACCATTTGAAGAGTGAGATTTACCACCCCAAAGGGTGAGATTTTTCAGATGCTGTATCCAGGGCATAAATCTAGAAAAATGTAAGTGTCATATTGCTTTGCAAATGAACAAAGCTCATAAATAATTAATTTTTTTATTTATTTAGCTGCATTTATATCCCGCTTTTCACCGGATCAAAGCGGTTGGGGGATACATTTAACACGAGGGGATATGAGACACATACACTAATACTTACAGGGAACATGGGCAATGGAGGGTTAAGTGGCTTGCCCAAGACCACAAGGAGCACCTGTGGGACTAGAAACCCCAGTCCTTCTGGCCCAAGGTTGCTGTCCTCTAGTGGGATTTGAACCACCGACCTTCCGGCCTGTAGTGCCTTGCCCCAACCACTAGGCCACTCCTCCCTAATAATTGCTTTTCTTTGGTGCCCGTGAAATAATAGAGACAGAGCGGAGGCAATATGGATGACTCCTCTGGGCTGTAAATTGACTTCCAATTAGTGGCTAAAAGATCTCAAAGCACAAGTACTTGTAGGTGCAGGAAGAGGAATGGGTCGGGGGCAGGCAAAGGACACAGGAAGGCGTGCTCAGGTTTCTTGCCACTGGTATGGCCAGTTAGCTTTTCTTGTAGGCTTGCCTCTCAAGAAAACGATAATCGGGATGAGGGCAATGATACTGAGGCTCTAATGCTTGAGAGAAGGGGCTCAAGGAGTGTGACAGTGAGAGAGCCTTCCAATGATCATGACGCATGTCTAATGAGTCGACTTGGCATCTCTGTCAACATGAGACAGAGTCTGCTCCATAAGCCCTATATGAGGTAAGACTTAAAGAGCTAAATATCAATATGTTTATGGAGAGGAAAAGAACGTAGTATAAATAATACAAAAGAAATGCACACTTTTCATTGGAAAGGAAATTCGAGAACAAGGAGCCATGATATGAGGCTGAAGGGAAGTAGACTTGGGAGTAACGTACGGAAATATTTCTCCACAGAAAAGCTGGTGAATACACAAAGCAACCTTGCAGAGAAGATAGTGGAGGCAGAAACAGCACATAAAAAAAGCCCAAGACAAGCACAGAGAATTCTTATTGTGAGGATAAAGTAAAAGACAAAGTATGATCTGCCTTCTGTGATGGTTTATTTATTTATTTAACATTTCTTCTATACCACGCTATTATAATCAGCGCGGTGTACATCGAACAAAAACATACTACAATGCATACAGGCAACATTGAGTTTACAATGAACAGGAAAATAAAACAGGGGATAACCGGGAGAACTATGTACAGGTTAACTTGATACTATATACAATACTCTAAACTCGTTTGGATATTGCATGTGCTTTCGTGTGGATAATACAGGTATGATGGTTAGCAGGTGGGCTAGTGTGTAGGCTAACCATTTTCTGGTTGTATTAAGGTGCTAAGGCTTCTGGGGCATGTGGGGAGCTTGCCAGTTGTGTGATTGCCTGGGATGGCTTCTGGTTTAAATGGTTCTCGTTGGTGGAAAGGACCCAGGAACAGCGAGCAAGCAAGGTCCTCAGCACCCTGAGCCAAAGTAAGGCTAGTTGGGATCTTCCACCTGTAGCAGCCACCTTCCCTTTGGGTTGAACCCTCCGGTGCTGGCGACTGCAGGGATTTAGATGACCAATGCCCAAAGCTCAGGGTGGGAGGTTAGAAGCCCAGAAAAACCAGGAGAATGAAGGACATAAACATGCAGGAGCTCACCATGAAGACTGTGAAAGGAAGCAATGCTGGAACACACCAGGAACTTGGAACAAGGTCAAGAAGGACTCTGTGGAAAAGACTCTGAAAAGCAGCCAGGAACCAAAGTATCAGCTGACACCAGAACGATGCAGATGAGGTTCTAATCAAGAGCTCTTAGTCAAAGCTGGGTTTATATACAGGCACGGGGCAGGAACAAGGAAGTAGCAGGCGAAGAGCAATGTAAGAAGGCCAGTCAGCTAAATGGAACCTACTGACTCCTGCTGGTTGGATATTGGAGGTTCATCTGGATGAGAGCAACCTGCAGGCTGGCAAAGGAACCCCACTACCTTCTTATACTATTCAGGGAAGATGAGGCAGACTAGATGAGCTTTACTGTCATATTCTGTTTTTACTAAGCATAGAAATATAGAACATGCTAGCTGAAAAAGGCCAGCCTGCTTCCGATCTCTGCAATCCCTCCTCCCCCTTAGAGATACTCTGTGCTTGTCCCATGTTTTCTTGCATTCAGATACTGGCTAAATAACTATAACCTCCACTGGGGTCTGAGCCGTGAGGAGTCGTCTTCTTTAATCCCTAGCAGGCATTTGGAGAGAAGGACCGTCCTCTCAGCCAATACGCTGCTGAAGGTGCCGCTGGATTCTGTGTGTTGCTCACAATACGCTTCCAACCTTGGTGATCAGTGGCAACATTTCTGGCCTCATTGATGGTCAATCGTTGGTTCCTTAGGTCTTCCTCGATGTGTTTGAGCCATGTTTTCTTTGATGCTGCTTGTTGAACTCTGCAGTCGACAGATTGCTCTCGCCGAGAGTCACAGGCCAAAACTCACTGGATAATGACAACAACTACATGCTCTGCATATTCAGCACTGTTGACTAAAGGGGTTATTTTAGAAACCTTATTCGCGATTTACATGTGTAAATATGACTACTTAGCTGTGTAAATTATGTCCACATGTAAAATGCATTTTTAGAGAGGGCCCATTTTACACATAGATATCCAGGAGTGTGGGCGCAGCCACACCAGTCTACATGCACATCCCCAATTTCATATAGAGGCTACAGGGGCCAGGTGAAAATTGTTCCCATCCAGATTTACACCTGCTTTCTGACAAGAATAGGCAAAAAGTGCTCCTCTTCCCCTTTCCTTTATAAGAAGGGTTAAGGAGGATATCTCCCTTTATCCCCACTGTTTACGTCAATCTCTTTATTGCAACGAGGGACAGATAGAGGCCTCTAGTTAATTAGTGACATCTGCATGTCTAGATTTGCAAGTGTAAGTGCCAGAGCAGAGACGTGTAAGTTGCCAGGTTTCCGATGGTGATTTTCTCATATGTATCTCTGTGGAATGAGTCTTCCCTTTTTATGTGGCTGCGGCTGCCTAGCGCCGTGCATTCCTCCTTTGATATTAAACATGTCCACGGTGAGGGGCAGAGATGCGTTGATTGTACATTGGACTTACAAGCGTTTGCTCTCTTCTCTAAAACTGGCATAGATTTGCAGACATTTTCACTGCAACCACGTAAACAGCCTTTCTAAACTCCTACCATATTTGTGCATTTGCTACTTCTTTTTCCTTGTTTGCTGATCTAATTCTTTGAAGAGATTTTTTTTCTTTTTTGCGATTCTGTTGCTTCCTTTGCTATGTGTACTGGTGGATTCTCACTCATTCCTTAGCTTGTCTGCACTGTTCCCTCTAAGCTGTGCACGTGTGCGCGCGCACACACCTCGCCAAGCGAGCGCACATACTTTACAACAGAGCGCACAAAAATTACGGTTCTGATTCTGATAGAAAACAACACAGACGTCTTAAAATTTAAAAGTTGTGATTGTAATTACTAGAAATTTTCCACTTCATTTAGTAATCGTCTATTTTCATTTAATTTGATTAAAATCAATGTGGTATACATACTGTATTCTGACGTGTAGTCAAATTTTAAAGTATATAACTTCGAGTGTTGTTATGTGGCGCACAAAAATTTAACCTTCCTTCAAAAGCTGCACAGCTGATATTTTATGCGCACACAGTCTACAGAAAATTAGAGGGAACATTACTTGTCTGGATGTGCTTTTGGGTGTCCTTCTCTTCCACTGCCAATTCCAGAGTCCGCTCCTTCTGCCTGGCTGCGCTGTATGCCTGGAATATACCACCCGAGTCAGTGCATCAGGCTCCATCCCTGCTCCTACTTAAATCCAGGCTAAAAACTGACCTCTTTGAGGCTGCCTTTGGATCCTGACCCTTATCCTCTCGTTGTATTTTAATCATTTCCCCAAGAATTCCCTTCTCCCCAGTCATTGTGTTTGTCTGTCTTAGCTCTGCGGAGCAGGGACTGTCTCTTTCTGTGTACTTGTAAAGCACTGCGTATGCTTTGTAGCCCTATATAAGTGCTAAGTGATAGTGCTACTAAATGGATGTTTGATTTGCCCTTGTAAAACTAGGCAAATATTTTACAAAAGTCTTGGTGCGTGCCCACCTTATACATACAGCGCTGCTGATGGTGCATATGTTTATGTTTATTTAGAATTTGATATGCCGCTCAGGCCAGAGGCATTAGAGCGGTTTACAATGCTATATCATTCGAGGAAATAGGAAAAGAACGCCATTTATATGACAGGACAGAATAGAGGACAGAGACAGTCAAATAGATTAGAGAAGGAAAGGAACATGGAACAGCAAGTTACCATGAAATAGAAGCACGTCAATCCAGTCTATGTCACCAGTGCAACCCTCAGAATATACAGTAGAAATGACGAGTTGCTTTAGAAATGTGGCTGGTTAAAAATGAGCAGTGTCACAGTGAGAACACAAACGTATAAGTAGCGTTACATACACAGGTACGCTGTGATTTTTTAAGCAGCTGCGACATAAATTGCCAATTTGTGAACATGCACACAGAAGAACTGTTAATTAAAGAACCTTCTGTTCTAGAGGCGATGAATTTCCTTTAAAAAATTGCTACCATCAACCACTCTTCCAAGCCCCAGCTCTGAAAAACAAACTTTGTTGGGCTTACATGTGACTTGGAGTAGGTACAAATGGCCATGGGTAGAGGTTCTGCAGTTCTAAGATGATGTATGTACCATACGTACAGCCATTCAGAGCGAGCCTCCTTTCGCTTTCTGCACGCTGCGCCACATACATTTAGTATCATCTTGTCTAAATATGCATATGATGATTTGCACCTACAATTCTGCTTTTTGTATGTGTAAACATCACCTTCGGCTTCTAAAATTTACTCCATAATGAATAGGTAGTTATAAAAATTCCCAGAGCCAAAATACACAGAGCTGGTGATTCACAATCGATAGGCCTGGTTGTATCTGCTTAAGCAGATGAATAAATCAAGAACCTTAAGAGGCCACTTGAGTCCACTTACACTCGGTGCAAAACGAAAAAGCTTGAGCGTCTGAGTGAGTTAGTCCACATGACTTTGTGGGGGCTGTGTTTCCAAACCTATGCATATTTTCTATAACAGTGCTACATGTGCAATGTGCAGGGGCAAATGTCCATGGGCACTTGGTGCTCATAACAATTTTCAAAGTAAATGTGGGTTTTCTTTCCTTCTGAAGCATGAGCCATGGGTAAAACATATTCGTGGGCTTTGCAGCCAAGTGGGCAGTTTGAAAATTGCCCCATGCATAATGAGTTTTGTTTCAATAGTTTTGCATAAGAGTAAATCAGATTTAAGCATTTAAATATATCATATGGCAATTGTAAATTCCAAGAGAGGATCCATTTTTTTTGGTTGCTCATAAAGGGAATAATTATATAACCGGTCACATCAACTGGCAGGGAAGATGGTGCCTATATTGGCCCTATTTTATAAACATACATAGGAGTCTATAGGTCTTTATAGAATTTTCCCACAAAAGCTACAAACATTCATATTTGCTCAGGAGCAGGTGTAAATGTCTGTGCATACAGTTCACATGAACATACGTCTTTTATAAATGGTGACTCCACCCACGTTCTGCCCAGAATTTGCCACTGAAGATGTCTGCTACAAAGTCATGTAGAAGGAGATGTGTTCTTGGCTTCACGCGTATTTGTACGCGCGATAGTTTCACAGGCAAATACCGGCATATATGTACATGCAAACATCTTTATTAAATTTACTCCCAAAGCAATTAATGTAGCAGGACCAGAGTGCTTAGAACCCCTGAGGACTACGGGCCCGATATTCTTACATGGGTAACTTCCTTAATTATCCGTGTAAGGGCCATATCTGGGTTTTTCGAAGGGTACCTACACGGGTAGTGCCCTTCGAATATCCCGGCTAAGTCCCTAATGTGCCCCGATGCCATCCTCATAGCATTGAGGCATGTTAGGGATGTTTGGGGCAGAGCGGGGTTGGAGGAAGGAGCTACATTGGTAGCAGCGATTTTCGCTTATCTTTAAGGCGCAGAGGGCTATGCGGGTAGCATCAAAAATTGCTGCTACCCGTGTAGTCTCTGCAGCTGCTGGGGCGTGCAGGCTAACCTGGATTTTCATGTCTGCCAGCGCAGAAGTGAAAATCCGGGTGAAGGAGGTTGGTAGGCAGGCTATGTGCTGCCATGGTGCTTAGCCTACACAACTCAATATCAGGCCCCACATTTTTAATGTTGTGTGTATCAGTGGGATATTTAAAGCCAAAATCTGAAAATAAGATTGTCAAATGCCTTGTTCTCCTCTGGGCTCCAGCAGCAGAGGGCGATGAAGTACATCGTAACAAAGGGGGTAGCAACAGAAGACCAGTAGCCCTTCCATTCTGCCCATTCTTCTTCTTTATGCTGCTAAAGCTGAAAGGCCTGTGGAGTCAGAGTCAGATTTTCTCTTCCTCATTACTACTGTGCCATCTTGGGTCACTGACCTTAAAATATTCTAGTCTAAATGCAACATCCAGTCCTCCCACAACTCCCGCTTCATCATTGAGCTTTGCAATCATGTGAAGAGCTCCAAAAGTAGTGATGCTGCTAAGGGTCGGTGCAAGGATGTGAGGTGCCGTAGGCGAATCTTATTCCTGCTGCCCCCCTACTCCCACCCCTGCCATCGCCCCTCTCTGGGACCTGCAGTGGTAGCAATGACGTTCCCCAAAGCCTCCGACACAGCGTGCTATAGGTGCTGTGCTTTGACCAGCCGCTTCTGTGTCCTCCGAAGCAGCAGCAGCAGCACACCGCATCGGAGGCTTTGAAGAAGCGCTGCATTGCTATTTGAACGTCATTGCAGCCGTTGCAGGTCCTGGAAAGGATGGCGCTCTAGGCACCTGCCTAGTTTACCTGATGGGTAACGCTGGCTCTGATGTTGCTGCTTGGCCATTTCAGAGGTTAGTTCAGAACAGTTGTGCAGCGCCTACACGTAAATGCCATGGTATTGTATCGGTATGGTATTGTAACAAACCAATTTTATTTACGCGAGTAGATGCCACAGGGTGAATGGTTATTAAGGGAGCATGTTCTGCAGTCATTTGGGCATTTTAAAAATCAATACCTGTATTTCCTATTTTGTAATGTTTTTTTTTAAACTCTACATATGTTTTTAAAATTTGTCCCTATGGACATTAACACCTCGGCACTGAGTCATGCATAAATACCAGCTGTGTGCCCAATTGGACTTGGGATCTTCCGCAGTGACTGAGATGCGATTGCGCTTACCTCCAGTGATGTCTGATACCACCTGTTAAATAAAGAAAAGTTATTTCACTTGACTCCCTAATTCGCTCCTCTTGGATGTGCATTCTTGTGAAATCCAACCTTTACACGTGCAGTTACCAGTCCTTACCAATGATGCCACTGAGATGCAATTGTTTAAGGTAAGGTAGATGTTTACAGTAGACGCCTGTCTCAGTGATTGCAAACGATTAACTTTAATGCACTAATATCAATGGAATAAGTTTATTGTTTACAGGACCCATCAACTAATATTTATAGCAAAAATCACAGTTCTAAACTGCAATCACCATGTCATAAGGAAGATATTTCATAATTGTTGCTCTCCATCCAGGGCCATCTGGTCCTGCCATACGAGGCTGCTTTCGGTTTCCAGACTCCAGTCTCTTCATTTTGGAACAATTTATTGCTTCTGACATGTGTTGTATTCTCTAAGCTTGTGGCCTAACAGCTTTTGAATGCACTGAGGATAACATTAGTCTACATACAGTGGGCCGTGTCCTGGTGTGCAAACGAGGATTGATGCATGACACTGTGGTGATGGTACAGCTGAATAACAGAAGCAGGCAGTGGCTTAAGGCATACTCATGTTCTGAAAACGGGTAGCTACAGATTGGGAAATTAGAAGCCAATATGGGGGAAGAAAAGCCAAGCTTTTACATTTAGAAACCTAAGTAAAGCTTAGTAGTGGGTATGGAAGGACAGACTGGATAGGCTGTAGGTCTTTATCTGTCGTCATGCTGCTAGGTTTCTAAGCTAACTGTGTAGTGCTGAAAATCAGTGCTAAGCACCTATTTTTATCTCCAACTCCATTCAGTCCCTCTATCCACATAGCCCTCATACTGAGTCAGACCAAAGGTCCGTCGAGCCCACTATCCTCTTTGCAACAGTAGCCAAGGCAGGTCACAAGCACTTGACAAGATTCCAAAGAGTAGACGGATTCTATGCTGCTTACCCACAGGGATAGAGTGACTTTCCCCAAGTCTACCACTTTTTAGCTCCTAAACGTAAGGGCTAGATTTACTAAAGTCTGCCACCATCATAGCGCACACTAATGCGGCTAATGTGTGCTGTTAGTAAATAGGTTCCATTACATTAAATGGAACCTCTGGTAAATTGCACGTATCAATGCTTGGTGGCATGACGTAATGCAGAGGCACCCTTTAGTAAATCTAGTCCTAACTGCCTAAATTTAGGTAATACCAGAGCCTAAGTCTCCAAGTAGGAGCATATAAACCTTTTGAAGATGAGCCTATTAGTAATTAGCTCATCATTGGTCTTTACCTCATCTTGTATAGTGCATCATATCTGCCTGGCTTTGTGGAATTATTTTGTAGTTTGCTAGTGGGCGATTGAATGTAAAATAAGATGGTTTTATGTTCTGAGATAGCAGAGTTTCTGGCAGTTCAGCCTCTTCAACTACCAGTATAACAGTGTCCTTTTTTTCAGCTTTTGAATGTGGTTAACGGCTCATATTTCAGTTTTTATCGTTTTCATACAGCCAAGAAAACATCGTCGGTTCATTTAGCATGTGTGAAGAAAACTGAACAATGAAATAGCTTTGTGCTTTTGTTTTGAATGGGAGACTAATGAGCTGGTATAGCAGGATATGCAGTTCTGGGAAATTATTATTCTATAGTAACAGTTATGAAAATGAAACGGGCCTCCCTGCCCCCAGCAGTAGTATCCCCAAGGCCGGTACTGTCCAGGAAGGGTAGCAATACGAAGGACTGAGTTCATTTTGATAAATCAGGATCCTGGAGCCTCCTGTCTTCAATAAAGAATGATGTTTTCATGGGTTTTATTCTTACCCCTTGGCAGACTCCTTTTTATTTTGCAAAATTAGCAGTCGGCCAATCTACTGTGCCCTCCAAAAAGTATAAAATTAATCTAGAGACTTAAAAATGAAGAAAGATCTGCTTCATTTTCTGCTTTAGAGGCAGAAAATTAAAACAAAAAAAAACATTCTAAGAACAAATTGGTTTGTTTGTAACTTACATCACGTAGTCTATTTCCAGGGCTATGAAGGGAGCAATTTAATTTCCTTTTCAGAGCTGAAAGATGAACTTACTTGTTGCTGAACCTTCATAGCTGAAAACCTAATGATACCAAACAGCTAAACCTCCCCCTCTCCCCCCAGCAATGCACTCCCTGCAGGCTTGGGCAAGCCACTTAACCCTCCATTGCCTCTGAAGACAGGCCTGGCAATCTACTCCCGGTCACTCTGCCAAGAAAACCCAGGAGCTGCTGGGTTGCCAAGAGTCAGCATTGACTCAAAGGCACATATTGCATTTTGCAAAGGTTGACAATATCTATAGGGACCAGACCCAACAGTGACTGCTTTGATAACATTAAAATAAAGGTTAACACACAAAAATGCAATACAATAGAATAAAATAATGCTGTCAATATTAAGGCAGTATCCTTTTACTAGATTAACTCAATGCATAAGTTGACTAGCTAACACTTCCTTCATTCCATAGGAGCAGAGTAAACGACAGAAGATAAAGATAAAAACGGCCCATCTAGTCTGCCCACTAAAGATATGTTCTCATGGTGGATATGCATATATAATATCCAAATGTAACCCTACACTTGCCCCTGCTTCCACCCGACCTCTCAACCCTCTTCCCAAGTATGGCTGACCTCCTTAGGCGGTTTTGAAGCCCTGAGACAAAGCGGCCTCAACATGCAACTTATGTCCACTTAGCCTCACTTCCATCTTCCCGTCATTACTACATCCTCTTCCACCAGAAGGATGCTCCAGGCTTCCACCTCTCTTTCTGTGAAAACCTCTTTCCTGATGATGTTCCTGAGGCTTCCCTTTGTCTCGTTCCGCAGCCTCTCTTCAGAGGAGGAATGAAACCCTGGCTCTGACTCAAAGAATTATAAAATGGTCAGGAATAAAAGCCGAAGCTTGTGTTCCGACACAAAAGGGAACCAACTCTGCCATTTGTGACGTATGAAGTGGGAACTGCTGATACAGTAAAATCTCTGCATGGACCTTCGACAAGGTGTGGAACCGTCAGTAGTATGGAACTCCTAAGTTTTACATGGATGTTATGTCTCAGTCATCACTGCTGAGTGTGAGGCTGATATTGGAATGATTCTTTTGAGAACTCAGCAAAGTTTATTTTGAGAACATGAAATATTAGAGAAAAACTTCTATAAACTGTACTCTGAAAGATATAGGTAGAAATGGAGCTCTGTCTGTAATGGACAAACTCTGTTTCTCCACAGACGTCTGCGTTTTCTTGCAAGAAAACTCTGCTTGCCAGGTCCTAACTGCAGGGTGAAGCTTTGTTCTTCCATTCTTGCATTAAGAAAGGTTCGCTTCTTGTGCGTCAAGACCTTTCAGGTATTTGAGAAGGTCATTTTGTAAAGGAGTGTTATAAAACTCCTCCAGGGATTACATTTATTTATTTATTTAACAAGCACTTATATACCGCACTTTCACATGGATCAGGTGCGGTTTACTAAAAACAAATTAAAGGGACAGAGCAATAAATCCTGTTCTTTTGCATGAAACATCAGCGAACTATGTACAATAGGCTTGTGCCTTAATACACAAAACATACATAAATTCATTGAACTAAGAACTAAATACAAAACAACATTGTGTGATGTATTGCAACAATATACAAAATATTTGTACCATTGTGTCTATACTATGGGGCTTGTTTACAAAGCCGCGGTAGCGGTTCGCGATCGTTATCGGAGCCGCGGCCCCATTGATTTCAATGGGGCCGCGGCTCCGATAACGATCGTGAATCGCTACCGCGGCTTTGTAAACAAGCCCCTATGTACATTGCAGTGTAGTTGGCTGACTAACTATAATATATTAGAATAATTGTTACCAGAATAAAGGAGCATGAGATAATTTTTAGTTGCAAATATTTTTATGTCATTCTTGGTTTGAAATCTAGATTGTCTTCTGCTATCCATTTTCATTATGGGAGAGGGAGTTTGTCATTGGGCCATAGTGTGTTATAAAAAGATGGGGTTTTCGTTTCTTTCGGAGTTCCTTAATTTCAATTACAGTTCTGATTTCCTCAGGGAGGGAGTTCCAGAGGATGGGGGCTGCATGGGAAAATGCCTTATTGTTAGTTGTCTTTTTGGCTTTTGTGAAGTCTTTCGGAGTCATTATTTTATTTGTATGACCTCTCCTATGAGCGATTTTAGTTGAATCCATAGTAATGAGCTTGCCTAGTGTCGGTGGTACCATATTATTTAATGCCTTGAAAGTAGTTAAGTAGTTATTACATGCATAAAAGCGTGTGTAATGTTAAGAAGGCAGGCACTTGAATGTGATCTGCAAGCAGGCATGTTCCGGGGCAGGTTGCTCATGGAATCATGATCTATGCGGGTATTTTACACATTAACGTTTCATCTGCAGCTTTGATCAAGCCATGATTTCTGCCAATTTACCCTTAGTATATGATAAGACACGTAGGTGTCTAGGGAGATCTTTTACTAAAGGGCGCTAGTTGTCAGCGTGGGTCTGGTACATGATAAAGGGACATGCTGGACACACGTTGACAGCTAGCGCGCGGGGCCATGACAGTGCTGCTGGATTTTGGTAGTAATTGTCCATGGGGTGTTGCGTTTGTAAGTGGGAGTTTAGGGGTGGAGAGTGGGCAGCGTGAGTACCACGTGGGCAGCGTGAGTACCATGCGGGCAGCGCACCTGTGCTATATCTGCATGGCAGGCTAGTAGCACAGGTACAGTCACTGCCAGCGTTGAGTGCAGCCATGCTCTTGTGCTCTTGTGGTGCTGCAGTAGGGCTGCAATCACTGCATGGCATTTCATGTTCATGGCAATTAATGCTGCGCATTGCCCTAATGCACCATGGATTGCGTGTTATAGGAGTGTTTGGTGCAACACCACTGCACCCTTTAGTGAAAGGTGCCTATAAATTAGACACACCTAAGGGGTCTTCACACATAAGTGACTCATTATAAAATGACCATCTAAGGGGGTAATTTATAACAGGTTAATAGGGCAGGAGGACGCCTGTGTATGTTCATAAAATATTAGCGCATATCCTGCAGTAATTGCGTCTGTATTGAAGGTGTGGGCATTACACCAGCTCAAGTAGAGCTGTAAATGGAAATGTGTTAATTGCGACTCTGCCCATGGTCTGCCCACTCTGTAAGTATCCGTTGGCTTACACTGCACATGCTTTTGGGTCTGACCTAATATAAGAAAACGTTTATGTACACAAAACATTTTCTGCATGAAAAACGTTAATAACATTATTCTCCACATGAGTATCTCATCCCTGTCTCTTCTCTCCTTTTGTTGTTGTTGTTAAGTGCTGTCGAGTCTGTGTCGACTCATGGCGACCCTCTGGATAGTTAACAGTCAGGCGACTCATTGTTGAAAGAATGGCCCCCATAGCTGCTGTTATTGTATCGATCCATCTCATTGCCGTTCTTCCTCTTTTGCGTTGACCTTCTAACTTTAGGATGTACATATTTAACTCCTTCAGTCTTACCTCATATGAGTTTTCATGCAGACCCATCACTGTTTTGATTGTCTTTTTCTGAGCTGCTTCTATCCTCTTCATATGCTTTCTGAGATATGGCCTCTACAATACAACACAGAATTGCAGGTGAGGCATCACCAATGACCTGTACCAAGGTATTACCCCTGCTGGCTGGGTCTCTGCCAATGCATCCTATCTCTTTCCTGGCTCAGGCACTGTTTTATCGCACTGTTTCGCTACCTCAAGGCCATCACCCATGACGATCTCTAGGTCTCTCTCCTGGGCCTTGTGCAATAGCGCTTCACTTCACAATTGCTAAATTATTATTCTTTTTAATTGGCTTGTTAACTTTTTATGTGCATTTAACCGGACTACGATGGCAGCCACTCTATGGACCTTAAGAAAATTATGAAGGACTTTTTAAATGATTTTTTTTCAAATGTATTTCAAAGCAATGAGTAGTTTTGAGGGAGGAAAGATGGACCATCTGCTAATTTTAATATCATACACAGCACAAACCCTTTTTGTTTGAGATAGATGACAGACCTGGAAAAACTAGTTCTTTGATGCTGTTGCAGTAATAAGTAAGACCCTCAAGGTGGCAGTATTGGGTGAGCTATTTCATTCTGATTACAGATGTGAAGGGAACAAGTCACTATCACACTTCCATTGTAAGAGACCCGCTGTGCATAATGCAGCCATAAACTGATACAAGAAATATTCATTGAAAAAGACTAAAAGTTTTACGCATTGCCACTTAGTCATTTTTGAAAACTATTTATTTAAATGTGTTTCTTTAACAGGAGCTTCGCTACAGAAATAAGATTACATTGGTGAATGGGTCCATTCTTTATAACAGCTATTCAATTTTTGCATAAAGTTGCAAAATACTTTTTCCGGTATTGCTGTACCTCACATCATTTTCTGTTCATTTGCATTGACACATTGTCGACATCTAAAGCACTGAGTCAAGGAAAATGAAAAGTAACTAGTTTACTACTGAATTTCTCCATAAAATAGTCCGATGATCTAGGATTAAGAACTTGGATAGTGCAAAATCTTTGAAAGTCTCCTAAATGACTGGGAAGGAGGTCTTCACTTTCTCATGGTAAATTTTCAGAAAGAATAATCGTATTTTATCTCCCTTTTTCCTTCTCCTTGGAATATAGACATGTAATAGAGCATGTACATTTATTTCCATTTGGGACGAGGAAAGCGGAAAATGGTTTCTCAAGCTTTTGCAATGTTCTCAAATGTACAGAGGACTTAGTTTAAATTCCTTTATTGATTGAAAGATACCGTCTCTGGGAAATAGGCTAATTCTTTGTAGACTTGCTCTTGGCCAGTGTTTCCCAAGAGTAGAAGTGCCGGTGAGGGCTTATAGAAACTGACTTCTACTTGACACAAGCAAACGCGCTTACATGGTGCGGCAGCCCTGCCTCCAATTACAGGACAATCGCTCTTAGCGCTTGTAACACGGACAAACAGGCGAACGAGCTCTGCTGTCAGTCTCTTTTCCCTTATGCTAGGAAAGATATAACACCTGAATGCTTAACCCTTTCAGACCTGAATTTTTTCACAGACACCATATATATATATACATGGAATTCAGTGAATAATATGACGTCCATTACAGTGGACATACGGTCTGAAAGAGTTAACCCTTAGAAGAGTTTTATCGCAGGTTAATATCCCATCTAGTGCGCTTACTGTGGGTTTAAGCGAGTAACCAGAAATAAGAGAGCAGAGGAGCAGGGATAAGTAACAAAACTTGTCTGTAAGTTGAATATGCTTCACTTCAGCAGCGGCCCAATGCGGTATCTCTTATGTCTTCCACAGTGCTATTTCTTTACAATTGAATTTGGCCTTTGCAAGCAGGAAGGGCAGCTGCGTGCCTATGGAGCGGGTCTTCTCTCTTCCATTGGAGAATTACAGGTAGGAAGAGTCTCTTCAAAGTCTGAATGCACTATGGGGAAGGGGGGGGGGGGGATGCAAAGCAAGGAGGAAAACAGCTTGCGCACATGGTACCTTTACAAAAACATGTGCTTTTTATCATCTTCTCTGTTGCCACTCACATAGTGGGGCACAAAGTACATGCCTGCTTTATCCTGCAGAATTGTCCAATGGGCGCTTGCATATTGTAGCTAATTTTCTATGAGATGCACCTAAGTCCTACTCCTGCCTCCTAGTGGCAGACAGTGGGATACTCAGCTCAGCCTTACCCTCTATCTGACAGCGTCCTGCCGGTCTGAGCTTAGGAGTGGAGCATCCATCCATCTACCCTGCGCATGGAGGACAGCGAGTGCGGCCAGGAGAGCTGCTGGTAGCTGCCCGTTGCCAGGGGGGGAGTTGGGGAAAGAGAGGATGGGGGTCTGGGCCACAAGTTAGGAGGACAGGAGAGAATAAAAGAAACCGATACTGCACGGGGAGCTTGGAGGGGAAGAAAGGAATAGATGCTGGGTGGGCGGGAGGAAGGGAAAAGGGTTCTAGCTAAGGGGCTTTAACTGGGGGAGAGGAGCAGGCGTGTGTTAAAGTTGGATGGAGTGAGAAATTAGTTGCTTTAGGGGGGAGTGTGTAAGTCACTCGGAGAGGGATTTATGTGTGTGTGCGCTGCTCAGGGGGAGGGTATTGGTCATTCTGGGGGAGAGTCTATATTTGTGTGAGTTGCTCTTGGGGGGGGGGGGAGGTGCGTCAGTTGCTCCTGCTGTTACCTCAAGTGCAGACAGAGGCTCTATTTACTAACCTGCCATAGAATACCACATTGTGCTGTTTTGTGTCAGGGCGGTTTCTCGAAATGGGTTATTTGTGCTACCATGACAGCCACACGCCTCCCTTCTAAGACGGGTATGTGGAGTGCTGTGTGAAAACAACAGTAACCTTTTTCCATTGATGCAGCCAGGAATATTGCAAGTCTCCAGCTGCAGTAATGCAAAGATAGTAGATACCACGTCGAGTCCACTATCTTTATAAGCGCTGAGCCAGTGCTTTGTATTTTAAAAAAACTCTCACTGCTGGCTGACCTTTGAACTGCACCCCACCCCTCGATCCTCCTTGGACATCCCCCAATCCCTCTACCTCCCATCCCTTTTGACACACACACACACACACACTCACTCTTTTCTTACCCCTCTTAAAGATGGTTTACCCTTGGCATTGCACAAGCTCTGGTGCTGGTTTCATTATTAATATCTGATCACTTTTCAACCAATGAAAACCAGTTCAGGCCATGGTAGATGATCTCAGCTGATGCTCCGCAGCTCATCACTTTTCACATCATTAAGGCTATTGATGAAAAGACATGCACCATCGCAGTCTGGGAAAGTGTATACCATGAGCAGTTTCAGTAATCTCTAATGGGTACCTAGGATGACAAGATAAGAGCAGAGGCGACCAACTCTACACATCTACCACTGAGCCAGAAGGCGGCAATTCCAGTAGCCCCAAAGGTAGACCAGCTATTTTGGTACAAAAGTGGCATGAGGTCACACAGAGAGACTATTTATTTATTTAACATCTTTTTACCAGCTTTCTACCAGTCAAGATGGTTTACGAAGAACTTGGTGCAAAAACATAATAACTTCAGCGGTACAGGTGCACATTACAATGAACATACGTTAGGACAGTAAACCAACAACGACGAAATGAAACGAACTACGTACAAGGTGTCAGCGTTGTTTCTTATTCTGTGTTTGGTTGATAGTGTTCTAGGAACAACAGAGTTTTTAGGTTTTTGCGGAAGTTTCTGGTGAGTTGAATGGCTCTTATTTAGGATGGTAGAGAGTTCCAGAGGGTGGGAGCGTATAGAGAGAAGGCTCTGTTGTTGGCTCTTTGGCTGCTTGAGGGTTTGTCTGTGGGTATTTCCTACATATTTACTGTGGTGCTTCTTCTGGGGCTGGCGGAGCTGTTCTTCGCTAATAGTGAAGCGAGGCTGTCTGCGGATTGACTGGTTAATATTTTGAGTGCTAAGTAGGATTTTGTATTTTATCCTGGTTGTGCTGGGGAGCCAATGTAGCTGCTTAAGGAGAGGTATAATGCGAGTTTGTTGGACTTTTGCTAGTATGATTCTTGTTACAGTACAAAGAGTATAATGCTCTTCTACATCATTTCCTTTGCTCCTTAAGCCCAAATAGTTGGACTGGACTCAAATAATGTTTCTTTTAGCTTTCATGAAAGATTATTTTTAAATTACTTATAATGGAATGGTGTGACTAATCCCTCAGATCTTAGGACCGACGTTTGGTTGCTATATTTCACCCAGAGTATTTTTACTTATTTATTTTATTTAATTAACAAGTTTTCTATACCGCCTTATCTTATATTCAAAGCAGTTTACAGCAAAACAAATAGAACGTTATATAGAACAGGGGATTTAAACTGGGATATTAACAAGGTAAACATGGTAGATTGACATCAAAATATCTGTATTTTATTAAGATAGTTATATGGGGGTGTATTGTGAGGCATGGAATTCAGTAAATGGAGGCCAGGAGGGGCTGGGAGGGGCTGAGAGGAAGGGGCTTAGAGTATGGTGAGTGGGGGCATCTGTTTCTTCATAGCAGAGGAGGGTTAATGGTCTATGGGTGTATCAGGGGTCTGTTCCATAGTATTCTGAAAAGAGGAACGTTTTTATGGTCTTCCTGAAGTCCCAGAGGTCACCACTAGCTCTTATGTTCTCAGGGAGTGAATTCCAGAGTGACGGCATATAAATTGAGAAGGCCCTGAGATATGTTTGTTTTGCTCTTGTTTTGGCCTTGCGGATAAGCAAAAGGGTTTGTTAGGCTTCCGTTTAGCTCTCGTTTCAGGGTCACTACTAGTGAGAGACTGAAGTATGGGTGGTGATAATTGGTGAGAGGCTGAAGGATGAGTGGTGAGAAATGATGAATAATTTTTAAGATGGTGAGTAACGCTTTGTATATGGTCCGAGTAGTTATGGGTAGCCAGTGTAGTTGTTTCAGAGTTGGAGTTATGTGGTTGTTTCTTGTTGTACTAATTATTATTCGTGCAGCTGTATTTTGTACTAATTGTAGAGGATTGATGGTGTGCTTCGGTAGGCCTTGGTAAATGACGTTACAATAGTCCAGAATGGGCATTATCATAGCTTGGCATACGGTGTGGAAATTATTGGTGTTCAGTAGAGTTTTGAGTTTTTGTATTATTTTTAATTTGTTATAGGCTGCTTTTGTTGTTTTATTTATATGTATTTAGAAGTTCAAGTCCTGATCTAGGTATATCCCTAGGTACCTAACTTCTTTTTTCACTGCTATGTTATTGTGAAATATTTGTAGTGAGTTTGGCGGGATGAAAGAGGTGTTCCTAGTCATGAAGAGCACCTCTGATTTCCTGTAGTTTATTAAGAGGTTTTGTTTATGGAACCAGTTCGACATCTCCTCGATGCGTGATGTCATCCTTGAGCAGTCAGGTTGATCTATGTTGATGGGGGTAGATATCATAATGTCATCCGCATATATTCTGTAATTAATCTTGTATTCTGTTAGTATTTTGCATAGGGGTTGCAAGTATATATTGAAAAGTAAAGCAGAGAGTGCCAAGCCTTGTGGGGCTCCTTGGGGTGGATTAATAAACCTTGAGTGATGTATTCCAGATTTTACCTGGATTGTCCTCTGTGTAAGGTATGAGGTAAACCATTGAAGGATAATTCCCTAGAGACCAATTTCCTGTAGACCTTTTGGGCCCGATTCCTCCCGCACATAGATTCCCTCTGTGCGTCCAGTCTGAAACGAACGCACAGAGGAGATCATGATTCTGATCCTGCGGGGCACATTTAGCCCTGTAGGATCAGAATTGCAATCAAGTACATGCAGGCCGGGACTGCGATTCAGTCCAGCCTGCACGTTCATGAAAAGCCCAGCTTACTCAGTCAGGGCTTTTAAATGGAGCCGCAGTGCCATGGTGTCTGGTTGCCATGGTACCGCAGCTCCATTTTAAAGCCACAATGCTAGCCACTGGCAAAAACTGCCTATTCCCCATAGCCTGACCTCCAATCTGGCCACCTAAGGCCAGGGTAAGACTGCGGGGAATGTTCCATGGTCCCCCCCTGCTCCATCATCGCCCCGGGCAAACAATTTAAATATGTACAGGGAAGTTATTCCACCTCTGAGGTGGAATAACTTCCCTGCACATATTGCCAGCCCTGGACATACAGGGGCCGACATTAGAATTGGGCCTGCATGTCCAGGGCTGGCGACCACCCAGACTCCGCCCCCGAGAAACCCCTTCCCCATCCCCATCTACCTTCCTCGCCCAACTGGTTGGGAAGTTAGTCGGGGCCGGGTGAAGGCACGAATAGCGGGGATGGATGTCCCATCAGGCCGTCCATCCCCGCTATTCATAGCACAGAAGAACCCCCTTTATGAGGGTGAGATGATTGATTGAGTCGAAGGCTGCTGTGATATCAATGGATATCGTAAGGCAGCCCTGCTTAGCATTGTCCAGCCCTTTCACTATGTCGTGTAGGACAGATGTGAATAATGTTTCTACACTGTGTTTAGGCTTGAAGCCATGCTGGTGGGGGGTCAAGAGGAGCGTAGCTATCAAGGTGGTCTTGTAATTAGATCTGGACCACCTTTTCAATCATCTTAGTTATAAATGGGAGGCTTGAGATGGGTCGATATGAACTGCGGTCTTTGCTATCCAGATTGGGGCTTTTTAATATTGGTCTAAGCAGAGCTTGCTTGAGGGTGGTTGGGATGAAGCCTCTGTGAGTGAGAGTGTAACTATGTTAAGTAAAATGGGAGTCAATTGGTTCCTTGTTGTGTTAATACAGGACACCGGGCATGGATCAAGGGGGGATGTCGTACTGTTGACATTGCTTATAATTTTTACCAGTTCTTCTATAGAGAGAGTGTGGAAGGATTTCCATATGTGGGTATGGGTTTGCATAGACTGTGTGTCATGTATCTGTGCTTGGTTTTGGTTTAGGCTAGATTTAAATTTTCATTACAAGAAGTCTGACATAACTTAGTGATCAATTATGTCTGTGTTGTTTTCTTCTGGTCTTCCTTTAATTAAGGATTGAGCTATTTCGAACAGCTCTCGAGATTTATTCAAGGAGCCCATGATTAGGTTCATATGGTAGTCCTTCTTGCAATTGTTTATTCTGCTCTGGTATTCTTTCATCAGTGATGTGTGGGTATTTCTGTCCTTTGGGGTTTTTGTTTGTCTCTATCTCCTTTCCGTTTTCCTTAAGGTTCTCTTTAATTCGTTGATCTCCTTAGAATACCAAGGTGTAGCTTTCTCTCTATTATTGTGTGGTTCCGTGTATGGTGCAATGGCTGCATTGTGCATTGTTCCAGTTGTCGATTATTTCTTCTAAGTTTGTTGTGTTTCTGTCAATTAATGGCATGACTTGTTGAATAAAGGTCTTTTCGTTAAAGTGTTTAAATCTTCTATGTAGAAGTACTGTGTGGAAGTGCTGTACGTTCCTAGCTTTGATGTACAGTTTCTCCTGTGGTTTGAAATCTCTTGTTGTTGTTGATGAAATGCTAGCCGCATGTATCGTAACTACTCTGCCCTGAATGCTTTAATTGCATGTTGGGAGGTTGCAGGAGCATTGAGTCACCGGGTTCGTATTTTTTCCCTTCGGGTCCATTGCTTCTCTCTTTCTTTTTGCAGTCCGCGTGCTCTGAATGCAGTCGACCGGCATAGACTCACTTTAATTTTATGTATTTGCCCAGTTATGCACCATGCACAGTTATTCTGAGAAAGAAGCCCCTCTGTTTGGGGGTGATGTTTCCCATTTCATTGCTGATTTGGGGAGCTGGGGGAATTTGTACATGATGAGAGCGCCATGTCATTTTTATGAGTGACGGGGTGGAAGATACTCATGATACTAGTGTATAGATGAATGGATGAGTGAAAGTATCTCTGCAGTTTCAGGAGATCCTTATTTCCATTTTGCAGCATGCTTTGTCTGACAAGGCCAGCATAAAATGCTTTGATCCTAAAACAACTTGCTTACAAGAATGCCTGATTACCACTTTTCAAGAGGCTTACTTTGTGTCGGAAAGTTTTGAAGAAGCCAAAGAAAAAATGCGGTGAGTGTCGTCATCCCATCATCTCGTGAGATGCCCTTGTTTCATTGTGTCACTGCCACAGCTGATATCTGTTCTAGGGTGGGTAAAGAGGTACTAATTTTTTCAGACTTTTGTTTCCAGGGACTTTGCAAAATCCATCAATCGTCCTTTCTCCGTGCACTTCAACCCTTACACGCAAAGCATTGAAATACTGAAAGACACCCGAAGTATTGAAAATGTTGTCCAGGATCTCCGGAGTGATCTTAACACAGTATGTGATGCGCTAAGCAAAATGAACAGATATTTAGGGATATGATGTATGAAACAGAACCTTTGCTGATGAGCCGTCTTCAATGGAATACCGCTAGCACATGACGCGCTTGAATTCTGTGAAACACCCTGTATTATTTCAACCTGTACAGCTCAGTCTGCACTGTGCCTCATGTTTGTTCTATCTGCTATAGTGTTATGCCATTTACTCACGGTGACGCAGGACTTGCAAGCTAACCAAAGTAATTCTACCTTATAAGCTAGAAAAGAAGCTTGATGGTCAATTTAAAAAACAGGGGGGGGGGGGGGAAGGCATGAGAATCTTAGACATGCTGTATGTTCTAATTCAGATAATTTTATTGATTAGAAGAATACCAGATTAAAAGGGTGCACCCAGATTAAAATAAAATGTGTATCGCCTTTCCTTTAATATCACAAAAGGTCTCCTTTGATTGTTAGTCTTGTGCAAAGCTGATGTACGCGTGAGGGAACCACCCTACGCCTATGTAAATTGTTTATTAGCGTTTAGTATAGGGTTCACCAAACCTGTCTTGGAGACCCTACAAACAGTCTGGTTTTCAGAATATCCACAACAAATATACATAAGAGAGATTTGAATACACCGCCCCTTATAAATTACTGACTAGTGTGAAAGTGCACACGTTGTTTGCATAGTGCAGACTTTCACTGTGGGTGTGCACATGGATAGAGTGTGGGTGTAGCATGGGCGCTGAATACAGAATACTGTAATTTATGTATGTATTTGGGAAATGTAGCTGCTTTAGAGCTCATGCGTAAGCTTGTACTTGACTTTATAAAACAGGCATCAACTAGGCACATGAAAATGCGCATTAACTAGTTGCAGCTTTATAAAATTACCCTCCACATGGCAGGTAATGAATGTAAGACCCATCCAATTTGACCTCTTTTCCTTCCTACTGCTGTGCTACACCTTACTTGATGTGAAAACTTGGCCTTTACTTTCTACTCTCCCCCCCCCCCCCACCATCTACTTCAATCTTATGCTTTTACCCAGTGCCTTCACACACCCTTTGGTTTGTACAGTGATTCACTCTTACCTCAGTTGATGAGGTTTCCATTTCTGAGACTTGCTTCCTACTCAATACATCATTGTGTAATGGAAGAGTCCAAGCAGTTTCGACCATATGCACTGATCTACCTCAAGGCATTTCAAATGCTATCTTCATAGAATGCACAGGTGGAGAGCCTCTTTCAACTGAAATAAAGCTCTGCAACGAGGGGGTGTAGGATGAAAGTGAAAGGAGATAGACCCAGGAGTAATTTACAGAAATAATGGAAAGAGTGGTAGATGCACGGAATAGTCTTCCAGTGGAGGTAGTAGAGACAAAGAATGTCTCTGAATTCAAGAAAGCATGGGACCCACACAGAAGATCTCTAAAGGAAAAAAAGTGACTCTAAAGCTTTGTGGTTCGTATGGAAGGGCAGACTGGATGTTCTTTATCTGCTGTCATGTTTCTATGTTTCTGGTTCAATTGCTGTTGCCATATTTCTCTTTTGTACCTCATAAGTAAATTCTGTCACTTTCACTATCAATGACTCGGTCTCAAGTCCTCAGCAGCTCGCTCTAGGAGGTAATGGGCCTTCCAGTTGTGCTGCAATATGCATGTTAACTGTGGAGTAAGTAGGCATTAAAGAGTCAAGGCCATGCTTGGATATTTGTGTCTTCAGCCATACAGGCTGCATCCAAGTAAACCTTCCTACAGGATAATTTTCTAAATATACTACCAGCTGTACTTAATAATGGCAAGTATTTGTCTTTCAAGCCTTTGAGGATAAATATTAATGATAAAAGATGAATGTATGTAGCAGCCGTTTACCTTCTCAACAATTTGTTCCACATTAGCTCTCACCTTTCACATTTATATTGAAATACAGATGTTCTTCATGCAAAGCGCTGCTATTTTTGCAACATTCTCAATTTAGGGATGGAGAGAGGCAGATGACATCCCTCTTCATGAACATAGAAAGAGAGAGGGGGTTGGTAACCACTCATTCTGGCTTCAGTGGTGGGTAAATTTAATGGAACCAGTACTAAAGGGTAGGAGAGTAAAGTGCAGAGAATTCAGAAGATCACAGTGCAGGATCTAAAGCAGCGTGCTTGTACCAGAAGGGGTTCATGTTACACAGACCCAAAAAGATAAGCTGAACAGTTTTGGGACAGACCGTATGGTAATAACTGGGCTAGGAACTGGTCAAGCAGGGGCTTAGGAGTAGACTGCTGGAGAGAGATGTTTTCAGTGATGTGTCTCCAGGATCAGTCGTGGATCTGATTTTGTTCAATACCGAAGAAGGGCTAGAAGGAAAGGTTTGCCCCTTTGAAGATGATATGAAGACTTACAACACCTCGGGGTAGGACTTAGGAATGGTCAAGAGTTTGGCAGCTAAGTTTTAATGGGAAAAACAGAAAGATAAAGCTGAAGTTGATGATGCATTCTAGGGATTTGCTTTCATTTAGCGGACATTTGGTTCATTAGTTTGCCTTAAAAATTGTAGTGTGCACTAAGAGGCGTGTTTACTAAGCCCTGCGCTGGTATCATGCATGTGGGCTGTCTTACCAGCACAGAGTGCTTAGCTAACTGACGGGGGGCATGTCCATCCTCCCCCCCTGCAGATATCCACGCTCTAATGTGGTTAATGGGCTGTAGGTATAACTAACATCACTAGCTGAGTTGGTATTAGTTGCACCCACATGACTTGCATGAAGCATGATTAGCGCGGGTGACTACACCTGCTCAATGGCTCCATTTTACCCAGTTCCTGCCCCGACATCTGCGACCAAAACCGCACACTAACCCTATGCTACTCTTGTAGCGCAGTTAAGTTAGCATACCCCTAGATCTCTTTAAAGTGCATCATCCTATGTTGCACATTAAAGTTCATTAAGCACATTAGGTTCATTAGCACAAAAGTTATTATTAAACCAGATGTGCAAAATAAATGGAAGCATCTGAAAATCAAGGAAAAAGTCAAATAAGTTAAAAAAAGAGCCAAAAATATTTACCCTGTCAACTTTCCTAGTATATTTTATTTATTTATTTATTTAGCCATACTTATATACTGCTTTTCACTGGGTCAAAGCGGTTTACAATAAACAAGGGGGGGGGGTACAATGAACAGGGCTTATTTGCATGTACAGGAGAGAGAGGAAGATACCACCACCAGGGAGAGAATAGTATTTACATTTTTGACATAGTGTGGGGGTATAGCATAGTATATAGTATAGTACAGTGATGGCTAACCTTTTTGAGCCCGAGTGCCCAAACTGCCGCACAAAACCAAAGAATTTCCTCAAAGTGCCAGCACGTCAATTAAAGCCCCATTTGCATAAGGTGCTTCATTTGCATAAATATTTGCATAATGTTACCATACACTAACTTTTAGTAAACATGCCTCTTAATGAGTATATGGATAAAGAAAGACTAAAAGGTTTCTACATTACTATAATCCAGTACCAACCGCCAGGCACATTAGGAACTACTACAAACGCTGCCCATTTAGAACCCATAGCAAACCCGCCGTATCCTAACAGCACTACCAGGACTCACAAAGCACCATACTCTACCTATCAAAAGGCAACACTGCAAATATTAAACCAATACATCTCAGAGAACAACAATACATGACCTACTGGGGAAAGAACAAGTGGCAATGTCAAATAGGAATTATATAAACAGAATACCTCAGCTCAGTTACACATGCAGAACAGACCATCACCAAACAAGGAATCACAATTTAGAAACAGGAAGACAATAATTAAACTGGGAACCCCAAAAGCCAAACTTGGAATATACAACAACACTGTAGAAATAAAACTATATATTAATTTCCTCTTGTACTAAACAAAGCGCAAAAATTAATGATGCACATTTCCCAGAGCTGACATATTCCAGTTAATAAATTCAAAATAAAGAGATATTTTTCTACCTTTTGTGCATTTTTTTTTCAGTTGCAATTGTTCCAGCCACTTTCTTCTGGTTTCTTCGTGTCTTCTGCTAACTCTCCATCTGCTGTCCATTTGTCCTTTCTTCTGTCTTCTTGGTTTTTTTTTCCATTCTCTCTCTACATCTGCTTTAACATACTAATCTTTCTCCTTTGGCTCTTTCCTCATTCCTATTTCATCTACTCAAAATTTACCCCTCCATCCTCAATCCCCACTTACTCTCCCAATACCCGGCCAATTGTAGATTTTTTATCCCTCCCACACAAAATATTTTTCCCCTCTCCATTTTACTCTCCCAGCCCCATCCCATTCTAATCCTCCCCCAACACCAGCTCCCTTCTAGTTCCAGCCTCACCCAGCATCCATTCCCTTCTAGTCCCTGCATCAGCCCATTTCCAGTCCTAGCAGCCCCCCAACCCAATACCAGTCCTATCCCCCCCTCATCAACCCACTTCCAGTCCTAACCCCCCATCACCCCATTTTCAGTTTAAGCCCCCCCCTATAACCCATTACCAGTCCTAACCCGCACTTCCAGTCAGCCCCCCATAGCCCATTGCCAGTCCTAACCCCCCCATCAGCCCACAGTCCATTACCAGTCCTAACCCCATCAGCCCACCTCAAGTCCTAACCCCTCCCCATCAGCCCATTTCTTGTCCCAGCCCCCCCATAGCCCATTATCAGTCCTAAACCCCCCCATAGCCCATTACCAGTCCTAACCCCATCAGACCACCTCCAGTGTTAACCCCCCATCAGCCCATTTCCAGTCCTAACCCCACCCAACAGCCCACCTCAAGTCCTAACCCCTCCCCATCAGCCCATTAGCAGTCCTAACCCCCCCCCCTAGCCCATTAGCAGTCCTAACCCCCCCTCTCTAGCCCATTAGCAGTCCTAACCCCCCCCCCATAGCCCATTACCAGTCCTAACCCCCATCACCCCATTTCCAGACAGCCCCCATCAGCCCACAGCCCATTAGCAGTCCTAACCCCCCCTAGCCCATTAGCAGTCCTAACCCCCCCCTCCTAGCCCATTAGCAGTCCTAACCCCCCCAGCCCATTAGCAGTCCTAACCCCCCCCCAGCCCATTAGCAGTCCTAACCCCCCCCCCAGCACATTATCAGTCCTAACCCCCCCCCCTAGCCCATTATCACTCCTAACCCCCCCCCAGCCCATTAGCAGTCCTAACCCCCCCCTAGCCCATTAGCAGTCCTAACCCCCCCAGCCCATTAGCAGTCCTAACCCCCCCCTAGCCCAGTAGCAGTCCTAACCCCCCCTCTCTAGCCCATTAGCAGTCCTAACCCCCCATCACCCCATTTCCAGACAGCCCCCCTCAGCCCACAGCCCATTAGCAGTCCTAACCCCCCCTAGCCCATTAGCAGTCCTAACCCCCCCTCCTAGCCCATTAGCAGTCCTAACCCCCCCAGCCCATTAGCAGTCCAAACCCCCCCAGCCCATTAGCAGTCCTCACCCCCCCCCTGCCCATTTGGAGACCTAACCTCCCATCCCCCCATTTCCATACAGCCCCCCTCAGCCCCCATCACATTAGCAGTCCTAACCCCCCCCCCCCTCCTAGCCCATTAGCAGTCCTAACCCCCCCCCTCCTAGCCCATTAGCAGTCCAAACCCCCCCAGCCCATTAGCAGTCCTAACCCCCCCCTAGCCCATTAGCAGTCCTAACCCCCCCCTCCTAGCCCATTAGCAGTCCTAACCCCCCTCCTAGCCCATTAGCAGTCCAAAACACCCCCCAGCCCATTAGCAGTCCTAACCCCCCCTAGCCCATTAGCAGTCCTAACCCCCCCCCTCCTAGCCCATTAGCAGTCCTAACCCCCCCCCCTCCTAGCCCATTAGCAGTCCTAACCCCCCCAGCCCATTAGCAGTCCAAACCCCCCCCCCCAGCCCATTCGCATTCATAACACCCCCCCCCCCCCGGCAAATTTAAAAAAAGAAAAAGAGGGCTCTGGCTGCTGCCGCGGACGCGGCAGCATGCAGTGTCCCGCGGGGCCCCCTCCGCCCGCTAAGCCCCTCTGCAAGGGCTTTCAGATTCGCGAGGGAGACAGCGTCTCCCTCGCGTCTCTTGTTAAGCCCGCAGGGGCTAATGGGAAATTTCCCATCAGTCCCTCGCGTCTAAAGGGGCTGATGGGAAATTTCCCATTAACCCCTACGGGCTTAACAGCGACGCGAGGGAGACGCTGTCTCCCTCGCGAATCTGAAAGCCCTTGCAGAGGGGCTTAGCGGGCGGAGGGGGCCCCGCGGGACACTGCATGCTGCCGCGTCCGCGGCAGCAGCCAGAGCCCGCTTTTTCTTTTTTTGCGGACCTTCACGCGTGCCAGCTGCAAGGCCTTCGCGTGCCACAGCTGGCACGCGTGCCATAGGTTCGCCATCGCTGGTATAGTATATTCATGAATGACCTGGAAATGGGAATAATGAGTGAGGTGATCAAATTTGCAGATGACACAAAGAGGATTGTGAAAAATTGCAAGAGAACCTTGAGAAAAATGGAAGACTGGACGTCCAAATGGCAGATGAAAGTGCAAAGTTATGCACCTAGGAAAGAACAACCCAAACTATGGTTACGCGATGCAAGGTAGCACCTTAGAAATCACCACACAGGAAAAAGATTTAGGCATCATAGTGGATTATACCTTGAAACCCCCTGCCTGGTGCGCAGCGGCAGCCAAGAAAGCAAATAGAATGCTAGGAATCATAAGGAAAGGAATGGAGAATAAAACAAAGGATGACATCATAATGCCTCTGCATTGTTCCATGGTGCGACCACACCTTGAATATTGTGTGCAATTCTGGTCGCCGTATCTTATAAAGGATATAGCAGAATTAGAAAAGGTACAAAGAAGACTGAAACAAATGGTAAAAGGGGATAGAAGGATACCCCCATGAAGAGAGGCTTAAAAGGTTAGGTCTCTTCAATTTGAAAAAAAGATGGCTGAGGGGGGGGATATGGTAGAGGTCTATAAATTAATGAATGTTGTGGAACGGGTAAATGTAGATTGATTGTTTACACCATCAATAAAATAGAAAGACACGAGGTTGCACAATGAAGCTACAATGTAACCCATTTAAGACTAATAAGAGAAAATATTTTTTTACTCAACGTGTAATGAAACTCTGGAATTCTTTACCGGAGGATGTAGTAAAAGCTGTTAGTGTAACTGGGTTTAAAAAAGGTTTGGACAAGTTCCTGGACGAAAAGTCTATAAACCATTATTAAAGAGAACCTGGGAAATACACTGCTTGCCCTGGGATAAGCATTGTGGAACTTGTGTGCCTCTTTGGGAACCTGCCAGGTACTTGTGACCTGGATTGGCCACTGTTGAAAACAGGATACTGGGCTTGATGGACCTTGGTCTGACTCAGTAAAGCATTTCTTATGTTCTGCAGTTGTGAAGTCTGGCAACTGCAGGGTTTGAATTGGGAATGGGCCAAGTCAAGAGGAGAGATTTCCTGATTGGTGGACTAACATGAAAACGCAGGAAAAAAAACATAGTCCTGGGAAAAATGGACTTAATGATAGTCTCCAAAACCACATCCCTGAGGAACCACACTGAATGGACAAGCAATGAGAAGGAAGTGTTTCCACAAATTGAAGACTCCCCAGCTCTTATGCTATAGAACTTTGGTTTTGTATTTGACTCTGAACTTGATCCTACTTGCCTACAACCTTAGTTATCCCACGCCTGGAATGGGCTGTCCAGCTGTGGATTTCATTGAAGCATGGTTTGGGACTAGAAGCTGACCTGTTGCATGGTATAAGCTGAAATAAATGCCTAGACTATACCTGACCTATTTATCTATTCTTCAGGATGCCTCCATCCCACCCCATGCGGAACTGACCATGGTACTGCAGCAGAGAGGGTAAATGGGTAACTTAGATGGATCTTCTGATCTTCATTCACCAGCTTATTCTATGTATCTATTTCTGGAACACATTTTTGGGACTGCTGATTGCTGCTGGTTATGAACTGGAGTTGGCATATACCTGTGGATTTTCTTTAGGAGGGGGTTCCACTTATAAGAACATGGTTTTTGGAGTCCCTCATTTTTTCTTTATTCTAAAAATAATTTCCTTTTAAAATAAAACTGTGCTAGCATGGTCAGGTGTGATTTTGCTGAGTGCTGCTGTTTTAGGGGTGCCTGTGTGGCCTGGAATGGGTTCCGCTAAGGAACATACCATTACAGCGTTAAAGGGGTGTCACTGTCTACAATATTAAGTGGGGTCACTCCTTTCCAACATGGAGGGTGCCATTCCCTGTGGCCCCTAAATAAAAATATTATTAAAGGACTCCATTAATATATGTATATTAAATGTCATACACTATAAGCAGTTTCCAGCACATCTGCACATATGAATTGTGGGTTTGGTGGATGGAAAGGACATAAAGGGGAACGGAAGTAATGTATTGGATGTGCCTGACCTAAAATGTTTCATTTCTGATGATTCATTACAATCAATGACAGGAGTCTGTAGATCTAGGTGAGGAACTACGGGGAATGATTTCAGGCTCACACATAAAACACATGATATCACTCTTCCCTAGAAGACAGCTTTGTAAACGGTTCACTTCACTCACTAATGTTACCTGTGGATGCATCTTTTCAGTGAGAGGTATCCTGTCATTTGCAGTCGCTTTAAATCTCAGCAGAATTGGAGCAATGGTGGAGTCCCTGAGAGTTTTGACAAGTTAAGCTTCTGTAGTAAGACTCTCACTGAATGCTCTAAAGCCCTTTGGTAGCCTGGTTCTTCCTGAAGCCAAGGGGCAGCCAGACAGAAACAGCATCAAAAACAATATACCAACACCTACTCTATTTACAAGAACAAAATGTCCTCCCAGATAATCTAAAATCAGCAACAGATATAAAAGAATTCCGGAAGCTACTTAAAACCACCCTATTCATTGAACAATTCAATGAAGACCACCAACCCACCCTAACCACCCCACAAAATGAGCTACACAAGACATGAATCCACAACATAAAAACATCCTACTACTCTCAATAAAATGTATATAGCCCAATGCAGATAGCTCAACCTGTATATACTGCACCCCAAATCAAGAATTACCTGTCCACATGCTCATGAACACTAAATTCACAGCCGCTGCATGCCAACACCCCCGCACTACCCTACTTGATTGGTTTGCAGTGAAATCTGCTTTGATTCAAAGATAAAGCTGAATATAAATACTTTTAATTAAATGAACAAATAAATAAATAAATAGATAAATACAATTTATTTAGCTGGATTTCTGTACCACCTTTCACCGTATCAAAACAACTGCCCCTGGAACCAGCATGGAAAACAGACGTTTTCAAAATACATGAACGGCACGGCAAAAGAAATCATTTATTGCTTCCTGAAAATGGATTTTGCCCAATTTTTGTACTTATTTTTTCATGCTCATTTTAACTGTTTCATTTTTAGGCACACATTATAGGCAACATTTTAGAAGGAAGTCCCAGTGCAATCTGAGACACGGGGGCAAAATGCGCAGAAAACCATTGGAGAGATCTATGTTTTGGTCTGATTATAGAAACATACATCCTTGACATGGATGCTTGCACCAGGGTTCACATAAATGTCCTTGCTACAAAACATGGGGCGGAGACGTCTATCACATGCTAGTTTGCATACAGGGATATCCATCAGCATGGCAAAACAAAATTAAGATCCACCATTTCCCATCAGTGCTCTTTGTCAACATGGAAAATATAGGGGATATGAATGTACCTCCTTCTCCACACCCTACAGATTTTTGGTTGGCAAACTGAGCACTTTTCCAATACCTATTTGTGCTTGGAGCAGGTATAACCTTTGATGCTGCTCAGGACGTATAGGGCGTTTCTGAAATTGGGCAAGGGCATCCATGTTCTTGAGAATGCCCCAGACATGCCTTCACCACACCCTTTTCACTGCTTGGACATCTTTACATCAGGGACATCTCCGGGGCTGAGTTCTAAAATGCCTCCGGAGAAGTCTCTGTGGTTTGGGTGTGCCTATTTGCAGATGTCCAAAAACAAATAGTTCTTTTGAAAAAAAAACCCAATATGTGCAGTAGAACTTATTTAACATGCCAATTGATTTTATATGTGTGAATGTTATAGGTATATGCAAGCATTTTGTGTGCATGTAAATTTTTTAAGTGTCTAAACATTTGAATGTGAGCTCATGAGTACACATCCCTAGCAAGTAAGGAGCGAAGAGATTACTGAAAGAAGAGAGACAAGGGGAGTACAGGCTCAAAAGACCAAGGCTCCATCCAGGTCTGGGTCAGAGCACCATGGAAGAGGACTAGTAGAGAAGAATGAAAGGTAGCAGGAGAGCAACTACTGCAAGAGAAACCTTTCTACCACATTCAAGCACAGCGGGCAGGAGAAGGAAAAAATGGCAGGTTGTAGAATCGCCGTGGACTCTGAACTGGTGGTGAACAATGAGGAAAATGCACTTTGGACAGTGTCATAAATTCTGTCCAAGCAGTTCCTACATAGCAGGGGTCCCAAGAAAGAAAGGGGGCCCACTTACAGCGGAAGTAAGGATGAGGCCGGTTAGTCTAACCCAGGGGTGAGCAATTCCGGTCCTGGAGGGCCGCAGACCAGTTAGGTTTTCATGATGTCCCTAATGAATATTCATGGCCCTATTTCCATACAGTGGAAGGCAGTGGATGCAAATAGATCTCATGAATATTCATAAGGGACATCATGAAAACCTGACTGGTCTGCGGCCCTCCAGGACCGGAATTGCCCACCCCTGGTCTAACCTCTGTGGTGAGTAAATTAATGGAAGCATTGCTAAAAGGGAGGATAGTGAGGTTTCTGAAGCCCAATGGATTGCAGTACCTGAGGCTGAATGGGTTTACCAGAAGGAGGTCTGATTCTTTTAACATCTTTATTAGTGAAAGTGCAGAAGGGCTGTCGGGTAAAGGTTTTCCTCTTTGCAGATGATACCAAAATCTGCAATAGACACTCAGGAAGGAGAAGATAACATGAGGAGGGATCTAACTAAGCTTGAAGAATGGCCAAGAATCTTGTCAGCTGAGATTGAATGCTAAAAAATGCAGGGTTGTGCATTTGGCTTGCAAAAATCCAAGGGAGAGGTACAGTGTAGGGGGTGAAGTACTTCTATCCATGAAAGAAGAGCAGGATCTGGGCGTGGTTGTTTCTGATGATCTTAAAGTGGCTAAATGGGTAGAAAAGATGACGGTGAAAGCCAGAAGGATGCTTGGGTGCATATGGAGAGGAATGGCCAGCAGAAAAAAGAAGGTGATAGTGCCTCTGTATAAGTCTTTGGTGCGACCTCATTTGAAGTATTGTGCACAATTCTGGAGACCGCACCTTCAAAAGGATGTGAACAGGATTGGGTCAATACAGAGGGTGGCTACTAAAATGGTTAGTGGTCTTCGTTATAAAGCATAGGAGGACAGACTTAAAGATCTTAATATGTATACGTTAGAGGAAAGGCGGGATGATAGAGACATTTAAATACCTCTGTGGCATAAATGTACAGGAGGAGGGTCTCTTTTGTTTGAAAGCAAGCTCTGCTACGAGGGGACATAGGATGAGGGTGAAAGGGGATAGACTCAGGTGTAATATGCGGAAATATTTCTTTACGGAAAGAGTGGTAGATGAAAGTGTCCTCTGCTCCTCCCCTCACCGGTAACAGCACCTGGGCTCTTGGGTAACGGATTTCCACACTCAGAGCAATGAGAAGGAAGTGATAACCATTAATAACACAATTCACACACAATTGTATTATATAAAAACCCAAAGCTTTGGGAGAGAGAGTAAAGTTGCACCTTGTCTCTCTGACCGCAGCTACTTCGGTCACTGTTTTTATTGGTCAAAATTCCATCTCACAGCATAATTTCCACCTCAAACATCACGTATAATGTGCATCTCTATGTCATAGGTCAGATCTTATTAGTATAGGTCATCAGGAGGAGACATACATGTATTCCCAACATAACTTCTTAATTCTAACACAAGCAGTTTTCACATGTATGTTTCAAGACTGAAGAGAAACTTCCTCCCTGCACTTTCTGCATTATAAACAAACCTAGTTTCTCCGTTATGTGAAAGTTCAGCATAGTTTTTCAGTAGAGTCTCTCAAGGTCGTTAGCTAAGTAATAGGCGCTGGAATGTCTAAGCTACTGAATCTGTGCTGTTAACTCTTTCTGAGGGTTTTCAGTAATATAGTATTATTAAGTACCCCCACAGTGTACCCAGCCCTGTACAGACAAGCTTCCTTTCAGTAGATGCATGGAATAGTCTTCTAGTGGGGGTAGTAGAGACAAGGACAGTATCTGAATTCAAAAAAGCATGGGACAAACACAGAAGATCTCTAAGGGGAAACAAGGAACTGTGGTAGTTTATTTAGCTTATTTATATTCTGCTTTTCACTGGGTCAAAGTGGTCAATTGGGGGATACATTTAACACGAGGGGATATGACACACATACGTTAATACTTACAGGGAACATGGGCAATGGAGGGTTAAGTGGCTTGCCCAAGACCACAAGGAGTGCCTATAGGACTAGAAATCCCAGTCCCTCTGGCCTGAGATTGCTGTCCCCAGGTGGGACTTGAACCCCCAGCCCTCTGGCCTAAAGTACCTTGTCCTAACCACTCCTCCCTCCTAGTTGATATGGAAGGGCAGACTAGATAGGTCTTGTGGTCTTTTTCTGCTGTCATGATTTTATGTTTCTGAAGTAGACTCCCCTCTCTCTGGAGGCCTATAATTTGAATGTCTGTCACTGGGGAAGTTCAGTGTGTCATAGCTGAGTACAAGACACTGAAAGACAAAGAGACAAAGGAGAAATTTGCATCATCAGTTAAATTTGCTCAGGGGCCATTAGTAGGGAGTGTCTGTGTTGGTCGTGTTGTTTGACTAGTTGACGGTTACAATCAAAACTACTTTTAGTAAAGGGGGGAGGGGTCAGGGTATGAGGTGAAAGTCTGCAGAAAATACACTGTTTGCCCAGGCAGCAACCCTAGCTGGATGGATAATAGATAGAAACGTCTATTGTGTGTTAGGGGTAGGGGCTATTTGCCAACTGCTCATCCTGTTTCAAAGTTCATAGGTATGTACTTTGGAAAATGGTTTGCACCAGCTTTTAGTGAGGGAAAATTCCAGCAGAAAAAAATGCGCATCAATTTCAAACCTCAACATATGTGCATTATTTTTGGAAACTTACCCAAGCATGCACTTAGGAACGCCTCCCCTTCCTCTTGAATTTGGTGAATAGCATCTGCTCTGGGAAATCCCATGAACAATTGTTAGCCAGATTGAAGGAAGGCAATTCACAGGTCTGCGACTAAAAAGCTGTTTGATTATTTTCATCTAATTTCCATGTATTTTGGTGTGCTGAAAACAAATAATGATTTGCCACAACATGCAAAATTGTCTTCAAATTTATCAATTTTTTTCAAATTACTATTAATTAATTCAAATTACTATTAATTAATTCACATAAGTGCATTTAAGATATAAAATGCCAAAAAAACCTTAAAGGGGTTGTCCGAGTTATGTAAAAAAAAAAATATAGCACTGTAAATCTGATGGTTAGCAATATATACATAAGCTAAGCAAGTTTTAAGTCCGTGCTTCTAACGGTAGAAGGGGTTAATCTTTCCTGAAGAATCCAGTGGGAGGGAGACACAGGGCAGATAGCAGCAGCTCCGGTCAGTGTAGGGGGCGTGGCCAGCACTGTGACGTCTTGTGTACAGACACAGAGCTGCTCTCTCCTGCATGCCACACTCATGCATGAATCATCAGGTTCTTGGTTCTAGGCTGTTCACACTTTTTCATTGCAATTCGTGTTAGCTGGTCATTCTTCAACCGTTATGTTATGGCTCCGCGAAAGTGTATTAATTCACCAGACAGTTTCTGTTTCATCTGTGGTGAATATACAGTGTTGAAGCAACACAGAATATTATGGACTTTGTGAAAAAAGTATACTTTGCATACTTTGGACTAAAAATTGGAGATCAAGATAAAGTCCGGGCGCCTCATAAAGTGTGCAAACGGTGTGTTGAGGACCTCCGAAACTGGTTCAAGGGTAAGAACAAATCTTTCCGTTATGGGATTCCTATGGTATGGTGAGAGCAAAAGAACCATGGTGACAACTGTTACTTTTGTTCATGCGATGTGAAAGGGTTTAATTCCAAATGGAAGCATTCCATTTCATACCCCAATCTTCACTCAGCAATTCGTCCCATCCCCCATGGCACAGATATACCAGTACCCAAGCCCCCTGCTACCTTGGAAGAGATACCTAGCTCCGATGAAGGTGAAGTCATACCTGAACCAGATGACGAATCAAGTTCTGACTGAAGATGATACAAGACCAAAATTGTTTTCTCAGGAGGAGATGAATGATTTGGTAAGAGACTTGAATCTTCCCAAAGATGCCGCTGAGTTACTCGGATCAAGGCTGAAAAGCAGGAATTTATTGTTGCCAGGAGTGTCATCTTCATGGTTCAGACATCGTGAAAAGGAGTTCGTTCCTTACTTCGCCCAGGAAGACAAGTTGGTTTATTGCATCGATGTCGAAGGTCTGATGGGTCAATTTAAAATCCAATATGATTCAGAGCAATGGCGTCTTTTTATAGATTCTTCAAAAAGAAGTCTCAAAGCAGTTTTACTCCACAACGGTTTTTACGCTTCCATACCTGTAGGTCATTCCGTATACTTGAAGGAAACCTACGAGAACTTGGAATTGGTTCTTCGTAAACTTAAATATGAAGACCATGGTTGGCAAGTGTGTGGGGACTTGAAGGTCTTGTGCATGCTGCTCGGGCAACAAGCTGGGTATACCAAATATCCTTGTTTTCTGTGTCTATGGGACAGTCGAGACCGACAAAATCACTGGACCAAGAAGAGTTGGCAGCCGAGGGTGCTAATAGTCGGTGAAAAAAATGTCCTCCGAGAAACTTTGGTACCTTCCCATAAAGTTCTTCTACCACCTCTCCACATAAAATTGGGATTGATAAAGCAATTCGTAAAATCACTTTGAAGAGATGGAGAATGTTTCAAATACTTGGTCACTAAGTTTCCAGGCCTGTCGGAGGCAAAATTGAAGGAAGGTGTGTTCGTCGGACCAGACATTAGAAGGCTTATAGTTGATGAAGAGTTTGTCAATACCATGATGGAATCTCAAAAGGAAGGGTGGATTGCATTTAAAGAAGTTGTACAGAAATTTTTAGGCAATAACAAAGATCCTCACTACAAAAAGATCGTCGGACGAATGCTGAAAGCATTTCAAGCTTTCGGTTGCCTGATGAGTTTGAAAGTGCATTTCCTCCAGTCCCACCTTGACTACTTTCCTGAAAATTTGGGAGCTGTGAGTGAGGAACAAGGTGAACGATTCCACCAAGACATTAAAGAGATGGAAAGGAGACACCAGGGAAAATGGAGCATTACAATGATGGCAGACTACTGTTGGATGCTTCAGAGAGACATTCCAGATGCTACTCACAAGTGTAAATGCACCAAGAGGAGCCTCACAAGGAAGAAGAATCGAGTTTAGTGTGTGTAGGTGAGCTCATTTCAGTTCAAAAAAGGATTTTCATGAAAATATTGTAATAAAACTTTAATTTTATGTCTATTTCCATTTATTTTGAGGTATTGCCTTATTTAACATAGTTACCTAAATTGTCAGTAAACATGATGTCCTATGACAAAATGGAGGTCATTTTCGGATTCAGCGCACCAAAAAACATAAAGATTATGTGGAATAACCAAAACAGCTCGCGAAAAAATTTTTTGCAGACCTGTGATCAGTCAGTCAGTCTACATAGCTAAATTCCCATATACCCACGTAAGGACCTCTTAGTTGCTGAGGAATTTAGAATTTTCTGTGGTCTGTACTTTCAATGTAGGTGACTATTTTATTTTTAAATAAATTGGGCCCAATTTTCAACTGAGCGGTGCTATGCCCTTGTTGGCGCACAGCCCGCCTCCTTCCACGTAACCTGGACTTTCAATGCCGGGGTCATATGTTGCCCCGGCATTGAAAATCCAGGTCTCACCGCACAAGGACACCACAGAGAGAGCTCTCTCCCTGGCTGCCCCAACAATATGGAACTCCCTCCCAGACGAACTGAGATCGACAACGGACTTCAAAGACTTTCGCAAACAACTGAAGACAACGCTGTTCATAGAACACTACGGACATGTCTCTTAATTGTACTAACAGGAACCACCAACCTACCCCACCCAACCCTGATAAGAAATTGTACAACGGCACAAGATATATCTTAAACTCAAATTGTATAGAACAATGTATTATAGCTCATGCTGTACAATAGCGCACAATGTACATAGCTCAACCTAATCTAACACACTAACCTCTTACACGCAAATCATGACATCTCTTTCACTGCATGAAATACCCTCCCACCACTTTTGATTGTATTGCTGTGACACCGCCTTGATTGTAGGATAAGGCGGTATAGAAATACTGTTAAATAAATAAATAAAAATAAATAAACAACCTGGAAGCGCAGAAGCTAGCTGGGTAGTGCCGATTTTTGATGCTATGCACTTAGCCCCTGCACCTGAAAGAGAGGCGAGGAAAAACCTCGCCTATCTTTAAGGCACAGAGGGCTAAGCGGATAGCATCGAAAATCGCTGCTACCCGGTTAGCACTTTTCTCCGACCCTAACATGCCCTAATGTTAACAGCATAGCATCGGGGCGTGTTAGGGACTTATCCGGGATTTTTGAAGGACACTACCCATGTAGGTGCCTTTTGAAAATCCCGCATCAGACATTTACGTGGGTAACTAGGGCAGTTACCCGTGTAATTGCCTTCAACAATTGGGCCCTTTGTGTCCAACATTCCTGAAAAGCTCCATGGGACTCGTCCACCTACACTGCCACCAGTAGGGGGAGCTGTTCTCATACTGCATTATTAGTCATGACACTGCAGCAGGTCCCCCTGTGGGCAGCAATGTGGGCCGAGGACTCCTGTAGAGCCTCACAGGAACATTGATTGTATTTCCAACCAAAAATGTTTGGTGCCAAGTCTTTATTCCTGGGGGAGGTTTGTGACGAGGCTGGGCAACAAGGGCGGGTGTGTGAGCAAAGGAAATGCTGCAGGGTTAGCCCATACCTTGATTATGTTGGCATAGTTTTGGTGAAATTGCTGAACTCCTCTGAGAGACAGGGTCAAGTCTCTGGAAACACAAACGCTCCTGCTCTGCAGTGGAGGACAAGCGTGTGCTGCGTGAATATGGAAAATTAGAATCTTCCGTATCAGAAGAGTCGCTCTCTTCGTCTCTGCAGCTAATGGACTGAACAAAGAGTGAACAATTTATTTCATACAATGATTTTCTAACACTTCAGCTTGACAAGGTTTCTATTTCTGAGCCCCTGTTTCACATTCAACTTGTCATTGTGTAGTGCTACGAGTACAATTATCTGTCTATCTAGTGCCTATTAGATCCAGAGATGCTCAGGCACATGAGGATAAATAGGCCTGCAACGCGTTTTGGGTTAAAGGGAGAAAAGCTCTCTATAGCCCAGCATGTGTGTAATTCTCTAAAGCAGAAGCACAACAGATTTTACCCTGTGCATACATTAATTAAAATCTCCAAGGATTTAAATAGTATTTCTGTTGGCATGGAACGAGGAGCTGGAAGACTTAGGAGAGGCAGAGGATTATGAAATCAGAATCCAGTTTCCATTTATGCTTCTTTGTCTGCAAAAAGTGCCTCTCGTTAAGGGTGGTTTACCAAAAGGGCACTGATATGAAATAAAATTAAGCAGACAATATATACAGGGGGAAGTCTGGAGTATACATTGGCACTTAGCTCGAGAACATGGCAGGCCATTTTCTTTTTTTTTTTAGCCCAGCTGCAGTCTGTGTTTTAGTTTTCTTTTATACCTACCTGGGGATTTTCCCTTTCTTTTAATAGGCCCCGCAGCTCTTCTTAATCTTGTCCTTGGATCAATGGTTCTCTTACTCTGGGTACAAAAGTACTGATATGAGGATCTTCCAGGCAAGAGTGTGCAGCACTGTTACTGATCCACCAGGCACATCCCTGCGGGTAGGAACAATGTATGTCCTTTGTTTGTGAAATCTAGCTAGTGAAAGCACCGCGGCAAGGTAACTGCTCTGCTACATACTAAACCCTGACGCAGCATCAGATCACCTACGAATGATTTAGCACCGGGTGGCCCACGAACATGCGATGCACGATCGGAGATATGCGGCCCCCTTCTGTCTGCTTGGAAAGCCCCTTATACATTGTTCCTGCTATTTCTGCAGGCAGGTGGCCAAGAGAGGCAGACCAGCTCCAGAGTTGGGTCAAGGTGTTGGGCCCTAGGCATATCTTAAGCTTTACCCCCCCCCCCCCCATCTGTCAAAATCTATTGTTTGGTTGTGAATGTCGTGCTCTTGGCTGCTTTCCAGAAGGTGTCACCCTAGGCATCTGCCTCATTTGCCTACTGGTTACACCGGCCCTGAAGAGAGGGCACAACTACAATGTTAAAATACCCCTAGGAACATTTTTTTTAAACACAGCTAAAGTGTATGTGCTAGGGAAGTCTGTGTGCTCTTTTAGCGGGACGAGACAAGGAGGGGGTTATTTTGAACCAAGTTATTTACCTACAAATGGTCTCCCCTCCCCTGCAACTTTTGAATGACCGTACGACAGCTTAGATGGATGGCACCAGACACAGAGGGCCACTGCGTCATAAGAGATGCATGTAAAATAAACTTTTCATTTTACAAATATTTTCACACATACTGTCCATTGACATGAGATTTTTCTAATTGTGGCTGTCCTGCATATGAAGTGAAGACAGCTATTTGTAATTATCTAATGACATGCCACTAGTCAAGTTAAAATGTAAGTGTTATGCAGCTTAGGGTGCAAGATCAGACTTGCCCTTTCCTCTCTGGCTTGCTTGATTCTACTACCTTTGGTCCTAGATAAGGCGCTTAATGATTTCCACTTGCTAGGATCAATCATGGGGTTGTGTTCTGACTAAAATATAGAAATACCTTTCCTGTCGCTACATTTCCCAGTCATTATGTATCTCCTGTGGGTGAAATGTTAGAAGTTGTTTTCAGCCTGCAAAGTGTGCCCAAACACTGGAAACTGGCTCTAAAGATCGACTGTAGGTTTACACGCACGAAAGGTTGGTGCCCCATAAGGCTGCATCTATTTTTCTGTGATCTGTGCTTAGATATTGCCAGGGGAACAGTTTATTAGAGCTGTACATGGCACAGAGGATACACACACATTAATTTTTTTATTTTATTGATTTATTTAGCATGATTTCTATACCGCCATTGACAGTGATCAAAGCGGTTTATATATAACAATTAGCGAGGAATTACATGGAACATTTTTTGAACTATATACAGGTAACAGCTTGACCTTTATGACAAGTAACAAATTAAACCTATATACAGTTAAGAGGGCTGGAAGGTGTTTCACATTGTTTGTTTGATGTTAACCTGCTGCGGAGTTAAGGGTCTGTTTCTGTAGAGCAAGTTTGGATCTTTTCTTTGTTTCTGAGGTTAAATATGCGGACCAAAATGTTCTGTGAACAGGTGGGCTTTCAGTTCTTTTCTGGTTGCCCGTAATGAGTCTGGTAGTGCGTTCCATGCTGATGGGGCGTAAAGTTCAAGAGAATGCTGGGGTGGCTTTGTTCTTGCGTGTGGGATGGTTAAAGTGTTCTTGGTGGCTTGTCGTCTTTCACGGTTGTGTGAGGGGGTAAAGAGCATAGATCGTAAGTGTAAATGTAAACCGCTCTGATCTAAAATAGAGCGGTATAGAAGAACTGTTAAATAAATAAAAATAAAATAAATAAGTGTGATACAGGGTTGTTGATGGCTTTGTGGACTAGCACGAGCGTTTTGTTCTTAATACGGCTAAGTAGAGGTAGTTAGTGCAGCAGTTTCAACATGGGTGTGATATGGTCATATATGGAGGTTCCCATGAGGATACGTGCTACGGGGTGTAGGGCTGTCTAGAGATGGAGAGAGGATGGAGAGAGGAAGACCCTGGTAAATGGTGTTGCAGTAATCCATGTGGGGAAGGGTTAAGTCTTGGCATGCAGAGCGCAGGTCAGTTGGTTTGAGGAGTGGGAGGAGGCGCTGAAGGGTTCTGATCTTGTAGTAGATAGTTTTTGTGATTTCTATTTGAGGTTTTAGGGAGAGGTGTTGGTCAAGTGTGATACTTAGATATTTGGTTTTGAGTTGTACCTTTATTTTAAAGTTGTTCAATGTGATGATAGTTTAGTTTATCGTTCATTAAAGTACTTGATATTCTGACCTTCGTAGGACATTACAGTGGTTTATAATTCAAACAAGAATTAGATTCAAAGAGATAGGAGAGAACCAGATATATAGGGAGGTGACGGGGGCTGGACAGAGGTAGAGAGGGAGCCAATAAAAACCCAATGGAGCAGGTATAAATTTGTACCAGAGAGTTCTCGCACTGCTTGTGGTCATTGTACTTAATAAAGGAACAAAGACACTGTCTTTATAAAATATCCTTAATACTTATGCCAGCTTAATATTTTCACACATAATTATATTATATAATGGGGCTGGTTAAGGGTGCTGACCTCAATATTCACTGCAACATGGGTGGTGTTGACGCAATCCAGATAAGTACCAACCTGTGGCAGGCCAAAGGTGGGGCAGTGGGTGCAGCTTGCCCCAGATGCCAGCCCAGAGGGGGTGCATCCCTGCCAGGCCCACACATTGGAGCCAGGGTTACAAACCTACCTTGACGCCATGGGCAACTTGCTGCACTATCTCCATTACAAGTCCGTCAGCTGTTCCATCCCAAATGAAGTCTTCTGAATCGTGAGACTTCGGGCAAGGGAGGGAACAGCTGCCGGGCATGAAGCAGAAGCAACATGGCAAGCCACCCACAGCATTAAGTTTGCCACACTTAGGGGTGCACCACGCTGTAAGAGATAGTGCCAGCCTCGGGTGCCCACGGGGCATAGAACGCCACTGGTATGACTTCATCTAGTCAGCAGGATTTTCAGGCAGCTTAGGCCACATGAATAGCAATCCGTAGACGTGCCAGCCAAATACTGCCCTGGCTGGACCAGTGCAGCACGTATCTGGATTGCTCAGCTCGGCCTGGATATTCAGCGGCAACTCCTATCGAGATACCGCCGCTGAATTTCCCACCAGGGACATTTGAATATCGGCCTTTTTGATTATCGGGCTCATTATTTTCTAATGGCACTTCATGATAATTAACGGAACATTATGGGTATTATTTTAGAAGCGCTAGTCGTGCTTTGGACATCTGAAAATTGTCATAGAGACGTCCAGAGCAGAGAGGCATCTCCAGAGTCATTTTAGAAGCCGGGCCTGTGGACATTGAGGTCTGGACGGGGGCATGGTGGAGGTGTGGCTGGGTCGTTCCCAGAAACCTGGACATCACTACCTGATCTCAGAAACTTCCTGGATATCAGAGTCACGTCTAAGTTTAGACCTCCTCCAGGCCGGAATAAGCATCAAGAAAGTGCTTGTTCTGGCTGAAAAACATCCAGAGGGTATAGAGAAGAAAGCGCTCCAGCATCCCTAGTACTCAGCACATTCACAATGATACCAGCAGTCTGCTTAAACCCTGCCTTCTTCCTCTTTCTGGTCATGTGGCGTGGTGGTTGTTTTTTTTTATAGTAGTTTTGAACAATCTGTATTGTCTTCTGTTGTATAATTTTAATACATTTTGGGGGAAGAAAACCCCGCTGGCTTCTCTGGTCCAAGCCCACTAATCTAACCATTAGGCTGTTCCTAGATGTCAAGGTTCTGAATACTATTCTGGGGACGTCTATGTAGATGCTCCCTCCCCCCCCCCCCCCTTGCGATGTCCATGTTTGTGAAATTGTGTCTGCATCTGGATGAATCTGCTGTTTTTTCAGACGTTCTGGTTGAGATATCCTAGATTGCACTTGGACGACCTTTCTAAAACGCCCCTCTATATCTTCATCATAGAAGGAACAGTTGTGTTGCTTTCACGCAGTCCCTTTGCAATTAATAATCATTGGCCCATAAAACAGTCCTTTCAATAACTCTCGTTACTTGCCTTTACAAACATATTTTTGTTTATGTAATCACCGTCACTGTACTGCAATCACTTTCATGTCATTTAAATTGACTTGCCATGTTCCATAACTGTGCACTTAGAAAACTTGCTTTAATTCTTCACTTACCTGGGGAAAGTTCATTAAACTGCTGAAAACAACACTAGATATTCTCCCTGGAACCTGTGACTCCACGCGGTTTGAATTTGGAAACTGAATGGATGTCGTTGATATAGAGAAATTTGCAGTATTGTGTCGTTCATTCATAGACGTCGTTTTGATGGCTTACAAGTGGTCATGTGACCTGGTCTTTAAAACGAGGAAGTTGGAAGCAGTGGATTTGAAGAGGTGCCGGTGTCATGTTTATCACTTCTTTCATAGTGGATGCTACATGCTGGCTGGTGGATCACACATCAGGCAGATTAGCCCTTAGGCAGAAGCCTCAAAACACGTCATGCTTGTGGTTGCCTGATGAATTAAGAAAAGTGTAGAATGACAGTGAGTCTTAATAAGATAACTACAAAGTTATTGAACATGGCAAGTCAGTTTAAATGATGTGAAAGTGATTGAACTGAAGTGAAGGTGGCTACATAAGCAAAAATAAGTTTGTGTGTGTTGAGTAAATGTGGAGGACTAGCCTAATGTTTAGCATAGCAGGATGACAATGAAGGAAGCTGGATTCAAATCCCACCTCTCTCCTTGTGACCTTGTGCAAGTCGCTTAGCCCTCCGTTGCCTCAAGGACAAGCTTAGATTGTAAACCTTCTGGGGACTGGGAAATAACTTCTGTACTTGAATGTAACTCACCTTGAGCTACTCCTGAAAAAGGCATAAGGAATATTCCTTTTATTGAAAAGAACTGTTTTATGGACCAATGTTTATAAACTGAGGGGCCACTGTGTGAAAACAACACAATTGTTCCTTCTACGATGACGATAGGATAGTTTATGAAATGTTGATATAAAATATTATAAAGTGTAAAAATATTGATCTAGCATAATTGATCAGGACGTTTAGTCTATTGAACTCATCTCGGTATTATGGGATCGTTATTGGTTGATATTGGGTGTAGCCATTATAAAATAAGCATAGAATAAGCTAGTGGGCTGAAGATAGCAGCTGCTATTTGGAAAACGTTTGTCTCTAGCCCAGCTCAGCTCATGGACTGCCTTATTCCTCTGACCGGCACTGCTGCTAACCAGACAAATGCCTTTGAAGCAGCCCCGTTGTTTTTATGTCGTTTTTTTGTGCATTTTATTATTTTTTGTCTGGTTTTATTTTATAGAACGTGATTACGGATTTCTGTGCATCCTGCTTGGCATTTCTGGTTATGACGAATGCAAATAAATTAATAAAATGAATGGATATGTAAAGAACCATTGAACTGATTGAATGGGAAACTCCCAGAGTTGAGGCGTACTCCCGGAAGGATTAACATACACACAGAAAGTCAATTTAGTAGACCAACACTCTATAAATTGTCAACACTCCAGTCTTCTAGCCAGATACCGCCGCGGTCTCATTTGAGATATTGGCACAAATAAGCCCTTCTGTAACAGAGCTACTTCACCGCTCTTCAATCTGCAGGAAGAACTTTGATAAATATATTTCCCGTGTCCTTCATTGCTTGACACTGTGACCCATGATACTTGTTGCCTCTCACTTTCCTTTTATCTTGCTGTCTCCATGTACTCCTGAAAAGAAGCTGATGTTTATATCGATCCAGACCTGTCAGCTGCTTCTTTCCTACGTCAATTCCTCTGGTGCTGCTGTAGCTCAGTCAGAATTTCTTGATTTGTCTCTAGCTGGGTTCTTTCCATGTTTTTTTCTGTCGTTGATCTGATTAGCCCATGTTTCGGGAGAATCGGTGGCATCCCTGCCAAATTTCTTAAGCTTCCATTCTCCGCTTTCCTGCTAAACTTTACTGCCTATTCTTTTAAGTTTTAAAAGTGCTCAATTAGAATTTACAGGACTGTCTCATTTCTAAATTAACTTTGGTGTCATTAATCTCCTTGGAGACCATTTCTAATTCACGATCTCTATCCTTCTGCCCATCCTCGGCTAATAAGTTGAAGGCACCGAGGTACATCCTAATTGTGCTCATTTATCAAGAGCTTCCATTGCTTTCAACTTTTCCACAAAGAATTGAGAGAGAAAACTTCTAAAAATAAGGGACCGAGGCCTTTGCACTTAGTGCAAAAGACTGAAAGCTTTAATTCAGAACGTTTTCAAAGTAAAGTATTTGTGCTAGTTTTACTATCTCCTCTTATTTTACTGCTTTTTGAGTCTCTGTTTTTAGGAAAAATATTAATGGTGAAACCATAACTAGAATTCCATAGGTTAAGTGGTAGCTGGAATGTTGATCCCCAGCCTTTCATTCAAGATCAATAGAGGTCATGCAAAATAATTGATCACACGTGAAACAATAAATTCAGTGTTAATAACCTTTAGAGCCATGACCGCACGGGAATTGTGTCAGCATCAGAGACTCTTTCACCTCTAGGTCACTGCTTCAAACCCAGAAAATTGTATGTGAGTAAAGAATGTGCACTAGATGGGGGTCATTCCGAATTGTGTTTAGCGGGAATATACGTCCAGGTTGGCAGTATATGCCCGCTAAACACCAGGGTGCCGATTCCAGACAAGGAGCTCCCCGCATATACTGCAGAGATGTGGGGGGAGCTCTCGATGGGGGGGGGGGTAGGAGGGGTGGGCCATAGGAGGAGTGAGGGCAAGGAGTGAGGGGTGAGGAGTAGGTGGGACCCTGACCCCAGACATTCAGGGCCAATTCCAGTGTCAGTCCTGTACGTCCAGGATTGGCGATCTAGATGGGGGACTTTGGTGACCAAGTCGGCCAGGACATGGGACGCAGGTGAGCAGGGCAGGGAGGTTCCCTGAAGCTCCATCCCAGCCTCGGAAGGCCCGTTCGAGGGTCAGGCGGTAGGGAACAGGACATTTGTTGCAGTGCGGGTGATCGGGGCTTCATGCAGGAGCTCAGGCTGGGCACCCAGGCAGGATCCAGGATGTCCAGCGGGCTGAAATCGTGGCATGTCCTGCCTGTCCAGGCTGGTTGCACCCAATTCTGATCCCAAGGGATGTATAGCCCCCGCAGGATCAGAATCGGGTGCAGATCAGCCCCATCCAGATTTTGGATGTCCAGACGGGCTAGACGTGCCCCGATCGGAACTGGTCTCCACATGCACAATGCATGTATGGTTAATGTGTGCATGTTTAAACATTGCTACATCAAATTTTGCACTCATTAATTTTTGAAATGAATTGAAAAATAGCTTAGAATTGGCCAAAACATCTAAAGATGATCTGAAAAGAACAAAAATATGTTTTTCATGCACATCATTAAAACCGAGCTTTGACTGTTGGGAGCTTATAAAGGAGAAGACCCACAGGAAACGAGCTGGTGGCCTGCGTCTCATTCTGACGGCCATAACAGAAACATTCCAATTATGGCCCCTACCCGATTGTTGTGAATTCTGCTGCACACCCACAGCTAGAGGTCAAGCAGCAAAATTCGTATTAATATCCAATAAGAACATAGTATAACATATGCAAGGTAATAAAATGACATACACAAAAGCATGCACAAATTTAGTTGCAGAATAAGGATCCCAGAGTTGTAACTGCTTTCCTGTATTGGTTGTCAGCATAAGTAAATCTAGTCATGCGGTGTTTACATCTAGTGGGTGGTTACTTGCTGTCTTTCAATAGTCCAGCAAATATTATTCCCCAGCCAAACAAATAAACATGTGATGCACTTGGAAAACATCTCTGCCATTGGCCCTTGTTGGACTACATGGGTGTATGCAAGTGTGTGCGCACACGCACACGCACACACACACACACACACACACACACACACACTCTCTCAACACATCAATGACTATCTGACTGGCATGAAGCATTTCATTTTGTTGTTGCTGAAATGGTAGCTCATTGGCAAGAACAGACATATTTAGATGATCACTCACCCATGAAAGCAAGGAGAAAGAGAGAGAAAAACACAATTATAATGTTAGCTCATAAACTTATATAAGTTCCTCAAAAACTAGGACAGCACAACACCTGGAGCAGACCCAAGCCTGCTTTCCCTCGAAGTCTGATTCTGCATCAGATCCTCTCTTGCAGCTGGGTGAACCCTTTTTATTTGGCTAGTGTTTGATTGTCAGCACCAGCTCCCTGCTCCCTGCTGTTCTTGCTATGAGATTTTGAGTGGTATTGACTCTTGTGTACGTTGCAATATAGCAACACCAAACATGACGGCAGCTAAAAGCCATCCAGCCCCTGCAATTTTACAATCCTTTCCTCTAGCTTCAGCGAACCTTGGTGATTGTCCCATGTCATCCCGGTCTCTGCCATCTCACAGGAAGGCTGCTCCTTGTGTCTACCACTCTTTCTGTAAAGAAATATTTCCTTGGATTACTCCTGAGTCTATCCCCTTTTGCCCTTATTGCCATAACTGGCATAAATTTGTTGTTTTGGTCGCATCCTTATTGCTGCTACGTCCAACCAGATGCAAAGAATACTTTTAATAACTGAGAAGATGACCACTTGGCTGCAGCTGTACGACATGACGGCTCTCTGTCTTAGACCAAGTGTCAGCTCTTAGCTAAGATAAAATCCCTTTATATACTGAAATTTTGCATTAAGGGACTATAGGCGACAACTAACAGATCCAGAGATCACATTAGGATCTAAGAACAACAAAGAAGCCGATCATGTCTTCAGCTATTTTCTTTTTCACTTAGCTCATTGTTTCAATTCTTTATTTCAAGATCAAAGTATTGCGGTTGCTCAGCTGTGTTAGTCCACCTGAATATATGGAAATAAGGGTGATAAATGAGTCGTGGGTGCCACCTTTTTGTTGGACTAACTCAGGACATTTCTTAAATTTAGCTCACATCATTTTATTGACAACTCGAGGTGAGGTACAGTCAGGTATAGTGGGTATTTCTCTGTAGAGTGCTAACAATCTAGTTTCATATCTGATGCAAGAGGGGGGAAAGTGACTTGCTTAAGGATACAAGAGGCGTCAACGGGATTCAAGCCCTGGGTTGCCCATTTCTCAGCTCACCATTCTAACTAGTAGGCTACCACTCCTGGGCCAGGCTGGCATCATTTTGTAATTGTCATACTGTGGGGGGGGGGGGGGGGCAGGAGCAACCAAAAAATCCAAAGGGCTGAAAAGGATAAAGGGAAGGTCAAGAAGTCTTTTTTTTTTTTTTTGCAGTAATGAGGTGGTATAATTTTTTAAATGAAATAAAGAAAAAAAACTAAATTTCATTCATTTTTCTTTTGTTTTAAAATGAATTGAAATGGAAACTTTCTTTAACAGTTCCCTTTCTTACCCTTGAGGACTGTGCTACTTTCATCAAGGGATGATCTCTCACTGACCTTGTGAAGGCAACCTAGCTCTCAAAAGCTGGTCACACATGCGCTGAGTTCTCCAATAAACCATAGCACCTGCAATTCATTTTGAGAGGTAAAGAAGCGTTCTTTTTTTTATCTATACAAATGAGAAGATAGAAAAACTTTCATTTCCTGACTCTTCCACTATCTAAACTACCACTGGGTCATCAATGACTTACTGTTCGTCACATCACAACCAGAAATCTGCAATGTCCCGATCTCTAACAGGGGCAACATTTAATGCAGGTGACTTCTTTATAAGATGTGTGAACTTTCATCCTTCAACCCTCAAGTGACATCTGAGGAGGGGGGATCACTGTGGTCTTGAAGGATCATGTACTGTAATCGGTGTCTTGTTATATCAATAAAGATTGTCACAGCCTACAAAGATTCTCATGTTATTAACTGTAATGCACAACAAACAATTTGCAGAATATGTCACTAAATAAAAAAGATGCATGCATTAACAACATAGTGACTGTTGATTTTTCCTTTTATGTTTAAATCATTTTTATCGATACAAGCACCAACCAAACAACACAACGGCAATCCCTGGTCTGTGAGCCAAACAAGCAAATTTACAAACATTTTCGTCCTATATACCTCAGCCCCCTCCTACTCCTCACCCCCACCCTCTCTCAGAAGAGCAACAAAACAAAGAGCTTATACGGATACAACCCAGCAAGCAATACTGCACGGCACATAGGATGAAGTCGGATGTCCAAACACTCTCCAATAGTCAGTAACGGCATCCGCCCCGATGACAAGCCATCACTCCCCCTCCCCCCACCAGACTGTAGAGACCTGAAGGCAGTCAAATAAAACCACAATTCAGAGCCATGCTATGGCCCCGTGGCAAAAGAGATTGAATATAGGGTTCCCAAATTGTCAAAAAGTGTGCATGCCAGGGGCCTGGGCTCAGAGCAGCGAGGTTCTCCATCTGCATAAACTTGTGCAAACTATTACGCCAGGCCCAAAAGGCTGGAAGATCCGGTCTAACCATGTTTGCAATGCCCTCTGCAAACCAAGCATACAAGCTTTGTGCACAAACAGCTTCAGATTCCTCCCCTTCCCCTTAAGCTCCTGAGGGTCTCCCAACACGAGCCCCTCCACATGAACAGAGACTGACTAGCCCAGTACAACCCCCAAATACTCTCAAATTTTGTCACAGAACCCACGGATCACACCATACAACCAAAGTATATGCCCAAGCATACCCCAATCAGTGTGGCATCTAGCACAGGCCCCGGTCGCCACCAAACCTGCTGCTAGCGCCTTTGTGGGTGCAAAGAATGCACTTAAGATCACAATGTTTCCTGCAGCATCACAGTCATAGTGACCTCAAATCCTCACTCCCCCCAAGTCGTCCCCAGCCCCTCGTTCCACTGGTGGGCTAGCTCAGAGAGAAGCTGCCCAGTCTCTAAAGCATCAATGAGAGCAACATGCGCTCTTGGGTATCTATCTCAAAAAATGCTGCTAGCTTGTCAACAAACCCTTGAGTAGGATCTAGTCGGTTCATGGTAGCTATGTAGTGCTGCGCTTGCATCAGTGCAAAGATGCCCCCTGGTTCCAGTTGAAATTTGCTGGCGAGGTCCAGGAAAGACTTAACTTGGCCCTCCGGGGTCAAAAATTGAAATACATGGTCTGGACCCTGCTGCCCCCAAATCTGAAAATCCCTAGAAGTCCCACTGACCGGAAACATGTTTCCCTGCAAAGGTGAGAACCCGGAGTGTTCTGAGGTATGCTGCATTAGTCGACTGAGATATTGCCAGGCTCCCTGCACAGATCGCACAGGAAGGCTATTGCCTAGGGATCATGGGAGGCACTTCCGAGCCACATGTATTACAAACACAGGATGCAGGGTCCCCAATAATTCCTGCTCCACCATCAGAGGGGTGCACCAGGTGGTCAAATCGAGTCAGTCCCGCAGGTGTCTCAACATGCAGCTGATACTGTATTGCCCCAAATCTGGTACCCCCAATCCTCTGTGGTTTACCTCCCTTTCAAACACTGAAAGGAGATCCGAGGTCTACACCCTCGACACAAAAAAATGATTGAGCTGTCGCTTCCATGTTTGTAAGTTCCTCTGCAACAGCCGAAGGGGGAGTACCTGTAGCAAATAAAGCCACCAAGGGAGGAGTATCATCTTGTATAAGGCCCCCCCACCCTAATAGGGAAAGTGGGAGGCCTCCCAGTGCCTCAATTGCTCCTGCTCCTGCCGCAACAATGGTGAGACGTTCAATTCATACAGCTGGGTCAAATCTGCCGGTAGCTGCACCCCTAGATACTTAAATGTACCAGTTGTCCATTTTAAAGGGAAGGGGCCACTCCATCACTGCCGCAACTGAGGGTCCAGAGGCAGTACCTCTGACTTGTCCATGTTCAATTTAAGACTGAACAAGCCCCAAATCGATTAAACACATCAAGAAGCACCAGCAGGGATGGACAAGAATGTCATTGGCATACACCACAGTCTTAAAAACCTTGCACACCTCCTCTATTTGTCTACCAGCTTCTATCGCATGCAGAAGGGGTTCAAGAAAGAGGAGGAAAAGTAAAGGGGACAGTGGCAACCCTGTCAAGTGCCTCAGCCAAGATCAAAGGCCTCTGAAACCTGTCCATTAGCTACCACCATCACCCATGGAGTTGTATATAAAAGTTGTATGGCTTGCAGAATCCGCCCCTCAAACCCAAAGTGCACCAAGACCCCAAAAAGAAATTGTTAATTCACCAGATCAATAGCCTTTTTGGCATCAAAATTGACCAACAGAGAATCACGACAAGACCCGCGGCTCACCATCGATGCTATCACATGACGCAAATTCAACATTGGATGCTGATCTTGCACAAACCCAACCTGACACTCTTGAACCAAATACGGAATATAAGGTAAGACAATTGGTCAGAATCTTGGCTAACAATTTGTTATCACAGTTAAGAAGAGAAATGGGTCTATAGGAGACAGCCAGCAAGGGATCCCTACCAGGCTTGGGCAACATTATGATATGAGCCTTGTTACTGTCATAAGGATATTGTTGGAGCTGGATTAGGTGTTCAAAGAGCCACTGCATGGAGGCCCGTATTTGCCCCCGCATCAAACGATACCTTTTGTTCCCAAACCCATCCGGCCCTGGGGTTTTGTAGACCCTAGATTGCTTGATAGCCTGATCAATCTCCTCCTCAGTAATGGGTTGGTTTAACGAGGCCCTCTGGTTTTCCATTATGCCCTCCAGAACCACCCCATCCAGACAGCCAAAATCGCCCAGCCTCTCTGCCATGCCTGTGATATACAACTTCTGATAAAAATATCGGAAAACCGCTAGAAAGTGACGCTAATCAGACACCACCATTTCACCGTCCTTCAGCGCCAGAACACCCCTAGCACCCTATTGTGCTTAAGCAAGGAGAAAATTAGCTGGCCTGCTCTGTTTCAGTACTGATGCAGCTTTCACTGGAGCATGGACTTACATGCTCATTGATGGATAGGTGTGTTTAGCTCCATCCGAAGAACCAAGTCCTCCCGGCATTCCACTGTATAATGACAACCCAGTGCACACCAGATTTCTTGAAATTGCTGGGTCAGAAACAAAATCTGGTCATCAGTACCCTTTTGCCAGCTGCACTCATAACTGATGATTTCACCTCTCATAACCACCTTTGCGGTTTCCCAATACAAGGTGGGATCTGCACAGTGAGCAGCATTTTTCAACTCATATGCATCCTATTTCTCCTGCAAAAAAAGTGTAGGAACCCCGGATCCTTATATAGGTGTACCGGGAAGCACCAGTGGCTCGGCTTCCACCATCCACTCAAACAAGCCAAAGTAATCCATACTGGACATGATCCGAGATCACTATGGCACCAATTCCCACATCCCGAACATGTGCAAAGCAACAAGAAATAGTCAATCCACGATAAAGTACCATGAGCCTGTGAAAGATGGGTGAAATCCCGCTCCTGGGGATGTAAGACCTGCCAGATATTCACTAGGTCAAAGAGCTCGCACAGACACACCAAGCCCTCACTCAGTCTCCAGTCTCCAGTCTCTATCCTCATATCCCAAAAGATTAGAGGGAGCCATCTGGGCACACTCTCTAGTATTCAGGCACTTGACCATCTCCCACCCTTTCATTAATCTAATGGAGCAAGCCACCAGAAAGCAGGCAGCCGGCCCGTGGGACACCAGGGTATGACACAAGCCTCTAACCCACCGAACACTCCTGCACAACGCATCATCCCCATTCTTTTCACCCTCACAGTCCTCTTCACAATCACATTCACGCAGCCCACCAGTCCCCCACTCCACCAGTCATTCACACCTCTCCCCCCCCCCAACATGTAATCTCCATCCTCCCTCAAACTGCCCACACACTACACAAACAGTCCCAGGCACTCCAGAACCACATAGTCCAACAACATTTGATCCTAAACTGAGCTAAGGTACCTGGAGAAATCAGAAGAATAACAGATAGTCCACAAGAACTGCCAAACAGCACAGCATCCATAAGAAGCACTGCCAAATTTCAGAGCTGTTGGAACAACTTCACAAAGAGACACCGGCGGAGTTTGCAGGGTATCAATGCTTCCCGGCAACAGGATTCGCAAGTTGCATTGGACGATGTCATCCCATCAGGCTGGTCAATGCCATCCAGTGGACCCAGGCACAGTCACATACCACAGGACCTGTAGACTGACAAGCCATCCCACACAGTCCCCCATAGATCCACCAAACGTGGATCACCACCACCTGCTTGGCCGATGCAACAGTCACGTCCCTGGGCCACACAACAATGTCCAACCCACGCATTCCTTCCATTGTCCAGAGAAGCCATGGTATACATCAAGGGAACTGTGCCTCGTAAAAAGCGAGAGCCACTGCCAGACGTGTGAACATGTGCTGCTGTCCTTGATGGTGAGGTCTGAATTTGGCAGGGTAAACTAGTTGGAAACAGACTCTGTGCTCTACAAGACGAGTACAAATAGGCGCAAACTCCTTGTGTTGAGCAACAACCATCGCCGAATAATCTTGAAAGATCAACAGGCGTTTCTCAGCTGACTCGACATTCTGCTGCGCACAGTAAGCCTTAAGCACCAACTCCTTCTGTTGATAAATGAGAAAATGGGCATCACTACCCAGGGTTGAGCATCCGCTTCCTGTTGAGGGCACAAACGATACACTAGTTCTTTGCACAGCTTGCCTTCCAGCCCTTTCAGACGTAGGTTAAGGAATAACCAAGTTTCCAAGTAACCTCTCAATTCATTGTCTGCCATGCTCTCCTCAATGCCAATGAATCTGAAGTCTTTCCAGCGGCCCCTATTTTCTAGTTCATCCAGCTTTGCCGTCACCCATTTCACTTGCTCCTCCATTCTGTGCAAGGCTGCCTGAGTCGTCACACCACCATCTTTGAGGTCAGAGATGCACAGCTCGGCCTGTTGCAGGCATCCTCCCAAAGTCAGTCACAGCCTGCGCTACCTGTGTGAGCTGATCAGAGAGATCCCGCAGATGACCCTTGAGCACACTGACCACTGTTGCTGACACCTCGGCTACCAATGGCCCAGAAGTCTGTAAGCATGGTCTTGCGGGTGCAGTGTCCGCCATCTTGGGATCCGGCAGATTACTTTTATTTTATTTTATTTAATATAACAAACATTTCTATACCGCACTTTCCCATGGATCAAGTGTGGTTTACAATGAACAGTGGTTTACAAGGTATGATTAAATGCATACCTAGTCATATTACATGGAACATTTGTGAACCTTTTACAGATAACATGGCAACTATATGCATTCGGTACAAATTACATTCCAGGAGTTTTACTTGGGTGTAATATGAGCTTTTTACATTTTTACATTACCAGGGGAATGGAGGAACAACTATATACAGGGTGGAATGTTTGTTTGAGACAGTATTAGTTTAGTTTTAATATATAGGTTATTGTTAGTTAGCCTATGTCCCTTTGTGTGTCTAGGTTAGCCTCTGTGACATAGTGTGTGGTAAATAAGTGTGTTTTTAATTTTTACGGAATTCACCAATGTCGGTCAGCTGTCGGATGTCATCAGGTAGTTCATTCCAGAGGGTTCGGGCTGAGTGTGAGAAAGCCCTATTATTGGTAAGTTTTTTAGCTTTTGTAAATTCTTTTGGTATCACTATTTTATTTGTGTTATTACTCTTTTGGCTGTGTTTAGGTATTTCCTTGGTGATTAAGGTATTGAGAGCCTTTTGCCCTTACAAGCTGGTTTTGCCACCATGGGGAGAGATCTTCAGCCCGCTAACAAGGAAGGAAGGGACATCTAAGCCACAGATTTAGTCAAACAGGACCATCGGAGGCTTGTTGGGTCAGTTGTGTTCGGGCAAGGGGCCTTGGAGCCAAGAAAATCATGACTTCCCCGGCTCTCCACGTGATTCTCACTGATTTTTTTCCTTTTACAGTCCATGTTTTTCTTTTTCTTTGCTCTATATATTTAGATTAACTTACCTAAAACACTTTTAAGCAAGTGGTGATACAGAAAGAATGCTCCTGGCTTTCAAAGAGCTTGTGAAAAATAAGTAAGAGAGGATTTCTCTGTAGATTTTCTCTACTGTGAATGTTCCTCTGAAAGCCTGACAAGAATGACATTTCCTCACCATTCACTTTCAACTATTCCTAAAGGCATCGCAGAACAAATTATCAGCTTGGGAGTATCTCACCCAACCATTTAGATTAATGCGAAAAAGAGATAAGATGACTTTAAAATGTACCAAACAGCACAAACTAGGTAAATCCAGAAGAGCATCTCTTACAGATTTCTGGAGGCTCCAGGACCTTTTTTTTGTTTGTCTTTTATGTTTCATCTGTTTATTAAGCTACAACCCTCCCTGGGGCAACACACACTTCCAGCATAATTTTTATAACATTTTACATCCTGAAACACCCCACCACCCTTCCACACCTCCCTCCCACCTAGATGATCAACCGGCCACTTGAAGGAATGCTGGGTTTACAGGAAAGACCAGCTCCAAATACTCCCCCCCCCCCCACTAGACACCTGTACCTCGGTGGAGGAGCCAATCTGGGCTGCCCACCCTAGACACATTGACATACATCACTGATACCCATACAATCACCCATATCGACCACCCCACCCCACCCAAGGGCTCCAGGACCTTTTAGGATCTAGTATATGAGAGAGAGAAACATATAGCAGGCAAAGTTACCCAAATGGCTGGAGAAATGTATTGAGTGAGAGGCATAGATGTTCACGAAACTGTGAGACATTTTTGCTATATGAAATGGATCAAACAAGTTCTTTAAAGTATGGGATGCGTCCATAACAGAAAAAGTGACACATAAGTGAAAAGATAGAATGGGCTGGATATTCAAAAGCATTGACACGGTTTACAGACCTATAAACCATGCGAATGACCCTTGGAGGGATATTCAGCAGCACCAACACAGCTAGAGCCACCGAATATCTCCGCGTGACTCTGCTACACGCCCCAGTGCTAAAACCATGTAGTATTGGGTGTGTTGTGGGAATTCCAGGGCAGAGCCCATCACTAACTGGGCAGTGATGATAATGAACTGCTGCTCACTTAGCGACCAGCGGGTAAAGGTAGGCGTGCCAAAAGCTGACTAATCTTTACCAGGCAGTGCTGTGTGGCAGACTCGGTTATTCAATGGCAGTGGCTGGGTATGATGCCGGCATTGAATATCTGGGGTTAGGTCCAGCAGCAACGGCTATGCACTGTAGAAGCACATAGCTGGGCCACTGAATATCGTGCTCGATGTGTTTTCTGGTCAGTCGGGAACCCCTTCCTTCAGTTCATGGAGCTGGAATGATGACCTTGATCTTCCAGATCCCTTACCATTGCTCTTTTACTTTCCGAGCCCTCTATCTCTTTGGTTTCCACTATTAAATATCTCGGTGTTACTCTTGATTCTACACTGTCTTTTCACGATCACATCGGTGCTGTCATCAAGCACTCTTATATTTCTCTTCACCAGATTAGGCCAATTCATTCTTTTCTGTCATCATCAGTGCTTGCCATACTTCTTTTGAGTTTAGTTATCACCTGTTTAGGTTACTGCAATGTCTTCTATGCTGGTCTCCCTGTTTATGAAATTAAAAGGGTGCAAATTATTCAACGTTCTGCTGACTGAATGCTTAGTCGTGCATCTAAATTTGATCACATCACTCCTCTCCTAATGAATCAACATTGGCTTTCCATTCAATTAGGAAAACAGTATAAAAGCCTGATTTTGACCCATAAAGCTCTCCATACTGGCCTCCCCCCTATCTTTCATCACTCATTCTTCATACTCCCCATCGGGCTCTCTGGTCACTCCAGGCTAATCGTTTACACCTACCCTCTGCATCTCAAGCCAAGTATGAATGCACTAGACTTTCTACTTCCTTGCTCCTAAACTCTGGATTGATCTCCCCTCTTATCTCCATCTAGAACTCTCTCACTCTAGATTCAAGGAATCCCTCAAAACCCATCTGTTTCAGAAGGCCTTCTCACTTTTGGTCACTGCAGTAGCCTGATTTTGTTTCTCTTTGTCTCTGACCCAATCTGCTCTCTCTTGTCCTCTGTTTTCCCTCTTGTATGAATGGCTTTGCTATCTATTAATGGATTTCCTTTATTCTTCTTGTACATAAGAACATAAGATATGCCATACTGGGTCAGACCAAGGTCCATCAAGCCCAGTATCCTGTTTCCAACAGTGGCCAATCTAGGTCATACGTACCAAGCTGTTTCCCCAAAAGACACAGGTTCCGCAATGCTTGTACTAGGTCAAGCATTGATATCCTGGGTCCCTTCTTAATAATCGTTTATGGACCTTTCCTCCAGGAACTTGTCCAAACCTTTTTTAAACCCAGCTACATTAACAGCCTTTACTACATCCTCAAGTAACAAATTCCAGAGTTTGATTACACGTTCAGTGAAAAATATTTTCTTTTATTAGTCTTAAATAGTTTACCCTGTAGCTTCATTGCATGTCCCCTAGTCTTTCTATATTCTGATAACGTAAACAATTGATCTACGTTTACCCGTTCCACTCCGTTCATTAATTTATAGACTTCTATCATATCTCCCCTCAGCCGTCTCTTTTTCAGGTTAAAGAGCCCTAACCTTTTTAGCCTTTCTTCATAGGAGTATCCTTCCATCCCCTTAACCATTTTGGTGGCTCTTCTCTGAACCTTTTCTAATAACGCTATACCCTTTTTAAGATACGGCGACCAGAATTGCACACAATATTCAAGGTGCGGTCTCACCATGGAACGGTATAGAGGCATTATAATATCTTTTGTTTTATTTTCCATTCCTTTCTTTATGATACCTAGCATTGTATTTGCTCTCTTGGCCGCCGCTGCACACTGGGCCGAGGGTTTTAACATGTTATCCACAATGACGCCTAAATCTTTTTCCTGGGTGGTGGTTCCTAATGTGGAACCTTGCATTGTGTAACCATAGTTTGGGTTGTTCTTCCCTAGGTGCATAACTTTGCACTTGTCCACATTAAATTTCATCTGCCATTTTGATGCCCAGTCTTCCAATTTATCAAGATCCTCTTGCAATTTTCCACAATCCTCTTGGGTTTTAACAACTTTAAATAGTTTTGTGTCATCTGCAAATTTGATAACCTCACTCGTTATTCCACTTTCCAGGTCATTTATGAATATGTCAAAAAGCAGCGGACCCAGCACAGATCCTTGGGGTACACCACTATTCACCTTTCTCCATTGGGAAAATTGGCCGTTTAGCCCAACCCTCTGCTTTCTATCTTTTAACCAGTTCTTGATCCACAGTAGTACACTGCCTCCTATCCCATGACTCTTTAGTTTTGCCAAAAGTCTCTGATGAGGGACCTTGTCAAAGGCTTTCTGAAAGTCCAGATACACTATATCAACCGACTCACCTTTGTCCACCTGTTTATTCACACTTTCAAAAAAACATAACAGATTAGTAAGACAAGATCTTCCTTGTCTAAAGCCATGTTGGCTGTCTCCCATTAGGCCATGACTATCTACATGCTGAGTAATTTTATTCTTTATGATGGTTTCTACCATCTTTCCCGGTACTGACGTGAGGCTCACCGGTCTGTAGTTTCCCGGATCACCCCTGGGACCCTTTTTAAAAATTGGTGTTACATTGGCGATCCTCCAATCTTCAGGTATTAGAGATGATTTTAATGATAGTTCACAGATTACTAATAGCAGGTCTGCAATCTCATATTTCAGTTCTTTCAACACCCTTGGATGTATACCATCCGGCCCAGGTGATTTGCTACTCTTCAGTTTATCTAATAGTTGTAATACATCTTCCCGATGTATCGATATTTCCTTCAATTCTTCCACACCTTTAAATACCACTTCATTCATGGGTAACATCCCTACATCTTCCTCAGTAAAGACCGAAGCAAAGAATTCATTCAGTCTCTCCGCTATCTCCTTGTCACCTCTTAGTGCCCCTTTAAATCCTCTATCATCTAATGGTCCAACTGACTCTCTCACAGGTTTTTTGCTACGAATGTACTTGAAAAAGATCTTTATTCCGCGTTTTTGCTTCCGCAGCAAGCTTCTTCTCAAATTCTCCCTTTGCCTTCTTTGTATTTATGTTACTGTAAACTGCCATGCTGTGACAATATAGCAGTATAAGAAGTTTTAAATACACTAAACTTCTCTTGCTTTTCTATATTTTTGAGTTGGTCGGTTATGGTTTAGAGCTACCAAGTTGCTCTGTTCCAGGAGGGAGATTTTAGACCTGTCCTGGATGTCTGACAACTCTATCATGATGCATTATGGGGCCTGTAGCATTGATTTTAATGGGTAGAATCTGGGACTACAAATCCCACACTGCTCTGTATGTTCAAAATCAGGACTGACCAGAAAGTCTCCCTCCTGGAGCTGGTCAAACTCTCAGCTTTCTGTATGATCTGCCTCATACAGGTTGGGTTCGGTAAATACCCAAAATACTATAAGGTGGAAAACATCATGCGATGTATGGTAAGTTGTTAAGATCTTTAAATGTTGGAAGTTCTCTTTTCACATTCCATTGATACTGTATGGTGTGGGTAGGGGAACTATATCTTTCAGGTTATACCCTAATAAAAGACTTGAGTTGAAAAACAATTATTGAGTTGTGTGACTGTTTGTTGTGAGTTTTGTTACTTGCAGGCAGGGGAAAAAATATTCAAAAGACTTCAAATTAAAATTATTCTTCTTGGTATATGACGTAAGGCTCATTTCATTAAGCTTTTTAATCTCAGAGGCGAAAAATGCAAGAAACGTCTCAGTGCAGTTGGCCCATGATTTTAGTATTATGTGTTCTGGCAATGTGCAAAGTACTGTGATGGGGTATATGTCCCATTACCGTGGCAAACCCTAAAGACCTAGGTTAGGAGAAGGAGACCACACCTAGGTTCCCAAATTTGTCTGCAAACCCAGGGTCCCAACATTGCCAGGAGAGCTTCTGATCCCTGGGATGGGAGGGAGAAAGGAAGAAAACCCCATAGAACCAAAGCAAAGGGGTAGTGGAGCCCCCAAAAATAAGCCCTATGGAACCAGCAGTATGGGAGGGAGCCCCTGCCTCCAACCAGGACATAGAAATGGACCACCCTCCAGAGGACGCTAGTGAGATGGGGTAGGAATGAGAAGTCCCATGTCCCGGGCAGGACTCGATGTCCAAAGCCATGGATGTCTCCGTGGCCAACACCAGGTGGGGTCTGCCAAGGAGTGGAAGTGGCTTTGACCGTTATGTAGGAGGAGGCAGACTGAACAGGCAATTGGAGTCCTGAGTCAATTACCAGGAGAGATTTGGAATTATTAAAGATTATAGAAACTGTGTTTAAGGGGCTCAGGAGAAAGTCACCTGTTGGCAAAGCCATGGCAGTGAAGAGGGACAATCTCATTTACATATAACTACTGGACTAATATAAGAGGGTTTTCCCCGGACTTGGAGAAAGCCAGGAAGATACAGACTCTGGTTCCGGGGAGAACTGTGTTTGAACTCTTGTAAAACTGTATTGGGAAAGTAACTGTTAGTTTATCTTCTTTACCCTGAGCATACAGGGACTACCCCACATAGACCCTCAGACCTTGGAGACTCCAAGAGGGAGTTTTGCAGTTTTTTCTTGAAATGTCAAGTGGACTGCTATGGAGAGGTAGAGGCCGGCAGAGGACTTCTGGAGGCAGAGTGACTGCACAGAGATATGGTAGCAGGAGACGATTCCACAATACCTGTTCCAAGCCCGAGAAGCATCAAGCTTCATAGTGACTGGTAGGTAGCTAGGCTGTGACGCTGTTCTAGACAGGTGCATATGAACAGGCCCTGATTAAGCAATTGTAGTGCCCTGAAGCAACCTTTTTGCTTTTGTGCTCCGTCAGAAAACAGCAGCATTTACAGTGCTAGCTAACCCAGCTTTGTTCCAGTGTAGAGCCTTTCAGCGTGTATGCCGTCAGCTCAAACTTGCCCCATGTGGCTCCACCATTCAGAGAGCCAATTGCTTAGCAAATGCCAAAACGCTCCTGAAAATCAACATGGGACTTTGGAGCCCATACATGTGCCGCATGTCTGACATATAGTGTGTTCATGGGCTTTAAAGCAACCAGGTTTCTTTGTAATGCCTGCAAGTTGCCATCTGCCACCTCCTACAGCACAGGGTAATCAATGGGTATGAGAGAGAGAATCATGCTAGGGGTTATGAGAGAGAAGCCTCCTTAGTTGGGTAATAAGAGAGAGAAAGAGACAGACAGAAAAGAGAGAGATACAAAAACAGACTGCGGGAAGTCTGGGAGGAGGGGGTTCATGAGAGAGTGAGAAATAGCCTGGGAGGGGGAGTCATGAGAGAAACAGCTTGGAGGAAGGCAGGTGGGGGAGGGGGGTCATGAGAGAGTGAGAAAGAAATGGCTTGGGGGAAGCCTGGGAAGGGAGGGTCATGAGAGAGAGACACACACACACACATAGCCCGTGATACTCACTGTGACAGACGTGCACACGCAAATAGCTCCTGACACTCCCAATGACGGACATGCACACATGCAGCCCCGACGCTCCCCACGACACACACTCATGCCTTACACTCTCCATGTTTACTGGGGAAAGCTTGGAGAAATGCACTAAACTTTGAATTTGCAGAAGCCTTTCGGGTATAACTTTTGTACTAGTTGAAAATGAAACACAATATCATTTGAGATTTTGGGCGATGGGAATGACAGAGAGATGGTGGGCTCTAAGAGGTGGACGGAGAGGGAGATGCTGGGCTCTGAGGGGGTGGACAGATGGTGAAATTTGAGGGACAGAGAGCAAAGAAAGACATGGAAGGAGAAGCTGAAAGGAAAGATCAATATATCAGAGACAGATAGAGAGGGACTGGAAGAAGACAGAAGGATCAAGGAGAAATGGCAATGGACAGCAGACATTGGAAAGAGGGTTAAGAGAAAAGAGGACATGGCAGAAGAAAGACTGGGGCCATTGTGACGGGAAAAAATAAAATGTTCAGACAACAAAGGTAGCAAAAAAGTATTTTATTTTGCATTTATTAACTGGAATATGCTAGCTTTGGGAAATGTGCACTGCTGATATATGTGTTTTTGTTCAGTATGAGAGGAGATACATTTCTTTTATTATTTTTCTAAAGTGGAATTTCACTTCTGGGTGTTCCTCTTTAATTATTGTCTTTCTATCTCTAATTTGTGGTCCTTTTGTTTTATATTTGGTGAGGGTCTGTCTGTATTTTGTGTGAGTGACTAAGGTGTGGTATTCTGTCCGCCTGCAGTTTCTGTGTAGAGATCTCTAGCAGCCCCTCTTGTGTGTTTCCCCAGTAGGAAAGGTGTTAGTGTTCTCTAAGATATATTGGTTTAATATTTGTGATACTGTTTTTTTCATAGATAGGATTGGTGCTACGTGAGCCCTGGTAATGTTATGTTGTGGCAAGTTTGCTTTGAACTCCGACTGGTCTTTTTGCAGAGTTTTATAGTACTTCCTCATTTATATGGTAGTTGGTGTTGGAGGGAAGTTGTGTAGAAATCTGGTAGCTCTCTCTAACCCCACTGCACATGTAAATGATGTTCAGATGCTCCTGCACTTATTAAGTTATTGCTGGCAGAAAAATGACAGTCATGTGGCAACTTATACACCAATTTATTGAGACATGGGCCTCAATAAATTGCTTAGTTTATAAAGTGTCACCTATAAGGTACTACCTGCCTCTGTCATTTTTGCTGCTCTGGAGTAACACAGCTACAGTACCTCTAGGATAAGTTTTATCATGTTGGAAGAAAAGAGATGCCTGCAAAGGGCTCTACTGGACTGCAATGGGTCGGGGGGAGAGGGGGGAGGAGAGACAGACCAGTCCTCACTAGCAGAAAAGGCAGCACCGGCCCTGAAGATACATTTCTCTCTCAGCAGGCAGAAGTTTGTCATGAAACATCTACTTCATGCTGGCTGCCTGCTCAACAGAGAGATAGAAACTGAACCCCTTGTCTAGCAGTATTGGAGCCAGCAAAGAGCCTCATTGCACGCCAACCCAGTGCAGCTCTGACCCGACCTGATTCAGGCCCAAGGACTATCGGGAGGAGCCTGAGCCAGACATCGCTCGAGTGAGAGCTTGGCACCACTGCGGCATGCTGCAATAGAGGACCATCCGTCCGCTGTGGAAACAGAATCTCCATTACCCCTTTAATGAGGCATTGGCTCCGGATCCTGCCTCTGAAGCACCTCGTAGCCTCCAGAATGCGTAGGTTTCGGAAGCCTTGCTGGTAGACGCTGAGCGGCACTGATGCTGCTATCCCAATACTGACAATAAGGACAGCTGGGCTGGAGCAACCACCGTGCTGAGTGTCAAAGCCATGAGCGCAGCTTTTCAGATAGAGACTGTTAGTGCGTCGGTGCCTGCAGCCTCGGGGGGAGGGGGAGGGAAGAAAGACTGGCAATCAGAGTGGCCTAGTGGTGGAGGGAAACAGGCAGTGGGGAGCATTGTCTTGTGGGGCTTTTGTGCTGTTACTGAAACAAGGCAAGGGGACATCCCCCCCCCCACCCCTGATTCCAGCATGTCTCCTTGCTTCAGAGGGAAGCACAAACCCCCCCCCAAAACAGCAGCACTGTATACTTGTATGCTCTCCCCCCACCTCCTCCCAATCCAGCATTACCCCTTACTTCAGCAGGCAGAACAACACAAAGCACCCACAAAAGAGCTGCCCATTAGGCGAGGGGGCAAGGGGGTCATGCAGTGTTGGTTTTTTTGTGATTTATTGTGCTGCCCTCTAAAGAAAAGGAAACATGCTGGAATGGAGGGGGGTGGGGGGGAAGCAAAGGGGAAGATGGTCAGATGTGGTGGGTAGGAGGGCAAGAAAAGCAAGGGAGAGATGCAGTACACTAATGTTCTAAAGAGGGAGAAGGCTCCGCCCCTGCCCCGCCCCTTCCATCATATGCCCCTCCCAGGTGTCCCAGATTTTCAAACCAAAACACTGGTAACCTTACCCAAGTAGTGACCCTCTTTGCCGTGTATCTGACATGTTTGGCTTTTGAAAGCTAGGTTGTTTGGGAAGGCTTTCCGCGATTGATTGATTCTGCTCTGTTGTTTTTATGTATTCCTGTTTATGTGCTGGCTGGGTCTTCAGGAGTCAGCATTGACTTGACGGCACGCACACATGCCTAGTTTATATTTTATTATGTATGTTTAACTGTAATCCACTGAGGGCACTGGATGAGTGAACTGTAAATATTTTAAATAAATACAGCAGAGGCAGTGAATTAATATTTATTTACCATACTACTGTTGCAAATATATCTTTTCTTTTACTGTGCTTACATTTTCTTTTTTCCTTTTATTATGATGCACATTAAGTAATTTTTGAAGTCTGTAAAGCCCAGCACAGATTACCAGGGCAATATTCAGAACGCCCCCCCCCCCTCCCATTACCGGCACCGTATCTTTTTATGTAATGCGCAGGAAATGTACCACAAGCGTTGTGAGGTCACAATGTCCCTACCCACTCCACACGTCGGTGGGATTACATGAACTCATCGACAGTGTACACAGAGGTTTATCCCAAACTGCTGTCTACCCATCACAGTATAAGATCTAATACATCATTTCTGAGTTGCATAGGTTGTTGAAAAATATTTTTCTCTCATAGTTGTGTCTGATTTCTGATATATATGGAGAAAGGCAGAGAAAGAAAAGGAAGGAAAGATTGACCCTTCTGCTTTGTCTGGCTTTGCATCCAGACATGTCTGTAGTATCCCCAGCACGGCTGAAGGCTTTTATCTCGTATCTGTAATGGGTCTTCCCCTTGTTATATTTATTTATAGCTGAGTAAGGTTACTAGAACTGTTAAGAGCCCCTGGAAAACACTGACAGAACCAGAAAAGTGCTTTAAAATGCCATTTATAATAATAATATAAGAAAATCCTATTACCATTATCATGGTCTCTAGACAAGAAACGGGGGTCTTGCTTTGGCTATGGGACCCTTATGGTATCTTGTTTGCTAGTTTCCAGCATCCTGCCTTACCTAATCCTATCATCAACTACCTCTACAGCTCCGAAAACCCCTTAGTTTCGCAAATACAGCTTTTTGCTTCATAGGCTCTACTACTTCTACCAGTATTAAGCATTCCTTTACGTCTAACGTGTATACGGCATTGTACAGACACATATAAGAGAGACAGCCCCTGCTCTGTGTGGCTTATAGTCTAGTCAAGACACACAACCACCAACCAATTCATCCATCTTTTCTCTATAGAGCAGGACTCAGGCCTTTCAGAATTTCTCCTCACAAGGAGCCAACGAAAAACTGTTACCAAAATCTGAACCACACGCTAAGTTATTCCCTAAAAGGGATGGAGCTAAATTGCTGCATAACCAGCTGTAAACTCTTTCAAATAACTGCTCAGACTCAAAGCACTCCATTGGGAGTCAACCTACAGTTGTGGTCAACGTTATTGACACCCTTACATTTTAGGTATGTTGTGTACAATATCTTGACAAATAATTATAATTGGAAAGATTCTAACAGTATGTGATTGTAATATTTTAATAGTATGTTCAAAGGTATACAACAAAAAAGGTTATCTGTGCAACGTAAGACATAGTAATTCCTGAGGAAAAAAAACATATGACCGGGACAGGATTAATATTCAGTAATATCATTCACTAATATTTGGTTGCACAACCCTTGGCAGTGATGACGGCCTCTAAACATTTCTTGTAGCCATCTATAAGTTTCGTACATCTGTCTGCTGGTAGTTTCTTCCACTCTTCAACTGCGATTTGTTCCAGCTCATGAATGTTTCCAGGATTCCTCTTACCAATGGCAGATTTCAGCTAAAGGTTCTCAATTAGATTGAGATCAGAACTCATTTAAAACAGTCAATTTTTAACTTTTTTGCCATTCTTTTATACTTTTGGATGTATGTTTTGGGTCATTGTCCTGCTGGAGGACCCATGACCTTCGACCCAGACCTAGCTTTCTGACACTAGGTAGCACATTTCACTCCAAAATACCTTGGTAGTCTCCTGACTTCATGATTCCTTTAATACGTTCCAGGCCTCCATTTCCTGAGGCAGCAAAACAGTCCAACAATGATATGGAACCTCCACCATATTTAACTATAAAAAGAGTGGTTTTTTTTCTTTATAAGCTTCATTTCTTCACCTGTAAATGTATCCAGGGCCGGCCCGTCCATTGAGCAAGAATGTTGTTTGCACAGGACCCCACGTTTCAGGGGGCCCCGCGCAAACAACATTCTGCATCAGCCCATAGTTTTAAAAAAAACAGCAAACTGGCTGCTGCTGCTGCCGTGGCAGCGGCAGAATCAAGCATCCCGCGAGGCCCCCCCTGTCCAGCAGAGCCCTCCCGGCATCAGCTCTATCAGCGGCGGCTTTCAGAGCCGCGAAGAGAGAGTTTCTCTCTCGCGGCTCTGTTAAGCCCGCTGGGGCTGATGGGAAACTCGCCCTTCGCGGCTCTGAAAAGCCCGCGCTTTGAGAGCTAATGCCGGGAGGGCTCTGCTGGGCAGGGGGGGCCCCGCGGGATGCTTGATTCTGCTGCTGCCATGGCGGCAGCAGCAGCCAGTTTGCTGTTTTTTTTTATATATGGGCTGATGGGGGGAGGGGGGTTAGGACTGGTAATGGGCTTGGTGGGGGGGTTACGACTAGTAATGGGCTATGGGAGGGCTAGGACTGGAAATGGACTGATGGGGGGTTAGGACTGGAGGTGGGCTGATGGGGGGGCTAGGACTGGAAATGGGCTGATGGGGGGGTTAGGACTGGTAATGGGCTATGGGGGGGACCAAGGCTGGAAATGGACTGAAGGGCGGGGGGTTAGGACAGGAAGTGGCCTGAGGGGGGGGGATAGGACTGCTAATGGGCTATGGGGGGGGCTAAGACTGGAAATGGGCTGATGGGGGAGGTTAGGACTGGTAATGGGCTATGGGGGGGCTAGGACTGGAAATGGATTGATGGGGGGGTTAGGACTGGAGGTGGGCTGATGGGGGGGCTAGGACTGGTCATGGGCTATGGGGGGGGCTAAGACTGGAAATGGGCTGATGGGGGTTAGGACTGGTAATGGGCTATGGGGGGCTAAGACTGATAATAGGCTATGGGGTTTAGGACTGGTAATGGGCTATGGGGGGACTAAGGCTGGAAATGGGTTGATGGGGGGGTTAGGACTGGAAGTGGCCTGATGGAGGGGATAGGAATGGAAATGGGCTAGGGGGGGGCTAAGACTGGAAATGGACTGATGGGGGTTAGGACATAATGGGCTATGGGGGGGGCTAAGACTGGAAATGGGCTGATGGGGGTGTTAGGACTGGAAGTGGGCTGATGGGGGGTTAGGACTGGTAATGGGCTGGGGGGGTTGCTAGGACTGGAAATGGGCTGAGTGGAAGCGGGGGCCTGAATTGCAAATAGCTGATGGGGAGGGTGGCTTTGAATGGAAATGGGCTGTCAGGGGAGGGAGCTAGGACTTGAAATGGGCTGAGTGGGGGGGGAGCTAGGACAGGAATTGGGCTGATGGAGGGGCTAGGATAGGACTGGAAATGGGCTGTTGGGGGGATGCTAAGATTGGAAATGGGATGTGTTGGGGGCTTGGATTGAAATGGACTCATGGAGGGGCTAGAACTGGAAGTAAGCTCATTGGGGGCTTGGATTGGAAATAGGCTGAGTGGAGGGGAGCTAGGATTTGACATGGGCTGATGGTGGGGCTAGGAAAGGACTATAAATGGGCTGATGGGGGGCTGGGATTGGAAATGAGCTGATGGAGGGACTTGGATAGGACTGGAAATGGATGGGGGAGCTAGGACTGGAAATGGGCTGATGCGGGGACTAGAACGGAGTGGATGCTGGGTGGGGCTGGAACTAGAAGGGAGCTGATGTTGAGAGAGGATTAGAATGGGATGGAGCTGGGAGAGTGAAATGGAGATGGGAAAATATTTTGTGTGGGAGGGAAGACAAATCTACAATTGGCCGGGTATTGGGAGAGTAAGTGGGGATTGAGGATGGAGGGGTAAAATTTGAATGGATGAAATAGGAATGAGGAAAGAGCAAAAGGAGAAAGATTAGTATGTTAAAGCAGATGTAGAGAGAGAATGGAAAAAAAATCTAGAAGAGAGAAGAAAGGGCAAATGGACAGCAGCCGATGGAGAGTTAGCAGAAGACACGAAGAAACCAGAAGAAAGTGGCTGGAGCAATTGCAACTGAAAAAAAATGCACAAAAGGTAGAAAAATATCTCTCTATTTTGAATTTATTAACTGGAATATGTCAGCTCTGGGAAATGTGCATCATTAATGTCTGTGCTTTGTTTAGTTCAAGAGGAAATTAATTTATAGTTTTATTTGTACAGTAGTGTTGTACATTCCAAGTTTGGCTTTTGGGGTTCCCAGTTTAATTATTGTCTTCCTGTTTCTAAATTGTGATTCCTTGTTTGGTGATGGTCTATGTTCTGAATGTGTAACTGAGCTGAGGTATTCTGTTTATGTAATTCCTATTTGACATTGCCACTTGTTCTCTTTCCCCAGTAGGTCATGTATTGTTATTCTCTGAAATGTATTGGTTTAATATTTGCAAATAGTTGCATTTTGATAGGTAGAGTATGGTGCTTTGTGAGTCCTGGTAGTGCTGTTAGGATATGGCGGGTTTGCTATGGGTTCTAAATGGGCAGTGTTTGTAGTAGTTCCTAATGGTCCTGGCGGTTGGCACTGGATTATATAGTAATGTAGAAATCTTTTAGTCTTTCTTTATCCATACACTCATTAAGAGGCATTTTTACTAAAAGTTAGAGTATGGTAACATTATGCAAATATTTATGAAAATGAGGTCCCTTATGCAAATGAGGCCCCGCACCGAGTCTCTGCACATGGGCCCGCACCCCCCTTGGGCCGCCCCTGAATGTATCGCTGGTCTGCATTGCCAAAGAGCTCGTTAGGTTTCATCTGTCCACAGTACATTTTCCCAGAAGGATTGTGATTTCTCGAGGTGTGTTTGGGCAAAGATCAGGTGTGCCTTTTTATGTCTGTCTTTGAGCAGTGGGGTCCTCCTTCGCCTTTGCCCATTAAGTCCTTCTTTGTTTAGTGTGCAGCTTATGGTGCAGGTTGAAACCACCACTCCAGATTGCTCCAGGTCAGCCTTAAGCTCTTTGGATGTTGTACGTGGTGTTTTTCCAACAGTTTGCACTAACCTTTGAAGTTGGCTTAGATTAATTTTCCTCTTCCCACTATGTCCTGGGAGGTTCTTGACAGTTCCATGAACAGAAAACGTCTTAATAACATTGGCAACTATAGACACAGGAATCCCAAGGTCTTTGGAGATGGCCTTGTACCCCTTTGAAGTTTGATGATTGGTGGTAATGGCTTTTCTGATGGTCTCAGGCAGCTCTCTTGTCTTCTCCATTGTGAAAATGGAACAGGGAGTGAATGTGGCCATTTTAAACATTAAAGTCATATGAGTACTGAGAATTGATCACAGGTGCATCTAAGTTTACCGCAATCGGAATGCGGTTCTTCTGTTCAAACTGATTTGAATTGTTTATAAGGGTGCAAATAATCATGTCCTGGCAATGTCCCAGTTTTTATACTATTTTCTTTTTAAATTGCTATTATTACTACTAATCATTTGTATAGTGCTATAAGGCATATAGAGCGCTCTACATAAAGATGTAAGACACAGTCCCTACTAATCATGCTTGTTTATGCTCATGCCTGTTAATGTAAAGTTACCTATTCTGTTTTGCTTGTTAATGCCTGTTCTATGTAAAGTTGCTTGAATGTTAATGTTTCTTGTAAACCGCTCTGATACCAAATAGTGTGGTATATAAAAGCTAATAAATAAATAAATAAATATTCAGAGCTTACAGTCTAATAAAGATGAAAAAAAATCACAAAATTGGAGACTAGAGAATGGTAAGATATACATAAGTAGTGAACAAGAGAGTGAGGGGCATTAGGATCCAAAAGCAGCATCAAAGAGGTGGGTTTTTAGCCTGGATTTGAATAAGACCAGAGAAGGAGCCCAATGCACTGACTCAGGTAGTTTGTTCCAGGCATATGGAGCAGTTAGGTGGAATGGATGAAGTCTGGAGTTGGCAGTGGCAGAGAAGGGCACAGATAAAAGGGATCTGCCAGAGGAGCGGAGTTCCCGAGGAGGAGTGTAGAGTGAGATAAGAGAGGAAAGGTAGTGAGGAGCCGCAGAATGAATGCATGCGAAAAAATGGGATCACATCACCCCAATCCTAAGAGACCTCCACATCCTCCCACTTGAAGCAAGAATCAAGTACAAAACTATACTACTCACCCACAAGACTATCCACCAAACACGGAACACCTCACTCCACCCCCTACTGCCTCGCCCATCCCACAACAGACCAACCAGACAATCCTTCAATAACTCCATCGTCGCCCCCCACAAAAGAACCAAATCCACACAACGGACCTGCAACAGAGCTTTCGAACTTTATGCTCCATCCCTCTGGAACTCTCTGCCAAACCACATCAGAAACAACACTGACATCACATCATTCAAGAAACAGCTCAAAACAATCCTGTTCCGCGAACATCTCTGAACAGAAAAACCACCCTATCCGCATGAACTAATACTTAGATACAGCTGAAGCGTACATGTCTATGTCCACCCCAAATCTATAAATGTTGCCCCCTGGTGACGGCCCTACCCTATAAAATATTGACCCCCCCTTTTTGTTATATGTTACACCGCTTTGACCCGATGAAAAGCGGCATATAAATGCAGTTAAATAAATAAATAAATGTTTATGTGTCAAATATGTGTGCATATATAGTCCAAAACCATTTCACTGGCCACTTTTTTAGGAGATATTGGACATTAAGGGGTTGAACTGCAAAGGTACTGATAATGTTGACCACGATTGTACCTAAGTCACAATACCTTACAACAACTTGCAAATAATTCTAGGTTTTGCTTTATTTATTAGGTGCTAGTATATGAGTGAAGGAGTAGCCTAGTGAGCAAGAAACCAGTTTTTGATTCCTACTCCTTGTGGCCTTGGGTAAGTTACTTTAACCTCCATTGCCTTGGAAGAAAGGCCTCTAATATCGAGCCATCATGTATGTTAAACCTGTGATAAGGAAGCTTATCATAGCTCAGGAAGGAGCTATAGAAAAGGTGAAGTGACTCTGAACAAGCAACCTGTCAGTTCTGGTAGAAATAAGAAAACAGAATTTTCCCATAAAAGACTACCAGTCCCAGAATGCACCAGGTTTCCAACAGCCATAAGAGGAGCTGAAGTGGGGAAATGTGTGTTCAATCAGGAGGGCTATGAGGTAATCCCTAAGCACTCATCTCAAAGGGCAGGGCCTGATTCAGCACAGCTGCGCTGTGTTAGGGAGGAGCACTCATCTAAGCAGAATAAGAGTAGAGTTTATTCTACAGATGACCATCTTCATGATCACTTTGGATATTCAGAGAAGGATCATCAGTTTCATCTGAAGGATCCTCAGAAGCAGAAGCCAAACCGGACGGACAGAGAGGGAAAGAAACCCTTTGGAAGAAGGAAGAGAAAAGCCTTTGAGAGGTCTAGAAGAGTCCAAAGCAGTACGTATACTGGGAGGTATTCCAAGGGCCAGCATACACCATTGGACTGGGGAAAGCCAGAGGAATGGTGCTGCAGAGCTAGGAATCACCAGAGGCTACCTGTGAGGGAGACGGCTGCACGTGGAAGGGACCCTAAGACCTGTGCCAGAAGGTATGTGAAGAGAGATCCAGTGTCCAGGGATCTGGATTGGAAGGCTGGACATAAGAACTGGACTACATACTGGCCAGGCTATATAGAGAGGAACTCTAGCAGCAATGGAAGCTCAGGTATGAACACTGATCTATGCCCTAGCTATAACCTTGAAAGACAGCAGGGAAACAAGTATTCTCCTGAAAGTTCTCCATTGATAGATTCATCTGTGCCAATCCATGATATTGAACCCATGCTTGTTGAACAAGGGGGAATAATAGCAGATGAAGATCCTATTTATATGGACTGCTCTCTATCTAAACTCCGTTGGTAACTTTCTGTTATAAAGTACAGCAACCATCACAAAGAAATACAAATTTGTTCTTTAATCTATTCAGAAAAGCTCCTGAAGCAGGATTTGACCCACACAGTAGAAAGCAAGCCAGCTAAGGGGTTTCAGCTGGATAACTGCTAGCAATTAAGCCTTACCTAATTGCTTGTGAGCTAGGAGAGAATCACTTCTGTATCTATGTGGGAAGTAATCAGAAGTTAACCTGAAAAGAACAGTTTGTTTCTTGCTTTGTGGCTTTTCATTTGTTGTTTTCCTGATTTTGACTTTGTTTTTCCAAGTTAACACTGAAAGCAAGTAACCTAATTTATGTGCTACCAAGCATATCTGTGTTGGGAGAAATAACCCCATAAATAAATATCTTATTGGCTTTACCCAAGAGCACAACTAAATTATTGTCAGCAGCTGTGTCTGGTGTGAATGAACTACATTGCCCACAATACCTTGCAAATCATATAGATATATGCACTTGACAAGGCTGTGAAGATTCTCACCCAGGCAGCCGTCTGACAAATGGCGTAGTTGGCAGGATTGCTTTTGCACAAAGGGGATTTACTTGCTGAGGATTACAACTAAAGTTCAAGTTTAAAGCTGGAAAAAAAAAGATTTTCCCTCAACTGCACTTTGGAGGAGAACTGGTTGTTCCAGGAAGCTGTCCCAGGAGGAAAAGACCCTGTGCAGAGCTGGATTCATCACTGACACAAGGTAATAAGTACCTGGGCATGTCTAGTGGTGGATGGGAGTAAGCACAGGGGTAATTGAAAAAAAAAAAAGTAGAAAAAAACACATCTGTTTGGAAGGTGGTGCACTTTGGTTTTTTTTTTCTTTGTTTCTTGCAGGGGTCAAGATGGATCCAAGGGAACTAGCTGATTGGATGGCAGCCCAGTTAAGCAGGCAACAGGAGCTAGCACAGCAGGCTCAGGACACTGCTATGAAAGCCTTAATGGAACAGCAGAAGCCAGTGCTTGATCTGGTGCCAGCCCTAGTTCAGCTGCAGAGCCAAAGTGGAACAGATGCAAGACCAGCAGTAAATACTGGTACACCACATGTGGACAGTGTGGGACTCAATCAGGGGATTGGGGCATTTAGTTTTGGGAAGCTAACTCCAGATGATAATGTTGATGATTTTCTAGTCTTTTGAAAGAGTGGCACAAGCATTAGCATGGCCAGAGACCCAGTGGGCAGTAAGGCTGGCAGCCTCATTAACTGGAGAGGCGCTTGCAGCTTACAGAGCAATGCCAGCAGCCCAGGCTTTGAATTATAAGGATGTAAAGGCTGCTATTAGAGATCGCCTAGGGTTGTCTATTTCAGAGTATAGGCGAATGTTTAGAGCTACTACATTGAGAGTGGGTGAAACACCCAGGGCTCTGAGTCAGAGAATCAGAGGTTTAGCTGTAAAATGGTTGGAGCCTGAGCAAAAGACGGTAGAAATGTTATTAGATATTATAATGCTTGAACAATTTATGTCTGGGGTGCCTAAAGATTTGCACACTTTCCTTATACAGCAAAATTGCCAAAGTCTTGGAGAGGCAACCATGCTAGCAGAGAGATTCTTGGGAGCCACGCAGGCTTGCCATAGAATGGGTGGCCCTCTGAAGATAGGTGCTGAGGCAAGATGTGCTGTATCAGAAAAGAAAATAGTTAAAAATATTTCTGAAAATAAATGTACTGTACCAAACCAGATGACACAGGGGAGTGAAAAGAAATGTTTCAAGTGTGGAAAATGGGGACACTTAGAAAAAGGATGCCAGTCACACACTAGCTTAATGGGTGTGGAGTTAGAACAGCCCAAGGAAGGATTTCTTTTGATGGTTGATGTGCAAGGAATTACCATAAATGCTTTGTTGGACTCTGGGGCAGACCAGAGTATGATGTCAGAAAGGCTTTGGCAGAGAATAGAGGCCCAAGAAGGATTTGTGCCTAGAACCCCTGAAAGCCAAGTTCACATCGGGTGCATTCATGGTGCTGCAACATCACATCCCACCTATAGGCTAAAGGTTAAGTGCCTGGGGGAACAAGAGGAAGTCCTGGTAGCAGTGGTGCCTAGGCTACCCTTTGATTTGGTTCTAGGAAAGGACTGGCCAAGATTTAAGCAGGGTCTAGTGGAAGGGCTAGGAAAGAAGGAGGGAGAAGGTTTAATAATGGAAATAGCTCCCGGGCCTTTCTTTGGAAGTCCTCAGTCCCTAGCTAAAAAGATGGTTCAGCTTCCAGAAGGCCAAACTATGGGTAATAAGAGGGGCCTTGTATCCACCCGCTCGCAGGCTAAGATAGAGAGCCAGCAGAAGGAGGAAGGGGAGCAGGCAGAGTTATTAGGAGACTTACCCTCTCATGATGATTTAATAACCCCATCATCTGGTAAAGTAAGAAAGTTGAAAGCACAAAAGCGGCGTGAGAGACTTTGCAGAGCACAGGGTAGGGCTGAGATGTTAGCTGGTCAAAGTTTACCCTGGGTGCCAGCTGAGTTAGTGGCAAAGTTTCCTAACTTTCCACAAGAGCAGCGAGCTGATCAAGCTCTCACTAGAGCTTTTAAGTATGCTCAGGAGGTCAGGGAGGAATTGCCCAGATTCAGACTAGATAATGACATATTATATATAGAGAGTCAGGACCCCAGGAATGGGACCATTCGTAAACAATTGGTGGTACCCACAACTTTCAAAGGGCTAGTACTTAGACTAGCACATGATCATCCAGTGGGAGGTCATAAAGGGATGCAAGGAACGCTGGATCAAATACTTATGCGTTTTTACTGGCCAGGTATTTTCAAAGAAACTGCCCAATTTTGTGCTGCATGTCCAGCGTGTCAGCGAGTTACAGCGGCTCACCCACCGGTGGTGCCTTTGATTCCCATGCCAATTATCACAGACCCAATTGGTCGCATTGCCATGGATATTGTAGGCCCATTAGTCAAAACGCCCTGAGGTTTCCAATACATCCTAGTTATGGTAGATCAGGCAACAAGGTTTCCCTGGGCCATACCATTGAGGAATGTTTCTTGCAAAAACAATAGCTTTAGAGCTAGTAAAATTGTTTTGTGAAGTGGGATTCCCAAGAGAGGTGTTGACTGACAGAGGGTCCAATTTTGTATCCAAATATTTGGCCCAGGTCTGGGATGCCTTTGGCATTCGTCACATGAAAACCTCAGCCTACCATCCACAATAAAACGGTTTGGTGGAGAGATTCAACCAAACTCTCAAACAAATGTTGAGAAGGGGGTTAGCAGGAGAGGTAAAAGAATGGGATATGTTATTGCCTTTTGCCTTGTATGCCTGCAGGGAAAGAATTCAGGTGTCCCTAGGTGTAACCCCATATGAATTGATGTATGGTAGGGCTCCACGGGGTTTGTTAGACATTTTGAGGGAACAATGGATTGATCCTGAACCAGGAAGTCAGGAGGTGCCACTGTTTCTACGTGACTTGAGAGCACGTTTGAAAAGGACGTCGCAGGTTGCTGAGAGGAACCTGCAGGACAGTCAAGTTCGCCAGAAAGGGTGGTATGATAGGAAGGCCAAAAGCCGCCAATTAAGCATTGGTGAAAAGGTTTTGGTTCAAGTAGCAGGTACAGCTCCAAAATTTGAAGTACAGTGGAAAGGGCCATGGAAGGTTGTTAAACAAGTGAGCCCAGTATCTTATGTGGTAGAAAATGCAAGAGGGCGTAGGCAGACCTACCATATTAATGTACTTAAGTCTTGGAAGGAGAGGCCTGTAAATAATAATGTCCCTGAAGCCAGTCAGGAAGTAAGTGAGCTTCAGAAAGATAACACTCTCGTAGGTGTTACGGACTGTAGGAAAGAAGTTTCACCAGTTAAACCAGTCCGTAATAACTTAAGCAGGGGGGTATGTGATAAGGAAGCTTATCATAGCTCAGGAAGGAGCTATAGAAAAGGTGAAGTGACTCTGAACAAGCAACCTGTCAGTTCTGGTAGAAATAAGAAAACAGAATTTTCCCATAAAAGACTACCAGTCCCAGAATGCACCAGGTTTCCAACAGCCATTAGAGGAGCTGAAGTGGGGAAATGTGTGTTCAATCAGGAGGGCTATGAGGTAATCCCTAAGCACTCATCTCAAAGGGCAGGGCCTGATTCAGCACAGCTGCGCTGTGTTAGGGAGGAGCACTCATCTAAGCAGAATAAGAGTAGAGTTTATTCTATAGATGACCATCTTCATGATCACCTTGGATATTCAGAGAAGGATCATCAGTTTCATCTGAAGGATCCTCAGAAGCAGAAGCCAAACCGGACGGACAGAGAGGGAAAGAAACCCTTTGGAAGAAGGAAGAGAAAAGCCTTTGAGAGGTCTAGAAGAGTCCAAAGCAGTACGTATACTGGGAGGTATTCCAAGGGCCAGCATACACCATTGGACTGGGGAAAGCCAGAGGAATGGTGCTGCAGAGCTAGGAATCACCAGAGGCTACCTATGAGGGAGACGGCTGCACGTGGAAGGGACCCTAAGACCTGTGCCAGAAGGTATGTGAAGAGAGATCCAGTGTCCAAGGATCTGGATTGGAAGGCTGGACATAAGAACTGGACTACATACTGGCCAGGCTATATAGAGAGGAACTCTAGCAGCAATGGAAGCTCAGGTATGAACACTGATCTATGCCCTAGCTATAACCTTGAAAGACAGCAGGGAAACAAGTATTCTCCTGAAAGTTCTCCATTGATAGATTCATCTGTGCCAATCCATGATATTGAACCCATGCTTGTTGAACAAGGGGGAATAATAGCAGATGAAGATCCTATTTATATGGACTGCTCTCTATCTAAACTCCGTTGGTAATTTTCTGTTATAAAGTACAGCAACCATCACAAAGAAATACAAATTTGTTCTTTAATCTATTCAGAAAAGCTCCTGAAGCAGGATTTGACCCACACAGTAGAAAGCAAGCCAGCTAAGGGGTTTCAGCTGGATAACTGCTAGCAATTAAGCCTTACCTAATTGCTTGTGAGCTAGGAGAGAATCACTTCTGTATCTATGTGGGAAGTAATCAGAAGTTAACCTGAAAAGAACAGTTTGTTTCTTGCTTTGTGGCTTTTCATTTGTTGTTTTCCTGATTTTGACTTTGTTTTTCCAAGTTAACACTGAAAGCAAGTAACCTAATTTATGTGCTACCAAGCATATCTGTGTTGGGAGAAATAACCCCATAAATAAATATCTTATTGGCTTTACCCAAGAGCACAACTAAATTATTGTCAGCAGCTGTGTCTGGTGTGAATGAACTACATTGCCCACAATACCTTGCAAATCATATAGATATATGCACTTGACAAGGCTGTGAAGATTCTCACCCAGGCAGCCGTCTGACAAACCCTTACTCTTAACTTTTATTTTCTTATGTCGGAGCCCACCGGGGGAGGGCTAGAACAGTATACCTAACCCCCTCCAGACGGTAGACTACTTTTATTTTATTTTTCACCCCAATGTGTAAAATCTCTACTTATCTTAAAAAACTCTGCGCTTCTCATTATCTTATCCTCCAAAGTTGCTAGCCAGAAAGTTTGTTGCACGACGTGCACGTTTCGGGTAAGACCCTGTCTCAAGTGCGTCGGTTTCTTCAATTGTGCAACAAAAACACCCAAGCCTGCAAAGACGGCGTTTTTTGTTGCACAATTGAAGAAACCGACGCACTTGAGACAGGGTCTTACCCGAAACGTGCACGTCGTGCAACAAACTTTCTGGCTAGCAACTTTGGAGGATAAGATAATGAGAAGCGCAGAGTTTTTTAAGATAAGTAGAGATTTTACACATTGGGGTGAAAAATAAAATAAAAGTAGTCTACCGTCTGGAGGGGGTTAGGTATACTGTTCTAGCCCTCCCCCGGTGGGCTCCGACATAAGAAAATAAAAGTTAAGAGTAAGGGTTTAACATACATGATGGCTCAATATTAGTGGATTAGGATTTTCCATCATAGGTGGGGTTTATTTTGTTTAGTTTTGGAAGAAAGGCCTGGCAATCTACTTCTGGTCACGTCTTGTGAAGAATACCCAGGGGTTGCTGGGTTGTCAGGAGTCAGCATTGACTCAACAGCACAAAAAAAAAGTATACAACGAAGGCAGCCTACTCGCAATAAGCCTTGGCCACTAACAGCTACCGATAGTACTATAAATGTCATTTGTCTCCGGGGCTGGCTCTCAGTATATCAGTGTTATGGTGTTCCTCTGCATTCTGTAACACATCTTCCTGGTCATCACTAGGTAGTGGGGAAGACCTGATGTTTTCAAGTGTCTGTGTACTGGATAAAATGATTCTGAACAAATGTAAGACGTTTCTACCGACTGATGTAGGCACTTACATGGAGTGGAGGAGTAGCCTAATGGTTAAGAACATGCCTTGGGAACCCAGAGACCAGGGTCCATTTCCCACTAGCACTCCTTGTGGCCTAGGGCAAGTCACTTAACCCCCCCATTGCCTGAGAAAAGTCCAAGTTATCAATGTCCCTGTTTAATGTACCAAGTTTAAATCTCAATGTAAACCACTTTGCTTGAAATGATAAAGCGGTATATAAAACCTGTTAAATAAATAAATAAACTTACACATGTATGACAGCCATCTTTACCCCATTGATTTTTTTCCTGCATCAGAATTTGCAAAATGGTTCCTCTAGCTGCACATTTCAGACACACACATGCACACTCCTGCACCTCCATGTTCTGTATTTTAGAAATGGCCTTTTCTAAAATATCGTGGGAATTGTGAACGTCTATTCCAATCTCCACATCTCTTTTAAAATGTGCATTCACATCTTTCGGCATCTTTCAAAGAGAGCGACCGTGTGCATGCTTTTCAGAGAGAAAGAGTATTTGAGTTTGAAGCACTACAAGGTGTACTCAATGCTGTATATATAGATATATGACACAGTCCTTGCTCATCAGAGCCTACAATCTAATCAAGACTGACCAAACGAAACGGGGGACTAGGGTAATTCAAGGGGAATGGTAAAATACAGATAGGTCCGAGCAGACGAATGAGGGGATCAGGATCCAAATGCACGTTGGTTTTTAGCCTGGATTTGAATAGGGCCAGAGAAGGAGCCTGGCGTACTAACTCGGGTAGTTTGTTCCAAGCATATGGTGCAGGAAAATGGAATGAGTGAAGTCTGGAGTTGGCAGTGGTAGAGAAGGGCACAGATAAAAGCAGCCTCTTCATGAAAAGGAATTCCTTGCCGAGTTTGGTTGCATAAAGAAAAAGAAATAGACCTTAAGAAATTATATATCTAGAGAGATATGCTCTATGCATGACAAACTGTGGTAAAGACCATCAGACCAAGAGGTTAGAGTGTAATCCATCTCTACTGTTGATGCTGCCAATGCTTTGCTCATTGGAAGACAATGGGCATAGAAAATGTCACCATAAAAAGAGACAGGCGGAAGTCTTTTGATAAATCCATAGTTCAAGCCCCACCAAAGGCAAAGTGGGAATTCATCGTTGTGGCAACAGCAGAATCTTTGATAACAGAAAACGCAAAAGCAAAATGACGGATGAAGGCGTTCCAAATAGCATTTCGACTTGGGACCAGCATGTGCAAAGGAACTAAGGGGGAAGTAGGAGAGAGGGGAGTTGGAGCTGGCCTCTTGTGATCAGGAACAGGAGCATTCTCTGAGGTGCTGGAAATGAGGAACCCACACAAGAGGGTGTGAGAGGAATCAGACTGAAACAGAGGGAAAAAGCTGCTTCTGCAAGTCCAGGTACATAACATTAAAGGAAAAATGGTGTTTTGAAACATCAATCGGTAATGTTTTATGACGCAGAGACATTTCTGTGACCTAAGCTCAGTAAAAATTGTTGCTATTTTAGATTTAACGAGATTTTTAGTTACTTGCCCATTGTCAGAGATCTTGTTTTATTAAATCTGTCAGTAAGTAAAATCTCTGGTTCATCCTCAGATATGCCTAGTAAAAAATCCATTCTGCAGTTGAAGTGAGCTATTAATTACATCTGCAATTAGAAGTAAAATACCACCTTAGGGATCTAGAAGCTTCAGTCTTGATTCCGCTCTTCAGAGCTGCCTGATTCTTCAAGTGTTACTGACGGTACACCTTAAGGAATGCAGCGATGTCCTGCAGATTGTAGAAATCTGATTATCTGTCCTCTGCAACATCATTCATGAGGACTGGACCTTTAGTGCTGCCGCTGACGTCCATCCCTGGGCAGAACCAGTGCAAGGGTTACTGACGGTACACCTTAAGGAATGCAGCGATGTCCTGCAGATTGTGGAAATCTGATTATCTGTCCTCTGCAGCATCATTCATGAGGACTGGACCTTTACTGATGCCGCTGATGTCCATCCCTGGGCAGAACCACTGCAAGTGTTACTGACGATACACCTTAAGGAATGCAGCGATGTCCTGCAGATTGTGGCAATCTGATTATCTGTCCTCTGCAACATCATTCTTGAGGACTGGACCTTTACTGCTGCCGGTGACGTCCATCCCTGGGCAGAACCAGTGCAAGGGTTACTGACGGTACACCTTAAGGAATGCAGCGATGTCCTGCAGATTATGGAAATCTGATTATCTATCCTCTGCAACATCATTCATGAGGACTGGACCTTTACTGCTGCCGCTGACGTCCATCCCTGGGCAGAACCAGTGCAAGGGTTACTGACGGTACACCTTAAGGAATGCAGCGATGCCCTGCAGATTGTGGAAATCTGATTACCTGTCCTCTGCAACATCTTTCATGAGGACTGGACCTTTACTGCTGCCGCTGACGTCCATCCCTGGGCAGAACCAGTGCAAGTGTTACTTATGATACACCTTAAGGAATGCAGCGATGTCCTGCAGTTTGTGGAAATCTGATTATCTTTCCTCTGCAACATCATTCAAGAGGACTGGACCTTTACTGCTGCCGCTGACGTCCATCCCTGGGCAGAACCAGTGCAAGGGTTAATGACGGTACACCTTAAGGAATACAGCGATGTCCTGCAGATTGTGGAAATCTGATTATCTTTCCTCTGCAACATCATTCAAGAGGACTGGACCTTTACTGCTGCCGCTGACGTCCATCCCTGGGCAGAACCAGTGCAAGTGTTACTGACGATACACCTTAAGGAATGCAGCGATGTCCTGCAGATTGTGGAAATCTGATTATCTTTCCTCTGCAACATCATTCAAGAGGACTGGACCTTTACTGCTGCCGCTGACGTCCATCCCTGGGCAGAACCAGTGCAAGTGTTACTGACGATACACCTTAAGGAATGCAGCGATGTCCTGCAGATTGTGGAAATCTGATTATCTTTCCTCTGCAACATCATTCAAGAGGACTGGACCTTTACTGCTGCCGCTGACGTCCATCCCTGGGCAGAACCAGTGCAAGGGTTACTGACGATACACCTTAAGGAATGGAGCGATGTCCTGCAGATTGTGGCAATCTGATTATCTGTCCTCTGCAACATCATTCATGAGGACTGGACCTTTACTGCTGCCGCTGACGTCCATCCCTGGGCAGAACCAGTGCAAGGGTTACTGACGATACACCTTAAGGAATGCAGCGATGTCCTGCAGATTATGGAAATCTAATCTGTCCTCTGCAACATCATTCTTGAGGACTGGACCTTTACTGCTGCCGCTGGCGTCCATCCCTGGGCAGAACCAGTGCAAGTGTTACTGATGTTACACCTTAAGGAATGCAGCGATGTCCTGCATTTTGTGTAAATCTGATTATCTGTCCTCAGCAACATCATTCATGAGGACTGGACCTTTACTGCTGCCGCTGACGTCCATCCCTGGGCAGAACCAGTGCAAGGGTTACTGACGATATACCTTAAGGAATGCTGCGATGTCCTGCAGATTGTGGAAATCTGATTATCTTTCCTCTGCAACATCATTCAAGAGGACTGGACCTTTACTGCTGCCGCTGGCGTCCATCCCTGGGCATAACCAGTGCAAGTGTTACTGATGTTACACCTTAAGGAATGCAGCGATGTTCTGCAGATTGTGGAAATCTGATTATCTTTCCTCTGCAACATCATTCAAGAGGACTGGACCTTTACTGCTGCCGGTGACGTCCATCCCTGGGCAGAACCAGTGCAAGGGTTACTGACGGTACACCTTAAGGAATGCAGCGATGTCCTGCAGATTGCGGAAATCTGATTATCTGTCCTCAGCAACATCATTCATGAGGACTGGACCTTTACTGCTGCCGCTGGCGTCCATCCCTGGGCAGAACCAGTGCAAGCGTTACTGACGATACACCTTAAGGAATGCAGCGATGTCCTGCAGATTGTGGAAATCTGATTATCTGTCCTCTGCAACATCATTCATGAGGACTGGACCTTTACTGCTGCCGCTGACGTCCATCCCTGGGCAGAACCAGTGCAAGTGTTACTGACGATACACTTTAAGGAATGCAGCGATGTCCTGCAGATTGTGGAAATCTGATTATTTGTCCTCTGCAACATCATTCAAGAGGACTGGACCTTTACTGCTGCCGCTGACGTTCATCCCTGGGCAGAACCAGTGCAAGTGTTATTGATGTTACACCTTAAGGAATGCAGCGATGTCCTGCAGATTGTGGAAATCTGATTATCTGTCCTCTGCAACATCATTCATGAGGACTGGACCTTTACTGCTGCCGCGGACGTCCATCCCTGGGCAGAACCTGTGCAAGTGTTACTGACGATACACCTTAAGGAATGCAGCGATGTCCTGCAGATTGTGGAAATCTGATTATCTGTCCTCTGCAACATCATTCAAGAGGACTGGACCTTTACTGCTGCTGGTGACGTCCATCCCTGGGCAGAACCAGTGCAAGGGTTACTGACGGTACACCTTAAGGAATGCAGCGATGTCCTGCAGATTGTGGAAATCTGATTATCTGTCCTTCAGCAACATCATTCATGAGGACTGGACCTTTACTGCTGCCGCTGACGTCCATCCCTGGGCAGAACCAGTGCAAGGGTTACTGACGGTACACCTTAAGGAATGCAGCGATGTCCTGCAGATTGTGGAAATCTGATTATCTGTCCTCTGCAACATCATTCATGAGGACTGGACCTTTACTGCTGCCGCTGGCGTCCATCCCTGGGCAGAACCAGTGCAAGCGTTACTGACGATACACCTTAAGGAATGCAGCGATGTCCTGCAGATTGTGGAAATCTGATTATCTGTTCTCTGCAGCATCATTCATGAGGACTGGACCTTTACTGCTGCCGCTGACGTCCATCCCTGGGCAGAACCAGTGCAAGGGTTACTGACGATACACCTTAAGGAATGCAGCGATGTCCTGCAGATTGTGGAAATCTGATTATCTGTCCTCTGCAACATCATTCAAAAGGACTGGACCTTTACTGCTGCCGGTGACGTCCATCCCTGGGCAGAACCAGTGCAAGGGTTACTGACGGTACACCTTAAGGAATGCAGCGATGTCCTGCAGATTGTGGAAATCTGATTATCTGTCCTCTGCAACATCATTCATGAGGACTGGACCTTTACTGCTGCCGCTGGCGTCCATCCCTGGGCAGAACCAGTGCAAGCGTTACTGATGATACACCTTAAGGAATGCAGCGATGTCCTGCAGATTGTGGAAATCTGATTATCTGTCCTCTGCAGCATCATTCAAGAGGACTGGACCTTTACTGCTGCCACTGACGTCCATCCCTGGGCAGAACCAGTGCAAGCGTTACTGATGTTACACCTTAAGGAATGCAGCGATGTCCTGCAGATTGTGGAAATCTGATTATCTGTCCTCTGCAACATCATTCATGAAGACTGGACCTTTACTGCTGCCGGTGACGTCCATCCCTGGGCAGAACCAGTGCAAGTGTTACTGATGTTACACCTTAAGGAATGCAGCGATGTCCTGCATTTTGTGGAAATCTGATTATCTGTCCTCAGCAACATCATTCATGAGGACTGGACCTTTACTGCTGCCGCTGACGTCCATCCCTGGGCAGAACCAGTGCAAGGGTTACTGACGATACACCTTAAGGAATGCAGCGATGTCCTGCAGATTATGGAAATCTAATCTGTCCTCTGCAACATCATTCTTGAGGACTGGACCTTTACTGCTGCCGGTGACGTCCATCCCTGGGCAGAACAAGTGCAAGGGTTACTGACGATACACCTTAAGGAATGCAGCGATGTCCTGCAGGTTGTGGAAATCTGATTATCTGTCCTTTGCAACATCATTCATGAGGACTGGACCTTTACTGCTGCCGCTGGCGTCCATCCCTGGGCAGAACCAGTGAAAGCGTTACTGACGATACACCTTAAGGAATGCAGCGATGTCCTGCAGATTATGGAAATCTAATCTGTCCTCTGCAACATCATTCTTGAGGACTGGACCTTTACTGCTGCCGGTGACGTCCATCCCTGGGCAGAACAAGTGCAAGGGTTACTGACGATACACCTTAAGGAATGCAGCGATGTCCTGCAGGTTGTGGAAATCTGATTATCTGTCCTTTGCAACATCATTCATGAGGACTGGACCTTTACTGCTGCCGCTGGTGTCCATCCCTGGGCAGAACCAGTGCAAGCGTTACTGACGATACACCTTAAGGAATGCAGCGATGTCCTGCAGATTGTGGAAATCTGATTATCTGTTCTCTGCAGCATCATTCATGAGGACTGGACCTTTACTGCTGCCGCTGACGTCCATCCCTGGGCAGAACCAGTGCAAGGGTTACTGACGATACACTTTAAGGAATGCAGCGATGTCCTGCAGATTGTGGAAATCTGATTATCTGTCCTCTGCAACATCATTCAAGAGGACTGGACCTTTACTGCTGCCGGTGACGTCCATCCCTGGGCAGAACCAGTGCAAGGGTTTTTGGCCTATCTTCCTCCTTGCACCCCCCTCAATTATCTCTCTGGCCCAAGGCTGTTTGATAATTACACTCAATAATCATGATCACCTCACCACCACCTCCCCCCAAAGTGATATTGCAAAAACACATTTTTGAACATGATATTTTTAAATATGAAGCTTAGTTTTGGATATAGATCCATAATGACAACATGTCTAAAAGCAGTTTGGCAGGGCAAAAGCCCGCTTATCTATATAAAAGGACTATTTGCAATTGCTGACCTTTCTCTGGGTAAACAAAGGTACCAGGGGTTCTTTGCGTTTGTCTTGTGTGAATGTTGGGTTTTTTGTTTTTCTTTGACTGCAGCTACTTTTTGCTGCCCCCTCAGAGGCGGTTGCCCTAGGCAATTCCCTATCCTATCCTTATCTGCCCCGTCTGTGTCATGCACTTCCTTCTCTGGTTGGGGTCCCACGGTGTGAGAAGTAGCTCCCAGTTAGTTTTGTGGAGCTTGTTCTTAGAGAGAGAAGTTCAGGGATCCTTTTACTAAAGTGTAGTAAAGCTTTACTCATATTGCACCCTAGACACAAACATTAACGTGTGATAAATGCGAAGCCTGTGTGGCGACTGCTGGATGTGTTCCCGACATATTCTCTTCTTCATTGAGTTCCTCTTGAATAGGTTGTGAGTTCTCTAGAGCAGGGACTGTCTCTTCTGTGTATATTTGCAGCACTATATATGCCTTGTAACGCTATAGTCATATTAGGAATAGTAGTAGTAATGCTCCCATACAGTTACCACCCAGAAAGTACTGTGATAAGCAGGGTCAGCCCTCGAGCTTTACACCTCCTCTGGCTGTCAAAATCTATTATTTAGCTTTGGATGGCCTGCTTTTGCTGCCCTCCAGTAGTCGCTGCCCTAGGAGACTGCCTAGTGGTTGGGCTGGCCCTGGTGATAAGTGTACAGAAGCCTGGATACACTTTCTGCTTCCTAGTAACAGGGCCGGTGCTACCATTAAGAAAAGTAGGCAGTGGCCTAGAGCACTAATTGTTGGAGGACAGCCCATTGCTGCTGCCCCTCTCCGGTGGCAGCAGCACAATGTTTACCATCCCCTCCAGTTCCACTTCCTGTTTGCATGGGGGTGGAAGCGGCTGATGCTAAGCACTGTGGTGCAGCCGCTGTATGTCCTGCTGAGGGGCGCTAGGAATAAGGTTTGTGTGCAAGAGCAATGCGAGCCTTCAAGTCATTGCTGACCACTGGCAACCCAGCATTTCCTTGGCAGTGTGACCAGAAGTAGATGGCAATGAAGGGTTAAGGTGTGCTAGTGGGACTCAAACCCTGGTCTTTTGGTTGCCAAGCCAGCGCTTTAACCACTAGGCTACTCCTCCACTCCTAGGTTTACCTTGCACTGGTTCTGCCTATTAAAGAGATGATAAATGCGTCCATGTACCGGTGACCGCACATGATAAAGTGCCACTCAGAATGAAGTATGCCAGGGCTGTACCAAGCCATAAGTACGCCATGTGCGACTTGCACATCTGCCCCTCCATCACAGGTTTGTCACTTGCCCCGTGCTCAGCATCACCCCATCTTACCTCCATGTCCAGTCGGCTCTCCCCCGCCCTGCCTGTCCTTGCCCAGCTGCCACCAATTTTCGTGTTGCCCTGGCAGCAGCAGTGGTGATGTCAGCAGCAGAGCAGACGTCCAATTGGAAAAAGAAATCCCACGGATCTTTCCGACACTGCGCTTGACTGGCTTGTCTGATCCCTCCCTCCTCTGACACAGGCATATGTCAGAGGAGGGAGGGATCAGACCTGCGTGCAAGCGCGGTGTCGGAAAGACCAACAAGTTTTTTAAAAAAATGGATGTCAGCTCTGTTGCTGCCATTGACACCACTGCCGCAAAGGCAGCAGTGGAGGGGAGCCAAGGCCAGCAGCCCCAAATGCGCCCCTATTTGTTTGCGCCCTGTGTGACTGCACCACTCACCCAGGGTCAAGTATGGCACTGCGGTATGTAGTTGCAGCGTGACTTAGCACATTATGCCAGTGTACGTATGTGCTAACAGCTACCAGGCACTAATTCACGAACTAGCTGCTTAGCGCACATTAATAAATGGAGCCCTTACATACAACCTGAGGAAGAAAGCGACATGCTGGGTTTGCAAAATCTAAAGATTGTTTTTCCTACTGCCAATTTGTTTTTTTGTGTTTTTTTTTGTTTTATTGGAAGCAGAATATGTATCAAGTTGGTCAATCCAAGCATTAGCCAACAGATGCACGCTAGAAATAACAGGTGAATTGAAGGCAACACATGGGCATGCAGTGGCTTCTGAACTTTTCAAGAGGCACAAAGATCCTTGAAATAGTGCATGTCGGATGCTAACACTCTCATACTGTTGAATCCATCTGTTCCAGCCCAGGATCAAGGCCTACTCTTTTCACTGTAGTTGCTACGCTGCAAGAGATAATGGTAAACTTCACGCTCCCTTGAGGAATTTCTTTTGACTGTCTCCAAGGAACTAGCAAAATTGTTCTAAAGAGGTTGTGTGTTACATGCATCTGAACTTTTATTATAAAGTAAAATATGTTTATTTCCCTGCTACAGAGAAATTATAGTCTTTTTTGAATATGCCTTAACAGATTGTTTTAGGATGAACAATTCATCTAAATCAAAGGGACACACTTTTGGTTTGCACTGATCTTAGACTTCAGCAGCCTTAATACTTATACTTTTTACATTGTATTTTAGGATGTTTTCATTTATAATTATTGTTTGCTATGGTGTATTTTTGATATTTCATTTTATATTTCTAAATTTTATAATTACAACCAAGCATACATAATACATTTGATAGAAAAACAAAAGAGCTGTATAGAAATATAAAACACAGGAGGAAAAAGAAAAGCATATTTCTCAAAACACCGTAAACAGCCCCTTGCTACAGTCCACAAGAGAAGGAGAAGAAGCAAGGAAATCAAATATTAATTACCAATATCGAAGGAAAAAAAAGGTAGAAAGCATATAGACGCGAATATAATTACATTTCAGCTGGAACCTCATCAGTAATAGCTGTCCTACTCAGAAATGCCAGCAACTGGGCCGGTTTAAAAAATATATACAAAACTAACTGCAATTTTACATGGAAATTTCAGAAAAAATTGTCCCCCCCCCCAGCTGCTGGACACCTGACTGGAGCAGAAGGAATTCACGCCTTCTCCTCTGAGTTTCTTGACATAAATCTGGGAAACCCAAAGCATAAACCCTCTAAACAAAACAGATCTCTTCCGGAAAAACATTTTTAAAAACCAATCTCTATCAGAAGATAAGGTGAATGTTACCAATAGAGTGGCTGGGATATAAGCCTCATCCCCAGACAACTCTAATATTGCAGAGACGTCTAGGGAATTGACTTGTACACCAGGTATGACCCCAGAACCTGAAGACCTACGTCCAGAAGGAATATAATATAACTTTGAGATAGGGGGATAGGACTCACGAGGAACCCCAAATACCTTCTTCAAATACTGCTTACACATTTCTTTAGCATTGATAACTCAAGTCTTGGGGCAATGTGTGAGCCTCAAATTCTGATGTCTAGCAAAGTTCTCTAATTGTTCCACTCTGGACTTCATGGCTATCACATCTTTACACAAAGTTCCCACAGAATCTTCCACTCAACCAACCTTTTCTTGAACAAAAGAAGTGGAGTTCTGCAAACTAACAATGTCCTCCATGCATTGTCGAAGAGAGGTTGTATTTGACTGAACTTGTGCCGCCAAAGTTTGAATCTGTGGTGTAAGTGACTCACTGAGATGCAAGATAGCAGACCTGATGGTCTCCAATGTGAAAACAGCCGGACGCTGCAAGTGAAGGCGGGAAGAACTCTCACTCTTCCAGAACCAGACTTTGAAACCTGTAACGCCATCACCGATGAGGAAGAGATTGTCGAATCCCCTACCAAACCCTCAACAGTGCAAACATGTGCAAGACTGCTGGAATGATGATCCAGAAGGGTAACTTCACCTCCTCCCGACTGATCCAGAGATGTCCCTCCAACCACTGCCGGTTCACCAGTAGCAACAACCGACAGTGTCCCATTCACAAGGCAGGAAAGCTCCAGCATCACAGTTTTCACTGCACGCTACTGCTCCAGAGACAAGATGTCCGGCCCCAAACTGCTTGACAAGCCTCTCAGCTCTGTCAAGCTATCTATGGGGCTCTGGGTCACTGGACTTACACAAAACCAGAAGAGGTGCACGAACCAGAAACGGATCAAGTAGACCCTGAGAGGCAACAGAGGTAACAGCTGCAGGAGCCCCGGAGGGCTTTTTACCACCCTTAGCTTTCTTCTTTCTCATTCTGGAAACACACTGCACCCACTAGTGCAGTGATGGCTAACCTTTTTGAGCCCGAGTGCCCAAACTGCCGCACAAAACCAAAGAATTTCCTCAAAGTGCCAGCACGTCAATTTGCATAAATATTTGCATAATGCTAACATACACTAACTTTTAGTAAACATGTCTCTTAATGAGTGTATGGATAAAGACAGACTAAAAGATTTCTACATTACTATAATCCAGTGCCAACCGCCAGGCACATTAGGAACTACTACAAACACTGCCCATTTAGAACCAATAGCAAACCCGCCGTATCCTAACAGCACTACCAGGACTCACAAAGCACCACACCATACCTATCAAAAGGCAACACTGCAAATATTAAACCAATACATTTCAGACAATAACAATACATGACCTACTGGGGAAAGAGAACAAGTGGCAATGTCAAAAAGGAATTACATAAACAGAATACCTCAGCTCAGTTACACAGTTGCAATTGCTCCAGCCACTTTCTTCTGGTTTCTTCATGTTTTCTGCTAACTCTCCATCATCTGCTGTCCATTTGTCCTTTCTTCTCTCTTCTAGTTTTTTTTTCCATTCTCTCTCTCTACATCTGCTTTAACATACTAATCTTTCTCCTTTTGCTCTTTCCTCATTCCTATTTCATCCACTCAAATTTTACCCCTCCATCCTCAATCCCCACTTACTCTCCCAATACCCGGCCAATTGTAGATTTTTTATCCCTCCCACAAAATATTTTTCCCCTCTCCATTTTACTCTCCCAGCCCCATCCCATTCTAATCCTCCCACAACATCAGCTCCCTTCTAGTTCCAGCCTCACCCAGCATCCATTCCCTTCTAGTCCCTGCATCAGCCCATTTCCAGTCCTAGCAACCCCCCAACCCAATACCAGTCCTAGCCCCCCCCCATCAACTCACTTCCAGCCCTAAACCCCCATCACCCCATTTCCAGACAGCCCCCATCAGCCCACAGCCCATTAGCAGTCCTACCCCCCCAGCCCATTAGCAGTCCTACCCCCGCCCGCCCGCCCGCCCATTAGCAGTCCTAACACCCCCCCTCCTGCCCATTAGCAGTCCTAACCCCCCCTCCTCCTGCCCATTAGCAGTCCTAACCCCCCCCTGCCCATTAGCAGTCCTAACACCCCCCTCCTGCCCATTAGCAGTCCTAACCCCCCCTCCTCCTGCCCATTATCATTCCTAACCCCACACCCTCCTCCCCATTAGCATTCCTAAACCCCCCCCCTCCTCCTGCCCATTAGCAGTCCTAACCCCCCCCTCCTCCTGCCCATTAGCAGTCCTAACCCCCCCCTCCTGCCCATTAGCAGTCCTACCCCCCCCCCTCCTGCCCATTCGCAGTCCTAACCCCCCATCCTGCCCATTAGCAGTCCTAACCTCCCCCCCTGCCCATTAGCAGTCCTAACCTCCCCCCCCTGCCAATTAGCAGTCCTAACCCCCCCCTCCTGCCCATTAGCAGTCCTAACCCCCCCCCTCCTGCCCATTAGCAGTCCTAACCCCCTCCTGCCCATTAGCAGTCCTAACCCCCCCTGCCCATTAGCAGTCCTAACACCCCCCCCCCTCCTGCCCATTAGCAGTCCTAACCTCCCTCCCCTGCCCATTAGCAGTCCTAACCCCCCCCCTCCTGCCCATTAGCAGTCCAAACCCCCCCCCTCCTCCTCCTGCCCATTAGCAGTCCTAACCCCCCCTCCTCCTGCCCATTAGCAGTCCTAACCCCCCCTGCACATAGCAGTCCTAACCCCCCCCTCCTGCCCATTAGCAGTCCTAACCCCCCCTCCTCCTCCTCCTGCCCATTAGCAGTCCTAACCCCCCCTCCTGCCCATTAGCAGTCCTAACCCCCCCTCCTGCCCATTAGCAGTCCTAACCCCCCCCTGCCCATTAGCAGTCCTAACCCCCCCCCTGCCCATTAGCAGTCCTAACACCCCCCCTCCTGCCCATTAGCAGTCCTAACCCCCCCTCCTGCCCATTAGCAGTCCTAACCCCCCCCTCCTCCTCCTCCTGCCCATTAGCAGTCCTAACCCCCCCTCCTCCTGCCCATTAGCAGTCCTAACCCCCCCTCCTGCCCATTAGCAGTCCTAACCCCCCCTGAACATAGCAGTCCTAACCCCCCCCTCCTGCCCATTAGCAGTCCTAACCCCCCCCTCCTCCTCCTCCTGCCCATTAGCAGTCCTAACCCCCCCTCCTCCTGCCCATTATGAGTCCTAACCCCCCCCCCTCCTGCCCATTAGCAGTCCTACCCCCCCCCCCACCCCCGGCAAATTTTTTAAAAAAAAAAGCAGGCTCTGGCTGCTGCCGCGGCAGACTGCAATGTCCCGCGGGGCCCCCTCCGCCCGCTAAGCCCCTCTGCAAGGGCTTTCAGATTCGCGAGGGAGAGCGTCTCCCTCGCGTCTCTGTTAAGCCCGCAGGGGCTAATGGGAAATTTCCCATCAGTCCCTCGCGTCTAAAGGGGCTGATGGGAAATTTCCCATTAGCCCCTGCGGGCTTAACAGAGACGCGAGGGAGACGCTCTCCCTCGCGAATCTGAAAGCTCTTGCAGAGGGGCTTAGCGGGCGGAGGGGGCCCCGCGGGACGCTGCATTCTGCCCTTGCCGCGTCCGCAGTCAGAGACAGCTTTTTCTTTTTTTTGCGGACCTATGGCCCGCGTGCCAGCTGCAAGGCCTTCGCGTGCCACAGCTGGCACGCGTGCCATAGGTTCGCCATCGCTGCACTAGTGCCTACCAGCTGCTATTAATAGGCTCCTCCCCCGCTATGGTGTATTTTTTTATAAATTTTACTTGTATTCTTTATTGATAACACTTAGGGGCTTGTTTACAAAGCTGCGGTAGCGGTTTGCGATCGTAATCGGAGCCGCGGCCCCATTGATTTCAATGGGGCCGCGGTTGCGATCGCGATCGCGAACCACTACCGCGGCTTTGTAAACAAGCCCCTTACTATCCCAATGCATATTTAGGGAAAGTTAAGGTGGGTTACATCCAGATACTGTAGGTATTTCCCTATCGCTGGAGAGCCTACAATCTAAGTTTGTACCTAGGACTTGAACCAGGCTTCCATGGTTACAAGACACTGCTTTAACCATTAGGTTACTCTTCCAATCCCATGAGAGTAGATTGTTTCAGATAATATCTGTGCTGTATTTATTTTTATTTTTTTATGTACCACTGTCTGGTAACTAGTAAAAGACTGATCTTGGCCAGGGCTAAGGGTATACCGGTCCTGTACTCATAATCCCATTGGTAACCATGATCTTGCATGAGCTTAGTTGCACAAAGGAGACCTGTTCTCTGTCCATGCTGTGATTTTCAGCTTACATTTCTGGCCAAGCTTCCATACCCAAAGACACTGACAATGGATTTTAGAAGGGTTTAACGCATCAAAATGAACCCTCCTAGCCGTTCATGGAACTTAAGGTAAACTTGTTTCAAAGCAGATTTAGATGCATTGCAAGAAAGCTAGAAACAAAAAGTTCTTGGCAGTTGATGTATTAAAATATGGAAGTGGGCACTGAGAATATATTTTTCGTTGGTTTTCTTTAGCCAATGATTCTAGGCTACAGACAGTATATCCTGGCCATCGTCAGTGTTTTTTCAATACACTAAGGGGAGTGGTGGAGGCGTGTCCGGGGAGGAGCATGAACTTACACGACCCCTTTTGATCGCCGAAATGGCAGAGACATTTCCAGGCAGGTCCATGTTTATACCTGCTCCAGGCATGAATAGGTATCAGGAAAGTGCTTGTTTTCATCTTTAAACATCCAGAGAATGTAGAATTAGGTGACTAGCCTTAGATCACAAAGGCCCACATTGGAATTTGAGCTCTGGCTATCCTGCCCTTAAACCTCTACTCTAACCATTATGCTGTTAGATGTCTTGCTTCTGAAATGCTATCCTGGGATTGTCTATATAGACATTTAATACCATGCATATTAAGCACGTCCACATTTCCGGAATCGTGCCTGCTTTTTTTTTTTTTTGACGTTCTGGCTTTGTCGTCTCAGATTACACTTGGACGTCTCATTGTGAAATGTGCCTCTAACCCCTTTACTACAGAGCAACTCTTTTACAGTCAGCTGAGTAGGGAATTTTGTGACAGAATGGTGTTTGCATAATTAGCATAAATGATTTGTTTTTAAAATTTGGATAATCAAGAAACTAACATTCTCCCTCTAAGATTAATCCAAAGTCAACATAATTCATGTGCTGTTGAGACCATCAAGAATTCATTCTGATTTAAAAATAAGATTTTGCTGTTAGTTCCTTTGAAGTAGCATTTTAGAAGAAATCTAAGAAGAATTTGGGATGTCCGGAGCAGAACGTTCAAAAAATCAGGGGAGTGGCAGCACTGAAGAGAGGCACATATATGTGTCTTCTGAAATTGCTTCATCTCCACCCTGAAGAGTGAACAGCCAGGTATGAGATTCTGGAGATACCTCCCTCCCCCATACACATCGCAAGACCAGGTAGGTGCATGGGTGTAAGCCATTTCACAAATGTAGACGTCCCAAATTGGATGTCTGCAGAACTGGGTACTTGGTTGTCCCCACTGGGGTCTTTCAGAAGGGGGGCAACCATGTTCTGAGACTAGTACGTCCTGGCCTACCATTTCAGATACTCAGATGTGCGGCAGCAGACCTGTAACTTGTTTGGAGTATGTATTTGTGTGCAGGTTTCTTCGGTCAGGAAATAACTTGCGATGAAAGCACATTTTGCGCCCCCCCCCCCCCTTGGAAGCATTGCAGCCATGACAAGAGCTCTTTTTTCACCTTATTTGTGGTCAGGAGCAGGTATAAGCATGTACGCCTCGCCAACCAGGGCCGGACATGATTTTGCCATTCTGAAATCCCACTGTGATATGCATCTCCCTTGTTCCGCATAGGTCACACCTCCACCACATTCCTATTCTAGATGGATGTCCTCACGCAGGGGGCATCTATATACCTGGCTTCTAAAATGGTCCCAGGGATGTCTCCAGGCCTTGCATGACTAAGTGCCTGTTTTCAGACATCTAACTCATGAATAGGGCTTTTAGAATGACCTCCAAAGCTTTGGAAAATGAGGCCTCATCTGAAATCCATCTTGGAACTATACAAAGCATCTAGAAATTTAAGATCAGAAGGTGGTCATCAGTTAACAGTCTCAAAGCTGAGAATGATTAATTTTGTGGACACTGCTAGTCATACATTTTCAATCTAGGGTCCACAAGACTGGAACAGACTTCCATAGGAACTGAGACTTACTAAGGATACTGCTGCGTTTAGAAAAAGTTAAGACTGCTGAGGTATGGTTTTAAATAGAACAGCAGCATATTTAAGGAAAGTTAGGTATATCATAACATCGGCAAGGGGGTTACATGTCTGAGTGATTAGTTATTAATTTGGGTTTTGCTTGCGCATTTTATGTTTTTATGAATTTATGCCTGTAATTTTGTAAATCGCCTAGACATTTTGATGGGCGAGTAATAAATTGTACTTGAATTATATGTACAGTATATTGGGAATAATGTGACATTTTATCACAAAATCCCATGATAAAATCCCATGATATCAACCTCCAAAGACTCCATTTTGCTCCACAACCCACGTAGCTATTAGAGCATTTCACTCAGGACCATACCAAGCTAGAAATAGGCCCTTTGCGACTCGCAAACCCGGTGCCCCCGCCCCTCCCATCTGTGCACAGGAACTCGCTCTTGTCAGGCTTCCTTGAAGCCCATTGATGACATCAGCATCCCATCGATACGTGTGCCGTGTGACTGTACTGCATTGCACCTACTCTCCGCCCATAACCTGCCCATTTCCCACCGCAACGCGCGATGAGCAGTTAACATGGGAATTAGCGCTCGGTATCATTCCACTATGATAATAGTTATCATAGCCCTGCGCTAACCGCTCACTGTTTGTTAAAATGCGCATTAACTGTTAACGCACCTTAGTAAAAGGGCCCCTTAGGTAGCCAATTCTGTTCTGCTGCAAGGGGAAACTAGTTGTATTACACTTCTTGTGTTGATCCTTCCAGTGAATTTTGATAACATTCCACTTTAATGCATTGCAGCTACTGATGCTTTTTGTCTTGAGGACCCCTTCAGAGCGGTTGAGTGAGCTATTTCCGAGGCGAGGAAGTGTCAGTCTCCCGCATTCCATCCTCAGCCCAGCTTCTGATTTACAGACACCATATATAGATTGACACTTATATCCTATGAAAAGACACCAGACAAAAATAGATTGAGGTGGGGGTGGAAGGGCAAAAGTATAGCTTAATCTCTTTAGGAGTTGAGCGCACCTGTAGCGCGTATGCTTTCACCATAATCTTATTTAATTACAACTGGGATGCAGGGAAGGTTTTTCAGCATAAACTTATAATATATTATTTTTAAAATACATGGTGACACAAAAACTCTTAAAATACGATTACCACTTTTAACAGGATGGGTTCTTGGCTGTAATGATATGTGTGCATGTGCACTTGATAATTTCAGCAATCCCCGTGTTCGATATGAAAGTCATAGGAGACATGTAGAAACAGTTTTATGCCCAGTGCCGAAACATATTTGAGTGACTTGTATAGTGTTCTTGACAGCAAGATGATTGGCAAATGACAAATTCTTTTGGCTTTTATGCACACGAGCATGAATCGTAATGAGCTCCTTGCTGCGGAATAGGTTATGGGAAACGGATTCATGGAAATTCCAAGTCTGCTGTGTTCATTTCCTCTGAGATGCTACATGAGTTGCTTTCATACATGATGTGAAAAAGGGATGACAGTGATGGACATTAAGGCTCTTTGTAGCCACCATCCTCCATCGATGTGTGCGGTCATTTCTTGGCTGGGAAAGTGGTGCTCAGAAGGACACAAATGGTAATTAATGCCGCTCCGAGCATCTTTAAGCTTTCATTCCTTCCACAACCACAGAGTCATTTTCATTTTGGAAGGATTTAGGAAGCTTGCCTGCAGGACATTTAACTCATCTTAGGCCGATTTCTTTTATATCCCTCTAGTATTCAAACTGCTTCTCAAGAGATGAGGTTCAATTAGAGCAGGGGTTCCCATAATTTTTAGGCCAAAGACCACACTGGACCTATTAGATCACTAGATCACTGAAAGAGCCGAGGATTTTGCTGAGTGAGGAGAAAGGTGTGTGGGGGGGGGGAAGGGACTCCGCTGCTCCCCATCTCCAAAACGTATCTCCTCCTACAGCAGTCTTACATCTCTCTTCTCCCCACATGGTGCAGTAACACTCCCCCCTCCTCTTCCATCACTCCCCTCAGCCTGTATCTCCCCTGCTTCCCTCCCTCCCCCCTCCATGGTCCAGCATCTATTCCCCCCCTTCTTCCACGGGTCCAGCATATCTTCCTCACTCTTTCCTCCCTCACTCCACTGTGCTCATGCATCTCTCCTCTCTCCCTAGCCCCTCCCTCAACCCCCATGGTTTAGCATCTCTCCTTCTCTTCCTTCCTCACCACCCCCCGGCTTTACCTAGAGTCACTGCAGCAGCATTTGCAATTTACAAACACTATCTCCTCCAGCCCTGGAGACATCCCTCTGCCACTTCCTGCCCCCTCTGACTCAACTTCCTGTTTTCAGAGGGGGCGGGACATGGCAGATAGAAGACTCTGGGGCTAGCGAGAAATAGTGTTTGCAAATTACTGATGCTGCTGTGCTGTGTAGGACCACAGAGGGAGGAAAATTGGGGAGGGAAGAAAAGGAGAGAGGTGCTGGACTGTGAGGGATGGCAGGCTGGGGAGAGAGGAGGCAGCAGTGGTGTGGGTGGGGAGCACTGACAGGGCTGGGGGAAATGGGTCCAGAGGCTGCTTTCAGTCTGTGAGCCATAGTTTGCTGACTCCGACTTGGAGAGTAATTTTATAACAGGTCACCTAGGGTGGAAGGCAATGTAAGTGCCAATTTTGTGTCTTTATAAAATAGCTTCAGAAATGCAACAGAAATTGTGTTTAAAATGCCTCCATATCTCCGAAGCAGGTCTAAATGTGCGCATGTGAAGTTTGTACATCGACACAGATTTTATAAGCTCTACGCAGAATTTGTGACTGCGTCGTGCTTTGCGTAGGCTGGTGCCACTGAACATGTCTACACACGTGTTGCATAAAAGCACACACCCTCTTGCCACCAGCCATCTTTATAGACATGTCGGTGGCCACACAATTTCTGTGCATCAAAGAGGGTTTACCTGTGGAAAAATATTTCTAAAATTATCCCCTTAGCGATCATATAGAAGTAAAAATTAATGAAGAAAAACAAAATACAGGGCGATACCTTCTTATCGGGCTAACTTGAGTAGCTTTCTGGAACTAAAAACCCTTCCTCAGGTCAGGACAGAATATAGCACAGCAGCCTCATTATTTAGTGATCAGACTGACGCAGTGGCATACCAAGGACGAGGCGGTGAATGCGGTCTGCCCTGGATGCTGGCCAGGAGGATGGTGCCAAAATTCTGGGCCTGCGTGTGCGGCAAACTCACAGTGAATATGCATGAGAGAGATTTGCATGTACGGCCTCCATGGTATGCAAATCTCTCTCATGCATATTCATTGTGGCTTTCCTGAAAACCTGACATGACGTGGCGTGTCCCGAGGACTGGGTTGAGAATCCTTGCTCTAGCCATTCATGCTATCTGAGAAAGAGGAGAGCATCTGAACTCGGGGGGTGGAGGCGAGAAGACGGTTTTGGGAGGAGTGCTGAACGCCTTGTCTCATGCTTCTTGTTTCTCCTTTCTGCTCTTGTTGCCTTTGCGCTGCTCACGAGGACGACTTGTTAGCCTCTGTCGGTCTCAGTCGTCGTCAGGTTCTGTCCTAGCGCCCTTATACCTTGCATTCCCAATGACAGAATGAATGGGTTTCAGTTTAAAGTTCCAAAATGAATGATCTTCAACCTCAGACATAGAACTGGAAGAATCTCTTTAGGGCATCGGATCGAACACCTTGAACTGGGACATTCGGCTGGAGACAGAACAACGTGGCAATTGGACTTTCACTTTGCTGTTAAACATGTCCCCACTTATGAATCTCAGAGGTAAAAAAAGGACAACATTCTTGTAGTCTATGGCACAGATGGACATGTCAGTCCTTGAGGACTACCAACCAGCCAGAATTTCTGGATAACCCTAATGAAAATGCACGAGGTAGATTTTTATACAGTTTGCTGCTCTAACCCATTCATATTCATTAGGATTATCAGGAAAACCTGCCCTCAAGAACTAGTGTCCACCCCTACTCTGTGGTAAATACTACAAAGCAGCTGTCTGGACTACAGCCTAATCTTGCTATCCACTGGCAGCTTTGTGACCTAGGTCGCTCACTTTCGGAAATTGGTGACAGGAAAATCTGCAGTTAATCAGGTTTCCAATTACAGAAAAGGAATGCACTCATAGTCCTCAGAAACAATACAAGCTAACAGAGAGTGGACAGCCAATTAGAGGTGTGTTGGCAATTGGTAGCAGATGTAGCTACTATGAGGGTGGGGCCCTATAAGTTCCCCCCTCCCCCGTAAAGTCAGCCCTTCATGGGCATACCAGCACCTTTTTTTCACAACTTATTCCTACATCAAATTCTAGTACTACACAGAAGTACTTAATGCCACTCCCCTTTAAAAATGGCTATATGCGTAAAGCCAAATTGTATAACTAGATCACAGTTACCTTATTATCAAACCATTCTTTGTAGAAGAAGGAAAACCATTTCTGTAACAGTTCAGGGAAATGTGTTTTGTCCAAGAATCAGCAAGTTTCGTATGTTGCAGCTCAGGGCTTCAAAATCTGTCCTGAGGTTCCCTCAGTGAGTCTTCTTCTTTGGGGATGTCCACCATGAATATGCAGGATAAAAACTTGCATATACTTGGGCCTTCAACGCCTATACATTTATCTTATGCATAGTTGTGGAGCCACCAGGACAGATTTGGGAAGCCCTGCAATAGCTATTGAGCTTTTGGACAACTAGTCACCTCTGCTCTTACACCCGGATTCCTTCAGGTGGAAGAAGTAGTAATATAAAACTTTTTTTTGCTAACAGTGTTGTGTGATATTCCCAATTTCTGTGTACACCTGTTTTCCATCTTCTGTTAAGTGAAGATGCCATGAATCATCCGATAGACTGAGCTGACTGCGGGTTTCTTAAAATCCTTTTGTGATCTCTGCTGACATGGTTATATGGAGCAGGTTTGCATGTTATCATTTGGTGTCAAGCTAAATGCTGGGCGAACAGTGGTATATGGGAACTACGGTGCAGAAGCCTCAAATTATAATTTGAATGCCAGCAGGCATCTAATGGAAGCGTGGAAGGTGGAGGCCATCACTGGCCCTGACCTGGTACCATTTTTCTTTTTGGAAAATCACTATACAGTCATATACAGTAGGAAGCCCATTGTTAAATAATATGTGAGGAACCTCAGAATAAATACAGAATTGGGCCTTTGTTATTTACATAAATAGACAAAGAGACACATGTCACAATGGGACATCCAAGTGCAATCTGGGACGTCAAAACCAGAACATCTGGAAAAAAGAAGGCGAGTGCACGTTCAGGCATGATTTCGGAAACATGGACGACGTGCCCGATATGGACGTCTATCAAAGATCCATATAGATGATGTCCCCAGATAGCATTTTAGAACCAAGATATCTGATAGCATAGAGGTTAAGAGCAGGCTGGCCAGGGTTCAAATTGCAGTGTAGGCCTTTCTGATCTAGGACTAGTCACTTAATTCTCCATCTTCTCTACACTTTCGGGATGTTTTAAGGTAAAAACAAGCACTTTCCTGATGCTTATTTATGCCTGGAGCAGGTATAAATGTGGACGTGCCTGTAGACGTCTCCAAAATTTCTGAGATAGAATGGGGATATGTAAGTCCATTGCTTCTCCCCAGACACGCCTCTGCCACACCCTTTGTGCCTACTTGGATGTCCCTGCACCCAAGATGAATGCAAACATCTTTTGTGGAATGGCTAGGGAGACTTCTCTGTGTTTTTTGACGTCCACATGCACGTCTTCATTCGCCCAATCGCAACTAAACCTTTTAAAATGACCCTCAAAATGTCTACTTTTTATGAGACCAGGCTGAGCATCATCTAATCCAAGCTTCTGCTATAATGTGACTGCAGAACAGTTGCTAGCTGGGACCTCCATGGGTTGCAGTATTTAAAAGGCAGTTTTAGAAGGCTCATATGCGTGTAAAAGTCACTCACGTGTAAATTGAACCTTGTATAAGAAGCGATTTTCGACAACTGTTGCTTATACATAAGTGCTAGTGACAAGCACTGATTTCAAGGAGGTGTGTTATGGGGGGCCTTTGAAACATACAGTATCTATCTTTCGTATTCTTGAATAGCAAAGCACGCACACTTGAGAAAATCTAGGCATCTGTATTTACACCTTTTTTCAGTCATGCATAAATAAGTATCAGTTAACTTCTTGTTTGGACCTGGTCTTTGGAGGAGACCTTGAGGGGAGGGGGACATTGTGCTTGCCTCTTTGGGGTTAAAAGCTATTTCAAAATGCAAATAGTTTGAGTTTTGCAACTTGGCTCCATCATTGACTTCCCTGGGACATACAGTTTTCAAATACCCTACTTAGAAGAGTAAGTGGAGCCCTTTACATATTTAATAGCAAAAATAACCACTTACCCGTGTGAGTGGCAGCAGGATTGGTCCATCCATTAGGTGACTTAGGCGACCGTCTAGGGTGGCCAACCCACATGGAAGGCTTTGTATCACTACTTTGTTGCTTGAGGCACACATGACCTGACGCTTTGGCACACATGACCTGCTGCTTCTGATCACCCTCCAATGCATCTTACTGTCAGAGGGGGGTCAGAAGTGGCAGGTCATGTGTGCCGAAGCACATGGCCTGCTGCAGGCAACAAAGTGGTGGCACAAAACTGCAGCTTTTAAAATACTGCTCCTGCCGCCACCCGCCTCTTCCCCAAGATGGCCCGAACCGGGGATGGCTTGGTGTGGGGGTGGGAGTGGGGGACGGTATGGCCAGGGTTTCTGCCTGGAGTGGCAGAAACCTTTGGGTTGGCCCTGAGTAGCAGTACTTACTCTCTGTCTGTCTGTCTGTTGTCTCCTTGTTTGGAGGTGGCTTTGGGGAATTGGGCCTTTGGAGACCTGAGTCTTGATTTCTGCTCAACTCAACCAAAATGCTTATGGTGCAGTAAGCTCCACCTTCTAAATGACATCATCATTGTGCTCCGGGAGAGGACTTTAAATTCAGCCCGCACAATAGCTTTCTGATGAAGGGCATGACAAAGGGGCAGGCTCCTTTGTGTGCCCCTTCATGTGGTCTTTGTTGTGTGGCCCCTTTGTGGTTTTTGCTGTTCCTTGGACATTTTTGGTTGCTTAGATAAGTTGAGTGTAGTTGTTCAGTAAGAAGGTGTGTGGGGGTGCATCTTCTTGGGTCAAGCACCATTCCTGTTTTAGAGCAAAAGTGATATTCCTCAGAGGAAATTGGTGTGCTTTTAGCAAGTTTGAGCAAGGCCTATAAATATTGGTGACTCCTTCGGTGTCGTCTTCTGCTTCTTTGAAGTCTTCTGTTTCTAGTGCCTCGATTAATTTTTGCTATGTGAATACTCACTCTATTATGAACAAAACAGAATTTGTTTAATTCTGTCTGAAAATCCACATGTATTTTATATACTGAATCCTGGCACTCAGAGTGTGATATTTCTACATTAAATTAGGTTGCTTCTCCAGGGTATAGCTATGAACATTTAGCTAGGAAGGAAGGCCAGGATGGGGGCGGAAAAGTGCTTTTGCCTCTCGTTTACCTTTTCTGAAACTGATTGCTAGTGTGGATATGCTATGTGAATTGTAGGGTTCTTCATTTTGGGAATTGGTTTGTCATCTTGTTTTAATGTGCCCCCAGATGCTGTTGCGATCATATTATTTTTATTTACTTATTTATACTGAGCTCACACCTTTCCTGTAGTAGATCAGGGCGAGTTACAAGCAGGTACAGTAGTTGTTCCCTCCCCCCAGAGGGCTTACAGTCTAAGCTTGTACCTGAGGCGGTGGAGGGTTAAGTGACTTGCCCAAGGCCACAAGGAGCCACCAATGGGATTAGACCACATTTGCATGGATTCCATTGGCTTCCACTGGAGTACTACGTAATGTTTAAGACTTCTTGTCTTATTTTTTGAACTACGGCAGGGGAAGGCTCTATTTTTACCAAGAGTTGTTTCCTGGATTTGAATTATCTCATGTTCTGAGGTCCTCAGGGACTAGGAGGTTGGTGGTGCTCCCAGCTAGAGATGCCAGATTGGTTAAGAACATAAGATATGCCATACTGGGTCAGACCAAGGTCCATCAAACCCAGTATCCTGTTTCCAACAGTGGCCAATCCATGTCACAAGTACCTGGCAGGTTCCCAAAAAGGTACATTGATTCCAGAACGCTTGTCCCAAGGTAAGCAGTGGATTTCTCAGGTTCTCGTGAATAATGGTTTATGGACCTTTCCTCCAGGAACTTGCCAAACATTTCTTAAACCTAGCTACATTAACAGCTTTTACTACATCCTCCGGTAACAAATTCCAGAGTTTGATTACGCGTTGAGTGAAAAAATATTTTCTCTTATTAGTCTTAAATGGGTTATACTGTAGCTTCATTGCTTGTCTTCTACTCTTTCTACTTTTTGATGGCAAAAAACAACCGATCTACGTTATCCCATTCCACTCCATTCATTAATTTATAGACCTCTATCATATCTCCCCTCAGCCTTCTCTTTTCCAAGTTGAAGAGTCCCAACCTTTTGAGCCTTTCCTCATAGGAGTATTCTTCCATCCCCTTTACCATTTTGGTGGCTCTTCTCTGTACCTTTTCTAATTCTGCTATATCCTTTTTAAGATATGGTGACCAGAACTGCACACAATATTCAAGGTGCGATCAAACCATGGAATGATACAGAGGCATTATAATATCTTGATTTTATTCTCCATTCCTTTCCTTATGATTCCTAGCATTACATTTGCTTTCTTGGCTGCCGCTGCACACCAGGTGGAGGGTTTCAACGCATTATCCATGATGATGCCTAAATCTTTTTCCTGGGTAGTGGTTTCTAAGGTGGTACCTTGCATCGTGTAACCAAAGTTTGGGTTGTTCTTTCCTAGGTGCATAATTTTGCACGTCCACATTAAATTTTATCTGCCATTTAGATGCCCATTCCTTCCAATTTTTCAAGGTTCTCTTGCAATTTTTCACAGTTCTCTTGGGTTTTAACAACTTTGAATAATTTTGTGTCCTCTGCAGATTTGATCACCTCACCCGTTATTCCCATTTCCAGGTCATTTATGAATATGGGCAAATGGTCCTGGAGAAAGCTCCTTGGTGCAAGAGGGTGTTACATCTCCTAGTGGACAGGTCCTAGCTACAGATCACTTCCTGCTTTACCAAGGTGATGCTCTCCTTTCACGAGACTTCTCTGCTGGGATGTAGTATTGAAGCCCCACTCTAGTCTGGCAGCTAAGAGGCTGCCAGACTAGAGGTGGGGCTTCAATACTACATCCCTGTATCTCTTGTCTATGTACCTCTCTGACTTCCTTATGTCTTCCAAGTCTGCTACTCTAGCCTCCAGAGATCAGACTCATTCCCTGAGGGCAAAGAGCTCCTTGTACCTAGTGCACAGGTAAGACCTCTCGCCAACTGTGGCTTTTTCAGTAACTGGTCTATTTTTGTGGAATTCTCTCCCAGCTGCTTTGTGTATGACTTGTGTTTTTTTTCCCAGAAAATCTATGAAGGCCAGGCATTCGATGGGTTTGAAGTGCTCTGGGATGTTTGTTAGTGCAATTTTTAGGTAGTTTTTAGAGTTCTATGTGTTGCCTGTTTTTATTACATAAAGAGATGCCATACTGGGTCATACCAAAAGTCCATCAAGCCAAGTGTCCTGTTTCCAACAGCGCCAATCCAGGCACAAGTACCCATGTGTTTCATTGCAGACTACTTAGATCTCTGCTGTGCATTGTGTAAGTGGTCAATCAGATGTAAATCAATGAATACAGACACATACAGAGCCCTGAGTGGCGCCACTCTGATTTTTGTTTTTCTTTTGTAAAATAGGTTCTTCTGATGTATGTTGTGCCAAACACACACATTTTTTCCATGGCCTGGTATGTATTTTGCTAAAGGTTTCACTGGTGTAAAACTATTAAACCCTACGTTGGTTTATTTGTGGTTATTCTACATGCATGTCATATATTTATTTATTTTTTAAATAGTTTGTATTCCGCACAACTCCAAGGCAGATTCCATAAAAACATACATATTAAACAAAGGTCAAACAAAAAAAATTAACAACAAAAAATAAAAATAAAGTAAAATAAAATAATAAAATAACAAGTGGGAAGCTCCGGACTATTATATACTAACTAAAGAATGCTTGAGAAATAATTGTTCTTCCACTTAGCCACTGAAGAGCTACATAACAGAACTGTTAATGTAACGTTGGGAAGGCTTGTCAAAATAAGTATGTCTTTAACGTTTTCCCAAATGATAATAATTCTGAGATTGAGTGCAATTCTTTTGGTAGAGTTCCAGAGAACCAGAGCACTCATAGAAAAAATTTATGTAAAGTTTCAAAATGAGCTCTTTTAAAACATAGTACATCAAGAAGATGAGAATCCTGGGAGTGAAGTACTCTTGTAGGACAGTACAGTGTAAAAGAGCAGATAGATTCAATGGAGCTTGCTGAATGCATTTAAAAGTAAATATAATCACTTTATATAAAATACAAAAGTTCATTGGAAGCCAATTTAAATTAAACAGTTGTTGTGAAATGTCAATAGAAAGATTGCAGTTAGTTAATAAATGAGCTGCCGCATTCTGGACAGATTGCAAGGGACGAATTGCGCAAGCAAGAAGACCAAGAAGAATGTTATTGCAGTAGTCTAATGGTGACAATACCAACACTTGAATAACAGTACGGAGATTAGTAACGTATAAAAAAGGTTTTAAACATTTAAGCAAATGCAGTTTATAAAAGGCTGATTCAACAAGTTTTTTGAATATGAGTTTGAAAATTTAATTCTGTGTCAAGGAAAACACCAAGATCCTAAACCACAGGACTGATAGAAGGCAGTAAACTATCATTAAAAGCCAACAATGAATTTGGTTCTGGTAAGTTCCAAGAAAGATAAAGAATTTTGTTTTTTTTGGTGTTTAACGTCAACTTACTACAAGACATCTAAGCTTTAATAGATGCAAGACAAAAAGCTACATACTTTAAGGAATCTTCTAGAGAACATTGAATCAGGAACAATAAATGGAACGTCATCAGCATTAATACGAAATTTTACATCCAAAATGTCAGCAATTTTTTTAAGAGGGGCAATATAAATGTGAAACAACATTGCTGAAAAGGCCGACCGCTGAGGGACTCCAGTTGTCAAAGTATGCCATTGAGAGAGTTTGTCAGAAGACCTTACCTGTATTTATCTATTCATTAGAAAAAAAATGGTCAACCGTATCAAACGCTGCTGAGATGTCTAGCAGAACCAAAAGATAGGTCTTGCTCTGATCAAAATCTGGAAGAAATCTTCCATCAAGAATAACGGCAAATATTCTGTCCCATGATTGGGTCGAAAGCCAAATTGATAATTAGAAAGAATATTCTGATAATCAAGCATATATGTATACCTGTAGGCATATACACCATAAAATGGGAATCCATGGTACTTTTTTCCAGAGAAGCAGAGGCAATACACCAGGAGAGATGAATAGAAGAAGGTTCATAGTCCATAAGATTATAAAACGTTTCTTATGTCAGTAAGCGGCATCTACTGTATCTATTCTAATTCAGCAGGCACCAATTGGGCAGTTTCATACTGTTAATAAGAATATTCACTACATTTTCCTATTTATTTCCTGCTGTGCAAAATATATTCAGCCTGCAAAGGATCCCCATGGACACTTCGTCTACACCTTCCATCTCCTTTAAACCTATTCTGCCAAACTTTCCTCAATGGGATAAATTCAGCCTTGCGCGCAGTAAGAGTGACTCCTCGGTGGCAACTGGAAGGAACATGAAGACGTTTGTGTCCTAATCATAGTTTCCAAGAAGGTCCCTTCTCTGATGCATTGCTCTGTGTGGCCGTGAGAAGAAGGTCCCTTCTCTGACGCATTGCTCTGTGTGGCCGTGAGAAGAAGGTCCCTTCTCTGACGCATTGCTCTGTGTGGCCATGAGAAGAATCTTCATCTTGGAAGCATTGCTGAGTGCTACAGAGTGTATAGAAAGACTAGACCTATGAGAGAGAGCACTTGTTTTGACTCTCTGACCAGATCTCTCATCGTGAACCCGTGATCACTTGATGCCACATTTTGGGGAATCCATGACTTCTACATGAAGTAACTTGTTTTCTGACCAAACACATCACTAGAACAAATAAACTGAAAATATATCCCATATCATTTAAAATACCTTATGGACCATTATTCTTAGGGCAATGGCATAGCAAGGATCTGTGACACCTGGTAGTCAATGTTTGTATTTGCACCCCCTCCCTCATATTCACCCAGTTCCAGCTGACTGCAAGGGAGTGTAGCTGGTGACACAAGGGTTCAGAGCTTCTCTAATTCCTTCTTCGGGCACGTATGGTTCACAGCTCAGATCAGCTGTTTGGCCTGCATGCTCTCCATAGATTTCCACAATGCATCATGTGGTTCACGGAGCTCTGAATGAGGCAGAAGAGGAGCTGGCAAAGAGAAGCTGGAGAAGGATCCATCATGCTGTTAACTCTACCCTCCTGCTGAAAGTTGGGGTCAGCCCACAGAAGCAAAGAGGGAACCAGGAAAATGAGGGAGAGAGGGGAGGGTGATGGATAGTTCTTACGAGCAGCGGGCAGAGGAAGGAAACCTCAAGCCTACCGAACCCCCTGTCAAGATTTTGCTTACTAAAGCACTGATTACAAACCCCTCTCCCCTCAAGAATGATTCTGTAAAGACTGTCACTCGGTTCCCGGTGACACAAAGATTATACGCCACTAGGTAGTGCTGTTAAAGAACAAGGAGTCCAAGTGTAGGGTAATAAAGGCTTTTATTCCTCGTTTAAAGCAAGGTTCAACTAAGAGATATTTTTGATAACAGAAACAGTCCTTTGTTTTAAAAGGTACCAATATTCACTGGCTAGTTAACTGTTACTTCACAGTTTAAAGCAGGTTTTCTTCATAGTAATATTCAGTATAATAAACATCAACTTATACTTCATTTATTCTTCTGTGGAGCATACACACTTTGGAGCATAGGCAGTGCACCAATCACATTCCATTTCCTCAGGCAAAGGTGAGGGAATAGTGCTTGGAGAATCCACTTCCATCAATTCCTCTCCCCTATACTGATTCACAGGGCTTCCACTGTCCCTGTCTATTTCAGCATGGTAATCTACCACTTGGGAGTTTGGCTTCACATAACCAGGGACTCTTAAGGCTGGCGGTAGTTTAGTAAACCAGTCTGCACTCTTGTTTCCCTTAGGAGGAATCCTTCTTTTAGCATAGCTTTTAGCAGTACAATCATTACAGTTAATGTTCAATGCCTCATACCTGGGCTCACTGGATAAAAACTTCCGTTGCTTATAAAAATGCTTATCCTTCTGAATAGGTGAAACTGGGCAATGATCCTCTAGAGATAAGCTTCTGTCAGAACCTCCCTCTCTGGTTCTTAGCTTTCTTCTCTCTAGGTTACAAACAGGCAGAGTATAGGAACTAGGCGTGGCAGACCCTCTCACCTTGGAGCAACTTCCACCAAACTCCCCTTGCACAACAGGTTCAGTTTGGGCTTTCTGGCTTCCCACCTTGTGAGGTCTGTTTCTCCTCCAGCTTCCAGCTTGGCTTCTTTCACAGCAATCAGGCTTATGTCCTTGATAGCCTCCCGGCTCCTCTGCTGTTTCTCCTTCTAGTCCAGCTCCAGATCCTTCTTCCTCTTTCTCCTCCTTCCTCAGCTCCTGCTGCTTCATATGCTCATTCCACTGCCTCCTCTGCTTATGCCACTGCTCCCTTTGCTGTCCAGAAGCATTCTGCTCTGGCTTATAAAGTGAACCGTTACTGCTGACTTCCTGGTTCCCTTTCAGCTGCAGGTCATCAGTGAGCTTAGGTTCATTAAGACCAGTATGTCTGTTCCTGCTCCCTCTAGCTGTGCCTGGAGATAACTGCACATCTAGCTCTTCTAAAGAAACAGGATTTCTTTTCTTAAAACCAACTTTATTAGTGCCCGCATCATGACAAGACACACTTGCACATCTTGAGCCATGAACTATAGCACAGCTTCCCTCTACTGCCAGGCACATTGTAAAGTAATACGTAATCTTGCACAAAGCATAGATACGTGGAATAGTCTCCCAGCAGAGATAGTAGAGACAAAGACTGTATCTGAATTCAGGAAGCATGGGAGAAACACAGAAGATCTCTGAAGGAAAAACAAGGGATTGTAGATTTTAGTAATTGGTATGGAAGGGCAGACTGGATAGGCCATATGGTCTTTATCTGCCATCATGTTTCTATGTTTCTAAGTGTTCTCAGAACCTCCTGCAAACCTAACTGCCAGGACTCCCACAGCACCAACCCTACCTATGAAACGGCAGTACTGCAAATATTACACAGGTCCTAGAACTCCAGTACACCTATTGGGAAAACAGAAAAAGCCCGACCCTAGCCTCCTGAGCCGTAAACACATCAGACAGACACCACTAAACATTAGGGCCCTAGGCATGTACCTAGTTTGCCTACACCTTAATTCATCCCTCCTTGCAAGAAAGAAAATCAGGTCTGGTCCTGGCTAAGCTAGAGGTCCAAAGAAGCAGAAGGAAACTATCAGGGCCAATGATCACTCTTCTTCGCACCCTCTCACCAAATTTATTTATTTAACTTTTCTTATATACCACCTTTCAATGTTATCAAAGTGGTTTACATTCAACTCAACAATTATACATGGAACTGTTACAGGTATAACTATAATACATTTAGATAATGTACTGTTAAGCCACAGTGGCAACTATTTACATTAAAAGTTAATGGGTGATATTATTGGTAGGGGGTAGTTTGATGAGTTTATTTACAGTGCAATGTAAGTGGTATTTGAGCATGTACGGGAATGTTAACAATTGTATTAAGCATTATTTATGATTAGGTGTTGAATGCTGGCCTGTAGTATTCGGTGAACAGATGGGTCTTCAGCATTTTTCGAAAATTGGAAGTGTCATTGATTGAGTTGATATGGTAGTGATTCCAGAGAGTTGGACCAAAGATTTTGAAGGCTCTTTGGCAGGTAGTTTGCGAGTACTGGTCCTGATAGGTGGGATTGAGAAGGTATTTTGGTGTTGCTTCCACCTTGACCTAGAGTCTAGGGCCATCTGGATCAATGGTTGTATGTGAATGGTTGTATGTCATCTTTATTGCTTTGTACTTTATACGGGATTGTACTGGTAACGAGTGAAGGGAATGAAGTACTGGCATGATATGTTCTTGTCTTTTGGATCGAGTAATTAATCAAGCTGCAGTATTCTGAGTAAGCCATATTGGCTGGGTGGCATGTTTGGGAAGGCTTTGAAGTAGTAAGTTGCAATAATCTAGGTGTGGAGTAACTATTGCCTGATATTCTGTGCAATAGTGGCAGTGATGTAGTAGAGGTCTTAGGTTTTGTAGCAGCTTCATTTTGTAGTATGCATTGGCCATCATCTTCTTGATATGAGCTTGGAAGTTGAGTTGTTGGTCTAAGATTAAACCTAAATATTTTACTTCCTTTTTCACTGGGATGAAGAAGTTGTCAATTTTTAAAATTACAGAAATCCGAAATCTCATGGGATTTCTGTACACTCCTATGTAAAGTCAGGTTGCAATTTTTTTTCACTCTACTTTCTTGAAGAATAAATCTTTCATGCTTGCCTTGGTGGCACAATAAAAGGCTTGCTAAACTTGGCTCAACACGGGTCCTCGTCTTCTGTAGCAAAGTAGTCATTATAATCAGTAAGATATGGATTATACAAAGCAAATCAGTGTCTGGCAGGGGGCAATTAGATTTTTAGCAGTGTGTTAAATACTGCCACTTTTTACTTGTGGCCAATTATTAGCGTCTATTATGCTGACTGCTGGAACTGCAAGGGAAAGGGACAAAAATTCACTGCTGAGAAAAAGCGAGAGGCTTTCGATATCAAAGCACTTTGAACTCTGATAATGTTCCATGTAAGAGGCAGAAAAGCAGTGCAAGGCATTATCTGACATGTTTCAAGCATTTAATTATTTTATCAGTACTGTATAGTGAAAGAATATTCAAATCAGTAGGCGTAACCAGTTGACCCACTGAATCAGGCATTGTACTCCACTATTTATTTTGCAATTATGGTCTGAAAGTTACCTCTGATGGCTCCTCTAATGAGCTTTTAATCAGACATTATGATTACTGCAGGTGGAACAACTGGACCTTGACAAATTATTATGAACTTACTTTTTTTCTGTACTTCTTGCCTCTCTTCCTTCCTAGAAGTTGTGTGCATTTATTTCTATTATCTCAGACACACTATTCTTGTACTCAAGGGCATGGTTCATCACTCAAGTGAACTGCACTCCAAACAGAGATGCCAGCATGAATAAACAAATATTAGAAAATAAATTGGGTAGAGCAGGATTGCAGACCTGTCTTTGGTTTGGCCACAGATCTCAAAATGCTGCTCTTGTGAGCTGGCTGTTGATAATATTTTATTCATAATTCAGATTTTTCCAAAGCACATCGTGCACGATCGATATTAACCAGTTTGCAATGGCTACTGTGCAAAGGTGGAAAGCTTGGTCCGCTTTTCCAGAAGACGTCCCACTGAATTACAGATGCTTTCAGATGTTCCATAAAGATGTCTTAGTAAGCAGAGTTACCCCTTATGTCCCGTAAAATAGTAGACCAGCCGCTTTTTGTTCACAGCAGGACTTAAAGAAGTAAAATTTATAAAAGATTTTCCGTATGTAAAAAGGCTTATATAAAATTACTCCAGAGCTATGTGCTTTAAGTACATGCTGTGACAGAAAGGCACAAACTTTTATATGCCCTGCATGTAGGCATCTTCTGTGGCAGAGTCACGATTTCTTAATGTATTTTATAAAATGCAGTTGTATGTTTTACTTTACACATTAACATTTCCACCTGGTCTTTGGCAGACATAAATATCTGCAGTTTCAGTCTAGCTGCTCTTTCAGCTAATTTGCTCCTAGTATTTTATGAAAACACAGAAGTGACCATGTACTTTTATATAAGAGGCTAACAATAGGTGTCTATGTGGCCTTCAGGCAACATTACCATCAAAGTGTATGCAATGTGTGCCAATGCTGGCTCCTGGGTGTTTTTGGCTGGGTGCAGTCAGAAGTAGATTGCCAGGCCTTTCTTCCACATGGAGAGTTTACAGCACCTGCTATTCCAAGTTTGTCACCCATCCAAGTACTAGCCAGGCCCAAACCCACTTAGCTTCAGAGATCAGCCAAGAGCAGGTTCATTCAGGACAGCCGTATACAGACCTTTACAGATCATTTTATCTGAACACTGCTGAGATCTGCATGTAAATTATTTTACCTATCCATAGGGAAAATAAATACTGCTATATTGAAACATTTGAAAAGCAAGCAGTTTCTTTAATATAAAAGGCCGAGGAGCATGGTTACATAATGTATGTGATAGGAGGATGGCACAGAAAATAACATAGGACGCTAGGAACCTAACAAAATGTTCACATGTCCGCGTTTGTTAGGTTAAAGTCTGCATTCATGGCATGCTGTTCATTCTGGTCTCTCTTTGGGGCTCTTTACTAAATTGCACTGAGCAGTTAGATGCATTTTGTCACTTGCTGGGCCCGAGCATGAGAGTTACGGAGGATTGATTCACGTGCTAATTGTTGTGGTGGATTAGAGCCAGAGAGTGAATGTGGTGACTAACGCAGAGGTACATGGTGCATTTAGTGTGGCGCACCCCGTGGTAACAGCGCCATGTGTTATTGTTGGGAACATACTGGCCACACCCCCGACAGTTACCGTGGCGGCTTTGCACTTAGCAAGTTTCTTGCCAAGCACACGTTAACTGCAAAACCATAGTTCACCTTAGTAAAAGGTCCCCTGTACTTTAAGCGTAGCTTTCAGCAAAGCACTTCCCAATTTGGAAATGCTTATTGCTGAGGAAAGTTAAGATTTTAATTGTTATCTTCTTGCCATCAAGGTTATCTCTTGCAATCATCAGATGTGTGGCTGGCATGTGACACTGCTATGCCTCTTATTCAAAAATGACTTTTTTCCATTCTGTGCCTCTATGGACTAAGGTCTTTTGCGCTTTTTACAAAACAACTGATTTTGTTTTATTTTCTTTCAGTACACACAAGGTGCACTAGCATGATTCATGACCAGACAGATAGGTGTGATAAATGAGTCTGACTCATTGCAAGATAATCATATTAAACAATTTCAATACCGCCACAGTCAGTCTCCCACCACCACCTGTTTTCTTTCTGCTAGGAATCCCAGTGGTGCTTGATGGTTCCCTTTATCATAGTGGAGAGCTGGGTTCTATTGTCTTGCAGACAGACTGAAACAGAGATCAGTCCGTCAGTTACTGGTGTTATCTGGGGTTAGATGAGGTCTAGTAATTTATGCCAAAAGGAAGAAAAGATTAATGAGAAAGGCAACAGCTGAAGAAGTTAGAGAAAATGTCTACTTTTCCACTGAAAAGACTGTTCCCTTGTACACTGAAGCATGTCCCATAGTGCCTAATGAGAAGTTATGTTCTACGGATTGCTGAATTGATTGATGAGTCTGTGCCCCTCCATAGACAAGAGAAGGAAATGCCTGCGAGCCCTATTAAAAGGTTTGCAAAGGGTTATCGATAGGCTTCACTTTAGACAGATACGCTGATCCAGTCCTGGTTTTAAGGCACTAGATGCAGGAATCTGCAGTACTGATTTCTGAAACGCTCCTACCTGGGGGGGGGGACAGGACCAGAAATGGATCATTCTGTCCTGCAAAATCGATCAAGTTCTGTGTGGAACTCCCTGTTCCAAGTGACATTCTGGCTCCGACCAACATATATAAGCTACAACTACAGAGACAGTTTGAAAAACATTTCGCTTAATTTTGTTGCCTGGTAGCTTGAAGTCATATTACTTATCCATTTTCTAAATGAAATTGTGGTATGGGAATCAGAATGGGAATTTTGATTTTCAAACAGACAGCTTTATATCATCTGGAAAAATGTAAGAATTTACAAGCACAAAATAATATAGAAAAGAAACATTTTTGAAACAAAAGAAAGACTTTCAAGAGAGAAGGCCAATATATCTTGAGACCAGGCATGCAGTGATAGTCATAAAAGCTATTCTTGGAGTGGCTAGCCCCACAACTCAAGTTACTGGCTTTGAGCCAGACCTTTATTTCCCAGTCTTAAAAATGATATGTGTCTAAGCATCGGCCAAAGTTGTTTTTTTATATTGAAAATTGCTGTAACTAAGGACAGATGTGATTGGAATTTGGAAAGGAACATTAATCTCCTTCTGAACGAGACTTGGTTGTAGGCTGAGTTCTTCGAAACTATTGAACCTACAAAATTTCAACTTGGGATAAATCTGAGATGCTGTGTGTTAGATCATAAAATCTATTGAGTACAAGCACTCCTTCTGTACCACGCTTTCACTTTTATAGGTACAAGGAGCATAGCGATTGCTAGAATAAAATTATGGGTATGCATTGGATTAATGTAGTGGGCGATTTTCAGGGGCAGTAATGAGTAGGAACTGAGGTTTATGCATGGAAATCGGCTTTTTGAAGGTTGCCTAATCTACCCGCATATAAAATCATGCATGCTTTTATGTGCAGGGAAAGCAGTTATTACAGGTGCCAAGCTAAAGTCTGAGGTTAGTCTATGCACCTACGTTTGTGTTTTCAACGGAGTAGGCATGGAAAGACAGCATCTGCAAATGTGTCTGCACGCTTTTTGCTAGTCAGTTTTCAAAGGGAAATTTTTCACTTGGAAGTTTGGCGTAAAGGACCTGTAGATTTTGTATTTCTATGCACAATTTGATAATTGCCCCCAAAAGGCTTGATTATTTTGTTCCAAAATATACCACTCTTTATAGAGATGGGGAACACTGGAATGGTAACTATAAGCGTACTTATTAGTAGATCAGTGTGTTTTGTGTGTCAAGCTTCTGTAATCTAGGGATGGGTCAACTGGCTCTAATTAAATCAGAGGTCCAAGTTTACGTGGGGCGGAAATATGGAGAGAGGATTTGACTGCTCAGTCAAACTGAGACAGACTGTTATTTGAGCAGTAAGTAGACTTGAGTTTGCATAGTCATGCATTGTGGATCTTTGTAATCAGATGGAAAACATGTGACGTATATAAAAGGTAAGGCCATGTTTGAATTCTCCATCTGTGACCTAATTGGAAGAAACCAGAGGAAAATCATATTTCCTATGTGGAAATAGGGGTTACACTGGAACTGGAACAAAGATGCCTCTGCTGTGTCCCCAAAACGCGAATAAACTATTGACAGATCTGAACTTGGATGAGCACTAGGCCAGAAGAGGTTCTCCTGTCTTTATTCAGGAAGGACGATATACAGTAGGCCACCTAGCATTCTGTTACAAGAAGCTGGTTTCATGCCTCCCGAAGCTGGACTTCTATTGAGGGGGTACTCAGTTGTATTGAATACCGACACCTTTTTCATTGCCTGCTAAAACTGACCTATGGTCCTCTTGGATTCATGAAAGAGCCCTGCATAGGAGCCACAGCCCCCCTTTTTAGCTAGAAAAAATGCCCTGCCTCCCTATCATTGGATACCATCCATAACGGGCAAGTATTGAATTGCAAAATACAGCTGGAAGTGTCTAACAATATCAATCAACTCTTACGAGAGCCCTACTGACGGTACAGGGAGGGCATCTTAACCATTATAAACAGCCAGTATGCAGGAGATCTGGGAGGGGGAGGGGGTTAATATTAGGAGAATCGCACAGGAGCTACAGAAAGTCAGAGGGATGGACTCAAACTGCCTGCCTGCTTCTCACTGCGTTGAAGACGCGTAACACAACTACAACCTGACTGAAGCAAGTGGAGGCGATTATGTCCACTCACCTTCACAACAGTGCTGATGCGATGATGGGCAGGCGTGCTACTTTCCGAGGCATGTAGGACAAACAGATACAGAGCTTTGTACTGCAGTCCTGGATTACATTGCAAGTGTTTCTAAGTGACGACACAAGGTCTTTGCATTGCAGCATTTTGGAATTTTGTTTCTTTCTAATGTCTGTGTCTACTAAGGAGTCAGCGGTACGAACATGATTCCTCCTCCTCGTGCCATTAGGTAGAGAATTACAAGATGCAGGATCTCTTTGTGCCTTTTTTCAGATTGATTTTGGGGCCCGGTTCATTAAGGCTTTTTTTGCAAGGCCCTTGATAAGTCTTATTTATTTAGAAAATATGTCTCTTGTTTCCCTAGGGAGGAAAAACCCTTCAAAGCAGTGTAACATAATAAAATAAAGCATCTACAGTAATAAAGATAAAACAAAACAAAATAACAGACTATAAAGAGAAGAAAGCAATAACAGCAGACAAATTGTACAATTCATGGTTCAATCATATCTATTATATTCATTAATGATATTAATTATATTCATTAGCACCACTGCTCCACCCTCTATAGCAAAGGACAAAGAGATTAGCAGAAATGTTAGAAATATGTCTTGATATAGAACAAACTGAGATATTAATAAGGTTTTAAACTGGCACACTATATAATGGGTTGCTTATACTGTAAAGCCTTGGGACTTCTCACGTCTTCTTCAACACTTGATATTGTAAAACAAATCAAAAACCCTTCATTAGACATAATGAGATGGAATCACCTGCTGTTTCTTCAGGGGATAGTAAATCTAATCAAAGTCTGCAGACTTCCACGTATTATTTACGTAATTCCATCCAAATTAATATGTCTAAATGATATTTCAATAATATCCGCAACAGCGCTCTACCTCCCATAGGGAAAGGGGAATTTCCCAATTATTCTTCAGCTACTCACAAACTGGAGTCTAGTGACAGCTTTGCTGTTATACATTTCATACTAAATTATTTACTTATGGTGTAGTTAAGTCATACCTTGTCAATAGAAGCTGAAGGTAAGTTATATTCAGCTACAACATATATTTCCCTGTCCTAGAGGGCTGGGCCTCTAGGCCTGTTCCTGAGATCCTAATGAGCATCAATGGGATTCAAGCCATGGTTTCCTGGTTCCCACCCTACTGCTTCAACCACTAGGCTACCCCTCCACCATATTGGACAGCATTTAAAATTTTCCCTGATAACATCCTGACAGGTAAAACATTAGGGGGTAATTATAAGCCATTCCTGCAGTTAAAACAGCATTTGCATGCAGAAATAGTATGGATGTTTTTAGAATTTTGAGGATTTTTCCCAATTTTCAGGTGGAATTTTGTTTTTCCCAACACATTTAGTTTAATGCACATTAGAAATTAATAGGGCATGTTTACTAAAGATGAATGCGCTTTAATGAACGTTAAGGCCCACAGAAATGAAAGCGCTGCAGCAGCATGTAACCCACATTAGCCTTTAGTAAACACTCTCCAATATGTGCAAATCGATTACACATGTTAATTTGTAGGTTACTATGCATTAAATGAATTTCGTGAGCACGTTTCCTAAAGGATGCTAATGATTAGTATGGCACCCAAGTGCAAGGAGCAGCGTGGTAAAAATCTCATGCTAACCGCTTACTGCTCAATCGGGTGGGGGACAAGGCAGGTTAGAAGCGGAACGAGGGAGCTGACGGTGCATTGCAGTTAGCATGACATCGGCACATGCTAACTGTGAATGTCACCGTTAGTGCAGGTAAACGTACCGCCTCCTCGGTGGGTGGTGGTATGTGCACCCGTGTTCAGTGCGCTTGCCGTCTAACATGGTGAGGTGCAGGGGAACAAGCAAGCACACTCCCAACAGTTAGTCTCTGTGCTAATTTTTGGTGTATAACATGTACTACCATAGTGCCCGTGAATGTTTTAGTCACACTCAAAAAATGACCTTTCCAATCACTAAAAAAAATATATACAGTTAAATTAGCTCAAAGGTGGTCACTTCTTCAGTCAGTCCCATAAAATTATATGTCAGTCTCTGTTGCTGACCAGAGCTTTCTGGTTAAATTTAGATCCCAGCAGAGAGCTTGTAGTTTTAATTTCATAATAAGTCAGAGCCTAGCAGCAGCAAAGAGCTATAATTTAAATCAAATCAGAATATAGATTAGCATAAAAGGCAAAACAGGGTCAGTACTCTTTGAGCAACAAATAAAGTCTTCTAGAGACCTTTACAAAGAGGCCTTCTACCTAGGGGGCAAGAGACCTGTGAAACATTTTCAATAGGTGTTAACACCAGGTGGCAGGTCAAAAGGCCATCTTGAAAGACTCCTTCTATCCAAGCAAGGACTTTTAATCACACAGGAAGTTGGTCACAGCTTACTTCAACAGCACAGGACAGGGTACTGTATAGCAGCCCTCTTTTAATAAGTGTTATTTCCCTCCCTCCCTTCCCCAACACCCACCCACCCCTGGGATAATTGTAGCTTCATAGGTACTTACACATCTTAAAGGACAGGAGGTTCTCTCAGGTGAAGCTCGTTACCCAAATCAGTCATATACTAAGGACCTGAGATTAATTAAGCTTCAGGTAAACAAAATATATTAAACGTATTAGGTACAGTTTTATTATTATTATTTTTTTATTTATTTTATCAGACACTTATATACCGCACTTTCCCATGGATCAGGTGCGGTTTACAAAGAACAATGGTATGAACCGGCGAAACAATAATAAGTGCCTGTTCATCTTACATATAACATCTGTGAATTTTATACAAAGAACATAAGCTTTAAAACAGAGAACTAGAACTTGTTACCAATGATCTAACAGTTGTGTGCATAACAACCTTTGCACGGAACTTATATTATATATTAGTATAAATATCCATATATTTATATTAGTATAAATATCCATAGCAACCCTTAGTAAGTAAAGAACTTAAAGATCTAAACACAAGCTTAAAACTAAGATGCAGACAGCAGTCCAGCAGCGAGATGGGGGCTTTCCAGTCTTTTGCATTGAGTGTCACATGTATGATTTTCTCCCAGTTGGTGAGAGGTCTTACGTGTGCACTAGGTGCAAGGAGCTCTTTGCTCTCAGGGAACGAGTCCGTTCTCTAGAGGCTAGAGTAGCAGACTTGGAAAACATAAGAAAGACAGAGAGGTACATAGACGAGACCTACAGGGATATAGTCCTGAAGTCCCACCTCCAGTCTGGCAACATCCCTGTTGCCATGGAGGAGAGAGGTCACGTGATAGGAGAGCATCACCCTGGTGTGGCAGGAAGTGATCCTCTAACTAGGACCTGTCCTCCAGATGATGTAAAACCCTCTCGCACCGAGGAAGTTTCTCCAGGGCCATGTGCCCATGAGGGACAGGTAAGAACAGCCGTTAGAGTTGGTGATTCAATCATTAGGCATGTAGATAGCTGGGTGGCTGGTGGACGTGAGGATCGCCTGGTAACATGCCTGCCTGGGGCGAAGGTAGCGGACCTCACGCGCCACCTAGATAAGGTCTTAGATAGTGCTGGGGAGGAGTCTTCTGTCTTGGTACATGTCGGTACCAATGACATAGGAAAATGTAGTAGGGAGGTTCTGGAGGCTAAATTTAGGCTTTTAGGTAGGAAGTTGAAATCCAGAACTTCCAGGGTAGCATTCTCTGAAATGCTTCCCGTTCCACGCGCAGGACCCAAAAGGCAGGCAGAGCTCCGGAGTCTCAATGCGTGGATGAGACAATGGTGCAGAGATGAGGGTTTTGGATTTGTTAGGAACTGGGGAACATTCTGGGGAAAGGAGGGGCTCTTCCGAAGGGATGGGCTTCACCTTAACCGGGATGGAACCAGGCTGCTGGCATTAGCCTTTAAAAAGGAGATAGAACAGCTTTTAAACTAAATAATAGGGGAAAGCCGACAGTCGCCCAAGAGTGGATGGTTTTGAAGAAGGTATCCTTGAAGGATACTACCAAAAGCAGAGAGGTTCCAAAAAAGAGTAAAGTAGCCCAAATGCCCTCGAGTATGGAGCAGACAGAGCTTAAAGATCCCAAATTACCCATGTCTACCAATAACCAAATTAATATGAATAAAATACAATCTCTACAGTCTCTAAAATGCTTGTATGCAAATGCTAGAAGTCTAAAAAATAAGATGGGAGAGTTGGACTATATAGCACTAAATGAGAGGTTAGATATGATTGGAATATCAGAGACATGGTGGAAGGAGGACAACAAATGGGACACTGTGATACCTGGGTACAAACTATAGCGTAATGACAGAGCTGGTCAAATTGGTGGAGGGGTTGCGCTCTATGTTAGAGAGGGCATTGAGTCAGAAAGGATTAAAGTTTTGCAGGAAACAAAATTTGCTGTAGAATCTCTATGGATATAAATTCCATGTAAAAAGGGGAAGGCGATGGCAGTGGGGGTGTACTATCGACCGCCTGGCCAGAATGAACAAAACCAAAGGGCGAGCAGGATAAGGGTCACTGGCACTTTATTAATGAACAACGCCTGGCCAGAATGAACAAATGGATGATGAAATGCTCAAAGAAATCAAGGAAGCTAACAAAAGTTACAGCGCAGTAATAATAATGGATGATTTCAATTACCCCGGTATCGACTGGGTCAGTGTCACGGCAGGACATGCTAGGGAGATAAAGTTCCTAGATGAAATAAATTACTGCTTCTTGGAGCAGCTGGTTTATGAACCGACAAGAGGAGAAGCCATATTTGACCTAGTCCTTAGTGGAACACCAGATCTAGTGCAAGAGATAAGGGTGTTGGGGCCACTTGGCAATAGTGATCATAGCATGATCGTATTTGATTTAATTAATGGAGGAGGGATAGTACGGAAATCCACAGTACTACCTTTTAACTTTCGAAAGGGAGACTATGATAAAATGAGGAAAATAGTTAAGAAAAAACTAAAAGGAGCAGTTGCAAAGGTTAAAGACTTACATCAAGCTTGGCTGTTGTTGAAAAATACTATCTTGGAAGCCCAGATCAGCTGTATTCCACGCTTTAAGAAAAGTGGAAGGAAGTCCAAAAAACTGCCAGCATGGTTTAAAGGTGAGGTCAGAGAGGCTGTTGTTTCCAAAAAAGCATCTTTCAGGAAATGGAAAAAAAGAGCCAAACGACGAATCCTGGAAACAGCACAGGGACTGGCAAGTCAAATGCAAGGCATTGATAAGGCAGGCAAAGGGAGAATTTGAGAAGAAGCTTGCTGTGGAAGTAAAAACGCGAAATAAAGACTTTTTCAAGTACATTTGTAGCAAAAAACCTATGAGAGAGTCAGTTGGTCCATTAGATGATAGAGGGGTTAAAGGGGCACTAAGAGGCGACAAGGTGATAGCGGACTGAATGAATTCTTTGCTTCGATCTTTACTGAGGAAGATGTAGGAATGTTACCCATGACTGAAGTGGCATTTAAAGGTGCGGAAGAATTGAAGGAAATATCGATACATCGGGAAGATGTATTACAAATATTAGATAAACTGAAGAGTAGCAAATCACATCCAAGGGTGTTGAAAGAACTGAAATATGAGATTGCAGACCTGCTATTAGTAATCTGTGAATTTTCATTAAAATAATCTGTAATACCTGAAGATTGGAGGATCGCCAATGTAACACCAATTTTTAAAAAGGGTTCCTGGGGTGATCCGGGAAACTACAGACCGACGACAGTACCGGGAAAAATGGTAGAAACCATCATAAAGTATAAAATTGCTCAGCATGTAGATAGTCATGGCCTAATGGGAGACAGCCAACATGGCTTTAGACAAGGAAGATCTTGTCTTACTAATCTGTTACGTTTTTTTGAAGGTGTGAATAAACAGGTGGACAAAGGTGAGTCGGTTGATATAGTGTATCTGGACTTTCAGAAAGCCTTTGACAAGGTCCCTCATCAGAGACTTTTGGCAAAACTAAAGAGTCATGGGATAGGAGGCAGTATACTATTGTGGATCAGGAACTGGTTAAAAGATAGAAAGTAAAGGGTAGGGCTAAATTGCCAATTTTCCCAATGGAGAAAGGTGAATAGTGGTGTACCCCAGGGATCTGTGCTGGGTCCGCTGCTTTTTGACATATTCATAAATGACCTGGAAAAGGGAATAACGAGTGAGTTTATCAAATTTGCAGATGACACAAAACTATTTAAAGTTGTTAAAACCCAAGAGGATTATGGAAAATTGCAAGAGGATCTTGATAAATTGGAAGACTGGGCATCAAAATGGCAGATGAAATTTAATGTGGACAAGTGCAAGATTATGCACCTAGGGAAGAACAACCCAAACTATGGTTACACGATGCAAGGTTCCACATTAGGAACCACCACCCAGGAAAAAGATTTAGGCGTCATTGTGGATAACATGTTAAAACCCTCGGCCCAGTGTGCAGCGGCGGCCAAGAGAGCAAATAGAATGCTAGGTATCATAAGGAAAGGAATGGAAAATAAAACAAAAGATATTATAATGCCTCTATATCATTCCATGGTGAGACCGCACCTTGAATATTGTGTGCAATTCTGGTCGCCGTATCTTAAAAAGGATATAGCGTTATTAGAAAAGGTTCAGAGAAGAGCCACCAAAATGGTAAAGGGGATGGAAGGATACTCCTATGAAGAAAGGCTAAAAAGGTTAGGGCTCTTTAACCTGGAAAAGAGACGGCTGAGGGGAGATATGATAGAAGTCTATAAATTAATGAACGGAGTGGAACGGGTAAACGTAGATCGATTGTTTACATTATTAGAATATAGAAAGACTAGGGGACATGCAATGAAGCTACAGGATAAACTATTTAAGACTAATAAAAGAAAATATTTCTTCACTCAACGTGTAATCAAACTCTGGAATTTGTTACCGGAGGATGTAGTAAAGGCTGTTAGCGTAGGTAGGTTTAAAAAAGGTTTGGAGAAGTTCCTGGAGGAAAGGTCCATAAACCATTATTAAGAAGGGACCCAGGATATCAATGCTTGACCCAGTACAAGCATTCTGGAACCTGTGTCTTTTGGGGAAACTGCTAGGTACATATGACCTAGATTGGCCACTGTTGGAAATAGGATACTGGGCTTGATGGACCTTGGTCTGACCCAGTATGGCATATCTTATGTTCTTATGCTGTATTTATTACTTCAATTTTTCTGCTTGCTTCAGTTTTTTTTGTTATTTAAGAACATAAGAAATGCCATATTGGGTCAGACCAAGGGTCCATCAAGTCCAGTATCCTGTTTCCAACAGTGGCCAGTCCAAGTCACAAATACCTGTCAGGTTCCCAAAAGATATCCAGACTCCATGCTGCTTGTCCGATGGGTAAGCAGTGGATTTCCCCACTCCTCTTGAATAGTGGTTTATGGTTATGGTTATGGTAATTTTATTTGATAAACCGCCTTTCTGAAACAAGCAAAGCGGTGTACAAGATACAAAATTAAAGAGGACGGCTCGAGGCCATAGAAATGGAAAAGAAGTTACAATGGTTTCAGGAGAAAAGAAACAGAGAGAGAAAACACAGGACAAGACAGAAGAGGATGCATACAAAAGGGGATAAAGTCTAGGAGAAGTCACACAAGGGGGAGGGAAGACCGAATGCTGTAGAGAAGAGGTGAGTTTTTAGGTCCTTCTTGAAGGTGCTATGGTTAGGTTCAAGACGGAGGGATGAGGGAAGTGAATTCCACAAGGCAGGTCCTATGAAAAAGAAGGCAGAGGATCGTGTAAATTGTAGGTGGGCAAGGGAAGGTGAAGGGAGAGTGAGGCGATTGAGATGGAAAGAACGGGGTGTATGCCTGGGGGAGTGGAAAGATATGAGGTCAGCTAGGTACTGTGGAGTATTAGTGTGGAGGATGTTGTGCACTAGGGAGAGCAATTTGTATTGAGAGCGGAAGGGAACGGGTAGCCAGTGGAGGTGAAGGAGTAGAGGTGTGATGTGGTCCCGGGAAGAGGAGTAAGTAAGAAGACGGGCAGCGGTATTTTTGATCCTCTGGAGGCGGGCAAGTTGGGATTTGGAGAGGCCTATGAGAACCGAGTTAGAGAAATCCACCCGTGACATGACCAGTGACAGAAGTAAAGTAGTAAGGGCTGCTGGGGAAAGGAAAGGACGTATTGCTCGAATTTGGCGGAGGTAAAAGAAGGAAGTTTTAGTAATGTGAGAGACGTGGGCTTTAAAAGAGAGATCTGAGTCGAAGTGGACTCCAAGATACCGGAAGGTAGAGACTAGGGGAACGGGGGTGCCGGAGAAAGAAGGCGCTAGTGAGGGAGGTGAATTACCGTAAGAGAACCAAATTGCGATAGTTTTGGTGAGATTAAGGTGAAGGCAGTTTTGTGTCAACCAGGAGGCTACTGTAGTGAGGCAGGAGTTCAATGGGGAGAGATCTGGACAGGAGGGGGAAGTATGGTGAAGGAGGACAATGTCATCGGCATAGTAGAATGCCGATATTCCGGATTGCTGAATCAGCAGAGCAAGGGGGGCCAAGAAAAGGTTGAAAAGCAGAGGTGCTAAGACTGAACCTTGGGGAACACCACAAGTGAGCGGAAATGGGTCAGAGGAGGGGGTTGAAGGAGAAGAGGAGAGAACAGTGCAAGACCGGGAGGAAAGAAAAGAATGAAACCAGCGGTGGACAACACTACAGAGACCTGCTTCCCGTAGGCGAAGAAGAAGAAGGGAGTGGTCCACTAAGTCAAATGCAGCAGATAGATCGAGTGCTACAGCTACTGAGATATCCCCGTGCTCATGGGCAACGTGCAGTGCATTGGTGAAGGCAAGTAAGGTGGTTTCTACACTATGACCGGTACGAAATCCTGACTGTCGGGGGTGAAGAAAGTGGATGGAGTCAAGGTGGTGAGTAAGCTGTGCAAAGACTAGTTTTTCCAGAAGCTTGGAGAGGAAAGGGAGATTGGAGACTGGGCGATAATGTGCGGGAACCAGAGGATCCAAGGAGGGCTTTTTTAGAATGGGACGTATTAGGGCGTGTTTCCAAGGACGGGGAAAGGTCCCAGTGGAAAGACTGGAGTGAAAAATAGAGAGAATATAGGGGAGAAGTGAAAGGGAGGGAGTTAGTAGCCAGGAGGAAGGAATAGGGTCAAGAGAGCAGGTAGTTTTCCTGGAGGAGGAGATAAGATGATGCAATTCTGAGGTGGTAGGCAAAGAGAAAGAAGCCCAAGTATGAGAAAGGTGAAAGGTGGGGGGAGGCGATGCAGCAGGGGGGGGTGAGTGGACAGGAGCGGGACAGTGAGGTAAAGAGGCTCGCAAGGATGAGATTTTGTCATTGAAAAAGGATGCCAGATGGGAGGGAGGAGGAGAGGGTTGGGATGTAGTAGCGGGAGTTGTGGTATGTATAGAAGAGAGGGATTTGAGGGTAGTATACAGGTGTCGAGTCTGGTTAGGGGCCTTAGCAATGGAATTGGAGAAGTATGAACGTTTGGCTAAGTGAACCTGTGACCGATAGTATGATGAGTTCACTTTGAAAAGAGCAAGAGAGGTTGGGGAGGGAGCCTTGCGCCATGATCGCTCTGCCTTGCGAAGATGGGTGCGAAGGAGACGCAATCCACTGTGGTACCAGGGATGCACCGGACGATGATGTGGTGGACGGGGATGCAAGGGAGCAAGATGGTCAAGAGTGGCAGAGAGGGTAGAGGACCAAAGGGAGGCTTGAGAGCTAGGGGAAAGGGAAGTAAAGTCAGTAGGCAATAGTTGAGTAGCAGGAGGGAATTTATAGACTTTTCCTCCTGGAACTTGTCCAAACTTCTTTTAAATCCATCTACACTAATAGCTTTTACTACATCCAGAGTTTGATTATGCATTGAGTGAAAAACTGTTTTCTCTGATTAGTCTTAAATGTACTACATTGTAGCTTCGTTGCATGTCCCCTAGCCTTTCTACTTTTTGAAAGAGTAAACAACTGATTTACATTTACCCGTTCCATTCCATTCAGTAATTTATAGCCCTCTAGCATATCTCCCCTCAACCGTCTCTTTTCCAAGTTGAACAGCCTAACTTTTTAAGCCTTTCCTTGTAGGGATATCCTTCCACCTCCTTTACTTTTTTGTCGCTCTTCTCTGTACTTTTTCTAATTCCGCTATATCCTTTTTAAGATACGGTAACCAGAATTGCATACCATATTCAAAGTGTGGTCGCACCATGGATTGATACAGAAGCATAATATCCTTGGTTTTATTCTCCATTCCTTTCTTTATGAGTCACAGTACTTTTACTCCCATGGCAAGCTTCTTTTCAAATTTTCTCTTTGTCTGCTTTATTAATTCCTTGCATTTAACTTGCCAGTACTTATGCTTTTTCCTGTTTTCGTCATTTGGCTCTTTTTTCTATTTTCTGAAAGAGTCTCTCTTAGCAATAGCAGTCTCTCTGACCTCACCTTTAAGCAGTACTGGCTGTCATTTGGCCTTTTTTCCCTTTTTTTAAAGAATGGAATACATCTGGTCTGAGCTTCCAAGATAGTATTTTTAAATAATGCCTAGGCCTGCTGTAAACTCTTAACCTATTTATATCTGTGCTTCTAAAGCAAGCTCTTAATTTCCTGGGTAATTCACGCTGCCCTTGGTTTGATTGAGGGAGCCTTTCAAGCTGCCCCTTTGATCTGTCACTTGACTTTAACACCTATTTAAAACAATTTCACAGTTCTTTTGATTCCTAACTGGAAGGCTTCTTTGTAAAAGGTCTCTAGAAAACAATTTCTCTCTAATCAGTAGCAGTAGTAGTTGTACAATATACTCAAATAATGTTTACCCTATTGTAAGTAGAAGCCCTCCTGTTAGTTCTTCAAGACTGCATTTTTGAAAATGCACATAAAATACATTCATAGGTCCCCATCAATGCAATATGTATTCCACAGCTCTAAATAGAAACGAAGCAGGAAGATGACAGCCCCTGAAGCAGGTCCTTCGAAACTGCAGTACCTGGTTGGGCACAAGGTTTGGCGAGGCTTATCAGTGCTATTTATCATGAGAGCTGTAGTATTCATTTCAGATAAGTGTTGATTCACTTACATGGAGGTACCTTTTAGAAATGACGTCCAGGTACAATCTGGGACATCTAGGTTAAAAACTTGTAATAAAAGGCTGGACACATCCAAGTTCAGGCATGATTTCAGAAATGGGGACATTGTTGATATGCATATCACCAGGAATGGTTACATAGATGTCCCAGCAACGGTATTCTAGAAAGGGGATGCATCCTAGAGCTATTTTGCTAGTGGAGATGTTCAAGTTATCCCAGTATGAATCACTTGTCTTTACGAGTATGGACAGTACTAGAGACATTACAGTATCAAGTCCTCTTGACACCCCCCCCCCCCCCCAGATGTTATACTGACAAAATGAGCACTGTTCAGAGGCCTATCCATGCCCTGGAACAGGTACAGACTTGGATGGCAGCAGGGACGTGACAGCCATTTCTGAAATCAGGTGTGAATGTTTATAATCTCTGGAATACTCCGGACATGCTCCCAGCATGCCCACATATTAGATAAGACGTCCCTGCACTGTGAATGTTTCCAGAGCCCTGGCAAGCTCTCACTGGACTTTCTTCCTTGCTCCAACCTGATGATCTAGCAATCCTCCATCTCTAGCTCCTTGGCCATGGTAGTCTGCACTGCTGAGCTATCAGAGGAGTGAACAATGTCAGTAAACTCACTCAAAGTGGGAAGCATGAGTGGAACCAACCCTGGCTTTCTCTCTTCATCAGATAGCTCTTACTATAGCATTAATTTCCTGTGCAAGTATGTGTGTGTGTCATGCATGTATGTGTGTGTATCATGGGGGTGTGGGGAGGATATGTGTGTGCATGTACGTGTGTGTCATGGGGGTGTTGGAAGGGTGCGTGCGTGCATGTATGTGTGTATGTGATAGGGGGTTGGGAGGGTGTGTGCGTGTGTGCATTTATGTTTGTCAAGGAGGCAATGGGAAGATGTATGCGTGCATGTATGTGTGTGTCATGGGGTGTTGGGAGGCTGCATGCATGCATTTATGTTTTTAATCAGGGTATTGGGAGTGTGCATGTGTAGTATATGTATGTGTCATGGAGGTGTTGGGAAGATGCATGCATGCATGTATGTGTATGTGTCATGGGTGTGTTGGGAGGGTGTGTGCGTGCATTTTTGTTTGTCATGTCCAACACTGGCCTGGGCAAATAACCTGGTGACCAGTCATTCTAATGGCATCTGCATATTCTGAAAGGCTCCTTTCTATGAAGGCTGGTTTTAATCTGGACTTAGGGCCCGGTGTATTAAAGGAGTTCTTCCCTTTGATGTGTATTGGAAGAATTGTCAGTACATTTGGTTCTTAGAGGTGAAATTCAGCAGCTCTTTCTCCGACTGCCAGGGTAGATGAGTGGCTACTGTGCAATTAGCTGACGCGAATGGCGTAATTTTATTTCACAATGGAAGGGTCCAGGAGAAAAAGAATAATAGTTAGTTTTTGAACACTAGAAACTTGATACATGTTGGCAGGGCTTCCATTTAACATAATACTCTCAGAGTCGGTGATTTATTTCGCCCATTGCTCTGTACAATAGAGGCATAAGGGGTTTATTTTCATTTCATTGATGTTTTTTTTTCCATTTCATTTCACATTTTTCACTTCATCTTCCCATTTCAGTGTGTTCTAGGAGATAATTTTAAATATTGTTGTTTCTGTGACATTTTCAAATGAAAGGATGTCCCTAGTGAACAGCGTCACGCAGCCTATGAGAATGGGCCCTAAGATATTGATCGGCTAGCTCAAAAGGTATGTAGGAGGAAGGCATTAACTTAAGTACATGTGTGAGCTTCTTAAGGGACTTCCTTCTAGTTGCACTAAAAGAGACCAGTGGGGGGGGGGGGAGGGAGGTGGGGGGGAGCATGTGTTCACTCATGCGTGTGTCCACTGGATGCCAGCGTGTGAATGTGGCATCTAGTCGGTATTTTATAAGAGGTCTGTCATGCATGTATGCGGTCACATGACACACACTAAAATACCACCACAGTAGAAGCATAATTTATGGTTTACAGCATGAGTCCCCGATAGTGTGCATCCCACCCACATTCCACCCATCGCATTTATGCGTCTGCTTACTGAAAGGGGTACAGTGCGAGCATGCTCATTTGCACACATAAGTGGCCACTTACGCACAGAAAAAACGAAATACCCCCATTTGCACATGTCCTTGCTGCCTAAATCTAGGAAGTTCCATTACTGATCGCATCATGCTTTAGGTCTATGTGCCATGTGGGCAATTATAAAGCTTTTCCTATTTACAGATGCACAGCAGGGGGCGCCAAAAGCTGCCACGAGCACCATTCTACGACTTCTGCATGGGCGGCATGGCTCTTATTAGCTCTAAGCCGTGTGGTGCAGGAAGGAACGGGCGCAAGTTTCATGAGACTAGAGACTGCAAGGCTTGCACCGAAGCTCCTTCCTGAACCGTGTGAATTAAATCCCAGCCATGTGTACAGACTATAAGAGAGCAGTGCTCCTGCCAGTGGAGGGAGCGTGGTGGTGGCCGGCCCAGTAGAGAGGGGAGAGGGAAGGAGAGCTGAGATGCTGGATATGGGGAGGGAAGTGCAGATGTAAAGGTTCAGCGGTGCTGGAAACTCTAATTCTGTTCCTGACGAAGTATATCACTATCAATGACCACAAGGTTCAATGTTTGCATTGCTTCTTTCCGATTTGTGAATCTGGCCTTTCCTTTCCTTGTTTAAGCATTATGATAGCTGTTATTCTTTGTAATGTTCAGTCCAACATCGAGAATTCATGACGAGAGGTTTATAAAGAGGATTCGTTGTGCTGAATCACGCCAGTGTTTGTCAGTTCAAGCTCTTTAACATCTGCTTTAAATATTTGCTCCCTACGTCAAAACCTTCACACAACCCAGCACCTAACACAGCAGCTCCACTACTGAAAACATTACACAATGACGGTCTGCAAGATCCGCCACACATTTCTAATGGCTCTCATGCAGCTTCATGGAAACATTGTTCATACGAAGCCCGAAATCTATGCGCTGGTAGGGGGGCATGTTTACTAGAATGTGCTATGCGGTAAACGCAGGTTTCAGTGGGCATCAACTGCTTCCACAGGCCTGCAGTAAATGTTATAGCGCAGGCGGGGCAACTAATGTGTGCTGAAATGCGTGTTACCTGTGCATTGCATGATGGGGCGGAGTCTGGGTGGGGTTGGGCGGAGAGTGGGCATTGATGGCATATTGTGGTTAGCGTAGTTGTTGGTAACCTACACTAATTGCCTATTGGCACAGTTGCACTTCCTGCAGTGCAGCTGCACCTAATGCCTGTTGATTTTGCCTCACAATGCAAGTTAGGGGCTAAAAATCCCCCACTTTAGTAAACATGTCCCTTAGTGCAGCCGAGGACACTGGAATTCATGCACCATTGATTCACCTATGCCAGGCTACACCGGGAGGCTCTCACATCCTCACAAACACAGATGAATAATCCAATTCATCTCACCAATGACCAGGATCCCCTCATATGGCTGCTTCCTACTATTACTGAGCATTTGTATAGCGCTACAAGACATACGCAGCGCTGCACAGACATGTAAGAGACAGTCCCTGCTCATCAGAGTTTACAATCTTAAAAGTTGGACCTCAAATTGGTAAGTATCCGGCAATCAAGCCTGAGTAATTATAGGCTATTGGGCCAGCATGATATTAAATCACCATTGGTCCATGGGACTGGATTGTATAACAATACACATAAAGCCCCATTAAGGACCTAAAGATGTAAACTATCAAATGGCAGATTACAGCTCAGAATATCTTTAAAAAGTACAAATAACCCAATGCAATATTGTGTTTCGGAGGTAATAATACTCATCTGCATCAGGGAGCAACCATAATTTCAAGGTCTGTTTTGCTGGGGTCCAATCAAGCTTGATGATTTAATGCCGTGCTGGCCCGATAGCCTATAATTACTTGGGTTTGTTCTATGCTTTCCTTTCCATAGCACTAGGTGGATATTTTGATTAATTGCTTACAAGCTAGAGCAGGATTATGTGATCCTGGACAAATCTATACATTTCTCCTTTTACCCCATTACTGGGCATCCACTGCAGGTGTGGCAGTGAAAACATATGTTAGCTAGGCGCCAGTTTATAAAATGACCGTTCACACGTCCAGCTGATGGAAAGAGGCTTGTCTCCATCTGTAAATAAACAAGAAAAGCAGATGTTTAACAAGGGTTGTTACATTTATTTTTAACTTAACATCATTGGAAGCCTTTTTATATCATAGTTATTGGCCTCTGGCTAAAATATGTTCTTAAGTTTTAATCTGTTGTAGCTACATTTTGTTTTGACGGGACGTGATTTTCTTGCCAGCGTGAGTTTGGTAAAACACTTGGCGTGTAAGATTTATAACTCAACGTGACCAAATTCTACTCTACCTTTCTGCTTTTAGTGTTGTGCTTCAAGGGTTCCAGCTCTGTTCGAGTTCACAAAAGCTCTACAGTCAATCACTTATTTCAGTTTCACAGCTTTTTATCTTCCTTATAGACATGGCCTCGTATTTCACCCCATTCAAAGTGTGCAATCCAAGAGCGCACTTTCTTTCAAGGATGATCTACACTTTTGAGTGCTTATTGAATAGCTCCATGTCATCGGAGACAGACAACTCTAGTCCTGGTTTAGCCTATGACTTTTTTTTCACAAGCTGGAATCATACAGCCATAACTCCAATTGTCCGGTCTTTCTTTTATGACTTAGTGCCATCTAGTAACCCTAACTTTTGATTTTTTTTTCCAGTAACCAATTATGCTGGGAGCTATATTGCACCTTGCTTGCTTAAGAGGGTATTTACATGGTCAAATTATTCAAAAATGTGTAAGGCATGTGTGTGTACCTGTTGTAAAAGCAGCTTTTGGAAATGTAACTTTCTCATAGTTCCTCAACCATTGCTTCAAAACAGTTTTTAAAGCACACCACAGTGATTGAAGAGAGTTCATTCTATAGCGACTGAAGTTTATAAGAACCCTAAATAATGAGATCTGTATCCAGAATTCTCCAAAGACGATGCTGCAAGTTAGCTTTCAAGACCTGAAGAAGGAATCCATGTTGTCTTGTATGCACAATTATGATACAACATCTCAGGACAATTGTGTCGGCCCAATAAAAGTGATCACAACTTGCCAAGGTTCTGCGATGACGAAAACTCTGTATGACAGATTCATCTCAAAAAGTCCTAGTCACTATTTGGAAATGGAACGAGTTAAGGTTATTTGTTACTTTCAACGTACATGACACTCAGCTGTACCTTCTCCTTCTGATTTGGTCCTGGTTGCAATTTCACATAAACTAATACTAAGTCTTCTGTTAGGATTCAATATCTGTATAGGATCGATCTGTAGTAATCTGGCTTGTGCAGTTTCCCACTAGGTGGACTGTTGTTTTAGTGTCCATTGCAATGTTACGCATCTGCTTTTTCCTAGGTAGTCCCTGGAAGTTAGTTCCGTTATGGAATGATAGACTTTCTCTATAGGTCCTGAGTGACTTTGGCGGGGTTTTGGATTATTTTATAATGTGTCTGAGGGGAGGGTTTATGTTAATAGGCATTGGTATAGGTAATACATATTACAAAGTAAAAACAGCAGATCTGAAGCCTAATGTCTATTTGGAAATCTACTGAAAAAAAAACATATAAGCAAATCATTTTATGGTTGTCAGTAATCACAGGATTTCTGTTACAGTGCTGAACAGCACTGTTCACGTGGCCATCAGGAAGATGCTGGACCAGGGGAGTCTAGGGCGGATCGATCATCAAGTGCTAAAGTACCTGCATATATTTCTAGAATACGGATATGGCAAGTGCAGTTGAATCTCATATATTGCACTATTTTGGTGGATGATTTTGATTTATTTTGGCATATAATTCACTGGCGTGTATTTAGTGTGTATATAACCATCAGAGGTGCTAGGTGGCAGGCAGCTGCACCAGAGCAACACCGTGAAGGGGTCTTTCCTGACTGTGTTCAGAGCCCCTCCCCCCACTGTCTTTTGCTCCGCCCCACTGCCCAAGCTCCGCCTCACTTTAGCCTCTCCAAACAACTAAGTCACTGACCATCTGTAGTAACATAGAGCCTTCAAGCTTCTCTTACAAGACAACTACTTCCAAATAGTTAAGTATTAATTCTTTAATATAACTAATTACCTCTTAATGAATTTTCCTTCTAATGACAACGTAGTTGCAGTAGAATTCCTCTTCCCTCAAAGAGATCAGAAATTTTGAAATTTAAAATCAGGTAAATGCCAATAGTTCTTCAGAGTCTTGATTATATGTTCCCCTGCAAATGGAATCTGATCCTGTATTTATTTTTAGGTAACTGTCACAGAGATGGCCCACCCTTACCCCAGTAAGTATGCTCCAGTAGAAAAAAAAACCTTTAAATGCTCCTTTACTTTTAAAATACATTAGCTTCCAAGTAAAGGTAAATTTCTGTTTACAAAGGCTTACCTGTTCTCAACAGCAGAAATCCTGGTAAGTGTCTTATTGACTTTGGGGTTCTGCAGCTCCTCACTACCTTTCCTCTCTTATCTCTCCCTACACCCCTTCTCGGGAACTCCGCTCTTCTGGCAGATCCCTTCTATCTGTGCCCTTCTCTTCCACTGCCAGCTCCAGACTTCAATCCTTTCACCTTGCTGCTCCTTATGCCTGGAACAAACTACCTGAGTCTGTACTTCAGGCTTCATCTCTAGCCCTTTTCAAATCCAGCCTGAAAACTCACCTCTTCGAGGCCGCTTTTGGATCCCGATCCACTTAAGTCTCCTATGTGTTTTCTTACCGTTCCCCTAGATATATCCTTGTCCTCAGCTGTTGTGTTGTCCTGTGTTGACTAGATGGTAAGCTCTGATGAGCAGGGTCTGTCTTTCACATGTGTCTGGACAGCGCTGGGTACGCCTTGTAGCGCTATGCAAATGAGGAGTAGTAGTAGTAAGTTGATGAAAACCCTGTGCTGCAGCCTGGCGCTAAAGCTCTAGGGCAGGTTTTACAAATGTGGGTTTTACGCAGCCATGCTGTAAGCAAAGAGCATGCAAATGAGCTGCAGCCAACACGTCTGCTCTAAATCAGGAGAGTAAGCCAGGCGCATTCACACAGGTGTCTGCCTTAGCAGCACCTATATCCTGCTCACACAAGGCACCTTTAAGAAAATCAGAAAGGGAAATCTCTAGCTCCCTAGAGCTGCATGAATCGATTCTCCCTTTCTGCCTGCTCTTTCACGCTCCCTTTCATACAGTCTCACACAAACCCCCACTGTGCAGTGCAGCACGGACAGAGTTTAGTTTCTGGTCAGGCTCAGCAAATCTCAGTAGAACATTCAGCCCCTCACGTTGTCTCTCTTCCACAGAATTGCAAATTTCTCTCTTTAAATTACAATAGCTTGCAAAACTTCTCAACTGTTTTTTTTCAGTCAAAAAGCTCCCACTTCAGTTTTATTCCATGCTTCTGAAAAGCCAAGCTTCCTGCAATAAAGTCCCCACTGAGAGAAACCTCAAAGCACAGAGACAGCCTCCTTTGCTCAGATAGATTAAAGAGCATTCTTTTAAGGCTCTCAAGGTTGAACCCTCTCAGGGAATTTACTCAGTCAGCAGGTAAGAATTCTTCAAGTACAGCCAGAGGCTGGTCAGGCAGAACCTCTCCCAAATCACAAAGGCAGGATGCTTTCTAAAAAAAATAATGATAATAATTGCAGCTCATGAAAAAGAACTCAAAAGATCTCCCTTTTTAAACAGACAGGTTTCTTTGACGAGAGCTTCAAGTTACAGTAACTTTTCCTCACTGAGAAACATTTAAGCCAAACTTCTCAAAGAATTATTTCCTAATTTTTAGGTTGCCAACTCTTAACAAGAACATAACATTAGAAATGCCATACTGGGTCAGACCAAGGTCCATCAAGCCCAGTATCTGTTTCCAACAGTGGCCAATCCAGGTCACAAGTACCTGGCAGGTTCCCCAAAAGACAAACAGGTTCCACAATGCTTCTGCTGGGGCAAGCAGTGGATTTCCCCAAGTCCTCTTTAATAATGTTTTATGGACTTTTTTTAACCCAGCTACTCTAACAGCTTTTACTACCTCCTCCGGTAATGAAGTCCAGAGTTTGATCATTGACTGAAAAAATATTTTCTCTTGTTAGTCTTAAATGGGTTACACTGTAGCTTCATTGCATGTCCCCCAGTCTTTCTATATTCTGATGACGTAAACAATCGACCTACGTTTACCCGTTCCACTCCATTCATTAATTTATAGACCTCTATCATATCTCCCCTCAGCCGTCTCTTTTCCAGGTTGAAGAGCCCTAACCTTTTTAGCCTTTCTTCATGGGGGTATCCTTCCATCCCCTTTACCATCTTGGTGGATCTTCTCTGTCTAAGTCTGCTATATTCTTTTTAAGATACAGTGATTAGAATTGCACACAATATCCAAGGTATGGTTGCACCATGGTATAATACAGAGGCATTATAATATATCCTTGGTTTTAATCCAAAGAGATCACAAATCTCAGGGTTTTTCAGAATCCTGTCCCTCACACAAGCCCCCCCCCCCCCCACACACACACATCCTGCTCTCTGGCGATTCAGCTGCCAGTTGCATTTCTCAGTCTCACGGCAAGCAATCTAGTGCAGCTCGTACTGACAGAGGTGTGTTTACTAAGGCACGCTACTGGGTAGCACAGGGTTCAGCGCATGCCAAGTGTACCATGGTAAAAAGTACCATGCACTAAATATGCAACCATTCTAAAAATCCTGTGCTACCCCAGTAGCGCGGGTTGGGGCAAAGACTCTGCCGTTCTGGGCCAGCAAGTGCACTTTGTGGGTATTTTTCATGTGCACGTCCCAGTTATGTTACATTTAGTGTGGGGCATTTTATTGAGGTGGTGAGGCAGTTGTGGGGCGGTAGTTTCTGGGGGGCCGAGTTAGGGTGGTGCGGTGGTTGCAGGGGGGTTAGTGTTTCCTGATGGGCCAGTTTACGAAGTAGGGGGCAGTTTGCAGGACAATGGAGAAATTTATTTATTTATTTAAGTTTTTTTTTATACCGCCTTATCATAGAATCAAAGCGGTTTACAATGTAACTCAATAAACTTATAGAGAACTTGCAGTATAGATAAGGGTGGCATGCAGGACATGCTAGCAAGCATAACATTTACATTGCGACATATATACAATCATCACGATTATACACCCTACGACAAAGGATAATATACAAAACTTAAATAAATAACACTCCATTACTATGCCTCGATTCTCCCACTTGTATATAGTTACAACTGGTATGTTCTGCCTATTGCAGTACAGACAGTACTCTTGTTTAAATTGTTACACACGCTGTTATAGTTGAAATATCCTGATTAGTTGCTGAATTCCTGACTTATATATGTTAAGATGTTCTATGTAATAAGTTATAATGTTAAATGTTCTATGTAAAACAAACGCTGCTTTGTTAACTGTTGTTAATTGTACACCGCAACTGATCGCTGGAAGATGCGGTATATAAATGAGTGTTAAATAAAATAAAAAATAAAATAAAATCATAAAACAGCATGTGACAAGCATATGGTGGGCTTAGGTTATGAAGGTAATCCAGAATGTGGTGTCCTGGGAAAGTTCATTGAAGTGTTCTATGACGAGGAAGGTCTTTAGCTTCTTTCTAAAGTCCCTTAGGTCAGTGGTAGTCCTTAGTGCCTCTGGAAGAGAGTTCCAAATGGTGGGTGCTGCAAGTGATAGAGCTCTCTTGCTCGTAGAGGTTTTGGCTTTGGTGAATGAGCTGGGTGTTTGGAGAGTGTCTATGGTAGTCTGTCTTTGTGGCCTGTTTATGCAAATTAGGTTCTGGAGTATGGCAGGTGACAGGTTGTGTTGATTTTGAAGATGGTCAGGGCTGTCTTATATTTGGTCCTTGAGGTGATCGGGATCCAATGGAGCTGATGCAAGATGGTCAAATTTCGTAGAACCAGAGATAATCTTGCTTGTTTGAGGGAGGGGGTCATGTATCCTTGGGTTAGAGAGGAGCTTATTATCTTGTGGATGTATTGGACAAGCTCATCTTTGGCTAATTTAATCCATCTTACTGGACATGGAACAGAGGGTGCTGTGCAAGCGTTTATTTCAATGATGATGCGGGCCACTTGATCAGTTGTGGGTATGTGATATTCATCCCATGCATATATATAGGTGGGTACTGTGTGGCTTGAGGGATCCACAGGTGATATGGCTCTTGGGGAGGGGGGTTTGAGCTTAGCGAGTAGGAAATTTTCAAAGGTTTGAGGGTGAATTGTATCTTCTCCCACCTGGGTCGGTTCCTTTGTCAGTTGCGAACAATCTCGAAGAGCTCTCTGGGCTTGTTAGTGGATCTTAAGATGAGGTTGGTAAGATATTCTTGTCTATGTTGGATGATCAGATTGTTGTATTTGTGTTGTTTGATATGATATTGTTTTGAAGTGGCTTCTGTCTTGTCTTGTCACCAGTTCCGTTGCAGCTTGCATAGTGGGTTCTTTCTTTGCTTTTTTTATTTCTGCAGAGTACCAGGGAGCTGATGGAGGCTTTGTCATATTATGAATGAGATTTACTCTCTCAAGGGCTTTTGCTGCTTTGGCTATGAGGGTTTTCCAAGTTTTGATTGCCTCATCCAGATTGGTGAAGTCTTGTGGGAGCTTTTGGAAGGTATTGTTCAGGAACTGGTCTTTCACAAATCCTTTGAATCTCCTTCCAGGGTGAGGTATTTTCTGTTTTGATCTTTGGTGGGGAATATGCAGCTTGAAGTGAATAGCGTGGTGATCCAACCAAGGTATCGGTGTGACCTGAGTAGAGGTCATTTTGTCTTGTTCTAGAAGGTTTTTTGGGGCAAATATGTGGTCCGGGGTGGTGTCTATTTGGTGGGAGGGTCCAGTGGGCAATTGGGAGAACTGCAGAGATTCCATTGCTCCAATGAAAGCTGCAGACTCTGCTGAGTGCTGAGCTAAGGTTGGGATCTCCCAATATTATGAGTGGCTTGTAGGGGGGAAGTTAGCCGCACATACAGTTTCAAGTATGCTGGATATTTCATTGGCATCAGAGTTGGGTGTCCTGTAGGTAAGGCAGATGGCTAGATGTCTATTCTTAATAGTGATTATATTGCAGTGATCTGTGCTTGTTGAGTTGGAGGTTTTAAATTTGAGGTCAGATCTGGCCAGGATTAGCACCCCGCCGCCTTTTTTTTTGATATGGGGGCAGTTGTATGCAGAGTGTGTGAGAGGGGTGATTTGGTTCAGGATGACCTAGTCGGTGTCTTTTAGCCAGGTTTCGGTGATGCAACGTATGTCTGTTTGGTGTGATTGAAGGTGGTCTATGATGGTTTTGTACAGATCTGGCATTAATGAGTGCTATATTAATTGTAGAGTTCTGGATGGGCTGGTTGAGGTGGCCGGTTAATTGTGGTATTGATTGAATTGTTATTAGTCTGGTGAGCCTTCTGTTTGAGTGTCAGAATGTATTATTGGTTGAGGTTGTTGTATGTACAATGGTGGGTGTAGAAGTGCTGTGGATGCTGTGGAAGTAGTGAGGGAGGTTTTCTTAAAGTGGAGAAGCAGTATGAGGATCAACAGAATGGCATAGATATTTTGGGTGACTGGCCTGATTTGCTTATGTGCCATTAGGAGCGGTTTTTGCCTTAGAGGGGTGAGTGGGAAGATAAAGGCTTGGCCCTTACTTCTATGTGCCCCATCCCTGTTGCTTGGTACTTATGGTTTTGAGGCTCTTATGTGGGCCAGTGGGTGTTCTTTCCTGTCTGGGAGTGTTGGAGACTTCAGCTTTCTTTCCCTGTTGAGGTTCAGCTAGTCTGGTTTCTGTAGTGGGTAATTTTGGGTGGGGGGGAGGGGTGGAGCAATTTGCAGAATGTTTGGAGAGTTGGGGTAGTTTTTGGGGCTGGCGATAGTTGACAGGGTAGTGGGGCAGTTTTTGGAGTGGAGGGCAGTCGTAAATTAAATATATATGTGAACAATTTAAAATAGAGTGCTTCACAGCTAAGGAATTATTTGTAATCCCTGTGTCTTTTTGTGTCTGTGTGTGTATGGTGTTTGTGTGGTTGTATGGTGTGTTAGTTGTTGTATCTTTCTTGCATGTTCTGGGCTGTGCAAGTGTGTCTGTGGTGAGGTATCTAAGGGTAGTGGGGCATTTATGGAGGCTGTACTTTTGGGGGTTGGTGACAGCTTTGGGGAGGTAATTTTGGGGGGCAGGATTAGTTTGCAAAATGGTGGGGCAGTTACAGTGGGGCATTTGCATGGGAGATTTTTTGAGAGTGGTGAAATCACGAGGGGGATATTTTTGGTGGCTGGGGCAAGGAGTGGAGGCAGTTTGTGTGATGGAGCAGTTTGAGTGGTAATAGGGCAGTTGTGATGAGGTGCTTTTTTAAGGGCAGTGTGAAGATTTGTGGGGCAGTTGTGGCATGGTAATTTTTTGGGGTGTAACAATTCCAGAGGGTAGTTTTAGGAGTGTGTGTGTGTGTGGGGGAGGGGGGGGGTATTTTTGTAGAGTGTGGTAATTAATAAGGTGGTAGGGCAATTGTGGGAGGTTGTTTTTAGGGGGTTGGAACAGTTATTGCTGTAGCAGGGCAGTTTTGGGTGTGTATTATTTGGGGGTGAAGCAGTTGTGGGAGGATATTTTTTGTGGTGGCATTATTTGGCTGGTTAGTAGGGCAGTTGTAAGGTTGCATTTTTCAGAGTGGAGCAGGGTATGGAGTGGTGAGGCTATGTTGGGGGCACCTTTTGGTGGTGGGGCAGTTTTTGGGGTTGGAAGAGCAGAGTATAGGGAGAGGTAGTTTGAAAGGAGCAATCCTCTAGCTGCTCTGTTTCACTGTATGAAAGTTCCTATGCTATGGAAGATGCATAGAAATACACTGGGCTAGTTTTTGGGGGACTTATTTCTCTAAATCTTCTGGTCTGATATGGCCCCTGCACTAACTAGCGGTCTGTTTTTCTCACATTGTTTTGTTAAAATTTTGGAGTTATTTTGCCTCCAACAGACAGGCAGACGAAAGGACAGACAGACATTCCTGACGCCTTTTATATAAATATCACTGGTTTGGAAAGAATAAAATGCAGGGTAATGCACTTTGTCTGGCAAACCCAAGGGAAATGGCACAATATAGGGGCAGTGTTCTGTGCACAAAAGAAGAGGATCCAGGGATGGCCAGATAGGTATACAGGTGATGGCAAAGGTCAGAGGGAAGCTTGGGAGTTCAGGGAGAGGAATGGCCAACAGGAAAAAGGAGGTGATAATGCCATTGTATAAGTGTCTAGTGAGACCTCATTTGCAGTACTATGTACAATTCTGGAGATTATGGGCCTGAATCACAGACGCGCTGTCAGGACCCTATTCCCCTTCTGCTCTCCCCGGACATCCTGAGAAGTAGGACAGGGAGAGCCTGTGGGAGGCAGAAGGGCACAGGGTTCTGGCGGAGTGTGGGTGGGCCAGTTCCAGTCACGGCGCTGCATGTCCTGCCAGGTCAAAGAGAACGTGCTGCTTATTCCACCTCGAAGGTGGAATAAGCAGCACTAAACCAGCGATCGGGCCCAAGGATCCCCCCCCCCCCCAGAGCTGGGGTTGGATGGGGGGGGGGACCCTACCACCCAATCCAGGCCCCAGCTGGCCAGCTGTGGGTCGGGCAGTGGGGAAAAGGGGGAGGCCGAGCCGCAGCAACCAGGCCTGCGGGGAAGATGTCTCCGCAGGCAGGTAGGGGCACGCCGGGCTGTCCTCAGGCCCAATTCTGTTTACCATGGGAACATTTAGTTCCTGTGGTCCAGAATTGGGTCCTAATAGGCCCATCTTCCTCGAGGATGTCTGGATGGCCCGGACGTCCCCCTCTGGGAATCAGGCTCCACGCCTTCAAAAGACTACAAACCGAATTGAGTTGGTATAGAGAGTAGCTACTAAAATGGTCAATGGTCTTCCTCCTAAAGTGTATAGTGACTTGCTAATTGCATAAACCCTGCTAAGTCCGATATTCAATGGCGGCTGTTGAATATCCTCACAGACCTCCTTGGCACAATGTGGATAGTACTGGGCTAGTCTGTGGGTGGGACAGGGGAGGTCCCAGCACATAATCAGTCAGCGGCAATTTTCATGCTGCTAACCAGATAGCTACCTGTATGAAGTTAGGACAGGTCAATGACTCTCCTAACTTTATGTAGTTCTGATATTTGCTTAGAGGATGAATATCACTGCTGACCAGCTAGCAACGGAGGCTGGTAGCGAAACTAGATGTTCAGTGCCAGTGGATGTCTGACATCTGGTGCTGAATATCCAATTTCACTTTTGCCCTTGATGGTCAGGCACTTTACAAGCGTTGACCGCCGCGAGCTGAATATTGGGACCATAGAGACAAACAAAGATAGAAATATGTATATCCTGGAGGTAAAACAGGATGGGGGAGATATGATAATGACACGTAAATACTTCCAATATATCAATGGAGAGGAAGGAGACTGTGGAATGAAGGGTCACTGGATAAGGAATAAATGGGAAATGGTAGACTCGGGGGTGATCTAAGGAAATATTTCTTTGCAAGAAAAGATAGAGGACACATGGAACAGCCTCTCAGCAGAGGTGATGGAGAAGAGGACAGTAACTGAATTTAAGAAAGCCTGGGAGAACCTCAGATGATCTTTGAGGGAAGAGATGTAGAGTTGAGGTACTCATACTGCCCATTGGGTACTGAGGGGGATGCGCCCCAAAATATAAACATGAGATTGAACATTTGTAGACCTTGAAGATCTCTTTCATCTGATGGTATTTCAATGCTGCCCCATCTTGTCAATTAGACATTCCCTGGCTGAAACTCATAGCATGGTTTTTCAGCAGCCCCACTGGAACAAACTATCCTTGGAGTTCAGATTAACGATGGACATAATCAGCTCTCAGAAGAAACTAAAAGCCTTGCTCTTTCGACAGGCATTCACTCTAGAGGTGGTAGGGGGAGACTTTAGGGGATTAAGCAACACATCTCTTTCAATGTCTTTATGTTTTCAGTTTTTAGGTGGGATTGTTGTCAATTTGTGTAATTTATTTTTACTTGATAATGTTACTTAGATTTTATTATGGATATTCATTTGTTCCTAGCCCAAAACAGTGGATGGCACAGCTCGTAGATTTAAAAAATGAACAAAAATGTGCAGATGTGCTTTAGGTCATTTCAAAGGGAAGCAATAAAAATGGCCCAAGAACTATGCAGGTGGACATCAGATGCAAACATAGCTCTGAAACCGTCCCTGGGAATTCCTCATTACAAGGCAGTTAAAAGTATGGGCAGACTTTTAGGCAGCTGAGCAGATATTCACCCCATCCCACCCGCACAACTCCCCTTTCTACCCATGGATGGCCAGTCTGGTACCCTATAAATATTCATGAACACGGGTTTTCCAAAACTCAGTCCTGAGGACTGTCACTGCCTTGAGTGAGTCTTTTCATAAAGGCAGGTAATAAATCCTCAGAAAGAAAGAAACCAGGCTTGCTTTTCGGTATCGTCTCCTCAAATATTAACGAGCTCTGCTTGCAGTTGGTCTAACAACTAAGTTGACTTGCATGTGTTGGTTATCCTAAAAACCAGACCTGGACAGGAGTTCATAGAACCGAGTTTACTAAAAGCTGAACTAGAGAACTATCAAAAGCTTTATACCTTGAAAAAATGTATCAGTTTGTTTAGGAGAAGACGTGCTCGGAATCTGAAGCGGCACCACCTGTGATGAGATTTATCAGCTCTGACTGATGCACTATCTCTTTGACTAGAGTATAATTTATTGATATGATCTGGTCATGGCTTAAAATTCATTGCCCCTACCAATGCCACCTATGCTGTTTTCTTAGAAACCATTTGCTGACCCCTATCAAGACCTGGGCATTTGTTTCACTAGCAAAAGGTAAAATAGATTTGCAGCCATGGAGACATGAAAACAGCCGTTCACACCAGCAGCGCAACAGGTTCAATGCTATTGAAAACAAGGAGCAGCACCAGTGTCTTCAGGCTTTGCTGTCCTTACTGATGTGCCGATTACCTGCGTTTAGCTTTCTATAGGGAACCGGGCGTTCCAGGAACTATACATCTAATTATTTACACCTTGCAATTTATAAAAACGAGCTATAAAACAATGAAAAGCTATCGGGACAATATTTAAAGGATTGGAAATGTAAACGCCGCGGCAGTCAGCCATTGCATTTATTCTACGAATATTCAGCGGGGAGCGCCTGCTGCTGAATATCTGGATAATCGCGGCGCTTCTCCAAACAGTGGCGATTTTCAGCCGCTATCCAGACAAGTTATCAGGAGAGCAACATAGACCAGCTTTTTCGGCAGCCCAAGTTACCCTCATGACTTTATTATCCAGAGAGGTTTCGTGAGTGGCCTCACTGCCTTCACTCTGCCCATGGACCACCTCTGCCCTAACTGGAGGTCTGTGGAAATATTCGGAGGTACTATCCGGAGAGTATTGCTGAATAACTCTCACAGGCCTTTATCCAGAAAACCTCCTTGGTCATCTGGATAAGAGCTTTTGAAAATCGACACCTACATATTTTAGGTATACCAAAAGCTACAAGTTTTCATGAATCTGCTTTCACTTCCTGTTCTAGATCTCGGGTGTTCTCTACGCATGATGGTTTTCTAAGAGAAGACCACCTCAGTTCGTAAGCTTTGCAAGCAGGGATCTAATATGAGCTATGAAACAATACTTTCATAGACACAGGAAGGCCATGGGCCCTGCATCCAGATGCATGATATTCATAAAAAGGTATCTGAAAGAGCGGAGAGCATACTTTTCACGACGTTATTTCACTCAAACGATAGCACCTGTTTGTCCACCCGTCTGTATGCCTTCTTTTACATTGCCCCTTCATGCTGGAACTGTTTCCCTCCACAGCTTCACTCCCTAAGATTAAGAAGCTCCTCGAAACTCACCTGTTTACTCCGGCTTGCGGAGTAGATGCCGCCTGAGACATGCACCGTAGACAACCGGTCCTCCCGCTATGCTTGCATTTGTCACTCTCTTCTTCCTCTCTGTACTTTGCCATCAGCCTCTTCTATCCTGGCTTATTATGGAGCTCCTTTCTTTTCCTGGTTTGTCCTTTGCGCTTTCTTTTGTATATTGTAAGCCGCTCTGCTTGCTCTGCGAAGGGCGGTCTGTCACATCCGGATAAACGATATGCATTGGTTTGTGTGCGCAAGCGAGTGAAGTGGAAACACTGGTCGAGTTCAGCAGCCCATCAGCCAACCAGTTGGGATCAGTTCAGCAACCAAGAGGTGGCGGAGGTGATTTTCATACTGCCTATACTAGGACAAAGCCATGTGCACTCTTTACCCACGGGCTTGTCCAAGTTTGAAAGTGAAAGTGTATGCATAGCGAAAACTTTCAAAATTGTCCTTCCCTTCTCCCTCGGGTCTCTGCTCCCACTGGGGTCTGCATATTCCCTTCCTTTCCCAGCCAGCTGGGCCTCGAATATCCCTGCCTAATGGTTGCAGCCGTGGGCTAAAGACCAGGGAAGCCGGCTTCCAATCCCACTGGTGCTCTTTGTGATCTTCGGCAAGTCTCGGGTACAAACTTAGGGGGATATTCAAAGCATTTTAGCAGACCTGGAGGTGTGTCTGGGGTGGTCTGTAAAAGATCCACATGTATGTCCAATTTTAGGACGGCACTGCTCCCAGGCATGAAGAGGCATTTGGAAAGTGCTCACTATGGCCAGCAAACGACAGGAGGGAGAAGAGAGGAAGGACCTCTGACTCCCCCAATAATTTTTGCCACTTCAGAAAAGCATAAAAGTAAATACAGAGGCCTTTCTGTCAGCTGTTGTGCCGCTGCACTTCTCCACGTGGTGGCAGGAGCGGACTGGCCTCTGATTAAAAACAACCAAAAAACCCATGGGGGTAAGCACGTCCTTGTTAGGAAGGCTGGTCTAATCCCGCCCTCTCTGACATAAGCATGCATCAGAGAGGGGGCGGGACCAGACCAGACCAGCCTTCCTAGCAAGGACGTGCTTACACCACGGGTTTTACTTTTTTTTTCAAATCGGAGGCCAGTCTGCCGCTACCGCTGCGGGCAGAGAAAAAGTAGCAGAGGCTGCATGAATGGGGTGGGGTGGGGGGCAGGAAAGTGTGTGGGAGGCCAGAAAAGAAATGCTGGGCAAATGGCCACAAGGGGAAGGGGGGGAGTGGAATGGCTGGAAGGGAAATGCTTGGCAAATATCGCACATGAGGGGGCAGAGGACAGATGTTAAATAGGAAGCATGGAAGGGGTGACACAGGACAGATGCTGGACACAAAGGGGGGGGGTTGGACAGTTGCTGGACATAGGCTGGAGGAGTAGAGAAAGACATAGGGTGGGGGATATAAGTGGATGGAGAGCAGTTGATGAATATGGAGTGAGGTATATGCTGGACATATAGTAGAGGGTTTAGAGGGATAGAGAGCAGATGCTGAACACAGGGTAGGGCTCATAGGGGAATAAATGGCAGATGCTGGCCATGGGGTGGGGTGAAATGGGGAAATGCTGGACACGGAGTGAGGAAGAGAGAGGGAATGCTGGACATGGGGGGGATAGAATGATAAAAAGGGGAGAAACGGAGAGACAAGACAGGGCAGGAGAGAAGGGGATAGATGCTGAACAGAAGAAGGGTGGAAGAGAGAAAGGAAAGAGTTAGTTAAATACTGGGGAATAAGTGGCTGGGGAAGGATAGAGAGATGGAGTAAGAGTGTTGTAAAAAGAGGCAGATTAAGACTGGATGTAAGAAAGAGAAATGAAATCCGAGTTGATAAAGAGAGAAAAATAAATGGAAGAAAGCTGAAAGGAAAAAGATCAACATCAGAGATGGAATAGGGGAGCAAGTGAAGAGGACAGGAGTGGAGAGAAGTGGCAGGTGGACTTCCGACTCTTGAAAAGAGCTAAGAGAAGATAGAGAATGCAGAAACCAGATACCAGGACCAAGGCAATTAGAAAAATAAAATAGCATCTTTCAGGAAATGGAAAAAGGAGCCAAATGATGAAAATGGGAAACAACATAAGCACTGGCAAGTTAGCTGCAAGGCATTGATAAGGCAGGCAAAGAGAAAATTTGAGAAAGAGCTTGCCGTGGAAGCAAAAACACATTATAATAAAAACTTTTTCAAGAACATTCGCAGCAAAAAGCCTGTGAGAGAGTCAGTTGGACCACTGAATGATACAGGGCTAAAAAGGGCGCTAAGTGAGGACAAGGCCATAGCAGAGAGACTGAATGAATTCTATGTTTTAATCTTTACTGAAGAGTATGTAGGGAAGCTACCCATGCCTGAAATGGTACATAAAGGTGATGTATTGGAAGTATTGAAAGAAATATTGATAATCCAAGAAGATGTATTACAAGTATTTGATAAACTGAAGAGTAGCAAATCACCTGGACCAGATGGGTGTTGAAAGAACTGAAATATGAGATTGCAGACTTACTATTAGTAATCTGTGAACTATCATTAAAATCATCTGTAGTATGGGAGGATTGGAAAATGGCCAATGTAACGCCAATTTTTAAAAAGGGTTCCAGGTGTGATCAGGGAAACTACAGACTGGAGAGTCTGACGTCAGTACCAGGAAAAGTGGTAGAAACCATTATAAAGAATAAAATTATTGAAAATGTAGATAGTCATGGTTTAATGGGAGAAAGCCAACATGGATTTAGCCAAGGAAAGTATTGTCTTACTAATCTGTTGTATTTTTTTGAAGGCGTGAGTAAACAGGTAGACAAAGGTGAGTCAGTTGATATAGCATATCTGGATTTTCAAAAAACCTTTGACAAGGTCCCTCATGAGAGACTCTTGCTGAAATTAAAAAAAATCATGGGATTGGAGGTAGTGTACTACTGTGGATCAGGAACTGGTTAAAAGATAGAAAGCAGAGGGTAGGGCTAAATGGACAATTTTCTCATTGGACAAAGGTGAATAGTGGAGAACCTCAGGGATCTGTGCTGGGCCCGCTGCATTTTAACATATTCATAAATGACCAGGAAATGGGAATAATGAGCAAGAAGATCAAATTTGCAGATGACACAAAATTATTCAAAGTTGTTAAAACACAAAAGGATTGTGAAAAATTGCAAGAGAACCATGATAAACTGGAAGACTGGATGTCCAAATGGCAGATGAAATTTAATGTGGACAAGTGCAAAGTTATGCACCTAGAAAAGAAGAACCCAAACTTTGGTTACACGATGCAAGGTACCACCTTAAAAACCACCACCCAGGAAAAAGACTTAGGGGTATGTTTATTATTTAGCAGTAATGGCTTCTGTGCGATATCGGAGCCGTTGCTCCATTGATTTCAATGAAGCCGCTGCTCTGATATTGCATGGAAGCCGCTGCCATCGAATAGTAAACATACCCCTTTGACGTCATCATGGATACTAGATTAAAACCCTCTGCCCAGTGTGCAGCGGCAACCAAGAGAGCTAATAGAATGCTAGGTATCATAAGGAAAGGAATGTAAAATAATACAAAGGATATAATGCCTCTGTATTGTTCCATGGTATGACTGTACCTGAATATTGTGTGCAATTCTGGTCGCCATATCTTAAAAAGGATATAGCAGAATTAGAAAAGGTACAGAGAAGAGCAACAAAAATGGTAAAGGAGATGGAAGGATACCCCTATGAGGAGAGGCTAAAAAGGTTAGGGCTCTTTAACTTGGAAAAGAGACGGCTGAGGGGGGATATGATAAAGGTCTTTAAATGAATGAATGGAGCGGAACAGGTAAACGTACATCGGTTGTTTACTCCTTCAAAAAGTAGAAAGACTAGGGGACATGCAATGAAGCTACAATGTAACCCATTTAAGACTAATAAGAGAAATATTTTTTTACTCAACATGAAATCACTCTGCAGTTTGTTACTGGAGGATGTAATAAAAGCTGTTAGTGTTGTTGTTGTTGTTATTAAGTGCCGTCAAGTCGGTGTCGACTCATGGCGACCGTCTGGATAGTTGTCCTAAATTGTGTTCAGTCTTCAGTCAGGCAGCTGTTAGTGTAGTTGGGTTTAAAAAAGGTTTGTACAAGTTCCTGGAGGAAAGGTCCATAAACCATTATTAAAGAGGACCCAGGAAATCCACTGCTTGCCCAGGGACAAGTATTATGGAACCTGTGTACCTTTTTGGGAATCTGCCAGGTACTTCTGCCCTGGATTGACCACTGTTGGAAACAGGATACTAGGCTTGATGGACCTTGGTCTGACTAAGTATGGCATTTCTTTGGTTCTTATATCAGTTTTTGGATTTTATATATACCATTTTTATATTTTGCACAGTACAGTACAGGGGGAACTGCATCACTGTTTCTATTTCTTGTGTTGCACTATATGCAGAGCTTAGCTTGCTGGGGGTTTCAGTTTCATTTTGTCTACATATTTCTTCTACTTCTATAATTGGTGAGGATTTAACTCTGTTCTGCCTGTGTGTCTGAGACCATGTGTTCTGTTAACATGATGTTTCTTTGTTGGATCTGTAGTAATCAGCTCGTTCAGTTTTCCTGAACAGGTGTAAGGATGTTCTAAGGCTCACTGCAATATTTATGGTGCTCTCTTTTCTGGGTAGGCTCTTTATTGTGTTAATTTTAGAAGCTGGTATCATTATGGTATGGTAGATTTGCTTTATAGGGTCTTCAGTGACTTTTGTAGCATTTTGTGTTGGTTCACAATCTGCCTGGTACTGGAGAGGCTGTTAATGAGATGACACCAGAATCTGATTTTTTTTCCTTGTATGTTGGGTTCTACGGTGAAATGTCCTAGTTCTGCTCTACACCTACTGTTAGAGGAGGGGTTTCGCTGGAGGCAAAAGAGATGTTAAAAAAGAAAAAGAGAGAACCTTGGCACAGTTTCTAACACCAAAATAAAATTAATTAAATTATAACTAAATGTATTTCGGTGTCAGGAAGTGCGCTGTGCTTGGCTTTTACTTTATATCCCTTGGCATGTGAGCCCCTTACCATCTCCTTTATTGTTTGCAGAATATATATTTCTGGGTGTCAGCATTTTTTTATCTTGGAATGCCAGGCTAAATCATTAAAACAGCTGCAGTTTTTGCTGCATTTTAATTATATAGCTACCGAATGAGAACCTCTGCTCCCTCTTTGGGTATCTTGGGGCACAAACTCATCCCTCGCCTGTTTGATATACTGGCTTCTTATCCATCTAGTGTTTTTTAAAAGATAATCGTAATGAGTATGCAAATATGCAAAGGAATGTGCAAATATGTCACTCCATTCTTTGCCCCCCCAAATGAAGCAGTCAAACTATGCCCATGGTTTGCTGCACGCATCTGAGGGTTGTTGCCGCCGACACCCTCCCCCCCCCCCCCCCCCCATTTCCTTGTATATTGATGGAGATATTTATCTTTTAGGATGAAAATAGGTTGATTTTAGAACATGTTTACAGGTACCCATCTTCCCTGCTGTACCTCCCATGCAGTGTTGGAGATTTGACTTGGAAGTCCCAGATGGCACATAAACGGCCTTTCTAAAATGCCACTTCACCCATATAGTGACAATATTCAGTGGGTAACTTTGCGTGGATGTGGTCGCATATGTATGTAAATGGACTCATATAAAATTCTAACTGGGCTAAGGGTAGGCGCATTAGCATGCATGCACCCACTGCCAGCAGATGCAGCTGGCGACATGTTCTGGGCAGGGCTTGAGTATGCGCATGGATTATAAAATACCTTAATTATGCGCATACTTGCATACATTATAGAGCAGGTGCAAATGTCCACATCTGCTTTAAGGCATGATCCCTGACACTTATTCTAGAATTTTATAAAGACAAAATGGATTAAAATAGGCATCTGCTCACGCTCATTGACTAGGTGCCCTGTTACTAAGTTGCCCTCTGCAAGTATAATAACTAAGCAGTTTAATTTAGGACTGATTTTTCACAGACCCATATTAAACCACTTTATAATATACCTAGCAGCTGAATATTACCACTGTATATGAGTAGAGACTACTTGGATTTTACAGCTGGAATCAGTGATAGCATCCAGTATCCTTACTAGTTATTACTAGAATTTGATAGAAGCGGACCGGTATTTACCCCATAGGTCCTTCCTGCCACTTATTTTAGGATGGGAGACTCCTTTGAGAAGGGAAAGCCTACTCAGTATAACAATTTCACCTTTCAGTGCTTCTCAACCAGTGTGTTGGGACACACTGGTGTGTCCTCAAGAGCTGGGAGGTGTGTCACTAAATAGTTGGCATATACACCAAGCCCATGCATTTCTTAACAAGTACATGTGACTGGAGGCTGGGGAGAGTGCAAAGAAAGAGGGTACTGGAATCATCTCATGATCACTGTACGCCAAATGATCATCCACTACAGTATCAGAAACACTCTCCCCGTATGTAAGCACCAGGTCCAGTATCGCCCCCCTCCCACATGGGTTCTATTATCAGTTGCCAGAGCAGTTCTCCCTATAGAAAATCCAGATTTTAGATGACACAGCACCAACATCTGGCAAATTGAGCTCTCTTATGAATAGTATTTCCCCTTTCACAGCAATATTGTGACTCTCCAATTAGATCTCTATTTCTTCCGCCTGCGAGGTAGGTCTGTCAGATCTCTATATCACACCAGTATAAACAGATTTTACATTTCCTCTTTTGAGAGTAACCCACAGTGCTCCCTCTTTCCCTCATAAGCCCTGCAGTTCTATGGCTTTAATATATTTTTTTTTTACATATAATGGCACTACTCCTCACTTTTTTTCTGCCCTGTCTTTCCTGGTCACCGATTCCTACATATTCCTGTTTAGGCCACAGGATGTACTGCTATTACAATCTTCCACGTAACCTGTCTCTTGTGCTGGGATGATTCAACTAATCTTTCAACCCCTTGGACTTCATCATACTTCATTGTTATTCCTCCTGAAAATAAAAGGCGCAAAACAAGTCTTTAAGATGAAGACTGCTGAGCTGTCATCTGTCTCTAGCTTTAAAGAAATGATGCAGGAAGCACCACGTTAACTAGAGCCAGACAGCAGTCTACACTGACATTATTACCGCCTTTGTTATCCCCGTTATGCTTCTCCCTATGTTGCCAGCATCCTTTCGGTTCTCACTAGCTTGTTGCACTGTTTCGCTACCTTGATATCACCGAATATGGACACCCTGATGTTTGATTTTTCAATGGTCATTAGGTAACAGTCATCATATTTCTCAGATCATTTTCTTTAGAGATCCAGAGACACGGCACTGCCTTCTGTGTAATTACAATAATTTTTAGGTGTGAAAGCAGCTATTTCCTTTATACCCATATTTTTAAACTCAAAGAGCTAAGAGAGATCAATAGGAACAGAAGCAGCAGAAATAAATCAGCTGGGGCACATTATGATTCATACAAACAAATATAGCTACCACTTTCCGACATCCACTGCAAATAGACTGAAAAGGTATATGGCATTCTTTACCGGTGTGAATAGTATCTCACACATGACCGGCCTCGCCGCTCCCCCCCCCCCCCCTAATGTTGCGCTGATTGTATCTCGGGAGGGGGAGGCCATCAGCAGCAGTATTTCCAAAAGCAGCTGCCTGCCTCTCCCCCCCGAGATGGAATTGGCAGTGGCAGCGGCAGCAGTGGGGGGCGGGGGAGTGGCATGGCCGGGGTTTCTGCCTAGGGCAGCAGAACCCTTGGACCGGTCCTGAGCAGACATGCTCCTGATTAAACTACAGTCAGTGGGATATTCAGTGGTACTAAACTGTTTCATGCTACCGAATATCCCTTGATACCTAGTTTAAAGCCCCCCAACATTAGTGTTGGGGCGTTCCAGGGGTAGCACTAGTGTTAACCGGTCAGTGATGATATTTGGCTAAAGTTGGGAAGGAACAAGGCTGCCCTAACTGTAGCTGCTTTATCTTCCAGCTAATGACTGAATATCACTGCTAGCCGGGCAACGTGGATATTCAGCACCAGTGACGGGATGTGGTTTCAGCATTAAATATCCGGGCGTAATTTAAAGCGGCAACAGGCAGATGCTTTAACAGCGCTGGCTGACTCCGTTGAATATGTCCATTTTTGAATTTTCTCTCGGAAGAAGAATTCATAGAGCTCCTTTGATCAAACTCCCCCCTGGAAGAACACTCAAAAGGATGATGACGAAGATGTTGAAGGGTCCTATCTTGATGCTTCTCAGTATAAGCAACAGAAACAAAAGGCGCCGGACATGGACATTATCAAAATAATTCAATAGAAATAGATGTTTTATTTTGCATTAAGAGGAAAACACGATTTAACATCCTTACTTAATGTACATCTATGGTCCAAAACTATTTCTGTTCAATTACTGAGTTGAGGGGGGGAGTTGTACTACTACCCACAGCCTCAAGAGCAGAGGCCAACTTGACATCATTTGGCGAAACTCTGGGCCATCTTCAGGCAGGTGGGAAAGCTGCAGTGGCATCAAGTCCAAGAGAGTGGCACCGCTTGGCACAGGAGGAAGAGATGGACTGGGCATGAGGACACTGCTTCTTTCCTGCACCAGCTGTCTCCCAAATCAGGAAAAGCTTCTGGGAGCATCTCTGCTAGGAGAGCATATAGGAAGTTAGTGACCATAAGGTCTATGAAATATTTGCATCTCAACACCATACTAGGCCTCACTCCAACCCAAAGATGGCCTGGAAGAGACTGATGCGGCATATAGCTCTCTCTCTCTCTCTTCGGATCAGCACCATTACCAAATGTAGAAACACGTGGAGCAGTAATGTCAGGACCAGCTGCAGCTCAGATGAGGCAACAAGCAGCTCTTTCCAGGAAGCCAGTGGAGTTGGGAGCCGCAGGACCTGGCTTGCTAGACCTGCTGGGAATGACAAGCAAGTCTTCAAAGCTGGTTTTGAAAGGTCATCCTGGCCTTCTATGTTCACGATGAAACAAATCTGTGTCCTCGGCCCCGAGCTCTACAACACTCTAGGGATAACTCTCATGCATCCGGATGTTACTGTGGAAACTATGTTCAATTGTAATGCACAATTTACAGAGCTGACTATTATTAAATTATGTGGTTAGCATTCTCACTGTAAACAAATGATTTTGCCCTCTGTTGTGTATGGTACAAATTAAATACTGTACCTTTTGTCCTTCAGAATAGACTTTCTTTTGCTGCCTGTTATTTCCAGTAAGACCACAACATAAACCTATCTACCGAACAAAACAATTATTCAGAGAGATGGCTCTTCCTTCGGAACGTCTTTCCTGGTCATTCTACAGTGCAGAGTTCCTGACTGCTTCCTGCGCTGTCCCACGCAATGGAGGGGCAGTTTCTTGGGTGACAGAGTGCATGGAAATCTTGCGAGACTCATAGCTGCAACTTTCTGTGGGCAATTGGTTGGTAAAAGAGTGAGGGGCTCCTTGCAGGTGCCCCACCTCCCCCCCCCCCCCACAACCTCCTGATCTTAAAGCATGACTCTTGCTAGCTGCTTCAAAGGCTGCTTTAAACTCCTCGCCCTCGTAACTTCAAACCGTGACTTTTTCAGGATGTGCACGTAAAAAAACTTTTACTTTCTATTGCTTTTCATCTTCACTTTTCTTCATTTATTTAATTTCCTTTTTCATCTATTTTAATGTGTTTTGCTTGTTTCCTTTGAATCGTGATTTTTTTTTTACAATGTGCGCATCATTGCAAATAGCTTTCTAAAAATGACCAATGACAAAAACCATGATTTTGATATTTTATGGCTAAATTTTGGATAGGAAATTTTCCAATTATAGTACAGTATTCTGTATAAAGGGGCCCGTTTTATTAAAATGCAGTAGACTTTGCAGTTACTACACAATAAGAGAGTAATTTCATAGGCCTTTGTGAAGTTTATGCCAATCCGAGGCCTATTTTATACAGTGAGGTGTGTGTGCACTTTAACAAATGGGAGCCTAAGTGGTATAGAGAAGCATGCAAACTAGGCACAAGTATGTTCACATGCCCTACAGCAGCTGTAAGTGCCCGCACCTAGATTTTTCAAACACATGAGTAAGTTATAGCAGTGGCGTACCTAGCCTATGTGACACCCATAGCAGACGCCCGCCCCTGCACGAGTGCTCGGCAAACTTACTTTCACTTTCCGGCTTGCAATGCTGCCTCTGCTCCAGGCCTGCTGTTCCCTACTGGGCTGAAATCTCGCACTACGGCTGCTATCATGAGACTTCAAGAGGAAACAGCGGGCCTACAGCGGAGGCAGCATGGCAAGCCAGCAAACAAGTGAAAGTAAGTTTGCCGAGCACACGCCGCCACTGTGTGGGCCCAGAATTTAAACTGTATCCCTCTTCTGGCCAAGAGCTGGGACAGACCGTACGCAGCACCCCATCCTTGGTACGCCACTGAGTATAGAATTTTATCACTTACGTGTATAGATTTGCACCTCCACCTATGCTTCACCCAAACTCCTCTCCAAGGCACGCTCACACTCGGGGCAAGCCCGCCCATTAGGTGAGCTAGGTAGCCGCCTAGAGCAGCCAACCCGGGTGGGTGGCTTTGTGCTGCCACTTTGTTGCCTGTGGCAGGCCCTGTGCTTTGGCACATGTGACTTGCTGCTCTGGTCCCCTTCTGACGAAACTTGCTGTCGGAGGGGGGTCAGACGTGGCAGGCTATGTATGCTGAAGCACATGGCCTGCCGTGGGCAATAAAGCGGTGGCACAAAGCCGCCACTGCTGCCCGCCTCCTCCCCAAGATGGAATTGATGGCAGAGGGGTGCAGTGGCGGTGTGGCTTGGCATGGAAGGTGGCATGGCCGGAGTTTCTGCCCTTGGGTCGGCCCTGCCCACACTGAAAATATGCATGATCAGTCTTACCTGTGTGTTTACAGAATAGCGAGTGCCTAAACTCTGCGTGAGTGCCCGTTCATGCATGCAAGTCCTTGAAAATGGCTGACTTAACAGCATAAACGGCGCATAATTTTATATATTTCCTTACAAAATCAGCCTGTAAGTGCCCTAATTAGGGCACCGTAACTGCAAAGCCACTGCAGTAACTGTTGGAGGCATTCCCAGCATCTGCTCATGCATTTAACGTCCCCTATGGGGGTGGCATTAAGTGCTCTGTGTTATCTGCCACAGTAACAGTTAACAAGTGGTAAGTTATCGTGCGCTAACTGCAGGGTGCAGTCCACATCCATTCCCTGCCCACAATCCACCCTTTTTCCACCCTATTTTATGCTCTACAGTTAATGGATGATTTAGCTGCCACGGCAGCTGTTACTGCGACCATGTACTAGATGCTTAGTGCACTTTAGTAAAAGGCCCCCAGAGAACTCTTAAGTGCATGTTCAGTTGCAGTTCTCTTTTCGCTAAATGTTCAAAGGCAGGTTGAGATCTTGTTTCTCTAGCACCACGTTCCCCTCCCTCCTTTTCATTACTTGACTTTGAACATGTTTTTTTTTCCTGTTGTTGCAAAAGAACAGCAGTGTTGCTAGTGCTCCTGAGATAATCCTACATATAAATATCAATTATTCTACAACTTAAATGGGCTGGTGGTTTTGTATCTGCTTGAGCAGAAATGCAGCTGGGACCACTTTCCTTCCAAAAAGACGTTAATGAAAGAAAAACAATTTGCAGTGTAAACCTAAGAAAGCCCTTTCAGCTTGCAAAAATGATCTAACTCTGGGGGAGGAAGGATACATGTGGGATATGCCAACTGTTTACTCACAAGCACAGCAGGAAAACAAAAAGAACTTTTTGTAATTAAAGAACTGGACAGGAGGCCATTACCTTAGACACCGAGGTTGTGGCTTCCACAATTCTGGCCATATTTTAGAAAAGGCTCTGCTGCACATTGAATCTTCTCTAAAATAGTGCAGGAGTGCGTATGTATTTGCTGATAGATGGAATTGAAGGAGCTATTTTGACAATCTATATATGGTAAAAATCAATGGGGGGAAATTGGCAACTTCCATGTGTAACTGACACTTCGATATGTCGGCCTTTTTGCATATCTCCATATATAAATGTGTCAATTAGCTACAGATATCACTCTCCTTATTTAATTTCAATTTGGAGGGGGAAATAAACAATGGGGGATTAAGGAGGATAACCCCTTTCATCCCTCCTGTAAAGGGCTGGCCAAGATGAGGACTTTTTACAAATCTAAATATGCCAAGGAGCATCTGTAAATCGCAACGTGGACAACTGCAGTCATACAAGTGCGTTCTCTATATGAAATGGGGAACATATGACCTGCCCAAGCCACTCCATAACTGCGGCCCAACACATCTTCTTGCAATTTCTATATACTAAGGACATCCACATTTAAATTCGGTCATATCCTAAGTCAGCGTTTATACGTGAATGCAGAAAAATTTGCACAAAGGGTGATGCATACCTGCACAGGTCTGTTCTACTGCAGCCGGGGCAGAGGTCATCCGAGGTAAACTGTGACACTTCACTTCAGATGACCCAAGCAGACTCAGACTGCCAATCTGTCATAGGCAACCCAAGTGGCCGTAGACCCCCCTAGCCCAACTCCTGGTAAAAGTCTGGTATCCCCCTGGACCCTTCCCAATTAGCACAAAAATCATTGCTGGCTCCAGAGGATCCTACCCTTGACCCCCAATCTTCCCAAAAATATACATAAGTGGCTCTTGTGGTTGCTAACCCCTCAGCCGTCAATAAAAGTAAAGGTTCCTGGCATGACCTCCCCAGACTCCCTTCCACCCCTCAGTACCTCAAATGATGGGAAGCAGGAGGGCTGCCCACATGATACTGTCTTCATGCAGCATGGGAGCACCTCAGCCTGTGAAATGTGTCCCAGGATGAATTAGATAATAAGGCAAAAATGGACCCCCTGCTGTACATCCCACAATGCACTGCTAGAGGGGTTCAGTCTGCTAAATAAGGCAGTAGAGCATGCGTAAATACTTAATTTGCCTAATTTGGCAGACTGCCCCTGCACGATGTATCCTGGGATGCACTGTGCAGGGTCATGAGCCACCATTTTGCAAAATGGTGGGATGGAGGGAGGAGCATATAGGCAGTGCTCTTGCCTGCCATCATTTGAGGTACTGGGGATCACGCCAGGGACCTTGCTTTTATTGAGATGGTTGGGGGTGAGGGGTGTAGCAGCCAGTAGGGCCATCGATGCTTATTTTGGGGGGAAGGCGGGATCATGGGTGTCACTGGGACCACAATGACTTTGCTGCTTATCAGAGGAAGGGGTCCAGTGGTTCCACCACCATGCAAACAAGAAATTGGCCATTGGAGGGGGCAGACAGCCCTGCAGTGCCAAAGTTTGCAGGTAAGCGCTGCAGGGCTATTTCAATCCATTGCTGCCGCCGCCGCTGTAGGTCCCTGTAAGGGGTGACAGCAGTGGCACTTGGTGCCCCGGAGGGCCAGCACTCTAGGTGGCTGCATAATTCCTTAATGGTAGCGCCGGCCTTGCCAGTGGGGGCTTCACAACAACGGATACTCCAAGGTCAGTAGCAACTGATCCACCTATTGCCTGAAATCCTGCTCTTGAGGCATGTGCTCCACATTATGCAAGAAATTAATGAGGTAAGACCTACTGTTTATCGTTTACTGGATTTTCTATACCGCCTTTCTCAGGGGACAAAGCGGTTTACAATAAAAAAAACTATTGACAGAAAAGAGCCAGAACTCCACTCAATCATAAAATAGCAAAAAAGGTACATTAAATAACAAAACAGAATAAACAAAAGAGGGACAGAGGAGATAATACTGCATGTGAACTTAAGGCCTCATCCTGAGACCCCAAATTCTTGTTCAAACAAAAATGTTTTAAGGCCTGCCTTAAAGTGCTTGAAGACCAGCTCAAGATGCAGATGTTCTGGTAAACAGTTTAAAAAGCAGGAGCCATGAAAAAGAAGGCAGATTGCTGTGTGGCCTCAAGCCAGGTCCTTGCAGGCGAGGGGATTAACAGATCGAGCGGAGAGAACGAGCTGGGGTGTATAATGTTATAAGGGATGAGAGAGAATGAGAAGCAGAATCGTGAAGGGCCTTATAGCTGAGAGTGAGAATTTTATGACGAATACGGTATTGAATTGGTAGCCAATGGTACTGGATCATTAGAGGTGTCGCATGATCATACTCTGTTGAGCCTGTGCAAGAATACGCAAAGCTGTAGACCAAGGAGAGTCCAAGATGACATGTTATTCTTAGTCATGATGCAGACTATTCTGATTTATCTGCAAAGGGGTCCCCCAGCTATGGGCCGTGTTTTGTGCATTATTGATATCTCCTGCTTCTGTCAGCTCCCACTGAGCTCCCACACATCCTGTTGTGTAAATAGCTTTTTCGTCTCAGATACGGAAGAAATGAATTGATTGTCATTGTTACTTTATATATAGCCTTTCCTGAAATGATTCATTCTTCATCAGTTCCCTGGATCAATACTGCATCATAAGTCGGCTCATAATATTACAAGGCTCCTACTTTCCATTTGCTTTTCTCGTGACCTATAATACAGCACAAACCTAGCCTGGAGGAGCAACACAGGGGAGACATCACAAAGACAACGAAACATCTCTGAGATATAAACACTAGCGGGCGGGCCTTTTACAATGGAAAGAAAGCTCTGGGACGAAGGGTCATCTGAGGGTAAAAGGGGACAGACTCAGGGGGAGTCTATTTATGGAAAGTGTGGTGGGTGCATGGAACACATCTCGGGGGGGGGGGGGGGAGGGGATATCTGAATTCAAGAAGGCATGGGACAGGCACAGAGGATCTCCACAAGGAAAGGATTATGGGATGGACACCTATAGAAGCTCTATGGTGTTCATCTGCTGTCATTTTTATCAGGTCAAATATTTGTCGCAGGTTTTTTTAAACAGTGGTTGTCATGTTAACTATGAGATGTATATTTAGCTGTTCTATCTGCAGGAAGTGCAGTGCTGAATATGCCTACAGCGTGCTGAGTGCCGTTATTATATGGATAGCCGCGACAGTCGTCTGCTCCTCGTAGAGCGATACTGATAAAGTCGGAACGTCTGAGCAGTGCTGCTGAAAACGGATGGATAAGGCAGTTATTCAGATAGACGTGCTACTAACCAGATAACTACTAATCATTTGTATAGCGCTATAAGGTATACGCAGCGCTGTACATAAAGATGGAAGTGCCTTTGAATATCGATCTGTTTCTGTCAAAATCCTTTCACAGCCAGCCTTACCTAGGTTAGTAACGTCTCTTTCTCTCTAAAGTATGGTTACAGACAGGAAAGCACGGTCAGTGCATGCGCACCCCCACTGCAAAACCTTGGCATTTGAGGAAGGTACTGCTGGCGTGGAGGAATAGCCTAATACCCAGGAGATTACGGTGTGATTCCCACTGGCACTCCTTATGATCTTGGGCAAGTCACTTTACCCTCTCTTGCCACAGAAGAAAAGGCCGGCAATCTACTTCCGATGATACATTCCCAAGAAAATCCAGAGGCTGCTGGGTCGCCAGGAGTCAGCATTGACTTGACGGCACTTAAAATACCAAACTGCTGGTCTATTACCAGGTGATACCACTGCCCTGGGACATCTCATTGTCCTCTAAGTGGTTACAGGAGTTAGCGTGGCATAAAGAGGAGTTGGGGAACAAATGGTTAGCCAACTGGGTAGGACTAGCATGGGGTTGGGGAGGGGGGAGGTAAAACGCCAGGGTTGTGCTTCCTCCCACATGAGGAATGGAGTCATCATCCAATGAATTCACAAGGCGTAAGCTAGTAGATTTATATTTCTCTTTACATACTTAACTTAAAACTCTCCCTCTAGATACAGATACAGACAGACTAACAAACACACACTATAACTACTACTACTCCATTTTTTGTGGGATCTCTGGAAGCCTCAGTCCAATCTGGCCCACTATGTCTTTTCACAGGTTTTTCCCCCATGCCAAATTTGGTTCTGGAGAGTGCTATTTCCCCCAGACAGAGGACAGATGAGGTGGTCTGTCTAGGCCATTTTAGGCTTAAGCTATTGGTGGGACATCCAGGCAGGAAGGCTGGACACACAGACAAGTTTTGGACTGAATACTTAGTGATGGTTCTAGAGCAAAGAGGTAGATGTGAGAATCAACAGCAGAAAAATATATTTAAAATCTTTTATTTCACTGATTTTTGCAAGTGGTGAATGCAGCAATCAACAGTACGCCATACTGTACAGAACGAGAAAGAGAAGGCAGGAAGTGCTTAAAATAGATACTGTAGATATAAACCGCAGGTTCAATTAGAGCTTGGAACATTTTACTGAAGTCAATAATCACGGCTTAATCAAAACAGGATGAAGAAATCTGACCTGAAATTCCCCTTAATGACTCAACTAAGTTCCCTAAAGCATTCCATGGTATGTTCTAAATATTAGATCAGGCAGCAATCTGTCCTGGAGATACGTCCAGGAATTGTGAAGATCCCCTTCACAGATTTTAGGAACAAGTGGGGCAAAAAGTGGAGGATGACTCATCGAATTCTTTCCAACCCCCTGCATATGTGTCTCTGGACATCTCTGTGTATATGAGCATTTGTGTTTGTACCTGTGTTGTCTCAGTGTGTGTATGTGACCTGGAGAGGAGTGGGGAGGGGCAGTCTGTCTGGATTGGTTCCTAAACTTTTCTTGGTTTGGAAAGAATAATAAAATTAAACAAAGCATGACAATATGTCAGACTGTTAGATGCCACTGTCAAATGATTTGAAAGGGTGTACTTCACATTTTAACCACAGGGTGATGCTATAGCAAGGCAACAAATATTACTGTACTTCTTCCCCACTAGGTGGCAGAAAACATAGTGACCAGTGGCAAACTTCATGGTTCACGTTCAGTCACACTAAGTGGGTAATTCTGTAACCCCTCCAGTGTTGTTGATGTGCATCCCCATGGTTGCTTAGCCAGCCTATTTTATAATGCGAGGCCCATGCTTGACTCGCTGTATAAAACAGGTGCACGCCAATGCACCATATCTAGAATGCAAGGCCCACGCTTCACTCGCTTTATAAAACAGGTGCGTGCTAGTGCACCATATCTAGAATGCAAGGCCCACGCTTCACTCGCTGTATAAAACAGGTGCGTGCCAGTGCACCATATCTAGAATGCAAGGCCCACGCTTCACTCGCTTTATAAAACAGGTGCGTGCCAGTGCACCATATCTAGAATGCAAGGCCCACGCTTCACTCGCTTTATAAAACAGGTGCGTGCCAGTGCACCATATCTAGAATGCAAGGCCCACGCTTCACTCGCTTTATAAAACAGGTGCACGCCAATGCACCATATCTAGAATGCAAGGCCCACGCTTCACTCGCTTTATAAAACAGGTGCGTGCCAGTGCGCCGTATCTAGGCACATCAGTTACTCCAGCTCTAGAGCAGCTGTAACTGGCGGCACCAGGAGTGCACATATGCCATAACATTCTAGAACATGCGCGCCTCCCTCCGCCTACACCACGCCTCTGTGCAAATCCCAACCCTGACTGACATGCAGGGCACCTCTGCACACCTTTGCAGAATCCCACCTGGCCAAAGCGCACATGGAAGTGTGGGGAAAATATGGACTTGCGTACATAGGAGCTGCAAATCTTTCCCAGCTCCCTTATAAAATCCCCCCACAAGGAAAGTTATATGGTTTATTCACTAGGCTTCACGGTAGAATGTACAAGTCGGAAAATGAAAAAACACACTTGAATCGCTAAGAGTCAGCCCAGTAGAGATAGAGGCATGGAAGCAAGGGAAGGCATGTAGAGCATATCTCATAGCAAAATGTCCAGCCCCTGTGCATGACTGTCTGTGTGTGCATGCTAAAGAATTTATATGTGTGCATTTCCATGTTTGTGTGTGTCTCTGCATGAATACATCTATGTTTTTGTGTGCCTCTGTGTTTGTATGTGCGTGTGTCCCTGTGTATGCATTTCTGTGGGCTCGAGTATCTGCTTGTGTACGTGTGCGCACACATTTATGAATGTATTTATGGGTGTGGGTGTTTCAGTGTATCAAAGTTGATATGCTTCAGGTGCTGGAACTCCCTTTTCCATACTAAGGCACTGGAACATTTTTGTGGGCTTTACTTCTCTGGACCATTTTTGAACTTTTCTCTGGATTCTCCATAACAAATTTGATTTTGTTCTATTGAGTTTCCAAAGAGTTATTTTGCGCCAGACAGATGGTCAGACTGGCAAACAGATTGGTATTTTGATCCCCTTCTGTGTACTTTTTTTTCCACCTTTATGCTAGACTGGAAAATAAGAAAAAAATATGACTAAAAATCCCCTTATGACTGTTAGCACACGAGTGATAGACTATAGGGATAAATGTGTAGCTGCATTAGTTAGGAGTCTATTTATTTAATACATTTGGGGTGTATGTGGATTTTAGCATGTGCTAAAGATTATAAATGATGGTCTAAAAATACCTGAAGATTGGAGTGGCCAACATAGGGGTGATCTGGAAAACTACAGACCGGTGAACCTTACATCAGTGCCAAGCAAAATGGGTAGAAACCATTATAAAGAATAAAATTATGCCTGATGTGATCAAATTTGCAGATGACACAAAATTCTTCAAAGTTGTTAAAACGCAAAATGATTGTGAAAAATTGCAAGAGGACCTTGAAAAATTGGGAGACTAGACATCCAAATGGCAACTGAAATTTAATGTGGACAAGGGCAAAGTTATGCACTTAGGGAAGAACAACCCAAACTATAGTTATATATGATGCAAGGTTCCACATTAGGAACCACCACCCAGGAAAAGGATTTAGGCGGTGGCGGTAGGTGAACCCGCAGGCTGATTAGGAGGCTTGGTGCACCAGCATCATGTTAATGGCAGGAGGAGTGGTGTAGATGTCTCTTAAAGTTAGCATGGATCTCTCTGCTAGTTTTAAAGTCTGAACGCACACTACTGGTCTGCCATTTGGTAAACATGCCCCAATGTGTGTTAAACCTTGCCATGAAAGCTTGTTTGCGATACTTTAGCACAGTTTAGTAAATAGTTCTCTTAGTGCCTTTCATCTGAACATTCTTCATAGCTGCAGTATACGGCAATGTAAATGCATTCAGGCTTAGATTGAATGTCATAATCTTTGGTGAAGGTACCCTACCTATCTGCCAGAGAAATTTCCTTATCACCCGACTACAGATTTAAACCCAGGAGTTCCTGATGCCAATCCCTCCACCCTCAAGTCTATACTGCTAATGTACTACTACAGGGAGAGCTGCACGTGCACTGATAGCTTATAAGCGCTCTGCTCTCCTAAAAGTCTGTGATTCAGCACACATGTACTTTTGTGTGCATTGTTGCTGTCTTGACTTCATGTCACCAGCTTATAGATCTGTTCTGTTGCATATTGTAGCTTATGTTAAGCCCAGGGCTGGCCCCAGAGTTGGTTTAAGATGTTGGTACCCTAGGCAGACCTAAGGTTTGTCACCCCCCCCCCCCAGCTATCAAAATCTACTGTTTAGCTTTGAATGCAGAAGTTACCATCCTAGGAAGCCACCAGATGGTCCAGCCAGCCCTGATTAAGCCCAGGGGTAGCTCTATAATGAGGCAGAGTGAAGCAGCCGCCTCAGGCAGCAAATTTTGGGGAGGCAAAAAATGCTCCCAAAACAGCCAAGTGGCTGTTGCCTCACTCTGCTTTCAAGGTAAAAAAAAAATAAATGTAGTGGACCAGCCACTGCCACTTCCGCTTCTCCCAAGTCAGCAGCAGCAGAACTGACTCCCCCCCCCCCCGCCCCAGATCTGAGGACACTGGGGCAGTGGCAACGAACTATAAACTTTGAAAAAAAAATCCCAAACCTTGAAAATGTGGGGTTTTCAAAACTCCATTGCTTCTAAGTCTTTGCTGGTTCTACCCCCCTCTGACGCAAAAAGCATCAAAGGTGGTATGACCCATCGGAGCCTTAGAAGTATGCTGGAGTGACAAAAGCCAGCGATTTTACTTTCTATTGTTTTTATTATTTCAAAAATTGATAGCTTGCTGCCGCTATGGTGAGCTATCAACTTTGAACAAAACCAGGAAGCAAAATCACAGGCTCTTGCAACTCCGTCATGCTTGTAAGGCACCGATGGGTCCCGCCCCCTCTGATGATGCTTTGTGTGTCAGAGGGGGACAGAAGCAGCAAGGACTTAGATGCACTGGAGTCTTGAAAACCCCACGCTTTTCATTTCCTGATGTTGATATTCAAAGGTGGCTAGCAGATGCTGGACAACAGGGAGGGGGATGGGGGGGAGGGAAGGAGGGCAAATGCTGGACAAAGGGAGAGACAGGAGGACAAATGCTGGACAAAGGGGGGAGCAGGAGGATAAATGCTGGACAAAGGGGGGAGCAGGAGGATAAATGCTGGGCAAAGGGGGGAGCAGGAGGATAAATGCTGGACAAAGGGGGGAGCAGGAGGATAAATGCTGGGCAAAGGGGGGAGCAGGAGGATAAATGCTGGGCAAAGGGGGGAGCAGGAGGATAAATGCTGGACAAAGGGGGGAGCAGGAGGATAAATGCTGGGCAAAGGGGGGAGCAGGAGTATAAATGCTGGGCAAAGGGGGGAGCAGGAGGATAAATGCTGGGCAAAGGGGGGAGCAGGAAGGGAAATGCTGGACAACAAAGGGGGGAGGGACAGGAGTTAAAATGCTGGACTAGTACGGCACTACCTGGAAAGCTGGGTAAGTATGAGAGGGGAACCGGATGTCAGGAGGGTTCCATCACTAGCCACCTCCATTTATGATGGCTTGCAGAGCACCGTTGGCCCAGTGGAGAGCCTGCCTGCAATACATGCTGCTCCTGTGGGCCGAAGGCTGCGAGGGGCCGCAATCACTACTCATAGTCTTGCGTCCCATGAGCAAGGTCTCTACTAGGCCACCGGCGCTCCACAGGTCATCCTGAATGGGGAGTGGAGGTGAGCAGCCAGAGACGATGCCCCCCTGATGTCTGCTCCTGTGGACAGGCTGTTTCTTTGGGCTGTAGTCATGGCTTGTACAGCCTCTGCGCGCAGGACATGTGGGAGGCAGCGATCATGGCTCAGAGAAGCAGAAGCCCACCCAAGGGAGCAGCATGTCCCATGGGCAGGGGCTGTGCAGGCCAATTGTGCCCTGCTGCTCTGGGCTGGGATCACGGCATGTACAGCTCTGCTTGTGGGACGTGCTGCTCCATGGAGAGGTTCTGCCCCTTGTACATACAAGGGGTGGACATGAGGGGCATTGGGAGGTGGATGTAGATGGGCACAGGGAGTCAGAAGGGAAATGCTGGATGTAGGGGGAGAATAGGGAGGTAGCGGGGATAAGAATGAGGTGGGGGCCTAGTGAGATAGAGATACTGGACATGGAATGGGGCACAGGAAGAAACAAAGAGGGGAGATGGACTGGCGATGTTGGCCAAGGGGTTATGGGGAGAATATGGAAAAATGCGGGATGGGGGAGATGCTGGACATGGGGTAATAAGGGAAGAAGGAAATGCTGGACATGGGGGTAATAGGGTGAGAGAGGGGAGAAGATAGACCTGGGATAAATAGGTTGAGAAAGAGACTGAGAGATGCTGGACATGGGAGTAATAGGGAGGGGATGGTATGGAGATGGGGTAGATGGTTACAGGGGACAGGAAGAGAGAGGGCAGACATGGAAGGAAAGAGAGAGCAGAGGTACTGAATGGAGGGAGAGAGAGAAACACTGGTTGGCGGGTGAGATGGGGTAAAGGTTGAAAAGTGATAGGTAGATGGCATAAAAAAGAGGGAGATTGGAACTGGATAGTAAGGAGTAGTGAAATCTGCGTGGACAGAGAGAGAGAAAGAGAAATAAATGGAAGAAAACTGGCCCCAGAGTTGGTTAAGATGTTGGTACCCTGGGCAGACCTAAGGTTTGTCACCCTCCCCCCCCAGCTATCAAAACAAAAGGAGAGACAAGAAATGGCAGATGCACTAGACCAGTGGTTCTCAACCTTTCTTGTTCCGTGACCCCTTTTACCATTGGTCAACTTGTGGTGACCCCCAATGATAAAATCAAATGCATCTCTCTTCCTTTATCGTTAACGCATTGTCGCCGTAATCATTTGTTGAATAATATATTATAGGCCTTTGCAATGTTTTTATTTATAAAATTTACTTATTTAAACCACAATAACAAGTAACAAAATTTGATTTCAAAATTATGATGATTTTGTAGTCAAATCACTAATATGAAATAAAATTATTTTTTCTACCTTTGTTGTCTGACCAATTTATTCTCTGATCATGCTGGTCCCGATCTGAGGCTTCTGCTTTCCTGTCTTCTCTTAGCTCTCTTTCTGTGGTCTATGGTCCATCTGCCATTTCTTATCTCTTCTTTCGTTTTCTTCACTTCTTTCCATCAGCCTATTTCCAGTCCCAGTAATCCTCCCCAGTATCAGCCCCTTTCCAGTCCTCACTCTCAGTACCTTCCAATGTCAACTTGCATTCCCATGACTGCCACTGGTGTCCATTCCCTTCCAGTCCCCCTCCTTCCCCATTGACCAGTCCCTTCTAGTACAAATACCATGGCAGCCCCTCTCAGATCCACTCCCTTCCAGTTCCATTCTCCCATCCCCTCATATCAGTCCATTTGTAGCATTAGCCCCCAGTTTTCTTCCAGGGCCAGCAGCTCTATCCTCCCCTCCCCACAATCAGCCCACGGGACAGGCTCCCGCACCGCGACAGACCCAGCTCCACATCCACGGGACAGGCCCCCGCACCAAGGCGACCAACACAGATCCAGCTCCACACACACGGGACAGGCTCCCTCCACGGGACAGGCTCCCGCACCAAGGCGTCCGCCACAGATCCAGCTCCACATCCACGGGACAGGCTCCCTCCACGGGACAGGCTCCCGCACCGCATCAGATCCAGCTCCACATCCAAGGGACAGGCTCCCTCCACGGGACAGGCTCCCGCACCGCAACAGATACAGCTTCACATCCAAGGGACAGGCTCCCTCCACGGGACAGGCTCCCGCACCGCAACAGATACAACTTCACATCCCCAGGACAAGCCCCTGCAACAAGTACAGCTCTCCTCAAAAAAGCAAACAACAGACGAAAACCTAAGGACACAGGCGTCGCCCTATCAGAACATCACAAGCTATCAACATGCACACCACATACTTCCTCCCACTATACCTACTAGTCACACAACTCCTCCCACCAACTACACACCCCCACTACCCCCAAACAAACACACCATGGTACCCACCAACTGCACTGCCATATCTCGATCCACAACACACACACAAAGAGACACTCGCAACCTCCCAAACAAAGAGACAAAACAGACACAAATCAAACCCCAACACCGGCCCTAAGGAAGCACACATCGCAACAACCTCTTCCACAAAGAAAACATCAATTGAGCTCATAAACGCCAGATCCATCTGCAACAAGATACACACTCTGGTAGACCACATTGAAGAGCGACAGCCAGACATAATATGCATCACAGAGACATGGCTCAACCCTACCGACAGTGTACTACTCAACCAACTAGTACCGAACAACTACTCAGCATACAACTGCCCACGCATCCACAAGCGTGGAGGAGGAGTCCTAATAATAGCAAAAACAGAACTCAAGTTCAAGACACTGAATCTCACAGATACAAAGCAGTGTAACACAATTAGCATCAAGAACAAGAATATTGCAATCTGCCTAACCTACAGAGCACCCCGTGCTCCACCCGACGAACTAGCCTTCATACTCGAAGAAGCCTGTGCCATAACGTCAAACAACAAACCAGCACTACTAATCGGAGACTTCAACCTCAAGTCCGCCAATACAAAAGATGCAGAGGCCTTCCTTCAGGCAATGTCATCACTTCAATTCACACAGATAGTCAATGCACCAACACACAGACTAGGATCATCCCCAGACCTCATCTTCGCATCAAACTACCTAACTTCAAGAGACCTAATCTCTACACCCACCATCACCCCAGTACCATGGTCTGACCATTACTTAATCGAGACAAATCTGCAATCACAAGAAGACTGGACAAGCGAAAGAGCGAACTTCCCACACACACAAAGACGATTCAAGTCCTTTGACAAGGACGAATTCATCCAGGACACAATACAACACTTGAACATTGACTCAGAGGACCTGGAGGAACAAGTTTCCAACTGGAACAATGTCCTAGCTAACGCCGCCAAACCATCCGTTGACAGGACCAAGAAACAACACCACAACAAGAGACAAAACAAACCATGGTACTCAGCAAAAATACGACAGGAAAAGAGGGAGCTCAGGAAAATTGAACGGAGATGGAGAAAAAACAAAACTACTTCCGACCAACATCTTTACCTAACAAAGCAAAAACAATACAATGAACACATCAACCAATCAAAGAGAGAATTCCACACAAACCTGATAAATTCTTCCATCAACAAACCCAGAGAACTTTTCGAAATAGTAAAAACCCTGACAAAAGAGCAAGCAGCAGAAAGAGAAATACAAGTGGATCCACAGATATTCGCCGACCACATCAAAGACAAATTTCACTCCACAGAGCGCACAACACCCAGTAGAACCAACAGAACGAACGTCCACCCCAAAACCTGGGGCACATTCCACTCACCCTCAAAAGAGCAGATATCAGACATCATCTCCACAATCAACACAAGCACTGCTCCTACAGACCCTTGCCCAGTGTCATGGGTCAAAGCCACCAAAGCAAGCCTCATACCAAACATTCATAAAATGGTACACAACTCACTCACTCAAGGACTCATGCCACAGCAATTAAAGCTTGCCTCAGTAAGACCAATCACAAAGAAAACTTCTCTCGACAAAAAGGACCCAGCAGCATACCGACCAATCTCCAGCATACCCTTCCTCGCAAAAATAATCGAAAAGACGGTTCAACTACAACTTCAGGAACACATTGACGAACACGGAACTCTCGACAACAACCAACACGGATTTCGTCCCAACCATGGAGTCGAAACTCTCCTGATCTACCTCTTCGACAGCATCATAAGAATAATTGACGACATCAGGAATGGAATTATAATGATCTTCATCGACATCTCCTCAGCGTTCGACACAGTTGATCACAATATACTCCTGGAGAGACTGAAGAACACTGGTATACACGGTACCACTCTAAAATGGTTCCACTCGTACCTAACAGAAAGACAGCTACAGGTCAAGGTGGGACAGGACACCTCCCGGCCCATAAACGTCCAACAAGGAGTACCACAAGGATCCGCACTCTCAGCACTCCTTTTTAACATCTACATCCAACCAATATGCAACATTATGAAAGAGAACAACATCCAATACACAATATACGCAGACGATATAATGGTATACTCCCCGATATCAATCGAAAACCCGGACTTCTCTAAGATAGCAGACTGCCTTACCCAAATGGCGAAGTGGTGCCAAAACAACAATCTAGCTATAAACTACAACAAGACTGAAGCTTTAATCATCACTCGAAACCAAAGCTTCACACACCCACCAAACATAAAGATACAAAGCACCACGATACCGATAAGATCGGAGGTGAGATACCTTGGGGTTACTCTGGACAGTAAACTCAACCTCAAACCACACATAGACAAAACAATCCAAAAAGCATATTACAGGATGCGAATCATCAGGAGACTGAAACCACTCCTCGCTCCAGAACACTTCCGTACAGTCTGTCAAGCACTGATAACCCCAATACTGGACTTCTGCAATCCGATATACCTCGGACTACCAAAACAAGCTCTCAAACCACTACAGCTGGCACAAAACACTGCAGCTCGAATCATATCCGGAGCCGCAAGGCAGGAGCACATCACACCTACACTAAAGGACTTACACTGGCTCCCAATCATTGCTCGCATCAGATACAAGACTATCATAAACCTATTTAAGATAAAAGAATACACATCAGCCAACAGCCTCCACCTGCTCATACAACCGGAAACCAGCGCACGTCCCAGAAGAAGTCAAACACGCAACCGAGTCAGCACCCCGAATGAGTACAAGCACACACGCAAGGACAGAACAGACAGAGCTCTCTCCATGGCTGCTCCAACAATATGGAACAATCTACCGGACGATCTAAGGGCAACTCCAGACCTCAAAGACTTCAGAAAACAACTGAAAACCATGCTGTTCATAGAGCACTATGGTCACATCACATAACCTAAGAGAATGGATAACAGCACTCCAATCCTCCCAAACAACTGAATATATATAAAATATGATTCTAGCACCACTGTAAATAGCCCACCCTGTATATAGCTCAAACAAATCAAGCACCCAACACATCCCTCACACAACTAAGTTTTATCCTCACTGCATGTACAACACACACACTTTACCTGATTGCTTGCTGTGATACCACCTTGATTATTAAGATAAGGCGGTTTAGAAATACTGTTAAATAAATAAATAAATAAATAAATTCCCAGTCCTAGCCTCCCCTAATCAGCTCATTTCCAGTGCTAGTCCCTCCTCAACCCCATTACCAGTGCTAGACTCCCCTAATCAGCCCATTACCAGTCCTAGCCTCCTCTAATCAGCCCATTTCCAGTCCTAACCTCCCCGATCAGCTCATTTCCAATGCTAGCCCCCCATCAGTCCATTATTCACAGGTCTGCGACTAAAAAGCTGTTTGATTATTTTCATCTAATTTCCATGTATTTTGGTGTGCTGAAAACAAATAAAATATTGAAAAAACTCCTAGACGTCATGATTTGCCACAACATCCAAAATTGTCTTCAAATTTATCAATTTTTTTCAAATTATTATTAATTAATTCACATAAGTGCATTTAAGATATAAAATGCCAAAAAAACTTAAAGGGGTCGTCTGAGTTATGTTAAAAGAAATATAGCACTGTAAATCTGATGGTCAGCAATATATACATAAGCTAAGCAAGTTTTAAGTCCGTGCTTCTAATGTTAGAAGGGGTTAATCTTTCCTGAAGAATCCAGTGGGAGGGAGACACAGGGCAGATAGCAGCAGCTCTGGTCAGTTCAGGGGGGCGTGGCCAGCACTGTGACGTCTCGTGTGCAGACACAGAGCTGCTCTCTCCTGCATGCCACACTTGTGCACGAATCATCATCAGGTTCTTGGTTCTAGGCTGTTCACACTTTTTCATCGCAATTCGTGTTAGCTCATCATTCTTCAACCGTTATGTTATGGCTCCGCAAAAGTGTATTAATTCACCAGACAGTTTCTTTTTCATCTGTGGTGAATATACAGTGTTGAAGCAACAGCAGAATATTAGACTTTGTGAAAAAAGTATACTTTGAATACTTTGGACTAAAAATTGGAGATCAAGATAAAGTCTGGGCGCCTCATAAAGTGTGCAAACGGTGTGTTGAGGACCTCCGAAAATGGTTCAAGGGTTAAGAAAAAATCTTTCCGTTATGGGATTCCTATGGTATGGCGAGAGCAAAAGAACCATAGTGATGACTGTTACTTTTGTTCATGTGATGTGAAAGGGTTTAATTCCAAATGGAAGCATTCCATTTCATACCCCAATCTTCACTCGGCAATTCGTCCCATCCCCCATGGCACAGATATACCAGTACCCAAGCCCCCTGCTACTTTGGAAGAGATACCTAGCTCCGATGAAGGTGAAGTCATACCTGAACCAGATGACGAATCAAGTTCTGACTTTGAAGATGATACAAGACCAAAATTGTTTTCTCAGGAGGAGATGAATGATTTGGTAAGAGACTTGAATCTTCCCAGAGATGCCGCTGAGTTACTCGGATCAAGGCTGAAAAGCAGGAATTTATTGTTGCCAGGAGTGTCATCTTCATGGTTCAGACATCGTGAAAAGGAGTTCGTTCCTTACTTTGCCCAGGAAGACAAGTTGGTTTATTGCATCGATGTCGAAGGTCTGATGGGTCAATTTAAAATCCAATATGATTGAGAGCAATGACGTCTTTTTATAGACTCTTCAAAAAGAAGTCTCAAAGCAGTTTTACTCCACAACGGTTTTTACGCTTCTATACCTGTAGGTCATTCCGTACACTTGAAGGAAACCTACGAGAACTTGGAATTGGTTCTTCGTAAACTTAAATATGAAGACCATGATTGGCAAGCGTGTGGGGACTTGAAAGTCTTGTGCATGCTGTTCGGGCAACAAGCTGGGTATACCAAATATCCTTGTTTTCTGTGTCTATGGGACAGTCAAGACCGACAAAATCACTGGACCAAGAAGAGTTGGCAGCCGAGGGTGCTAACAGTCGGTGAAAAAAATGTCCTCTGAGAAACTTTGGTACCTTCCCATAAAGTTCTTATACCACCTCTCCACATAAAATTGGGATTGATGAAGCAATTTGTAAAATCACTTCCAAGAGATGGAGAATGCTTCAAATACTTGGTCACCAAGTTTCCAGGCCTGTCGGAGGCAAAATTGAAGGAAGGTGTGTTCGTCGGACCAGACATTAGAAGGCTTATAATTGATCAAGAGTTTGTCAATACCATGACGGATCCTCAAAAAGAAGGGTGGATTGCATTTAAAGAAGTCGTATAGAAATTTTTAGGCAATAACAAAGATCCTCAGTCGGACGAATGCTGAAAGCATTTCAAGCTTTAGGTTGCCTGATGAGTTTGAAAGTGCATTTCCTCCAGTCCCACCTTGACTACTTTCCTGAAACTTTGGGAGCTGTGAGTGAGGATCAAGGTGAACGATTCCACCAAGACATTAAAGAGATGGAAAGGAGATACCAGGGAAAATGGAGCATTACAATGATGGCAGACTACTGTTGAATGCTTCAGAGAGACATTCCAGATGCTACTCACAAGCGTAAATGCACCAAGAGGAGCCTCACAAAGAAGAAGAATCGAGTTTAGTGTGTGTAGGTGAGCTCATTTCAGTTCAAAAAAGGATTTTCATGAAAATATTGTAATAAAACTAATTTTATAAGTCTATTTCCATTTATTTTGAGGTATTGCCTTATTTAACATAGTTACCTAACTTGTCAGGAAATGTGATGTCCTATGACAAAATGGAGGTCATTTTCGGATTCAGCGCACCAAAAAACATAAAGATTACGTGGAATAACCAAAACAGCTCTCGAAACAAAATTTTTTTGCAGACCTGTGTTACCAGTCCTACCCCCCTATCAGCACATTACCAGTCCCAACCCCCCCCCTTGATCAGTCCATTCCCAGTCCTAGCCTTCACTAATCAACCCATTACCAGTCCTAGCCCCCCCCAGCTGCCCATTATAATCCTAACCCACACTGTCTCTCCCCTGTCCAGCATTTATCCCCCATCTGTCCAGTATGTCCCCGTTTCTTCCCTTTGTTCATGTCAGCCCCCCCTCGCTCCCTCCCTCCATGTCAGCCCCCCGTCCATGTCAGCTCCCCTCCCTCCCTCCCTCCATGTCAGTCCCTCCTCTGTCCATGTCAGCCCCCCTCCCTCCCTCCGTCCATGTCAGCCCCCCTCCTTCCATGTCAGTCCCCCCTCTGTCCATGTCAGCCCTCTCTCTCCCTCCATCGTCATCCCCCTCCCTCCCTTGTCAGCCCATCCATGTCAGCCCCTCTCCCTCCCTCCATGTCAGCCCCCCTCTGTCCATGTCAGCCCCCTCCCTCCCTCCATGTCAGCCCCCCGTCCATGTCAGCTCTCCTCCCTCCCTCCATCAATGTCAGCCTCCCCTACCTCCCTCCATCCATGTCAGCCCTCCTCGCTCCATGTCAGCCCCCCTCCCTCCCTCCCTCCCCATCAGCCCTCCTCTCCATGTCAGTCCCCCCTCCCTCCCTCCATGTCAGCCCCCCCTCTGTCCATGTCAGCCCCCCTCCCCCATGTTAGCCCTGTTGCATGTTCCCTGCCCCCTCCTCCCCTCTCCCCATGTCTGCCTCCTTCTTCTGCAGCCGCGGCTCCCTGCCTCTTAAGGAAACGCGGTTGGGCCTGTGAAGCTGTTGCGGAGCCTTTCTGTCTCTAAACGGGCTCCGTGCAGCATTGTCCCACCTCCAAAGGAAGTGGTAAACAACTTCCTTTGGAGGTGGGACATTGCTGCACGGAGCCCGTCAAGAGGCAGGAAGGCTCCACAACAGTTTTACAAGCACAGCCGCGGTTCCCTAAGAGGCAGGGAGCCGCGGCTGCATTAGAAGGGAGGTGGTGAGTTTGCTGCTGCCGAGAAGTAGACTCGGCAGCGACAGCAACTTGTGCGTTCTTTTTTTTTTAACAGCGGAGTGAGGCGACCCCCGTGGGGGTCGCGACCCACAGGTTGAGAACCGCTGCACTAGAGACTGTAGAAAGAGAGCTAAGAGAAGACAGCAGAAGCCTCAGATCGGGACCAGCATGATCAGAGAATAAAATGGTCAGACAATAAAGGTAGAAAAAAATAATTTTATTTTCAATTTAGTGATTGAACTTTGCACTATCTTTATATTTTACACAGTATGGGGACCTATATCTCTTTTATTTCTCTGGTATTGCTCCTCATGTGGAGTCTGGCTTCTTGGGGTTTTAGTTTAATTTTTGTCTACATATTTTTATTTTATGTTGTGGTCACTTATTCTGTACTTGGTGAGGGCCTGGGTTCTGAGTGTGAGACTGAGACCAGGCATTCTGTTAACATGGTGCTTGTACGTAGGGATCTGTACTGTAGTTTGACTTGTTCAGCACAATCCAATCCAGCCTTTGAATTCATGGCTATCAGGATTAATTTTTCGCATTTTATATCTTCCCTCATTAATAATCTGGTCATAGCAAAATAAATCTGATATGAAGATACTTATAATGGTTTGATTGTGGGGGCTGTGTAAGTGGCTATTCGTTAATCAAAATTTAATGTTTATTATTATGTTTATTTTATTGTAACATCTGTTTTACTAAATTGCATGTGTATGTTTGGAAGCCACCTAGGATTTTAGATGGGTGACATATACATTTTAAAATAAAGTATACTAAATATATGCAAATGATGCTGCAGTGAGTCTCCGCACATGGCCCTGCATCACCCTCATGCTGCCCCTGGGGGGAAGTAGGTGGGGGGGGGGGGGTACTGGGAGGTGGAGGAAAGCAGAAACCTCAGATTAGAACCAGCATGATCAGAGAATAAAACGGTCAGATAACAAAGGTAGAAAAGAATTTTATTTTCAATTTAATGATTGCACTCAGTGTTATCTCTATATTTTATACAGTACAGGGAGCTGCATCTCTTTCTATTTCTCTGGTATTGCATTGTATGCAGAATCTGACTTTTTGGGGTTGCAGTTTATGTAAAGTCATTTTTATTGTTTTCACTTAACACATACAAATAACACATTTACAGTCAATGGACGTTCAGTCGGTCAGGCCAGCAAATGCCCAATAACAACAGCAGTAAAAGGAAATACAAATACTATCACAGACACAGGTACACACAAGGGAAAATTTCTAAACTCAGCAAAACCGAGGATTGCAAGTGGCACCTAGTCTAGAGTCCAGAAAGCATCTAAATGTGCCACCCGGAGAGCGACAGTGCTCTGACTACTATGACAGTATGCGGCCATATCTGAAGCCCCATAGGTTGTGCTCTTACAACTGTGTAGAGATAGCCTGCGAGCTCAACAAAACAAGGACCTCCACTGAGCCCACCTCCCCCCCCTTTCCCTAAACCACTCACCCCCCGCCTTAACTAAGGAAGCCAACAGACCCCCAAACTCCCCCCTATGTTCAGTAGCCTAAAACTCGGCCACATAGAAGAGCCCTCCTCCAGTGGCAGCAGCCATTCCTAAGTCCCCTCCTGTTCCCGATTAGGGTCTAAAGCCAGGGCTGGTAACAGTGGTGCCCAGATGGTTTGAAAACGGGTCCATGCTTTATTCCCCAAAAGCCGGGCTGTTCTACCTTCCATACACCGAAGATCCCCCACTAGTCGCTCCCACTCCATTATCCCGGGACCACCCGCCGATAACCAATTACGCAAGATACAGTGTTTAGCTACTAGAAAACTCTTCTCACACAGCTGCCTCTGGGCGGCTGTGCCCTGAATCCCCACATTGCCCACATTAAAGAGACACCACATCGGGTGCAGGTCTACTTCCCCTCCCACCCAGAGTGTCAATTTACTCCTCACCGCCCCCCAAAAGGTTTGAATTAGAGGGCAAAACCAAAACCGGTGTGACAGGGTGCCTGGATGTCCCTTACAGAGACCACACACATCGGACGCCAAAAGTCCCATCTTCTTCGCTCCTGCTTCAGAAACATACGCTCGCCACAGTAGCTTAAATTGCAGCTCTCGGTACCTAACAGCCTCTGAAAGTTCTCGGATTCTACGAAAGGCAAGCTCCACCAACTCCACCGTGAACCCCGCCACTCCATCTCGTTGCCATCGCTCTGCCAACGAAAGTAATCTCTCCAAGCTTCCAGGGGGAGTCAAGAGTTCCCGCATCTGCACAGCTGTAAGCTGTTCCTGACATTGCTCCAGTACTAACCAAAGGCTATGCGCCCGGGAAAGCAGCTCCGTACCCCCTGGGAGACTATCTACATAGTGCCGCACCTGTAAATAGTAATAAAATGTCTCTTTCTTCAGAGCATATTTCCTCGACAAAACTTGAAAAGAGTCAAGCTGATCCATATTCTCCATTCGTAACTGCCCAAGGTACTCAATACCTGCCCGCGACCAAAGTTGGCCCACCCCGCCGGCAATGCCCGGCAGGAAATTCCTGTTGCCTTTCAAAGGCAAACAGTCTGTGATTCTCCATGTCCTGCCTCGCGATCGACATAAGAATTTCCAAACCACTCGAAGCGTACGGAGATATGGGGACGCTCGCCACGCCAGCGGGAGCGCCATGCCCCCACAGTGCAGCAGATAAGCCCTATGCCATCTCTCAGAGAAGTGATCGATCAGAGTGATCGGTAGCCTCTCAGCATTCCCCAGCACCAAGTCACTCAGCCGCCGCGTGACATAGCTTAGATTATAAGACCGCAAGGGGGTCAATCCAAGACCCCCTTCCGCGGCCGACCGCATAAGTGTCTCTAGAGCGATACGTGGTCTCTGGGATCGCCACAGAAAGCGACCAATCTGCCCATGCAGCTCCCGCAGATCCTGCCCAGCCAATCAAAGGGGGAGATTCCGCAACAGATACAACCAGCGTGGCCATTCTATCATCCGTACTAGGGCAACCCGCCCCATCAGAGATAAAGGGAGATCTCGCCACCTCAGCAACTTCGCTGTGGTAGACTTGAGAAGTGGGCGAATATTGACCTCATACAGAGATCGCAAACGGGCTGGAATTTGGACGCCCAAATAACGAATGTGTCCTTCCGCCCAACTAAGCGGAAAGGCTCCCCGCCAACTGCCCCGCGATTGATTATCCACATCTAATACCATCGACTTTGTCTGATTAATGCGCAGCCCTGAAAACCCGCCAAAGTGTTCAATCATACCTAAAGCCGCCGGTAGGGACTCCATCGGCTTCGTCAGACACAACAAAAGGTCATCTGCGAACGCGCTTACCTTGATACCCCCTCCCCGCCATGCAATACCAGATATCCGCGGAGATGCAATTAGGGAGAGTAGAAGAGGTTCTAGTTGTAACACATATAGGAGAGGGGAAAGCGGGCAGCCCTGACGCGTACCACGATGTAGGAGAAAGGGTGAGGAGCATATCCCCCCAACGTCAACCACCGCTCGAGGAGCTGCGTATAACGCTTGCAACCCCTGCAGAAAAGCCCCCTGAAATCCAAACTTCCAGAGGGCCGCAAACATATATCTCCACGACACCCTGTCAAAGGCCTTTTCTGAGTCCAAGCTGGCAAGAATCAGTGGGTCTCGGGCAAGTAACGTCCGCTCCATACCCAGCAATACCTTACTAATGTTTACCGAAGCTTCTCTACCCTTGACAAAGCCAGCTTGGTGGGAACCCACTAGCCCAGGCAGGAACCCCTGAAGCCGCGCAGCTAACACAGATGCAAACAGCTTTTGGTCAACATTGATCAGGGAAATAGGCCGATACGAGGCAGGATCCTTTCCCTGCTTCGGAATCAATGTAATTCTAGCCGTTCGCATATCTCTTGGGAAACTACCTGTCTTCGCAACTTCAGCATATAGTGCCGCCAGCGTGGAGACTACCGGTACTTCCAACATTTTGTACGCCTCATAAGTGAATCCGTCCGGACCAGGAGCCTTGTGCGATTTCCCATTTCGGATCGCCCTCTGGAGCTCCTCGCCCTTAATCTCCTGATTCAACACGGCAATTTGTTCTGTTCCAAGCCGTGGAAGTGAGACCCGCTCCAGGAAGTCATCCATGGAGGCCTTGTCCCCCTCTTCAGCGGTGTACAGCTTTTCATAGAAGGAGCGGAAGACTCGCGCCACATCCTCTACCCTGGTATGCCGTCTGCCCTCTCCGTCGCAGATGACCAGCACCCCTCGGGGCCCAGCCTGGTCTCTCACCAATCGAGCCAACAACTTCCCCGACCTATCGCCAAAGCGAAAGAACTGATGGCGATAGTACTGTTGGGATTGGATGGCTCTTTCCTGCAGCAGGTCATTCAGCTGTTTCTGAAGCTCCAGATAGTCCGCCACGCCTTTCGATTGCCGGAGTGCCACCAGCTTCGCTGCGCGAAGCTCCCCAGTCAACCGAAGCACATCCGCGTTAATTCTCTTACACTCCGCACCCACATATGCAATAATATGCCCACGGAGAACAGCCTTTCCCACCTCCCAAAACAACGCCATGGAACTAACCGTCCCCTCATTAAACTTAACATATTCACCCCAATGCCTGCCCACAAATTCACGGAAATCTGGTCGACTTGCGAGATGGCTTGGAAAGGACCATTTAGCAGCTCCCATCCGCTCACAACACCACGTCAAAGTGACCATAGCATGGTCAGACACAAGAAGCGGTCCTATCTCCGCGCGGCTCACTTTCCCGAACCATTGTTGAGATACCAAGATGTAGTCAATTCTCGACCACGTCTGGTGGGCACGCGACAGATGTGTATAGTCCCTGCTATTTTGATGTAGCACTCTCCAGGCATCCACTAGCTCTCCTAACTCACAAAGATAGCTAATTCCTTTTTTGTTCCAGCCCCTCCCCTTAGATGGGTGGGAACGGTCCAAGTGAGGATCATGAGGACAATTGTAATCCCCGGCTAGTACCACCGGGACCTTTGGGGCACCCAAGACCCTATGTAGAATTACTTTAAAAAAATCATGATCATAGCTATTGGGGGCGTACACGTTTCCCAGGAACAGCTCTTCACCCTGAAGCTTAACATGGGCGAACAGAAATCTGCCTTTAGGGTCCATCTCTACCTTTAAAACCTCACAGGCCAAATTCTTATGTATCAGGATTGTAACGCCTTTTTTACGCGTGTCTGAGGGAGCCGATAAAACTGTCCCCACCCAGTCTCGTTGCAGCTTGGAATGCTCTGTGGCAGTCAAATGCGTCTCCTGCAATAGAGCCACCTGGGCCTTTTGACGCTTTAGAGCTTGAATAATTTTTGTACGTTTCACCGGAGTGGTGATCCCCCCAACATTCCAAGTTACAATGTGCAAATCATGGTGGGTAATGCCTTCGCTCGGTGCATAAAAACTTAGGATGAAACAACTGGCGTTGAGCGTGGGGCAGCCCAGCCTCCACCCCACCTCCTCCTAATGAAACTCTAGAATTTAGGGGTTTCCAGACATACCAGAACCACTGCCCAACGGGGGATAAGGGCCAATGTATGAACAGACCTCCCCGAGATTCCCCTTCCCTCTTTACGTCCCTTACGACCCCCCCACCCCTCCCCCTCCAATTCCCCTCCCCTGCCCCTCATCAAACCCTCATCTGCCATTCCCTCAGTATCCTCGACTGAGGCCTCGGTCGAAGCGATGCTGCAGGGCAGCCTCCGCTGTCCTCCCCGCTCCCCCCCGCCCCATACTCTGGCACAGCTTACCATGGCAAGATTCTAAATCAAAATTTAACATAACAGTAATATAACAGCAATATAACAGTACATGCCCACGAAGGAAGAAAGGGACAAAAGACAGTCAATAGATAAGGCACATTAAAGTCTAACTGCACAGCCATAGACCCGCTTGGTCTCCTCCTCCTCCAAGACCATACAGCAGGATCCTCCATATCCGCGGGTCACATGTAATATCAGTCTGTCTCATCAACAGGATGAAGATGTCCCCTCTTTGCGCTTCACCTCGTCCCCAACAGCGGGGACGCTGTCCCAGCTCTCAGGCCTCCATTTGTTCTGCAGGTAGCTCCACCAGAAATTGCTTCGCTTTCCCGGCTTGCTCAAAGGTATATGCCTTCTCTTGGGAAGTAAGCCGCAACGTGGCTGGAAAGGCCAAAGTAAAGCGGACCTTCCTACGGAACAGCTCTGCACAAACTGGTGCAAACTCCCTCCTTTTTGCTGCTACCGGCGCAGAGTAGTCTTGGAACATTAAGATTTTCTTGTTGTTCAGCAACAGCTCAGGAGTTTTCCTATATGCTTGCAGAATGAGAGTCTTATGTTGGAAGTTGAGCACTCTCAATATTACCACTCGTGGACGGCCGCCATCCTCTCGGCGTGGTCCCAGCCGGTGCGCACGCTCAATTTTAAAGTGGCCTTGTAGATCCTCAAGGCCCAAAGCCTCCGGCAGCCAAGTTTCCAAAAAGGGGAGCAACTCCCTCTGGGCCTTCTCCTCTCCTATCCCCAGGAGGCGCAGATTGTTCCGCCTTGAACGATTTTCAAGATCATCCAGCTTCTGCTGCATCTCCTGCAAGAGCTGTGTGTGCTTGGTCATTTCCCTCTCGCGGCACCCTTCTTCGCTCTCGAGGCTAGCAACCCGGTGCTCCAATTCATCAACTCGCTTTCCAAAATCTGCCAGTGAATCGTCCATACTGTCTAACTTTTTCATAAGCAGATCAAATTTCGGATCCAAGAGTTTGACCACCTCCTTGGCGAGCTCCGCTGGGGCTGAGTCTATACTCTCACCTCCTGGAGAGGCAGGCTGCGTCGTCACCGACGTGGAAGGCCCAACTTTGGAGAGCTTTTCTTGCTCTCGTTTCGGTGCCAGCGGCATGGTTGGGGAGCGCGGATTTCTATCGTCGGTAGTGGGCAGCTTCAGATACCCGTTCAGCGAGCCGGGGAGTATTGGGGAGGTAATTAGCAGATTTTAAAGTAGATTAATGCTTGTGGCTGCCCCGGAGCGAGCGAGAAAGCGTCCGCGCTCACTCACGCATCACGTGACCTCCCTTGGGGTTGCAGTTTAATTGTTATCTACATATGTTTATTTTTAGGTTATGGTCACATATTCTGTACAGTTGGTGAGGGTCTGTGCTCTGAGTGTCTGACCAAGACTAGGGAGTATGTTTATTAATCATGTTTATTATTGATTTCAATGGGGCCGCGGCTCTGATATCGCACAGAAGCCGCTACTGCTGATTATTAAACATACCACTAGGTGTTCTGTTAACATGGAGTTTGTATGTAGGGATCTGTACTGTAGTAATCTCAACTGTTCAGCTTTACAAATAGGTGTTGGATGTTCCAGGGCCCACTGTAGTATTTACAGCGATGCTATTTTTTGGATGGGCTCCTTATGTGAGTTTTGGAAGTTGGTGCTGGTATGGTATGGTAGGTTTGCTCTACAGATCCTCAGTGACTTTGTTGTAGGGTTTTGTATTAGTTCAAAATATGCCTGGTACTGAAGAATGTTTGATATTGTTAGTGAGAGGTTCAGAATCAGGTTTTTTTTTTGTTTTTTTTAAGATATTGAGGGCTGTGTGTGTGAATGTCCTGGTTCTGCTCTGCACCCACTGTTGAGGAAGAGGGTTCTGTGAATTCAAAATATATGTTCAAAAAGAAAAAGCAAGAACCATAATGCAGTTTATAAGAACAAAATTAAAATGAGTTATAATTTGGTAATATAAACTGTGCTATGGTTCTCCTTCTTTTAGTAAACACGAACAAGAGCTCCTGCTCGCAGATGAGGCTCAGGACAAAAAACAGCAAGCAGAGTATTGGTCACTTGCGCTTTATTAATAATACAAAACCCGACGCGTTTCGGCAGATGCCTTCATCAGGGGGGCTAGAGGACTGCAAACAAATAAAATTACAATTAAAACAAAAGGCTCAAAATAATGATAATAACCAAACTTAAATTTAAAAACACAAATATGAATAATATTGAACAAAATAAAAACAACCGTATATAAATGTAATATAAGGACAATCATAGCATACTCACAAATTGTATTATACAAATACATTAGATGAAGCGCATGGAAATATGTAAACGTGTGGCACAGAACCAATATTGCAGGTGATAGTGCTGAAAAACAACAATCTCATTAAAATACAAGTCAATGAAATTGTACAAATAATGAAGTTAACAAATAAATAAACAATGAAGTAAAAAACTAAAAAACTATGGGAAACCCAGAGCCAAAAAGAGCAAAAAATGATAAAAACTGTGCATATAAAATTATGATCATTGTACAAACCCCTGTTTGTTAAACACAATCATAATTATGATAAAAAATGTTATAAAAATATCATAAATGCCATAGCGTTCAAAAAATAAACACCAATCCAAAAAGCAGGCTGTTCCGATGAATGGCAAATAAATGTTAAAAAACGCTAAGAATGGCATACGTTAAAAACGTGTTTAGGACCCAAATACTAAACAATGTATACTTTAGTGCTGGGGTTGAATCCCTTGAAGACCAACAATTTACAATTAAATGGAACTCAATTATCAGAGCCAAATAGTGTGAGAACTATAGTGTACTGTATTGTAATTTCAAAAGCGACGCTATGCGCTCGTAAATTAAACCTCTCTGCAGAAACAATTAAAAAAGACTTTCTAGTACTGTATTGGCAAACTTACAATGCAAACTCAAAGAGAAACCAAACATAAAAACCACCGCTCTGTAAGCATAACCTAAAACTGTTTTCAGAGCCAGATAACAAAAAGAATGAAATATATAGCAATCTGTTGTGATACCATTTAAAAAACGGTGCTCAGCGCTCGCGAACTGAAACTCTTTAAACAAAAATGATTAAATAAAAAACAACTATGTACGTAATGCTATGTTTTCAAAACGGTACTAAACACTCGTGAACTGAAACTCTTTGTAAAATTTTACCTATTGATTTTACAAAGAGTTTCAGTTCACGAGTGTTTAGTACCATTTTGAAAACATAGTACAGCGCAACAAAGTTTTTTACTATTTGGCTCTTTTGAAAGGTTTTTAATTTATGATTATGTTACTGTTCATGTTTTTCACATTTTATACAGCATTACATAGTTGTTTTTATTTAATCGTTTTTGTTTAAAGAGTTTCAGTTCACCTGCAATATTGGTTCTGTGCCACACGTTTACATATTTCCATGCGCTTCATCTAATATATTTGTATAATACAATTTGTGAGTATGCTATGATTGTCCTTATATTACATTTATATACGGTTGTTTTTATTTTGTTCAATATTATTCATATTTGTGTTTTTAAATTTAAGTTTGGTTATTATCATTATTTTGAGCCTTTTGTTTTAATTGTAATTTTATTTGTTTGCAGTCCTCTAGCCCCCCTGATGAAGGCATCTGCCGAAACGTGTCGGGGTTTTGTATTATTAATAAAGCGCAAGTGACCAATACTCTGCTTGCTGTTTTTTGTCCTCTCCTTCTTTTAGTTCCTTGGTATGCGAACATCTTGCATTTCCTCCACATTATCTAATCGGCTTTTTGGTTTGGTTCAGTCCTTGACCTGAGTTTTGAGAAAGCCCCCCCTCTACTCTGTGGGTGGGGGCGCCATCTCATCCCTCGCCTCAGGCAGCAGACTGCCTTGAGCCGCCCGATTAAGCTTCCATCACTTCCATGCTGATGAGTTTGACTTTATCTCTGCAACCAAAGGTGTAACATGGGGATTCATGACCCACCTACTCTGCACCCAGGCTCACCAGTTAGGATGTCTCACCAGCCACGTGGAACCTGTGTGTGCAGGAAGTAGAGTCAGCAGGGTGTGAACTGAAAAGTGGAGCATGGCATAGGCGTGGGCATCAGTATGAGGGGTGCAGGCTATGGGGCTGTCCTTGAAAATGAGAACATGGAGGCCCAAGGCAGTATGTTAAGGAGGGAAAGGAGAAATTGAAAGAGACTCCTGGGGAGTAAGGACAGGGTGAGATGTGTAGGATGAAGAGTTAGGGAGAGACAGAGGTATAAGAGATGTATGAGAGAGAGGGGGAGAAAAGCGGGCAGAGTTTGAGGGGAGAAAGAATTGGGGGAGGGGGCGATTATGACAAGAGGACAATTAGAGATGGTCATACCTGTAAGCCTAGTGCCTGTCCATGTTAACTTCAGGTCCTGCCAAAAATAAATCCCTCCTGGTAAGCCACTGCTCGAAACTAGGACCCTCTCTGCCGCTTGGTTTGCCAGTCTGGCGAGTCTCCAGCGCAGCCGCTTGGATTCTGCCTGCTTGCCTTATTACTCATTGGCCCACAAGATGGCGCTCCAGTGGAGAGCGACAGCTTCCTTAATAGAGCAAGATCGCAAGTAGCTGCAGAATGAAGCCTTATTTTAATTACCAGCATCCCCGTTTAATAAGACTGTCATGCAAACTTCATATGGTGAAGACGCACAAACAACAATAATGAATAATATGTATTGTTTTCTGTCATCCTTTGTAGCAAACACTGAGTTATGAGAAGGCAAAAACAAAAAAAAGTGATTTGCAATATTAAAATTCACGATGGTTCAAATGGACTTTGGCAATGCTTTTGAATTGTTTTGTGACTTTCTCTGCGAGCCTCGAAGATGCTTGTAAAGCAATTTCCCGAGGCTGCGCCGCGGCAAAGGTTCTAGGCAGCTGCAGGGAAAAGTACCCGTCTTCGGCTCTTCTGGCACAGAAATAAACGTTTCTCCCGCTCGGCTCCCAAGAAGTCCTGAACACATTGCAGCTTATTGATTCTTTCCAGATCATCTGCCTCTTTAATTACAAGCCTCCGCTGAAATGAGAAGTTCGCCTTCCCTGGAAACATTTTGCTTTGCAATCACACGATAATGCTTTAGAACTGAATAGAAAATCATAGGAGATCAGCTACCGCGGCTAATACCCGTCGACTAAGAGAACTAAAGCCAGTTTGCAGCAACGTAAATGCAAATATTTAAGCCCAAATAGAAGTGCACAAAGCTAGAGAATTTCAGAGTTCATCCTGCATTTCTATTATTTGTTGAATAGCCCATATTTTCTGCAAACGCGCGTTGAATGATCTTTCGTGATACGAAAACGCATTTACTAGACCTTCGATTCATCCCCCTCGTTGAAGACGATTGTGACACCCCCAGCCCCTGAAAATATCAAGCAAGGGGCAAGGGCCAGAGACCGGAGGGTTCAGTTTCACCCGCAGACACATCACCTCACTTGGTCATCAGTCGCAGCCGCACCGCTCTAGTTATTGATGTCTTTCAACCTACTTATTCTTATTCTACGGCCACTTTAGAGTTCTGCACGGAAAAACATTGGTTTCTCTTTAGATCCACGTTTACATTTTTTGACCGAATTGGGGCTCTATTTTTCAATTCGCATAGAATGTGATGAACGTGCGTAAAATGTTTTAATGCGCTAAATCAACAGGCGTTAATCTGGAAGTTTTCTGTGGGTGTTTAGGCACAGAACGTTTTCTGAGCCGAAACGGTAAGCCCTCGCTCTTTCTGGATGGGTTATAAAATACATACGTACGGCTCTTCTGCCATACTAAAACATTTAGGTAGAAAGTTACAGTTCTTTCGGAAAGTCTTAGACACGGCATCAATACTACTCTTGCAAGCGTGCATTTAGGATTCATGGCGGGTGCACTACAGCAACCCCCGTCACTTATGTAACTCACTTATTGCAGACAGAAAGTCGAGCACGGTGCAGGGAGACTCGCAGCCCGCATCCTTCCTATAAGCGACAAGAAACGGATCGGTGTGCAGCGTTTGGCCGGGGGCCTGGAACAGCCGCCTGAGCCGTTCAGCTTCATGCAAAATTGTCATTTGTCGATTCCCTGCTCTATTTTGGTGGCGCACGGCCACGTTCTTGTGAACCGGAGGTCGGGTCTAGCTAAAAGCCGAGGATCGGATGTCAGGGGGGCTGAGAGAGGGGGAACGGTGTCTGTCTTGAGATACGTACAGATGCAATGAAATCATTAGTCACAGTATCTGTAACCAGCAGGGAAGGACCCGTCTCCTCATGTTAGGACTGGAGTGCGACTCTGCCCCAGCAGCAGTTTAAAGAGACCCAGTCCTAGTAAGGCATTAGCGCAGCCTCCAGCGATCCCGGGTGAATCCCGACCGACTAACACTTCACCGCTCCAGCCTGATTTACTTTAAGCTGAAGTCGTGAAATCTGCGTCTGGCTAACAGGGGGGAGTCTGCTGTCCTTAGACGGATTCGGAATAAAAGAAAGGGGGGGGGGGGCGTCGCAGACTTGAGATGGAAAGTTAACGGAGGAACTGTGCAGTCGGGGTTTAAAACCAAACCAAACCGCATATTAAGAAGGTGCGAAAATGAAACTTTACTCAGAGCGGCAAAAGTGTCGGGAGTGCGAGGCGGCTGCAGCTCAGGCTCCCCCTAGCGGCGGCCCCTCGGCGCCCTGCTCCGTGGCTGTGGCGGTCCTGTGACAGCAGCCTCCCTCCCCCCTCCCCTCCCCGTCCATCTCGCGCCGCCACAGCCTCGCGCGCTCACTCGCTCTCCGCTCTCTCTGGGACTTGGGCAGCAGCTGCTGGCAGCGCAGCCGACTCGCGCCCTTACCCTCGCCCCCAGCATGGGCGCTGCCCCGCGGCCATGCCCCCCGCCCCGGCTGCGGACCGGAAGCCCGTGATGCGGGAGGAGAGCGTGCGGAGCGGCGGCCGGGGGCTCCCGGAGGACGGCGGCGGCCGGAGCCACGTGGCGGCGCTGCCCGGGAAGCTGCTGCTCGCCTTCGCGCTCGCCCTGCTGGCTCTCGTCGCGGTCAGCGTGGTGGCCGTGCTGCTGAGCGTCCGCTTCGAGGAGTGCGCAGGGGGCCCCGGCTTGCAGCACGAGCACGAGGCGGCGGGGGGCAACGCTTCGGAGGCGGCCCGGCACCGGGACGAGGAGGAGGAGCCGCCGCCGACGACACCGGAGCGCAGCCCCGAGCAGCCCTGGACGCAGCCCCGCTTGCCCGCGCACTTCAAGCCGCTGCACTACAACCTGCTGGTCACCGCCTTCCTGGGCAACTTCAGCTTCTGCGGCGAGCTCAACGTGCAGGTGCAGTGCCGCAACGCCACGCGCCACCTCGTGCTGCACGCGGACCGGCTGAGCGTGCACGGCGCGCGGGTGGCCGAGGACCGGGCGGCGGGCGCCGTGGCCGTGGCCCGCGTCTTCGCCTACGCGCCGCGCCAGGCGCTCGTGCTGCTGCTGAACCGCAGCCTGGAGGCGCGCAAGAGCTACAACGTCAAGATCGTGTACTGCGGGCGCATCGAGGACGAGTTCCTGGGCTTCTTCCGCAGCTCGTACCAGAGCCACGGCCGTCGCAGGTACAACGGGGGGGGGGGGGGGGGGGGATGCACGTGCTAAAGGAAAGGGACGCTTCAGCTTTCGGCCACTTTCATTCCGGCCACCGGGGGGGGGCTGCACGTGCTAAAGGACAGGGACGCTTCAGCTTTTAGCCATCTTCATCCCGGCCACCGGGGGGGGGGGGGGGGCTGCACGTGCTAAAGGACAGGGACGCTTCAGCTTTCGGCCACTTTCATTCCGGCCACCGGGGGGGGGGGGGGGCTGCAGGTGCTAAAGGACAGGGACGCTTCAGCTTTCGGCCACTTTCATTCCGGCCACCGGGGGGGGGGGGGGCTGCACGTGCTAAAGGACAGGGACGCTTCAGCTTTTAGCCATGTTCAACCCGGCCACCGGGGGGGGGGGGGGGCGGGGGGGGCACGGGCTCAAGGACAGGGACGCTTCAGCTTTGGGCCACTTTCATTCCGGCCACCGGGGGGGGGGGCTGCAGGTGCTAAAGGACAGGGACGCTTCAGCTTTCGGCCACGGGGGGTGGGAGAGGGGGCTGCACGTGCTAAAGGACAGGGAAACATCAGCTTTCATCCCGGCCACCGGGGGTGGGGTGGAGGGGGCTGCACGTGCCAAAGGACAGGGCAGCATCAGCTTTCGGCCACTTTCATCCCGGCCACCGGGGGGGGGGCTTCCTAGCCCAAAGCCATAGCACTAAAGGTTTGGAGGCTGGTACCCAAAAGTGCCCCCCCCCCCGGGACCTGCGAAGAGCGCCTTCAGGGGTCTCCCTCGTCTTCCTGTTCTTAGTTTCACCCTCGTCCGTCCCCGTTTAATTAAACATGTTGGTGACCGCGACACCTAAACAGCGGGAATCCGGATTCTAATCCAAAACCGAAATCGGGAGTGGAAGGGCACTTACTAATTCCCTCTGACACTGAACTGCCTTTGTGTCAAAACTGCTGCCTGACAGGGAAGAGAATTCCTCTTAACCAACTTCGTTCCGTGGCCACAATCTTGCGCTGAAAGTGAACTTCAAAGTGGCTCTTTAAACCCCAGAGCATTTTGCTTACGAGGAGTTGCAGTAAAGTGTAAAACTCGCTAGTGGCCTTTTGGACTGACTGAGAAAGTTTAGGGGAACAAATGTCGTTGCCCTAGAAGTCCATCTAACTGGTTGGAGGGGGGAGGGGGGGCCTCCCGATCTACTGGCCTCCCTTAGTGACAAAACCCTATAGGTATAGAGAGGCACTGGCAAAGGGGGGTTCTCCAGAAACGGGGGCTTTACAAAGACCCGTATCCTCTGCTGTAGAGGGACTTTGGAAAAGATGCTTTGAATACATTAGAATGGAATTTTTCCCCTTCTGGGCACATATTTACCTTCTCAATGTTACATTAATTCACAACCAATACTTCTTATCGAATATATAGTGGGGTAAGCAGGCAGCTGAGTTTCCACTGTCTTTGCTGCTTACCGAGGAAGCAGTATCGTAACTGAGACCTTTGTCCTTGATGCTATTAGAAGTAAATTCCAGGGCTTGAGATCTCTGTGCTGTGGTCTGTGTCAGGATACTTTGGGAATGGAGTTTAGACTATGAGCATCCTAAATTGAGAATCACCTACTTGAATCTGCTATTGACGTATGTGTACACAGCCCTGAGCAAGCAGAATGTGATAGGGTCCGACCCAATGTTTTGCCCTATGCAGCCTCAGAAACTAGAGAGGTTTGGAGTTGGGGAGTTAAATTGTTTGTCCTTCCCAATAAAAAAAATAAGTGTTTTACAGGCTCAGCCCCTGCAGATAGCACAAAATACCTTTGTAGTGTATTTGTTGTGTGTTTTAAAATAAATAACCAAAAATTTATTTATACCACCTTATCATTTCAGTCATAATGGTTTACAGTGTACTGTATCTTAAACTTGGATTTTTCTGAGGCAATGGAGGATTGAGTGAGTTGCCCAAGGCAGTAGGAATTGAACCTTGGTCTCTTGGTTTCCAAGACAGTGCTCTAACCTCCACCCTTTGAGTCTAGGGCTTCATTGAGTGTGTCACAAAGCAAATTTCCAAGTGGAGGGAAAATTAAACAGAATAATAAGATGCACTGTAACCTTATCAAATGCATCTTAGAATTTCACTTATAGAAGGTTTCCCCTTCTTTTGCATTTGAGGGGTTCACACCCTCCACCAACAAAAGTTTTGTGACTTAAGCCATTGTGCAGACACAATGGACTCAGCTGCTTCGTTTAGCTGGGGACTAGCCCAACTTTTCAAAACCCTTCTTCCAGCTGGTGACAAGGGCTTGGGAAAAATACATTGATGTGCATGTGGTCTTTGCAGTATGTACCAGGAAACTATTTGAAACCATAACGTGTTCTCTTGAGTGAGGGGTGCGGGACTGGTTATAAAAATGATGGAGAGTCTACTGCTGCCAGTTTCTACATCGCTGCACCACTACAGACACGCAGGATTGCCCCTCTGGAAGTTTTATGACTATAGAGAGGTAGTACTGTGCCGTCATCTAAAGAAATATTTCCTCTTCTAAAAATTAAAGAGAAAAGGGAGAATTGAATTCTCAAGAAAAGTCAGAGAGAGAGAATATCAGGAAATGTAGTGATGTAGGTGGATTATTGACAGTGTCCAGGCATCATGCAAAGTGATAGACATCCAGTCTATGAAACCATTAAACCCTCTCCCAAACTAAAATTAATACCCCTCAAAAACCTCTAGTGGGGGGGTTGAAGTTCAGTCATCAAGGACTGCAGACAGGCCAGGTTTGCATGAGAGAGATCTACCTAAACACTACCTTGGTTGTATGCAAATCTTCTCGTGCATATTCATTAGGGATATTCTGACAACCTGAGCTGTTTGCACCCCTTGACGACTGAACTTTTGTGCACCCCTTTTCTAGGGCTAGCATTTTCTTGAAAGCACAGACGGGAATAACTGGGTTAATTGTACTTTTTCTGCCTTCATCAACAATGTTACTATGAAACATCCCAGTTTTGGGAAAATAAAGCTTGTAATAGAACAACAAATCAAACCTGTTGCAATGCTTATGTCCAGGTGATAGATGCTAGGTTAGAAACCCTGGAATAGGTTTAATTAATGAATAGCATTTTAAAGGGATCTATTGATTTATCCGTCTAGGCAATGGATTTGACAGGTTGCTGACCTGTTTAGCAAAAGTGTGCTTATATATAGCAGTTGTACTCAAAAGATTGAAGGACTCTGTCAGGTTTAATTTCCCACTAAGAACAGATGGTTAAAAGCCAGGGTAATAAAAGGAGAATTCACTTCACTGCACAGGAAGTTCTGCTTTTCAGCACCTATAGGGTTAATTTCTAGTTAAGCACTCAGTAATTAAAAGTGCCCTCTTCACCCTTAATGACTCCCTCCACTCTCCACTGGGACTCTCCTAATTTCTTCCACTGTCACCAGCTGAGCAAAAAGTTTACCTTGGGACTGGGAGACTGAATAAAGCAGCAACATAATAATACAATTAATATAAAAATTAAATACAAGCGCCTCAATTATGTCAGCATTGCTCATATTAAAATCATGTATTCGTTGCCATGGTTACTTCAGATTTGAAACAGGATGACTGTGGGCTCTCAGAATTAGGATTTCAATTATGTGACTTGTCTTCATGCAAGAAAGTAAAATGCCATTTTTTACCCCCTTGTCAAAAAACATGCAGACATGGTACCTCTGCATTTGATGTTCCTTTAAGAGTGAGTGACGGGCGTAACAATAGCTTTTCGATATTTGAGCCTTTCCTTAACGATCTGTAGTGAGTTGCAACGTCTGTGAAATTTTAAAAACATGCAAATATATGTTTTACTTATGTAACGGAATTTAAAAGAGCCCACTAAAGTCATTATTTAATTCCCCATCTTCTGCCCTCTTCATACAACTTCTTCTCCATTCCAGATGGCACGCTGGGAAACACAGGCGCCCACTGCCAACCTCGAGGGCCTGAGGAAATTCTGCTAATCTCCTCTTTTGCCAGCAGGGGTTGCTGTAGCCTCAGCAGCTGCCATCCCTGAGCACATGAATGCAGGAATAACTTTTTAAAGTTCACGTTAGGGGGGTTTCTCCTAAATTTGCATCTAGGGGAAAGATGCAAGTATGTATGCCCCTCTCAGGTGAGCAGTGGCATTGAGGTAAGATGCTCTACCGTGAAGAAAATCCCTCACATATGACGGGAAGGCAGCATATTTATGTTTTGCTGCTGGTTCACCTGTTCATTTATATTCTTTTGCCCACCATTAGGAAAGAAACATTCTTTGTTGTACATAATTTAGTTAGCAGAAATCAGCAGTACACCTACTTAATGATCCCCCAGGCAAAGACCATGAATCAGCCTGAAACCATCTCAGCACTATGAAAAGGTTTTCTCAACTTATTGAAGTAAAGGAAGTCAAATGATAGCAATGCAGCAAAAATGGGCTAATAGGTTAAACTCTAATCTGCTGCTAATACTCAGAATATATCAGTGAAAGCTGCCGTTAACTGGTATAGAGGCTTGTTGATTTCTCTCTTCCACAAGTGGGGAGATTTTTAATTTTTGTTCACATCTCTCCCCTATGCTGGCTCCCTTTTCCATGCCAGCAAGTCTGTTTTGTATGAAAAACTGGGCAAAACCTGAACTGGATCAGTCTGCTGGACTGGTCTGGATGAGGTTGCAAGTCTGTTCCCAGGAGAAAGGAAAAGTTAACTGTTGTCTTTGATGCAGCTTAGAAACTGAAATGGGGTGACTGTGGTGAGGAAACAGGCTTATCTTTTAGGAGCAGGTTTGGAGGTCATTAAGGCAGCGCAGTACTTGTCGGTAATGGAGTCGGTCTCACAGATACTCCAAGCGACTGTCCTGTGTCACCATTCTGGGAAATGTTACAGTTGTGACAGTCTGCCCAAGTGATGATAGTGACATAGGAGATGGGACAGGCACAGCAGTCATCAGATAAGCAGCAACGGCACCTTCTAAGTATAAGTTCCTAAGACAGTCATTGCCCATGGAATCCGTAATCTGCTTTTTGCAAATTAAAGCCCTGCTTTGTGACTTACCGCCTTACCAGGCTCTGCGATGATTTTTTAGGCATTCTTTTTTCTACTCAGATTTTGAAATTAGTTTTGAAAATTTGACCTTATTTTATTTATTTTATGTATTTATTTAGTTAACAGGTTTTCTATACTTCCGTGTCTTCCGTTCAGGGTGGTTTACGTTACAACTTCAACATCTTTACAATAAACAGGGGGATTAACTCAGAGAGGTATACATATAGCATATATGAACTTGGGTGAATTATTATACAGTAGCATTATGCAATGGTGAGCTATTATGCAGTAGCTTTGGAATATCATAGTGCATCTTCATTTGGGTGCACTATTACATTGCAAAGCTTTTGTGTCTTTGAGCAGAGACAGGTTAGACTTAAAGGGATGCATGGAAAGTCATGCACCCACAACCCTTTGAGCCACTCAACATCTCATGTAATTCACTTGCATTCTTATTTTTAATTGCATTTTTAAGTTTCCTTTGCATTTTTGGGCTTCTTGTTCAATTAAATCCAACCCCTACTGGGGCTGTTCTGCAATGAATCTTCATTTGCATCTCTCTGCGTTCCACCCCCTTCCATTTTTACAGTCCTCTGCTTCCGTCCAATGCAGTCGTTCGAGTGAAGGCCCCAGACTGACACCCTGAGTCTGACCATTAGCTCCCAACACTGACTTGCTCCATCTCGGGGGTGTGAGCTCTGCCTCTGTAGCAGGCTCAACCCAGCCAACCAGAGGAACTTGGGAACTGGACTCTGCCACTGAACCTGAATCGCTTTAATACCAGCACAGAGCACTGCCCCTGAGCCATCAGGCCGGCCTGTCTACTTAAATTATTTTCAAAGTCTAATAGTAATATTTTTACACTTTATTTTATCCAGAGTGAAAAAGGAAAACTACAACTTGAAATCAGGAGGAAAAAAGCCCTGGCAGTAGAACAGATGAGTTGTGATGCTCAGGCTAACTGGAATGTCACTATTTTATGGAAAGGAATTTATTTATTTATTTTTATTTATTTATTTAATTTTCTTATATTTCGCGCTCTTCAGTATCAGTGCGGTTTACATCGAACAAAACTGTTCAGTGCAGAATATCTGTACTGGACTTACAATATAACAGTTATCTAAAGTACAGCTATAACAATGTAACTAAATGTAGTTAAGCAGTGTAACTAGATACAGTTAGAACAGGACAGGGTAACTATATACAGGTAGTACAACATATGCTCATGAATATCAAAGGTGTGTAGCTATTGTTTCGATTTTGGGAAGTGTTATAACTGAATGGTGGCTAAAGTTAAATCACCTTGACCTCTGTTCTGTGAAAGTCAGAGGGCTACATCTCCAGGAAGAGAGTTAAATCCCTTTTCAAGTTGACACAGATGTCCTTGGGCTCTTCTACCAGCCGTGGCAAAACGCATAGGGCTCCTTGTACTAAAGTGCATTGAATAGTTAAAGTGGGAATTATCACACGCTCTTAGTGCACTCTCATGTTAGCAGTTAGCTTAGTGGCTTGACCCTTGGTGCACACTACATCTTGTATTAATGACAAACGTGGAAGGGGTCAGGGAATGGATGGGGAGTGCATCTTACACTTAGAGAGTCATTTTATAAGGAGCTGCCTAGATTTACGGAACTACTTACATAAAAGGCAATATTTTAGTCATATAAAATACAGGCTAGTGTGAAAGTACGTGTGTTTCTATTGCGCACACTTTCACTGTGAGTATGCACATGGGCAGAATTTAGGCGGAGTGTGGGCGGTGCGAGCAGGTACATGTCTGGTTTCTTAGATTCACTTCTGTTGGGGTCATTTTGATAGAGAACTGTCTTTTCTTCTCTATGTCTCTTTATTTAGGAAAACGTTCTACGCTCTCAGAATGATCAGGTCTATCAAATTTCTCTTGGATAGAAAATCTCTCAGGGCATTGATCCATGATCTAAATCACTTGGATTATTGTAATGCAGTGTTGGTTGGCCTTCTGCAAATGGATCTGTAATGCATATTTGCCTACACTGCTCCAGCGTGTTGGAATTTGCTCCCATTATATATCTAGTCAGATTCTTCCCATAGGAAGTACAAGAAACAAGTGAAGGTGGTTTTTTTTTTTTTGCATGCACTTATGGAGATGACCCTTAAGTCATAACCCTCTTACACCGTATTCTGTGATGAATATTGATTACTCCCCATATGGATTTCTTTGTCTCCTGTTGTGTGCCAGTTCCCATATTTTGTAACCGGTCTGATACGGTTGTTTTATGTACGCCCTGCCTAAGATTTGTGCATGTATTATGTTATATGTTTGTGCGCAGTTTGTTATCAGATGCTTTTATCATGCCTGTATGCTGCCTTGATGTCAGGGCCATTGTGCTTATGGCGGTATAACGAATGTATGAACAGATAAATAAAATTCTGTAATTTGCAAGCGTATTTGCAAAATGTAGGCGTGGTCATTTACACAAGCTCTAGAGCTGGTGTGATTGCATCTCAATGTACATACACACGTTTGTCTTATTTTATGTAATCAAGTGTGCACGTATTTGACTTTATGAAATAGGCGTTAACTATGCATGACTTTGTAAAATGATTCCTTTTCATGTGTAGTGTGGTGCCTGCCCAGCTGTTAATACAGCAGATGGTGTGCAGCAGTTAACGCCAGTAATTTATAAGGGTGTGTTTTACGCGCTAATTATGCCTGTTTTATAAAGTCAGGCGCGCACACACTTTTTCAAATAGTAATGGGGAACGCTGGCATAAATGACGACGCATCTCTTACATGTGTTTAAGTACATAATCTTTCTAAGCTCCGCCCGTGTGAATGTCCACAGTGAAAGTATGCACCATAGCAACCGGCTAAAGTACCCATTTGACAGCCATATAAATCATTGAAAATGCATGATTGACATGCGTTGGAGTGTAACCTCCCATGTCATCTTCTAAAGTTACTCCTAAGGGTATTGTTTCTGCATTAACTATGTGGAAAGATGCTGGGAAGCGACACAGATAAATGTTATTTCCCTCTCATTTTGAAAGTAGAGTACATCCTTAATTCTCACCTAGAAGCATACGGGAAGGATGTAACATCACTTATAACATTGTCTTCACATGTTCCTGATGGTGTTACACAAGGGCTCACTTGTGGCTACAGCTGCCTCCAGCACTTTGTCCTGAAGATTACAGTTACCCTGGATTAATGTACAGAATGATGGCCAGACCCAGAAAATGTGTTTACCACAGCAGCAACCGGCAGGCAATGAACACAGCATGTCTACGTGGTCAGACTGGGGGAATGCTGATGGGTTTGATCAAGGCTGGTGTTAGGAAGTGGTAGGTAGGGCAGTGGCCCATGGCCATCAGGTCACAGGGGCCCCAGGCATGTCTCAATCTGGAGCAGGCATAGCCTGAAGGTGGGCTTTGGAGCCCCATCCCTGGTTTCTGCCCTGGGTTCCTGCAGGTCTAATACCGGCCTTGGTTCTGGCTGAAAGGTTCTTGGATCCTTGGAGGATCTAGCCCACAGGAGTGTACTTGAAAGCCTTGGTCACAGTGTAGAGGTGGACGTGACATCTTCTGACTGTTGCTGCTGTGGTAAACACATTTTCTGGGTCTGGCCAAAATGAGAGGGAAATAACATTTATCTGTGTCGTTTCCCATCCAACATGAAACAGCAACAAAAGCTGTCCTAACTTCTGCTGCCGAAGCGAACCGGGCAGCAGCTGAATATCGCCGCTGCCCAGCTAGCCTCTGCGCCGTGTGCCCTGATTTTTGCCAGCCTACCCTCAGCAGGTGCTTCCCTAGGCATCTGTCTAGTTTGCCTAATAGTTGATTCGGCCCTGCAGACTTGCAAACTGGCATGTTTGTGGAAGGAGCAGAGCGGGTCAGTGGAGACGTTGTGATGGATTTTTCTCCTGCAGGCTCCTCGCCACCTTTTCTGACGCCATGCTGAATCATTTTCTTTTTTGTCAATGGTTTCCCAATTATCTGTTTCTATGACATGTTCGGCAAAACCTGGGTGTTTCCTTCTGTTCCCAAATTGAGCTTTGAATGCTGATTTATATTAGTACTTCACGGTAAGATTTCTTACAGAATAGGGGACCTCCAAAATTTTCCCATGGATCCTATTGCCAGGGCTGGGCCAAACATCAGGCAAACTACGCATTTGCCTAGGGTTGCAGCTTCTGGGTGGGGGCGGCAGCATAAAGCAGGGCATTCAAAGCTAAACAATAGTTTCTGAGAGCTGAGGGGGGGGGGGGCATGAGGCTTAAGGTTTGCTTAGGGCGCCAACACCTTGAACCAACTCTGGGGCCAGCCTTGCCTATTGCTGCATCTTTTTTGTTAGTATTTTAGAGAAACCAGGAATAAAATACGCCACTGGTTCAGTGGAACATATCCCAGCTCCCTAGAGGCGGATGCAATATTACATTTATATCAGCTCAGTAAAGCTGTTAATTATAGACAGGAGCCTTCTGAGTCGAGCCTTATGTGCAACTTTCACAAAGGTACTAAAGTGTGGCACAGTTAATAGCACTGTTTCCCAGACTCACGTACACACATATCCATTTATCAATCCAGCATCAGGGGCTGGAATGCAAAATGAAAACTTGCCAACCTCCTTTTCTGCTCTAGGATAATGAGAGAACGACCAGGCGACTAGAGGAGGCTCCAAAGGCAGGCAACATACAGGGTAGCCCAAAAAAAGTGAGAACATCTCGTAAATTAAAAGCTTAAATTTGTTTTTTAGCTATATAACATCTTTATTTCAACAATTTCCGGTCGCCGTCTTTTTTTTAAAATCTGTCAATCGTTTACATCTGTCTCTTTGAATTTTTAAATAACTTATATGCTACGAGATGTTCTCACTTTTTTTGGGCCACCCTGTATGTCTGCGGAGTAGAAATGTTTTATGTTTATAAAAAAGAGCTCTTACTGTCAAGACTATGAAAGGAAAGAATATCCAAAATGATAAATTCTCACTAATAAACAGATCTATATTCCGTCCATAAGAATGACAATCAGAGGTTTATTAAAACACATTTCAAATACTCCACCACCTTTTATGCTCCTGAGTCTATCCCCTTTCACCCTCATCCCATGTTCCCTCGTAGCAGAGCTTGCTTTCAATTGAAAGAGGCTCTCCTTATGTGCATTTATGCCCTGGAGATAGTTAAACATCTCAATCATATCACCTCTATCCCGCCTTTCCTCTAAAGTTTACATATTAAGATCCTTAAGTCTGTCCTCATATGCTTTATAATGAAGATTACTAACCATTTTAGTAGCCACCCTCTGCACCGACTCCACTCTGTTTATATCCTTTTGAAGATGTAGTCTTCTGAATTGCACACTATACTTCAAATGAGGTCACACCAAAGACTTATACAGAGGCACTATCACCTCTTTTCTTCTGCTGGCCATTCCTCTCCCTATGCATCCAAGCATCCTTCTAGCTTTTGTCGTTGCCTTTTCTACCTGTTTAGCTACTTTGAGATCATCAGTTACAAACACACCTAGGTCCCATTCTTCTTTCGTGGACAGAAGTACGTCACCCACTATACTGTACCGCTCCCTTGGATTGTTGCAGCCCAAATACATGACCCTACATTTTTTAGCATTAAATCTCAGCTGCCAAATTCTAGACCATTCTCCAAGCTTAGCTAGATCCCTCCTCATATCATCTACACCTTCCTGGGTGTCTACTCTGTTGCAGATTTTGGTATCATCTGCAAAGAGGCAAACCTTACCCTACAGCCCTTCCGCAGTATCACTAACAAAGATGTTAAATAGAATTGGACCAAGGACAGTTCCCTGTGGCACACCACTGGTAACTTCTCCTCAGAGTGAGCTCCATTTACCTGTACCCTTTGTCGCCTCCCACTCAACCAATTTCTAACCCAAGCAGTAACTTTAGGGTCTATCCCAAGGAAACTTAGTTTGTTTATAAGTTGCCTGTGCAGAACAGTCAAATGCTTTACTGCAATCTAAATACACATCTAGGGCTGTCCCTCAGTCCAACTCCTGGTCACCCAGTCAAAGAAATCAATCAGATTTGTCTGACAAGACCTGCCCCTTGTGAATCCATGCTGCTTTGGATCCTGCAATCCGTTGGACTCCAGAAACCTCACTATTTTCTCTTTCAGCAGTATTTCGAATAATTTACTCAGCACTGAGGTTAAACTAACCAGCCTGTAGTTTTCAACCACATCCTTACTTCCACTTTTGTTTAAAGGGACCACATGTGCCTCTCTCCAGTCCTCTGGTACCACCTCCAAAGAGGCATTGAAAAGGTCAGTCAGTGGAGTTGCTAGAACATCCCCAAGTTCCTTCAGTATTCATGGATGTACCCCATCGCTTTGTCCACTTTTAGTTTAGCTAGTTCCTCACGAATACAGTCCTCTGAAAATTGTTTGAGATGCCCCTCACTTTTCTTCCTGTTTGTGGGTGTTGTCTGAGGTCCTGCTCCCGGCCCTTCAATTGTGAACACAGAACAGAAGTATTTGTTAAGCAATTCCGCTTTATCCTCATCAGCTTCTACATATTCCTCCCCTTCACCCTTGAGTCTGACAATACCACTTTTGCCCTTTCTCCTCTCACTAACATATCTAAAAAATGTCTTATTCCCCATTTTATTGCATTGATTGTTTCTTCTTCTTTTTGTATCTTTGCTTTCCTGACTACTTTGCTAGCTTCTCTAAGTTTTTCCAAATATAGATGCCTGTCTTCCTCTCTCTGTGATCTCTTGTAGTTCATGAAGGCTTTCCTCTTTTTCTTCATCTTTTCAGCTACCTCTTTTGAGAACCATAGCAGCCTCCTTTTCCTTTTAGCTTTTATTTACCATTCTAACAAAAAGATTGGTTGTCTTTAAAATATCCCCTTTCAGTTTTGCCCACTTTTTCTACATTCCCCAGCTGTTCCCATCCTGCTAACGACTCCTTGGGGTATTGGCCCATCTTGGCAAAGTTAGTTTTCCTAAAGTGTAAGACCCTCGCTTTTGAATGGATTTTATCAGCCCTAGTCCTAATACTGAACCAGACCATCTGGTGATCACTGGATGAGAGATGATCTCCCACTATAACATTAGAAACACTTTCCCCATTGGTAAAGAATCCAGGATCTCCTTGCTTCTAGATGACACCGCAGCAGGGATGTTCCAATCAACATCCAGCATATTGACATCACCTATCAATAGCACTTCCCCTTTCCTGGCAGTACTGCATATGTCTTCTATTAAATCTCCGTCCACATCTTCTCCCTGTGATGGAGGTCTGTATATCACGCCAATGCAAATGGATTTCTCTTTCCCTCTTTCTAGTTTAACTGCACATTGCCTCCTCTCTCCCTTTTAAGTCCTGTGTTTCCATAGCTTTAATATTTTTTATGTATAGTGCCACTCCTCCTCCCCTTCTTCCTACCCTGTCCTTTCTGAATAATGTATAGCCTGGTATAGTTACATCCCAGTCATGGTTGTCCGTGAGCCATGTCTCTCTAACTGCCACTAAATCCAAGACAGCCTCTCCCATTAAAGCCTCAACATCTGGAATGTTATTTCCCATTATACAGACATTTATAGACACTGCTTTCCGGATGTTGCCCCTTTTACCTATTTCTATAAAGGTATTTAATGTTTCACTTACCTGGGAACTTTCTTCACCCATCCCCAATGAATCTAGTTTAAAGCCCTCTTCAGTAGGTTAGCCAGTTTGCTACTGAAGACATGTCGACCCTTCTTGGACAGATGGATGCTATTTTGGCTCTGCAGCCCTTGGAGCATCATTCTGTGGTCCAGGAAACAAAAATGCTCTCTGACACCATCTATGCAACCATGCATTTACAGTATCTCCAGGATGCAAGTTTCTCTGCCCTGGCCTTTACCCTCAGTAGAGAGGACTGAAGAGAACCCCACCTGTGTCCCTATCTGCTTCACCCTCTGTCCCAGAGCCATGAAGTCATTCTTGACATGCTCAGAGGGATACCTGGCAGTATCATTTGGGCCCACATGGATGAGCAGCATTGGATAATAGTCAGTGGACTTGATGAGTCTCAGAAAACTCTGCGTAACATCTTGGATTTTGGCACCTGGCAGATAGCATTACTCACTGGATATCACGTCTGCTCGGCAGATGGACGCCTCAGGACCCCTCAGAAGAGAGTCACCAACCACCACTACCCTTCGCTTCCTAGTGGTCACTGATTCAGCAACTTTGAGATTCTTGAGCTCTGGTTCTTCCCTTTCCAGGGATGTTTTCACCTCCTCCACTTCCAGGGCTGCATAATGGTTCTTCATTTCAAGGGCTTGAAGAGTTGGATTGGTGATTCTGCAAGCCCTGGTGACTTGTCTCCAACCTTGGTCCTTCTGTAGGCTCCCATCCTCACCTCTGCTGGAGAGTTTGGATGTTTTAAGAAGCATCTAATCAATGAACCTCTCACTGTCTCGAATGCCCCTCAACCTTGCCACCTCTTCTCTGAGCTCCTCCACTTGTTTCCTGAGAGCTTCAGCATGCAGGTATCCTGCACATGGAACCGATCCTTCAACTGGAATTGAGATCTCTGCCTGGACAGAGGTAGAAGCTGTAATGGGGGCAACAGCTCTGGCGGTATGATTTTTCCCAGCCATTGTTCAGTTGGTGGAGCTTTTGTACCTTGCTTTGAAAAAGAGAGACCCTGTTCTCATAGCTAAAAAAACCATGACATCGCAGCAGCTCCCCCTGGTCCGCACAGCTTCATGGAATGTTGGTTCCAGGGGGCTGAAAGGCTGCAGATGCGATCCCTAGTCCCTCCTGTCCCATTGGGAGGATATTCCTAGGCTCTCTTTACATTTTGGTGGAGCATCTTTTTAGTGGAAGGAAGGGCAGGACTGACTCTTTTCCTGCTTATTGAAGACATTTTAGTCTGCTTTATTGTAAAATAGTGAAAACTAAAAGAAATGAAAAGAAAAACCCCAATGAAACAAAACAAAGCTCAATGAAACCCCTCACCCCATGTACCTCTAGTATGGCAGAAGAATTGTACTGCAGATTATTTTCCTATTCTGACCTTTTAGTATAATATCTATAAGACTTAGATTTGGTATTAGTAATTCTTAGCATAACATTTCAAATTTTATAAAATATTTTATTCATAGCAAAAAAAAAAGATACGTTGCTGTTACTACCGATACCTTAGTGCTATTTTTATTGCTGCTTCTAGTATTAGTACTGCTGTTTCCTCTATTTCTGGTACCTCTAGTTCTACGAATACCACCTGTAAAGCATTTGCTATTCCCAGTGCTAGCTCTGTTACTACCAAGTAGAATGACACCCTCTACTTTGCTACTATTATGTCCTTTATTAGTACTATCGAGACCTCTATTACTACTATTAGTATCATTGCTACTGCTTCTTTTACTACTACTACTAGTAGTACTAGAACTGTTGTAAGTTGTTAACACCGTTAAGAGAAGCAGGAGAAAGGATGTACAGCACATAAGCTGCTGAGATCCCCCCCCCCCCCCAAGGCTGCTTCTGGTTGTGAATATTACACCATAGTATGTTGGTCCTTTAAAAGGTATCAGCATTTAGGAAAATTCTAGTTTTCCTCAGGACAAATAGAGCTACTGGAACCCTGCACCACTACTATATCATTTCTACCCCAACCACTATTGCTACTGCTTAAGAAAAAAAAAGATTGCTATATTCTGCACTTAGCAAATAAGCCACCCAAAACTGTACAGTGACAGAAATTCTTGCCACACAATATTAGTTATATATTTTGACTTCCTTAAATTACTCTGAAAGAGTAGACAGATGTATGTTCTGGAAAACCTTTTATAGCAATTAGAGACTTTAAATAGGAAGACAATTTGAGAGAAAAAAAAGCATTTTTGCTTAATAGATTTTCTAAAGACACGTTTATCTCCTACGTATCTTTGCTTCAGTCTGCTGAGCTGCTGACGGAGCCTGGATTTATGCCAACAGCGTGCCTAGGTGAGGCTGTGACCAGGTAGAAAGAGAAGATGTTGGCAAATGAGGAGCCAGTCGGTGCACTGCAAGTTTGCTTATCTGTACCCAGTTATTTTTGATTCAGAGATGGCAGCTCTGCTGATCAGCCACAAGGAGGCACTGTGAGAGAACCTCTCTCCAGTTAAGATGGCAATAGGATATATGATTACATAGATTTTGGTAATACAGTATGGTGATAAAATAGAAAGGCAATAAAAGAGGAACATATAGAACCAAAGAACAGTTGAGGCCAGCTGTAAGAAAAATCAATACCTCAGTACACATGGATTAATTATAAGAAAGCTTTCAATAGCATTATATGTTCTTGAATAATAAACTGCCTTTAAGTGTATAGATTGAAAGCGAACATTAGGCTCACCATGAAAGAGTATAGTCTGCCACATTATCTGAATTATGGAAAATTCTCGGTCAGCAATCTTGTTTTGTTTGGCACTAAATCCCCGAGGTGCTAATGACCCTCAGATAACATCACACTCCTATGATTGTCATTTGAAGAAACAACTCTACCTAGCAAAGAGCTTTTTAGATGATATCAGTATGGCTTTTGGTTTAGACAAACGCACAAAGGCAACCTTCCTTAAAGGAAGACTAGGGAAAACTGAAACAACGTCTTTGGCAGAAGATTATAATAGAAATGAAGAGGTTGTATATAAATATCGAAGAGCAGAAGAAGGTTCAGCCTTCCAGCACAAATTATTGAGAGACGTGGTAACGAATACTAGAAAAGACTGCAACTGATATTGAAAATGTTTTAACAGCACAGATTAAGAAGCAAGCTGTCAATCCGTTTGCAGTCCTTGTACTTTCATACAGCTTTGGAATCAGACTGGCCCTATAAAAATCTTGAAAACATAGATGTAAGAACAAGAATACTTCTCCATCTGTACTTGGTAATCCATAAGAACCCACTTGTATGTTAAAATCGTCTCTCCCATGAGCTGAAGGCAGTATGGGCCGCATAGAAATCAATTATACATATAGAGCTACAGTCATAGATATCTAGAGATACTTAACAGCATCAGCTGACCTAAAGTACTTACTTAAAAATTGCTGAATTACAAAAGCAGCCAGCCACAGCAATTGTGTTCTGGCATATAGAAGAAAAGAAGCAAGGTAATTTGCAAAACAAGAAATGTTTTTTTTCAAGAATTAGGCTAACAAATAAGGAAAAACACGATTAAAGTTGGGTTTAAAAAAGTTTGGACAAGTTACTGGAGGAAAGGTCCATATACCATTATTAAAAGGGACCCAGGAAATCCACTGCTTATCCCAATACAAGCATTGTGGAACCTGTGTCCTTTGGGGAAAAATGCTAGGTATTTGTGAACTAGATTGTCCACTGTTGGAAATAGGATCCTGGGCTTGATGGACATTGGTCTGACCAGTATAGCATATCTTATGCTCTTAAAGCAAAAATACAGTGGGAAATCTGACAAAGTTAAGGAGAGGGGGTAACTTAAACCTGAAGATGAGAGATTGGTAACTATAGCATAGGACTGTGGACTATGGACAAGATGGTTCACAGCCAGCATGGGAAGACTGGTAAACACGGCACTGGAAATGGTCACACATCTCATTGCTGGGTGTCATGTACTGATGTCAGAAGGAAGGCGTTGGAAACTGCGTAAACACTATAATGCTGCTTTGCCAGAAAAACAGTGGGATCATAACCTTGGCAGAATTGTGGAGAATGAAGACATTTGTTCACCTGGGGCATTTCTAATCCCGCCGATTAAAAGGTTCGATGGAAGAAAACTGGGTGTTGTAGTGAAAGAGAAAATCACAAGAATGGTCTTACTAATGACATTGTTGGCAACAAGGAACCATTTTGTACTACACATGGAGAAAGAAGATCCTGTTTGGATGATGTCTGAAGGCATCTTGAGTGTAACTTCTTCAGATGAAAATCCTTGGACATCATCCCTGTTGAGACATGGTTTTCTTATTAGTTCTGGAAGTTGCCAGATATCAAATTACTTTATTGTTGTTAAGTGCCGTCGAGTCGGTATTAACTCATGGTGACCCTCTGGATAGTTGTCCTAAACTGTTCAGTCTTCAGTCAGGCAGGTAGCTCATTGTTGATAGAGTGGCACCCATAGCTGCTGTTATTGTATCGATCCATCTCATTGCTGGCCTTCCTCTTTTGTGTTAACCTTCTACCTTGCCAAGCATGATGTCTTTTTCTAATAATCTCTCTCTTCGCATGATGTGTCTAAAGTATGAAAGTCAAAGTCTTGTCATCTGAGCTTCTAAAGAAAGCTTAGGTTTGATCTCCTCTAGTACTGACTGGTTTGTTCTTCGGGCAGTCCATGGTATACAAAGTATTCATCGCCAGCACCATAATTCAAAGGCATTGATTTTCTTTCTGTCTGTCTTTTTCCCTGTCCAACTTTCGCATCCATATGATGTTATCGAAAATACAATGGCTTGAACAAGTCAAATCTTTTTTTATGGAGAGAGTCATCTCTTCTCTTGAGAATCTTGTCTAGGTCCTTCATAGCTATTCTGCCAAGGGAAATGTGTCATTGAATTCTTTGACTGCTTGTCATTTCTTTATTTATAGTTGATCCGAATAGGTTAAAGTTGTCTACTATTTCAATATTTTCTCCATCAGCGATGAACTTATTGATTTTGCCAGTTGTCAGGATCTTTGTTTTCTTTATGTTAAGGTGCAGGCCCAATTTAAGACTATGTTCCTTGATCTTGAGAAGAAAATGTTTTAGATAGTCTTCACTTCAGTCAGTAATGTGGTATCATCAGCATAGCAAAAGTTGTTGATGATTCTTCCACTAATCTTCACACCTCGGTTGTCTTCATACAGCCCTGCTTCTCTGATGATTTGTTCTGCATATAAATTAAACAGGAGGGGGAAAGTATCCTAGCCACAAAATGTTTATATAATGTCATCAGAGCTTTAAATTTACTCCACCATTATATGAGAAGCCAATGCAAGGGTTTTAAGGCAGGGGCAATATTATATTCAACAATAACCATGTGGCCAAATTTTAAACAAGTTGTAACAGTTTTATGGCCACTTCTCACAGCCCATATAATAATGAATCACAACAATCCATTGGTGTTAATACTAAACTCTGCAAAACGGACCTAAAATCCTGTTTCCAAGAATGGTTTTAGTTTTCTCAACAGGCAGAGTTTAAAAAGTGATTTATTGACCAGATCTTGTACCAATGGCCAAAAGGAAAGATGTGAGTCTAACAAGACTCCTAAGCAATGAACTTTTGTAGCAACTGGTATGGAAATATCCTCAAAATTAGGGCTGAATAATATGCAGGGGATCGATACAATAACAGCAGCTATGGATGCCACTCTATCAACAATGAGCCACCTGATTGAAGACTGAACACAGTTTAGGACAACTATCCAGAGGGTCGACAAGAGTCAACACCGACTTAATGGCACTTATTAACAAAAACAACAACATGCATGGAGTTCATTTTAGGCAATAGCAATATACAAATACCTTAAATATTTTCCCAATGGCATTCATACTTGCTCCAATTCATGACTAAGTGTCAGTTAATTGCTCATTTGAGGGGGCAATTGTGCTTATCTTTTGGTGTACAAACTACCTCAAATATCCAAAAATTAGACTTTTGGAGCTTTTTAATGGTCTCCCCTTAGATGTCCAATTTTGTGAAATCAGGCACTTGTGTGTGTGTGTTTGGTTTATTTAACGTTTCTTTTATACCGCTTTCATAGTATCATATAACTCAATGGTACATAGAACATTGTGTCAGTAACATGAAACTAAATACATTGTAATTAACAAGATTTAAATGAATTTTGTAACCATTAACAGAGATAACTATGTACATAGGGTTAGCTTGTGTGGAATGTGAATGATAGTTACTATGGATTTATGGGGAAGGTTGAGTATGTAATTTACAGGGTGGTAGGAGTACGTTTTGAACATGCAATGTAAGGGTATCTGATATAGGTAGTAGGGTGCTGTGGATAGTCTATATGATATTTCCGTAGGCTTCCCTGAAGAGATGTCTTTTTGTTTTTTTTTTGGAAATCGTTGGTCTTGGATGGACTTTAGAGCGGGTGGCAATGAGTTCCAGTTTGTAGGACCATTTTCCTAGACATCGCCGCGGCTTTTGACTCCGTCAGTCACGAAATCCTCCTGGGAAGACTAAAAGAAAAGGGTGTCTGCAACAAGGCACTAAAATGGTGCAAGTCTTATCTGGACGATAGATGGCAATATGTGAAGTCTGGATCAGAAGAGTCTAGCCACTTCCATCAAAAACAAGGGGTACCTCAAGGATCCTCACTATCCTCCTTACTCTTCAATATCTACATGCAGCCCATATGCAATATCATAAGATCATTCAACGTAAACTGCATGATATATGCAGATGACATTCTTTTATACATGCCTTTCTCCACAACCCACATGGACCTGACCCCACTCACAGATTGTTTCAATGCAGTTTCAACATGGCTCCAGACACAGAACCTACGTATCCAGCATAAGAAAACAGAGGTCCTTTTCATCTCCAGAGACTCCAGCTTTACGCCCCCATCCCACGTCAGTGTCAAGGAAGCTGATTTGCAAACTAAAGATGCAATAAAATATTTGGGAGTGACCCTGGACCAACATCTAGACATGAGACGCCACATAAGCAGCGTAGTCAAAGCCATCTACTTCAAAATCCGTTCCCTCAAACACCTACGCTCCCTGCTGGACCCAGACGATTTCCGTACCATATATCAAGCGCTGATCCTGCCGCATTTTGACTTTGCAAATGCCATCCTACAAGGTCTGCCCCAATCCACACTAACCCCCTTACAGTTGGCCATGAATGCCGCAGCTAGGGTCCTCTACGGTGCATCCAGAAACGACCACGTGACTCCTATTCTCAAACAGCTACACTGGCTACCAATTCACGGGAGAATCACCTTCAAATCCCTTGTATTAGCATTTAAGGCAATCAAAGGCACCTCATCCCTCTCACTCACGAATCTAATCCACATGGTCCCCCCCAACAGAGCAAGAAGAACATCAGCTGTAAACTTGCTAGCAATACCAAAGGCTTCAACAAAGTTCAACACGAACACCACAAACAGGGCATTCAGTTTTTATGTACCAAAATGCTGGAACACCCTACCCCCTGACATTAGAGCCATTACCAATCTATATCAGTTCAGGAAGGCTCTCAAAACATACCTTTTCTGCCAATATTTCCCAGACAGCAACTGAACTAGATATCCCCTCCAAGAAATGAGCCAATCTAGAAATGCCCTCACACTGCAGTGTAGATAGTTTATGTATATAGTTAACCCAGTTATCCAAGTTTGTATATAGTTAACCCAGTTATCCAAGTTTGTACTCCTGTTCAATGTAAAACCTGACAGTTTGTCGTTATGGTCGTTTTGTTATGATGTAAACCGCGCTGATTCTAAATAGCGCGGTATATAAGAAACTGTAATAAATAAAATAATAAATAAATAAATAAAGCACTTTGACAGAGCGATTTGTGAGCTTTTTGTTTTTAGAGCTGGGATGGAGAGCAGGTTTTGGTGTTGTCAACATAATCTTGTGTCCAAGCTCCTTTGGATGAGTGGTACCAGGGAGGCTGCTGAGAGGTTATGCATAGCTTTGAAAGTGGTCATTATGGTTTTATATTTTCTTCTTGTTCCCACTGGGAACCAGTGTAGGTCTTGAAGTACTGGTGTGTTGAGGGGTTTTGCTGATGGGGTGAGCTGCTGTATTCCATGCTGTTTGAAGAGGTTTAAGGGCTAGGTTTGAAAGTCCATGGAGGACTGAATTACAGTAGCCCAGATGTGAGGTGATTAGGGCCTGGCATACGATACAGTAATGCTGAGGATCTAGTAGTGGTCGAAGGCTGTGCAATATCTTGGTCTTTTGATAAATAGAATTTGTTATTTTTTATATGGATCTGGAAGGTCAGCTTGTGATCTAGGGTGATTCCTAAATAACTTCCGATCTTACAGGTAGCAGGATATCATTGAGTTTTATCTGTTCTGGTGAGTTGTAGGATGGGTCCCCAGATATGAGTACTTCTGACCTGTTGTAGTTCATAGCTTCTGGTCTTCCAGCCATTTAGTGACTTTGAAGCATGGTTATATAACAGTGTAGTCCGGGTGGTATCGAATGGGGAAGTGGAAGCACTTATATAGGCTGCTAAATTTATTTATTTATTTATTTATATTTCTTATATACCGTGCTATTATAATCAGTGCGGTTTACAGTTAAAACAGAACATACTACAATGTAACAGGTCACATTGAGTTTACATTGAACAGGGGTAGTAAAACATGGAAGAAACCGGGGGAACTATATACAAATTATGAATAATCTTATGAAGGACATATAAGGATCTCTAAACAGAGGCATACGCTCATGGGTCAGGGAGAGAAGATAGGGGAAAGATGATTAGCCATTCTCTACGGGAGGCTGATTTATGGGGCGGGCTAGGTAGGAGGGCAAGGTGATGTCTGTGTGCTTTCCAGAATTGGTATCAGGGTAATGTTGTAGGAACAGGTGGTGCTTGAGAGCTTTTCCGAATAGCGCTAGGTTCGAGATGGCTCGGAATTCAGCTGGGAGGGCATTCCAGGCCATAGGTGCGAAAATGGAGAAGGCTCTACTGGCTGTTGTCTTTGTACATCTTGTCAACAACTTAGGGACTTCAAGTGTATTCATCCATGTAGATCTTCTGACTCTGTTGACTGGTGTGTTGTGGAGAAGTTTACTGATGGGCGTGGGGGGCTGGTTCTTGAGGGCTTTGAATGTCAGGACTAGGGTCTTGTAATGAATTCTAGCCTACAGCGGTAGCCAGTGTAGGTTCTTCAGGACTGGCGTTATGTGGTCTGACCTTGAAAGTCCTACCAGTACCCTCGCAGCTGAGTTCATGGCAAGTCGGAGTGGGCTTAGAGTCGACTGTGGAAGTCCAAGTAGGATGATGTTAGCCAAGTCGAGATGTGGGATAACTAAGGCTTGGAAGATTGATAGGTAGTCAGAGAAGCCAAGTAGTGGGCGGAGATGACGTAGTGTTCGGATCTTATGATAAATTGCTTTTGTGGTGTGTTTGACATGTGCTGACATGTCTAGCCGCTGGTCAAGAGTAATGCCTAGATAGCGGATTGTGGGTTTGGCCTTCAGTTTAGTATTGTTGACTAGTAGTGAGGGAGGTGGCGTGAACGTCTGGTTTCTCGTGACGAAAAGAATGTCTGTTTTACTGTGGTTAATTCGTAGATTTTGAGAGAGGAGCCAATCTGCTACCGCTTCAAAGCATCTTAATATTGGAGAGAAGTCAGGTTGATCAATCTTGAAAGGAGTGTAAATGAGGATGTCATCTGCATAGGCAAGGCATTGGACATTGAAGGAGCGGATTAAAGCACAGATGGGCTGCAGGTAGATGTTAAACATCAATGCAGATAGGGATGAGTCCTGAGGTACACCTTGCTTCAGTGGAAATGGCTCTGATGTCGTAGAACCTGCTCTGACTTGTTGCCATCTGTTGCACAAATAAGATTTATACCAGGCTAGTGCTGAGCCTTGTATCCCTTTTTCTTTGAGGCGAAGTAAAAGTGTCTCGTGGTTCATAGAGTCAAAAGTGGCTGCTATGTCCAAGAAGATGAGGACAAATCCATGGTGGATGTTGTCAAGTCCTGTGACTAGGTTGTTGAAGAGGGTTGTGAGGATGGTGTCAACACCGTGTGTTTCTCTAAAGCCGTGTTGGGATGGGTCCAATGGTGCCTCAGTGTCGACGTGGTGTTGGATTTGTCGCTGGACTACCTTCTTGATGATTTTGGCAAGCAGTGGTATGCTCGAAATTGGTCTGAAGGACTCAACTTTAGATGGATCGAGTTTGCTATTTTTTAACAGAGGGCGGATTGATGTGTATTTTAAGCTTTGAGGGAAAGAACCTGTTGAGAGGGATTGGTTGAAGATTCTGCATATGGTTGGAGTGAGGTCATGGCGCAACTCTTTAATACAGCTTGCAGGGCAAGGATCGTTAGGAGCAGTGGTGAGGTTAATAGAGGAAATAATATCTACGATCTCTTCATTGGATACCTCTGAGAATTTCAGCAGAGAGAGGTTGGGAGGACAAAGGCAGGGTGGGGAAGGATATGATGGTTGAGTTCATATTGGTCTGGATCATCTTCGATTGTAGGTAGATGGAATAGTCTCGCGGCTGGGGCATGGGTGGTTGGGCTAGTGCTGGATCGCCTGTTAGGGACTTTACAATATTGAACAGGTCATGTGGTTTGTTCAATGATCGCTATAGTAATTCTGAATGATACTGTTTTTTCTTTTTTCCATTTTTTTTTTCTCGGTGTATTTGTAGGTGAGCGGAGTATGCACAGAGTGCCTCGGAGGACCGGGTGTGACGCCATTGTCTCTCGAGCTTGCGTAGGTGGAGAAGCGAAGCTCGCAGATCATGGGAGTACCATGGTGCGTGTTCCCATTTTGCTGGGTTCTTGTTGGTGGATGGGAGGCAGGCAGCGGCTCTGAGGGCGTCATCCCAGTTGGATACCAATTCGTCTGGGTCAAGGGATTTGTTGGCAAGGAGGGGTAGGATCTTCTTGCGAGCCTTCTCCTTATCGAGGGGTCAAAAGCATGTTATAATTCTAAGAGGGGCACATGCTTTACTGTTGAAATTGCTGGGGTGGTTAGTGGGTATGTGGAATAGGAGTAGATGATAGTCAGACCAGGGTACAGGTGTTATGGAGAGCAGCAGGCTCTGTGATGAGTTGACAGCAGTTTGAGGGGCGAAAATCAGGTCCAGTTTACCTCCCTTGCTATGAGTGGGGGAGTCGATGAGTTGCATATAACCCAGCTCGTTCATTGCATCAAGGAAGGCTGATGAATGTGTGTCTTGAAGGGAGGGCAGGTTGAAATCTCCCATCAGCCAATTTAGGGAGCCTGGGTTATTGGAGTTACAGGCTAGGTCAATTATTGACGCTAGGTCGTCAAGTGATGAAGTTGGTGCTCGGTACAGTAGGTTAATTGAACAGTGTTCATTCGATATGGAGATTAAGTCCAGATAGGTTGAGCTAGTGGTGTTGCTTAGTATAAATTGCAGTTTGGATCTGGCAAGGATGAGTGTACCGCCGCCCCTCTGGTGGGTCCTATGGCAGGCATAGATCGAGTATCCAGGTGGTGACATCTGGTTGATTAGAACATTATCACAGTCAGATAACCATGTCTCAGTTATCATTAGGATATCGAGGTCATGGAGGGTTATCAAGTTATTGACTACAGACCATTTCGAGCGTATAGATCTAGCGTTTATAAGTGCACATTTGAGTAAGCGTTGGCAATTGTATTTCTCAGTTTGGTTCCTCTTAAAGCTCTGTAGAGGGATGTGTAGAAGGTGTGGGTGGAGTGTATTAGCTTTTGTTGAGGTGTGACGGGGGTTTTCAAACCATCTTCTACCATTGTTGTGGAGGATTGGGATGTGACTGATGCCAGGGTTAAATGCATGTGATAGGTTGGGGGCCAAGGAGGTAAGGAGGAAGAGGGTTAAGGACAGGATTGGATGCATTTTGAGGTGTTCTATGTGAGAGAAACTACTCAAGGTGCAGGGCTGATACGTTTAAATATAGGATTAAAGAGAAACAACACAGTAATGCAGATTTGGGCAGAAGTTGTAAGGAATATAACAATGTATCTGCAATGTATATGAAATGTATCAGCACTGTGACAAATTAAGGTGGGTCTGAGCCAAGGGTTGCAGAGATTGGTAACAGTGTTTCAAAACAGATTAGTAACAGTGTTTCAAAAAACGTGACAGATAGGTAAGAGGCATATCTACGACTTAAAGCAAAGGCAATTAGCTCACAGGGGCTCAAGGTAGCAAATTAGCGTTCAGTTCATAGAGTCTCGGATGGAGTGTCCTCTTTAAATGGGGGGTTTACCTCTTGGTCAGTAGCATTTTTCTTTTGTTCCGTAGAGATATATTGGCATAAGAGCTGGAGGAGAGTTCTTCCGGGGATGTTGTGGTAAGGTTAAGTTTGGTATTCAAGGAGGGCCGCAGGCGCGGGCCCGCCTGGCGGCGGCTGCCTTTTAAATTTGCTGCACTTTGCTGCTCCTCCTCCCACAGCCCCGATTGGGCTGGAGGCCCCTGAGCGGGAAGGTTGGCTGGCCTGCTCAGGTGTGCTCGACCCCGATCGGGGGAGCACAGTGATGGCGGAGGTTGTGTGGCTGCTCGCGGCTGGCAGCGGCTGCCTTTTAAATCTGCTGCACTTTGCTGCTCCTCCTCCCACAGCCCCGATTGGGCTGGAGGCCCCTGAGCGGGAAGGTTGGCTGGCCCGCTCAGGTGTGCTCGACACCGATCGGGGGAGCACGGTGATGGCGGCGGTTGTGTGGCTGCTCGCGGCTGGCGGCGGCTGCCTTTTAAATCTGCTGCACTTTGCTGCTCCTCCTCCCACAGTCCCGATTGGGCTGGAGACCCCTGAGCGGGAAGGTTGGCTGGCCCGCTCAGGTGTGCTCGACCCCGATCGGGGGAGCACGGTGATGGCGGCGGTTGTGTGGCTGTTAGCTGTTTACACATGTAAGCACCATATTTACATGTTACCACTGTTCATGCTGCTAATGTGTCTTTCCCTATGGTCTTAAAGATATTTTACAAAAACCTCACTGCATGTGGAGCGTTTTTCTAAAATATCTTCCAGCTTTTGGGCATCCTGACTTGGGCATCCCTTTTTCTATCTATACAGCCTATGGAGGCTTTAAAAATAACAACATAATGAAATATTCATCCAATAAAATCAACCTGCAACAGAACAAAGTGGGATATAATTAATATTATCATTATTAAATAACTCCACTTATCCAAATTGAGTGGTGTCATGGACAAAGGACCAACTTAATAATGTGTTACTTTGGGTTGTCAGATAATTTTTTGAATAGGTTGAAAGTTGCCACTATTCATCCCCTGCTTAGGAAAGTTGGCCTGAATTTGAAGGATCTTAATAAAATGGTATTTAAAGGTGATGTATCAGAAGAATTGAAAGAAATATTGAAAAACTCAGAAGATGTATTACAACTATTTGATTAACTGAAGAGTAGCAAATCACCTGGTCCGGATGGTATACATCCGAGGGTATTGAAAGAACTGAAAATAAGAGATTGCAGATCTGCTATTAGTAATCTGTGAACTGTCATTAAAATCATCTGTAGTACCTAAAGATTGGAGAATGGGCAATGTAGCACCAATTTTTAAAAAGGATTCCAGGGGTGATCTGGGAAATTACAGATGGGTGAGCTTGACATCAATATTGGGCAAAAATGCTAGAAACCATTATAAAGAATAAAATTACTGAATATGTGTAAATTTATATGTGTAAATTACTGAATATGTGTAAATTTTGGTTCATTGTAAACCGCGCTGATGCTGAATAGTGCGGTATAGAAGAGACTGTAAATAAATGTACTGAATATGTACTGTCATGGTTTAATGGGAGAAAGCCAACATGGATTTAGCGAAGGAAAGTCTTGTCTCACTTTATTCTTTATTCAAAACATTTGATATACCGCCCATTGCTGGAGCATCAAAGCGGTGTACAATAATAACCAAGTGCACTGATCTGTTATATTTTTTTTTGAAGGTGTGAATAAACAGGTAGACAAAGGTGAGCTGGTTGATATAGTGTATCTGAATTATCAGAAAGCCTTTGACAAGATCCCTCATGAGAGACTCTTGAAGGAATTTAAAATGTGGTGGGATAGGAGGCAGTGTCTTATTGTGGATTGGGAACTAGTTAAAAGATAGAAAACTGAAAGTAAGGCTAAATTTTCTCAGTGGCGATAGGTGAATAGCAGAGTACCCCAAGGATCTGTTCTAAGGCTGCTGCTTTTTAACATATTCATAAATGACCTGGAAATGGGAATAATGAGTAGGGTAATTAAATTTGCAGATGACACAAAATTATTCAAAGTTATTAAAACAGAAGAGGATTGTGCAAAATTGCAAGAGGATCTTGATAAATTGGAAGACTGGGCATACAAATGGCAGATGAAATTTAATGTGGACAAGTCCAGAGTTATGAACTTAGGGAAGAACAACCCAAACTACAGTTACATGATGCTAATTTCCACATTAGGAACTACCACCCAGGAAAAAGATTTTAGGCGTCATTATGGATAATATGTTGAAATCCTCCGCCCAGTGTGCAGCGATGACCAAGAAAGCAAATAGTATGCTAGGAATCGAAAGGAATGGAAAATATAACTAAGGATATTATAATGCCTCAGTATCATTCTGTAGTGCGACCGCACCTTGAATATTGTGTGCATTTCTGGTTGCAATATCTTAAAAAAGGATATCTCAGAATTAGAAAAGGTACAGAGAAGAGCCACCAAAATGGAAAATGGTATAGAAGGGATTATCCCTATGAGGAGAAGCTTAAAAAGTTAGGGCTCTTCAACTTGGAAAAGAGACGGCTGAGGGGAGATATGATAGAGATCTATAAATTAATGACTGGAGTAGAATGGGTAAGCATAAATCAGTTGTTTAATCCTTCAAACAGTAGAAAGACTAGGGGACACTCAAGTTACAATGTAGCCCATTTAGGACTAATATACCAGAGAAAGTGCCCAAATCAAAATCGGTGTTCATACAAGAGAAACAGTTCTGTAGAGGACATCCAGCAGGCCCCACATGGCACTGTACCTATCCGTGCTCCCCAGCCCAATCCATCCCACCCACCCACTTTATGAATTTCCTTTTGTGTTTTTACACATATTTGTCTTAATTGTGTGCTGTAGCTTTTTGGCATATCCATATCCATTGTACGTGTGTTAATTTGTAGCACACACAAGTGATTTCCATGGACTTTTAATTCTTAGGTGCCTTAACGAGCCCAAAATGCACATCTCTAATGCTTGCCAAATAAATTTTATCTGAGAGTGCAGGGATCTGAGGAACCCGAGATAGATGTCTATTAATAACTCCCAAATTCATTTCCTGATCACTCGCTACTAAATTAAGCCAGAGGTTTTTTGTTTTATTGGATCAGTCTTTGTGTTCCCTTCTTGACAGGTCACAGTATTTATGTTTTGCTGATCTTTAAATGAAGCGTGTTGGTTTACAGCCCATTGCTTATGGCCATTAAACAATTAGAGAGATTATTTAATGCAAGTGACTGATCAGGGCCCAATGGAAGATATAATTGGAGGCTGCTGGCATATAAAAATATCTAATATGGAATTCCTGAATGATCTTACCCAAGGGCAGAAGACGGAGATTAAACAAAAAAGGTGAGATTAATGCGCCTTGTGGGACCCCATGCATAACTGGTAGCATTTCAGACTATTGATCCCCTACGATACCGGGAAGTAAGGCGTTCAAAAAAAAAAATATGACAGTCAACTGTATTGAGTGGTGATGATAGGTCCAGCAAGATCAATAAACCATCATGGCCCTTATCTATTTCTGTCAGTCATCAGATAGGGCTGAAATGGGTGATGGTTTAATTGTATTTACTATACCACTTCTAAAATAAATAGCAAAGCGGTGTACACTAGCTAAAAACACAAGGAATTAAGGCAAAGAACTTCAGGCAGAGGCAGGAAAGAGGAAAGAGAGAGTAGTTTACAAGCATAAAAGCCCCATCACTAATTCTTAAAAGCTAAATTAAATAAATATTTTTAAACTGGCCTTAAAGTTCTTATAAGATGTTTCTGAATGGGTATGGAGAGTTAGGACTTTCCAGAGAATGGGGTTGTGAAAAAGAAGGCAGTGTCTGGTGCTTTCAAGTTTGGCTTGGGAGACAGGTGGGGGATTTAAATGATTGTGATGGATAGAACATAATATCCAGGCCGGGCTGTATAGTGAGATGAGTGATGCTAAATACCCATATATAGAGTTTTATGTGTTAACAAATAAGATAGGGGAGTAAGCTAGTTTTGCTTGATTGAATGCTCTAATCCTGACCGGGTGTCAATCCAGTTCTCTAAATTCAATTAAGGAATGGAATGGAAACATATACACAGAATTATATCAGTAACAGTACTACTTAAGGCCTTAAGGGAGGGACTCACAGGTCTGTAAACTTGAGCAGTCTCCTGTGATCTCTCGAGCTAGGCCACAGTACCTTCTTTTATTAGGAAAAAAACCTGCTACATTCTACAATTTCGTCTTATCACCGTATGTCAAACTTCTGCTTTAAAGATCAAGCTAAACACTACATGTTACAGGTCATAACTAGGCACAGATACTGCTCTCGCTTAATTAGGGCAAGCACAAACATGCTGTCATAAGAAATCTCTCACAAACAGTTTCATCTGCAAATTATGACCTTGGCTTCTCTCCTACATATCTCTCCAAGCTTGCTAGACTGTTAGCAAAATTCCAAGCCATATTATTAATTCTTTCAGAGGGCCCTGGTACCCCACTTTGAGTCCTTTTCAACATTGCTGAACCAGAAGAGGGGTAACATGATCAGGTTTACGTGCATGACAAAGAATTTTGACTGCTGAATTTTGGATGGTGTGAAGTCATTTTATCTTTGATGCAAAATGTCATTAGTAGACAGCATTGCAGTAATCAATGTAGGAAATCATATAGGCGAGCACTAGGATTGGTTGAGCTGAAAAGTCCAGAAAAGGGATAATACATGAAATTGCTTGAAGGCCAGAGTTTTTAAATTCGGAACTATCTTGCCTTTCAAAGGTGAGTTTCATGTCCAAGTAGATGCCTAGATATTTAATGTAAGACTGGAGTTGAATGAGCTGGCTAGCAATGCTAGGAGCAACAATGGTGGCTGTTTTGGTAATGTTTATTTCTGTCTCATGTCCCTGTCTGAAAGGGATGTAATTGATATTCCTATTTGAGATGGTCCAATAATTGTTTAATAAGAGTTTTCTCAAGTCACCTTGTCCAGAAAGGGAAATGTACCGATAGTTTGTACAATTTGCTGGGCCCACATTTGGGGGCTTTTTACTAAAGTACACTAAATACTTAGCATGGGTTTAGATGCACAATAACTGTGTGCCCTGGGCCCTGTTAGCATGGGTGCAGGACAGTTACTGTATGCGGATTCGAGTGATAACTGTGCTTGGAGAATAGGAGTGGTGAGCGCATTGCATTTAGCATTGAGCTGCATGTCGCAAATTAGCACGAGTGCAGTTATTTGCGGTAATAGTGCCATATTTGTTAGGATTTTCTTAACCGCCCTTCATGTAGTGTACAAACTTAAAAAACAAAGATAAAATAAAGGCAGAAAAGGAACACCATAAAATCATAGGACCGTTAAAACTCATTCATACAAAGAGAAGGTAAGTATGGGGAATGAGAAAGAGGGTACTCGGGAGAGGGGCAGGTCAAAGGCAAGGTTGAATAAGTGAGCCTTTAGAAGGGATTGAAATTTAGGATAGGAGATCTCAAGTCCGAGGGTAGGGGGAAGGGAATTCCAGAGGGCAGGGCAAGGAAATAAAAGGCAGATGAGCGAGTAGATGACCAGTGAGCTTGGGATACGGAAGGAAGGTACAAGCGGTTAGCATGAATATCTCAGTGTAGTGAGAAGCATGGAGAATAAGTGAGTCGGAGAGCTAGCGTGGGAGACCAGAATGTAGGGCATGGTGAACCAGAATGAGCAACTTGTATTGGAGTTGGACTGTACAGGGAGCCAGTGATGATGGATGAGAAGTGGTGTGATATGATCGGACTTAGAAGCATGGGCAAGGATAAGGATGGCGGTGTTTTGAATGAGCCGAATATGGTGCAGTTGATACTGGGGAAGACCAAGATAGACCATGTGTTCGTGTACATATCAGTGTGTTAATTGGTGGGAATATGCTGGTCATTCCTCCAACAGTTGCCACGGCAGTTTTGAACTTAGCGCACACTAATTTTAATTTTAAAAGGGCCTCTTGGTTTCCTCATAAGGGACAGAAAATGATGAATTTTACATCCTTTGGGAAAACGGCTTGTTTTAAGGAGACCTTTTCCAAGGTTATTGATGGCATACTTAATTCCTGTCTTCCAGCTTTGATTAATGGTGTGGGGCCAGGACCATGGTAGATAACGAGTCTGTCTATTCTGGTCACATGATTGGCAAATATCTGGAATTCGGGCATAAGTTTTTACCAGCATCCCAGTGTGTTTTGTCTGAGGTCAGAGGTTTCACAGCATGCTTGAATATCGGCCTATAAATTTGTTCTTCATTTGAAAAGAAAATATACCTTTTCTAGGGCAGCATTAATCACCTGAACAGCAGCTAGCTCCTCTTTTTTTTTTTCCTTTGAAATATGTTTGGTGAAATAAAGGTCAATTGCTTTTTAGATTCCGTTTAATATATTTACCTTTCTAGCCTGTTTCCCCCTTTATCGTGACACTGTGCTACTATAAAACTTTTAAGCAGAGTCTGTGACAAATGGAAGCAGTTCTATTTCCCAGAGCTTAAATTGCATACAGGATATCGTAGGCCTTGCAGTGCTGTAGACCCCCCGGGGGAACACATTACCTCCGAAGAGAATGCTTGTAAAAATCCTAACGGTGCTCTGTGACTTGCAGACTCCATGCAATTAATATACAGATAATCAATGAGGGGAAATAACAGCCCTCGAGGATCCTTCAACTGAGTGTATGTCATGGTGTCCACAAGATGACCAAACAGGCTAGAAGCTTATGAGGCCCATGGTGCAGCCATGAGGGTCGGGAAAGTCTCCGCTCAACTAAGGAGTGTGCAGGCTTGTTCTGTACGATAGAGGCAATGCGAGGCTTTGTGTTTATTATCTCATGTCACATAGCTGAATGCAACTGCACTGGCAGAACATGAAGGGCTCTATAGTGCAGGAAGGGGAGCATTAATCATTATTAACCGCGTCTGTAAAGCGGCTTCTGGGGTAGTGCTCACATTACGGGTAATAGGAATTTAATCTAACTGGGATGTACACGTGCACTAACCATGAGTATTATGATGACAGTCTCTGTGCTACAGTCGGATTGTGTTTTGCTTCTCTTGCAGATTTCTGATACTCATCTATTTATCTATCTTTTCTTATATTAAAAGATTGCTTGTGGTTTGTAAGGGGAAACGTTGGTTAAGTAGAAGCATCCAGTGCCTTTGAATAACAGATTTTAATAAGAGCAAATTGTGGCTGATATCTTTTTATTAAGCTTATTTGTTTATGGCAAACTTTTAAAAGCGCTGCTCTGTTTATCAGGTGAGTGCCGAAGGAGTATTGCCTGATGCTTTTTCTGGTAGCCTAATCAGAAACAAATTTTATTAACTCAATAAAGAGGTTTCATACCTCTCCCCACCACTAATAATAAAGAGTGTTGCAAAATGCTGCTCCCTGCTGGTTGACCCCGTGAGTGCTCTTTGGGAGCTCAAAGAAGCCATATTGTCCCTCTCTGGATGAGTGGGGCCCCCCTGTTTTGCTTTTTCTCACTCCATCGGGTATATGACCTTTCCCCCATCCTCCTCCTTATTGCTGCAGTTTGTACTTGTCATAGACCTCCCTAAATTCTGTCGGGGTTTCCAAAGATGTTAATGTTTTGTTTCTCTTACTGCAGGTCCCTCGGAGTCACCCAGTTTTCGCCTACTCATGCCAGAAAAGCTTTTCCTTGTTTTGATGAGCCCATCTACAAGGCCACATTCAAAATCAGCATCAAACATCAAGCTGCTTATTTATCGTTGTCGAACATGCCGCTGGAGACCTCTGTTTTTGAAGAAGATGGATGGGTGACCGATCACTTTTCCCAGACCCCTCTCATGTCCACTTATTACCTTGCCTGGGCCGTCTGCAACTTTACGTACCGTGAGACCATCACCAAGACTGGTGTCATAGTAAGTATTCCTGGCACCTGATCCTTCAGTGTTGCTCTTTCTTTGGGAAAAAAACTTATGAAATTTCAGAAATGGTGAATGTAATATATCTTAGCTTTCTTACCATGAAAACTCTTGAAATCGAGCAGAAGTGTAAAGTCACAGCACGTTTCCCTCTCACCCTGCCTCCCCCTCCATTCTCTATCCCTTCTGAGCTTACTGCAGTCCAGTTACAGTACTGACAGTTTTTGGTCAGGGGTCTTGCACCAGGTCCTTCTCCCGAATCCTGGAGTCATGGGCCCTAAATCCAGCCACTAGGTATCACCGCTGTACAAGTCGTCTCTTCCTCTGTGCCTGCTGCACTCTTGGGGGATGGAAGACTCAAGCTGGGAATTTGTACTGAGCCACCAGGCTGGCCCAGTAATACCTCTGCGTGATAATGAATTTCCCATTTGGGGAGGATTATGGGTAAGAAATCATTGCAGAATTAAGAACTTGCACGGAGCGGCAGGTGCACCTACTCTTGCCATCTTACTGGGCAGACTAGATGGACCGTCCTGGTCTTTATCTGTCGTCGTTTACTATGTTACTATGTTACCCGTTTCTGTTGGCACAGTTTTCACAGAAACAATGAAGAAGAGGGCCTAAGGCTGTTTCTAGGCGGTCTGCGTATCTCTGTTGGTTGTTAAGAACTAGCCCTCTTTTTTTTTTTCTGCAGAAAAAGTTAAACAAAACAGTAAGATATTCTGATTCAAGCTCTCATTTCTGAAATTACCCAAAGTTAAGAATTGAAAGACATGCTGGAATTTTAGGATGTCATTTAGGAGCAAGCACGTGTACAAAGTGTGTCAATAACACATTTCAATGTCACACGTGTATAGATGGCAGATTTAGATATATGCCCAGATGGCCGGGGTGTAGAGATTTTAAAGGGGCATATTTTGGGCAGGCCAAACTAATACGAATGTATTTCCCAGTTTACAATGGATATACGTGTCTCCTTTAGCAATTTCTGCGCTGGTATTTGCATTTTCTCCAAGGTTCATGCAAGTGCGGCTAACTGATCCCTGGTACCAGGCATCTCCACCAGTGAAGAAGGGCCGACTGCGCTAACGTCTGATGTCTACCTCAAAATGCAGAAGAAGGTGGTCTTTCCTTGTCCCCTTAATTGGCTCCTTTTACATGCAGCTATTTTAAAATGCTGCACATACACCTGTAAGCTCTGACAAGTATACATATTTGTTGTGGAAGAAATGCTTAGATGTGTAAAACCCACAAGTGATACCACGCTTTTCCTGCACGTGCCATCCTTTTGTGAAACGGAGGCTCCAGCTGTACGTGGTAGGAAATATGCCCGTATTCCTGCGCGTCCATATGCGCATTTTATAAAAAGCTGTGTGTTTGCCAGAGCCTTTTGTAAAATGCCGGGGAACTGTGACCATCCTAACCTGGATGTTCCAGTTTCTAGCTCGGCGTTCTATGCAAAATGGGGCTTCATATGTAGTTGCCATGTTAGTCCACATGAAGTACACAAAGTTTTAAGCAACTGTTATATATTTTTTGTTTGTTGACCTTCATTTTTATGCAAGATACGTTGACATGTGTTTTCCCCTCTCAAAGGTCTATAGTTCCTCTGAAGTGGAGCAAAAATCTGGACATATGTTAATTTTTTATGCGCTTTGTGGGTGAGAAAGCTCGATAGGTTGAAGAACCTTCACCCATGCTTGTCTAGCTTCAGAAAATATATCCACTACCATATTCATGAAAATATATTTTCTAATGGTGCTCCTGGTCTCCCTCCTCATAGCTTCATACCTACTTTCCTAGTTGTACAGCTTTGCAAAGAATTAATTTCTTGTGCATAAATATCTTTCAGGTATTTAGGCTCCTCTGTTATATCTGTGTCTCTCTTCTTTCCTCTAGGATATGTGTCTTTAGGTCCTCTTCTGATGGAGTCCCAGCACCATTTTGGCTATTTCTCTCTCGGCGTCCTCTAGCTTCCTTATTTATTTATTTATTTGATCGATTTATATAGCGCTCTATCTAGGTAATCAAGACGGTTTACAGGGAACATTTTCAACTACTGCTCAGGGCAGTTTACAATGAACAGTTTACAAATTTCCATTGTACAGATTACAAGCATACAGGGGTATTTAATTCAACCAAAATGATACAGAACTTAAGACCCCTTCTCTCTCCAGAAGACTTCCGCACCATAGTTCAAACACTAATTTGTCCTCACGTCGACTACAGCAACATCATCCTACAAGGATTACCCAAGCAAACACTGAAACCACTACAACTAGCCCAGAACACAATTGCACGCACATTAATGAAAGCCGCAAGATCAGAACACACAACACCTGTACTATTTTGTCTCCATTGGCGCCCTGTAATACAAAGAATCAAATTCAAGGCTCTGATGACCACCTTACAAACAATAAATAATATTGCACCCACACACCTTAAAACACTCATCAAGATGCAACAAGACACAAGAAACATAGAAACATAGAAACATGATGACAGAAAAAGACCACAAGGCCTATCTAGTCTGTCCTTCCATAACAACAACTACAACAGTCCACTTTTTACCTTTAGAGATCCTCTGTGTTGGTCCCATGCTTTTTTGAATTCAGTTACTGTCCTCATCTCTACCACCTCCACTGGGAGACTATTCCACGGATCCACTACTCTTTCCGTAAAGAAATATTTCCGCATATCACTCCTGAATCTATCTCCCTTCACCCTCATCCCATGTCCCCTCGTAGCAGAACTTGCTTTTAATTGAAAGAGGCTCTCTCCCTGAACATTTATGCCACGGAGGTATTTAAACATCTCAATCATATCACCTCTATCCCGCCTTTCCTCTAAGGTGTACATATTAAGATCCTTAAGTCTGTCCTCATATGCTTTATAATGAAGCCCATTAATCATTTTAGTAGCAACCCTCTGCACCGACTCCATCCCGTTCACATCCTTTTGAAGGTGCGGTCTCCAGAATTGCACACCATACTCCAAATGAGGTCGCACCAAAGACTTATACAGAGGCATTATCACCTCCTTTTTTCTGCTAGCCATTCCTCTCCGTATGCACCCAAGCATCCTTCTAGCTTTTGCCGTCGCCTTTTCTACCTGTTTAGCTACTTTAAGATCATCAGACACAACCACGCCTAGGTCCCGCTCTTCTTTAGTGGACAAAAGTACTTCATCTCCTATACTGTATTGCTCCCATAAGAAGAAGAAGAGACAACCAAAAGAATACTCTAACCACACCGAGAAGATTCCAAAACACAACCCAAGCAACAACAAACAGAGCGTTCTCCCTCTTCGTTCTAACTTTACGGAACAGCCTACCCAACAACTTGAGAGAGATCAAAGACTTAACACTGTTCAGAAAACACCGTAAGACATTCCTCTTTACGGAGTTCTACCAACATGAATAACCCACAAGAACCATGATTCTCCCCCGCCCTACCGACAACCAAGAATGCCTCAAATTCCCCCAACCCCAACATAGTTATGACCCAATGTTCACATCTTCCGTAAATCACAATACCCTTCCTCCACATGATATAACAACATCACACAGCCTTCCTATGTGTACATAGTTATATATAAAATTTCCACGTCTTCTGGAGAGAGGGTCTTAAGTTCTGTATCATTTTGGTTTTGTGTTATATTGATCGAGTTGTCATGTTAATATGCTTGGTCATATTAAGGTTTTGGTCCAAGTAGATCCCAAGATGTTTTATTTCTTTTTTGACTTTGAGAAGAGTATTGTTTATTTGTAGGTGTTGAGGTGGGTTGAATGTTTTATTCCTTGTGATGATTGGTGCTTATATTCTTATTGAGATACGACCTCCAAAATTGAGCACAGTATCCAGATGGGCCTTGCAACAGCCTATACAGGGCATAATCGCTTCCTTTTCCCTGTGGAAGCCTGTCTCTGTGTACATCCCAGTATTCCCCTGGTTTTGGCAACCCCTTATCACATGGGTCACTGCTTGAGATCATCAGACACTCTCTCACTCTGAGGCCTCTCTCCTGGTCTGTGCACATCAGTCTCATCCACGCCCCCCCCCCCCCCATTGCATACAACTCCTTTCAATTCCTGTGTCCCGCATGCTTCATTCTGCATTTCATTGTATTAACACTTAACTGCCAAGCATTTGCCAGTGATGCTGTTGGACTATGAGAATATTGAGGATAATGGAAGCTATTGTTCTCTTAAAAAGCGTTTCCAAGTTTCCACGGTTTTCTTTACCCACGAATACTCATGAATTGGAGCAAAGCTCTGAAAGCTTTCATGTTGATTATCCTCCGGCTGAGGGGAGGCTGTAGGCAGGGCCCAAGCCCCCTTTCCAAGAACTCTCAGCGCATGGAGTTTCAGGGAAGATAGCTTGTGGCCAGACGGCTGGCTGCCCAAACGCTGTTCAGGTAGCTTTTTCCTGTCGTCGTGTGACGGCCAGGGGCCCTGTGGCCCTTCCCTCTTGTGAAAACAGTGGCTGAATGCTAAAGAGCCACTGAAGGTTTAACAGTTCCTCATTTAAATGCTTTCTTCTTGTGCGTGTCCCCTTTGTGAAGAGTCACATTCCACCTTTCCTGTCAATTCAAGATGGATTAATACTGTAACAAATGGATCTTACTCAGTCTTTGGCCGATGTGCCTCTGCTTGGCAAGATGTCTGAGCCTTGTAGCTCCACACGGACGATCCACTTGCCTTAGGCTTTCCTGAAATCTCAATGCACGGACGTCCTATAAGTAGTTTTCCTCCCAGTCCTGTTGGCTTTGCTGCTGGTTAGCACTGGGCTGCAGAGATGCTTTTCCATGTAATTTCTGGAGACCCTAGTAAGTGACTTTCCCTTTCACACGTGCAGGGAGAGGAGCACTCATCTGGCTCCAGTCAGTATCCCACTCTCGAGAGGTAATCGGGGATGTGCCTGATATCATTGTCGGGCAACGCCCCAAATGGGACTCACAACTAGGAAGGATTTTCCCATATTCGAAACCTTTTATACATACACCTAGGCTAGTGTTTTTCAATCCAGTCCTGGTGTACCCCCTAGCCAGTCTGGTTTTCAGGATACCCACCATGACTATGCATGAGATAGATCTGCATGCAATGCACACAAATCTCTTATGAAAACCAGGCTAGCTGGAGGGAGAGGGGGAGAGGGAGGGATACATCAGGACCGGCTTGAGAAACATTGACCCTAAACTCTAATTCTACTAGCTACATACCATTCTTAAGCAAATAACCTAGAATACTTATTGTTTTAAAAGTGAAACATCACATTCCCAGTTGGGTGGTGTGCTTTGTTGCCTGTCCGTCCAGACATGTGATCACAGCATGATGGGTTCAGCCTTGGAACTGATTGATCTGTCATCAAATATTCCATTTAGTCCATTTTATTATTGAGCCATGAAAATGTAATCTTAATGAGTTATTTTACTGTTCATAATATTTCTCTTTAAAGAGTTCACAACTTGGCTAATAAGATTTGTTGTAAATTAAAAATATTAATAATAATTCATTTGTAAGTGTTAAAAACCATAAGTCCATGAGATATAGCTGGCTTCTACATGTAGGGTTGGTCTGTGGTATAAGGAAAGATCGCTGTTTCTAGGGCTCTGTTTACTAAGCTGGTTATGTGGTTAACACAGGAATTACTACACACTAATAACATGGACCTTTTAATCCGGCCCCCTCTGCCCGGCTGAACTCTCCCGGCGTGGCTGAAGCCCTCTGCTCCGGCTTGCAGATACGCGAAGGGAGAGTGTCTCCCTCGCGTCTCTGTTAAGCCCGCAGGGGCAGATGGGAAATTTCCCATCAGCCCCTGCTTCCCATCAGCCCCTGCTTCCCATCAGCCCCTGCGGGCTTAACAGAGACGCGAGGGAGACACTCTCCCTTCGCGTATCTGCAAGCCGGAGCAGAGGACTTCAGCCGCGTCGGGAGAGTTCAGCCGGCAGAGGGGGCCCCGTGGGACACTCCATGTTGCCGCTGCGGTAGCGGCCAGTTTTTTTTTAAATTTTAATTTCCATGAGCCGATGGGGGGGGGGTTAGGACTGGCAGTGGGCTGTGAGCCGATGGGGGGGGGGGGTTAGGACTGGCAATGGGCTGTGGGCTGATGATGGGGGGGGTTAGGACTGGTAATGGGCTATGGGGGGGGTTAAGACTAGCAATGGGCTGTGGGCTGATGTGGGCTGTCTGGAAATGGGTTGATGGGGGTTACGACTGGTAATGGGCTATGGGGGGGGTAAGACTGGCAATTGGCTGTGGGCTGATGGCGGTGTGTAAATGGGGTGATGGGGGGTTAGGACTGGTAATGGGCTATGGGGGGGTTAAGACTGGCAATGGGCTGTGGGCTGATGGGGGGGGTTAGGACTGGTAATGGGCTATGGGGGGGTTAGGACTGGTAATGGGCTATGGGGGGGGGGTTAAGACTGGTAATGGGCTGTGGGCTGATGGGGGGGTTAGGACTGGTAATGGGCTATGGGGGGGTTAAGACTGGCAATGGGCTGTGGGCTGATGGGGGCTGTCTGGAAATGGGGTGATGGGGGGTTAGGACTGGTAATGGGCTATGGGGGGGTTAGGACTGATAATGGTCTATGGGGGGGCTAGGACAGGAAATGGGCTGGTCACTTGGAGGATCTGGATATCCCACTTCCTGACGCTTCGGCACGCAATAACTGCAGATTCATGTGAGGTGATTCAGAATCTTAAATCTCGCTCATATCTTGCCCACCCCATCTTTTCGGATGAAGCGGGTGGGACAGCCCCCACTTTGGCTACCACGCTTCAGAAACCAAAAGACCCACCCACAGAAGGAAGTAGGGAGGCATGGTCTAGTGCAGGGATGGGCAAACTACGGCCACTAAAATTGAAGGTACTATTTTATGAAAGAAATACATTGCATAAAAGTTTTGTAAAATAACTCTTTTTATGCTTTTCTACCTTAAATTAATCTAAACATTTAATGTTACAAATTTAAATTTAATTTATATTAATTCACACATACACACCGTCCATCTACTCTTGGTCCGGCCCCCGGGTCCAATATATGAACCCATTGCGGCCCTCGAGTCAAAAGGTTTGCCCACCCCTGGTCTAGACAGTTAATGTGGCACTTTAACATTTAGCCGGTGGAAGTTTTTGCGTTAACCACCTATCATGAAGCGGGATCTGGAACTGGCAAGAAAGGCATCTTCTAGTTAACATGCAGATAGTTTCAGTAAGCCTGCAGAAATGAACTGTTTTTTTGCATTAACAGTGGTGAAATGTTGAGAGCTTTGCAATTATTTGCTCATTTTAGCTGCTAAATGACTAGCAACAAAACTTTACCGCACTTTAGTAAATAGGGTCCCTAGCATTCAGTCATACAAAAGTGTTTTCCTTTTTGTCTGGATAGTGCAGTAAAAAAAATCATACTAATGGTGGGGGGGGGGAAGATTTTTCTTCTTTTTTGGAAATGTTCATTTTCCACAGACATTTTCACCACAGAATTACATGGAAAGATTCGATGGAACAGGTGAAAAATCTTAACATTTGCTAATCTTATTTCATTAGTGAGTTAGTAAACAATCATTCCTTATTGTCTCTCCAGTCCAGTCCCTCTCGTCTGGGTTTTGCAACCCTTCCAGCAGCTTGGAGGCTGAGCCTATCATCGCTTTGATGATGCTCTGGTATAAGTACCGCTGGCACCACCCACTGGCACCAGTAAACTCAGCCTCCAAGCAGCTGGAGGTTGCCAGTAAGCCAGAGGGCTTACAGGAGAGATTGCAGGCAGGGAGTTAGTGTTAGGGACTCCCAAGAACTAGGTTTATCTTAATTTAAATTGTTTTTTTAATTTTGACTTTACTTGCAATTTGGTTTAATTTTAAGTTGACTGTAGCTTTAAGTCTGAACTCCCTCCTCCCTCCTTCCTCCTTCCCCCCTCTTCCTCGCCCCCCCTTCTCCTCCTACCTTCCGACTCTCCTCCATTCAGAGGGTGGCAGAAGCCCGATCTCCCAGTGCTGAACGCGGAGGAGAAGTGCCGGCGGCCACGTGGGGGAGACTGAAGAGAAGCCTCCTTTAGAGCGCAGAGCCGGCCGGCGTGCTAGGACTCCAGAATCGGCCTGCTCCGCCTTGCGCCAAAGCCCTCTGGGTGGCTGAGTGCTTGAGGTGGACCCCTGGAGCCTAGGGGAGCAGCGCGACGACAACGGCAGCAGGAGAGGCCGTCTGAGCGCCTGAAACAGAAGCGGGGAAAAGCGGCATGGCAAACGGCGACAGGCACGAGTGAAGCCTGTTGCACGCTGTGCTTGGTTCTGCATGGCTGTGGCCTAGCACATGGGAAATCAGCAGAGGCCTTCTGATTTCCACGCAGCCATGAGACAGGGGGAGAGGAACTGGATTAACAGCAAGTATTTATTTAACAGTTTTATTTAACTGTTTATTTAACTTTTATTCAAAGTTAAGGTTTAGGTTGATTAAATTTTGATTGAATAAGCTTGCAGCTAAGCTTCCTATTTTTATCTCAGTTTTGTTTGGGGGGGACTAGTTAATTTTAATTTTAATTTACTCTCTGGACTCCACACTATGCCCAGCAAGCCACGGTGTCTGGCCTGCGGTACCCGTTGGGGCACGGGGTCAGAAGCAGTAATCTGCAGAGATTGCACGGCAGAAGCTGCTTCCGTGGAGAGAAAAATCCAACAGGCATTATCTCAGGATTCCCATGGATCAGGTTATCCTCTGGAGGAGGGGGAGGGCCGATCCTCTCCTCCTTCTCCAGCCATGGAGTTGCCCGGAACTTCCCGGTGCCACCCCTCCATCTCCTTGGGGGAAGACGGGGCCTGGGGACACTTCTCACCTGACTTTGTCCCCCTGCTGCACAAGGCCTATCGCATGCGCCAGCAGGGGGCAGGAGGACCGGGAGCGCCGCAGGCAAGTGTGTCATCCAGAAGGGCTATGGCGGGGACACAGGACATGGGGGCCCCTCCTAAGCACACTAGGCTGATGACCGATGAGAGCCCTATGTCACCGATACCTGATGCTGGAGAAGAGGAAGCCCTGGACAAGGAAATAGGGGAAGATAAAGAAGAACTTGAGGAGGGAGAAATCCCGGAGGAGAAACAAGCCCGTATAGTACGAGTATTTTGCCGGGAAGAGCTCCCAGTGTTAATTACTGAATCGCTGAGGGTCCTTAATATGGCTCCAGACACCACAGCAGACGACGAGTCCTTGGAAGATCCATTGATCCAAGCCGTTAGGAAGTCACAGAAGGTGTTCCCACTGCACAGAGTGGTATGGCAGATGATCCAGGAGGAGTGGAATCAATCGGAATCCAGCCTAAGGGGAGTACGTTCTATGGCTTGTCTGTATCCTTTACCGGAACAAGACAAAGAGTTACTGAAGCCTCCCAGAGTGGATGCGGCGGTCTCAGCAGTCACAAAAAAGACGACTATCCTGGTCGAGGGCAGTGCGGCCCTGAAGGATTCCCAGGATAGAAAGCTTGATACGTTGCTAAAGCAAGCCTTTGATGTAAGTGCCCTCGCCTTACAGCAGGGGTCTCAAACTCAAATTGCTTTGAGGGCCAAATGAGGACTTGTAGAGTAACCCGGGGGCCGCACAAGACGCAGGCCTCATTTGCATAAGGGCATCATTTGCATAAGGGCATCATTTGCATAAATATTTGCATAATGTTACCATACACTAACTTTTAGTAAACATGCCTCTTAATGAGTGTATGGATAAAGAAAGACTAAAAGATTTCTACATTACTATAAACCAGTGCCAACCGCCAGGCACATTAGGAACTACTAGAAACACTGCCCATTTAGAACCCATAGCAAACCTGCCGTGTCCTAACAGCACTACCAGGACTCACAAAGCACCATACCCTAACTATCAAAAGGCAACACTGCAAATATTAAATCAACACATTTCAGAGAATAACAATACATGACCTACTCGGGAAAGAGAACAAGTGGCAATGTCAAATAGGAATTACATAAACAGAATACCTCAGCTCAGTTACACATGCAGAACATACACCATCACCAAACAAGGAATCACAATTTAGAAACAGGAAGACAATTAAACTGGGAACCCCAAAAGCCAAACTTAGAATGTACAACACTGTAGAAATAAAACTATACATTGATTTCCTCTTGTATTAAATAAAGTGCAGACGTTAAAGATGCACATTTCCAAGAGCTGACATATTTCAGTTAATAAATTCAAAATAAAGAGATATTTTTCTACCTTTTGTGCATTTTTTTTTCAGTTGCAATTGTTCCAGTCACTTTCTTCTGGTTTCTTTGTGTCTTCTGCTAACTCTCCATCGTCTGCTGTCCATTTCTCCTTTCTTCTTTCCTAGTTTTTTTCCATTCTCTCTACATCTGCTTTAACATACTAATCATTCTCCTTTTGCTCTTTCCTCATTCCTATTTCATCCACTCAAATTTTACCCCTCCATCCTCAATCCCCACTTACTCTCCCAATACCCGGCCAATTGTAGATTTTTCTTCCCTCCCACACAAAATATATTTCCCCTCTCCATTTCACTCTCCCAGCCCCATCCCATTCTAATCGTCCCCCAACATCAACTCCCTTCTAGCTCCTGCCCAACCCAGCATCCGCTCCCTTCTAGTCCCCGCATCATCAGCCCATTTCCAGTCCTAGCTCCCTCCCCTCACAGCCCATTTCCTTTCCAAGCCCCCCTCCCCATCAGCCCATTTCCATTCCAAGCCCCCTTCCACTCAGCCCATTACCATTCCAAGACCCTGTCCCCATCAGCTATTTGCAGTTCAAGCTCCCCCTTCTACTTGGCCCATTTCCAGTCATAGCACCCCCCCCAGTCCATTACCAGTTCTAGCCCCCCCCTAGCCCATTATCGGTCCTAAGCCCCCCAACAGCCCACTTCCAGGCCTAACCCTTCCATCGCCCCATCTTCATTCTTAGCCCCCCCATAACCCCATTTTCAGTCTTAGGCCCCCAGTCAGACCACCTCCAGTCCTAACCCCCATCTGTCCATTACCAGTCCTAACCCCCATCACCCCATTTTCAGTACTACCCCCCCCCAGCCCACATCAAGTCCTGCTCCCCCCCATCAAGTCCTGCTCCCCCCCTACATCAAGTCCTGCTCCCCCCCATCAAGTCCTGCTCCCCCCCCACATCAAGTCCTGCTCCCCCCCAGGCACACATCAAGTCCTGCTCCCCCCCATCAAGTCCTGCTCCCCCCCCCATCAAGTCCTGCTCCCTCCCCCCCCCCCGGGAAAATTAAACTTTAAAAAAAACCCGGCTTCTGCTGCTGCTGCCGCCGCTGCCGTGGCCGGCAATAGCAGCAATATCGCAAGTCCCGCGGGCTCCCCCCCACCCGGCAGATCCCTTCCTGCTTGCCTGCCAGTTCTCCGCTTCGGCTTTCAGAGCCGCGAAGGGAGAGCTTCTCCCTCGTGACTCTGTTAAGCCTGCTGGGGCAGATGGGAAATTTCCCATCTGCCGCGGCGAGCTTAACAGAGTCGCGAGGGAGAAGTTCTCCCTTCGCGGCTCTGAAAGCCGAAGCGGAGAACTGGCAGCATTGGCAGGCAAGCAGGAAGGGATCTGCCGGGTGGGGGGGAGCCCGCGGGACTTGCGATATTGCTGCTATTGCCGGCCACGGCAGCGGCGGCAGCAGCAGCAGAAGCCGGTTTTTTTTTTTCCCCCCCTATGCATCGCGGGCCGCACAAGGGTCTCTCGGCCCGCGGGCCGCGTGTTTGAGACCCCTGCCTTACAGGCTTCCGTATCAGGGGCTTGGGTGGCAAGAGCCTGTCTGAGGTGGTCTTAACAACTACAGTTAGCAGGTGGCCTGGCCGGAAACGCACAAACCGAAGTGGCTAGGATGGAATCCGGAGCAGCCTACCTGGCGGATAGTCAGTATGACCTCATTAGAAGCCTAGCAAAGAATATGGCCTCGGTGGTGGCAGCCAGGCGATACTTGTGGCTACGTAACTGGGCGGCGGATGCCTCTTCAAAAGCACGCCTGAGTAGACTTCCCTTTAAGGGTAAGTTGCTCTTTGGAGAAGATTTGGACAAACTAGTAAAGGAGCTAGGCGAGACCGAGGGAGGCAGACTCCCAGAGGATAGACCAAAACAAGGCCGTCCCTCGGCCCCCACTCGTATCCAACCAAGAGATTTCCGGAGGTTTCGACCAGCTAGGTCGACCCCCTTCCACAGGGGACGTTTCCCCTCGAGGAGTCAAAGCTTACGGGGGTTTCGCGGAACGGGAAGAGGCTTTGGGGCCTCCTCCTCCTCCACGGGTCCTAGAAAACTTCAATGAAGCAACGGGGGTCCGGGAGGGGTCCCTTCCGGTGAGAAGTCGGTTAAGACAGTTTCTTCCCGCCTGGACCCGGGTGACTTCCGGTCAATGGGTTTTAGAAGTGATCAGAGAGGGCTACGCTCTCGAATTTGCAAAGCCGATTCGACCAGCATTTGTTCAGTCTCCCTGCAGATCCCTAACAAAGAGAGCGTCGGTAGAAGACACCCTTTCAAGACTGCTGTTGCTCGGGGCAGTGGTCCCCATGCCGGTAGACCAACGTGGGTCTGGTCGATATTCGATTTATTTTGTCGTACCAAAGAAAGAAGGAAGTTTTTGACCGATCCTCAACCTAAAACAAATCAATCGATGCCTCAGGGTACCACATTTTCGGATGGAAACCCTGAAGTCAGTAATTGTGGCGGTAAGGTGGGGAGAGTTCTTAACCTTCTTAGACCTCACAGAAGCGTATTTGCATATTCCCATTCGAAAGGCTCATCAGCAGTTTCTGAGATTTGCTGTCCTGAGAGGACATTTTCAGTTTCAGGCTCTGCCCTTCGGCCTGGCAACTGCCCCCCGAACTTTCACCAAGGTGTGATGGTGGTGGTGGTCACAGCTCTGCGAAAGGAAGGAATTTTGGTACATCTCTGCCTGGACGACTGGCTGATCAGGGCGAAATCAGAAACGGAAAATCTCAAGGCGACAGCCAGAGTGGTAACATTCCTGGAGGAGTTGGGGTGGGTCATCAATCGAACAAAGAGCAGATTAGTACCCACACAAGAACTCGAGTACCTCGGAACAAGATTTGACACCGCGAGAGGAAAGGTGTTCCTGCCAGCGCAAAGACTAGAGGATTTGAGGAACCTCATCTCTCAGTTCCTGGGTAGGCGGAACCCTACAGCCTGGCATTATCTGCAAGTGCTAGGAACCATGGCGGCAACGATAGAGGTGGTGCCGTGGGTCAGAGCACATATGCGGCCACTCACGGGCTTTGCTGCGACGTTGGTCCCATCAGCATCATCCATGGTGCATGAGGTTATCCTGCCCTCACCTGACCAGGAAGTCCCTGCAGTGGTGGCATTGCCCAAAGAACTTAGAATGCGTAATGCCTCTCGAACCTCCGCTGAGGGTGCAGTTGACGACGGATGCGAGTCTGACAGGATGGGGGGCTCATTGCGAGGGCCAGTTCACCCAGGGTCGCTGGAGTACGCTAGCGACTCAGTGGTCAATCAAGAGACTGGAATTGCGGGCAGTGGTTTTAGCACTCAAAGCTTTCGAACCCCTAGTCCGACAAAGAGCAGTCCACGTCCTCTCTAACAAAGTCACGACAGTGGCCTACATCAACCGCTAGGGAGGAACAAGCAGTCCACCTTTGGAAGAGGAAGCAGACAGCCTGTTACAGTGGGCAGAAGCCCACTTAATAGCTCTATCAGCACAGCACGTGGCCGGCATAGACAATGTCACAGCCGACTACCTGAGCAGGTGCAAGATAGACCACGGAGAGTGGGAATTGGCCCAGGAGGTGTTCAACCAAGTGGTAGCCCGTTGTGGGACTCCGATCATGGATCTCATGGCAAGATGGAAATCGGCCAAGGCGAGTTGATAATTAAGTCGCAGGAAGGAAAGGATGTCGGAAGGCCTGGATGCTCTGGTCCAGAAGTGGCCTTCGGAAGGTCTCCTCTATATATACACACCACTATGGACATTCATATATATATAGTTAGAGTTTTTAGAGAGTTCTTGTTAAGACAAAAAAAAAAAGGGGGGGAAAGATTAATTGAGGAATATGCCGGCTCGCCCTCGGTGCCTGGTCTATGGGGCTCGCAGGGGTGCGGTGTCTGAGGCCGGAGTGTGCAGGGGCTGTGCGCTGGAGGCCGCCTCTGTTGAGCAGGAGCTTCAGACAACTGGTAATTTGATCCCAACAGCTTCCGAGGCTATGGAAACAGGGGAAGCTTTGGAGGAGATCCTGGGTGAGGGATCACTGCCGCCCTTGCCGTCAGGGCAGCAGGTACCCTCGCTACCACAACCTAGCACTTCCTCTGTGGAGGGAGACCTTGGTGATTTTTCCCCAGAGTTCGTACTTTTATTGCATAAGGCTTTCTGCATGGGTCAGCAGGAGGGTCAAGGAGGCCCTCGTAAGCGGCAGATTGTTGACAAGCCTCTAGCGGAGGCGGGTATTCCTTCCAAGCGGGCCAGAACAGAGGAAGAAGAGCCCTTTTCCCCTGATTCAGAGATAATAGAATCGGATAGAGAATTGGGAGAAGAGGAAGGCGAAATTCCGGATGAACAGGCAAGAATTGTGAGGGTCTTTCGCCGGGAGGAGTTGCCTGCATTGATTGGCGAATCGTTGCAGGTACTTAACATGGCCTCTGGAACTCAGGGGGATGGAGAAGCTTTGGAAGATCCGTTGATACAGGCTGTCCGGAAGTCCCAAAAAGTTTTTCCTGTCCACAAGGTGGTTCGGCAAATGATTCAAGAGGAGTGGGATCAGCCGGAGGCCGGGCTAAGGGGAGTGCGTTCTATGGCACAGTTGTACCCTTTGCCGGAAGCGGAAAAGGAATTGTTGAAGTCTCCCAGGGTAGATGTGGCGGTGGCGGCTGTGACCAAAAAGACTACCATCCCTGTAGAGGGCAGTGCAGCACTGAAGGATGTCCAAGACAGGAAGTTGGACACGTTGCTGAAGCAAGCCTTCGATATCAGTGCCACGGCTCTTCAAGCCTCGGTTTGCGGAGCCTGGGTGGCCCGGGCTTGCTTGCGGTGGTCCCAGCAGCTGCAAGGGGCTGGGGAGTCGCAGGTTGGACCGCAAGGGGATGCGGTGCGAATGGAGTCAGGAGCTGCATATCTGGCAGATAGCCAATATGACCTCATTAGGAGCTTGTCGAAGAATATGGCTTCCGTGGTGGCGGCTCGTCGGTATCTTTGGCTCCGCAATTGGGCGGCAGATGCTTCCTCCAAGGCTCGCCTTAGCAGACTTCCTTTTAAGGTTAAGCTGTTTTTTGGAGAAGACTTGGACAAGTTGGTAAAGGACCTAGGGGAGTCTAAAGGAGGTAGGCTTCCGGAGGATAAGCCAAAGCAGGGACGCTTTGAGCCTTCAGGGCGTTCTCAACAAAGGGATGTCAGGAGAACCAGACCAGCTCTTCAGAACCCCTTTCAAAGAGGCTGGTTCCCCTCCAGAAGTCAGGGTTTCCGGGGGTTATGAGGAGCGGGGAGAGGTTTTGGGGCCTCTTCAGCTTCCTCTGGCCAGAGTAAACCACACTGAGATAACGGGGGGCCCGTATGGGGGTGCTGCCGGTAGGAGGGCATCTGAGGCAGTTCCTTTCCGCCTGGGCCCGGGTCACGTCTGACCAGTGGGTGCTGGAAGTCGTGCAGTTTGGTTATGCCCTAGAGTTTGCAAGACCGGTCCTTCCCTCATTCATTCAGTCCCCTTGCAGGATGGTAGCCAAGTGTGCAGTGGTAGAAGAAACTCTTGCAAGACTGGTGGCATTGGGGGCGGTTGTCCCGGTGCCAAGAGATCAACTTGGCTGCGGTTGGTACTCAATTTACTTTGTGGTTCCAAAGAAGGAAGGTTCCTGGCGTCCAATTCTAGACCTCAAGCGTGTCAATCGGTGTCTCCGGGTACCGCACTTTCGGTGATAGTAGCAGTGAGGCAAGGGGAATTTCTGACCCCTCTCAACCTCACCGAGGCGTACGTGCATATCCCCATCAGAGACACTCATCAGCAATTCCTGCGCTTCGCAGTACCAGAAAGCCACTTTCAGTTTCAGGTGTTGCCGTTCGGTCTGGCTACGGCCCCTTGTACTTTCACCAAGGTGATGGTAGTAGTGGCAGCAGCCCTACGCAAGGAAGGCATTCTAGTCCATCCTTATCTGGATGATTGGTCCGAGGAGGAAAGTTCTAGGGCAACGGCCAGAGTAGTAGCTTTCCTTCAAAGTTTGGGGTGGGTGATCAACTGGTCAAAGAGCAGGTTGGTACCCTCTCAAGAGTTAGAGTATTTAGGGGCAAGGTTCAACATGATCTTGGGCGAGGTGTTTTTGCCAGCTCAGAGGGCTGAAAGTCTTTGTCATCTGGTGTGAGAATTTGTAGCGCGCAAGGCTCCCTCAGCGTGTCATTATCTGCAGGTACTGGGAACCATGGCGGCGACATTAGACCTAGTTCCCTGGGCTAGGGCTCATATGTGGCTGCTTCAGCGGGCCCTGCTGTGGTGCTGATCCCATCAGAGGCAGCCTCTGTCAATGGCTCTTCCATGTACAGCGGCGGCCAAGGAATCTCTGCAGTGGTGGCTTTCTCCGGGGAATCTGGAAATAGGGATGCCCCTCGAGATCGCTTGGTGGATACAGGTGACGACAGATGCGAGCCTGTCAGGCTGGGGAGCGCACTGCGAGGGTCATTTCACCCAGGGAGTCTGGAGTGTCCAGGAGTCACAATGGCCCATCAACAGGTTGGAGTTATGGGCAGTGACTCTGGCTCTCAGAGAGTTGCGGTACTTGGTTCTCGGGAAAGCAGTCCGAGTTCTCTCGGACAACGTGACGGCAGTGGCCTACATCAGTCGGCAGGGCGGCACGAGCAGCCTTCTCTTGGAAGAGGAAAGCCTCTTGTCATGGGCCGAGGATCATCTATTAGCAATATCGGCTCAGCATGTCGCCGGAGTGGAAAACGTTACAGCCGACTACCTCAGCAGTCACAAGGTGGATCATGGCGAGTGGGAGCTCAGCTAAGAAGTCTACGAGCAGGTAGTACACTGGTGGGGTCCGCCGGTGATGGACTTGATGGCGCGCTGGGCGTCAGCTAAAACAAGCAGATTCTTCAGCAGAAAAAAAGAGAGAATGTCGGAAGGGCTCGATGAGGAGTGGCCTAGTGGTTGGGGCAAGGTACTACAGGCCGGAAGGTCGGTGGTTCAAATCCCACTAGAGGACAGCAACCTTGGGCCGGAAGGACTGGGGTGTCTAGTCCTGCAGGTGCTCCTTGTGGTCTTGGGCAAGCCACTTAACCCTCCATTGCCCATGTTCCCTGTAAGTATTAGTGTATGTGTCTCATATCCCCTCGTGTTAAATGTATCCCCCAACCGCTTTGACCCGGTGAAAAGCGGGATATAAATGCAGCTAAATAAATAAATAAATAAAATAAAAGGTGGCCCTTGGAAGGGTTGCTGTATGTATTCCCTCATAGGCCGGATTCTTGAAAGGATAGAGGCACATCAGGGGTTAGTGATCTTGATAGCTCCAGACTGGCCAAGGCGGCCCTGGTATGCCAATCTAGTCTGGTTACTGGCGGACCGTCCCTGGCGACTCCCGGTACGGGAGGACCTCCTCTGGCAGGGACCGGTAAGGATGCTGCAGGTGGATCGGTTCTCGCTTACGGCCTGGCTATTGAACGGGCAAGGCTGCGAAAAAGAGGATATTCGGGAGTAGTGATATCAACATTGCTAAAGGTCCACAAGCGTTCTACTTGTTTAGCATATGTGAGAGTTTGGCGCATTTTTGAGAACTGGTGTGAGGAGCGGAGTAAGCGGCCCTTGGCAGTCTCGGTCTCAGAGGTGTTGGATGTTTTGCAGGCCAGCCTCGAAGGGTCTGGCAGCCAGTTCCTTGCGAGTGCAGCTGGCAGCTAGCGCTTGTTACAAGGGCAAGGTTAAGGGCAAAGCATTAGGTCAACACCCCGACGTGGTGCAATTTCTTAAGGCGGTGAGACGTATGCAGCTGCATCGGAGTGTGGTGGTGCTGCCTTGGGATCTCAATTTGGTGTTAGAATCCCTGGTTGGGGCGTCTTTTGAGCCACTTGAGCAGGCCTCCCTGAAGGATGTAACTCTCAAGGCTGTGTTTTTGGTGGCCATTTGTTCCGCTAGGTGAGTTTCAGAGTTGCAGGCGTTGTCTTGTCATCCGCCATTTCTCGTTTTCTTTAAGGAAAAGGTGGTGTTGAGGACAGTTCCATTCTTTTTACCCAATGTGGTTTCTCCCATTCATGTCAATCAGTCGGTGTCTCTTCCGCCCTTTCTTAGTAGGGGTCGGGGAGAGGGAGATGCTCGGCTGCGTCTTCTGGATGTCCGAAGAGTTTTGAGGCGGTATCTGAAGCGTTCTAAGGCCTTCCGCAAGTAGGAGCACTTGTTTGTGTTGTTCGGAGGGCCGCGCAAGGGAGAAGCGGCAGCCAAGGCTACTATTTCCAGGTGGATCAGACAGGCTATTGTCTCTGCTTATATTTTGAAGGGTAGGCAGGTTCTGGTGGGATTGCGGGCTCATTCCACTAGGGCTCAGGCCACGTCGTGGGCGGAGTTTAGTTTGGTTCCTCCGTTGGATATTTGCAAAGCAGCGACTTGGTCGTCTCTACACTCCTTCGCCAAGCACTACTGGTTGGATGTGCAGGTGGCAGCGGATGCTGGTTTTGGGAGAGCAATGCTTCGATCCAGTTTGGCAGGCCCTTCCAAAGCTTGAACTGCTCTGTTACATCCCAGAATACAGGGACTGGACTGGAGAGACGATTAGGAAGAAGTAATTAGACCTTACCTGCTAATTAGTGTTCCTGGAGGATCTCCAGTCCAGTCCCTGATCCCACCTGGGGTATTCAGTGCCGGCTTGAAGCAGTTCAGGAGGGGTAGCTGGCTCAGGAGTTTGTGGATGCCAGTGTTATTCCTAGGTTCCGGTGGCAGGGCGGATTGGACCGAAGCGGAGCCCTGCTATATTAAGAGCTGTGTAGCCCGTTAGGTAATTTGCAAGGACTTTGTCAAGTAAGCCTCCTCCTCCTCTTCCTTGGGGGGGGGGGTGCTGGGGTCTCCTCCATTCAGGGAGCGGGAGGGGCTGTATTATAGTTGATAGTTTTGTTATAGTTGATTAGTTGTCTCTCCGTCAAGTTTGCTTTGTCGACAGGATACTGAGGCTGGTGGGTGGTCATATATATCCTGATGTCGTCAGAAGATTGACATACTCAGTCTCCAAGCTGCAGGTAGAGAGGCACAACCCAGAAGAGAGGGGCTGGACTGGAGATCCTCCAGGAACACTAATTAGCAGGTAAGGTCTAATTACTTCTTTCTACCATTTGGTCTACTATTACTTACATTAACTATACTTAGTTTTGTTTAGTGTTTATGTATAATGTTTTATGTACCTCATGTTATTTGTAACCTTCCGTTTGTAATGTGGCCACTTTGATTGTAGGATAAGGTGGGATACAAATATGTCCAAATAAATAAATAAATAAATAAAATCATTTCTCCCTGCAATAAAACAAGATCTGAGCAAAATACTGCAGGACTTTTAAATTTCCCTGTTTTCAGCCTTCCATATAGGAAATTCTCCAGCTTTGGGAAACAGGGCTTTATAGGAAGCGAGGCAATGCGAGGCGGCAGGTAAACTTAGTTGCAACTATAATCTTTGCAGGCTGACACTCTTTTATAAGCTTTCAGGGGGGAGGGGAGAGGAAGGGAGGGGTGGGATTCCCCTTTCCCATGGCTGTCACCATCACAGGGGGGGGGAATTCTAAGCAAATTTTGCTTGGGGGGGCTCCTAATTTTAATTTATACCACTGCCCAGTGTAGTTAATTTTAATGAGAGAATTACCTCGCACTGCCAGGATGAAGCCTCAGGTATCGTGAGACTTTGGTTCCACAGTGGGAGGTGCTTCGCCGGCTGGTAAAGAGCGCTTTGCATGGAGAGATGCAGCAGGGGGCAGCTTGGCAAATGTATTTTAAAGACACACTGTGCCTCTGTTGGTCCTGGCCTTGTTTGGGCAGAATTTACGCCACTGACATCGAGGCGTTTTGTGTGCATCCCACAGGCCCAATGCGGTCTACCTGATCTTCAGATGTGGACCAACTGAGGTTTTTAGTTAAATGTTTTTTTAACTAATGAACTAGCACACATGATTTTGCAAAGTTGCAGAGCTCTTTGGTGGATATGACGTTGCGTTTTCAGAAGAGCATGAATGAGGCCATAGCAGTCTAGAAAGGTCATGTGGCCCGCAGACACATGAATTTCTGAAAAAAACTTGGACATCCCTGAGCTACTCAGAAAGGATTCCCGAATCCATGGATTTTCTCTAATATTCATGAAAGAACTTAATTATTTTTTTAAGTTAAGGCCCTGTATTCAAAAAAAGGTTGAGCTCCTAAATGTAAGTATCTAAGGGGCATGTTTACTAATCTCCGCTAATGTTTTGCAGGTATCGTGTGTTAAGAGTAGGAATCAATGTTTGGTAAGTGCAACAGTCATGCAGTACCCGTTGTGGTGTGTATGGTATGCTCCTTGCAGATACTGCACATAAGGCGAATGAACTTGCCGTTCACTGAGCTGGCATTAAGTAGTCCTGCGCTAACTGCAGCATTGACGATGAGCGTGTTTTACCAACCCTCGCGCTAACTGTAGCATTGATGATGAACGTGTTTTACCAACCCTCGCACTAACTGCAGCATTGACGATGAACGTGTTTTACCAACCCTCGCACTAACTGCAGCATTGACGATGAGCGTGTTTTACCAACCCTCGCACTAACTGCAGCATTGACGATGAACGTGTTTTACCAACCCTCGCACTAACTGCAGCATTGATGATGAACGTGTTTTACCAACCCTTGCACTAACTGCAGCATTGATGATGAACGTGTTTTACCAACCCTCGCACTAACTGCAGCATTGATGATGAACGTGTTTTACCAACCCTCGCACTAACTGCAGCATTGACGATGAGCATGTTTTACCAACCCTTGCACTAACTGCAGCATTGATGATGAGCGTGTTTTACCAACCCTCGCACTAACTGCAGCATTGATGATGAACGTGTTTTACCAACCCTCGCACTAACTGCAGCATTGACGATGAGCGTGTTTTACCAACCCTCGCACTAACTGCAGCATTGATGATGAACGTGTTTTACCAACCCTCGCACTAACTGCAGCATTGACGATGAGCGTGTTTTACCAACCCTCGCACTAACTGCAGCATTGATGATGAACGTGTTTTACCAACCCTCGCACTAACTGCAGCATTGATGATGAACGTGTTTTACCAACCCTCGCACTAACTGCAGCATTGATGATGAGCGTGTTTTACCAACCCTCGCACTAACTGCAGTGTTCGGTCACACCCACTCAACACTCCTAACCCACCCGTTTATCTCCCTGTTCTGCGCAAAGCTCCATGTATGTTGGCGCGCGCACCCTCTAGCAAACGTTAAGAGTTAGCACAGCTTCGTAAATATGCCCATCATTTAGATGATGAAATTTGTTCCTTTTCAGTTAAAATTAGGGGTTAAGTTTTCAGCTGAAAATGTGCCTACATTTAGAGGCTTAAAAGTTATGGGGGCAATATTCCAAATGTGGTCACCCTGGTTAAATCTATAGGCAGAGCAGGGGCGGTGACAGCCACTAGTCGGTTAGCTAAACCAGCTAAAGTTAGGACAGGTGAATAGTTCTCCTAACTTTAGTCGGTTTTTACTATCTGGCCGGCGGCTGAATATTATCGCTAAGCAGATAGTGGCTCTGGTAGTTGGACAGCCTGGTGGAAACCGGGTATCTTGCACTGCTAAATATCTGGTTCTGATTAAAGCAGCGGGGGCTAGGTGTTTCATTTTGCATAGCTGCCATCACTGAATGTGTCCCCTTCCCCTCATGCTTCTATATTTAGGACTGTCATTCATTTTCCTAATTTAGGAACCAAGTCCTTAAAATCAGGGCTAAGCTCCTAACTTCTTTCCACGACCTAAATCCATCCCTGTTACCTCACACTTTTTAGACCCCTAAATTTAGGAGCCTAGTGAAATTAGAAGGATAAATTTAGGTATTGAGCCATAATAAATTTTAAAATGAGTTGATTTAGGAATCTGAGGAGCCTTTTTACTGAGGTATGCTTAAAGGTTGGCACTTGTGTGTTGGGGTGTGTGTTCACTGACACTGGCACAAAATGTTCCATGTCGAAGAACTTTCCGCTATTTCGGACTGTAGAGTGTGTTGGGGCAGCACTGCATAACAGCACCATCACTGCATAACAGCACCATCACTGCATACCAGCACTATCACTGCATAACAGCACCATCACTGCATAACAGCACTATCACTGCATACCAGCACCATCACTGCATACCAGCACTATCACTGCATTACAGCACCATCACTGCATAACAGCACCTTCACTGCATAACAGCACCATCACTGCATAACAGCACCTTCACTGCATAACAGCACCATCACTGCATACCAGCACTATCACTGCATACAGCACCATCACTGCATAACAGCACCTTCACTGCATACCAGCACCATCACTGCATACAGCACCATCACTGCATAACAGCACCATCACTGCATACCAGCACCTTCACTGCATACCAGCACCATCACTGCATACAGCACCATCACTGCATAACAGCACCTTCACTGCATACCAGCACCATCACTGCATAACAGCACCTTCACTGCATACAGCACCATCACTGCATAACAGCACCTTCACTGCATAACAGCACCTTCACTGCATACCAGCACCATCACTGCAAAACAGCACCTTCACTGCATAACAGCACCTTCACTGCATAACAGCACCATCACTGCATACCAGCACCTTCACTGCATACCAGCACCATCACTGCATACAGCACCATCACTGCATACCAGCACCATCACTGCATAACAGCTGGCAGCCCACTGGAAACAGGTTTGTGGTTGGGGGGTACCCACTTCACTGATTCATGCCTATAGATTTCTAAGGAGGGCACTGTAAGGAAAGCAGCTTCCTACGCTGTCCTACCATGTTCACCTGTTGCAGTATGGATTTTACATCTTATCGAGGTTTCATTCACTAACAGAAGCAGCCGTAATCGGGGCCAGGCCCAGGACCAGCTCGTCCACCAGGCGGCTTTTTGCCACCGTTTTGTTGTCCCCGGTAGGCCATGTGCTTCAGCACACATGGCCTGCTGCTTCTGATCTTCCTCCGACGCAGTGTACTGTGAGACAGGGGTCAGAAGCGGCAGGTCATGTGTGCTGAAGCACATGGCCTGCTGCGGCAACAAAGCAGCGGCACAAAACTGCCACTTTTAAAAGACAGCCACCACCGCCTGCCTCCCCCACAAGACTGAATTGGCAGCAGCGGGGGCTAGCAGTGTGGCTTGGTGGGGCACGTGGTGGAGGGGTTTCTCCCTAGGGGGGCAGAAATCCTTGGGCCGGCCCTGGCCAGGCCAACCATCTGGCAAACTAGGCAGCCACCTAAGGCAACACCTTCTTGACGGGGGGGGGGGGGGGGAATGGCTAAGAGCAGGGTATTGAAAGCTAAAAAAAGATTCTGACAGCCAGGGGGCATAAGGCTTAAGGGCTGCCTAAGGCACCGACACCTTGAACTAATTCTGGGAGCAGCCCTGCCCGTAATTTCCACAGCATTTGGAAGTCGAGTCCTCAGCCTTGTTCCCTTGCCTTCCTGGTTCTTCATAGCATTGTGAGAGACCTAACTTGTAGAAACCTCTGCCAAGACCCCTTCTAAACAACACCCTCCCCCCCTGCAAACGTGCAATCTAATCTTATTGATTTCTCATTGGGTTTACAAGACAAATGTACTGGGCATAATACAGTCCATGGAGAATGCTTATGTTGGAAAAATAATCCTTGCTCAGCGTTTGTGGTTTGTATTTAAAGTAAAATTTCTTTCATTAACATAAATTGCAAACTGCTTTCTGAAATGTATGTTGTTGATTTGAAGAATGGGAGCTGTAGAAATGCGGCATGGCATCCACAAAAGCCGTGAATGCGGCTTGATTTCAGCAGCCTTAGTGCCTGCGGTCTCTGGGCCACATACGCATCAATGAAACAATTTGGATTAATTCATAACCCCATCTGACCCGGGGCAGACATGGCTGAAGGGAGCTTGGATAGTAAATTAGTTTAGGTGTGATTCAACCATTTGTATTAGTACTTGAATTCACTTTTCCTGGCGCAATTCTTTTTCGTTTGGTTTGTATATGAATCCTTAAGGATTTGGCCTTACAACAGAACTTCCAGTTCTTTTGACTATATCTTAAAATACTTGGAAGAGTTTGAATTTCCGAATATTTGCACAAATTATGATTTGTCGTTAAAGGCAGGAGTATTCAGAGTATGTAAGTATTTCTGTACTAAAAGAGAAGTGGATACCAGCAGTAATCTACAAGAGGCCCGCAACTGAAACCATATACGCTTTGATTTCCAAAAGGCGGTATATAAGTTCAATTAAATAAATAAACAAATAAATAAATATAGAAAAGGGACAGTGTACTAAAATGTGCCAACATCGGGTGAAGAGGTTCTCCAGAGTACACACTTAGGGTCTGTTTCCTAAAGAGCTTTTGCAGCTAACGTGGCAAAAAAGTACAGATAGTGTACAAAAGCTGTGTGTTATCTGTTAAGGGCACGCGCAACATTTCCCCAGCAGATAACATGGAAAATACAGAGAGCTCAGTCTGACAGCGGCCTGTATGCAGCTAACGCCACCTGCACTCTCTATAAATCTGATGTTTACCATGCCGTTGCAGACACAGCCATTCTACGCTCTAATCCTGCCCAGTAATTCACATAATGTACTTTCTGCAGATAGCACGGAAAATCGCTGTGTTGCCTGCATTTTGCATGCGTTATCTACTGCATTAACAGCGCAGCTTAATGTATATTTTCAGAAGCCAACGCGAAGTAACCTGCAATCTGGGCAACTATAGATGGTGTCGAGAATATCTTCCCATGCGGGGATGAGCTCCTACCATGCTATCCTGAGCTATCCTGCAAGCAAACTCCAGTACTGTCGTTGTCGAGAAAGCAAACTTGTCAGTTGGTGCTTAAGCAACCAGGCAGTGGCCCACGTTTTGTGTAGAGTTTTGGAGCACCGTCTTCAAAAGGACTTCCACTCACTGAAGTCTTCTGTCAGACATTTGAAGAGACTGCAGTGATCTAGATGTTCAGGCATTGATCACAGGAGTTATTTTTGTAATTTGCTCCTCTCTGAAAGTGCTGATGTGTAGAAAAGAAATAAGAAATATGTCGCAGAAATGCACGAAGCCAGATTCTAGGTAAGAGGATTCTTAGGTGGGATCTTAAACTTTGTTAGTGTTTGGCAGGATTGCCTGTTTAGCCCGCAGTCTATGAAGGAGGAATGAATTTCCTTGTAAAAACGTAAGCTGCCTTTTTGTTTTTCTTTTTTAATCTTTCGCTGTATCTCCCTTCTCTTCTGCATTTGTTTGACTGTCCAGTGCAGCTAGGACTATTTTTGCACGAGCTACCAGCAAAAAGCAGGAGGCAGCTTCAGTGCGCCTGAGAAAATATTCTGCCCGCAATTATGTTTCAGACATTTAGCTGAAAACATCTCAGGAAGAAATAAAAAAGAAAGATAGCAGAGAAATGAGCTGTCTTTGTGCAAGGTGCCTTCCAGGGCTTGCATTTAAGCAGTATGAATGCCACACTGCACAAACCTAATTCCTGGGCTGGCTTGCTTTGCCTGGTTACGGTACACAGGATACCTTATTCTCTTTGGCTTTCCAGCGGGACACTGATGACTTGTGCTAGTTTACAGAATGGTTAGAGGACTATAAAATGTTGTTAAGGGAAATTAGGGCAAATGACTGGTGGGGCATATTCAGCAGGGTACCCTGTGATGGAGCTTTTAAGTTGATGGGTGAGATGAAATCTACTGCACGGCACAGACCACTTGTGAGGAGGAGAAGGGATGGGAGAGGCTTGGAAGATCCTTCCTATTTGCCATTCAGGTCAGTTGAAACTGGCATCTATTGGGCTCTGTGGTGCCCGAGACCTCAGAGGTTCCCTTCCTCTCCTTTATTATAGCCCCTGCCAACTCAATCCCAGCCTTGCAGTGACAGCCCTCGTCAGGGGTAATGGACCAGGGCTCCCGCTGGAACCAGGTTAATGTGCAGCCTAAATCTGGCCAGTAGGTTACCAGTGGTGTGCCCCAGGGATCTGTCCTTGGTCTGATTGATTCTTTTTTTTTTTTTTTTTTTTAAGGTTTTAACAATCTTTATTTCAAAATGAAAAAGGAATTACAATCAAGTCCACATTAAGGGGAGAGAAAAGATGCAAGAGAAAAATAAGAATTAACATCAAATAACATCATTAAGAGAAAAAAGAAAAAGGAAAAAATAAAACCAAAATAATAAAATACATACTGGTCCCTTGATACCTTGATACTAACCCTAAAACTTAGAAAGGAAGTAAATAACAAATCTTTCTAACCATTTTCTTTTCCAAGCAGAAATAGATTCAATTGATCAGACTCCATAAATACATATTTTGTCTGCTCATATAACAGAATACACTTACACGGGTATTTTAGAAAGAAAGAGGCCCCAATTGCCAAGGCGCGAGATCTTAATGCTAAGAAGGCCTTACGCCACATTTGAGTAAGTCTACAGACATCAGGAAAAACCTGAACTGTAGAACCACAAAACAATTGATCCTTTTTAGGAAAATATGAACGCAACACCAAATTCTTATCAGATAAAGAAATAAAGGAAACAATTAATGTAACGCGTTTAGTAATCTCATCAATTGATGACTCCAAAAAAGCAGAAACATCTAATGAATGAGATACTAACACCTTCTCTGCACCTTTGGCAATAGGGGAAGAGGTTTCTGTTGAGGCAAGTACAGGAACATAATAAACAGAAGACAATTTTATAGAGTTCACATCATCAATTAATAGAACCTCCTTAAAATACTTGTATAACAAAATAGAAGGAGACAAATAATGAGTTTGTGGAAAATTTAAAAATCTCAAGTTTTTTGCACGTATAGCATTCTCAAAGGACTCTATTTGATGATGTGTAGTAAGATTATCCCTAATCGAGGAAGATGCAACAGCCTGCATAACAGAAACCTGCCCCTCTAATTTATTCAAGACAACATTATGTTTAGCAATAGCCTCTTCATGGGCACCCAACTTCTGTACAACATCCTTAGCAAATTGGGAAACCTGGGAAAAAGAGGCGCGCAGGGACAATTCCATGCGAGCCACTACCTCCTAAACATCCCTTAAGAAAACCTCAGCTGGGGGAACAACAGATGAGACAGTGGTAGGGAAGTCCAAAACAGATGGAAGAGAAGACATTTTACAATTATCTTCCTTCCCAATTGATAAGGAATTATCCAAAACTGCTAACGAGGGCTCTACTCCCCGGTCATCACCACTGGGAGAAACCACCCTCTCAGTCATAACTTTCTGACTGGGTAGGGTAAAACCCTGCGCAATAGGAGACAAATCGGAAGAAGTACTCACAGACCCGTGGGTCAAGTCCGGAGGCTCATGCTCTACCTGAGCTTTCTGGAGATGGATATCCATCGGGCCCACGGTCTTAGGGGCCTTTTGAGTGCTCATTGTAGAAAAGGCCTTCTTCCGTCGCTTACCCATGAGCCAGAGAGTTCCCTTGTTCCTCCTTGTTGCTCCGAAGGGGCTCCAGAGGGGCGTGACCTGCCCCTTTGGTCACGCCCCTTCGGGCACACGACCACAGGCCACGTCCGCGGTGGACCGAAGAATTATAAATGTACCGGGGGGGCGGGGCAACACCGCTCCTCCTCCGCTGCTCAAGGGCACCGGCTCCAGCTGCCTCCTCTCACTCCCGGGTCTAATTCTTTTTAACATCTTTGTTAGTGATATAGCGGAAGGGCTGTCAGATAAGGTTTGCCTCTTTGCGGATGATAATAAAATCTGCAATAGAGTAGACACCAAGAAGGTGTAGATAATATGAGGAGAGATCTAGCTAAGTTTGAAGAATGGTCTAGAATTTGGCGGCTAAGATTTAATGTTAAAAAATGCAAGGTCATGCATTTGGGCTGCAGCAATCCAAGGGAGCGATATAGTATAGGGGGTGACGTACTTCTGTCCACAAAAGAAGAGCGGTGCCTAGGTGTGATTGTGTCTGATGATCTTAATGTAGCTAAACAAGTAGAAAAGGCGATGGCGAAAGCTAGGAGGATGCTTGGGTGCATACGGAGAGGAATGATCAGCAGAAGAAAGGAGGTGATAGTGCCTCTGTATAAGCCTTTGCTGAGACCTCATTTGGAGTATTGTGTGCAATCCTGGAGACCGCACCTTCAAAAGCATATAAATAGGTTGGAGTCCGGTGCAGAGGGTGGCTACTAAAATGGTTAGTGGTCTTTGTTATAAAGCATATGAGGACAGTATTAATACTTTAGAGGAAAGGCGGAATAGAGGTGATATGATTGAGACGTTTAAATACCTCTATGGCATAAATGCACAGGAGGAGAGCCTCTTTCATTTGAAAGCAAGCTCTGCTACGAGGGGACATAGGATGAGGGTGAAAGAGGATAGACTCATGAGCAATATGTGGAAATATTTCTTTACGGAAAGAGTAGTGGATCCGTGGAATAGTCTCCCAGTGGAGGTGGTAGGGATGAGGACAGTATCTAAATTCAAAAAAGCATGGGACGAACGTAGAGGATCTCTAAAGAAAAAAGAGGACTGTTGTAGTGGTTGATATGGAAGGGCAGACTAGATATGCCATGTGGTCTTTTTCTGTCATCATGTTCCGATGCCTCTAGGTGTCGCCATTGAGAGATGACTGGGACTGCTCCGCCCTCTTCCAACCATAGTGAATCTGAAGAGCGGAAGCCTGATCTGGGCATCAAATGGAGAAACACTATCCACTGACCAGCTCAGTATCGCCTTTTTTGATGTGCATCTCCAGATATCTAATTATAAAATCATGCATAAACACATTCTGATTTGGTTGACAGGAGTTCGACCTCCTTAGCTTATGTCTGAGAGAGAAAAAGAATTGATTTGGTTTTACTTTTCTAAAGGAGTGGGTGGGTTTTATGTCACACTTTTGGCTGCTTATTGAACTCGCAGACATCTGCAAAAAGCACTGTTCAGTGGTTAATACGTAAGTGTCATTTAATCCCAGGCAGCCTGAAAGGTGACTAGGCCGAAATAATTCTCTGAGGGTGGCCAATACTATTTTCTAGTTGCTTTCTGAAGCTATTTTCCCTAGCTGACAATGCTGTTACTCTGCTGGGTCCCATTAAGGAGTCTACTTTTCGAGCGGCTCACTGCAGCTCGGTCCCCCAGCTGAGCGCTAAAGGGCAGCCGGAAGCGTCAGAAACAGTATGGAAATTAGAGAGAATTTAGCTTCTGTACAAAATCTCCATTTCTTCGTGCAAGGGGGTCATATCTGGAATTATAGGGAAGGCTGGTTTTTGGTAGTAATTCCTGGGTCGAGTCTGTGCCAGAGAGTTACAAAATCCCGTCGTCCTCTCTAAGTGAGGGAATGAAGGTTCCTGGGAATGACAGCAAATTGTCTGCAGAGCCCCAAATCCTACCGGCAGGCTGTGCCTTATGCATCCCTCTGAAAAAAAACATTCATCTGCTCACTTCATTTTTCCAGCCTACGCTGTTTTCTCTCTTAACTAGCAAAATAGGAAATGTTAGCATTACCCATTCCAGTTAGCTTCCTTGTCTAAATCTTTTTATTTTTGTTTCGTCTACCTCCTGCCCCATCCCACTATCAATTAAACCCCCACCTTAAATTTTTTAAAAAGTCCCCTTGGCTTTCTGCTGTCGCTCTCACCTTGATTTTTACCTGCTGCTGAGGTTGGAATGGGGTAGGAATGAGTCTCCCCCCCCCCCCACTGGTGCTGTATTTCAGAATGGGGCCGATGAGCACTGTTCCCGCAGAGGGGGGCAGGTCACGGGGAACAGGTGTTATTAATGCTGTTGGTATGTCAGACCGACCAGTTCAGTTGGTAGTTCTTGCAGCTAAAAATGCGACATCTCAGCACTTCCCTCTACCAGCAGCCGCGCTGATTCACAAAAACGTTGCCCATGAAGTAGAAGCAATGGAGGCTTGTTCCTCCCTCATTTCACCCTCAGGGTTCAGGCAGATCAAGGGAGAACCAGTGATTATAGCACAGCTATTTTTAAAGTTTAAGAGTGGGCTGGTGAACACCTTTTAGTGCAGGATGTCATTAGCACACATAAAAAAAATATGCCAAAATGGGAAAAGTAAAAGAAAATGATACAAAGATGAGCCCTAGTGTTGTGCTTTAGATCAGTGGTGCACTCATAATCCCGTCTTTACACATTCCCTGTCTGCTTCCCAACATGACCACCGCAGGTACAGGTTCATCTACTACTGAATATTTGTATAGCAGTACAAGGCGTACGCAGCGCTGCACAGACACATGTAAAAGATGGTCCCTGCTCATTGGAGCTTACAGTCTAGTCAAGACAGACGACACAGTAGCTGCAGACATTGGATACGTCTAGGGGGAATGATAAGGAAACACAAAGGAGATCAGGTGAGGCAAGATCCAAAAGCAGCAGCGAAGAGGTGAGTTTTCAGCCTGCATTTGAAAAGGGTCAGAGAAGGCGCCTGACGTACAGACACAGGTAGTTTGTTCCAGGCGTAAGGAGCAGCAAGGTGAAAGGAGCGAAGTCTGGAGTTAGCAATAGAAGAGAAGGGCACAGATAGAAGCGATTTGCCAGAAGAGCGGAGTTCCCGAGGGGTGGGGGGTGTAAAGAGAGATAAGAGAGGAAAGGCAGTGAGGAGCCGCAGAGTGAATGCACTTATAGGTCAGCAGGAGAAGTTTGAACTGGATGCGGAAGAAGAAAAGGAGCCATTGAAGTGACTTGAGGAGAGGGGTAATATGAGTACGGTGAGGTTGGTGGAAGATTAGCCGAGCGGCAGAGTGTTGAACTGATTGAAGGGGAGAGAGATGATTCAGAGGGAGACCAGCAAGGAGCACTGTAGATTGCAATAGTCTAGGCGGGAGGTGCTAAGGAGTGGATAAGTGTCTTAGTAGTGTGTTCAGAAAGGAATGGACGCATTTTGTTGATGTTGTAGAGAAAGAAATGGCAGGTTTTAGCTATCAGCAGTGTGAAGTACAAACCACATTGACGGTTTACCAAGGGCTTGTCATAGATTTTCCGAAGAACAGATTTCAGTTGTTAAATTGTGTCAAAAAAGCATTTTAAATGTGCCTTTGATTCATAGTGCCTTATAAATAGGGCCTCTGGTCCTAGTATTTATCATCTAGGATTTTAAGGTTTTATTTTTGAGGCAATTGGGTGCTTTCCCAGGGTCAGAAAAAGAGGTGTTCATCGGTGTATTCCCAGTGCAGTGTAGTGGCTTTTAGGTGAATTTCAGGAGGATTCCATTTAATGACACAAAACACAGTTTTCCAGTGCTCCTGCATTGCCCCCCTTCTCCGGGGCTCAGCAGCAGAATCGGTGTCCCTGTTCTTCTCCAAGCATCAGCAACAGCTGCCCCCCCCTCCCTTTTCCGCTATTTGCTCTCTCCTGTTTCTCTCTGTAATCAGGGTTGGAAAGGGTTTGAAGCCTGAGAGCAGGAAGTGCCTGTTCTCACATTTCAGGCCCTTTCCAGAGGCAGGAACAAGAATATAAGCTCCTGCCACCACCGCCGAGGGACTCGTCCTGTGCAACTTTCAGCTCCCATGATGTCACTTGATGTGATGACAGCTTTCGAGTGATGTCATGGGGCACTGAGGGCTGAATGGTTATAACTGAAACTCCCAAATTCCTCTTCTAGAGTGTTTTATCTGTTTTTTCAGGTTATAACTGAAGTTTTACTTGGAAATTCCCCTGGGGCTGTACTTTGGCATGGCCATAAGTCAGTCCGAACTCTCCCTTCCTTGCTTCTGAAAATAAGACCTGTAACATTCATATTACGCATAATTAATGACAGAGCATCTTTGGGGAAAAACACAGAAAAGCACCTGTTTTCTAAACACAGGAGCTATGAAGGGGATTTTAGAAGGGACGTCCAAGTGCAGTCTGGGATGTTTTCAGCCAGAACGTCTGGGGTGGGGGGAAAAAAAGCAGGCACTTCCAGGTATAGACACTATTTCACAAATGTGGACATGTCAATATAGACGTCTGTGGTGGGGAGGGGGGGGTAAGGTGGACATCTGTGGTGGAGGGAGGGAGGAGACATCTATATAAACATCCCCAGAACCATGTTTCAGGACCTGGACATTTAGAATAGTTAATGGTTAGGATAGGTGGCTCGGAGCAGCACTGCCGATGTTGACATTGTGCTGAGTGTTGGGGTGAGGGAGTACCAGCTTCTTACACCCTCTTGATGTTTTTCAGCCAGAACTAGCACTTTTCAGGTGCCTGGAACAGGCCTAAACCTAGATACCGTGCCGGACATCCATGATGCTTCTGAGATCAGGCAAGGATATCCAAAGCACGAATAGGGCATCCAAAATGACCCCCTATGTACCTCTATAAGACAGGAATTCAAATCTATCCCCAGTGGCATACAAATTCTTTCACGCTAATTTATATTTGCTGCAAAGGTCTAAATGAGGGTCATTTTATAGTGGTGCTTAGTGCAAATTAGGCCTACATTGAAGGTGTGGACGTTACGCCTGTTCAAGAGCAGATATAAATGTCTGCGCATAGAGTATGCAAGTATGTGCATAGATTAGCATATTTTACTTTGTGACTCTGCCCGCCTTCAGCAGACCACACCCCTAGTAGCACACAGTAAAAGCACATGTGTTCATCCCACATCCATTCTTTATCTTCATATATTGCCACATATGTGTAAAGTGGCTTTATAATGTGATTCCCGTGTGTCTACATGCATGTTTCATAAACTACACATGTACATTGCAAGTCTGCCCCTCCTCCACCCAACGTACCTCCCCAGACAAAGCGGCAGAATGGTTTGAGCCACTGGGCCATGGCCTAACTAGCTTTGGAGGTGTGGCAGAGATGACAGTATAACAGAATAAATGACTGCAGATAAAGACCCACATGGGCCATCTAGTCTGCCCAGAGTTGTACCTGCCGCTCCATACAGCGTACCCCCTCTGTGCCTTTGTTTAGGAGTGTACCTGCTGCTCTTTGCAGGTTACCACTCTATTTTTTGAAGTGTAAAAGTTTATTTAGATTTGCTTGATTCCATCCTCTTGCTATGTAGTGATCTTCTCTGTCTGTCCCATGCCTTTTTGAATTCTGTCTCTGTTTGGTCTCCCCCCTCACCTCCTTTGGGAGGGCATTGCAGGCACCCACCATCCTTTCAGTAAAAAAAAGTATTTTCTCATGTTGCTTTTAAGTTTATCTGCTTTCAGCTTCATTTCATGTTCTCTAGTTCTACAGCTTCCCTGTCTTTGAAAACATTTTGTTTGTTCATTAATACCTTTTAGGTATTTAAACGTCTGTATCGTACCCCCTGTCCCTCCTCTCCTCTAGGGTATACATATATATTAAGGTCTTCGGTCTCTTCTCATAAATCTTCTGGTGCAGGCCCCATATTAATGTTGTCACCCTCCTGAACCATTTCAAGGCTTTTTTTTTTAACTAAAGACCCAGCTCTTCCAGGAACATTATAGCTTAACTTAAGTAATGCAGAATGAACCACACCTCGTAACCCAAATGAACAAGAGCTTTAAGAACCTATTTCGTTGCTACTATAAATTTATATATTTTCAGCCATATAAACGCAATTGTACATGTCTCAAACTAAGTAAAAAAAATATACAAAATGTATAAATGTATATACAATTATCCCACAATGAAAATGTAAATAATATTGATTCCTATCATATGTAACCAATTTTGCTGTGCAAAGTAAACCGCTACTGATCACTGGAAGTAGCGGTATACAAATGAAAACCAAATAAACAAATAAATAAATGTAATTAGGTCCCCCCCAACCAAAAAGGTCTTCTGCTGCCCCTACCTAGACCAGATTGTGAGCGCCGTTGTCAGGGCCGTCCCCAGTGTTGGTTCACGGTGTTGATGCCCTAGGCAAACCTTAAACTTTACTGCTCCCTTGTTTAGCTTTGAACGCCCCCACCCCCTGCTCTTTGCTGCTACCTAGTTTGCCTAGTGGTTGCGGTGGCCCTGGCTGTTGGCACTTGTACTTTTATGATACCCATGCATCATCTTATAATAGGCATTTCCCACGTCGGACATGTTTTATACACGGGAAATATTTTATATTACCCCCAATATGTGCTGACTTCATGACAAACGTTGCTCTCATGTTAAGTAAGAGATCACTTATCCTTCCTTCGTTTTAGCTCTGTGTCCTCCCCCATCTCCACTGCCTGATATGATGGATTTACATCTCCAGCAATCTCTGAGATTTGTGACTTGGATGGGGATTAGCCTTTCATGTTTTCTCAACCATGCAGTTCTCCTATCTTCTGTCCAGTGCTCGGACCGCAAAGTGCGGGCTCCTCTGTCCACTCTTCTGCGATATCGCAGCACTTTCCCTTACCGGTGACGGCACAGGTGGACTTTTCCTGTGCAGCTTGGCGGGAATTTTGTCTTTGTCCCTCCGTTGACTCTCATCCATAGAGCAGAGGGGACTGGTACAGAGCGAGCGCCTTCCTCCATGTCCGAGAGCAGGCTGCATCAAGAATATGAAACGAGACTTGAATTTGCATGTAATACTTTTCAGGGGCTAGTTATTAAGGTTGCTAACGTTAGTGCTCATTAATTCCTCATTCACACGCATTATTATTAACTGGGTCCCATTGAATAACGCATGTAACATTAGCGTACCTTAGTAACTAGACCCCTTCGTGTTACCGCTTGAGACTGGGAGCGAGTAATGTCGTCTTCGAGAAGGATTAGTAAGATAAGGAACTGAACAGAATGCAACGAACACACAGCACAACAGCCAGGGCTGAGGAAACTCAGGAAAACTAGGCAGCTTAAGGGGGGGGGGGGGGTCAGCAAAGAGCAGGATATTCAAAGCTAAACTGTTGGGGGGGGGGGGTACATAAGGTTTAAGGTTCATCTAGGGTGCCAACATCTTGAATCAACTCAGGCCAGCCCTGACAGTGGCCAACAAAACATCATTGCCCTCCTACTTGATCCTCTAAAAGAGAACAGTGTCACGAAGTGCCTTATAATAGATTGAGGGCTTGAACTTAGAGCTATTTCATATTTTCAACAAAAGGTACGGGGTAATATTCCAAAGAGTTATGTGTCTAGCAGGACCTGCTAACATCCCATTGAGAGGACTGGAACGGTCGAGGGACGGAGTTGGGGTGGAGACGTACGTTCTGCAGATAGCAGTAATTTTCGGGACATAGAAACATAAAAACACGACAATAGAAAAAGACCACATGGCCTATCTAGTCTGCCCTTCCATATCAACTACAATAGTCCCCTTTTTACCTTTAGATCCTCTCTTTGTCCCTTTAGAGATCCTCTGTGTTTGTTTGTCTCTGTTACTTATTGAGCCAGTAGTCTAACCATTACACTACACCTCCAGTAGCTGAATATTAGTGCAATCCACATATCACGAGCCACTCCCCACACATCCAGGTATTCTGTGGCAGCCATTGTCTGGATACAGCTGCAGACTATCTGTTTTTTTTAACATAAGAAATGCCATACTGGGTCAGACCAAGGTCTATCAAGCCCAATATCCTGTTTACAACCGTGGCCAAACCAGGTCACAAGTACCTGGCAGCACTGTTCCCTCTAAGCTGTGCGCGTGTGCGCGCGCACACACCTCGCCGAGCGAGCGCACATACTTTACAGCAGAGCGCACAAAAATTACGGTTCTGATTCTGATAGAAAACAACACAGACATCTTAAAATGTAAAAGTTGTGATTGTAATTACTAGAAATTTTCCGCTTCATTTAGTAATCGTCTATTTTCATTTAAAAATGTGGTGTACATACTGTATTCTGACGTGTAGTCAAATTTTAAAGTATATAACTCCGAGTGTCGTTATATGGCGCACAAAAATTTAACCTTCCTTCAAAAGCTGCACAGCTGATATTTTATGCGCACACAGCTTACAGAAAATTAGAGGGAACATTGCCTGGCAGGTTCCCAAAAAGGCACATAGGTTCCATAATGCTTATCCCGGAATAAGCAGTTGATTTCCCTGGTCCTCTTTAGGTAACGGTGGCTGATTCAGTATTAATTGACCCCGTTATCTCCAGCTGGTCCCTTTCTTCTCCCATGGACGTCTTATCCATACCGTCTTCTGGCTCGTTCTCTGTCTTGCCCCAACGCCTTCTCTTTCTCTGTGGGTGACTTCTCCTTTGCCTCTGTTCCTTGTTTTCTCCATGGACTGCAGGATGGCGTCAGCCACACCTGGTGACGTCCTCCGGGCATTGCCATGGTCGGAAGTGCTCTCCAGAGCTCAGATTTCAGAGCATGCCTAGGTAGCCCACCTCCCTGGACCGTCCCTAGCCTGGCTAGTTCGTTTCCTTCCACCTTGCCAGCAAGACGGACCCTGCTCTCCACTCTACTTCTAAGCAAGTAAATTCTTCAGCAAAGAGGAAAAGAACCATCCTGCAACACAACAAGAAACTTCAGACCGAGTACTCACCGCGATGCCCAAACTGGGGTTTAAAAAATGCCCCTGTGGGAAGAAGATGAGCAGCTCCGATCTGCACGAGTTTACACACAACATCAAAGAATGCCTCCATTGCTGCAGGATGTCCCCGAGGGCACGGAAGGCCAGAGGACAGGCCTTAAGAGACCATCTCTCTGCCCTGAACAGCTCCTCAGACTTGTACGCTGCTGCCGCTAAGGCCCGGGGTGCGCCTGACAGGGCCTCCACCTCCCGCCTTGCTTCTGGAGCCTCTGTCGATCAAGCCGATGCCGCGGCTGCGGCCCCTCTAATCGGCAATGCTGACCGGCCCTCTGCAGCTGTGGGACATTCGCCTCCCTCTTCTTCGGGCCATGCGGTGCCTCCCGACCATGCTGCACCTCAAGATGGCGCTGCCGGGAAGTCCTCAGACTACGTCTGACACCCTAGCTCTTCCCACATGCCGTGTCATCACTCCTCGACACCGAGAGCCCTGCTCAGCGCCGATATCGGCACCGAGAGCCTCAGGACACCTCTGCACGTCTCCAGCAACAAGAAAAGGAGATGGGGAAAGGAAGGCAGCAACTCTTCAGATTGCGGCGGTCCCCAGAGCCCGCGGAAGAAGGATAAACGCAGGAAAGAGTGCTCCAGCAGCAGCGATGCCTCCGGCTCCAGCCATAGACACTACAGGAGACACAGCTCACGGCGCTCCAAATCCAAGCGGCACAGGTCTCACAGGAGCTCTTCCATCTCCTCTCAAATATCCAACTCCTCAGCCATCCTGCAGCTACTCACGCAGCTGGTGCAGCAGACGGCTCTCGCTCCAACCGCGGCAGCAGCAGCACCCCTGCCCACCTCTACCCCGGAGGTGATGGTGCCCATAGCAGCGCAAATGACAGCGATGGAACCGGCCACACACAGACAACCACTGCCATCTCCAGACGCCCCCTCCCCAGACAGCACCGCCGAGGAGCAAGAGATTGAAGCTGCAGTCGTGGGGTCTGCGGCCTCTGAGTTGACGGCCTCGGATAACAGATGTTCTCCTGAACTGGAGGGACCTCTGCCACCCCCAGAGGACTTGACGTACCCCAAGTTCCTCAACAAGGTAGCCACAACCTTAGCCCTGACCTCACCTAACGCCTCGGAGGAAGCAGAGCTGGAGGTCCTGAAGTACCTGGCTGTCCCAAAAACACCGTATGCGCGCTGTCTCTACACCGCAAGCTACGAGACAGCCGCTTGAGACTCTGGTCCACCCCTGCATCTGGCTGAGCAACCTCCAGGAGGCTGGACTCAAAGTATCAACTTCAACCCTCTCCAGGGTTCGAAAAAGCACAGCTACCGCACCAGTCCATAGTCGTATCCTCTGCATTGAAAAGAGTAATATCCTCCCACACCCACGCCAACAACACGCCTGGACGGGACCAGAAGCTCCTCAACGACATTGGGAAAAAAGTCTATCAAGGAGCCATGCTTAGTGCAAGGATCGCTGCCCACCAGTTTCAACATGTCCTTTTTCAGGATACCTGCATGACATCCATTAAGAATGCCGTCACCTCTCTGCTGAAAGAAGCACAGGCCTCATTCTCCTCCGCCCTCACGGACATGTCTGAGTGCAACAAGCACCTGGCGAGCACTGCCTTTGACGCCTTTGATACGTTGGTTAGAACAGCGGGTACAGCTATATCCGCCAGGAGATGGGCATGGCTGACAGCATCCAATTTGAGGGATGACTCCCACGACAAGATTGCCGATGCTCCCTGCACAGGGGATTCGCTGTTCGGAGAGAAAGTTACGGACACAGTGAACAATATGAAAGAGGACTGCACTACTCTGAAAACCCTGGCAGAGGAGGGGTTTGAACGCAGCGGTATCTCTCAGAAGAACAGCTACCAACGGAAATCATACTACAATTACAACAAGAGATACCCTTCAAACCGAAAGTGGCAAGGTCCAAAATACAAGACTAACTCCTATCACGGGCCCTCACACCAGTGCCAGTCCCAGCGGGACCGCATACTGAAGAAGGCCAACACCGCGCAGAGTGCCAAAGGTGGCCCCTCCTTTTGACAGTTATGGGCAGCCCCCCTTCCGGCTAGGGGGGCGCCTCTCTTTTTTCCTGCCAGAATGGGAGAGGATCATCCGCAAAGGATACCGCATCCTGTTTTCTCCGCCACCCTACCAGCACAACAAACCCATCAGCAAGACTCCTCCTCACCTGCAACGTGCCATGGCGGAGAAGTTGATACACCTTCTGTCCTCTCACGCGATAGAGGAGGTTCCACCGTCGGAGATCAACACCGGTTTTTGCTCACAATACTTCCTCATTTCAAAGAGGTCCGTCGGAGTGCGCCCCATCTTGGACCTACATAAACTGAGCAGATTTGTCACCAAGGAGAAGTTCAGGATGCACTCCCTAAACTCTATCCTCCCTCTGATCCAAACCGGCGACTGGCTAGCGTCCCTGGACCTACAAGAAGCGTACATGCACATCCGCTTCCACAAAGCACACAGGAAGTACCTTCGATTCCACGTGATGGGACATCACTACCAGTACAGAGTCCTTCCCTTCGGACTATCTCTGGCCCCACGCGTCTTCACGAAGTGTGTGGCCGTCGTAGCAGCTCACCTCCGCAGGCAGGACATTGCCATATTCCCCTACCTGGACGATTGGCTCATCTTGGCCCCTTCAGTTCAAGAACTTCTAGCGGCCCTGTTTTCAACAACTGCACTGATTTCCTCCCTGGGATTCGTGATCAATTACAGCAAATCCCAGCTTCGTCCATCCCAGCAGCTGGAGTTCATCGGAGCGGTCATCGATACGCAGTCTTCAAAAGCCTACCTCCCACAGCGCAGGGGGCTAGTGATCTCCTCACTGGCGTCCAGCTTAGCGGCATCCACGAGCTCCTCAGCCCGGTCGGTTCTACGCCTACTGGGACACCTGGCAGCCGCGACCTTGGTCATTCCAGAGGTGCGAATGAGGATGCGCTTGCTCCAGTGGCATCTACGGACCCACTGGAATCAACACACACAGTCACTGTCCTCCCGCATCCAGATGACCCCCCAAGTCCGGGCGCAGCTACACTGGTGGACGGTGCAACCGAACCTTTCTGTGGGCAAGAGTATCCACCAACCACAACATCAGGCCATCCTCACCACAGATGCATCCTGCTCGGGTTTGGGAGCGCACTTCCGTCAGTTCAGCACACAAGCTCCTTGGTCTCCGAAAGAGCAGCGATTGCACATCAACCTCTTGGAACTGAGAGCGATCAAGTACGCCCTCAAGGCGTTTCTACCACACCTTCGGGGGTTGTCCATCCTCATCCAGATGGACAATCAGGTGGCCATGTTCTACATCAACAAGCAAGGGGGTACCAGATCACGCTCCCTCTGCAGGGAGGCGCTGGCGATATGGACGCTGGCCTTGCAGAACAAGTGCTGGCTATGCACCTCTTACCTTCCCGGGGACATGAAATTCCTAGCGGACAAACTGAGCAGACAGTTGCAGCCACACGAATGGGCTGTCCTCCCAGAGGTCTCCAACTCTCTCTTCCAGAGGTGGGGAACCCCGGAGGTCGATCTCTTCGCCACCGAGCAGAATGCCAAGTGCCCCCTATTCTGCTCAAGACACCCGTCAGATAAGAGACTATTGGGGGATGCATTCGATGTGTATTGGGGGAGTGGTCTCTGGTATACGCTTCCCCCTGACCCCCCTCATCCCATCGACGCTGCAACGCATCATCCAGGACAGAGCACAAGTCATCCTTGTAGTCCCCTTTTGGCCACGACAGATGTGGTTTGCGCTCCTGAAGCGCCTGGCGCATGAGGGCTCAGTGCACCTGCCACTCCGGCCAGACCTTCTAACGCAGAACGCGGGCTACACGAGACACCCTAACCTCAAGGCCCTCTCGCTCACTGCCTGGAGATTGAGCGGATGAACCTCTCCACCCTCCAACTTCCGATAGAGGTACAGGACATCGTCCTTGCGGCCAGGAGACCATCCACCAGGAAATCCTATGGTCTGAAATGGAAGAGGTTCAGCATTTGGTGCGGAGCACGAGGACTGGACCCAACTTCGTGCCCAGTTCCCTGTGTCTTGCAGTACCTCAGCTCCGTCTCTGACCGAGGTCTCCAGACACAATCCATCCGAGTGCACCTCTCTGCCATTGCAGCCCTCCACGCCCCTGTGGACGGAGCCGATTCCATCGCAATGCTGCCCCTAATGGCGCGCTTCATGAAGGGACTTGCAAACCTGAGACCTCCCGTCAGAGCCCTGGTACCCCCTTGGGACCTCGGCGTGGTCCTACATCGCCTTACCCAGGCCCCCTTTGAACCTCTGGAGGCCGCAGACATGAAGTACGTCTCCTGGAAAACGCTATTCCTGGTAGACATCACATCCGCCAGGAGAATTAGTGAGCTCCAAGCACTGGTAGCACACCCCCTGTACACGCAGCTCCATCTTGACCAGGCCTCCCTGCGCACGAACCCCAGATTCATACCCAAGGTACCATCGGCATTTCATGTCAACCAGTCCATCGAACTGCCCTCCTTCTTCCCGGAGCCACACCACTCGGAGGAGGAGCGCCGTCTACACACCCTAGACTGCCTCCGTGCCCTCCGGATCTACCTGGACAGAACCCTACCCGCCCGAAAGGGCGAGCAGCTGTTTATCTCCTTCGACCCGCTCAAGCCCGGACAGCAGGTCACAAAAAGAACTCTCTCACACTGGGTTGCCTCCTGTGTCTCCTGTTGCCTCGACCCAACCGGAAACTCATCCGAACCCAAGAGTTGGGCCACACCAGCTGCGAGCGTTGGCCACCTCCTTAGCCAACCTACGGTCGGTTCCCCTGACCGACATCTGTAAAGCAGCCACGTGGTCCACTCCACACACGTTCCAGAAGCACTACTGCCTCGACCTCAGGTCTCAGGAGACCTGCGCACTTGGCAACGCTGTCCTCGCCACGGCTTTGGAGACACGCCAAGCTCGGCCGTGAGGGACAGGAATGATCCAGCTAAGGACTTGTCAAGACCACTGCTGTACCTTCTAAATGCACCCTGTGACAGTTTGTGAACTGCACTTGCACCTTATTGCACCATGTTGTTTGCACCACGCTGTTGTTGTTGCACATTGTTTGCACTGTGATTGCATCACGTTGTTTGCACTGTGATTGCTCCACGTTGTTGTTTGCACTGTCAAGTAAATATATTCACTAACCCATGCATGCCTCGTTAGCCTTCTGTTCACACCTCCCTCCTCCACCTCAGCGCGCTCCGCGCAGCTAGGGAGGCACCAGGTGTGGCCGACGCCATCCTGCAGTCCATGGAGAAAGCGAGGTTACTTACCTGTAACGGGGGTTCTCCGTGGACAGCAGGATAAGTCAGCCACACAATCCCGCCCGCCTCCCCTGGAGGAGGTCCGCATGTAGGCCACTCCCTAGCCTGGGAGGCACTAGCTTGGAAAACAACTGGCCAGGCTAGGGGCGGTCTAGGGAGGTGGGCTACCTGGGTATGCTCTGAAATCTGAGCTCTGGAGAGCACTTTCGACCATGGCAATGCCCGGAGGACGTCACCAGGTGTGGCTGACTTATCCTGCTGTCCACGGAGAACCCCCGTTACAGGTAAGTAACCTCACTTTCTCCATGGGGTTTTCTTGACTTCTCTTCTTAATCTCACCTCCTTCATGGACACATCTTGCTTTCTTATTGGAATTCCTTGTGCTTCTAATTTACCATCCTCTTTATATTTGCCATATTATAACTGCAAAGCCTTTTAAAATAATTTCTAGTACAGTTTATAGTTTGTCTAATTGATGTACTGCCTTTCACAGTTCATCAAAGCAATTTACAATAACATTTTATGAAAGAACAGAGTGGGAAATACAATAAAATACAAGGTGCACTCAAACGGTATCGAGACTTGTACAATAACACAAGAAGTATAAAACTGACAGTTATTGCACTCAGTCTCCTTCAAAGTAGTCCCCTTCTGATAAAACACACTTCCTCCAGCATGCCTGCCACTACTGGAAACAATTTTGAAATGCCTCCTTCATTATGCTGTGAAGCTGTTGTGTCAAATTTTGCTTAATGGTTTCCACGTCATCAAATCTCCTTTCAGTGGTAATCTCAGTTTTGGAAACAAGAAAAAGTCACAGGGTGCATGGTCAGGTAAGTACAGAGGCTGATGGACTTGCTAGATTTGGTGTTTGGCCAAGAACCTCTGGACAAGATGTGATGCCGTGAGCTGGGACATTATAGTGATGAAGCAACCATTCACCATTCCTGTGCAACTCTGGCCTCTTAGAATGAACTGCATCTCTCAAACGAGTCAGAACTTGGACATGGTACTCCTTATTTATTTTATTTATTTATTTAGACAGATTTGTATACCGCCTTATGGTTTGGCCTTTTGGAGCATACTCATGATGAACAATACCCTGGTAATCAAAGACTGTAAGCATGACCTTGACATTGCTCTTCATCTGACGGGCTTTCTTGGGTTGTGGAGAGTTTGGAGTCTTCCATTGTGAGGATTGAATCTTAATTTTCAGGTCATAACCATAAACCCATGATTCATCCACCAGTAATAATCTTTTTGATTAAATCTGAGTCATTTTCAATGCATTCCAACAACTCCCTGGCTGCAGACAGTTGATTTTCTTTTTTGTTAGGGGACAGGAGTTTAGGCATGAATTTTGCAGACACATGTCTCATCCCCTAATCGCCAGTAAGAATGGACTGTACTGACCCGAAACTGATGTCCATGTCCTCAGCAAGCTCCCTGATAGTCAATCGATGATTTGAGCATATTGGGGCATGCACTGCTTCAACGTTGTCTTCATTCCTGCTCGTGGATGGTCTTCCAGAACGTTCATCACCATCAACACCTTGTAGGTCTTCTTTGAAACATTTATACCAGTCATAAACACAAGCACGACTCATACATTCATTGCCATACACTTCTTGTAACTTGTCATAAGTCTCTTTGCATGAATTTACAAGTTTCTGGCAGAATTTAATGCAAATTCGCTGTTCAGTTTTTTCACTCATTGTAAATCTGACGAACTGTTTTTGCACAATACCAAACATCACATGAAAAAAAGTCCAGGTGTGCTGCAGCCGCGCTACACCCTGCACATGCAGAGCACATAACTAGGTCACTGCATGCTTAATAGCATGGTGCAACGTATTGTTATAGAACTACACAAGTCTCGATACTTTTTGATCACACCTCATAGTAGAAGATAGATAAAAGTTAAGTAACTATTCTCATGCTACTCTGCCTTATTTGACCTCTTGTTTCAGCTTTGAATAGCAAATATTTTATTTATAATTTATAAGTTTTCCTAAATAGCTATTCTCCTCCACCTCCTTTCTGACCCCATAATGAGGAAATCAACATCTCCGTGCATAGTATGTGAGCCTATGTAAGTGAGATAAGCGCCATCCTATCTATTTCTTTCTAGAGTCGTCATTTCTGGATTAGTAACGGTTTGCAAGCTTCATTTTTTTACTGAAAAAAAGCTGTATAAACTCCATCTTAGTGCAGATCCATCACTCTTATTATTCAGTGATATCTAACACTGATTGCTCAATATGACACTACGAATTGCTATATATGTAAAAACCATAATTATTCTTTAAGGAATATTGTATAGCAAGCTACCCAAAATTGCCATGGAAACATACAAGGGGCTAGTTTTGCATGACCCACTTTAGTTGCAAGACACGCATGTACAAAAGTGGATGCGTACTCTGCAGCTAAGTTTCAAAGTGAATGTAACTGTATTTTCCATTGTAGCTGGCTCAGGATGTGAAGATTTGAAAGTCAAGTAGCTTGTGCTGTTTTAATTCGTCATCCTAAACATCTCCCCCTTCCCCCTTGAAACATCTCTCTTTATCCTGGCTGAGTAGCCATGTTGTGAAAGACAGCGCATACGGTTCGTCAGGCAGGGAAGAACAACTTTGATACAATACAGTTTAGCCGACTAAATACTGATTTACCCGGGTAAATGGCTTAGAAAATTTATCTTTGGAATATAATGGCAGAAAAAGACTGTAAGACTGTACTTTTACTAGTCTCATCAATACTGCAGAGATTTAACCCTTGCTTCTCCACAGCCATGGATCATTTCTAGCTCAGCTCAAGCTTCCTTCCTTAACCAGGTCTCAAGTATGCTATACCGTGTGCAATTAGTACGTGAAGAGTCCTTTCAATAGATGGTTCAGTGGAAGCAAGAGCTACTTCAGGCGTACATAAATTAACCCGTGGAGCTCATTGTCAGGAAAAGATGGAAATAAACTGTACAGCTGGAAGATAAATCAGAGGATATTACGTCAAGGAAAGCATCTCGGGTGCAGTGCACCCCTGAACCTTGACTGCTGAAACCGGAAGAGTAAGAAGGGGAAGACCCTCTCGACACCCGCTGCTTGCTGCGCTGAAGCTCTACTCGGGCCTGGCTGTGATCTTTGTCTGGATTTGTCCGTGGGTCTTTGCTGCAGTTCTTTTCACAAGCAGCTCCTGGTTGTAAATTGTAGCCCACAATGCTGCTAAAAATGGGTGCGCAATTTCACAGCGAGCAAACCTTTAATCGGATTAAGAAACGCATTCCTAGGGTGTTTTTAGCCAGAGGACGAAATGATAAACATACATTTGGATTTTAGATTCATTACTCATTTTTCTTTTTTTTTTTTTTTTTTATTGAAATTTTAACATACTTACAAAATAAAGTACAGGAAATCAAGATACAAATGCCATTACAAACAAGGAAGCCATCCTTATATAAGAAAACAGTAAAAAGTATTAACCTAAAGCATCAGTCCTCATATACCTAGCCCACTATAAGGGGGAGAATATTCAAGGAAAACATAAAGGAAAAGATTAGGAACTAAATTCCACTACTAAGACAGCTCTATCTCATTTATCCCCACCTCACCAAACATATATATGCACTACTTTACTTTTTATTATCCAAGAATACCTGCAACTGAGAAGGATCAACAAAAATATATTTAGATCCCTGCAACGTGATTACACATTTGCAAGGATAACGTAAGAAAAAGCTCGCCGAAAGGGCCAACACCCTAGACTTCAAGGCTAAGAAAGCCTGTCTCCTAAGTTGTGTGGCCTTACAGACATCGGGAAACATCTGAACCCTGGCACCACAGAACAGAACAGATGACTTTTTAAAATACAACTTAAAGACAGTAGATTTATCACATTCAGATACAAAGGTGACTATCAAAGTAGCCCGAGTTACTATAGTATCCTGGGAATCTTCAAGGAACTTGGTAAGGTCTAAATTAGCACCACCCTGGAGAGTATCCATCTCACCGGGAGCGCCAAAAGATACCTTCCTCCCAGTCAAATAATATAATTTGGAAACTAAAATAGAGTCAGCAGAAGCCAGACCCAAAGATTCCTTAAGATACTTCCGAAAGAGAATTTCCGCAGATAACAAGTGACATATAGGAAAATTTAATAACCTAATATTTTTAGCTCGAAATAAATTATCATACATTTCCATCCTATGATGTACCAACAAACTCTCCTTAATATTTGACACACTTGTGGACTTAAGAGTAGCACAATGATTCTCACACTTAGAAACCTGTGAAGATACATTCCCCAAACACTTCTCCATCTCAAACAGCTTGTCACTAACCTCCGAAGAGAAGTTACACAGCTGTGCAAGAGTAGGGGCAAACATACTTTCTATACGGGTGACACTCTTCCAGATGTCAACAAGGGTAACCTGATCTTCAGGTATTTCCTTGCTGACACCTGGATCTGAAACCCAAGCAACAGATGTTAACTTCCCCCGGAAATCCACCGGAGTACTTTACTTAACAGAGTCCCCCACAGTCACTGGAGAAGGTGGAGAAATATATACTGGAGGGGAAGGTGGAGATCTCTCCGGAGAACTCAGAGACACCCCAGGTGAGTGAAGAGAAAGAAAGTCTGGGTCCAGAGACACATCCGCCCCTACCTTTACTTGAAGGTGCTTATCCATGGGGCCTACCACCGGTTCCACTTTTGCCTCCGGAACCACCTTTTTCTTTCTTTTCCCCATCGCAGTCTCTACGGCAGCCTAGATCACAGTCTACTGCTCCGGCGTTGCTCCAAGGGGCTCCCAAGGGGCCTGATTCGCCCCTTGTATCGTGCCCCTTGGATCGCTGCCCCCGGCTGCGCCTACTACGTGGAGCGTTTTAAGGGAAGGCCCCCGATGACGTCAGGGCCGCTGGAGCAGGAGCCTGCCGCCTCCGTACAGCACGCTGTCTCCCCGACTCTCCCGGCAATGCTCTCACGCTGTTCCACCTTTCAAGGGAAGGCCCCCGATGACGTCAGGGCCGCTGGAGCAGGAGCCTGCCGCCTCCGTACAGCACGCTGTCTCCCCGACTCTCCCGGCAATGCTCTCACGCTGTTCCACCTTTCAAGGGAAGGCCCCCGATGACGTCAGGGCCGCTGGAGCAGGAGCCTGCCGCCTCCGTACAGCACGCTGTCTCCCCGACTCTCCCGGCAATGCTCTCACGCTGTTCCACCTTTCAAGGGAAGGCCCCCGATGACATTAGGGCCGCTGGAGCAGGAGCCTGCCGCCTCCGTACAGCACGCTGTCTCCCCGACTCTCCCGGCAATGCTCTCACGCTGTTCCACCTTTCAAGGGAAGGCCCCCGATGACGTCAGGGCCGCTGGAGCAGGAGCCTGCCGCCTCCGTACAGCACGCTGTCTCCCCGACTCTCCCCATTACTCATTTTTCTAAATGTGAGCTCAAGATATTCAGATAGTTACAGTAGCTAGTTCTCTGCTTCTAAGGGCTGGATTTACTACAGTGTGTTACCTCATTAGCACACGTTGATACTGTGAATGCATGTTAGGTCTTGCTATATATAACGTGACTTGCATTAAATAGTATGAGTTAATGGGTTATGCAGCAGCATCATTTGTTAAATCTAGCCTAAAGTTTTGCACCTGAGGTAATAGGGGTGAAGTGACTTAGCCAAGGTCACAAAGCATTTCAGTTGAGAGTGTAGAATTTGAACCCTGGTTGCCCTGGATTTTCACATATATGCTTTGCTCTTTTGCAAAATATATTGAAGTTTGTATTGCACACTTTGGGGGCAATTTATAAGGGGGCGCACGAGTCTGCTTTGGTGGTATATTGGTCATTAACGCGTGAATCTGGCCACATACTTGCATGAATGACTTCTTATAAAATGCTGACCAGTGTAAATTTACATGCATTGACATGATGTGGCGAACTTTGCCGGAGTGTGGGTGGAGGACACAAGAATGCAGCACGTTACAGCATGCTCTAATTTATACGTCTTTGGAAAAATCTAGGGGAGGGGCTGGAGTAAGTGCTCGCACCTTACATTGATACACATTTTTAACCACTTGTGCTCCTATTTTATAAAGAAAAGAATACACACAGCTTACTTCATAAAATAAGCATGAAATACATGCATAAAAGTGCGTGTTAATCTACCTTCCATGTGGGCACCTTTTAGAGGGGAATTGCCTGTATCCTTTTGAAACATAGCTACGGTACAACTTGTGTGTGCGCAAAGGCACTCGTGTACCTTATGAATATCCCCCATGCGAACATCTTTTCATTAAACTTCAGAAGTGCTCCTAGAGTTTTCATAAGGCATGATATGAATTTAAGCAATGATAAAAGTCTCTTTGACTTGGGTATCGTTGCTGTGGTTCTTGTAGTGGGGTAATAGAGCAATGTGCTTAGGTTATAAAATACTTTTTCATGGAAAGGGTGGTGGATGCCTGGAATACCCTTCCAGTGGTGGATGGTGGGGGCAAACACAGTTGCAGAATTCAAAAGTTATGGACAAAGAGAACCTCTTTAGAACATGAGGAAGGGATTGAAGCAAATGCAACAATTACACTTCAAAAAATAGAGAGGGGTAACCTTCATGGAGTGAGGTACAACACTAAACAAAGGTGTGGGGGGAGGGTGAATAGTATGGAGTGGCAGATACAATTCTGGGCACATCAGATGGACCATGCAGGCCTTTATCTGCTGTCATTTACTGTGTCTCTATGACCCCCATTTTCTGTTCAGATTCCCTGTTTGTGTGTAATCTGTTTCTACAACTACCACTACTGCTAAGCATTTATATAGCGCTACCAGACGCACGCAGCGCTGTACAAAGAAAACACACGAGACAGTCCCTGCTCAAAGAGCTTACAATCTAAAAAAGACAAAACAAAAAGGAGAAGGACAAGAAAAGAACAAGGGCAAAGAAAGGAGAACAGTAGAGACCAGACAAAGGAAGGAGGTAAGAACAAGCGTAAGAGGAAGCAGAACAGGTAAAATAAGAGAGGGGAAGGAAGGAGAACAGGTAAGTCAAGAACCAAAGGCAGAAGTGAAAAGATGAGCTTTTAACCTAAGTTTGAAGAGGGTCAGAGAAGATGCCTGACGTATAGACAAAGGTAGTTTATTCCAGGTGTAGGGTGCAGCAAGGTGAAAAGAGCAGAATCTGGAGTTGGCAGTAGAGGAGAAGGGCACAGCAAGAAGCAGCTGGCTAGAAGAACGGAGTTCACGATGGGGGAAGTAAGGAGAAATGAGAGAAGAAAGGTACCGAGGAGCCACAGAGTGAATGCACTTATAGGTCAAACGGTGAATGCGGAAACGGATAAGGAGCCAGTGAAGAGATTTGAGGAGAGGAGTGATATGGGCAAAACGAGGCTGGCGGAAAATCAAACATGCAGCAGAGTGCTGAATAGACTGAAGGGGGGGAGAGATGAGTCTGAGGGAGACCAGCAAGGAGCAGGTTACAGTAATCAAGACGGGAGGTGATTAGGGAATGGATGAGGGTTTTAGTAGTATGTTCAGAGAGAAAGGGGCAGATTTTGCCAATGTTGAAGAGAAAGAAGCGACAGGTCTTGGCGATGAGTTGGATATGAGAGGAGAAGGAGAGCGAGGAGTCAAACATAACACCCAGGTTGCGAGCGGAAGAAGCAGGTTGGAGAACAGAGCCATCCACAGAGACTGAAAAAGAAGGAGAAGGGGGGATTTTAGAGGAAAAGTGAGAAGTTCAGTCTTGGCCATGTTCAATTTCAAGCGACGATGGAACATCCAGGCAGCGATGGCAGAGAGACAGCTAGAGATCCGGGACTGCATAGAAGAAAGATCAGGAGTAGAGAGGTAGATCTGGGAGTCATCAGCATAGAGATGGTACTGAAAACCATGAGAGGAAATGAGCGCACCAAGGGATTGGGTATAGAGAGAAAAAAGGAGGGGACCCAAAACAGAACCTTGCGGGACACCAACCGAAAGCGGTGTAACAGAGGAGGAGGAGCCACCAGAACATACACTAAAGGAGTGATGGGAGAGATAGGAGGAGAACCAGGAGAGAACAGAGTCCCTAAAGCCAAGCGAGGACAAAGCAGCAGAGAGGTGAAGGAGGATAAGGACAGAGTAAAAGCCCTTAGATTTAGCCAGGAACAAGTCACTGGAGACTTTGACAAGGGCAGTTTCAGTAGAGTGCAAAGGACGAAAACTGGACTGTAAGGGATCAAGGAGAGCATGGGAAGAGAGGAAATCAAGGCAGCGGCGGTAAACCGCACGTTCAAGCAGTTTAGAAATGAAGGGAAGGAGGGAAATGGGACGATAATTAGAAGGACAGGAGGGATCAAGTGAGGGTTTCTTAAGGAGAGGCGTGACCACAGCATGTTTAAAGTCAGCAGGGACTGTAGCAGTGGAGAGCGAGAGGTTGAGGATATGAGAGATGGAAGGGACAACAGTAGAGGAGACAGAGCAGAGGAGACGGGTGGAGATAGGATCAGAGGAGCAGGTGGTGAGCTTGGAGGAAGAGAAGATGAGCAGTTTCATCATCAGAAATCGCAGGAAAGGAAGAGAGGGTAGGATGAGAAGTGGAGGGGATTGAGAGCAAGAAGGGGGAGAAGGGGAAATAGGGGACTTAAAGGGAAATTTGAGAGTGATTGTATGGATTTTATCATGGAAGTAATCAGCTAGGGTTTCTGCTCACCTGTATCTTCTATTCTAATGATTTAATTACTTTGATCATAGTAACATAGTAAATGATGGCAGATAAAGACCAGCGTGGTCCATCTCGTCTGCCCAGTAAAGTGACTCGAATTGTAGAGCTGCACCTTCCGCTCTGTGCCTTTGCTCCAGGCAGGTTACCCCTCTGTATTTATGAAGTTATTTACGATTGCTTTGTTTCCATCCTCTTGCTATGTAGTGATCCTCTGTGTCTGTCCCATGCCTTTTTGAATTCCGTCACTGTTTTTGCTCCCACCGCCTCCTTCGAGAGGGCACACTAGGCATCCATCACCCTTTCCTTGAAAAAGTCTTTCTTGATCTCTGTTTCTTTTCTTTTCTTAGGGGAAGTGACTCTCTGCCTGCATAAAAAACTTTTTAATTGATTCAAGATAGGTGTTTCACTTTTGCTTCAGTGTCTTCATGTGTGGCTGTGTGTGAAATTTGTAAAATTCAATCCAAAGAAAATGTTGTTGGAAGCAGAGTTTTCTTTTTTATTTGAAGGCATGGCCTCAATGTATAGATTGATCGCGTTCTCTCAGAACTTAATTGTTTGAACAAATTCACTGCTACTGCATGGCACTTATGAGACTTTGCCAAACACCAAAGTGTTGTATGTATTTATCCAGTTTAAATACATTTAGCTTATGTGAGATTTGAAAGCATTGTTGAATGAGAACATCATACATTATCCATGTAACAGAATATTGTAATGCTGATGTGTGACCGGTCAGCAATGTCTACCATTTTTAATACTTTCTCTTTATTAAATTATTAAAGAATTTAATAACTTAATAAAGTCTTAATCGGTCCGGGGCACCAGCAGGGAGCGGGAAGGTAAGTTTCTCCCCGTCCCGCACTGGCACAACCAATCAGCCCAGCTCCATCTAAACTTTTTAAAGCAGCTGCGATCAGGCACGCCTGCACCTGGCGGGCCTGCGCCTGAGGGCCTCGCCAGAGGGCCCTTTGGCATGGCCCTTAGGAACAGGCCAATGCATTAGCACACAGGAGACAAGATCTCACTGCCCCTCTGAAGATCCACGCAGCATACAAGCTACCTCATAAAGGATTGTATCATCCATGCTATAACACACAATGCAAATAACCCAGCTACTCCAAGAGCTGCAACACAGGAGGAAGCTCCTCACCACTCCACCCCAGCGCTGTCATTAACAGCTCACTTACTGCCTCAACCACCAAAACTTCCTTGCTCCATACATCATCGTCCTGCTCCTTGCCTGCCACACATTCATACAGTCTTCAGGCTTTACTACCCTACCACATCATACATTCCTATCATTCACCATTCATACAACAGGATTCAGCCCTTCTTCCTCAAGCCTCGAATCAGGAGCGCCCACCACCTTTTCTCCGGATACAGCCCTCCCACTACTACCAGTACACCTCACATCACCCAACTGCTCAAATGTGTCCTTATAAACAGCAGATCCGTCCGTAACAAAATCCTCATCCTGACCGACTACATAAAGAAAAACCATATCGACATATTCTGTATTACAGAATCCTGGCTTGCAGCGAGTGACACAGTCCTACTAAACCAACTTAGCATTCATTCTTACCATTTTATTCCATCAACCAAGAGCACACAAAAGAGGAAGAAGGGTGCTTATGATAGCCAAGGAGGACCTCAACTTCAAAACTACAAGTTCCAGCTCTAATACCACCCATAAGGAAAGGAATGGAAAATAAAATAAAGGATGTTATAATGCCTCTGTATCGTTCCATGGTGTGACCACACCTTAAATATTGTGTGCAATTCTGGTTGCCGTCTTAAAAAGGATATAGTGTTATTAGAAAAGGTACAGAGAAGAGCCACCAAAATGGTAAAGGGGATGAAAGGATACCCCTATGAAGCGAGGCTAGGGCTCTTCAACCTGGAAAAGAGGTGGCTGAGGGGAGATTTGATAGAGGTCTATAAATTAATGAATGGAGTGGAACGGGTAAACGTAAATGAATTGTTTTACGTCATCAGAATATAGAAAGACTTGGGGACATGCAATGAAGCTACAGGGTAATCAATTTAAGACTAATAAGAGAAAATATTTTTTCACTTAACGTGTAATCAAACACTGGAATTTGTTACCGGAAGATGTAGTAAAAGCTGTTAGTGTAGCTGGGTTTAAAAAAGGTTTGTACAAGTTCCTTGAGGAAAGGTCCATAAACCATTATTAAAAGGGACCCAGGATATCATGGCTTGACCCAGTACAAGCATTATGGAACCTGTGTCTTTTGGGGAAACTGCTATGTACTTATGACCTAGATTGGCCACTGTTGGAAACAGGATACTGGGCTTGATGGTCCTTGGTCTGACCTAGTATAGCATATCTTATGTTCTTATGTTAGATATCATAACTATAAGCAACCCCCTTTTATCTCTCTGCCTAACATACAGAGCACCAACAGCAGGACCCAGTGATCTCTCACCACTCATTGAGGAAGCATGCTCAGAACACCACAAAAAACAAGTGGCTTATTCTTCTAGGGGACCTTAACCTCCCTACCTTATCTAACAAACAAGCCACCCCGTTCTTCCAAGCACTCGAAACACTCCATCTCAATCAGATCATCATGAGATCAATGCACAACAGGGGAGGTACCCTTGATCTCATTTTCATGCCAGCAACCTGGCCACACCAAAACCTTACCACCATGACACAAGTCACGTCAGTACCTTGGTATGACCATTACATTGTACCTTCCAAACTCCTCTAAAACAGACACCTTTAAATCATCCTCTACCACGCCACAATGATTTAAAAAATTTGACAATGACTTGTTCATTAGCAGTATACCACCCATACCACAGGATAACCAAAGTAACCTCAATGCCTTCATAGCTGAATGGAACACAAGCATATCCTCACATGCCATCAGGCAGGTCAACATCCCCACAAAGAAGAGACCACAGCATGCACCCAGGTACACCCTGCAACTTAAATCACTAAAAAACAAGCTCAGGCAACTACAGCGGAGATGGAGATGACATAGAAATCAATTCAACCATGCAGCTTACGCTAGTGCACTGACGAACTACTGCGCACTCGCCCTACTTAAGAAAAAGGAGTATCATTCTAATCTACTTAATGCATCTCTTAACTGCCCCAGAGAACTATTCAACATAGCCCTGAATTTGCTCAAAACCTCAAAACCCCAAACAGTACAAATTCCAAGCCCACCCTCTCGCCAAATGTCATGGCACAATTTCTCCAATCAAAGTAATCTTCTACCACACCTCTACCCCATGCTACCATCAACTTCCTTGAACCACAGATGCAACAACCTGGTCATCTTTCAAACAGCTATCCACTCGGGAGGTTGTAGATATTATAACAAACTTCAACTGCACCACCTCTTCACGTGACCCTTGTCCATTCTCCTGGATTAAAATGACCAAGCAAGATCTCATCCCAACCATCCCTGCATATTGTCTAAACATCACTATCACTGGGCTTTGTCTGCTGTTTATTTATTTATTTATACTTTTCTTTTATACCGCTTTTTCCCAAGATCAAAGGCGGTTTACAAATAACATAATGAACAGTTTACAATTAACATATTGAACATTGTTTTACATAGAACATAGTATTTTCTTTAAACTATGTACAATTAACTTTTCATGAACAATAACATGGAGCATATAATTATACATATGCTGAACTGTTCTTAAGCAAGCCTCCATCAGGCCCTTACTAAAAGCCCCTCAGCAGACCCTTCAGCTCCATCATCCTATTGTCCTATTTCCAGTATCCCATCCCTAGCCAAAATCATTGAAAAGGTTGTGCAACTTCAGAACCAGGATTTCATAGATACTCACGCCCCCCTTGACTGTCATCAACACTGATTCAAGTCTTTTCACAGGACAAAGGCTTCTCACCTCTCTCCTGGACATGTTGATGAAAGGCACACAGGAAATCACCCAAGGATTCATTCTCATCTTTCTTGATGTCTCTGCAGCCTTCGACTCAGTCTCCCACGCCCATCTAATCTCACGACTCCACTCAGTTGGTCTCAGAGGTACAGCCCTACAGTGGTTTCACTCATACCTATTTGACCGATACCAACAGGTCAGAATTGAAAATGAAATCTCCAAACTTTTTAAACTACAAGGATTACCCCAAGGCTCTGCGTTATCATCACTGCTTTTTTAACATTTTCATCCAGCCCCTATGTAAAATCATACAGGATCGCAAGATTCTCTACCAACTATATGCAGATGACATCCTAATCTACACCCCATTCTCCACCGCCAACCCTGACTGCTCCTCCATTAGCCAGTGCCTAGAATTCATAATCCTATGGCTCAACTACCATTGCATGCACATCAACCCCAACAAAACAGAAGTCCTCCACATAACCAAGCTCCCCTCTTTCACTTCACCAGCCATACTCAACTAGCCAACTTAACCCTACAAGTTAAACATCTTGGTATAACCCTGGATCAACAGTTCTGCTTCCACCAACACATCAAACAAGTGATAAAGGCAGCTTACTTCCGGATGACAACACTCAAACACCTGCACCCCCTACTGGATCACAATGACTTCAGAAGTATCTGCCAAGCACTTATCGCACCTGTACTGGACTACGCAAACATAATTTACTAGGGACTCTCAAAATCATCCTTACTCCAACTACAGCTTGCTCAAAATACAGCAGCCAGAATAATTGCATGCACCAGTCCACGAGAGCATATCACCTCCACCCTAAGAAAGCTTCACTGGCTCCCCATCCACATGAGGATTAAATACAAAGTCTCCCTGACTATATTTAAGACCATTCACCACCTCTTGGCGAACATTCTTTACACCCCTGCAACAATCTCTTAACAAGAGAATGAGAAGATCAATCAATCACAACCTCTTTTCAATCCCAAGTGCATTCACCCACTCTAACTCCACCACTACCAACAGAGCCTTCTCCTTCTATGCCCCCACCAACTGGAACTCCCTCACACTGGATCTATGCCAACTCACGGACCTAAGAGAATTTTGCTGTAAATTGAAAACCCTCCTTTTCCTGGAGCATTTTGGATTAAACTCTTGACTATCCACCACACCATACCTGGATTATGTTCACGCTGAACCACACTCCACCACGTAAATAGTTATATTCTCATTGTTTAGTTTTATTTACTGTTACCTATATTCTATGTAACATTCTAGTTCTTGTTTGATTGTTCCGTATATGCCACGGTGACTTGTAGATACAGCAGTATAGAAACGTTGCTAAATAAATACATTTAAAATATCATAAAAACTCAACAGAGCCAAAATCAAGAAGATATGCAACTTCATCCACAATAGCTCAAAATAATACCAAAAACACAAAAGTATATTTGCGATGCAAATGATTTGAAAAAAAAAGGCAAAAAGGGGCAGAGAACACCAATCAAAAGAATAACGAAAGTCTTCAGTAGGAAAAAAATGCGGTTCAAGGTTGCCATGTATCTCAAGCCTCAGTTATCCAATTGGTCTAGAACTGGATTATACATCAGAACAGTCTATCTTTAAACAATAACTCTTGAATATTTATTGAAGATTCCAAATGTTGAAGTTCTACATATACATAATCTTTACCTTGAAACTTAACCATATATAACCTTGGATACCTCATAAAAATCATCATACCTAAAGCCAAAGCTCTAGGACACAGTAAAAGAAATTTCCTTCTCATTTCCTGTATTCTAGAATAGACATCCAGGAAAAAATATTTTTTTGGGAATGACAAACAGTCAAATGTTCTTTAAAAAAACAAAGACAAAACAGAATCTCAGTCTAACAGACTTGAAAAGGTGACAGCCACTTTTCTGTGATTGGTTGATTCCTGATTAGAAATCTCAAGAATTTCAGTTAAATTCCCCAGATCATTATGGTGAGAGGGCTCAGAGGATATTTTTTAATAGAACCAGGAACATACTAAGCTTTCTCAACATCATGCAATAACTAGGGATGCAGATGAAGAATATCCATAAGATACTGCTTTATTTCAAATGCTGAAATCAGTGAACAAAAAGAAACATTCAAAATTCACAGGTTATAGGCCCTCTAATGGTTTTCTAACCTCTGTATTTTATCTTCTAAAAACAAATTACCCTTAATTAAGACATCACTAGACTCTTCCATTGTTGAGAGCCTTTTAAAAATGATCTTTAGTCACCCTTGATTGCTGACTAGGCCTCTTCTCCAAATCCAACAGTTTCAGTACTGTTTTTCTAGATAATTTGCACAGCTGTGACAAGCAAGTAGATAGCGTGATCTCCATTTTGGCCCTAATTTGCCAGGTTTCCAAGTTCATAACCTCTTTAGGTGGATTCTGTGACGTTTGACTCTGCAAAAGCCAATCCTACCAGGAAGACAACGGGCTTCAAGGGGGATTCCATCTGTAACCATAGTACAGCACCATGCCTGTAGTAGGCCTCTATTCCTAGTGAGTGCAGGGGGAAGCATCCAATACCTCCGCACTTAAATCTGAGTCCTGGCCAATAGATTTAAAATGAACAGGAGCATACCCAAATCCATCTGAAACACCTGACTCTAATTGGGGCATGACCAGGGGATTCAAGGTCGAGACACCAACTGGCTGCAGAGGTGGTGAGTGAAGGATGGAACTTAACCTCCTCAAATGAATGACCTTCCATATTCAACTGGGGCCCTTGTAATAGATCCTTAGCAGGAACTTCAAGAGTCCCTATGACCTTGGGGAATTGTAATTTGTGATAATCTACTTTCTTTATTCTTCCTTTTCCTCTTCTTTCATTTAGTTATTCTGCATTTGCAAGATACAGACTACTTAAATCAGATGTAATAATCTTTTCACCAAGTTTGGCAAAAATCCCAGGTAGCTCCTCAGTAGACTTCCTCCACAGCATCTAGTGACATCATGCTGCATGCTGGGTCGCAGGTCAGATGGTCCAGATGATTCTATCTTTCCTTTCAGTACTCGTATGCACACCTTCAGGAATCTCTCTCTCCAAAGCAACTTTGGTGAACAGTTCTTAATATAGAGCCTTCTTCCACAGTATTTAGTGATATCACACCACAATCTGGGTCACGGGTCAGATGGACCAGAGGACAGTGATATTCTTTAAGCACTCTTATATGCACCTTCAGGAATCTCTCCCAGCAGTGTCTACTTTTAAGGAAGTTATATTTGTCTACAGCTTGGTAACATTGCTCTGAATGTTTGTTACATAATTCATAATTTCATTATATTTATAAAATACCTTATGATACTTATGTTGTCAATGTATAGTTAATTGTTGATCTCCAGGAACAAGCAGGAATGTAGTCTTCACATATGGGTATCGTCGGTACCGACGGAGCCCGCGCCGGAACGCTCCCCAGCATCCAATAGGAACGCTTTTGGGAGCATCCCTCAGCACATGCGTGCTGCCTTCCCGCCTTTCCAACTGTCCCTCTTCAGTTCTTTGTTTTCCGCGGAGCCGACAGGATCTATTCCCTGTCACCGCAGAAAATTCTGTCTTTAAATTTCTTTTCTTGTGGTCGCATTTGCCTACCACACGACGCCTACCGGTACCGCCGGTTCTTTTCTTTTCATACAAAAAAAACAAAACAAAACTTAGGCTTTAGACTGTTTCTTTTCAGAAACTTTTCTCTTGGGTGCTAGGCGCCATTTTGGGCACTAGGCCCCATTCCTAAATCATGGAAAAACCAACTAGTGGTTTTAAAAAATGTACTAAGTGTGGCGGTACCATTTCCGTCACTGACACCCATGACTGGTGTCTGAAATGTTTAGGACCTGAACATTCTCCAACTGAATGTCTCTCCTGCATGGGAATGACTAAAAGAGGAAGACAGAACCGGGTTGCAAAGCTCGGTACCCTCTTTTCTTCAGATGCCAGATCCATTGCATCGACATCGTCAAGGGCCTCTTCTTCCTCCCATGGATCTCAGGTAACTAAACATAAAAGCCGGTCCTCCAAGAGTAGCTCTCCTGCTAAGCATCGAGAGGCCATTGGCATTGCCCTTGAGGGAACCACACCAGCCAAACAGCCCTGGCAGGAGGTTTCAGCTTCCAAAGCATCGATGTGGCTTCAGGATGTTCTCAAGGCCTCAACCTCGCAAGAACTACCTGTGCCATGCGAAGGGGTTCCGGCCGTCCTTACCAGTATCGACACCCAGGCATCGGCAGCGTCGATAGACCAGAGGTTCCTCGCTATCAAGCGCAGCATCGCAGCTCTTCTTTTAGCTGTGGTACCGGTGGTCCCACGGGCACCGGTACCGACATCGACACCGATGCTGGTACAGACACCGGTACCGACACCGATGATACCGGTACCGACGGTACCGACACCGGTGGGAACTCTTCCCATGCCATCTCTGGCTGGAATTGAGAAAGCGGTACCGGGTCACCTCGGTACCGACTTCGATTGGTACCGGGATCGTGCTTTGCAAGAGCATCAGGGTCAGGAATACTTCGATTCCTCCAATTCTGAAGACAATGACAATTCTTCTGGCACTAGAGGGTTTCTCCTAGAAGATCCCTCTTCTTCCCAACGCAGAATGTCACCTCCAGAGGACATGTCATTTCAGGATTTCATCCGTGATATGGCCAAAGGTCTTTCAATCACAGTAGCTCCTGAAGACAAACCCAGAGCAAAGGAATTGGAAATTCTCCAATATCCTAAAGTTCCTAAGGAGGCAGCCACTCTGCCTATCCATGAAATTCTGCATAGCTTGATGCTCAGAATGTGGGAGACACCTCTGACTACTTCTCCTCACTCAAGGAGACTTGATACTATGTATCGAGTTCCGCCATGTCCTGTATTTCAGAAAACTCAACTGCCACACCATTCAATGGTAGTGGAATCAGCCATGCGTAGGATGAAAAGTGCAAAGAGGCGCATGCATCCAATCCTCCAGGTCGTGAATGCAGGACTCTGGATGCTTTTGGACGCAGGACTTTTCAAGCTTCTATACTTTCAGCTAGGATCAGTTCATATATCCTATATATGGGAATGTTCCTCAAGGAAGTCACAGGAGACTTGGAACTTATGAGCCCATTTCTCCCGGATGATAAGAGACAAGATTTTCTTGCTCTAGTTAAGCATGCTCAAGATGTCTCCAAGTTTGTCAATCGTGCAGCCTTTGACTGCTTTGAATGCATCAGCAGAACATCTGCTATTGCCATTGGTGCACGACGGATTGCCTGGCTACAGGCATCAGACTTGGAGACTTGGGTACAGGACAAGTTAGGCAACATTCCTTGCACGGGAGAGAATCTCTTTGGCAAGAACTGGCAGGAAAAGGCTGACGAGTTAGATGCTGACAATTCTACCTTAGATAGATTGTCAAAATCTACAGCCACTCCAGCCAAAAGGAAGCCTTATAAAAAAAACCCTCTTTTAGCAAAAAGAGGAAGTTTTATCCTTCCTATACCCAGCAGAGTCAAACTCCAGGTCAGGTTGCCCAAAAGGGTCAAACTAGACAGCAAAAGAAGCCAAAAGGCCCGAGAGCCCAACCAGCTCTCCTGGTGCAGCCCCCTCAAGGGCTTTGACTCCTTCCTAGAGAGCTTTGCCTCCCTGCCTCTGAGGGGTCCCCAACCCCCCAATATTCCGGGCAGGTTATGCCACTTTGTCAACAGATGGCATCAGATAACAGCAGAAGATTGGACTTTGTCCATTGTAGGATAGGGGTGCAAGCTTCATTTTCACAGCATGCCCCCTCCTACAATTCTAAAGCAATTCAATTCACAAACCTCTGCAGACAATCTGCTAGATCACGAGGTCTCTACACTTCTTGCCCAAGGGGCAATAGAGGAAGTACTGTGATAAGGAAGCTTATCATAGCTCAGGAAGGAGCTATAGAAAAGGTGAAGTGTCTCTGAACAAGCAACCTGTCAGTTCTGGTAGAAATAAGAAAACAGAATTTTTCCATAAAAGACTACCAGTCCCAGAAGGCACCAGGTTTCCAACAGCCATTAGAGGAGCTGAAGTGGGGCAACGTGTGTTCAATCAGGAGGGCTATGAGGTAATCCCCAAGCACTCATCTCAAAGGGCAGGGCCTGATTCAGCACAGCTGCGCTGTGCTAGGGTGGAGCACTCATCTAAGCAGAATAAAGGTAGAGTTTATTCTACAGAGAATTATCCTCAGTTTCATCTGGGAGATCCTCAGAATCATCTTCATGATCTTGGACAGCTTCATCATCTGGAGGATCATCAGAAGCAGAAGCCAGAGCGAACGGACAGAGAGGGCAAAAAACCCTTTGGAAGAAAGAAGAGAAAAGCCTTTGGGAGGTCTAAAGGAGTCCATAGCAGTACGTATACTGGAAGGCATTCCAAAGGCAAGCTTACACCATTGGACTGGGGGAAGCCAGAGGAATGGTGCTGCAGAGCTAGGAATCTCCAGACGGTACCTGTGAGGGAGACGGCTGCACTTGGAAGGGACCCTAGGACCCGTGCCAGAAGTTATGTGAAGAGAGATCCAGTGTCCAGGGATCTGGATTGGAAGGCTGGACATAAGAACTGGACTACATACTGGCCAGGCTATTTAGAGAGGAACTCTAACAGCAATGGAAGCACAAGTATGAACACTGATCTATGCCCTAGCTATAACCTTGAAAGACAGCAGGGAAACAAGTATTCTCCTGAAAGTGCTCCATTGAGAAATTCCTCTGTGCCAATCCCTGATATTGAACCCATGATTGTTGAAGAAGGGGAAGGAGCGGTTATAGATACAGGCTGTGAATATATGGATTGCTCTCTGTCTAAACTCCTTTGGTAATTTTCTGTTACAAAGTACAACAACCATCACAAAGAAATACAAACTTGTTCTTTAATCTACTCAGAAAAGCTCCTGAGTAGAATTTGAGCCACGCAGTAGAAAGTAAGCCAGCTAAGGGTTTTCAGCTGGGTAACTGCTAGCAATTGAGCCTTACCTAATTGCTTGTGAGCTCTGAGAGAATCACTTCTGAGTCTATGTGTGAAGATATAAGAAGTTAACCTGAAAAGAACAGTTTTTCCCTACTTTGTGGGTTTTGTTTGTTGATTGAGGCACTGCTAAGAAAATATTAGCTAAAGCCTACAGAAAAGACCATTCTGTTACCATCCTGGTCTTTATTCTTTTGCTTTGATTGCCTGACAAGTTCAGCTGTTGTTTTCCTGATTTTGTTTTTTCTAAGTTTAACACTGAAAGCAAGTATCCTGTTTTATGTGCTACCAAGCATATCTGTGTTGGGAGAAATAACCCCATAAATAAATATCTTATTGGCTTTACACTCAAGCACAACTAATTATTGTGAACGGCTGTGTCTGGTGTGAATGGACTACATTTCCCAGAATCCCTTGCAAAACATATTAATATATGCCTTTGCCAAGACTGTGAACATTCTCACCCAGGCACCCGTCTGACAGTACCCATTCTTCAACAGGGTGCAGGGTTCTACTCCTCCTATTTTCTTATTCCAAAGAAAACAGGAGGACACAGACCCATTCTAGACCGCCTGTTTCGAGAGAAATTCAAAATGATTTCTCTAGGAACTCTTCTGCCATACCTTCAAAGCCAGGATTGGCTTTGCTCTCTAGACTTAAAGGATGCATACACTCACATTCTCATCCATCCAGATCACAGGAAATTTTTAGGGAGGAAGGATTCCCACCTTTTTAGGGTGGCACCTTCCTGGGGCTATCTCCCTGGCATCTTCAGCTAGGGAGTCCCCATATGTGAAGACTACATTCCTGCTTGTTCCTGGAGATAGCGTAGTTACTCACCTGTAACAGGTGATCTCCGGGAACAGCAAGAATTTAGTCTTCACAACCCAGCCACCACCCCTAGGAGTTGTCTCTCTCTCTCTTTGTCTCTTTCCTCTCTCCCTCTCTCCCTCTCTCCCTCTATCCTTTCACTCAGCTACAAACTTAACTGAAGAGGGACAGTTGGAAAGGCGGGAAGGCAGCGCGCAAGTCCTGAGGGATGCTCCCAAAAGCGTTCCTTTTGGACGCTGGGGAGCGTTCCGTGTGGGCTCCGTCGGTACCGACGATACCCATATGTGAAGACTAAATTCCTGCTGCTCCCGGAGATCACCTGTTACAGGTGAGTAACTACGCTTTATCTCCACATACATAATTAATTGCAAAATACTGTATTCAGCCTGTACTGGTTCACTTGCATACATTGTATGCGTGCAAGCAAAATAATTTGCATATTGATTTCATATATAGCACAAGCCTCTATATATGATGAAACAGAAAAAGAAAGGTGTTTGGAGGGATTGAAGCATCTTGTTGCAATGAGGTAACTTCAGCCTGGTTTAAGGAGGGACATGATGGAACTATAAATAATCACTGGAAAACATGTCTAGATATTTTTACAGTTGTTAGCTTTATAGCGGTGGCTGAGTGTTTGATTAAGTACGGACAATTTTATCTTAATTGAGGTTGTGTGTACAGCCTGTCGCTGGGATGTATCCTTTGCAGTGTGGACCAGAGTAACTAGACAGATTGAATGGTCATTAATTGCCGTCATCTACTATTTTACTATGGGGTGAGTTTTCAGATGATCTCACCGTCTAACCTCAGGTGGCTAGATCATCTCCACTAAAAATAGAATGATAACAAGGGACTGATTTTATAAGGGCCGAATGTAAAGTTATGTATTTTTTACCCACGTAAGTCCCTATTTTCAGAGATTCATGCATATGAATGGGCACTTAAGAACATAAGAACATAAGATATGCCATACTGGATCGGACCAAGGTCCAACAAGCCCAGTATCCTGTTTCCAACAGTGGCCAATCTAGGTCATACGTACCTAGCAGTTTCCCCAAAAGATACTGGTTCCACAATGCTTGTACTGGGTCAAGCATTGATATCCTGGGTCCCTTCTTAATAATGGTTTATGGACCTTTCCTCCAGGAACTTGTCCAAACCTTTTTTAAACCCAGCAAGACTAACAGCCTTTACCACATCCTCCGCTAACAAATTCCAGAGTTTGATTACACATGAGTGAAAAAATATTTTCTTTTATTAGTCTTAAATAGTTTACCCTGTAGCTTCATTGCATGTCCCCTAGTCTTTCTTTATTCTGATAACGTAAACAATTGATCTACGTTTACCCGTTCCACTCCGTTCATTAATTTATAAACTTCTATCATATCTCCCCTCAGCCGTCTCTTTTCCAGGTTAAAGAGCCCTAAATGTTTTAGCCTTTCTTCATAGGAGTATCCTTCCATCCCCTTTACCATTTTGGTGGCTCTTCTCTGAACCTTTTCTAATAACGCTATATCCTTTTCAAGATACGGCGATCAGAATTGCACAGCGGTCTCACCATGGAATGATATAGAGGCATTATAATATCTTTTGTTTTATTTTCCATTCCTTTCCTTATGATACCTAGCATTCTATTTGCTCTCTTGGCTGCCGCTGCACACTGGGCCGAGGGTTTTAACATGTTATCCACAATGACGCCTAAATCTTTTTCCAGGGTGGTGGTTCCTAATGCGGAACCTTGCATCGTGTAACCATAGTTTGGGTTGTTCTTCCCTAGGTGCATAACTTTGCACTTGTCCACATTAAATTTCATCTGCCATTTTGATGCCCAGTCTTCCAATTTATCAAGATCCTCTTGCAATTTTCCACAATCCTCTTGGGTTTAAACAACTTTAAATAGTGTTGTGTCATCTGCAAATTTGATAACCTCACTCGTTGTTCCACTTTCCAGGTCATTTATGAATATGTCAAAAAGCAGCAGACCCAGCACAGATCCCTGGGGTACACCACTATCCACCTTTCTCCATTGGGAAAATTGGCTATTTAGTCCTACCCTCTGCTTTCTATCTTTTAACCAGTTCCTGATCCACAATAGTACACTGCCTCCTATCCCATGACTCTTTAGTTTTGCCAGAAGTCTCTGATAAGGGACACTTTTGTGTGTACTTTGGCCTTGATTGATGTGCATAAGTTAAAGAATATGATGACATATGTGTGCCACCGGCTTCACCTGCTCCGGGGCTAGTGTAACCCCAGGGCTTAGGCTCCGATTCATTCATATACCCTTATTTGATAAAGTGAAGCACACGTGTGCTTCGCTTTATAAAACAGGCCTCAAATATGCATGCAACAATGCTTTGCATGAAAGTTTATAAAGTGACCCTCCAAAAGTCTAAATTTAGCTACCTAAAAAATGGGTCGCCTGCAAGTGAGGATAGATTCCTCTCTTTGCCTTTCTGGCCTGATTTAGCCATCTCATTTTAGAACCTAAGCACCTATCTTTGTCATATTTGCCCAAATCTTTGTGGCCAAAATCTGATCGCCTAGGTTGGATGCACAACAGTGTTTGAAAACTGACCTCTGTTTGCTTGGATTGCTATTTACCAGGACAAAGAAAACAGGCTGCATCTGTTTCATTTAATGGAAAATATCACGTATTAAGATTTAAAATGTGAAAAATATAAAATAACGGAAAACATTTTGTTGAATGCTACTGTACTGTGGCTGAGTCGAGTTGATTATTGGTTGCATGCTCTCAGTATATTGGCCTTCTTGAACTCCTGCTGGTTCTCTATTCCCTGCTGCCCTGATGATAGCTACTAGCCATTATGCACACTTGACCTTCATGGCCGTTATATATAGGTCGACACTAATTGTAGTTGCATTATTAGCCTCTCTCAGCTATAAACCCAGCACAACAGCTAATAAATTCTTCATCCATAGCATCTATGCACAGTTTGCTCATAGTTAAATCCAAAGACCGAACTGGGTTAATGCAGGCTGTAGGAAAAACGTTGATTAGCATTTAGGACTCCAGTCCTGCCAGTGCATTTTCCACATTTCCAAAGAGATCTTTAGAGAGTAGATGTCTTCTCTTTTGCTTGCAGTATCATTGACAGCAAGAGCTTGCTGTCTGGCTTTAGGATCTACGATTATAGGGTTTGGATAGAGCACTGTTACTGGGGAGTGGGGGAGTAGGGAGTAGATATGAAATAGGGGAAAGTCTCCTAGAGTAGTTGTGCATGAAGACTCTTGGTAGACGCAGCCTGATTCTCACTGAGTTGGAATCCCAAAAGAGCAAGAGGAAACTGCTGGCCTCTTCCTAAAAAATGTTAGCTTCTTTGGACTGTAATAGTTCCTAGGCTTGATAATTTGCAGCATAATTTCTTTAGTGATGAATCATTTCAGTGATGCGACTTTGGAAGTGTGTCTGTATTTGATGGAATTTGGATTTTTGACTTGCTGAAATCAATTCATCTCAATAGTCTAGTGGTCAGAAATGCACAAATAAGGAGTACAAGAAACTGTGGAGGTCATTTTAGAAGGCTGGCAGTGTTTGCACATGCAAATAACATGTGTAAATAGTAATTTTAGAAAGCTGCTATTTACATGTGTAGATATGTACAAAAGAACATAGGAGTAAGAAATGCCGTACTGGGTCCATCAAGCCCAGTATCCTGTTTCTAGCAGTGGCCAGTCCATGTCACAAGTACTTGAAGGATCCCATAAGGTAGACTGATATCATGCTGCTTATCCCAGCGCTAAGTAGTGGTTTTCTCCAGGTCTTCCTTAATAACAGTTTATGGATTTCTCCAGGAAGTTGTCTACGAAACGTTTTCTAAACCCAGCTGCACTAACAGCTTTTACTTCATCTTACAGCAATGAGTTCCAGAGCTGAACTATGTGTTGAATGACAAAAATATTTTTGCCTGTTTGATTTCAATGTACTACTTTGTAAACTAATGGAATATTCCCTTGTCTTTGCACTTTTTGAAAGAATAAACAATCGATTTGCATTTACCCATTCCACTCTGCTCAGTATTTTGTAGACCTCTATCATATCCCTCAGTCGTCTCTTCTCCACACTGAAGACCCTTAACCTCTCTAGGCTTTGTCACATAGGAGCGTTGATCTAGCCCATGTATCATTTTGGTTGCTGGTTGCCCTTCTCTGGGCTTTCTCTAATTCTGCTATATCTTTTTTGAGATGCACCAATTGGAATTGCCCACAGTATTTAAGCTGCGGTTGCACCATGGAGCAATATTTATTTATTTATTTAACATGTTTTATATCCCGCCTTATCCTTCAATCAAAGCGGCCACAGTACAATACAATACATTTCAATACATGACACATGTACAACAGAGATTACATTACAAGTTTTGTATCCCACCTTTTCCTTAAATCAAAGCGGTTAATACAGCACAAGTTACACAAAAAGGTAGGGAAACAAGCATCAGATTGTCAGAACATAGACACATACATAGGGAAATACAATACATACCTTACATTATAATTGACTACACAAATCAAAACAACAAACAGAACCAACATAGATCAGCCATTTCCTTGATACCCCACGGACCTACGCCTAAGGGCCACGCCAAAGGGCCCTTTGGCGTGGTCCTTAGGCGCGGGCCCGCCGTTGTAATGGCGTCTTGTAAATCCGTTGCTGCCCCGACGTGATTGGCAGATGCCGTTCAAACAGCTGATCGTTGGTGGAATCGGGGAGGAAGGGGGAGCTCCCGCTCTCACCCCCGTCGACGCCGCTGCTTCACTGACATTCTTTGTTGTAGTCTCTGTTCCTTTCCTAATGATTCCTAGCATTTTGTTTGCTCTTTTGGCCGCCACCACCTGCTAAGCTAAAGATTTCAACGCATTGTCCATGATGACACCTAGATCCTTTTCCTGAATGGTGACTCCTAATATGGAACCCTGTACTGTCTTGCTATAATTTTGGTTATTCTTCCCTACGGGTCATGTTTATTAAACATTAGCGTGCACTATCTGCTGCAGCACCTATGTTATTCCGATGGGCGCAGTGGCAGATAGCGCCCTAATGTTTAGTAAACATGCACGACTTTGCACTTGTCAACATTAAATTTCATCTGCCATTTGGATGTCTAGTCTTCCGATCTCTCAAGGTCCTCCTGCAATTTCTCATAATCCACATGCCATTTAACCACTTTGTGTCATCTCGTCGTTCCCATGTCCAGATCATTCATATATATGTTAAAAAGCACGGGTTCCAGTACAGATCCCTGGGATACGTCACAGTTCCCCTTCTTCCGCAGAGAAAATTAGTTATTTAACCCAACTCTTTGTTTATATTTTTTAGTTTAATGCAATTTAGCTACTTTTAGCCTTCTTAGTCCAAAAGGAATTGAAGGCGGGTAATAGTCAACCATACATATGGCAAACGTCAAGTACTAAGATGAAGATTAGTAACACAAACATCTCATCCGCATTATATCTCCCCAAAGTCTCTCTCAAATAGCCAAGTCTTTATACTGGGCCTGAAGCGTTTGTAATTGGCTTCCTTTCTTATATTCTTGGAAAGTTGGTTCCAAATACTGGGTACTCGGTAATTTATAGATATTTACAAAATACATTGAGAGCAATACTCTTTTGGGTTAGGAAAAGTTACTTTGCTTGCTTCTTGAGATCAAGTTACTTTGTGGATAATGGAAAGATATCATGTCTGACGTAGTTTCTGGTGCCATGCCATGCTGAATTTTAAAAACTGCTGTTAGCAATTTAAAAAAATACTCTTGCTTGTAGTGAAAGCCAGTGAAGCCAGTCCACAATAGGACATTGCCTCCTACTCCATGGCTTCTAAATTTCCTCTTTCGTGAGGCCCTTTGTCAAATGCTTTCTGAAAATCCAGATACACTATGGGCCCCTTTTACTAACACTTAGTTTGAGTTATCTGCTGCAGTGACCCATTTTATTCGTATGGGCTGTATAGCGGATAGCTGCAGCTAAGTGTTAATTAAAGGGGCTGACCCCAGAGTTGGTTCAAGGTGTTGGCGCCCTAGGCAAGCCTTAAAGCCTCATGCCACCCCCCTCCCCCTAGGAGCTGTTGCCTTAGGCAGTCACCTAGTTTGCCTGGTGTGCCATACAGTATGGTGACTGCCTAAGGCAACAGCTTCTGGGGGAGGGGGGTGGCATGAGGCTTTAAAGCTTGCCTAGGGCACCAACACCTTGAACCAACTTTAGAGAGTATGGCTGGTTGGCCAGTCTTGAAGGGTCCCTATATCAACTGGTTCACCTTTATCCACGTACGTTCATGCCTTCAGAAAAAATCTAATTAGCCAAACAACGAGAACCCAGGTGTAACATACAAAACCATCACCATATTGAAGATAATGGCAAGAAAACAGGGGGACAAACAGAAATACACACACTACCCAAGACTACTGGGCAGGCCTCAGTAAAGGGGGGGAGTGGGTCTGCAGATTATTGAGACAAGAATAGGTCTGTAGAATGATTTTTTTCTTTTAATGTTTTCTTTTGGCATATAAACATGAACATTTTGAATTCCTGAGCTTCTATTTTACGGTTAATGGAGTTAGGCTTTTAATATGAAACCGTGTGCCTTTCCTCTGACGGGTTTCTTGCCTTAAGGGAACATCCACGCTTTCCTCTTTTAATATGGAAGCGGCCACATTGGCAGCTGCCAGGTTGGTTTCTCTGTTAAGGATTTCACAAGTGATGTAGCATGTAATAATTCCTCCTTCATGTTTCTCCGAGATTTGAGCTCACTAGGTTTCTCTTTCTGAATCTGCCTGTGGAAAGTTTTTTTTTTCTACTTCTACCCTGAGACTTTGGCTTCTGATTTTAACTATTTATTTACTCCTGCCCAGTAGATGAGACAGACACTTCCAGCAATATTTAACAATCTCATACATTTCCAATAGTAGTTCAAGGCGAATTAAGCACAGATACAGTAGCTATTTCCCTGTCGCCAGAAGCCTTACAATCTAAGTTTGTACCTGAGGCAATGGAGGGTTAAGTAAATTGCTCATGTCCACAAAGAATGTTAGTGGGATTTGAACCCAGGCTCCCCTGATCCTTACTCAAACCACTGGGCTGCTACTTTACTCTAGTGAGCTGTGCCTCTTGCACCATTAACTGTCTAAATATCCATGCCTCAATATTCACTTCCATAGCTGCAATCTTTTACAGAAATGTTTGAAAGTTGTACCTAGCAGTCTTGTAGTTTTCATTGGCCAATTCCTCCTGTAGGTCCTGGAAGCATCCACAATAGATCAAGAGGCCCTTAACTAAAGTGTGTAAGGCAGTTAACGTGGGAATTAATGCACATTGCTAGCGCACACTCTCACCGCTTACAAGTGATGTGACTCTTACTATGTGCTAATCGTGGAAGCTGACAAACTAGGAATGCGATAGGGAATGGGTGGGGGCCGTGACTTATATCAGAGGGTAATTTTATAAGGAGGCGCCTGCTTATCTTGGTGCTATTTTATCAAGAAAAGTAAGCACCTCCTTTTCTTTATGAAATACTAGTGTCCATGATGGAAAAGGCACGTTAATTTAAGGCCAGATCACTTAACCCAGCCTAGAGTTGGTATAAATACCCGGCCCTAGATTTGTAAAGGACGTATGTAAATTATAGTATTTTATAATTTACTTGTGCACTTCGCCCATACTCTGTCCAAACTCTATACATGCGCATGGGACATTGAAAATATGTGCCTTCGGGCTGATGTGCGTACTTATAAAATATCAGCCAGTGAACAAATGGGTGTAAATGCCCATTTCTGCTCTTAAATCACTAAATGACCATGATTTAGGCCCATTGATGGTGCCAAGCTTTCCCTGGCTGCTTATATTACCCATGTGAATGTGCACTACGGTGGTGGGACGTGCATCCACGTTATGTGCACTGCAGTTAATGCACGGTGGCTGTATGGGAAGATGCTGGACATATCACATAGCTTAACATAGAGACTCTGGGAATCAATAACTGGAAGGTGCTGGCCGGTGGAGGGTCAGAGTGAAGGCGTAACAGTGAAATGTCTGGAGAGCTGCAGGATGCAGACTGTTATTCAGATCACTAGCCACATAAAGTGAAGACTGCGAAAAAGGCTGCTCTGACTTTATCTGGAAAGCCATCCAGAGCGTGGTCTGAATATCACCGCTATCCACATATGCAGCGCTGAATATTCAGAATTAATTTGGCTGTGACTGGTTTAAAAACAATGGCCGCAGCAGCTGAGTTTTGGCCCCTTTGCAGTTACCATGCACCAAGTTGGCCACTATTTATTTATTTAACAGGTTTTTTATACAGTTTTATCATTTTAGTCAAAGCGGTTTACATTGTAGCTTAAACTTGGTAATGTACACTAAACAGGGACATTGATAACTTGGGTTTTTCTGAGGCAATGGAGGGTTAAGTGACTTGTTCAAGGCCACAAGGAGGGCCAGTGGGAATCAAACCCTGGTCTCCTAGTTCCGAAGCCAGTGCTGTAATCATTAGGCTACCCCTCCACTAATTTGCAGTAATTATAAAATTTTAATGCTGTTTAGTAAAAGGGGCCCTAAAAATGTTATCTAGACCCTTCTTTGAGCTTTGCTCTGCTCTTTCTCGACTCTCTTGACTTACGTCTTGCTTCTCCTTTTCTTTTTGTCCTGTTTCCATAGTTTTGTATTTCTCTCATAATAAAACGGTGGTAGACGCATGACTCTACTTCAGCTGTCTGCTCGACTAATTATGTTTCAGATAAAGCTCAGCACAATTTGCTGCGAAACCTGCTCTGAGTCTACAGAAGAGGAGCATTTAAAGATCTCAAACACTAGTTTTTTCCTACTAATTCTGTTTCTCAGGGGGCGGAAGTGGCGGATCGTAGAGAGAAGGAACTTCAACGCAGCGCCGGAGAGTTCGGCTTAGCTCTGCGTTGCCATTGCCGCCGCTGTAGGAACCAGGGAGGGTTGGCGGTACTGGCAATGGGCACCTTGGAGCAGTGATGCTCTAGTTGGTCACCTAAGTCACATATTGGGTTGTGCTGGCCTGCAGATATGCACATATTTCACAGCATATATGTGTTCTTAGAACTCTGCTCCAGTGGTGCCCACTGTCTGCCTATGAGAAGGTGCTTGCTTATGCGAAGTAAAAGTAAGCGCTATGGGCCCATTTCAGGAAGGCGAATAGCAGAGCTGGACCTCCCGGCGGGACATCCAGTCCAACTATCCGCCTTCACCATCTGCCGCCTCCTGGTCCCCTCCCCGTCGCCCGATCTGTGTCCTGACTGCCCCTATCGGGGTCAGGAGGCAGGCAAAAGGGGCATTCCAAGATAGTGGGCAGGTTGTTCCGTGGGGAGGACGTCCCCGCAGCGATACAAGGGCACACTGGGGCATCTCCCAGGACCCGATCCTGCACCTACGGGGCCGTCTTGCTCCCATGGTGCAGAATCGGGTCCTAACGGGCCTGTCCTGGTCAGGGCTGTCCAGATGGCCCAGACGTGCCTCTTCTAGGATTGGACCCCATGTGTCAGTAATGCATTACTTTTATGTGTGCACACTGCTGGCCAATTTTATAAGCATCCACTAGAGTGTATAAAAACTAAATGGGCAAACAGCACATGTAATCTTCTAGAAAGAGGAATTTTGTAACAGAGCACCTCTGTCAAAGCTGCATATTTTAACCATTTTATAAAGGTAACATAGACACTTCTGTGCCTTTATAAAGTAGGCATCCATAACTCGCCCCCAGCAGTGCACAATCTCTCGCACACAAATTTGCATCTGTTCTGAGGCAGATGTAAAGTTGTGAGTGTACGCTATGCATGGACACACACATTTCATAACCTACTTATGTAGCCCCGCCCCTTCTCCGCCCATATGATGGCCCCGGTAATGCCTTCCTGCAGAGAATGTTAAAGGAGCAGATGTCTTTCGGCGTGCCTGTTTTATGTGCACATAGCTCTGTGCAGTTTTGTAAGATCCATTTTCTGTGTGTAAAATATGCTATACACAGGGAATTGCTTTATAAAACGAACCCCATAGTTTGCTAGTAACAATCTTGTAGCACAAAGTTCACACTGCAAATTATGTTGCACTTTAGTACATTTGGCTCAAAAGTTGTCTGCTGAAGCTGACTCATAGTAACATAGGGCCCGATTTTCAGTTACGCAAGCTATGTGTTGTGTCGGTACAGAGCCTGCCCGCCGACCCCCTTAACCCAGATTTTCACTTCCGTGGTGACAGAAGTTAAAATTCGGGTTTGGCTGGACGCACGAGGCTAAACGGGTAGAAGTGACTTTCGATGCTACCTGCTTGGCCCCTGCGCCTGAAAGATAGGCAAGGAAAAACCTCACCTATCTTTAAAGCACAGAGGGCTAAGCATGTAGCTTCGAAAATCGCTGCTACCCGCATATCCTTTTCCTCTGCCCCGGAATGTCCCCAGCACGCCCCGATGCTAACCACATAACATCTGGGCGCATTAGGGTCTTATCCAGAATTTTCCAAAGGCACTACCCATGTAGGTAATACGTATTATGAATGGTCAATTTATGAACGATAAATATCCCAAAAATATCACAAACTTGTTCAATAAAACATAAATGAATTTTTTTAGGAAGTGAATTCTTTTCTTCTTCAACACCAGTAAGAAGTCTGCCAGGAGGTCTCAGACTATGAACGGCACTTAATCTATCAGACTTATTGTCTAGATAAAATATTGTGCCTAATTGCATCAACGACCTCCATATAGGCACTATCCAGGCCAGAGCTCATAAATATAACATCTATTTTTCAAAAACTGATCATATTAAAAAGGTGTTACTTCCGTTCTCAATATATCTGGCTCATGGTCCTAGTAAACCACTTTTTCGATCCCTTTATGGTCATAATTCCTTTATGTTTTATTGAACGAGTTTGTGATATTTTTGGGACTACCCATGTAGGTGCCTTTGGAAAATCCAGGATAAGGCATTTACATGGGTAACTAGGGCAATTGCCCATGTAAATGCCACCCAGAGTATATGACAGCAGATAAAGACCAGTACGGTCCATCTAGTCTGCCCAAGAAGGTGGCTAGAGTAGGTATGCCCACTTCTCCGTGCAGGTCACCCCCTCTTTGCCTTTGCCCACTTCTTTCCAGGTCTCTTCCTGTGAATGGTTAGAGATTTCTAATGAGCACATGGAAGACTTCAGCCAGGCAGGACATCAGTAAGGAACAGGGCCGGTCCCAGAGTTGGTGCCCTACGCAGATCTTAAGCCTTACATTCTCCTTGACTGTCAAAATGATATGGTTTAGATTTGAATACCCTGCTCTTTTCTGCCCTCCAGATGTTGCCGCCCTGGCTATTTCTTAGTTTGCCTAGTGGTTGGACCTTCCCTGGTAGGGAGTTGGTTGAGTGAAGCTCATCCCTCATTCATAATGGTTAATGGGGCATTCCTCGATCAAACGGTGTGCTGTTTATGTTCTCTCACAATCACAAGCTTGAGAGGTGTATCCTTCTCTTTGCTTGATTAAAACACCCCCATCCTTCAGCTGTCGAATCCCAGGAAGAGTTGGCTGTAAAATCCAGAAAGTAGGTCCATTGTTCAAAAGTGAAAACAAGTGTCCCCTTGAAGAAACAAAGTTATGACTAGTTGGCCGCTGGTTACCATAGATGCTGCTAAGATGGACCGTGTGGAAGACAATTGCATTTTCATCCGATAGTAGAAACATTTTTGCAAGGCGTTAATAGGCTTGGCTAAATGTCTAAGGACACTTGTTGAAGAAACAGCTTTGTCTGTGGTGTGTGCAGGTGGCCAGTCGATTCAAGATGTCTCACACCAAGCACAAAGTCAGTTTGTAAAGAGTGTAAGAAAATGTGAGCAACCTGGAATAATTTTATTGCATTCTTAAATATGGTGACTTAAATATGCTCTGCACTAGGTTCACGAATCTTAATTGTGTTTGAGAATGAGCTTCTAAATGATTGGTTACATGGTCTTTTTCTGGTTCATTCGGGATAACAATGACAGTATCAGAGACAGAAGAGAAGAGTGAATTATTATCTCCAGGAACAAGCAGGAATAAGTCTTCACATATGGGTATCGTCGGTACCGACGGAGCCTGCGCAGGAACGCTCCCCAGCGTCCAATAGGAAAGCTTTTGGGAGCATCCCACAGTGCCTGCGTGCTGCCTTACCGCCTTTCCCAACTGTCCCTCTCCAGTTCTTCGTTTTCCGCGGAGCCGACAGGTCACCTGTCACCGCAGAAAATAATTCCCTTCTATTCTTCTTTTTTGTGGTCGCGTCTGCCTTCCTTCGATGCTACACTGGTACCACCGGTGGTTCTTTTTTATTTTCCAGAAAAAAACAAAACAAAAAACTTTTCTTCTGGAGTCTTTTCCAGGTTTTTTCTCCTCAGGTGCCACGCGCCATTTTGGGCACTAGGCCCAATTTTTCCTTTAAAATGGAAAAACCCGCTTCGGGTTTTAAAGTGTTCCAAGTGTGGCGTTACCATTTCCGTCACCGACACCCATGAGTGGTGCCTCAAATGTTTAGGTCCTGACCACTCTTTTACGGAGTGTGTTGCCTGTGGGATGATGTCGAAGAGGGGCTGGCAGAACTGAGCTGCTAAACTTAGCACCCTTTTTTCCTCCGATGCAGCCTCTGTGGCATCATCGTCTTCCAGGGCTTCGTCTTCCTCCCATGGATCTCAAGTAACTAAACATAAATCTAGCCGGTCCTCAAAGGGTAGCTCTCCCTCTAAGCATCGAGATGCCTCTGGCGTTGCCCTTGAGGGACTTTCACCGGCAAAATTGCCCCGGCTGGAGACTTCGGCTTCCAAAGCATTAACGGGGCTCCAGGATGTTCTCGAGGCCTCAACCTCGGCAGAACTACTGGTGCCATGCTCTGGGGTACTGGCTGCTTCATCCGGTACCGATACCCAAGCATCGGCAGCGTCGATAGACCAGAGATTCTTGGCTATTGAATGCAGTCTGGCGGCTCTTCTCACGGCCTTGATGCCCTTGAAACCGCTTCAGACAATTCAACCGGTACCCGCACCGACTCTGGTACCGGTATCGACTGCATCGACATTGGCAGGTATTCTACCGGGACCAAGTCATACTTATCCATCCGGTATTGACAAGTCGGTACCAGACCCCTCCGATGCTGACTTCGATTGGTACTGGTACCGTGCCTTGCACGATCACCCGGATCAGAGGTACTTTGAATCCTCGGATGAGTCTGAAGACTCTGAAATCTCTGCCGATACCAGAGTACTTCTTCCTAAGGATTCTTCTTCTCCTCAGCGTAGGATGTCTCCACCAGAGGATATGTCCTTTCAGGATTTTATCTGAGATGTGGCTCGAGGTCTTTCTATCACAGTGGCTCCTGAAAAAGAGCCTAGGGAAAAGGAATTAGAAATCCTACAATACTCTAAAGCTCCCAAGGAGGCAGCTACCTTACCTATTCATGAGATCTTGCATGATCTCATGTTAAGGATGTGGGAAACACCTCTAACCACATCTCCTCAATATCGAAGACTCGACACCATGTATCGAGTTCCTCCCTGTCCTGGGTTTCAGAAGACTCAGCTACCACACCATTCGATGGTGGTGGAATCAGCTATGAGAAGGATCAGGAGTGCAAAAAGGCATGCATCTAATCCTCCAGGGCATGAGTGTAGGACTCTTGATGCCTTTGGATGTCAAACCTTCCAGGCTTCCATGCTTTCTGCTAGGATCAGTTCCTATATTTTATATATGGGAAAGTTCCTTAAGGAGGTCACAGGAGATTTAGAGCTTATGAGCCCTCTCCTTCCTGATGATAAGAGGCAGGATTACCTCACCCTTATCAAACATGCTCAGAATGTTTCCAAGTTTGTTAATCGTGCAGCCTTTGACTGCTTTGAGTGCATAAGCAGAACCTCTGCTATTGCCATAGGTGCACGTAGGATTGCCTGGCTCCAGGCATCTGACTTGGAACTTTGGGTACAGGATAAACTAGGAAATATTCCTTGCACAGGAGAGAATCTCTTTGGCAAGAATTGGCAGGAAAAAGCTAATGAAATAGATGCTGACAATATCACCTTGGATAGATTGTCTAAATCTACAGCTGATCCTGCAAGGAAAAAATCCTACAAGAAACCATTCTTCAGTAAGAAGAAGTTGTTTTATCCCTCCTATACCCAACAGGGGCGTCACTTAGGTCAGTCTGCCCAAAAGGGACAGCAGCAACAACCTAGGCAAAGAAAAACAAAAGCTGCTAAACCTCAACCGGCTCAACAGACTCAGCCTCCACAGTGGCTTTGACTCCCGTCTAGAGAACTTTGCCTTCCTGGCCCTGAACGCTCCAGAACCCTCCACCATTCCAGGAAGGTTATGTCATTTTGCCCCCAGATGGGGTCAGATGACAGCAGAAAATTGGACTCTGTCTATTGTAAGAGAGGGGTACAAGCTTCATTTCCTCAGCATGCCCCTTCCTACATTGATAATACAGTTCAAGTCTCAGAACTCTCTCAACAACCAGTTAGATCAAGAGGTCACTGTGCTTCTTGCCCAAGGGGCAATAGAAGAGGTACCCATTCTACAACAGGGTACAGGGTTCTACTCCCCCTATTTCCTTATTCCAAATAAAACAGGAGGACACAGACCCATTTTAGACCTCAGAGAATTGAACAAATTCCTGTTCAAATAGAAGTTCAAAATGATTTCTCTAGGAACTCTGCTGCTATATGTTCGGAGTCAGGATTGGCTTTGTTCTCTAGATCTCAAGGATGCGTACACTCATGTTCTCATCCATCCAACTCATCGAAAGTTCCTTCGCTTCCTATTTCAAGGGAAGCACTACCAATACAGGGTTCTTCCTTTTGGCCTGGTCTCGGCACCAAGGGTGTTCACAAAATGCATGGCTGTGGTGGCAGCATTTCTTCGCACCCTAGGAATATTCGTCTTCCCTTACTTAGACGACTGGCTCATTCGAGCCCCTTCAGAGCCAGAGGCCAGGGTTGCTCTCTCTTGCACAATGCGCATCCTTCAGTATTTGGGACTTGTCATAAACTTCCCAAAATCCAACCTTACTCCCACTCAGTCTCTAGAGTTTATAGGAGCTCTGCTGGATACCAGACAGACAAGGGCCTACCTTCCACAGGCCCGCTGCCTTCGCATTGTGCAGTTGGCTTCCCAAGCAGTGTTAAAACCTCACCTCACTGCTCGAGAAATGTTACAGTTGCTAGGCCACATGGCATCCACCGTGCATGTGGTTCCTTATGCTCGCCTCCATATGAGGGCAGCCCAGTGGACTTTATCCACTCAGTGGGCTCAAGCGTCAGGTTGCCTGTCAGACAAAATAGCAAACTCAGATCACCTTATTTTGTCTCTCCAATGGTGGCAGTCACCCCAGAACCTTTTGGTGGGGTCTCCTTTTCAGCAACCCCCACCCCAAGCCACTCTAACAACAGATGCTTCACAGGTGGGTTGGGGAGCCCACCTGCACGGCCTCTCTACCCAGGGTACCTGGACTCCACAGGAGGCCTATCTACACTTTAATTTCCTGGAACTCAGAGCAATCTTCCTTGCTCTTCGAGTATTCCACACCAAGCTCAGCTACAAGACAATCCTAGTTCCAACGGACAATCAAGTAGCCATGTTCTATGTGAACAAGCAGGGCGGAACAGGCTCTCTGTCGCTATGCAACAAAACTTTGTGACTATGGGCCCTCACCAGAGAGCATCAGATTCATCTCCTTGCAGTGTATCTTCCACGCATTCAAAACTCTTGGGCAGACAGACTCAGTCGAATTCTGCTTCCACATGAATAGTCTCTCCATGCGGACCAGGTGGTCAAAATTTTCGAAATTTGGGGAACCCCGGACATAGACCTCTTCGCAAGTCCGCTGAATGCCAGACTTCCCCGGTTCTGTTCCAGAATTCCGGCTCAGGGTTGTCAGGCCAGGGATGCTTTCCTCCTCCATTGGGGCCAGGACTTCCTGTATGCTTTTCCACCCATTCCCCTAATTCCCAAAACCCTGTTCAAGCTTCAGAGAGACAGAGGTCATATGATTCTCATAGCTCCACATTGGCCACAGCAAATGTGGTACCCTCTGCTCCTACATCTCTCTCAAGCTCCGCCCCTGGAGTTAGGATCTGCTCCAGATCTCCTTTCTCAGGAGGACAGGATGCTGTGGCATCCCAATCCCTAGTCTCTGCATCTCAGGGCCTGGTTGCTGAAAGCCTAGAACTTCACAGTCTTAACCTTTCTCAACAGGTAAAGGATATCCTTTATGCTTCCAGGAAGCCTTCCACAAGACGCTCTTATGCTTTCAAGTGGAAAAGGTTTACCATATGGTGCTCGCAGAAGGGTCTTAACCCTCTTGCGATACCTCTGGAATCATTACTGGAGTATCTCCTTCATTTGTCTAATGCAGGGCTTAAGACCAATTCAATGAGAGTTCATTTGAGTGCTATTGCAGCTTCTTTCAAGCCTCTAAATGGACAACCTATTTCCTTTCATCCTCTCATAGCGAGATTTATGAGAGGCCCCCTTTTAACTAAGCCTCCCATTAAGCCACCACCGGTGGCATGGGACTTAAATTTGGTTCTTGGGCAGCTTATGAAACCACCTTTTGAACCATTAGCCACTACCTCTTTGAAATTCTTTTCCTAGAAAGTCATCTTTTTTATTGCAATCACATCAGCATGTCGCATCAGTGAATTGCAAGCATTGGTGGCTGATCCTCCTTATACAAGGTTCCATCACGATAAGGTAGTCCTTAGGATTCATCCACATTTTATGCCAAAGGTGGTGTCACCTTTTCATTTAAACCAAGCGGTTTACCTTCCTGTATTCTTCCCAAGGCCTCTATGCCTCAAATGCAGAAAGGAATCTTCATACTTTGGATTGTAAAAGGGCTCTTTCCTTTTACTTACAAAGGACACAGCAACATAGGAAGTCCTCTCAACTCTTTGTTGCTTTTGATCCTAGTCATTTGGGACTTCCAGTCTCCAAAAGAACACTGTCCAACTGGATTGCACAGTGTATATCTTTTGCCTATGAGAGTAAAAACCTTCCTTTTGAAGGCCATGTCACAGCTCACAATGTGAGAGCCATGGCACCTCTATGGCTCATCTTCACTCTGTGTCTATTGACGACATCTGCCGAACAGCTACTTGTGCTTCGGTTCATACCTTCACAGCCCATTACTGCTTAGACAAGGACTCCCGCTGGGATGCCTTGTTTGGTCAGGCTGTTCTTGAACACCTGTTCCATACTTAATCAACTCCTACCCACCATCCCTGGTAGGATGCCAGAGATCCATGGGGGGAAGTGGAGCTCTTTCACAAGGGTACACATCTTCTGGGGTCTTCTCCCTGGTATCTGCAGTTAGGGAGTCCCCATATGTGAAGACTACATTCCTGCTTGTTCCTGGAGATAGCATAGTTACTCACCTGTAACAGGTGATCTCCGGGAACAGCAAGAATTTAGTCTTCACAACCCACCCATCACCCCTAGGTGTTGTATCTCTCTATCTCTTTCTCTTTCTTTCTTTCCCTCTCTCTTTTGTCTCAGCTATAAACTCAACTGGAGAGGGACAGTTGGGAAAGGCGGGAAGGCAGCACACAGGCGCTGTGAGATGCTCCTAAAAGCTTTCCTATTGGACGCTGGGAAGCGTTCCTGCGCAGGCTCGGTCGGTACCGACCATACCCATATGTGACTGCTAAATTCCTGCTGTTCCCGGAGATCACCTGTTACAGGTGAGTAACTATGCCTTCCTTCTTAACTGCATAATACTTTCAGGAGTGAAAAATGTATGTCTGTAATTAACCATGAAACTCTCCTCCCACTGCATCCTTCTACATTCAGAGGGACTGCGTGGCATTTATGGGAACCCATTGTTGTCTCATATCTCTAGAAAACACGTGCAGCAAGCATTGTTTTCCTCTTTCATTTCAGGGTTGTGTTCTTTGCATTTGACATCACTTGCAACAAAGTAATTTTAAATTTCAAAATACTTGCAACTTGAGGTGGTTTTACAAGGGAGCCATGTGCAGATATGTGCCATTTACCTGCACAAGCTAGTATTTTCACGGACTTAAGTGTATGAAGGGCCACTTTTGCATATATTTTAGGTGGTTGCTGTTTTGTAAATAGGTAAGATTAATCGCGCGTGCACATGAGTGGCGTGCAAAGTTAACGTGCGTAAGTTCTAAAATAACTTACATGCATTCCTGTAAAATCTAGCTACAGACATTTATGCTTGCCATAAGACAGGCATAAGTGCTCATGACAAATCTGCAGGTGTTTTTAAACATACGTGTGTACTTCATAAAATAGTTCTCAGATCCACAGGAGTTTTTAATATTGCTCTAATGCAGCATAGTAACAATATTTGTCAGAGGGAATGAAAAAATATTTGACTGTTTAATCTCTCTTTTGAGACAGGGTTTCTAAAGTGAGAAGAGGCATAATCATTTTTTTCATTGTTTCAAATTAGGTACGATTGTACGCTAGACCAGAGATGATTCAAAGGGGATCTGGGGACTACGCCTTAAATATTACAAAGAGACTTCTAGAGTTCTATGAAGACTACTTCATGGTGCCCTATTCTCTGCCAAAATTAGGTAAGATGTTTCCTTAGTTTGCCTGTGGTTGATGAAATGTAAAGTGGGTCAAACCAGTTCTTGTAATGGACCTGAACGTTTGCTTTTGATGGACTGGGGAGTGAACAGGAATCTCCAAGTGAAAACACTGTTTAGCCAGGAGTTGTATTAGTGACCACTGAAAACTGCATTAGATGTTTGACTTGTCACGGGGCCTCTGTGTCTAGCCATTTTGGAAGGCTTGAGTGGCTTCAACATGTCTAAACAGTGGTGTTTATACATGTAAATGTACTGAAGGGCTGATGTTTTTAATGCCGCTATTTACAGTATGGAGATCATTCCAGAATATGAATAAACCGGTTATACATGTGGGTTAGACGTTTATCTCCAGGGACAAGCAGGAATGTAGTCTTCACATATGGGGTATCCTCGGTACCGACGGAGCCCGTGCGGGAACGCTCCCCAGCATCCAATAGGAAAGCTTTTAGGAGCATCCCACAGTGCATGCGTGCTGCCTTCCCACCTGTGTACCTCTCTCACTTCAGTTCTTCGCTTTCCGCGGAGCCGACAGGACGTGGTACTCTGTCACTGCAGAAAATTCACCTTTATTTCTTGTTTTTTGTGGTCGCGTCTGCCTTCATTCGATGCCCACCGGTACCCCGGTTCTCTTCTTCTTTCCTTAAAAAAACCAAAAACCAAACAAACTTGTATTTCTTAAGGGATTTTTCCCTGCTTCTGGTGCTAGGTGCCATTTTGGGCACTAGGCCCATTTTTCTTCAAGCATGGAGAAACCAGCTAATGGTTTCAAAAAATGCTCAAAATGTGGCGGTACCATTTCCATCACAGACACCCATGATTGGTGTCTAAAATGTTTGGGTCCTAAACATTGTCCAACGGAGTGTCTCTCCTGCATGAGGATGACCAAAAGGGGCCTGCAGAATAGAGCTGCAAAACTCGGTACCCTTTTTGCCGCCGACATGATGTCAGTTGCATCGACGTCTTTCAGGGCTTCATTTTCCTCCCAGGGATCTCAGGTAACCAAATTGAAGTCTTCTAAGACTAGCCGGTCCTCGAAGGGTAAATCTCCTTCAAAGTATCGAGATGCCACTGGCGTTTCCCTCGAGGATACTTCACCGGCAAAACAGCCCCGGCGGGAGTCTTCGGGCTCCAAAGCACTAACGGGGCTCCAGGATGTTCCAGAGGCCTCCACCTCTGCGGAACTACTGGTGCCATGTTCTGGGGTCGTAGCCGCTTCCACCGGTACCAGCATCCAGGTATCGGCAGGAGTGATGGATCACAGAATCCTCTCTATCGAATGCAGTCTAGCGGCCCTCTTAGTGGCTTCGGTACTGCTAAGACCGCAACAGATGGTTCAACATGTATCGGTACCGACAGTACCTGCTTCGACAGGACTGCTTTCCCCCATGCCAATCTCCGGTATCGGGGATCAGGAAGTGAGACATTTCGGTACCAACTTTGAGCGGTACCGATACCATGCGTTTACAGGAGCACCCGTTGCTTGAGTCTTCCGATTCCGATGACTGACAATTCTACCGGTACCAGAGTGAATCTATTAGAAGATTCGGTTCCTTTTCCTCAACGCAGAATGTCTCCTCCAGAGGATATGTCCTTCCAGGATTTCATACGTGATTTAGCAAAGGGTCTTGCAATCACTGTGATTCCAGAAAAGAAACCTAGGGCAGAAGAATTAAGAATTCTACAGTACCCTATGGCTCCCAAGGAAGCAGCTATGCTTCCCATTCACAAGATCTTACATGATCTGATGTTGAGAATGTGGGAAACTCCTTTAACGATATCTTCACATTCCTGACGCCTTGACACTATGTACTGAGTGCCAAGTTGTCCTGGTTTTCAAAAAACTCAGTTACCATACCATTTAATGGTAGTGGAATCGGCCATGCGAAGAATCAAGAGTGCTAAAACACATTCTTCTAATCCTCCAGGCTGTGAATCCAGGACTGTCGATGCCTTTGGCCGTCGATGCTTTCAATCCTCCATGCTAGGAGCCAGGATCAATTCCTACATTCTTTATATGGGAATGTTCCTGGAAGAAGTCACAAAAGACTTAGAGCTCCTTAGTCCTTGTGTTTTGGAGGAAAAAAAGCAGACTACCTTATTCTGGTCAAGCACGCCCAGAATGTCTCAAAATTCATGAACCGTGCTACCTTTGATTGCTTTGAATGTATTAGCAGAACCTCTGCTATATCCATAGGAGCACGTCGTATTGCTTGGCTTCAAGCATCAGACTTAGAACAGTGGGTGCAAGAAAAGCTGGGAAACATTCCTTGCATAGGAGAAAATCTCTTTGGCAAGGACTGGCATGACAAGGCTAATCAGCTTGAATCTGACAATACTACTTTAAACAGATTGTCAAAGTCTACAGCCAACCCAGCAAAGAAGAAAATATTAAAAAAAAAAACGTTTTCAGTAAGAAAAAGAAGCCTTACCAATCTTACACCCATCAAACTCACTGTCTGCTCCATGTTCCCCAGAAGGGACAACAACAGAACAGACAGCAAAGAAAGCCGCAAGCTCAAAAAGCTCAACTGGCTCAACAGACGCAGCCCCCTCAGGGTCTTTGACTTCTATCTAAAGAACTTAGTCATTCTGCCCCTAAAAAATCCAGAACCCTTGACCATTCCAGGAAGACTATGCTTTTTTGCCAAAAGATGGCAACAAATAACATCAGAAAATTGGACTCTGTCCATTGTACAACTAGGTTACAAACTTCATTTTCTCAACTTGCCCCCACCTACAATAATAAAACAGTTCAATTCTCAGGGCCCTGCCACCGACCTCTTGTGGCAGGAGGTCACATCACTTCTAGCTCAAGGAGCAATCGAAGAAGTACCCATTCTCCAACAGGGGACAGGGTTTTTCTCCCCCTACTTTCTTATTCCAAAGAAGACAGGGGGACACAGACCTATATTAGACCTCAGAGAATTAAACAAATATTTGTTCCAAGAAAAGTTCAAAATGATCTCCCTCGGAACACTTTTACCATACCTCCAAAGTCAGGACTGGCTATGTTCTCTAGATCTAAGAGATGCGTACACGCATATTCTCATCCACTCAGATCACAGGAAGTTCCTTTGATTCCTGGTCCAAGGAAGACACTTCCAGTACAGAGTTCTTCCTTTTGGACTAGCCTCTGCTCCAAGAGTCTTCACAAAATGCATGGCAGTGGTAACGGCATTTATGAGGACTCTAGGAATATTTGTCTTCCCTTACTTAGACGATTGGCTCATTCGAGCATCGACAGCTCCAGAGGCCAGCTTTGTTCTCTCTCGAGCAGTGGGAATTCTTCAATACTTGGGGCTGATCATAAACCTCCCAAAATCTCATCTCACCCCCTCTCAATCTCTAGAATTCATAGGGGCTCGTCTAGACACACGACAGTCAAGGGCTTTCCTGCCCCAGCCACGCTGTCTACGTCTCAAGCATCTATGAAGGTATTCCTTACTGCTCGGGAGATGCTTCAACTGCTGGGACACATGGCATCCACTGTCCATGTGGTTCCCTATGCTTGCCTCCACATGCGAGCAGCCCAGTGGACTCTTTCCTCTCAGTGGTCACAAGCCTCGGGTCAACTAACAGACAAAATCAGAACTACCACATGTCTGATTTTGTCCCTGCAGTGGTGGCAATCCATGGAAAACCTCCTTGTAGGCTTTCCTTTCCAGCAGCCTCTATGCCAAACCACTCTGACGACAGATGCATCCGAGATGGGTTGGGGGGCCCACTTGCACGATCTCTCCACTCAGGGTCTTTGGACCTCACAGGAGGTTTCCCTTCACATAAACCTCCTAGAGCTGAGAGCCATCTTCAATGCTATTCAAGTCTTTCAGAGCCATTTCAGCAACAAAACAGTTCTGTTCCAAACCGACAATCAGGTAGCTATGTTCTATGTGAACAAGCAAGGCGGAATAGGCTCTCTGTCGCTATGCAACGAAGCTTTGCGAATATGAGCCCTCGCCAGAGAGTTACAAATTCACCTGTTTGCGGTATACCTTCCGGGCATTCAAAACGTGTGGGCAGACAAACTCAGTCGAATACTGCTGCCACACGAGTGGTCCCGCCACTCATACCAGCTTGCTTGAGTGTTTCGAATCTGGGGAACACCAGATATAAACCTCTTTGTAAGTCCACAGAATGCCAAACTTCCCTGATTCTGTTCCAGAATTCCGGCTCAGAACTGTCAGGTAAGAGATGCGTTCCTACTCCACTGGGGACAGGACTTCCTCTATGCCTTCCCACCCATTCCCCTCATTCCCAAGACTTTATTCAAACTTCAGAGAGACAGAGGTTGTATGATACTCATAGCTCCACGTTGGCCACGGCAAACGTGGTATCCTCTTCTTCTGCGTCAATCTCAAACCACTCCTCTGGAGTTGGGGAATGCTCCAGATCTCCTGTCGCAGGAGAATGGATCTTTACTGCATCCCAATCCCCAGTCCCTACATCTCAGGGCCTGGTTATTGAAAGCCTAGAATTCCAGGATGTTAACCTTTCTCAACAAGTAAAGGATATCCTCCTGGCTTCCAAAAAAACCCTCCACAAGACGTTCCTACGCTTTCAAGGTTCTCTATCTGGTGTTCACAAAAGGGACTTAACCCCCTTTTAGTACCTGTAGATTGCTACTAGAGTATCTTCTACAATTATCAACGTCTGGTCTGAAGACCAATTCAGTTAGGGTCCATCTTAGTGCTATTGCTGCTTTTCATAAACCCTTTGATGGACAACCTATTTCCTCTCATCCACTTATATCAAGATTTATGAGAGGCCTGCTCTTAACAAAACCTCCCAGTAAACCACCACCGGTGGCATGGGATCTGAATCTTGTTCTTGGTCAGCTTATGTAACCACCCTTTGAACCTTTAGCCACTTCAGACCTAAAGTTTCTTTCATGGAAAGTCATTTTCCTAATTGCCATCACTTCTGCAAGACGCATTAGTGAACTACAGGCGTTAGTAGCTGACCCTCCTTATACAAGGTTTCACCATGATAAAGTAGTCCTCAGGACTCATCCTCACTTTATGCTAGTCGGTTTATCTTCCTATATTCTTCCCTAGGCCTCATGCCTCCAGTGCAGAAAGGAATCTTCACACATTGGATTGTAAACGAGCCTTGGCTTTTTATTTATTTATTTATTTTATTTATGCTTTTCTTCTATACCGCTTTTTCCCAAGATCAAAGGCGGTTTACAAGTAACACAATGAACAGTTTACAATTAACATAATGAACATGGTTTTACATGGAACATCTTGTTTTTTTCAAACTACGTACAATTAACTTTTCGTAAACAACAACAAGTAACATGGAATATATAATTATGCAAATGTTGTAACTATTTACATTAGTTAAATATTTACATTATTCAATTGTTAATCGTGGTTTTTAATACACTAGGGATTTCTAGGGATTTTAATACACTGAGGATTCTAGGTTGATTTTTCCTAAATGTGTTGTGGTTTGTGGCTTTTTGATCTGAGGTTATGGAGGATTTTTTTGGAGGTGTGGTGAGGGTGCTGGAGGGGGTTCATTAAGATTTATAAAGTATTCTTTAAACAGATATGTTTTTAGTTCTTTCCGGAATGTCTGTAGGTCTTTTATTTTGCGGAGGCTTAGAGGGAGTTTATTCCATATGGTGGGGGCTGCATATGAGAATGCTCTTGAGCTTGTGGTTTTTTTGTTTTTCGAATTGATTTTTTTATGTCTAGTGAGTGAGTTGCGTTTTGTCTGCGGGTTCTATGTTCTTTTGGAGTATGTAGTAGAGTTGTTAGATGTGAGGGTGATATGTCGTTGATAAGTTTAAATGTAGTTAATAGTATTTTGTATGATATTCTGCTATTTATGGGAAGCCAATGTAGTTCGGCGAGGATGGGAGTTATGTGGTCAGTAAGGCGTGCTTTTGCTGTTACTCGAGCACAGATGTTTTGAGCTCTTTGGAGTAAGTTGGTGCTTGTGAGGGGGAGGCCGATAAGTAGACTGTTACAATAGTCAAAGTGTGGAGTGATGAGTGTGCTGATAACAGATCTGAAGTCATGTGTGTCTAGTATTGGTCGTAGGTGTTGAATGGTCTTAAGTTTATAGAATATGGTTTTTACAGTTTGCTTTATGTGGGGGAGCATACTAAGTGTGTGGTCTATTATGATGCCTAGGTATTTTACTTCCTTTTTGATTGGGATTGTTGTGTTGTTAATTGTTATTGTTTCAGGGAGAGTAGTATCTGGTTTTCTTGTTACGAACATTGCTTCAGTTTTTTTTAGGTTGATGCTGAGGTTATTATTTTCTAACCAGGTATTTGCTTCGTTGATGCAGTCCAGTAAGTTCTGATAGGTGGGATTATTTGTGCTTATTGGTTGAGTGAGCATGATATCATCTGCGTATATGTAGTGGTTGACTTTATGTTTTTTAAATATATTTGTGATGGGTTGCAGATACAGGTTGAAAAGAAGGGCCGATAGGGCCGAACCCTGTGGAATACCTTGTCCTTGTACAAATGGTTCAGAGGTGTCTTGTCCTAATTTAACGCGTATTGATCGATTTGTGATGTATGATATAAACCATTGTAGAATTGTTCCTCCTATTCCTAGACTTAGGAGTCTGTTAATGAGGGTGTTGTGGTGGACATTGTCAAAGGCACCAGCTATATCAATGAATATGAGGATGTAGCCTTGGTTGCATGTGTCAGTGCCTTTTATGAGGTCATCCATGAGTGTTATAAGCAAAGTTTCGACCCCGTGGGATGGGCGGAAGCCGAATTGGTGTGAGTCTAGTGGTGAGTCTAGTGGTGCAAATCTTGTAGTTGGAGCTGTATGATTTTTTCTATTACTTTGGCGATAAACGGTATGCTGGCTATGGGCCTGTAGGAGTTTGGGTCTGTAGGATTGAGTTTATTATTTTTTATTATTGGGCGTAAGGATGTGAGTTTCAGGGCATCTCCAAAGAACTAAGCCACATAGAAAATCTTCTCAGCTTTTTGTGGCTTTTGACTCTAGTCATTTGGGACTTCCAATTTCTAAAAGAACTCTGTCAAATTGGATTGCGGATTGCATATCCTATACATATCAGAGTAAGGGCCTTTCTCTCGAAGGCCATGTCACAGCTCACAATGTGAGAGCAATGGCAGCCTCAAAGGCTAACCTTCGTTCTGTCTCTATTGATGACATCTGCAAAGCAGCCACTTGGACTTCAGTACATACCTTCACAGCCCACTATTGCTTAGACAAGGACTCCCGTCGGGATGCCTCGTTTGGCCAGGCTGTTCTACAACATCTCTTCCATACTTAATACAACTCCTACCCACCATCCACAGTTTGGATGCCTAAGGTCTATGGGAGGAAGCATGACCCATCTCACCTGGGTTTGCAGCCAGCTGGGGTCACCTCTTGGCATCTTTAAGCTGGGGAGTCCCCATATGTGAAGACTACATTCCTGCTTGTTCCTGGAGATAGCGTAGTTACTCACCTGTAACAGGTGATCTCCGGGAACAGCAGGAATTTAGTTTTCACAACCCACCTACCACCCCTAGGAGTTTGTCTCTATCTCTCTCTTTCTCTACTTCTCTCCTTTGGTCTCAGCTATAAACTCAACTGAAGTGAGAGAGGTACATTCGTCCCTCGCCACTTCGCGCTTCGACTTTCATGGCTTCACTCTATCGCGGTTTTTCAAATACGAGTGTAATGGTGACTAAAGGGGTGTTATAGGTCGTAAACAGGTTTTCTATGCTCTAACTACGAAAATATTTGATTTATAAATAAAGAATCCTACTTCGCGGAAATTCACTGATTAACTGCGATAAACGAGGGACAACTGTACAGAGGCGGGAAGGCAGCACGCATGCGCTGTGGGATGCTCCCAAAAGCTTTCTTATTGGATGCTGGGGAGCGTTCCCGCATGGGCTCCGTCGGTACCGACGATACCCCATATGTGAAGACTAAATTCCTGCTGTTCCCGGAGATCACCTGTTACAGGTGAGTAACTACGCTTTCTTGCAAAAACATTTAAGACTGTATTCTGAAACCTGTGGCTGTGTACGTCTATGGTGCTAGAATGGGGATCTCTGAACATGGACGGGAATGGGGGCATGTTCAGCCATGGAGACGTGTATAGCATATTCAGGAAAGGCACGTGTACACATTAAGTGTGTCCTGCATACGTCAACGGAAACGTGGAACAAGGGCAGGACTTAGAAAATGTTCTACTCTGCTCTTTAATGCATCCCGTATTGAAGAATGGATGTGACAATGATGTGTCAGCAGTCTGGAAAAACACAAGAAGCAGTTTAACAGAACAAAAAGGAGAAGTGAGGGAAGGTTGTAAGGTAAAGAAGCCCTAATAAATACCCCCACACAGATATTAATAAGAGCAACAATATTTACTTTGGCTATGCTGACGTTTGCTGTTTGTGCCAAAGGAGCAAATCTAGGGTTCCCTAACAAGTTCAATGTCCTGAAAAATGGGACTGTTGTGGAATCCTGGGATTCCAGGCTATAATGTTATACCAGCTGTTGTTGACAGAGCAGGGCATCTTTCTGGCAGAAGTAGGTTGTTTGCAGCTGCAAGTGAGAGAGTGTGTGTGTGCGCCTGAGGATTGAGTGTTGCACGGGAGGGTCTAGTGTGCTCACCCACAAATCTGGGAGGGACATGAATGGCTGACTAGTACCTGGACCATAGGGATGACTGCAGCGGCACAGGTGCCGGTGTGATCGGGCAGAAGAAAGAACAGGTTCTCCATAGATAAATGTCAAAACATATCTCAATTGCTAATAAAGACCCTCAGAATGAGAGCATGCAACAGTGCAAACAGCACTAATACATGCCCAAGAGCACCATCATTGGTCTCTACAGATGTGCAGATTTTGTAGAGGGATGTTGCATGCTCTCATTCTGAGGGTCCTTATTAGTGACAGGGTTATGTTTTGTCATTTGGCTATGGAGAACCTTTTCTGCCTTTTTTTGGTCCATACCTAGCATTGTACAGACTGTTTTCAGATATGACCGAAGCCCGCATAACGAGGAGGTCTTCTACTGCCATGTATGTTGTGCTGCAAGGTATGTCATGACAAACATATCACATTCTACTTGCTTTTGTACTACCTTAGAGTGCACTGAGATTACTGGCCTGCAACAGGTTAGTATATATAATCTTCTGTGCAGCAACATTTATGTATCATCATCTTTCATGTGTAGTTTGCATCAGCACAACACTGTCAGTGAGCACAGCAGCTTAAGAGATGCACATTTTACAGAGGAGGCGTGGTATATAGCGGAGACGGGCAGGATCAAAGATGTCCATCTTTTCAGAATACGGTGTGCACAGGGACGTACACAGCAGTTTGCTGCGTATACCCATCTCTCGTGCTCCTTAGTGCTTTGTTCATGCTGCACTGACACGTCTATGTCCCCGATTCCAGAAGCCCGTCTAGGTCTATCCCCTCGGCTGTGTATCATGTTTAAATTAGGCCCATTTCGTTTTGGACGAGCCTGCGGGCCAGATGTGCAGATTATGGAATCGGGCTCCAGGTATATACGTATATGCCACAAGAGGCATAGATTTTAAGGCGGCATGTTCTGGGCACAGATTTGGGCAGTCCTAAAAAATATACCTGTATGCCTCAATCAACAGTGGGAATATACGTATATTTTTTAAAAAATGTCACCATTGGCATTTCCACGTGCTTTGAGGTACCTGTTTGGCCCAGGGGCTCCCCCAGGGATCAAGGGCACAGTTACGACAGCCTCTCTGGGGTCTAACACCACTTCAGAAATCCAGGAAAAAAGCCATTTTGCGCAGTTCCTTAAGTGGTGTCTGTTGGGAAATTTGGCCCTTACATGTGCAGTGCCGTGAAATGCACAGGCCTGTTGTAAGATCAGAATTTACTCATGATGTTACTGGCACTTAACATGTGTCAACACCCCACGTTTCTGCTAGACACACCGGCAAGTACATGTGTGTTTCCCAGTGTCTTTATATGTATTTTATCATAAGAAGATAAGAAATGCCATACCGGGTCAGACCAAGATCCAACAAGCCCAGTATCCTGTTTCCAACAGTGGACAGTCCAGGTCACAGGTAACTGGCAGGTTCCCAAAAAGACACACAGGTTCCAAAATGCTTGTCCTGGGGTAAGCAGTGGATTTCCCTGGTCCTCTTTAATAATAGTTTATAGACCTTTACTCCAGGAACTTGTCCAAACGTTTTTTAAACCCAGCTACACTAACAGCTTTTACTACATCCTCTTGTAACGAATTCCATAGTTTGACTACGTGTTGAGTGAAAAAATATTATCTCCAGGAACAAGCAGGAATGAATCTTCACATATGGGTATCGTCGGTACCGACGGAGCCTGCGTGGGAACGCTCCCCAGCGTCCAAAAGGAAAGCTTTTGGGAGCATCCCACAGCGCCTGCGTGCTGCCTTCCCGCCTTTCCTAACCGCCTCTCTCCAGTTCTTATTTTCCGCGGAGCCAACAGGTCGTGTTCCTGTCACCGCTGAAGAATTTCTTTATTTTATTTTATTTCTTTGGTCGCGCGTCTGCCTTCTCGACGCTGGACCGGTTCTGCCGGTCTTTTCTTTCTTTCTTCTTAAAAAAAAAAACAAACCCTACTGTTTTTCTCACTTCAGTGCATTTTCTTCTTTGGCCTTAGGCCTAGGAAATTTTTTCCTCATGGAAAAGCCCGCCTCCGGGTTTAAAAAATGCACGAAGTGCAGCGGCACTATTTCTGTCACCGACACCCATGAATGGTGTCTAAAATGATTAGGTCCTGACCACTCCATTACGGATTGTGAGTCCTGTTCCATGATGTCTAAAAGAGCTCTACAGAATCGAGCAGCCAAGCTCAGTACCCTGTTTCCCTCTGATGCAGCTTCGGTTGCATCAACGTCTTCCAGGGCTTCTTCTTCCTCACATGGATCTCAGGTAACCAAACAAGTCCAGCCGGTCCTCGAAGGGTAAATCTTCCTCTAAGTATCGAGATGCCTCCGGGCTTGCTCTCGAGGAATCCACACCGGCAAAATTACCCCGGCGGGAGGCTCCGGCTTTCAAAGCTTTATCTATGGGGTCACAGGTTGACATCGATGGCTCGGCATCGACATGTTCTGGGGTACCGGTGGTTCCCACAGGTACCGACATCCAGACATTGGTTGCGTCGATGGATCAAAATATCCTGACCATGCAGCGTGCCATCACAGCATTCATACAAGCTGCGACGCCTTCGGTACCTTAACAAACTCCGTTGCAGGTACCGACTCCGGCACCGGTACCGATATCGGTTTTGATGCCGGTACCGATTGCATCGACATCGGCTTCGGTGTCGACTGCAGCGGTACACTGTTCTGTGATGCCCATCGGTGCCGAATCGGTACCGATCACTCCCGATGTCGATACCACCCGGTACGCATATCGGGCTCTGCAGGAGCATCCAGACAGGCGATACTTTGATTCCTCTGAAGACTCGGATGAATCAGAGGCCTCTGTCGAAGCATCGGTGATCCATCCTCAGGAGCCCTCTTTTCTCCAAAAAGGAGAATGTCTCCTCCAGAAGACTTGTCTTTTCAAGACTTCATTAGGGAAGTGGCCAGGGGCCTTTCCATCTCAGTGGCCCCTGAGACAGAGCCTAGAGCCAAAAAATTAGATATTTTACAATATCCTAAGGCTCCTAAAGAGGCAGCCACTTTACCAATACATGAGATTCTTTATGATCACATGTTGGGCATATGGGAGACTCCTCTCACCACTTCCCCTCATTCTCGCAGGTTGGACACCATGTACCGTTTTCCTCCTTGTCCTGGCTTCCATAAGACTCAGCTTCCTCACCACTCCATTGTGGTGGAGTCTGCTATGAAGAAGATAAAGAGTACAAAAAGGCACTCTTCTGCTCCTCCAGGAAGAGAATGCAGAACCTTAGATGCCTTTGGCAGGAGAATTTTCCAGGCCAGTATGCTTGTTGCCAGAATCAACTCCTATAGTCTCTATATGGGGATGTTTCTAAAAGAAGTTACAGATCACCTGCAAACTTTATCTCCTTTTATTTCAGAAGATAAAAGGGAAGAGTTCCTCACCTGGCTCAAACATGCCCAGGATGTTTCCAAGATTTCCAACCGTGCAGCCTTTGACTCTTTTGAACGTGCCAGCAGAGCCTCGGCTATTGCCATAGGTGCACACAGAGTTGCTTGGTTACAAGCTTCTGATTTGGAACCCTGGGTTCAAGATGGACTAGGAAACCTTCCTTGTACAGGTGAAAACCTTTTTGGCAAAGACTGGCAAGCAAAGGCCACCTAGATGGATGCTGAAAATTCTGCTTTAGATAGACTTTCAAAGTCTACTTCTGCTCCTTTTAAGAAAAGGTTGTTCAAAAAGGGATTTTTTCCCAAAAAATGGAAATATTATTCTGCTTATGGTCAGCAGTCATCTTCTGCAGGTCGTTTTGCTACAAAGAGACAGCAACAACCGAAACAGGCCAAGCCTAAGGCTGCTAGGACTGCTACGGCCCAACAGCTTCAGCCTCCTCAGGGCCTTTGACTTACAACTAGAGAGCTTAGCCTTTCTGGCTCTAGAACATCCAGAGCCTCTCACCATTCCAGGAAGGTTGGCTCACTTTGCTCCCAGGTGGGAACAAATTACAGCAGAGCAATGGACCCTCTCCATCATAAGGGAGGGGTACAAGCTTCATTTCTTAAACCTTCCTCCTCACACCATGGTGAGACAGTTCAATTCTCAGACATCTCTCCTCGACCTTCTGGGTCAGGAGATTGCTACCCTTCTTGCCCAAGGGGCAATAGAAGAAGTACCCCTTCTTCAACAGGGCTCAGGGTTCTACTCCCCCTACTTTCTTATCCCAAAGAAAACAGGGGGCTACAGACCCATATTAGATCTCAGAGAATTGAACAAGTTTCTATGCAAGGAGAAATTCAAGATGATTTCTCTCGGTACTCTCCTTCCATACCTTCAGAGTCAGGATTGGCTTTGCTCTCTAGACCTCAAGGATGCGTACACCCATGTCCTCATTCATCCAACACACAGAAGGTTCCTTCGGTTCCTTTATCAAGGGAAGCACTACCAATACAGAGTGCTTCCTTTCGGTCTGACCTCTGCACCAAGGGTGTTCACAAAATGCATGGCAGTAGTAGCTGCATTTCTACGCACTCTAGGGATATTCGTATTCCCATATCTGGACGACTGGCTCATCTGAGCTCCATCCCAGTCAGAGGCCCAGACTTCTCTAACCTGCACAAGGCGTATCCTTCAGTATCTGGGACTTGTAATAAACATTCCAAAATCCCATCTCACCCCTACTCGGTCTCGGGAGTTCATAGGGGCCTTGCTGGATACCACAACTGCAAGGGCTTATCTTCCCCAGGCCCGTTGCCTACGCTTGGTGCAGTTAGCCTCACAAATTCAGTTAAAATCCCATTTAACTGCTCGAGAGATGTTACAACTATTAGGCCACATGGCATCCACTGTGCATGTGGTTCCTTACGCTCGCCTTCACATGAGGACAGCTCAATGGACTCTGTCCACCCAATGGACCCAGGCATCAGGGTGCCTGTCAGACAAAATAGCAACCTCCAGTTGCCTCTTTTGCTCTCTCCAGTGGTGGAAGTCCACTCAAAATCTGTTGCTAGGGTCCCCCTTTCAACAGGTGTTACCCCAAGCAACCCTTATAACAGATGCCTCTCCAAGAGGTTGGGGAGCTCATCTTCAAGATCTCTCCATTCAAGGCATCTGGTCTTCACAGGAGACATCTCTACATATCAACCTCTTAGAACTCAGAGCAATTTTTCTAGCTCTCAGTCTTCCATACCCTGCTCAGCTACAAGACAGTCCTCATCCACACGGACAAGCAAGTAGCCATGTTCTACGTGAACAAGCAGGGCAGGACTGGCTCTCTGTCGCTTTGCAATGAAGCTCTGAGATTGTGGGCCTTCGCCAGAGAGCATCAAATTCATCTCATGGCAGTGTATCTTCCAGGGGTTCAAAACTCTTGGGCAGACAGACTCAGTCGAGTTCTGCTTCCACACGAATGGTCCCTCCATGGGGACCAGATAGCCAGGATCTTCCGAATTTGGGGAACCCCGGACATAGACCTCTTTGCAAGTCCGTGGAATGCCAAACTTCCCTGGTTCTGTTCCAGGATTCCGTGTCAGGGAGTTCAGGCCAGGGATGCCTTCCTCCTTCATTGGGGGCAAGACTTCCTCTATGCCTTTCCACCCATTCCCCTAATTCCCAAGACACTCTTCAAACTTCAGAGAGACAAGGGGTCTATGATCCTCATAGCACCATATTGGCCACGCGAAGTGTGGTACCCTCTACTTGTGCATCTCTCTCAAGCTCCCTCCCTGGACTTGGGATCTGCTCCAGCCCTCCTGTCCCAGGAGGAGGGAACGTTGTGGCACCCAAATCCCCAGTCTCTTCACCTCAGAGCCTGGTTGCTGAATGCCTAGACCTTCAAGATTTGCATCTTTCTCAGCAAGTGAAGGATATCCTTCATGCTTCCAGAAAACCTTCCATTAGACGTTCCTATGCTTTTAAATGGAAAAGATTTACCATTTGGTGTGCAGAGAAGGGTCTTAACCCTCTTGCAATACCTCTGAATTCTTTACTAGAGTATTTGCTGCATTTATCCCATGCAGGCCTTCAAACGAATTCAGTAAGACTCCATTTGAGTGCTATTGCAGCATCCCTTAAGCCTCTCAATGTACAGCCTATTTCCTCTCATCCTCTTATTGCAAGATTCTTGAGAGGCCTTCTTTTAACTAAACCTCCCATTAGACCACCTCCAGTGGCATGGGATTTGAATTTGGTTCTTGGCCAGCTTATAAAGCCACCCTTTGAACCCTTAGGCACTACCTCCTTGAAATTCCTTTCCTGGAAGGTTATTTTTCTCATTGCAGTCACCTCAGCTCGCCATATCAGTGAGCTGCAAGCATTGGTAGCTAATCCTCCTTATACAAGGTTCCATCATGATAAGGTAGCCCTCAGGACTAATCCACACTTTATGCCTAAAGTGGTCTCACTTTTTCATCTGAACCAGGAGGTGTATTTACCTGTGTTTTTTCCAGGACCTCATGCATCAACTGCAGAGAGGAATCTTCATACCCTGGATTGTAAGAGAGCACTTGCTTTTTACTTACAAAGGACACAGCAACATAGAAAGTCCTCTCAACTATTTGTTGCTTTTGATCCCTCTCATTTAGGACTTCCAGTCTCTAAGAGAACTCTGTCCAATTGGATTGCTCAGTGTATTTCCTTCGCCTACCAGAATAAGAACCTTTCTCTGAAAGGCCATGTCATAGCTCGCAATGTGAGGGCCATGGCAGCCTCTATGGCTCATCTAAACTCTGTCGAGCGGCCACCTGGGCCTCGGTTCATACTTTTACAGCCCATTACTGCTTGGACAAGGACTCCCGCCGGGATGCCTTGTTTGGTCAGGCTGTTCTCAAACACCTGTTCCATACCTAATCAACTCCTACCCCCCATCCCTGGTTGGATGCCCGAGATCCATGGGGGTGAGGTGGAGCCCTTATCAGGGACTCAAAACCTTTGGGATCTCCCTGGCATCTCTAGCTGGGGAGTCTCCAAATGTGAAGACTCATTCCTGCTTGTTCCTGTAGATAGCACAGTTACTTACCTGTAACAGGTGATCTCTGGGAATAGCAGGAATAAGTCTTCACAACCCACCCACCTCCCCTAGGAGTTGTATCTCTCTATCTATCTTTCCTTTCCTTTCTCTCTCTCTCTTTGTCTCAGCTTAAAACTCGAACTGGAGAGAGGCGGTTAGGAAAGGCGGGAAGGCAGCGTGCAGGCGCTGTGGGATGCTCCCAAAAGCTTTCCTTTTGGACGCTGGGGAGCGTTCCCGCGCAGGCTCCGTTGGTACCGACGATACCCATATGTGAAAACTTATTCCTGCTGTTCCCAGAGATCACCTGTTACAGGTAAGTAACTGTGCTTTCTCTTATTAGTTTTAAATAGGTTACATTGTAGCTTCATAGTGTGTCCTCTAGTTTTTCTTCTTTTTGATGGTGTAAAGAACTGATCTACGTTAACCTGCTCCACGCCATTAATTTAAAGACCTCTATCATATCTCCCCTCAGCCATCTCTTTTCCAAGTTGAAGAGCCCTAACCTTTTAAGCCTTTCCTCATAGGGGGGTATCCTTCCATCCTCTTTACCATTTTGGTGGCTCTTCTTGTACCTTTTCTAATTCCGCTATATCCTTTTTATTGCACACAATATTCAAGGTGCGGTCGCACCATAGAACAATACAGAGGCATTGTAATATCCTTTCTTTACACACCATTCCTTTCCTTATGATTCCTAGCATTCTATTAGTATTCAGCAAAGCCTTTTATAAAATACTCGGGGGAACTGTGAACATCCCAACCTAGATCACCCAGTTTTTACCTAGATGCCCTGTGTGTAATTGACTCACAGTCTGGTAGGGATGTTGTGTCACTTAAATGCAACATGAGGATCAGAGGTCCTCCCTACTCATGCACTTTGCTGAACATTTGGACTGGGTCCTTTCCTCTTTGCTAGGCAACTTGTTTGCTCCAATATTTGGGTATACAACTGGCTGCAGCCCCTAAGGATCTGTACTATAGCAATGCTCTCTTTGGACCTTTGAACAGTGCTCCCTCTTTACTGGGTAGAGTTGATCTGTTTAAGATGACCTTAGAAACAGATGCCATGTGGTCTTTTTCTGCTGTCATGTTTCGATCTAGTCTGCCCTTCCATATCAACTACAATAGTCCCCTTTTTTTCCTTTAGAGATCCTCTGTGTTTGTCCCATGCTTCTTTGAATTCAGATATTGTCCTTGTGTCCACCACTCAACTGGGAGACTATTCCACGGATCTATCACTCTTTCTGTGAAGAAATATTTCCGCATATCAATCCTGAATCTATCCCCTTTCGCCGTCATCCTATGTGCCCTCGTAGCAGAGCTTGCTGTCAGTCGAAAGAGGCTCTCTTCCTGTGCATTTATGCCACGGAGGTATTTAAACGTCTCAATCATATCACCTCTATCCCACCTTTCCTCTAAAATATACATAATAAGGTCCTTGAGTCTGTCCTCATATGCTTTATAACGAAGACCACTAACCATTTGAGTAGCCACCCTCTGCACTAACCCCAACCTGTTTATATCCTTTTGAAGGTGCGGTCTCCAGAATTGCACACAATACTCCAAATGAGGTTGCATCAGAGACTTATGTAGAGGCACTATCACCTCCTTTTTTCTGCTGGCCATTCCTCTCCCTATGCACCCAAGCATCTTTCTAGCTTTTGCTGTCACCTTTTCTACCTGTTTAGCTACTTTAAGATCATCAGACACCATCACGTCCAGGTCCCTCTTCTTTAGTGGACAGAAGTACTTCACCCCCTATACTATATCGTTTCCTTGGATTGCTGCAGACCTTATTTCCAAAATGGTTGTATGCATTGCAGTTGCTGGCGCCTCGGTTATTAAAAAAGGATTTGCTCATTCTTCAGAAATTAGTAAGTGGTGCTGGGATAGCTGTAAACATGAAATGATGTTTGCTCACCTATTTGGAGATTGACGTAGCAGAGGATTGGGAATGCCAGATTTAAATGTTTATAATTGGGCCTGTTTGACCTGCCTTTTGGTAGACTGGTTGGGGGTTGGGGTTGCAGTACTATTCTTTGGTGGGATCTAGTATTTTTGTTGCGAGGAGGGCCAAGGTGGCCAATCCTTTAAAGTTGAGCATCTTGCTGGTACCTTTGCGGTTGATGTGGCGCTTTTGGTGTAGACTGTTGAGGCAGTCTCCAACTGCAACTCTTCTGTTACCTCTCGGGGTAACTCCGATTTTGAATCAGGTCTGCATTCGCTCTTTTTCCAAAGCTGAGCTCATTACGGTAGGTCATCATTTACATGAGCAAGGGCAGCTACTTTCGTTTGCAGAGCTGATCCAATAGTTTCGCTTTTAGGAGTGTGACCTGTATCCTTACCTTCAAGCACGGCACTGTTTTGGAGGATTATTGGGTGCCTAGGCTTTGCAGTTGGATTTCTGTTCGTATTTAATATTTGTTCCATTTGGATAGCGAAGTTAGGGTGACAGTTTCTTCTTTACATAGGGCTTTGCGTAGCGAGGAGTCAAAACTCTCCTTTCAGACATTGTATGAGAAATGGGTTTGCAACTTAGGTTCAGGGGTGGAGTGGATCAATATTCATGGATCCCAGGGCTGAGTGACAGTGTGAGACTACGGGAGAGCCAATATTGAATACTTCAGAAGATGTATTTTTCCAAAGTTCAGATTTATTATGTCAAAAATGCAAATAAAGCAAGGGGGGTTTTAGAGTATATTCTCTGGGGCTGCCCTGCCATTCAGTACCTTTGGAGGTATATTTACTAAATGGCGATAGCGGTTTCAGTGCGATATCGGAGTCGCGGCCCTGTTGAAATCAATGAGGCCGCAGCTCCGATATCGCATGGAAGCCACTTAGTAAACATACGCATTGGACTAAGTTTTATCAATTATAGTTCCACATCTTCCTGCTAGACCAGTCTAGACAAATTCGTTATCTCTCCCTACTAGCAGATGATGGTTTTCTCTAATTGTGCCATGACATCATTACTAAGTAGAAAACTCCACCCCTGGTGCTCTAAATCCCATAGGAAACCACCCAAAACATAAGAGACCCCTAAAAAACTTACATGTATTTACTACTCTTCAAAATGTGAAGAAATGGGAAGACCCTCCAGTTTACATGAAGAAATTGAGTGGTTCACTGCTCTGTGACAGCTTTTAGCATGCGCGTGCAGAGAAGATGTCATCCCGTTTACGTACTGCAGGCTCTAGTTAAATGTCCATTGTAGGCTGGGGATGGCTTCTCTCTCCGGCTGTTACTCTCCAAGCCTACTGTGGGATTCTCCTGATGCAGCCACTTTAAATTATCAGCGAAACTTGAGTCGAGTGTTATATTCCACAGTGGGGAATTGTTGTGATTTTGGGAACTTCAATTTCAGCTAAGTATTTTTGTAAAAGTTTTGCATGCATTTAAAACTGTAAAGTCTTGTTGTTTAGTTTTGGCGGAGACCAATGAAAGATGTTTGGTGGGGAGAGAACCTAAGCCTCTGAGTTTGCTTGAATGGAGTGGTGTCCCGCGGCCGAGTTCTCTGCCTTCCCATTTATTCACATATATATATACATTTTGGAGAATATTAGATGCATTTACGTTTTTTAGATATCTCTCATGTTTTGGGTGACATCATTACTGGCATAAATTCTGGTGCAGCTAGGGGCACCCTTCAGTATTTTCTCTATCTCCAGCAGATGGTGATTCCTAGACTTCTTCAGCTGAGGCCTACAGCTCCTGGCAGGCCTTGCGGTTACGAGCCAGTGGAGTTTGGCCATCTGAAGACCCCAGGGCGTATACAAGATACCCCTCTGGCAGGTCTTTGACATCTTTGAGGGTGAGCTCCTGGCTATGAGAGCCAGTGTAGCTCAGTGATGGGCCTGGATCAGGAGGATCCTCTAAAGGGGTGTCAAGCAGATTCTTTTATCCTTATTTTCATTTTGTCTCATGAAAGTTCTTTTTTTTTTTTTTGTATAAATAAAAAGGATTCAGTTTGAGAGCATGTGTCTGGGGCCCCCCCCCCCAAAAAAAACCTCTCACCAACCCCCAGAAGAGGCATTGCAGCGTGAAGTCGCATGAGTCTGGTGCTGCAGCTGGGGGCCTGATTGCAAAACATTTATTTGTTTAACAAGTTTTTTTAATACCGCTTTTTCATTTCAGTCAAAGCATTTTATATTGTAACTTAAATTTGGTAATATACAGTAAACAGGGACATTGATAACTTGGATTCTTCTGAGGCAATGGAGGGCTAAGTGACTTGCCCAAGGCCACAAGGAGTGCTAGTGGGAATCAAACCCTGGTCTCTTGGTTCCCAAGCGAGTGCTCTTACCACTAGACTACTCTTCTGCTCCATTGAGTACTGTGGTGCTGGTTTTTCGTATGGCCTGTTTTTCCCACTCGATACTCCTCTTGGTTCCTGTGTGCGCCATCTTGGGTCCTTTTTTCCAGCATGCCTCCTCCTCTCTTGCAGTGTCTTGGCTGCGGCAAGTGGCGGCGATTTTTAATAGATTGCCTTTGTGCCGCTTGTGAAGCCTGACCCCGGGGAGACATCCTGCACAGTCAGTGTCCTCAATTCTGGCCGCAGTTTCATCAGCTGCTTCCCCTTCTCCGGCTGTGGTAGTTTCTCCTGTTGGGCTTCCGGCAGTGTCAGTAGTACCAGCCTTGTCTCCAGAGGAGGAATCAGCCCCCCCCCCACCCGTCCCTGTCTTGCTCCCCACAGCCACAGCAGGCTTCACAACTGCAAGTCTCACAACAGATGCCACAGCCACCCCCCCCAATCCCCCCCCGTCCAGTCCAAGCCCCTGGCCGTCGATCCTTTACGTACGGAGAAGTTATTCCACCTCAGAGGTGAAATAACTTCCTCATACAAGTCGCTGGCCCTGGACATAGAGGGCCGACATTAGAATTGGCCCTATACATCCAGGACTGGTGACCGCCCGCCCTGCCTCCGCCTCCGATCCTCCCCTTCCCCGCCCCCGTCTAAGTTTCCCATACAGCCGGTGGGGAAGTTAGATGTGGGCAGAGAAGGTATGAATAGCGGGGATAGATGTCCTGTTGGAACGTCCATCCCCGCTATTTATGGCACAGAATCGGCCCTTAGTATTTGAGCTTCTTTTTTCTTTTCCTTTTTGGGCTGGCTATCAGGTGCTTGCACTGCAGAGGAGTTTTGGAGTACCTGACAGGGGTTGTTCAACTCCTGAGAGTTTTTTTGTCTTGAGCATTAAAGCTCAGTTTAAAAAAAAATAGAATCAGTACTTCAGTTAAGAGGCCAGGGGCTCTCCAACAGAGAGAGAGGTTTCCGAGGTCTGCTGGGACGGTGGCAGCGGCTCCCGAACCCTGAGCGGGTGAGGAGCCGCAGACAGACACCAAGCCATGTTTAGAGTGCAGCGCCGGCATTCCCGCCTCAGCGCCAAAGCCGGTTAAGAAAGGCTGAGCGCAGGGGGGGGTTGGAGGGGCGCGGAGCAATGCAAAAGACAGTTCTAAACAGATCGGGCAGCCTCTCGTTTAGCTGGCCGTGCAGCGGGGAGTCTGGCGTCAACAGAGTTGCCAGCGTGGGAAGCCACACCATTATAAGCAGCCAGTGCCGCCATCTTCAGGTGAGAACTGAGGGGGCCCTTCGGACACGGGCTCCTCGTTACTCACTTTTTTTTGTTTTTGCTTCCCCTGGAAGGTTTTTAACAGAGCAATTTAAAAAAAAAAAAAAAAAGGAGATTTCAGCGCTGTATAGCTGTTACGTTCCCCCCCTCCCCCCCCGAGAAGCAGCTGGCAGGAGTTTGGAAGGGGCCTCTGGGTCTTCTTGCTCCACTAGCCAAATCATGCTGGGTGAGCCGCATCGTGGGTTTTGCAGAGCCCAGCAGATTAGGCTCTTCCCTTGGGTCTCTGCATGGATGCGAGGGGCATGTTAGGTTAGCAGACAGGGACTAGGTCAATGAGGACGTTGGGGAATCTTCTTGAGCTGCATCCACAGAGATGCCGGGGGGGGAGGGGGGAAGGGCTGGCTCACAGTTTTAAGAGGGTTTTTGTCCATTGCGGTTGCGGAGACACCGACCCATAGAGAAGAGGAGTTAGGAAATGTAGGGCCCCTCTATTCCCACCGTTGGGTGGAGGGGGGTGCCTGGGGAGGGGGGGTTTCTGTTGAGTTCATACTTCTCATGCACCAAGCCCTTGCCATGGCAAAGCAGGGAGCTAGAATGTCTCCTCCGGGGTTTTCATGTGACAGATCGAGGTCAGCAGTGGAGGTAGTGGAGCGCACTGCAGTAGTAGAGCTTGCCAATGGTAAACCACGGCTTGAGGCGGCTGACGCACGGTAGTTTCTGTGGGCCTGTGCTAACCAGTTAACACAGGCTAAACTGAAAATTAACTATTAATGCAGTTTAGTAAACATTTCTGTTTGAGTAACTAATCAGTGACACTATCCAGATAATTTTGGCCTCTTTGTGAGAATGTCCCCTCCCCCTACCAATCCTCTCCCTCCTAAATGCATAACTTTTCATTGGACATCAAGATGTCTGGCTAAAGTTAATGCAGCCACTTACCCATAATTTTGGGCATTGATGATTTGTGTGGTTAACTTCAAAACTAACTGCTTAAACCATTTTGATTATTGACCTCTCTCTCCAGCAGGGCTTTACCCTTTACAAGAATATAAAACGTCGCCAACGCTGAATTATCTTATTCTGTTTAAAATGCAAATGGCAGATGGAACTCCTCTAGGGATAAACAGAGTCCTGTAGAAAGAGTAATCAGAAATCCCAGAGGTACACTAGCAAACGCCCTAAGGTGAGAGAAAGGAAACTGTTTCCCAGCAGGAAATTTCCATGGCATGATGATTATCTAGCTCTACAATGGCAAACGGGTTATCTAAGGAGCTGATTCATTGAGGCTCTTTACCATTCTGCATCTCTGCGAATGGACTGTGATAAATCAGACCCGATGAGTTCATAATTTGCATAAACCACTTCTTCTTCTGCTTATGCCTTTACTACTTTGTTACATTTCTTGGACTTCTAACTTCACAAGAACGCTTTCCTACTCTTTATTGATGACGGGAGCGAGCAAAAAGCCTTTGCCTCTTGACATTATTCCTGAAATTAAGCAGCAAGCTGCCTGTGACACCATCAGATGTCTGAGGCTTTCAGATAAATATAAAAGCTATTCCATTTGTTGTTTCCTGTTCTCTTCTTCCCAGTGGAGGTCTTGTTGAAGAATCTGAAATGAATTGTCCAAGAATAAAGAACTAAACACATCACTCAGCATTAAGAATAAAGTACTTACTCCAAGACAAGTGTTAGCATTTAAACCACAGGAGCAGAGGATCTGTTTCGTACAAGCATCGGTCTGTTTACACTGCTGAATAAATCTCGAGGTAGACACATATATCTTTAGATCCAGAGTTACCTTCTGCTCCATTGGGCTTCCAGCTCATTTGAAAGCAGGACCGGGATCTGACATCGTGAGTTGTCCTTTGCAGCTGCTTGCAGATGTTTCCATGTATTTTATATCCTTCTTTCATTCACTTAGCTCAGTGACAGTCCTTGGCCAGGAGCCATTTACCGGGGCTGCTTATAGAACCCTACAATCATAGGCCCTAATTTCAGCCACTTGATGTTGCTGTTGCGCAATGACTATCACTACCCCCTCTTTAGTGGCTGTGAATGGTGCATGCACAGTATTGCTAATATCCCTGGCCCTGTCAGATCAGACAGCGGAAGGCCAATATGGGACGGGAACCTAGATCCCTCAGTTAACGTCGCTTCTGCTATTTGGATTGACTGTTGCATTTTTTTTACAGGAATGATGTATATAGTAAAAGAAAAGGAAAGAATTTTGTGGGAGTTTGGAAATTCTCATTGACTTCAAAAATATTCCTCATGGCTGGTATCATCCGTTTTCTTTATCTGGAGCTGACATACTAAGGTACAGATGGGTTTGACATTCTCAAAAATGCCAGATAGCGTGCGTTAGGGCGCTTGTGAATTTTAATGTGTGCTGTTTGGTGTTTTGGTACCTGCTCTTTTTCCCTTGTGAATCTATTTGCAAAACTTACGCAAAACCGCTAATGGACTCAGAAGTTGTGCAAACCAACTCATTTGAGATGCAGCATAAGTTAAGTTTCCCGCAGAACTTAGCTGTACCTCACGGAGGTGGAGAGATTTTTTACAGAGAAGCTAGCAAATTCTCTGCAACCTCTTCACACGGAGCCTGCAGCGGGACTGCACATTATACAAATGACTTGGAACCAGAAGAAAAACACCTTGTGGGACTGGGCCATTCCCAGAGAGATTTCCGTGGGTTAGGATCCCTCCAGATCCTTTTCTCCTTCTTCAGAAGGCTTCCCCACTTGAGAAATTAGTTTTAACTCTGTATCGAACGATGCCACACACAGGTATCTCTTTCTTTTTGAAATTTCCTGCAAAATGTATTATTCATCATGAGAAGCGGAGTGGAATGGGTAAACGTAGATTGATTGTTTACGTTATCAGAATATAGAAAGACTAGGGGACATGCAATGAAGCTACAGGGTAAACTATTTAAGACTAATAAAGGAAAATATTTTTTCACTCAACGTGTAATCAAACTCTGGAATTTGTTACCGGAGGATGTAGTAAAGGCTGTTAGTGTAGCTGGGTTTAAAAAAGGTTTGGACAAGTTCCTGGAGGAAAGGTCCAGAAACCATTATTAAGAAGGGACCCAGGATATCAGTGCTTGACCCAGTACAAGCATTGTGGAACCTGTGTCTTTTGGGGAAACTGCTAGGTACATATGACCTAGATTGGCCACTGTTGGAAACAGGATACTGGGCTTGATGGACCTTGGTCTGACACAGTATGGCATATCTTATGTTCTTAAGCATAAATATGTTTTCTATGATCCGCAGCCCCTGAGGCAGGTTTTGGGTGGGGAAAAGGTTGTTTCTGACCCAGTAGAAGGTTGAGATGTTGGAGCCTACCTGCAGTGGTTCTGTAATACGTAACTGAGACCTTTTTCTAGTGTTTCGTAATTCTTCCATCCATGTTAAATGGATTTTATGTTACATTGTTTCTCATTTACCTTTTTGTTTTTTCTGTCTCTTGAATTTTGATTATGGTTAAATGATGTCATATATATTTTTTTTATATGGTTTCAACTTTCGTTAGTTGACTAAAGTTTAAAAAATGAAACGGTGCCATCCAGTGTCCAGCTGGAGCTGGTAGAAAGGATTTGGGGACAGGAGGTCAAATATTGCCCTTGAAAAGGCTCCAGATAATATGGCCACAAGAGTGGGAAGAATCTCCTTAAAGAGGAATAGTTTTGTCTTTCTTGAAATTGGCCAGAAATGATCTGATAGCAGGATTTATTTCTCCTTTTCCTTGGAAACATAGAGCCTTGCTCAGTCAAGATTTTTCCCTAAGATCTTTTTGAACAGGCCAATAGACACCTGCTGAACATCCCATAATAAAAGATCCCTGACCTAACACCCGCCTGTTGTTTTGCAGTAATTATTCATCTTTCTGATGCCCTCTAAAGTCTCTCATACGTTTTTCTCATCTTTTAGTTTCTTTTGTCCTTATAACTTGGCTTTATGTTTAACAGTGTTTTTTCTTCATTACCCTGTGCTCCTTGCAAACTCTCTTTTCAAAAGCTTCTTAAATTCTAGCGGAATCGAAAGCTAAATTTCAGATTTGTTGGCACAGAACACTAATAACACTCACTCTCAAATGAATATTTTCCACAGGAATTGGACACACTTGACTTGCAGCTTGTCTTGTGTGTTCCCAGTTCGCTGGCGAGTGGCTTTCTGAATTTTTGGAAATCCAATGTCAGTGAAATAGTTGTTCTGGCTGGGAATGGCAACTCTGGGGTCCTGATTCTCAGAAACAAAAAAGAATGAAAGCTTGTGTTTCCAAAGCTGTTCCATTTATCAGGTAATTTTTACAAAGACTTACAATCCTGCATTAGCCATCAAAAGTATTTTGATGTGCCTGGGGGTAAAATCAACCTGCAGCAGCAGCTGTTTTCAATCTTGTAAGTCCCTTTACCCTTTCTCATCAATCCTGTTAGAACAGTAATGAACTTTACACCCCTGTAGGATTAAAAAAGGTAACGTGTTGTTTATGGTATGTTCTAGTTTTGTCAATGTGAGAAGCAAAGTTTCTCCTGGGACTTCCAAGCAACTGGTATACGTCTACAGAAGTTGATGTACAAGCTGAATGTTAACACGGGGACACTGTCGGACATACTGCTCTGTATCGCTGCTGCAACTCAAGAGAGTAAAAAATTGTTACCGCATGCGGACTTGATATAGTGCTCCGTTTGATTGCAGCAACTTTTCTGTTTCTTTTATTGGTGCTGGTAGGGAAACTAACATTTCAACATAAATGATTTTGTGGAGGTAAATGTATTACGTGTAAAAGAGCTTTTGTAAAATTACCCTCTGGGATTGCACATGGATCAGAAGACTCGTATGTTTATGGACCTACATGTAGACATGTTCTGAAGCGGAATATGGGCGGAGTTTGGCTGGAGTGTGGGCGGAGTTGGAATTTACCTGCATATTTTATATTTATGGGCTAACTTTTACACCACCTCCTGAGTAGGCGTAAATATTTGCAGCTTCTGTCTGGTCACTCTTTCTGCTGGTTTGCCCCTAGTATTTTAGAAAGATATATTGGCGACATGTACACATGAAGGTTGGTCTACACGTGTAAATGGCATTTTAGAAAGGGACTATTTGCACATGGTGGCGCTCCCCATGTATAGGTTGCCAGGAGGTTTAGTAGAGGTGGGGAGAGGGAGGTGCCTAACCAGTGCCGGTGTCGCCATCAGGTGAACTAGGCAGTCACTTAGAGTGTCAGTGGTCTGAGGGTGCCTATTGCCACCCCTTCCATCCCTCTCCAGGACGTGCAGCGGCAGTGATACTTTTAAAACAGCACCAACGCACTGGAGTTATCTTTTCCTCTGGCCCAGCGGTGCTGTTTGTGCTTTTGCCCCCTCTGATTCTACTTCCTTTTGCATAGGGGTGAAAGTGGCTGCTGCCATGATAGTCAGCCGCGATGTTTAAATATAAACCAGATATTCAGTGGTGGTATTCGGATAGGGGCTGTCTCTGCATATGCAGTAAAGTGCTGACTTTATCCAAATAGTGGCAATTTTCTGCTGGTGTTATCTGAATAGAAGTTTAGGCATGCTTTTCAAGCAACTAAATCTGGATAATGTCAGCTGAAAATCACCACTATCTGGATAAGATTGCACTTAACCAGATAATGGCTGTACGGCCGAGCTCCGCCCACGGACTTCTCCTGGACATTGGAGCAGTCTGAAAATATTCAGCAGTACAATCTGGAGAGTGCCTCTGAATTTCTCTCTAAGCGCCCCCATCTGAATTGCCCTTGATGGGCTGTCTGATTAAGGGCTTTGAATACATCAGTCCCATAGTTTAAAAAGACGGAAGGATGAAGGAAGAGAAGCAGAAGCCGGTCGTACACTTAGAAGGAACCATGTAGCAATGAAAGTGTTTGTGACATGAATAAACAACTGTTACACGATTGGCTCCCATCGTTTGTACCATGACATAGCTGTGCCACTGGGTACCTCTGTTTTATGGACTGTGGCTACTTAAGCAGATGGCTTTTACAGTAAAGTGAAAGAGTTGTTTTTGATTTTCTGGGGCTGGAGATGATGTAAGCACACATGAAAATACTAAACCTTAGTCACATATATATCCCAGGTTTTTATAATGTCATTTAAGTGCTTAAAATGCCTCATAAAAGAACCTTGGGCAGAAAAGCACGCTGGCTGCATAAATGCATGTAGATTTACCCTAAGCATTACCAGGAGCGTGGTCTGAGTGGAGCATGAAAGGTGTTGCAAACTATGTGTGTCGATTATAAAATATGCTAGACTGCAGACACACGCACATTTACTCTATGCGCTGACATTTGCAACTGTTCCTGAGCAGGGATATTTTATAAAGACACATAGGCCCTGCTTTTCACCCCCCACCAACTTATGCAGATGAGGTCCTGCCCATGGCCCCACATCCGTCCGAATCCCCCACAAGCTGCTTTTGCTTCTTAAGTCACTTCTTGGGTTCCTATCTGTTTCTTCTTTTATTCACCTACAAATGCGACTCCTCATCCTTGAAGGATACCACCAAAAGCAGAGAGATTCCAAAAAAGAGTAAAGTAGCCCAAATGCCCTCGAGTATGGAGCAGACAGAGCTTAAAGATCCCAAATTACCCATGTCTACCAATAGCCAAATTAATATGAATAAAATACAGTCTCTAAAATGCTTGTATGCAAATGCTAGAAGTCTAAAAAATAAGATGGGAGAGTTAAAATATAAAACACTAAATGAGAGGTTAGATATGATTGGAATATCAGAGACATGGTGGAAGGAGGACAACCAGTGGGACACTGATACCTGGGTACAAACTATATCGTAATGATAATGCTGATCAAATTGGTGGAGGGGTTGCGCTCTATGTTTAGAGAGGGCATTGAGTCAGAAAGGATCAAAGTCTTGCAGGAAACAGAATTTGATGTAGAATCTCTATGGATTGAAATTCCATGTAAAAAGGGGAAGGCGATGGCAGTGGGGGTGTACTATCGACCACCGGGCCAGAATGAACAAATGGATGATGAAATGCTCAAAGAAATCAAGGAAGCTTACAAAAGTTACAGCGCAGTAATAATAATGGGTGATTTCAATTACCCCGGTATCGACTGGGTCAGTGTCACGGCAGGACATGCTAGGGAGATAAATTTCCTAGATGACATAAATGACTGCTTCTTGGAGCAGCTGGTTCATGAACCGACCAGAGGGGAAGCCATATTAGACCTAGTCCTTAGTGGAACACCAGATCTAGTGCAAGAGATAAGGGTGTTGGGGCCACTTGGCAATAGTGATCATAGCATGATCATCTTTGATTTAATTAGTGGAGGAGGGATAGTACGGAAATCCACAGTACTACCTCTTTTAACTTTTGAAAGGGAGACTATGATAAAATGAGGAAAATACTTAAGAAAAAACTAAAAGGAGCAGTTGCAAAGGTTAAAGACTTACATCAAGCTTGGGTGTTGTTGAAAAATACTATCTTGGCAGCCCAGACCAGCTGTATTCCACGCTTTAAGAAAAGTGGAAGGAAGTCCAAAAAACTGCCAGCATGGTTTAAAGGTGAGGTCAGAGAGGCTGTTGTTGCCAAAAAAGCATCTTTCAGGAAATGGAAAAAAGAGCCAAATGACAAAACCTGGAAACAGCACAAGCACTGGCAAGTCAAATGCAAGGCATTGATAAAGCAGGCAAAGGGAGAATTTGAGAAGAAGCTTGCTGTGGAAGCAAAAACGCGAAATAAAGATTTTTTCAAGTACATTCGTAGCAAAAAACCCGTGAGAGAGTCAGTTGGTCCATTAGATGATAGAGGAGTTAAAGGGGCACTAAGAGGCGACAAGGCGATAGCGGAGAGACTGAATGAATTCTTTGCTTCGGTCTTTACTGAGGAAGATGTAGGGATGTTACCCATGACTGAAGTGGTATTTAAAGGTGCGGAAGAACTGAAGGAAATATCGATACATCGAGAATATGTATTACAACTATTAGATAAACTGAAGAGTAGCAAATCACCTGGGCCAGATGGTATACATCCAAGGGTGTTTAAAGAACTGAAATATGAGATTGCAGACCTGCTATTAGTAATCTGTGAACTATCTTTAAAATCATCTCTAATACCTGAAGATTGGAGGATCGCCAATGTAACACCAATTTTTAAAAAGGGTTCCAGGGGTGATCCGGGAAACTACAGACCGGTGAGCCTGACGTCAGTACCGGGAGAAATGGTAGAAACCATCATAAAGAATAAAATTACTCAGCATGTAGATAGTCATGGCCTAATGGGAGACAGCCAACATGGCTTTCGACAAGGAAGACCTTGTCTTACTAATCTGTTGTGTTTTTTTGAAAGTGTGAATAAACAGGTGGACAAAGGTGAGTCGGTTGATATAGTGTATCTGGACTTTCAGAAAGTCTTTGACAAGGTCCCTCATCAGAGACTTTTGGCAAAACTAGAGTCATGGGATAGGAGGCAGTGTACTACTGTGGATCAAGAACTGGTTAAAAGATAGAAAGCAGAGGGTAGGGCTAAATGGCCAATTTTCCCAATGGAGAAAGGTGAATAGTGGTGTACCCCAGGGATCTGTGCTGGGTCCGCTGCTTTTTGACATATTCATAAATGACCTGGAAAGTGGAATAACGAGTGAGGTTATCAAATTTGCAGATGACACAAAACTATTTAAAGTTGTTAAAACCCAAGAAGATTGTGGAAAATTGCAAGAGGATCTTGATAAATTAGAAGACTGGGCATCAAAATGGCAGATGAAATTTAATGTGGACAAGTGCAAAGTTATGCATCTAGGGAAGAACAACCCAAACTATGGTTACACATTGCAAGGTTCCACATTAGGAACCACCACCCAGGAAAAAGATTTAGACGTCATTGTGGATAACATGTTAAAACCCTCAGCCCAGTGTGCAGCGGCGGCCAAGAGAGCAAATAGAATGCTAGATATCATAAGGAAAGGAATGGAAAATAAAACAAAAGATATTATAATGCCTCTATATCGTTCCATGGTGAGACCGCACCTTGAATATTGTGTGCAATTCTGGTCGCCGTATCTTAAAAAGGATATAGAGTTATTAGAATAGGTTCAGAGAAGAGCCACCAAAATGGTAAAAGAGATGGAAGGATACTCCTCTGAAGAAAGGCTAAAAAGGTTAGGGCTCTTTAACCTGGAAAAGAGACGGCTGAGGGGAGATATGATAGAAGTCTATAAATTAATGAATGGAGTGGAACGGGTAAACGTAGATCGATTGTTTACGCTATCAGAATATAGAAAGACTAGGGGACATGCAATGAAGCTACAGGATAAACTATTTAAGACTAATAAAATAAAATATTTTTTCACTCAACGTGTAATCAAACTCTGGAATTTGTTACCGGAGGATGTGGTAAAGGCTGTTAGTGTAACTGGGTTTAAAAAAGGTTTGGACAAGTTCCTGGAGGAAAGGTCCATAAACCATTATTAAGAAGGGACCCAGGATATCAATGCTTGACCCAGTACAAGCATTGCGGAACCTGTGTCTTTTGGGGAAACTGCTAGGTACGTATGACCTAGATTGGCCACTGTTGGAAACAGGATACTGGGCTTTATGGAGCTTGGTCTGACCCAATATGGCAGATCTTATGTTCTTATGTTCATTACCCCTCCTCTCGTATCGTAACCTGCACTCCTCTTGTCGGTGCCCTTCTCCTCTGCCTCCACTCTTGGTTCTTTCTAACTTGCTTTGCTGTAGGCCTGCAGTAGGCTTTGAGTGAGGGTATCATGCTGTCTTGAATCCTGTTTAAATCCAGCCTAAAGGCCCATCGTTATGAGTCAGCTTATAAATCTTAACTTAACCCAGGGAGCGCCATTTCCCTCCCCTGTTCGGGGAATCAAGCACCGCCCGGCCAGCCGGCTCTCCCGAGCAGCACCTCCGGCCCATTCGGGGCTGTGGGAGGGGGAGGAGCAGCAGGCCGGCTGAAAAGCGATCCGCCGCCGGCGGGAAACATCAGGGAGCGCCATTTCCCTCCCCTGTTCGGGGAATCAAGCACCGCCCGGCCAGCCGGCTCTCCCGAGCAGCACCTCCGGCCCATTCGGGGCTGTGGGAGGGGGAGGAGCAGCAGGCCGGCTGAAAAGCGATCCGCCGCCGGCGGGAAACATCAGGGAGCGCCATTTCCCTCCCCTGTTCGGGGAATCAAGCACCGCCCGGCCAGCCGGCTCTCCCGAGCAGCACCTCCGGCCCATTCGGGGCTGTGGGAGGGGGAGGAGCAGCAGGCCGGCTGAAAAGCGATCCGCCGCCGGCGGGAAACATCAGGGAGCGCCATTTCCCTCCCCTGTTCGGGGAATCAAGCACCGCCCGGCCAGCCGGCTCTCCCGAGCAGCACCTCCGGCCCATTCGGGGCTGTGGGAGGGGGAGGAGCAGCAGGCCGGCTGAAAAGCGATCCGCCGCCGGCGGGAAACATCAGGGAGCGCCATTTCCCTCCCCTGTTCGGGGAATCAAGCACCGCCCGGCCAGCCGGCTCTCCCGAGCAGCACCTCCGGCCCATTCGGGGCTGTGGGAGGGGGAGGAGCAGCAGGCCGGCTGAAAAGCGATCCGCCGCCGGCGGGAAACATCAGGGAGCGCCATTTCCCTCCCCTGTTCGGGGAATCAAGCACCGCCCGGCCAGCCGGCTCTCCCGAGCAGCACCTCCGGCCCATTCGGGGCTGTGGGAGGGGGAGGAGCAGCAGGCCGGCTGAAAAGCGATCCGCCGCCAGGCGGGCCCGCGCCTGGTCGGGCCCGCGCCTGAGGGCCTCGCCAGAGGGCCCTTTGGCGTGGCCCTTAGGCGAGGCACGATAGGCGACACGAAATATCCTAAACAGCGCTCCAGCGACCCGAAACCTGCCTCTCGCAGCACCCTACGACACAACCAAGAAACCAGCTATCTGTTCACCCGCCCGAGGACAGAGAGGAGGATCACCAGATGTCCAACGCACCCAACACAACTCCTAACGGCTCTCGCTATCAGCAATCCCTTCAACTACAGTCAGCAGCACCGGTCAGTATCCATGTACCAGACACCAAGCCCACATTGGAACACTACGATCCAATTCTATGGACTATCATTAAGTCATTAAGTCACTTGTAACTTGTAAAGTAACCTATATATATAACCTACACACATAAAATATATATATATGAATAACCTGTATTTTTAGACGCTATATATAGGCCAGCAAACACAGTGTATGCTGTACCACCTTAATACTGCTATTTGTCAATTGAAGATCAATATACTGTTAATTTCTTTCTTGAGAAATGTATCATCTCTGTATCACACCCTCTCTCTTTTAAGATAGATTATATATTAGCATGTAAACCGTACCCCCTCATTAGTTGCAGTCTCGTATAACTGCTCCTCTGTACTGAAGATTTCTCAGCACTACTTTGGGTCTCATAAAAGCTTCATACCAATACCACAGTAGAGCTCTTCCACACTTCGTACCTACATATAGGGTCTCACACCCAATCGAAATCTTCAGAATGGCCCTCCATGTCGCTGTCTTGCTTAGCTTCTACCTTTTCCACTGGCTTGGAACCTCCCAGGCTCTATACACACCACAAAGCAGGATCCCAATCCTGAATAGCCATGGAAAAAGATGGAATTGCCCCCCTTACTCCAACTCAGGAAGTAGCACCTACTCGCGCCACTCCCACCTGATTCACGTGGCACTCCAGCTATCCAAGTCAACCAAACAAGAAAAACCTTTGAGATGCCGACCCCTAAAATGTGCCATCATCAATGCACGCTCCATTCGCAATAAATGGCCAGTGGTCCTTGACACAATCTCCTTTTATGACCTGGAAATACTTATGATCACAGAAACATGGCTATCTTCAGAAGACAACGTCATCCTACACCAGCTACTACCCCCCAATTTCTCAATACATACGCGGCATAGGGAAAACAAAAAAGGAGGAGGTGTACTCATAATCTCCAAATCTGAGCTCAACTTCCACATTCTAGACTCTTCCAGCACAAACAGCCTAGACATCCTCTCCATTGCTAATCAACAATGTTCCCTTAACCTGATATATAGATCACCATCCACTTCTCCAGAAGATCTTCCATCTATTATTGACCTCGCAGCTAACACCCTCTCTCCCAATAAACCAAATTGGTTAATGGGCGATTTCAATCTCCCGTCCTTACCACAAAGCCATGCAAATGCGTTCCTTGAGGCAATGGTTGACCTAGGTCTCAAACAAATCATCGGTGAACCCACACACACAAAGGGGAACATTCTTGACATGGTATTTGCTCCACACCCTGTCATTGACCAAAGCCACTATCCTCCGATATCAGTCATAGAAGTACCCTGGTCCGACCACAAATTGATCATCATACAGATACCCATCAACAATGTCCAACTAGACAGAAGCCGACCTTCGAACACATCCTCTCGAACTACCACCAGATGCTTTCGCCCCTTCGATAGGGAACACATCCTGGCGGAGACCCCATCACTCATCAACAAAACTACACCAGACCTTGATGAACTAATCGCTTACTGGAACTCTAGCCTGCTTGCCATCTCACAACGCCCAAACCCGAAGATTACAGCAAGGTCAAAAAGATGCTCCGCCCCCTGGTTCTCTCCTGAGTTGCGAGCATCCCTTACGCAACTACGTAAACTTGAACGCCGATGGCGCAGATCGCATTCAACTGAAGATCAGACCGCTTACCGAACCCACCTTGCAATACACCGAGAATCAATCACTACCAAAATGAAACAATATCACACTGACACCTTAAAGAGGTCTCTGAACAAGCCACGTGATCTTTTCAATCTAGTAAACTCCCTCTCAAAAGAACCTTCCCCGATACAGCACAGCGAAATTCACCCGCAGGAATTTGCGGATTATCTACAATCCAAGATCGTGCAAACCAATAAAGTGATAGCAGCCCCATATCAAGAACCAATGGGCCTATCACCACTTAACATATTTTCTACACCATCCACTAAATGTATCGAGGACACCATAGCATCTCTCAACACCTCCACCGCACAAACTGACCCATGTCCAGCTTTTTGGATCAAGGAGCTACGTGATGTGTTCAGCCCTGTCATTGCAAAAATAATGAAACTATCCTTCACTACATCATATTTCCCCACTTCACTTAAGCAGACTTCCATTAGACCACTATTGAAGAACCCCAAGCTTGATCCACAAAGAACTGACTCTTACCGACCAATAGCCAGCATCCCCCTCTTGGCCAAAATAATTGAGAAAGAAGCACAACGGCAAATTCAAGACCACATCGATGTGGCCTCCCCCTTAGATAGCTGCCAACACGGATTCAGAGAATATCATGGGGTAGAGACACTACTCACTGGTCTTTTCAATGAAATCATCACTGGAATTGACAACATCCGTCAAGGTTTTGTGCTCATATTTCTAGACATTGCCGCGGCGTTCGACTCCGTGAGTCACGAAATTCTCCTCGGAAGACTGAAGGAGAAGGGAGTCTGCAACAGTGCACTAGAATGGTGCAAATCTTACCTTGACGACAGATGGCAATATGTGAAATCAGGATCAGAGGAGTCAACACATTTCCATCAAAAGCAAGGAGTACCCCAGGGCTCATCGTTATCCTCATTACTTTTCAATATCTACATGCAGCCCATCTGCAATATCATAAGATCATTCAACGTGAATTGTTTGATATATGCAGACGATATCCTATTATACATGCCCTTCTCCACAACTCACATGGACCTGACCCCCCTCACAGACTGCTTCAACGCAGTTTCAACTTGGCTCCAAACACAGAACCTTCGCATCCAACATAAAAAAACGGAGGTGCTATTCATCACCAGAGACACCTACTTTACCCCCCCATCCCATGTCAGTGTCAATGAAGCTGATTTGAGAACCAAAGATGCAATAAAATATTTGGGAGTTACTTTGGATCAACATCTTAACTTGAAAAGCCACATAAGCAACATAGTCAAAGCCGTCTACTTCAAAATACGCTCTCTCAAGCACCTACGCTCCCTATTGGACCCAGATGACTTCCGAACCATATATCAAGCGCTGATACTGCCGCACTTTGATTTTGCAAATTCCATCTTACAAGGTCTCCCCCAATCCACATTAACCCCCTTACAGTTGGCCATGAACACCGCAGCTAGGATCCTTTACGGAGCATCCAGATATGACCACGTGACCCCCATTCTCAAACAGCTGCACTGGCTACCAATCAATGGGAGAATCACCTTCAAAACCCTTCTATTAGCTTTCAAAGCAATCAAAGGTATTTCAGCCTCCTCACTCACTCATCTTATCCACTTTGTCCCTCCCAACAGATCCAGAAGATCAACAGCTGTAAACTTGCTTGCAATACCAAAGGCTTCGACAAAGTACAACTTATCAACCACAAACAGGTCTTTCAGCTGTTACGTACCCAAATGCTGGAATGCTCTACCCCCTGACATTAGGGCCATAGCCAGCCTATATCAGTTCAGGAAGGCCCTCAAAACCCACTTGTTCCTCCAACACTTACCTGACAGCAATTGATCCTAGATATACCCTCCAGGAATTGACCCAATTTAGTTAGGAAAGACCTACATGCATTATCTGACTTTTATCTATCCTTCCAATGTAAATAGATTATGTATTATAGTTGACCCTGTTTTCCATGTTTATACTCCTGTTCGATGTAAACCTGACAGCTTGTTGTTATGGTCGTTAAGTTATAATGTAAACCGCACTGATGCTAAATAGCGCGGTATATAAGAAACTGTAATAAATAAATAATAAATAAACCCCTTATTGTTGTTTTCAACCATTTCCTATAATACACCCAATTCTCTTATTTGTTCTGCTTGTCAGCTTTGCAGGGCAGTGACCTTTATGTATGCATAGAGCACTGTGTATGCCTGGTAGGGTGTTGACTGGCCGATGCTCAGGGCCAATTATATGAAGCCGGACGGGGGAAAAGGCAAACTGCAAAATTCATGCAATGCCTCATTCGGGAAAAATAAGCAGCGGCAGAATTCAGTCTCTTTCTGTGCAACAAACTGATGTTTGAATTACATGCTCTGGCTGGTTGTCTCTGCAAACTTAATTAAGATGTGGAAAATGGGCAAGATGAACATAAAAGATTCCACTGAGCTCACGAGGCAGGATTATCTCAAGTAGAAGCTGAGAATAGGGGGTATTCAACAAGTGCTTTGCTATGAAAAGTGCACAAACTCAAGCTGTTTCTAAATTAACTTATGGGATCAGCACCCCCAGCTCACTTCATGGAAAGGAAGAAATTCACGGGTCGGTATTGAGTCGTGTTTTTTTTTAAAATGCCGTGGTGGTTAGCATTTTTGTAAATGCCGGTGTTTAGATAGTGGCCAGCACTGAATATTGGGATTCACAGCCAGTGTTATCTGTATGATATCAATTTTCAGCGCCTCTATCTGGATAGCCTTAGGACAGGTTTTGGAATGTGTTTCATAAGCAGTGTAAACGAGGAATGGAGAAAAGAGATTCCGCCTTGCAAAATGTTGGTCACAACATATTGAGAAGCCTCAGATGGCTTGTTACATGATGATGCCCCTTTAATAGGTGTTGTTGAAAAGGCCTCTTCAACAACACCTATTAAATTCTACCATAGCATAGCATAGTGCAGATGTGATGCAAACTCTTCAGGATTATTTTAACTACATTTCTACCAAGGAACCATGGCAGACTGAATCTAGGTTCTTTGTTTTGGAACGGATTAAGAAGATATCTGGAAGACCAGATACCCTTCCAGTCTAGATGCAGAATCAGTTCCCTTCACTTAATTAGTGATGATTCTGAGAACAAAAGTATGGAACTGCATCAGACCAGTGATCCATTGGGCCCAGCATCCTTTTTCATACACAATGCCCATTTCAGGTCATTTGGAAGTTCCCAGTAAAGTAGCTCTCTCAGAAATGTCATCAAAGTTCTGCCTCTGGGATCCCTCATGTTCTTAGATAGAAGATTAGCAGCTAACACTTCCTTATAGCCAATTGCATTGGGCTATAGTTGGGCAAATCCATGAGTACATGGAGTTTCTCTGGGAACAAGCAGGAAGTCAGTCCTCACATATGGACGCCGACAGAGCCCTGTGTGGAATCTTCTCCCAGCTTCAATGAAAGCCTTTGGGAGATGCACCACAAATGTTTGGTCTCCTTCCTGCCAAAGGGTACCATCTTGCCTCAGTCTCCTTTTCTCCCTGGAGCCCACCAGCGTGTGTCTGATTTCCCCAGAAAAAAATCAGTTTTTTTCTCTTGCACTGGTTCTTTTTCCCGCCCCCAAGCTTGCTCGCCTCAGCATCGCATCTCGGGTTCATTTTTTCTTTCTTTTCTTTTTCACCAGCATGGTTTTGTGCCTTTTTCACTGGCAGAGCCCTGGGTCTTTGACCTTGCTGGGGCCCTTTTTCTCCCCATGGCCTCTGCCACTTGCTTCACGGACCATGCCCCTCACCGACACACATGACTACTGCCTATGCTGCCTCAGGGCGAACCACGACCCCTTGGATTGTAGCCTCTGTAAAAAGATGTCCTCCAAGGCCATTAAGAGTTGTCAGCAGTAGCATGACAAGATCTTCCAAAGGTCAGATTCTGCCCTAGAGTCTCCAGCAACACTGCATTCCATGCCCCCTGCTGGGACCTCAGAGCCCTGAATTGACTCCTCTGTCTCTGACTGAGGCTGTGGGTCCTCTGAATGGAGCACCCTGGAGGGTAGAGCACAAGAAGAAGAAGAAATCCTTAAGGGCAGCATCCATGGATGAGTCAGGGAAGGCAGATAAGTCCCGTGCCAGGTCCCGCAGTCCATGCCGTGAGTCCAAGGGACCGGAGAAGGAGCAGCTTATCAAAGTTGCCTGGAAAGAAGCATTGGCCTCTGATAACTGGCCTCAGACTACCCCTTGTCGGAGCTGGCGTCAGGCCCCTCTTTGTCCATGCCGAAGGCTGCAGAGTCATCTGGACTGGAGACCAGAATGGCGGTCTTGGAGCACAACCTGTCTGTCTTCATGGCCCAGCAGCGGGCCTTGATGCCTGGTTCTGCTGGGTCATCTGCACAGATCACGGGAGTCTTGACCTCGAGGATCTCCCCAGATGTCGAGCCGATCCACGAGCACCATTGGCCCTGAGTCGATCTTTGACATTGGTCTGGATCTCGGTCCTGATCCTAGGACCGAGGTCCTCCCCGATGAGTAGCTCCACCTGCAGAGCCTCCAAGGAGCATGGAGGGTCAGGCTTGGGGGTCTGACCTCGGTACCTGTCCCAACTTTGACTCCTTCACCAACTTTGAGTCGGTTTGGGAGACTAAGGACGAGGAATCGCCGAACACCCATCACCACTGCGATGTGCCTTCTGACCCATCTCCCTCTGAGACCTGACGCTGGTCTCCACCCAAGGATATGGCCTTTCTCGACTTCGTGCAAGACATGCCAAAGGGGTTGTCGTTTGACACAGAGTCGGATGAGGTCCCTCGCGTGGAGGACCTCGAGAACCTCCAGTATGAGGACCTTCCAAAGGATGTATCCGGGTCTGCCAGAGCCCAGGCTTCCAGAAAGCACAACTGCCACATTACTCCATGGTGGTGGAGTCGGCCATGCGTTGGCTCAAGAGACAGAAGATGCATTCCTCGTGCCCCTTGGGTAGAGTAGCTTGCACCCTGGTTGCCTGGGCAGAAAGTGCTACCAGGGCTCGATGCTCATCGGCCAGATCCAGGCATACCAGCTGTAGATGGGCATGTACTTGAGGGACCTGTGAAAGAACTCTCTGGGTTCTCGACAGGTCTCTCCGAGGAGCCTATCCAGTGGTTCCGGGACCTGTCTTCTGCTGTCAGAGAGTGCTTCAAATTTATGACTCGAGCAGGCTGTGACATCTTTGAGTCGGTGGCTAGAGTAGCCGTGGCGGGCATCGGGCCCAACACCAGGCTTGGCTACTGAACTGGAGCAATGGGTTCAGGACAAATTGGTCAATGTCCTCTGCCAAGAAGAGAACCTTTTTGGCAAACTGTGAAGAATAAAGCTGAAGAGTTGGAGTCTGAGTTCCAGACAAGTACTAGTCTCTCTGAGAAGACCACTACCCTTCCCCTATGGAAGGCCCCGAGTAAAAAGCCCCCTTACTCGAGGAAGGGAAGAGCTTACAGAAATTAACCTCAGTATTAGCCTCCCCAGCAGTGTCAGCAGGCCAAGGGCATGGCCATTGTAAGCAGAAGCCTCCCAAGACCCAGGCACCGGCTCTGACACAGCCTGGGGGGAGTTTTTGACTCCTTGGGCCTCTCCACCCCCAGGAGGCCCACCCTAGCAGCCCACAGGGGGATGTCTGATCCTTTTTGCCTACAGGTGGCCAACCGTTACCACCAACACCTGGCCCCTCCAGGTGGTTAAGGAGGGCTAACGCCTCCACTTGGAGCAGACTCCCCCTCGATTCTTCCCAGGAGAGCCCACTAGGACTCCCCTCCACCAGACCTTGCTGCTGCAGGAGCTTGCAGGCCTTCTTGAGAACCCATATCTCCACACCTTCTGGGCAAAGGGTTCTACTTCAGGTACTTCCTCGTACCAAAAAGAACGGGGGGGGGGGCCTAAGGCCCATCCTAGACCTGTGGGACCTGAAAGGTTCCTGGTGCGGGAGAAGCTCAAGATGCTCTCTCTTGGAACACTGCTGCCATACCTCCAGCAGAAAAACTGACTATGCTCCTTGGACTTAAAGGATGCATATACACACATTCTCATTCACTCAACCCACAGGCAGTACCTCAGGTTCATGGTGGGGGGAGACCATTACCAATATAGGGTCCTGCCCTTTGGCCTGGCCTCGATTCCAAGGGTCCTTCACCAAGTGCCTAGTAGTGGTCACGGCCCACCTCCACCTGCAAGGGGCCTTTGTCCTCCTACCTGGATGACTAGCTTATCAGAGGAGGTTTGGCTGTTGAAGTGCAGCAAACCACAGCCTGCATCATCAGTATCCTGCAAAATCTGGGGTTCGTCATAAACTACCCCAAGTCTCACCTCCTCCTGACACAGTCTATAGAGTTCATAGGAGCCTGGCTAGACACCTTTCAGGGCAGAGCATTCCAACCTCAAGACAGGGCTAACCACCTCAGGGCGCTGGCCACAGACATACAATGCAGGCGCAGCGTGTCTGCTCACCTCCCACTACGCCTGCTGGACCACATGGCATCCACGGTCCATTTCACCCCAGCTGCCCACCTCCACATGAGGGGGCCACTGGTGCCTCCACTTCCAGTGGACTCCGGCCACTGGACAGCTGTGGCACAAGATGACTGTGACCCACCATCTTGTGGACTCCCTTGACTGGTGGCAGATTCTGCAGCACCACCAGGCTGAGATGCCACTTCAGGACCTCAATTCCCAGAGGGTCCTCACTATGGATGACTCCATGCTGGGTTGGGAGAGAGGGGCTCACTGCAAAGACCTCTGCACTCATGGCAGCTGGTCACAATCAGAGAGCCAACTGCAGATCAACCTGCTGGAGCTCCAGGCCATTGCCCTGACTCTTAGAGCCTTCCGCCACCACTTGCAGCACCAGTCGGTGCTGGTCCAGACAGACAATCAGTTGGCTGTGTTATACATGAACAAACAGGGAGGCATAGAGTCCTAACCCCTCTGCCAGGAGGCAGTGGCTCTCTGCTCCTTTGCATTCCACAATGGGATGCTTCTGCCGAGCCAGGACAATACCCTGGCAGACAGGCTGAGCAGGGTCCTCCAGCCGCACAAGTGACAGCTGGACCCCAGAGTGGCCTCTCGGCTCTTCCAGCTCTGGGGAACTCCACTGATGGACCTCTTTGCAAGTCCAACTAACACTCAGCTGCCCTGCTTCTGCTCCTGCCAACTGCACCCCTCACGGGTGGCAGCAGATGCCTTCCTCATCCCGTGGATGGAGGGCCTTCTCTATGCCTTCCCGCCCATGCTGCTGATTGCCAAGATCCTCTTTAAGGCTCAGCACCATGGGGCATTGCTGATACTGGTTGCCCCCAGGTGGCCCAGGCAATCATGATTTCCACTGCTCCTCCGCCTGTCCTTGGCACCCCTAGTCCCTCTGGAAAGTGCCCTGAGGTTATTGTCACAGGAGGAGGGCTCCCTCCTACACCCCAACCTGGGGTCCCTTTCACTAATGACTTGACTGCTAAAAGGGTATCCTTGGCCCCTTTTAACCTCCCGGGGGAGGTAGAAGAAGTACTGCTGGCCTCCTGTAAGGTCTCTAAGAGACGGGCCTATGCCTTCAAGTGACGCAGATTCTCAGTGTGGTGTGCGGAATGGTTGAGTCAACTCATTCTCATGCTCTCTGAAGCTTGTGCTGCAATACTTGCTCCACCCGTCGCAAGCAGGACTGAAGTCCATCCCAGTCAGGGTGTACCTGTGCGCTCTGGCGGTGCACCACTACCTCATTGAGGGCAAGCCCCTCTCTGTTCAGCCCCTGGTGACCCACTTCTTGGGGGGCCTCTTACTATCCAAGACCTCCCGTCCACCCTCCAGCGGCGGAGCGGGAGCTCAGTGTAGTGCTATCCAGGCTCACCTGGCTGCCATTCGAGCCTCATGGAAGGTTCTCTTTTTAGTGGCGCTCATGTCCGCTTGCAGGGTCAGTGAAGTCCAGGTGTTAGTGGCGGATCCGCTATATACAATGCTCTATAAGAATATGGTGGTGTTTCGCATGCACCCCAGGTTTCTCCCGAAGGTGGTGTCCCCCTTCCACCTCAGGAGGGTGGTACTCCCCACCTTCTTTCCGCGGCCTCAAGCCAGCCGGTTGCAGACTGTACTGCATACCCTGGATTGTAAGAGGGCTTTGTCTTCTACCTTCAATGTACCCAGGACCACCGCAAAGCCTCCCAGCTTTTTGTCTCCCATGACCCAGTTGGCTGGGGGAGGTGGTGACCAAGTGAACTCTTCCACTTGGGTGCATTGACTTTGCCTATGAGCAGGCTGGGCTCTTGCTGGAGCGCCGTGTCATGGCACACAGAGTCAGGGCCATGGCGGCATCTGTGGAAAACCTGCATTCTGTCCCTCTGCCGGATATCTGCTAGGTCGCCACCTGGTCTTCAGTCCACACTTTTGCAGTTCATTACTGCCTGGAGAGAGGGTCCCGATAGGACAGCACCTTTGGCCAGGCTGTACTCTGTCATCTGTTCAGGGTGTAGACAACTCCTGCCCTCTGACCCTTCTGTGTTCAGGCTACCGGAGTGCTGGTTCTTATTTAGCTGTATTTATATTCCGCTTTTCACCGGGTCAAAGCGGTCAATTGGGGGATACATTTAACACGAGGGGATATGACACACATACGTTAATACTTACAGGGAACATGGGCAATGGAGGGTTAAGTGGCTTGCCCAAGACCACAAGGAGTGCCTATAGGACTAGAAATCCCAGTCCCTCCGGCCTGAGATTGCTGTCCCCAGGTGGGACTTGAACCCCCAGCCCTCCGGCCTGAAGTACCTTGTCCTAACCACTAGACCACTCCTCCCTCCTCCTTCTCACTGGACACTTGGGTCTCTTGAGATTCTGTCTCCTTAAGACTCAATTGCTGCTGCTCTACAGGTTTTCGGTAGCCTGTAGCTAGGGAGTCCCATATGTGAGGACTGACTTCCTGCTTGTTCCTGGAGAAAGCATACTTACTGATCTGTAACAGGTGTTCTCCTTGGACAGCAGGAATTGGTCCTCACAACCCTCCCTCCTCCCCGTGGAGTTGCTTCTTTACCATTTTTTTGCTGTCTTTAGCTATGTCTTTTGACTGAGGCAAGATGGCCCCCTTGGGCGGGAAGTGGACCACGCATGCGTGGTGCATCTCCCAAAGGCTTTCTTTGAAAGCTAGGGAGAAGCTTCCATGCAGAGCTCCATCGACATCACCCATATGTGAGAACTGATTCCTGCTGTCCTCGGAGAGCACCTGTTACAGGTGAGTAACTACGCTTTCACATAACAAAGAGGGCCTAGTAGGGATCCTGGGATACAAGTCAAGATACACTTATATTTATCCTAATTCCTTTCCTTTTTTCAGAAATCTAGTTATATCTAGAAGCAGATGGACTGATGATGATCAATAATGAAGCAGGAACAGGCGCTTTCGCCCAGTTTTGTGATAGATGATGACAGTGACTTCCATTGTTCATACTAACCTACACATTTTTCACGGTAGTAGTAGTATTTAACTCGCGTCTTTCCAGCAGTCATTTAAGGTAAGTTACTTTCAGGTGCAGTAGTTATTTCCCTGACCCTGAAGGGCTTACATTCCAAGTTTGTGCCCGAGGCAATAGAGGGTTAAGTGACTTGCCCAAGTAGTGCTAGTGGGACTCGAACCCTGGTCTTAGTGGCATGTGCAGTACGGCTGTATCTTAGGATTTGTTCTGCTTTCTTCTTTTGGGGAAACAGTTCCAGTGGTTGGGGTTGGAATGCCGTGCCACACTTTAGAAGTGTGATATTATAAAGTGAGAAGCTGTCATTTTTCATACACTCCTGGTGCAGCTATACGAGGAAATGTAGAGGAGGTGTTTGTTGCGCCTTTTGTTTGCTTGAATCTATTAATTGCTCTTCTGTGTCTGTTCTTGCTCATTGTTTTTCCTTTGGTTGCTTTCATTAAGAGTTTATTTATGCAGAAGTTCACATTACCATGAACCATGAAGCTTGATACTCTGAATGGTAATTTCATGTGTTTTAAACTAGGTTATATTCATTAAGTGAATGCAAGGTGGGGAGAGGCATAGGGATAATGACCTACTAATGCTAAGCATGTGATTTTGGAGTTGGGTTTTTTCTGAGCTGCATGATTTTCATGCAGAATTTAGACTTGTGTAGCAGCTTTAAACCTTTGAGGAGTTGGATTTTCTTCGTTATGTAATCTTAAAGAGACTTAAGGCAGCGCTTCTTAACCAGTGTGCCAAGGCATTCTGATGTGCCTTTGGAAAGTCCTTGGTGGGCCTTGGGGTGACTGATAGGGCCGTGTTTAGGCATGGATTTATGAGGGTATTGCCCCATTTCTTAGACAGTGCCCCAGAGAACGGCCCTCTGTTTTCTACTCCAGCCTCTCTTCTTAGAGCGAGCATGTAGAGAATAGGGGGCGAGGGGTTGAGCCTGGGGCACAGAGCAAAGAGGAGCCACTTAGACCCCTATTCTGCCCTTTCCTTTTGTCATTCATGGATTGGAGGGGTGTGACTGGAGCAGACTCTGCATAGCAAAGGAGAACCCCTACTTTCCCTGTTGCATCACATTTATCTTTGGTTTATAAAAAAGCATTTATTTTCAATTTAGTGATTGCAGTATGTAATGCTGTGCTCTATTAGCTGTTCGGCTTGCAGAATAAACTGGATGTTCTGAAATATAGAACATTTCTCCTACAGAGAATTTACATGTTGGGAATAGTTGCATTGTGTTGGCAAATGTTTGGTCTGGTGCATAATTAAATCTCTTACATGCAGGATATACTCACCAGCCCTGAAGCTTTTGTATCTGGCCCAAAAATAATATGTGGTAACAAAACTTGCGCATTTAGGTATAATTTGAGAGTAGGTTGCTGCAATCTTCCACAGAATCACTCCGCTGGACTCCCCCCATCCTCTCACCAAACTGAATTGCTTGTTTAGCACTAATAGTACAGCGAACAAGTGTCCCAGATTCACCCACTGGAAATCAGGCAGCCTTACTCTCTCTCCTTGCCGCCTCTGGTAGGACCGCGCTTCTTTCCTGTGCATGTCTTTTGCCAGCTTCAGTCTGATGCCTGAGAAAATGACCTAACGTATTCACACATCAGATTGAACCCAGCCACACAGGCTTAAAGTGCTGCTCTCCTCCTGCTAGTGAAAGTGGTTGGGAGCGAGGAGGTTTGGTGTCCCATGAGGATTGAACAAACTCAAAATACTAAAGGTTGAGAAGCACTGACTTAAGACCATATTTAGTAAAGATTTTTTTTTTGTTTGCGCCTACTCCATCTAATTTCATTCTTAGTGCAATGCCAGAGACCCCAACTAATCTTTGGCTTTCCTGGGGCCAGCCAAACCATCATGAAAAGCAGGCAGCCACCTAGGGTATTCAAAGCTAAACAATAGATTCTGATAGCCAGGGGGGCATAGGGCTTAAGGTTTGCCTAGGGCGCCAACACCTTGTACCAATTCTGGGGCCGTCCTGGACTTTCCTCTCACCTTTTTGATAATAGGGATCCTTTGTCCATATCCCAGGCCATCTTGAATTCTATTCCTACTTCTGTACTAGTCCTCCACAAGGAGACACTTCCATGCATTCACCATCTTTTCCATGAGGAAATAGCTGCTGATATTACTTGTGAGTCTATCCCCTTGTAGCTTCGTACCATGACCTCTGAGAAAGCTTTGCTTATTTTGTGTTTATATCCTTGTAGTATTTGAATGCCCCTAGTTTCTCTCTTCTTTCCTTTGGGCTACAGATATTTAGGTCTTTACATCTAGACTCCTGTGGCTTTTGATGTAGACACTGCACCAGTTTTGTAGCCTCTCTCCCTAGACTGCCTCTATCCTGTCTACATTTTTTGGAGATACATCCTCCAAATTTGGACATTGTCTATATTTTTTATTTATTTATTTAACACTCATTTATATACCGCATCTTCCAGAGTTCAGTTGCGGTTTACAATAAACAACAATCAACAAAGCAGGTTTGTTTTACATAGAACATCTTCTAACAACAAACAATGTATTAACTAAACAGTGTAGGTGAATACAGAACAGAGTAATTAGCTAAGCAGAAAGGATTATCTAAAACAGCGTATGATAATACAGAACAGGATCAACTATATACAGTCAAACCTCGGTTTTCATGATTAATCCGTTCGAAAAAGTCTGACTAAAACCGAAACGTATGAAAACTGAAGCAATATTTCCCATAAGAAATAATGTAAATCCAATTAATCTGTTCCAGACACCCAAAAATATTCACAAAAATACATTTTATAGAGAATAACTATATTTTTACATACAGAAAACAATGAGAAATAAATATAAATGACTAATGAAATGGATAAATGAACATTTAACATCACTGAAAGCAAGCTAAGTTCAGTACTGTACAGTACAGTATGTTAACATCTGGCCTTAGCCACCCCTGACAAGCTGCTGTGCCCAGCTCTCTTCGGAATCACATTGGATTCAGCCCATTAAAATACCTTTACATTATCTGCTCAATGCTTCAGAATGGCAGAAAATCTTAATGATATAGCTTCAGACGTACCATGCAAGAGAAAGAACTGCCTCCCACATTCATGCAACATCTCCTGCTTACGTTGACAGCTTTTCTTCCCTGCTACCTCCGAGCCTGAGGGGGCGCTCCAGAGAACGGGCAGGCGGTGGACGAGATCGGGGCCTTCCTCTCTGCGCAATCCTTGCCTCTCTGACTCTGACCAGGCTCGAGGATGTGTTTCATTTACGTGCTCAGCTGGCTTTTGCTTCTCATCACGCTGGCGATCGGTGAGTCCGGGGGGCAGTGCTGCTGCCGGGACCGGGCAGGCGTTCTGGCAGTGTATACAGAATGGTGTGCAGCGCAAGGGTGTATGTATTTACAGTACTGTACTTTACGAAAACCGAGGCGATGTACGAGAACCGGGACAAAATCTCAGTCAAAAGACGTTGAAAACCGAAGCGATGTATGAAAACCGGGACAAAATCTCAGTCAAAAAAGACGTTGAAAACCGAAGCGTATGAAAACCGGGGCAAATGAAAACCGAGGTTTGACTGTACAACTATATACAAGTATGTGGGCATTCATGATTAGATCCTCATGTATTTTCTGCTATGTGTGTAGTCTGTTTAAGTGAAAGGGTTTTTTATTTGATACGGTCAGGTACTAGTTAGCCTTTGTCTAAATTGAGTGGGGGGTTATCCATGTTGTTGTAGTGTTTGGTAAATAGATAAGTTTTCATTTTTTTACGGAATTCCATGATCTCAGTTATTGCTCGAAGATCCTCTGGGAGGGAATTCCAGATGGTCGGGGCTGCATGTGAAAAGGTTCTATTGTTTGTTATTTTATTTGCTTTTATGAAGTCTTTCGGGATCTTTAGTTTGTTTAATTGTCCTTTTCTGTGAGTGGACTTAAAAGTTTCTTTGCATATTAGTTTGCATAGGGTGGTTGGAGCCATATCATTTAATGCTTTGAATGAGGTTAATATTGTTTTATATATTATCCTGCTTTGTATTGGTAACCAATGAAGGGATTCTAGTATTGGTGTTATGTGTTGGATCGAGTGTACTTTCAGTATAATTCTGGCTGCTGCATTTTGTGCTAATTGTATTCTTTTGATGTTTTGTTTTGATATACCTAATAATATTAGGTTGGCAAAATCAAAGTGAGGGGTTATTGTAGCCTGGATTATATTAATAAAGTCTTGTAAAAATACTAGGGGGCGTAGTTGTTTAAGGATTCTGAGCTTGAAATAAATTTTCTTTATAGTATTTCTGATGTGGGTATCCATTGTAAGGTGTGTGTCTAAAATAACACCTAGATATCTAACTTCATTTTTTATTTTTATTTCTTGGTTTTGTAGTGTTATGTGGGTTGGGGGGATATAAGATTGTTTTTTTGTTACGATTAGTTCTTCCGTTTTTGCATGATTTATGTGGAGGTTTTGATCTTTTAGGTGAGATCAACTAATAACTTATCATGGACCTGTCTAATGTAAGTATTCGGCAATTAGCTTTATTTTATATTGTATTATGAACATTATTTGTTTTGTGGATTGCCTTGAACATTTTGGTACAGGCGGACTAAAAATGTCAAATTGAATTAGACTGTAAGACCCTGGGTAGTGTCCCATTTAAAAATGGGCCCTCTTGAGGACATCAATTACACATGGGTCAAATGCATATACCCTACAGCCCTGGGCAATTTCCTGCTAGTTCTCCTTGAGGGAAACGATTTCCAGCAGAAATTGGAACAAGTTTGCTTAAACAGTGGAATTGTTATCTCTGTTGTATTTTCCTGCATTCCGATCCCCCATTACTAAAGTAGCTTACAAGCAATGACAGAAATAGTTAATAAAAGAGCTATAAAGTTTTACATAACATCTTAAATTTGCTTCTCGTGTATTTACTGTCCCATATTCAGAGCATGGTTGGATTCATGAATTAATGCACCCTGCATCCCTTTTCCCCACCACTCTCTCTGTAGGAATCCAGAATGCAAAGGCAACAAGAAAAATGCAACTAAAAGATCTTTCTGATGTATTTGTAAGCTGAACAGTTGCTAGTGCATGAAGAGTTGTTCAAATTCAAGAAAATGACATTAAAGGCGTTAAGGATGAGATAGCAAAAGGGTAGCGACCAAGCAAATACAATTAGAAGCACTGGGGCCCTTTTACTAAAGCGTGGTACGACTTTGCACTTACTAGGTATTTCGAATGTCAATTAGCGCACGACTGTAGCACTTTCTGCAGGTTAACTGTTGGGGGTGTGCCCAGTATGTTTGTGGTGGTGACCGCACTGAAATATTCCCTAATATGTGGCAGCAGCATTTATTTTTTTTTTTTAAAGTCTTTATTTAAGTTTTTAGCAAACAATACAAATAAACATAACAGACAACCAACAAGCACAACCAACAAACCCCTATAATCCCGCACCCTTACCCCGCCCCTCCCCCCCCAAGGACCACCAGCAACGGGTAACTAGACACTTATACAAAACCGATCCCGCTAATCAGTTCCCTGACAGAGTGGTTTACAGTCCTCACAAAGAGACCAAGTTAACATTGCGCCGCCTCCCCGAACTCTAGCAGAGTTTTCCATTTAAGTCTACTCGCCGGGGAAGGCAATAAACCTTTTCGGGGCATCAACTCGTACTTACTATAAACACAAACTTGGTTCCACCATGCTTGCCAATGCAGGTCAGCCGTATCCTTCCAATTCCGCATACGGTGACATATAGCAATCCCCACCATGAAGTCAAGCAGAAAGGCGTCTCGTCGACACCTTAACGAGGACTCCAGAGCAGAGCGGTAACCAATGATTTCCCAAGAGAGGGGTACCCGCAGGCCCAGTATCTGTTGAATACGATCCCAGACCCCCCGCCAGTAAGGCTGAACATTCACACAGTCATAGGCTACATGTCGGAAGGTACCAAGATCCGACTGACACAGCCAACACATACCATTAGCAGACTTGTCCCATCTACTCACCCGCACTGGGGTAATGTAGGCCCTATGGGCAAAAAAGAACAGCGTTTGAGTAAGGGAAGCAGACTTCGAGACCCGTACAATGGCGGACCAGAATTTCTCCCAGCCCCTACCTGACAGACCTATTCCAGTGTCTTTCTCCCACGCCCCCCCCAGACTCTCCGGACGAGTGGGACAGTCTCGTTTCAACTCCCTGTATAAGGCCGAGGCTTTACCCTTGCGCAAACCCTCCCGCACCTGCGTGATCGTGGCCGTTAATGCCCCCTCTGCTGTCCAGTGCTGGACATCCCCAAGAGCTCCCCCAACACAGTGCCGCAACTGGACCCATTGGAAATAGGCTGACCCAGGGAGGTTAAAGTCCAGCTGTAACTTCTCAAAGCTTTTCCACCTGCCAGCTTCAACCATTTGGCCTACAGTCCACACACCTCTGCTGAACCATGACTCCCAGGCAAAGACTTTATGCTGAATCTTAAAAAGGGGATTGTACCACAGGGGCAAGGTCATAGCACTCTCAGTCCCAGGGCCATACACTTGAAGTAATGCCTGAAAAGCTCTCTGCGTGTCCACCAGCATCTTGGGCCGCAGAGGAGAACATCCAAAGACCATACCCGGGATCAGATACAGCGGAAAGGGGGCGGCAAGTTTTTCCTCCAAACTTAGCCACACCGGGCTTTGTTCAGTTACCGCCTCCGTCCATCTGACTCCCTGCTTCATCATAAAGGCACTATGATATAGGTGAAAATCTGGGAAATTTACCCCCCCCCGCCTCCTTGCTCGCCTTCAATTTAGTAAGAGCAATTCTAGGGGGTTTACCCTGCCATAAGAACACGCTCAAAAGTCTCTCCATCTGCCGATATACCTGCAGCGGGAGATACATAGGTAACATTTCCAGGAAATAATTTATTTTGGGGACAATTGCCATTTTGATTGTCTCTAGTCGCCCCCACCAAGACAACAACAAGGGGGACCACTTAGTGGTCATTGACTTCACTGTAGATAGTAAGACTTCAATGTTGTAACTGACTGCCTTTTCTAAGGGAAAACAGTAGTAGACTCCAAGATATTTCACTGGAGCTGACTCCCAAACAAAAGGAAATTGGGCCAAGTCACCTTTAAACACATGAGAATTAAGCGGGAACGCCACGGACTTAGACCAGTTGATTTTATACCCCGATAGCTCCGAGTACCGACCAATCTGATCTAAGATTTCCCCGATTGATCCGGGAGTGGTAAATAGGAGAAGATCATCAGCATAAGCTGAGAGTTTAATCTCTTTGCCCATCATAGTAAAGCCTTGAATACAGGGATGCTGTCGCAACAGTAGAGCGAGTGGTTCCAGCGCTATATCAAAGAGCATTGGGGATAACGGACACCCCTGCCTGGTACCACGGCCCAGCAGAAGCTCCTGGGACTGGGTGCCATTAACGCAGATACGTGCTAATGGCCGAGCGTACAGCACCTTGACTAAGCTAAGAAAGCCATCACCAAAGCCAAACCACTTGAGCGTGGAGAACAAAAACTCCCATTCCAACCTATCAAAAGCCTTTTCGGCATCCAGAGACAGTCCCACTAACGGGCTCTCTGAGTTCTCCGCACCTACAAGAACATGACAAAGAAGTCTGGCATTGTCAGCCGTCGACCGACCTTCCACAAAGCCACACTGATCGGAGTGTATCAGGGCCGGGAGTACCTTCGCCAAACGCTCTGCTAGCACTGTCGCATATATCTTATAATCCACATTCAATAGTGAAATTGGACGATAATTACCAACTAGTTGTGGATCCCTCCCTGCCTTTTCTAGCACGACCACATTCGCAGAAGCAAAGGAGCCTACCTGAGGGCTCTCCACCAATAACGCTTGAAAATACTGTTGCAAAAACGGCCCCAGGTCCTTGGCAAAGACCTTAAAGAATTCCGAAGGGAAACCATCCGGTCCAGCTGCTTTCCCAGTCGCCAGGGCCTCAATCGCCCGCTGTATTTCCTCCAAAGTAATCGGCCCATCCAACAGAGCAGCCTCCGCCAACTCCAAACTGGGCCGTTGAAGGCCATCTACCAGCCGCGTAAAGGCTGCCTGAGAGCATGCCGTCTCCGAGGCATACAACTGCACAAAAAAGTTTCTGAAAGATTCGGCTATCGCGGAGTCGGATACCAAGAGCGTTGGGCCACCTTGATCCCGTATGGCGGCAATTCGGCTAGCCTCTCTACGTGCTTTCAAAGTATTGGCCAAGAGCCCTCCAGCTCTGTTTCCCTCTCGGTAATACATCCCTTCCTGAGCCTTGATATTCTGAGAGGCCTCAGAAGTTAGGGCTTGATTATAGCTAAACCTCAACCTCTGAAGTCGCAGAAGAATACACGGATCTGCCCGTTTGGCCAGCACACGCTCACCAGCCCTTATCTGAGTCTCTAACACGCGCAACTGCGCCTTATGCTGTTTAGCTCGTCCTATGCCAAAGCTTGTAACAACTGCTCTCAGGGAGGCTTTAAAGCCTTCCCATCTGGCCCACCCCGAGGTCAAATGGGGGGGGTTAAAAGAAAAATATTCCGCAATAGCCGCCTTCACTCCTAGACAAAACTCTTCACTGTGTAACAGAGTTCGATCAAAAGTCCACCTAACAGATGGGGAGTCTAAGCCACTGTCCTGTATCACCACTGAGATAGCAGCGTGATCTGAGATATGAGCCGCAAAGATCTCTGCCGCCAGCATATTAGGGGTCAAAGATTTGGAGATCAGAAAATAGTCAATCCGCGATAGAGATTTATGAGGCGGTGAATAAAATGTAAACCCCGACTCCTCCGGATGACATATACGCCAAACATCTACTAGCCCAATCTCTGCAATCATAGAGGCAAGGACCCTCTGCGCCCGGGAGGGCCCAACGGACCTAGGAGGCTTCCTATCAACCAGGGCATCCAAAACCAAATTGAAGTCCCCACCCAGAACCTTCGGAATCCCCGGATCCGCACACATCTCCTCGGCCAGTACACGGAAAAACTCAGGGCAGTCTTTGTTGGGGGCATAGACAGTTACTAGGATTACCTCAAGGGACCCCAATTTAATATGAGCCTTGGCCCATCTCCCTTCCTGGTCCGCTCTTGTTTGGAGCACCGTAAAACTAAGGGACTTCCGAATCAAAATAGCCACCCCATTATGTTTACCCCTTGCTGCAGAGTAAGCGACCAGTGAGAAAGGCTTGACGTTTAGTTTCAAGGACTCACGCGCACTGAGATGAGTCTCCTGCAACATCAAGATATCTCCCTGCTCCTGCTTACCATAAAGAACAATTTTCTTCCGTTTGATGGGGTTATTTACACCCTTTACATTAAGGGATAAAATCCTAATAGGGGCCATACCCCAGTAGATATATTAATCCTTACCCACTGTACCAAGTTGTGGTTATAGCTATGCCCAATAGGCTCCACAATCAAACATCCACATACATTCATTACCCGTCTAGCATCCGTCGCCCTCATCACACTCCAAATCCTAGCACATCCTATCTCATCCATAGTGACACTGCAAAACCACCACCAAATATTGCAGACATACCCAAGCATGGTGGAACTTAGGGAGGGGAGAGAACCCAAAAACCAACCGGGTGAACCCACACAGGCAGAACATGTGCAGGGAGCCATCCCCTTAAAGCACCTAATGGATTGTGCCCTCCAAAACATTACAAATCCCATTCCCTTACTGCAAATTACGTTCGCATTACCACCAATATAGATAAATCACTCTGAACATACATATACATTTTCAGCAGCTGTAGCCCAACAGGGCAAGGCCGCACAGAGCCTCCATCCCGCAACCCTCCCGTGCAGCACACAGTCTCAGTACCACAGCAAAGGTCCACAAAAGAGCCAGCGCTCCAGAGACATCAACGCATCAGCTCCTGCTCCCTTTCATCAATGAAGGCCAGCAAAGCATCCGGATCCTCAAAGGTACGCGTGCTGTTATGGAGGGTGACTCTCATTCTCGCCGGATGAAGCAACCCGAATCGCGCTTGCAGCCGCTGTAGTCGGGGCCGCAGCTCCAGGAGGCGCTTCCTCTTTTCCACAGTCACTTTGGCTAGATCCGGGAAAAACAGCAACTTGTGCCCTTCGAACTCAGTTGGAGATCGAGAACGCGCAGCCTCCATGATTCTGAGTACTTGTTGATGACGTAGGACCTTCAGTATAATCGGCCGAGGCCTAGTGCTGTTAGGGAAAACCTGCGAGGGAACCCTGTGCGCCCTCTCTATTTCAAAAGGCATGTCAAACACAAGCTTTAACACTGCAGGGATCATTTTGAGCAAAAAGCCGTAGATATCCTTCCCTTCAGCCCCCTCAGGCACTCCAACAATACGAATGTTATTCCTTCGGGAGCGATTATTGTTGTCCTCTAGCTCCCTTTGCAGTTGTTGGATCTGCTTGGCCTGTTTACTGACTGCCTTCAAGCGCTCCTCATGCACAGCCACCTTCTGCTCCACTTGCTCTTGTCTCAGATTAAGAGTCTCAAAGTTGGTTTTAAGCCTACCGATCTCCTCTTGCACTGCAGAGAGTGACTCGCTATTCGCCGTCACGATCACTTTAATGGCACGCACCTCCACCAACAACTCCTGGAGAGCATCGGGAGTCTCACGCATAGCCGCCATCTTTTGCGGAGACGGCGGCTCCGTCTTGGACCTCTTCACGCTCCCGCTCTGACCCGCGGTGAAATCTAAGCGGGCCGGCTTAGAGACGGACATCGCAGTGCTCCTTTACAGCCGCTGACGCTTCGTTTGCACTCCAAAAGTAGGCACAATCGCCGGATTCAATGTTAGGCCCCGCCGGAGCTCCACTCTACACCGCCGTCCTGCTCTGCGCCAGGCTCCGCCTCCGGCAGCAGCATTTATAATTAATGCGGGTGCACTTAACGTCACCTATTGAGATATTTTCTAAATACACTTGCACTAATTTGAATATGGACAGTGTGCAATATGTGCTCCTGAGTTAACTGCAATGTGCTCTACACGCTCACACTCTGTCCATAGCCTGCCCCATTGTGTGATGAGCACTTCACATGGGACTTAAAGCTAAACAAGCCTGAATGCTACCAGGATATTGTGCCTTTTCCAAACTGAAAAGGAGGAAAATAGAATAGCCAGAAATACGCGAGAGCCGAAGATAAAGGAGGCGCGATGAATGGGAAGTGCAAGAGCAAGAGTTCTGAATTTTGTCTTGTAGTAAATGGGAAATCAGTGAGGTCCCGAAGTAGAGAGGGAAAAGCAGGGAAAAGAATAGATTAGCTAAGGAACTGTGAGGAGTTTGAAGAAATCAGTGGGAAGAGTTTTGCAAAAATAAAAGATCATGATTTTCACTGAAAATGAAAAGGAATACAAAGGACTCATACGTATGGCGGCTGTCATTACAGGGGTAATTTTATAAGGAAACTACTTTTTTAGGTGCTAAAAATGCACGTCAATGCAGGTAAGTGGCCAGATGACTTCTTTATAAGATACCAACCAGCATATTAGTTGCATGATGTGGGCATACACATGAACGGAGTAGTGCAAACAAGTACACGCATCGATTCTCAAATACAATAATATCTCCAGGAACAAGCAGGAATGAGTCTTCACATATGGGTACGTCGGTACCGACGGAGTCTGCGCGGGAACGCTTCCCAGCGTCCAATCAGAAAGCCTTTGGAAGCATCCCAACACGCCTGCGTGCTGCCTTCCCGCCTTCCCAACTGCCTCTCCTCAGTTTTCGTTTTTCCGCAGAGCCGGCAGGACATCCTCCTGTCACCGCAGAAAATTCTTCTTTTATTTTTTAGTTTTCTTGTGTTCGCGGCTGCCTTCCCCGACGCCACCAGTACCGCCGGTGTTTTTTTTCTTTCCTTGTAAAATTTTTCCTTTTTAAGGAATATTTTTCCTTCTCAGTGTCTCTCGGTTTTTCAGGCCTGCTAGGCCTCTCCACTTTCCTTCATGGGACCGCCAGCCACTATCCCCAAGAAATGTATAAACTGTGGCGGTACAATTTTTAGGTTGGACACTCACAATTGGTGTCTAACCTGCTTAGGTCCTGGCCATTTTCCCCCGGAGTGTCCCTCCTGTAATACTATTGTGGGAAGAGGTTTTCAACATCGAGATCCCCTCGACACGCGGTCCCCAATCAGTTTCTGGGCACCGACCATATCTTCTTCTACACAGGATCAGGTAACCCAAAAACAGTCTGTTAAGACTAGCCAGTCCTTGAGTGGCAGATCTCATGCACAGCATAGAGATGCCTCTGGCCTTGCCCTCGAGAATTCACTGGCTACAAAACCCCAATGGGAGTCTTCGGCCTCCAAAGCCCGTGTGGGGTTTCAGGTTGTTCCTGAGGTTCACCCCTCACAGAACATACCTGAGCCATGCCCGGTGGTGGCATCCGCTTCGAGCGGTACCGATACCCCGGCATCGGCAATGGTGTTGGAAGAAACATTCCTCACCAAGGATCGTCGTCTGGCATTCTCGGTACCTACGGGGCCGTCGGATACGCTACAGACCGACCTTCCAGTATCGGTACCTGTACCGATACTAGTACCGACGTCGGTACCCTCCAGATGTGCATCGATAGACTCGCTTCCTTCGATGCCGAGTCTGGAATCGATCTCCAGTCTGGAGAACTGGGTACCGACACGCCTCGGTACCGACACCACATGGTACTGAAGGCTCGGTTCCGATAATTCGGATCCGGCACTCTCAGTTTCTTCGGTACCGTTAGAGTTGCCACCGGCTGGTCTTCATCCACCGGTATCAGATACGGTACCGAACTCGGTACCGTTCTCCACAGTACCATTGCTGTCGGTGCCTTCCATGCTCCTCTCATCAGGCTTGCTTTTCTCGATACCGAGCTTGGAATCGATCCCTAGCATGGACGATGTGCTACCGACCGTCGCTGGCCGGCGACAATCCTCTAAGGATCCCATACTGCACCATTCAGGATCTTCTATTCCTATAAACTTCGATAGATCCCTCGGTGCCAATGCTAGTTCTTCATCAGATCTAGCCAATCCAAAGCAAATTCCCTCTGGGGATCCTTCTTTTCAGGCTTTCCTCTTGGATATGGCAAAATCACTTGCCATTTCTATTCCTGGACAAGATCCTGCACAAGGGAATACAGGATCCATCCATATTCCTGGCAAGGCAAGGGAGAACATCATACTTCCCTTGCATCATTCCTTGCAGGATCTCCTTCTACGAATGTGGGAAGCTCCTTTAAAGGGCCCCCACTTTCCAGAGCAACTGATCTTCTATATCAGGTGCCCCCCTCTCCAGGATTTCAAAAGACTCAGCTTCCTCATCATTCCATTGTTGTAGAATCAGCAATGAGGCGGGTGAAGAGTTCTAAAAAGCACTCTTCTTACCTGCCAGGTCGTGAGTCTAAGACTTTAGATGCCTTTGGACACCAAACCTTCCAGGCATCCATGCTTTCAGCAAGAATTCTCTCATATATTTTTTATATGGGGTTGTCTCTTGAGGAGGTCACAAAGAAATTACATCTTTTGACTCCTTTTCTTCAAGAGCCCAAGAATGCAGACTATTCCTCACTGGTTAGTCATGCTCACAATATCTCTAAGTTTCTGACTCGTGCTTCCCTAGACTCTTTTGAGTCTGTTAGCAGAACCTCTGCTATAGCTATAGGGGCATGACGTAAAGCCTGGCTCCAGGCTTCAGACTTGGACAAATGGGCACAAGAACGACTGGGAAATACTCCTTGCACTGGAGAAAATCTCTTCAACAAGGAGTCTTTACTCCAGGTTGCTCAGTTAACCACTGACTTTCCTGTTTCCAGAGGCTATTCTACGCCTTCTTCTTTCCCAGTAGGTAGGAAATCTCCTACCACACTTTCTTCCCCTAGGGGGAGAAGGTTTTATCCATCATCTGCCCATCATACAGATGTTCCCAAACAGGGGAAACATCGCCCTGGTCTGAAGAATCCACAACCTCAACAGGGTCAACAAACCCAGCATTTGCAGGGTTTCAAATAGATCATCAGGGCCCCTCTTGGTTGATGGGTTGAGTAGCAGTCTGTTCCTTTTTATTTGCAGTATCTGCACTAACTTTATCCTAACCTTCCTAGATATCTCTTCATGAGGCATCTTATCTCCAGGAACAAGCAGGAATGAGTCTTCACATATGGGTATCGTCGGTACCGACGGAGCCTGCGCGGGAACGCTCCCCAGCGTCCAAAAGGAAAGCTTTTGGGAGCATCCCACAGCGCCTGCGCGCTGCCTTCCCGCCTCTCCTAACCGCCTCTCTCCAGTTCTTCTTTTCCGCGGAGCCAGCAGGTCGTGTTTCCTGTCACCGCTGAAGAATTTCTTATTTTCTTTTATTTTTCTTTAGTCGCGTGTCTGCCTTCTCGATTCCGGACCGGTACTGCCGGTCTTTTTTCTTTCTTTAAAAAAAAAAAAAAACTTTCTCTCTTCAGTGCATTTTTTCTTCTGGGGCCTTAGGCCTACAGATATATTTTTCCTCATGGAAAAACCCGCCTCCGGGTTTAAAAAGTGCACGAAGTGCAGTAGCACTATTTCTGTCACCGACACCCATGACTGGTGTCTAAAATGTTTAGGTCCTGACCACTCCATTGCGGATTGTGAGTCCTGTTCCATGATGTCTGAAAGAGGGTTACAGAATCGGGCAGCCAAGCTCAGTGTCCTGTTTCCCTCCGATGCAGCTTCTGTGGCATCGACGTCTTCCAGGGCTGCTTCTTCATCCCATGGATCTCAGGTAACCAAACTTAAATCTGGCCGGTCCTCAAAGAGTTCATCTCCCTCCAAGTATCAAGATGCCCCCGGGCTTACTCTTGAGGAACCCACACCAGCAAAATTACCCCAGCGGGAGGCTCCGGCTTCCAAAGCACTACCTATGGGGTCACAGGTTGACATCAATGGCTCGGCCTCGACCGATCACCTGTTACAATGTTCTGGGGTACTGGTGGTCTCCACCGGTACCGACATCCAGACATTGGTGGCGTCAATGGATCAGAATATCCTGACCATGCAGCGTGCCATCACGGCATTCATACAAGCTGCGACGCCTACGGTACCGCAACAAACCCCGTTATTGGTACCCGTACCGATTCCGGTACAGGATCCGATTCCGGTTCCGATACCAGTACCACTTGCATCGACATCAACATCGACGGCAGTGGTACGCTATCCAGTGGTGCCCATCAGTACCGACACGGTACCGATTACTCCCGATGTCGATACCTCCCGGTACCCGTATCGGGCTCTGTGAGAGCATCCAAACAGTCGATACTTCAATTCCTCTGAAGACTCTGATTCTTCAGAGGCCTCAATTGAAGCATCGGGGATCCTTCCTCAGGAACCCTCTTCTCCAAAAAGGAGAATGTCTCCTCCTGAAGATTTGTCTTTTCAGGACTTCATTAGGGAGGTGGCCAAAGGCCTGTCCATCTCAGTGACCTCTGAAACTGAACCTAGAGCCAAAAAAATTAGATATCCTTCAATATCCTAAGGCTCCTAAAGAGGCAGCCACCTTACCAATACATGAGATTCTTTATGATCACATGTTGGGCATATGGGAGACTCCTCTTTCCACCTCCCCTCATTCCAGAAGGTTGGACACCATGCATCGTGTTCCTCCTTGTCCTGGTTTTCTTAAGACTCAGCTTCCTCACCACTCCATTGTGGTAGAGTCTGCTATGAAAAAGATCAAGAGTACAAAAAGGCACTCCTCTGCTCCTCCAGGAAGAGAATGCAGAACCCTAGATGCCTTTGGCAGGAAAATCTTCCAGGCCAGTATGCTTGTAGCCAGAATCAACTCCTACAGTCTCTATATGGGGATGTTTCTGAAAGAAGTTACAGATCATCTGCAAACCTTATCTCCTTTTATGTCAGAAGATAAGAGAGAAGAATATATCACCTGGCTTAAACATGCACAGGATGTATCCAAGTTTTCCAACCGTGCAGCCTTTGACTCTTTTGAGGGGGCCAGTAGAGCCTCGGCTATTGCCATAGGTGCACGCAGAGTTGCTTGGTTGCAAGCCTCTGATTTGGAATCCTTGGTACAGGACGGTCTAGGTAACCTTCCCTGTACAGGCGAAAACCTGTTTGGCAAAGATTGGCAAGCAAAGGCCAACCAGATGGATGCTGAAAATTCTGCTTTAGAAAGTCTACTACTGCTCCTTTTAAAAAGAGGTTGTTCAAAAAGGGATCTTTCCCAAAGAAAGGGAAATTTTCTTCTTATGGTCAGGCCTCTTCTCAAGGTCGTTTTGCTACAAAGAGACAGCAACAACCAAAACAGGCCAATACCCAGGCTGCGAGGACTGCTACGGCCCAACAGCCACAGCCTCCTCAGGGCCTTTGACTTTCCACTAGAGAACTTAGCCTTTCTAACTCTAGAAAATCCAGAGCCTCTCACCATCCCAGGAAGGTTAGCTCACTTTGCTCCCAGATGGGAACAAATCAGAGCAGAGTAGTGGACCCTCTCCATCATAAGGGAAGGGTACAAACTTCATTTCTTAAACCTTCCTCCTCACACCATGGTGAAACAGTTCAATTCTCCAACATCTCTCCTCAACCTTCTAGGTCAAGAGATTGCTACCCTTCTTGCCCAAGGGGCAATAGAAGAAGTACCCATTCTTCAACAGGGCTCAGGGTTCTACTCCCCCTATTTTCTCATTCCAAAGAAAACAGGGGGCTACAGACCCATATTAGATCTCAGAGAATTGAACAAGTTTCTATGCAAGGAGAAATTCAAGATGACTTCTCTCGGAACTCTCCTTCCGTACCTCCAGAGTCAAGACTGGCTTTGTTCTCTAGATCTCAAGGATGCGTACACCCATGTTCTCATCCATCCAACACACAGAAGATTCCTTCGGTTCCTTTACCAAGGAAAGCACTACCAATACAAAGTGCTTCCTTTCGATCTGCTCCAAGAGTGTTCACAAAATGCATGGCAGTAGTAGCTGCATTCCTACGCACTCTAGGAATACTCGTATTCCCATATCTGGACGACTGGCTCATCCGAGCTCTATCCCAGTCAGAGGCCCAGACTTCCCTAGCCTGCACAAGGCGTGTTCTTCAGTATCTGGGACTGGTAATCAACGTTCTAAAATTCCATCTTACCCCTACTCAGTCTCTAGAGTTCATAGGGGCCTTACTGGATACCACAACTGCAAGGGCCTATCTTCCCCAGGCCCGTTGCCTACGCTTGGTGCAGTTAGCCTCCCAGATTCAGTTAAAATCCCATTTAACTGCTCGAGAGATGTTGCAACTTCTAGGCCACATGGCATCCACGGTGCATGTGGTTCCCTATGCTCGCCTTCACATGAGAGCAGCTCAGTGGACCCTATCCACCCAATGGACCCAGGCATCAGGTTGCCTGTCAGACAAAATAACAGCCTCCAGTCGCCTATTTTGGTCCCTCCACTGGTGGAAGTCCACTCAGAATCTGTTGCTGGGGTCCCCCTTTCAACAGGTGTTACCCCAAGCAACCCTTACAACAGATGCCTCTCCAAAGGGTTGGGGGGCTCATCTACGAGATCTCTCGACCCAGGGCATCTGGTCTCCACAGGAGACATCTCTTCATATCAACCTCTTAGAGCTCAGAGCAATCTTTCTGGCTCTCAGAGTCTTCCACACCCTGCTCAGCTACAAGACAGTCCTCATCCACACGGACAACCAGGTAGCCATGTTCTACGTGAACAAGCAGGGAGGGACTGGCTCTCTGTCACTTTGCAACGAAGCTCTGAGATTGTGGGCCTTCGCCAGAGAGCATCAAATCCATCTCATGGCAGTGTATCTTCCAGGGGTTCAAAACTCTTGGGCAGACAGACTCAGTCGAGTTCTGCTTCCGCACGAATGGTCCCTCCATGGGGACCAGATAGCCAGGATTTTTCGGATTTGGGGTACCCCAGACATAGACCTGTTTGCAAGTCTGTGGAATGCCAAACTTCCCTGGTTCTGTTCCAGGATTCCATGTCAGGGAGTTCAGGCCAGGGATGCCTTCCTCCTTCATTGGGGCAAGACTTCCTCTATGCCTTTCCACCTATTCCCCTCATCCCCAAAACTCTGTTCAAGCTTCAGAGAGACAAGGGTCTATGATCCTCATAGCACCACTTTGGCCACGCCAAGTGTGGTACCCTCTACTTCTGCATCTCTCTCAAGCTCCCTCCCTAGACCTGGGGTCTGCTCCAGATCTCCTCTCCCAGGAGGAGGGAACCTTGTGGCACCCAAATCCTCAGTCTCTTCATCTCAGGGCCTGGTTGCTGAAGGCCTAGACCTTCAAGATTTACACCTTTCTCAGCAGGTGAAGGATATCCTTCATGCTTCCAGAAAGCCTTCCACCAGACGTTCATATGCTTTTAAATGGAAAAGGTTTTCCATTTGGTGTGCAGAGAAGGGTCTCAACCCTCTTGCAATACCTTTGAATTCTTTACTAGACTATTTGCTGCATTTATCCCATGCAGGCCTTAAAACAAATTCAATCAGAGTCCATTTGAGTGCTATTGCAGCATCCCTTAAGCCTCTCAATGGACAACCTATTTCCTCTCATCCTCTTATAGCAAGATTCATGAGAGGCCTTCTTTTGACTAAACCTCCCATTAGACCACCTCCAGTGGCATGGGACTTGAATCTGGTTCTTGGCCAGCTTATGAAGCCACCCTTTGAACCCTTAGCCACTACCTCCTTGAAATTCCTTTCCTGGAAGGTTATTTTTCTCATTGCAGTCACCTCAGCTCGCCGTATCAGTGAGTTGCAAGCTTTAGTGGCTAATCCTCCTTATACAAGGTTCCATCATGACAAGGTAGTCCTCAGAACTAATCCACACTTTATGCCTAAAGTGGTCTCGCCTTTTCATCTGAACCAGGAGGTGTATTTACCTGTCTTTTTTCCAGGACCTCATGCATCAAGTGCAGAGAGGAATCTTCATACCCTGGATTGTAAAAGAGCACTTGCTTTCTACTTACAAAGGACACAGCAACATAGAAAGTCCTCTCAACTTTTTGTTGCTTTTGATCCTTCTCATTTAGGACTTCCAGTCTCTAAGAGAACTCTGTCTAATTGGATTGCTCAGTGTATTTCCTTCGCCTACCAGAGCAAGAATCTTTCTCTGGAGGGCCATGTCACAGCTCACAATGTGAGGGCCATGGCAGCCTCTATGGCTCATCTTAACTCTGTGTCCATCGACCAAATCTGTCGAGCAGCCACCTGGGCATCGGTTCATACCTTCACAGCCCATTACTGCTTGGACAAGGAGTCCCGCCGGGATGCCTTGTTTGGTCAGGCTGTTCTCAAACACCTGTTCCATACCTAATCAACTCCTACCCTCCATCCCTGACTGGATGCCTGAGATTCATGGATGCAGGTGGAGCCCTTCGCAGGGACTCACAATCTGGGTAATCTCACAGGCATCTCTAGCTGGCGAGTCCCCATATGTGAAGACTCATTCCTGCTTGTTCCTGGAGATAGCACAGTTACTTACCTGTAACAGGTGATCTCTGGGAACAGCAGGAATAAGTCTTCACAACCCACCCACCTCCCCTAGGAGTTGTATCTCTCTGTCTTTCTTTCCGTTCCTCTCTCTCTTTTGTCTCAGCTTTAAAACTCGAACTGGAGAGAGGTGGTTAGGAAAGGCGGGAAGGCAGCGCGCAGGCGCTGTGGGATGCTCCCAAAAGCTTTCTTACTGGACGCTGGGGAGCGTTCCCGCGCAGGTTCCGTCGGTACCGACGATACCCATATGTGAAGACTTATTCCTGCTGTTCCCAGAGATCACCTGTTACAGGTAAGTAACTGTGCTTTCTTTAACTTTAAGAGTCTTTATGATGATCATGCACATTCTTGGAGGAAGGAGAGGTAACACCTATCATTAAACAGGTGTTTCCCTGTACTGGCATGTATCATCTTACCTCTCAGAGACTTCCTCCATAGTCGGTCTCTTTCATCTTCATCTTACTACAACATTGGTTGGTAAGAGTGGCTCTTTTACACTGGTAAGCCCTCTGGTTCTCTACCTGTTCCACCGGGGGATTCTCTCCCCTGGAGTAGTCCCCCCTTCTTACCTTAGGACACCACATCAGACATCAGGAAATCCTACCATGTCTGTTGTTTCTTTTTCCCAATATAAAAAAGGGAAACAAAAAGAAAATATTATCAGCTGCCCTGGTAGTTGCTGCAGTTACAGCAATTACTAGTGGTTAAGTCACTGATTCTGTTCGCCTAGCCTCAGTGCTACGCCCCAAACAGGTTGTTAACCTTGTTTGGGAAATCCTATCATCACACTCTGGTTGGTCAACTCCTATTCTTCGCCCTTGTCCTTGGCAGAATAGCTCGTTACCTGCTGGCTTTCACAGCCAGTTTTTTCTTCTAACCAACCTGCAGCATGCTCTCTGCAGCCCTACACAGTAGCTTTGCACTATGGGCCCTTGCTAGAGAGCATTTGTATCTGGCTTAGCAGATAACCCTAGATGGTTAGGAGGGGTTCCCCTAGTCATGTTCCATGACTGGCTGGTATGCCCTAACCTTACCATCTCATCTTAAATCTCTTTTGAGATATAAGCCTCAGGCCTTCATTACGTGAAAACCTAAGGAATGGCCAATTCTTCGGCTTGGCCCATATCTCCTTTGGTCTTCTTGTCAGAGATATTTTTCTTCAGTGGCAGCTAGAAGACGCCTAATACCCATTTTGCCCTCATAGGTGGGTCACTAGGGTATCTTCCTCCAGTGGCGTCCTCCATCCACTCTCCATACTGCAATCCTGGAGAGATCTCGACTGCCTGCCTGCAGGCTGAAGTTATCCTCTGCAGTTTTTCACGTAGGCCATCCTGGTTATTCAAGGCCTCAAATTCTAAAGAGAATTCAGACTTCTTGTCAGGGAGACTTCTCCTCTGACTCTGCCAGTCATAACCAGGAAAAGAGGTTTCTCTATATATCTCTTCAAGCAGGTATCAACCTTCTTGCTGTTAGATAAATCTTCCTCTCTCCCCATATCCCTATGGGGGATTAGGCTCTATAGACATCTCTCCATCTACATACCTGGAGACATGTGTCTATAGGCTTACATATTCATATATGTATATATGAATGTACATATTCATATATGTATATATGAATAGATGTCTATATATATATATGTGTCTATATCTATCTATGTGTCTTCTGCCCATACATATCTCTCTATAGATATATGTATATATACCCTATATGTGTGTATATTTAAATATATATTTATAAATCTAGTGAGATATATTTTTAGATAGATCTGTATCCATATACTTATCTCTCTGTTAGATTCGGATATTCTTACATTCCTATCGGATCCAGACAGATGGGCACTACCCCTATCAATGATGTGCCAGCATGCTTAGGGGGCTACACTTCTAACCACTTCCTGTGGTACTTCATAAACTTTTTTCCCCACCATAACCTTTCAGGTTAGGTACTCCTGAAGCTCTCCATGTACCTTTCTTTCCTAATTGACCCCATTAAGAAAGACATTGCGGGGCTTCAGTTACTCTAAAGCTTAGCGCTGCTGAGTCTGTCCTTACTTTCTTATCAGATACAAGGGTCTCCATACCCTTTATTCCCTACATGGACTGATTCCAACCCCAGTCCAGTTCGGTTAGACTCATTTTTTCTTTTCTTCCTAAATTTGTGCTGCTTTTGGACCAAAAGAGCTTAAGCTTTCTTTACTAGTACCTTCTGCGTCTCCGCTAAAGCTCTACCTGCTATACCACCCCAGTTTTTCCCCTGGGGCTATTTCTCACCCTGAAGGGTTCTGACCTCCACTTGTTTTTCTTACCTCTACTTCTCAGTAAGGTACCCCTTGAGCACATTCACTTTGTCTTCTAACAGATCCACAGGTAGCTCAGTGGACTTGTGCCATGCCAACAAGGGAGGCCCCAATTTCAATATTCTACTACTAAATGCCCTCTATACAGGGTCTTCCCCTTTAGAAGCCCTGTTCTAGCCAGCTGTTCCACAGCTCCTTTTCTGTATTCAACTACTAACCTCCTCCATCCCCAGGATGCCTGAGGTCCTGAGGAATAGCATGGCTCGCTCTAGACTTGCAACATGCTAGGACTCCCTCTGGGCATCTAAGCTTGGGAGTCCCCATATGTGAAGACTCATTCCTGCTTGTTCCTGGAGATAGCACAGTTACTTACCTGTAACAGGTGATCTCTGGGAACAGCAGGAATAAGTCTTCACAACCCACCCACCTCCCCTAGGAGTTGCTTTTTCTCTCTCTCTCTTTGTCTCAGCTTTAAAACTTAACTGAGGAGAGGCAGTTGGGAAGGCGGGAAGGCAGCACGCAGGCGTGTTGGGATGCTTCCAAAGGCTTTCTGATTGGACGCTGGGAAGTGTTCCCGCGCAGACTCCGTCGGTACCGACGTACCCATATGTGAAGACTTATTCCTGCTGTTCCCAGAGATCACCTGTTACAGGTAAGTAACTGTGCTTTACACGCGTACTTGCAGAATGTAGGTGTGGTCATTTACACCAACTCTAGAGCCTTCGTTTAAGTTCTGTTCTCTGCTACTCACACTAGTTTTTTATAAAGACATTTAAGATGCCGACTTGTCTTTATAAACTAGGTGAAATAGATTTTAGGAATATTTTTTGTATAGCGTTCTTTGCTAAATATTTTTTTGACTAGTAATTTGCAGATTAGAAATGGCTAACACAGTTACTGTATGGGAGGCTGATACTATATAGTCTGTATAGTTTGAAGATGTGATTTCCATGTACACCTTCCCTGTTTGGCTATTGTATATACTTTTTAGTTTGGCTAACGTTTATTTTCTCCAGTTTGACTGTATAATTGTGTTTGCCAATCTTGCCATTTTGGGCATTGGTAAGGACTTATGATGCTGGTCAAGATCTGTTCTAGAATTTTTTAAGTAAAGAATTTTTTAGACCTCTTTTTCGTTCACCACTTATACATGGCCTTTGTAGGCATGAGAAAGGGGTGAAGAATTTTCCTGGTTCACGAAGTGGCTTTTTCTCCTCTTTTCTGTTTTCTTTGCTTTTCGATTTTTGTTGTTCCTCTCTCTTTGGTTTGAAAATATTTTTTTGTCTTTTGGTTCATAAATTTTCCTTTAAGAAACAGTTCATTCTCCAGCTGGTCCGGTATTCAAAGAACTTTACACCAGCTCCTGATGCAGGCATCTTTGCCGAAACATGTTGGGTTTTGCTAAATGACTTTAATACACTGGTTCTGTGACGACCACTATCAGATAGGATTGCTTTGGTCTTTGATGGATTTTTATAATTATGTAAATAAAACTATTTGCTAACCTTCCTTGCTGGTTCACAGATCCCTACGATACAGATGGTGCTAGAGCAGAGTTACGGTGGAGCGAGAACAGAATACCCAACAAGATGGATAGCATTGATACTTGGCCACTGTCCACCTAACTATGTCATTTAATTTAGGTCAGAGCAAAAGCTGTCCCGAATTAAACAACATAGCTGTATGTATAGTGGCCAAATATTACATTGTCACCTATCTGTACAGCGGCAGTGAAGAGACATATTTTTATGAAGAACACAGCTGACGTTTAAAGAATAGGCTCACTGTCACCATTGAATATTGACCCAGGAGAGTTTTAGATGTATGTGATCAGACTTGAGGACCTGGATAGATGTAGTTCCATTCAACCTTTCTTTACAGGTTTGGAAGTTGGCTAAAATGTGGATTTATTGGCACCCAGTAGTTTTACACGTAGCTGCTTTTTTAAAATCTAAATTCATGAGATCATTTGAAAAAGCTTGGATTCTTCCAGTGATAGCATTATATATTATACAGAATTATATGATGACGGATTTATTTTATTTAATGAAATTATAGTAAATATGGCATAGGAGCTATAGTGTGGAGGCCAGTCCAGTCATGACTAACTGACAATGAGCATCCCATACTTGCAGATTTTTAATAAAGAAAAGGGAAGGTCAAAATAATGTTAATTGTATAACTGCAGAACAAAGCTCCTTTATGTGGTAATATCAACACAATGACCAGTCGTTGAGCTGCCAAGAGAGAGAGGTTTTGGCTAGGCCTGATTTTGGCCTTCACACCAAAGTAGTGTAGTCTTTATATTTATATTTATAGACCCCGATTTAGCCCATTGTAACCAGGACTGCAGGTACTGTAATGCATTGGGAGGAGGTTGATAGAAATCAAGGATTGGTCAAAGATCTCCCTTCTGAAACCAGGTAGTTTGGCAGCTCTGCAGTTGTGTAACCCCTCTGATTCACCCCTTTACTATTCGTTTTGCCCTTGAGACCGCGTTTTCTTCTTTGGCATTAAGAAAGTGTAAGACTCCAATAACATCCGACAAAGTATCCACCTTCTACCTAATAATTACTGGGGCTTTCGCTTTGCTGGTTTCCTGTGCAGTGTTCCATGATAGATGAACATTCTGTTTTCTCGTTTAACGGCTCTTCTTTAATCTAGAAATAATTAACAAAAGCTCATTTCTCCTTCCTTTATATTTGTCTTTTACTTGCCATCGGAAATTGAAGCAGAGTACAGTTTTGTTCCCGTGGTTGGTATTTGTGCATTAACATGAAATTTGAGATTTATTTTGACATCCTTACAGTAGAGCGAGTGTTTCTACTGCATAGTGTATCCTGCGCCTTCGGATCCATTTCTGGAAGGGCAGATTGTTTAAGAAGGGTGCGCAGGGGAAACATTTTCGTTTTGTGTCTGATTTTTTTTCCCCATTTTCTTTCATTTTAGCATGCACAACAATGAAAATGTGCATCTGTAGTCTTTAAAAAGTGGCATATAAACATGGCTGCATCAAGGATTCTACATCTAGCAACATAAGCTGCTGGTAGTAGTAACTGTGCTCATATTGGAGACAGTTGGATTCTTCTTAGGTTTCGTGGTGTGTAGTGTTGACCCATCCCCTGGGTGGCAGTGGCTTGTCTTTTAGCAAAGAGTACTTTGGAATTGATTTACCTGAAACACTGGTGACTTCCTTGCATTCTGTCAGCCTTTGTCTGTAGAGGCAGCATATGTAGGCCTTAGTGGCTATAATCGGGGCTGGATTTAAGATGCTGGCGCTCATAGGCAGGCTTGGAGAGCAGTGGTAAAGAGAGGCTTCTGTCCCAGAGATCAGAGATCATGGCCCCAAAGCAAGTAGAGTCAGGCTCCTGTTTCGCCCACCTATTTGATACCTTCAAAATTTGGTACCCTAAGCAATGGCCTGTGTTACTTCTGCTTAAATCTGGGGAATGTGTGCAATCATACTTGCTGACTCTCCTCCGCTCACTCTGGGCAATAACAACTTTTGATTGGATAACCACAAGGTTTTTCCAAGACCACATCAGGGGAAAAAGGATTTGTATGGGATCAAAGTAAGCTGATATCCCAAGCTAGGTCAGGTCAGTGGTCCATTGACCTCGGCATCCTTTCTCGGACAGTGGCGAGTCCAGGTTACATGCTGATTGCCTGGTGGGTGCCAGGAGTTTTCAGGGTATCGTTGCCTCTAGCTGCCAATCTCCTGAGGCAAATTATTTGTGTTTACTTTGGTCTCGTTAGCTATTCCAGGACCCTTAAGCTAACGTCAGCATAGATGCTAATAAATGGTGGAGCCTTAAGAATTTTCTGACTTTTATTCTATTGCAGCATTTGATTTTATTCTCCTTAGACAGGTAATTAAGACTAGATTGTCAGCAATAATTATGGCTAATGGCTTGAAAGCAGAAAGTAGGAGACTTTCCTTTCTTTAAATTCAGTAACGGAATGAAAAAACTGTTTACAGTAGGTACATTTAGCATTAGTTGGAAGTAAAACTGAAAAGCTGATCAATGCATATCTTAATTAATGGCAATTTGTCAGTTGATTAGTCTAAATTAGAGCTGATAATTGGCCGTTGCTATGTTTTCTTACAAGGTATAGCATTGTTAGATGTGGATATTTAATGTCACATTTCTGATGAAAAAGCAATGAAAGGCGCACAGAATAACGGCGTTGCTCGCTGTTACTGTGTGTGTCAGAAGTGACCTTGACAGCTGTGTTTCTTTCTGATTCCTCTAATTGTTGAGGTTAAATCTGATTTGGGTGTGGGTGTATGTATGGGCTAGGAGTTTCCCTCTCACCTCTGAAGCAGAAAGTTCACAAAGATTCTAGATAGGTGACCTGGCAGAAATCATTTTATAATGCTGCTTACTGATTGATCAGAGAACCTTTTCTGGGAAAGATGGAGAAAAGGGCTTTTCAGTAGTAGCTGAAGGCAAGCTATATGCTTCACTGCTTCAGAGTCTCCACTGGCTGCTTGTATAAAATTCAAGGCTACATTGAATATTTTTAAAATCTTCAATAATATCTCAGCTAATGTCCTTCAAAACCTAATAATTAAACATACTAGCTTGAGACCGCTTAGAAACAGTATGGACAACAGAATTGCTATTCCATTTGATTTCCATAAAACAAATCGGGCAACATCCAGAAAGGCTCTGTCATTATATGCGCCTGAACTATGGAATACTTTACCTGATTGCATGCGAGCAACGAGAGACTTAAAAGACTTCAGACAAATGCTTAAGACTTTTCTATTTATACAATTTTATGGTCCTACTTAGGATTTAGCATAAGCATGTACTTAAGACAATTTGTGTTCCTGTTTTGTGTATTCTTCCTATACCCCCCCCAATACCTTTCCTTGCTTTTACCTATATTTGTATACCTTGTCTTGTAACCACTTTGATTGAAGGATAAGGTGGTATATAAAACAGGTTAAATAAATAAATAAATAAATATGCAGGTACTGTAGGAAAAACAAAATAATATAACGTCAACCCCAACTAAAGGAGGGGAAAAGGACCACTACACACAATAAGAAATATAATCATACTGGGGGGAGGAGCTTTTTTCCAAGATGGCTGCGGAGCGTTTCTCTAGTTTGAATGCCTAAGCGAAAAGGAAAGTTACGGGCTGTTCCCTCTGAGCCCCGACCATCCACTTCAGGTCCCATGGACCGCTTTGTACACTTACCCGAGGAAAAAAAGCAGGGGATTCGAGCCAGCTTGGTTACGCCTGGTGGGGAGGCCCGGGCTCTTCCGTCGGACTCTGAGACATCTCTCTCCCCTGCACAGAGAACACCGCCGCCACGCCCAGCTGCGATGGACCTCACCTCAGCTACGGCAGCTTCGGTGTTTTCCAGGAAGGGAGCCCCGAGTGCAGAGAGGGTGTCAGCTGATCGAGTGGTTCCACAGACCCCCGGTAGTTTCGGGGAGGCTTTGGGTGAGGTTGGAGCGGCAGAGGTTCTGTCAACCCTTTCCACGCAGGGTGAAGGGTCCCTTTTGCTTGTCTCGATGCCTGCTTTGTCAGATTCTCCTCTTCTCCTTCGACCCAAGGTTTTTATGTTGGAGTCCTTATGGGACGCTATTGCCACCTTATCTTCAGCGATTATCTCACAGACTACGATTTTGGCCTCTCAAGTTCATGATCGCGATGTTGCTATCCAGAAGAATGCTGCTAATATCGATATTATAATGTCTAATGAGCAGTTGAAGAATCAGATTCATAATCTAGGATCTCAGCTGGACGATGTTTCTGCTGTTTCTTCGGCTTTGATTAAGGAAAACGGGACGCTTAAATATAAACTGGAAGTGTTGGAAAATGCTTCCAGGGCTGCAAATACGAGTTTTGAATTTCCCTTGCGTATCGGGTGTTACTGCTCTGGATATGTTTAAAAGATATATGTTGGAAATCTTAAAAGTCCCTGAGGGTTTGATTCCTCCTTTGGCAAAAGTATATTATCTGTCTTTAGCCAAGAAAAATGCTGGGGATCCAGTAGTAGTATCTGAAGTTAATTTTGAAGCTCTGGATATTTCTGGTATGATTTCTGATGTTGGGGGGGGGGGGAAACTTGTGTTGCTTCAACGTTGCTAGTTCAATATGCATTAATTTCAGATAAGGATTGGCTTTTGAAGCTGTTCTTTAAAAAATGCTTAGAAACCTTTATGGGCTTAACAATATCCATGTTCCCTGATTTAACTAAAGAAACCCAGAAGCGGAGGAAACAGTTTCTTTTGTATAAGGCAGGTGTGACTCAGCTAGGGGGATCCTTTTTCCTTAGGTTTCCGTGTCGATGTTTGGTAATAATTAAGAATGTTAAGTATATTTTTTCTGATCCAACTGATCTTAATACCTTCATCAATGCTAGAGTTTCTTCTAATGTGTCACCAGAATAAGGATATCATCTGAAATTGTTGTCTTAAGGAATTGTAGTTCTTGGGTCCTCCGTGACTTTTGGATTTTCTTATTGAATATGTTATTTTGTACTTGCTTTCAAAGTGCCTGTGTTTGGAAATATTTCTTTTGCTTCTTTCCTCCATTATGTGGATTATTTGGAGTAATGTTTGAATTATTATCTTAGTTATATGTAGGTGTGATCAGAGATTTGCTGACATGTACTCGATTTTCTTGCAAGGAATTGTATATTTCTTGTTGTTTTGTAAAAATTGCATAAATAAATTAAAAAAAAAAAAGAAAAGAAATATAATTATACTGATCAAGCCCACATCAAGGGAGCTGGAAAGCCCCATACGTATTCCCATTCCCATTACAAAATAACCCAAAATAATAAACCAAGAAGAACATTACCTCACTTGCTGTTTAGGAAAGTCTCTGAGACGACTCAAAAAAGACATGGACAATTCAGATCGGGGGATGTCCAGACGTTCAAAATATGGACGGGCTGGATTTGCACCCAATTCTGCAGCTATGGGAGCTATACATTCCCACAGTTGCAGATTCGGGGCACTTGGACGGGCCAGGTGTGCTCTGATTCTGCAGTGGGGAACATCCATGAATATGCCTGGCCATCCTTCCCTATGCTTCTGTTGGAGCTCTGGTGCTGCACCATCCCATCGCCATGGCACTGGAACACCCAGCAGGAGCCCTGTTGCTCCGCACCACTGCAGAATGGGATTTCCCACCACCGACCCCCCCCATAGGGGCCTATCAAGGCTGCAGTTGGGTAGAGGGAAACACCCTGCTGCTCCTCATCTTGTTTTTGTTGTTCCGCCAGTGATGATCGCCTTCCTTGGAGGGACTTATTCCACCTCTGAGGTGGAATAAGTCCCCCATTCATCTCTGCCTTCCTGGACGTAGAAAGCCGTGACCTATATCGGCCATGCATGTCTGGGGTTGTGAGCCCGCCTCCACTCTGCCAACTCTCCACCCTGTCGCTGTCCCCTCCCACCCCCATCCGAATTCCCCACACAAAGATGATGTATGTGCGGGGAGCTTTTGTTTCAGAATTGGATCCTGCGAATAGCGGGGGTTGGACCTCCAAGCCGGACATCCATCTCTATTAACAGTTCTGGATGAACCCATACTGTATACCTTGATAAACAACTATACATTTACAAAAACATTTGAGGAAGAAGGTTACCTCCAGTGCCGAAACTGCAGGTTTCAGCGCTAGGAAAGATTTCCTCCTCTTTTGTGTAACCTTCGATACGTCCAGGAAGATATTTATTTTCTGCCCACAAAAAGATAAATTTTTCTTCTGAAGAAAACAAATGTAAAACATGTTTACAATCTATAAGAGATCCAAAAGAAACCATTAATGTGGCACGAGATGGAATATTATCAACTGAATTTTCTAAAAAGGCAGGAACATCAAAGGTATGAATAGGAGACAGTTGATCCAAACCTGGACCCACAACATCAGGATTTACCTTCCCCATGAGGAGGTAATAAATATTTGAGATTGCTATAGTTTCTGCCACAGAGAGACCAAGAGTCTCCTTAAAATATTTCCATAGAAGAAGAATAGGTGAGAGAGAATGCGTGCGGGGGAAATTTAGAAACCTCAAATTGTGGACATTCTCCAGTGCCTTGAATCATCTGTGACTAGCCAAACTATCTGTCATTACCAAAACTTCATCCCACCCAATATCACACTGTCAGAAACATTACATTCAAACATCATCAATCACTAATTGGGGAGAAAAAGGATCTCGGTACCATTGGGTCAATTGATACTGGCTACTAAATCTTGGCCATGGATCGACACCATAACATCGATGATACAAAAACTTCCCCTGATACAAATATCACATCTATATAATAATCCTTTTAATCCACACATTGCTGTGAACCTGGTATTTTTCAGTTTACTGAAACATTTACTATCCCACCTTATATCAGTACCACAGCTTATAACATACAACATTTACTGTTTAACAGAGCACTGATCCTCCTGTCTTTTATTAAACACATACCTGAATTATAGTTGTGTTGATGGGCTTTCCTCGTAGACGAATAGAAATTAAGCATTTGCTGACTGCATTGTATTTCATTATAGTTCTTGCAAGTTTCTTCTTAACTATTAATGCAACACTATTTCTTCTTTATCTTTCATTTCAAGATTTAGTAGCCAGGATCAATTGATCCAATAGTGCTTTTTCTCCCTAGTTAGTGATTGATGATGTTTGCATGTAATGTTTCTTGGGTGGGATGAAGTTTTGGTAATGATTTAGATTATTTCCTTAATCTTGATACTACTGGACTGCTCTGGTTGAAACTATTTTTCATGGCAGAAGTACTGGTAACATGCAATAAAGAATAAGTTGAGTCCAATTTAGTTAAGTGATCATTCACAGCGGACAACATATTATCTCCAGGAACAAGCAGGAATGAGTCTTCACATATGGGTATGTTGGTACCGACGGAGTCTGTGCGAGAACGCTTCCCAGCGTCCAATCAAAAAGCTTTTGGAAGCATCCCACCACGCCTGTGTGCTGCCTTCCCGCCTTTCCCAACTGCCTCTTCTCAGTTTTCGTTTTCCGCGGAGCCGGCAGGATGTCCTCCTGTCACCACAGAAAATTCTTCTTTTATTTCTTTAGTTTTCTTGTGGTCGCGGCTGTCTCCCCGACGCCACCGGTACCGCCGGTGTTTTCTTTTTCTTTTCTTGTGAAATTTTCCTTTTCAAGGAATATTTTTTCTTCATAGTGTCTCACGGTTTCTCAGGCCTTTAAGGCCTCTTCTTTTTCCTTCATGGAACCGCCAGCCACTTTCTCCAAGAAATGTTCATACTGTGGTGGTACAACTTTATTTTTAGACCCTCAAAGTCGGTGTCTAACCTGTTTGGGTCCTGACCTTTTTCCTCCGCCCTCGGGCAACAGTATTGTGAGAGAAGGTTTTCAACATCGAGTTTCCCTCGATACCCGGTTCCCTTCCAACTTCAGGGCACCGACCATTCCTTCTTCTACACAGGATCAGGTAACCCACAAACAGTCTGTTAAATAGTTTCAACCATAGCCCATGTTCCCTGTAAAATAGTTCTCTGTGTGCTGTGCTTTCCTGTCTAATCAATGTGTTTATACCTCAAAAATTTCCTGTCATGATTTGACAATTTCCAATCTGTAATCAAACCGCTGCTGATCGCTGGAAGTAGCGGTATACAAATGTATACTAAATAAATAAAATAAATAAATAAATAAGACTAGCCAGTCCTCGAGCGGCAGATCTCATGCACAGCATAGAGATGCCCATGGCCTTGCCCTCGAGAATCCACTGGCTCCAGAACCCCGGCGGGAGTCTTCGGCCTCCAAAGCGTATGAGGGGTTTCAGGTTGTTCCTGGGGTTCACCCCCCACAGAACATACCTGAGCCGCGCCCGGTGGTGGCATCCGCTTCAAGCGGTACCGATACCCCGACATCGGCACTGGTGTTGGATAAAAACACTCCTCACCAGGGATCGTCGTCTGGCGTCCTCGGTACCTACGGGTCCGACGTATACGTTCCAGACTGACTTTCCAGTATCGGTACCGGCACCGATACTACCTCCGACGTCGATACCCTCCAGACCTGCATCGCTAGACTTGCTTCCTTCGATGCCGAGTCTGGAATCGATCTCCAGTCTGGAGGACTGGGTACCGACTCGCCTTGGTACCGGTTCCCGTCGGTACCGAAGGCTCGGTTCTGATGGTTCGGATCCACAACTCTCGGTTCCTCCGATGCTGTTTGAGTTGCCACCGGCTGGGTTTCATCCGTTGGTATCAGACACGGTACCGAAGTCGGTACCGATGTCTACATTACCCTTGAGGTTGGTTCCTTCCATGCTTCGCTCGTCAGGTTCGCTACCCTCGATGCCGAGTTTGGAATCGACCTCTAGTCTGGAAGACTGGGTACCGACACGCCTTGGTACCGCGACCTGTCGATACCGGAGGCTCGGTGCCGAGGCTGACTGCCGAAAGTTTTCGGTTACCTCGGTACCGAGTGAGCTGTCACCGATGGCTGTTCCGATGGCTGTCGGGTTCGGTTCCGACATCGGTACCGGTATCAGCATCGGTACCGGTATCCTCTGTAGCATTGTGGCCAGCTCCTTCCATGCTTCTTTCAACAGGATCGCTCCCATCTATACCAAGTTTGGAGTCGATACCTGGCATGGACGATGTGGTACTAACTGTCACTGGTCCTGACCTCCAGTACCGGTGGCCATCCTTTAAGGATTCCACACTGCACCGTGCAGGATCTTCTATTCCTATATACTTGGATAGATCCTTTGGTGCCCAGGCTAGTTCTGCAAGTCTAACCTGTCCAAGGGAGGTTCCCTTTGGGGATCCTTCTTTTCAGAGTTTCCTCCTGGATATGGCAAGATCACTTGCCATTCCCATTCCTAGGCATAATCCTACCGAAGCAAGGAACAACATAATGCTTCCTTTGCATCATTCCTTGCAGGATCTCCTTCTAGGAATGTGGGAAGCACCTTTAAGGGTACCCCCACCTTCCATAGCAACTGATCTCCTATATCAGGTGCCCCCTTCTCCAGGGTTTCAAAAGACTCAACTTCCCCATCATTCCATTGTAGTGGAATCAGCACTGAGACGGGTGAAGAGTAAGAAAAAGCACTCTTCTTGTCCGCCAGGTCGTGAGTCTAAAACACTAGATGCCTTTGGACGTCAAACCTTCCAGACATCTATGCTTTCAGCAAGAATTCTCTCATATATTTTTTATATGAGTCTATCTCTTGAGGAGGTCACAAAGAAATTGCATCTTTTGACTCCTTCCCTTCCAGAACCCAAGAGTGCAGACTATTCCTCACTGCTTAGTCATATTCAAAATATCTCTTGGTTTCTTACTCGTGCTTCCCTAGACTCCTTTGAGTCTGTTAGCAGGACTTCTGCTATGGCTATAGGGGCATGACGTAGGGCCTGGCTCCAAGCTTCAGGTTTGGAAAAATGGGCACAGCACAGACTGGGAAATACTCCTTGCACTGGAGAAAATCTCTTCAACAAGGAGTCTTTACGTCAGGTTGCTCAGTTATCCACTGATTTACCTGTTTCTAGGGGCTGTTCTACGCCTTCTTCTTTCCCAGTAGGTAGGAAATGTCCTACCAAACTTTCTTCCCATAGGGGGAGAAGGTTTTATTCATCACCTGCCCATCATACAGATGTTCCCAAGCAGGGGAAACATCGTCCTGGTCTGAAGAATCCAAATTCTAACCAGGCTCAGCAAACCCAGCAACCGTAGGGTTTCTGATTAATCAGTATCACATTTTTTGTGCCTCTTGGGGTTTACAACTTGCAGTTTGCTTCTTCCCAATAGAGGCCTCCTACTGCTTTTATTCTAAACTCTAGACATGGATCTCTTTCCACAAGACGTCCATTTCTATGTTATGCGAGCTGTTCATGCCTATAGGTCACAGGTTTCTCCTCTTCTTCCTGCTAAGGAAAGAGGTCTAACAACTATCAAACGATAGTTTCCTGTACCAGCATGTATTTTTTTCCTTTCTACAGACTTACCATATTGTAAGTCTCCTTCAGCTCCATTCTCTTTACCCTCTTACCAAGCATTTCCTCTGTAAGAGTGGTACTACTTCACTGGAGGGCTTCTTTAGCTTCTCTAGTTATTCTTACTTTTTCAGTGCGGAGGTTTCCTTCTGAGTCAACTCCTCTTTGTCAATCTTGCTTTGAGGCAGCTTATCAGACATGTCCAGAGTTTTCTGACTCCTGTTCTGTCTATTCTTTCTGTTTTTAAACAGAAAGATTCTTTCTGCTGTCTTGCTAGCAGCTGCCTATGCAGGAGCCCTAGTGATTGGATCACTGGTTTTTTTCCACAAGTAACCAGAGTTGTCCACCACTCACATTCTTCTGGCCTTAGTAGTGCCTCCATGACAGTGGATTCATCTTTCTTGAGCTTATCACTACAGGCTTCTTAGATGATCTTCTATTCTTGCCATCTCCAATTCCCTTGGGTTTGGCAGCATAGTTGACGTAGGTACTGGCCTTTCCAGCAGCCAGTTCTATCTCCTACTTCTCCTGCATCTTGCTCTCTGCAATTTTACAGAGAAGCTCTGCACTATGGGCCCTTGCTAGAGAGCATTAGGATTTTCTCCAACAGCTATCCTAGATGGTTGGAAAAGGCTCCCTCAATTATGCCTTTCATGACTGGAAGGACTCTTCCTACCTTACTATCTCCTTTTTAAAGTAAAGGACATGGGTCTTCTCTTACATGAAAGCTTAAAGAGTTGACAATTCCCTGGTTTGGTCCACAAGATTTCCCACAGGGAATATGCTCTTTTTCACTGCAGCTCGTCCTCATGGTATTTCTAATCCTTCATGGACAGTGCATATTCAGCTAAAGAACGCATGATACCCTTTTGCACCTCAAGTAGGTCAACATGATATCTCATTCCTATGCGTCTTCTGTCCACTTACCATGCTAGAGTTCTGGAAGACTCGGGACTTGCTGCCTGCAGACGCATATTATCCTCTGCTTTTCACGTAACCATCCTGGTTATTTTCACTGGCTAGCATTCTTGCAGCAGTCTAGTCTGTTTCTTGTCAGGGAGAGTATTCCCCTGACTCCCTCCTTCATAACCAGGGAGAATAGATTCTCTATATATCTTCCCAAGTAGGTTCCACCTTCTTGTTAGATGAATCTCTCCACATCTCCTATATGGCTATACTTATATAGGCATATATCTGTCTGCTTAATTGCAGACACCCATATATAGGCCTATATATTCCTATATATATATAGATCTGTATACATCTCTATAGATCTATACCTATGTTCTTTGTATCTTATGCCCTTCTATATCTCACTATAGATATATTTCTATATGTCTATCTATCTATATATATATATCGTTGAGATATTTTATTCTAGGTAGATATGTATCTTCATACTTATCTATCTGACTGTCTATGCTCATATAGCTATATATATCTCTATATGATTCTGACAGTTGGGCTCTACCCATACCTATGCTGTTCCAGCATGTTTAGGGCTCTACACACACCACCACTTCCTGTGGTAGTTAGCAACCTTTTTGCCATAACCTTCAGGTTTAGGTACCTCTGAAGCTCTCCATGTTCCAGTATCTTTCCTACCTGACATCAGTTAGGAAAGACATGGCAGATCTTCAGTTATTCTGAGGCTAACGCCTCGGGCATCTGTCCTTTCTTTTGGGATATAAGGATTTTCCATACCCCTTCTTCCCACAAGGACTAGGCCTATTTGTCCAAATCAGTCAGCCTTTTCCTCTTTTTGCTCCTAAGAGTGAGCCACTCTGTAGCCAAAGGAGTTTGGGCTTTTTTCATAAAGCCTTCCGCTGACGGCTTACAGTTTTTGTACTACCCCAGTTTATCCCTGGGGTTACCTCTTACCTTTCAGAATTTCTGACCTCCATTGTTTTTTCCTACAGGTTTATTACCTCTACTTTTACAGTGAGGTCCTCCTTGAGGTTCCTCTACTGGATCCACAGTAGATCTCATGAACCTCCATACTTTTGTACAATCCTGTTAGGGGAGGTCCATATTGCAATATTTCATTTTCAATATATTTGATGATTATTGTCATCCACACAAGGACTCCTCCTCTGCAGTCCTATGTTAGGTTAGCTGTCTCTTACAGCACCTTTCTGTTTTCAACTCCTGCCCTCCATCCTCAGGATGCCTGGCGATATGAGGTGTAGCATGTTCCAGTCTCTAACATGCTGGGACTCCAGGCATCCTAGCTTGGGAATCCCCATATGTGAAGACTCATTCCTGCTTGTTCCTGGAGATAGCACAGTTACTTACCTGTAACAGGTGATCTCTGGTAACAGCAGGAATAAGTCTTCACAACCCACCCACCTCCCCTAGGAGTTGTATCTCTATATCTCTATCTTTCCCTTTTCTGTCTCTCTCTCTCTTTGTCTCAGCTTTAAAACTTAACTGAGGAGAGGCAGTTGGGAAAGGCGGGAAGGCAGCACGCAGGCGTGGTGGGATGCTTCCAATAGCTTTTTGATTGGACGCTGGGAAGCATTCCCGCGCAGACTCCGTCGGTACCGACGTACCCATATGTGAAGACTTATTCCTGCTGTTCCCAGAGATCACCTGTTACAGGTAAGTAACTGTGCTATCCTGTTAAGTAAATTTCACAACAGTGTCCACAGAAATGTCAGAAAATCTTTGAGAAGAACCAAATGAAGATTCTAAAAGTGTAATGGCCAACAAAATGTCTTTTAGAGTAACATCTCCAGAAGAGCTTGGAACTGGCTTAACAGTTGCTAAAGAAAAATGTACCTCTCTAAGAACTGAATGAACAGACACATCGCCAGCTCCATGTTCTCCTGATGAGACTTCCCCTTCCCAAGCAGGAGCAATGGAAGGCGGTAGCAAACTCTCCAAAACCAGAGAGGCATCACCCACAAGAAAATTGGAATGGTAGGGTGAAGTAAGAACACCCTCTAGTGGAGAGGAGTCCAACGTAGGCTCAGGACTTACCAGAGGAGTAGAAGAAACTGCTACCACATGTCGATCCATCGGACCGACCACAGTCACCGACTTTTTCTCAGGCAATAAAAACAACTATTTCTTCCTCTTACCCATGTGACGTAACACTCTTGGCCCTGATGTGCTCCGAAAGGGCTCCAAAGGGGCAGAGTGTGCCCCTTTGGAACGCTCCTTCGGACTTCTGCCTGCTACTGCGTCTTGCGGTAGGGCTCGCTGTTTAAAGGCCCTCTAATCAGCTGATTGGTTGTGAAGAAGCTGCCTGGAGTCACGCTGACAACAACCGGCATCTAACTCAGAGGAATCTGGCTCTGTAGATCCGGCAGTGGGGTCTGCTGTTTAAAGGCCCTCCAATCATCAAACATCACATCTTTCTACTTCACTTTACGCAAGCAGCCACCCCACCTCTGCTCACCCACTCACCAATGCCCACAAACCTTTCATGCTCAACTTAAATAATAACCCTGTTACATATACTTCTGAGCTTGCTTTAACCTTTTTGTTTATTCCAACCTAATCTAATTGTGTTTTTGTACATATGTCTATAGTTACCCTGTTGCTCCAAGTTTAAACTCCTGTTACAATGTTAACACAATACAGTCCAACCTAATCTAGTTGTTTTTGTAAATATGTCTATAGTTTCCCCGTTGCTCCAAGTTTGAACTCCTGTTATAATGTAAGCACAGTACAGTCTTCTGACTGTGCAACCTTTGTTGATTGTGAACCGCACTGATAACAAATAGCGTGGTATATAAAAGTTGTTAAATAAATAAAATAAATAAATAAATAAATCAGCTGATTGGTTGTGAAGAAGCTGCCTGGAGTCACGCTGACAACAACCGGCATCTAACGCAGAGGAATCCGGCTCTGTAGATCCCACAGTGGGGTCTGCTGTTTAAAGGCCCTCTGATCAGCTGATTGGTGGTGAAGAAGCTGCCCGGAGTCATGCCAACAGCAACCAGCATCTAAAGCAGAGGAATCCAGCTACCTACATCAATTTTCTTATAGAAAAATGTCCCTCTGGGACCATAGACTCACCATTTGTGTGGGTGCTTTTCCCATGTGTGGTTACACACATGCTTTAAGTGTGCATATCAGTATACTCTCTGCCCCTGTCTCCAGAAACTCCTGTGGCCATCTGTAGAAACACAGAAAAATGGCGGCAGATAAAGACCATGTGGCCTGTCCAGTCTGCCCTTCCATACCAACTACTAAGCTTTGTTACTGGAGGATGTAGTAAAAGCTGCTAGTGTAGCTGGGTTTAAAAAAGGTTTGGACAAGTTCCTGGAGGGAAAGGTCCATAAACCATTATTAAAGAGGATGTGGGAAATCCACTGCTTGCCCCAGTACAATCATTGTGGAACCTGTGTGTCTTTTAGGAACCTGCCAGGTACTTGTGATCTAGATTGGCCACTTTTGGAAACAGGATACTGGGCTTGATGGACCTCTGTCCGACCCAGTATGGCATATCTTATTTTATTTATTTATTTAACATTTTTTATATACCGTTTTTCTACGAATCAAAACGGTTTACATAGAACAATAAAAAGCAGTGTCTTTCAACTGTTTACAAGGAACGGATAACAGGATACAGAATAAAACATGAGGAACTAAATTATAATATACAATTAATTATAGTGAACAATGATCAACTATTTACATATTTACATATATCTCCAGGAACAAGCAGGAATAAGTCCTCACATATGGGTACGTCGGAACCGACGGATCCTGCGCGGGAAAGCTCCCCAGCTTTCCCAGAAAGGAAGCTTTTGGGGCCTCCCACTGCACATGCGCGCTGCCTTCCCGCCTTCCTGACCAGCTCTCCTCAGTTTCTCTTTTTCTGCGGAGCCAGCAGGTCGTGTTCCTGTCACCGCTGAAGAAATTCTTATTTTAGTTTGTTTCTTTAGACCGCGTACCTGCCTTCCCCATACCGAAACCGGTACCGCCGGTCTCTCTTTTCTTTTCTTTAAAAACAAACAAAAAACTTTTATTTTAGCACAACTTGGTGACTTCGGTTAGGCCTCAGGCCTACACAAATTCTCCTCATGGAGAAACCAGCCCCTGGTTTCAAGAAGTGTACCAAGTGTAGTGCTGTTATTTCTGTTACAGACACCCATGACTGGTATCTTAAATGTTTGGGGCCTGACCACTCCATTTCGGACTGCCCGTCCTGCTCCCAGATGTCTAAACGTGGTTTGCAGAACCGGGCCAACAAATTCCATGTACTGTTTGCTTCAGATAATCCAGCATCACAGTCATCCAGGTCTTCCTCTCCGGTTGGATCTCAGGTAACCAAACCTTCTTCGGGCAGGTCCTCAAAAGGCAAATCTCCTTCAAAGTATTGAGAGGCCCTCAATCTTGAGTCGGAGGACCCTGCCCCAGCCAAACAACCCCGGCGGGAAGCTCTGGCTTCCAAAGCTCCATCTATGGGGTTACAGGTTGACATCGATGGCACGGCCTCGACTGATCACCTGTTAGACTGCTCTGGGGTACCGGCCCATGCCGGTACCGACATCCAGGCAGCAGTGGCGTCTATGGACAATACTGTTCAGACGATGCAGCAGGCCATTCTGGCTTTCATTAAAGCTGCGACGCCCTCGGTACCGCATCCAGCGGTTCCGGGTCCGGTTCCGGTACCGTCCCCCATACCGGAACCGAGACCATCGTCTTCCAAACGCAGATCGGTTCCGCATGCCGGATCCGGGTTTTCGCCCGATACCGATCCCATACCCGGTACACCTGATGTCGATACCGAACGGTATGCATATCGTGCGTTGGAAGCAAATAGAGGATACTCTGATTCTTCTGAGGATTTTGACTCCTCTGATGACTCTGATGAGCTGTTTCTTGTTCTTCCTGAAGAGCCTTCTTCCCCAAAGAGGAGAATGTCTCCACCAGAGGATTTGTCCTTTCAAGACTTCATTATAGAAGTAGCTAAAGGACTTTCTATTACTACATCCTCTGAAAAAGAACCTAGATCAAAGAAATTGGATATTTTAGGATACCCTAAGGTTCCTAAAGAGGCAGTCACCCTGCCTATCCATGAAATCCTTCAAGAACACTTGATGGACTTATGGGAGGCTCCTCTAACGTTGTCTCCTCATTCCCGTAGGTTGGACACCATGTACCGGGTCCCTCCTTCTCCTGGTTTTCAAAAAACTCAGCTGCCTCACCATTCCATTGTGGTGAAGTCTGCGCTGAAAAAGATTAAGAGCACCAAAAGGCACTCTTCTACCCCTCCAGGGCGAGAATGTAAGACCCTAGACTCTTTTGGTAGGAAAATCTTCCAGGCTAGTATGCTTATAGCCAGGATTAATTCATACAGTCTGTATATGGGCATGTTTCTAAGGGAACTTGCCCTAAAGGTACGGCATTTTGCCCCCTTTATCCCTGAGGATAGAAAGGAGGAGTTCATTTCTCTGGTGAAACAGCTTCTAGATGTTTCTAAGTTCTCCAACAGAGCAGCCTTTGATTCCTTTGAGGGTGCCGGTAGAGCTTCGGGCATTGCTATTGCAGCCCGACGACTTGCTTGGCTCCAGGCCTCTGACCTAGAACCCTGGGTCCTGGATGGCTTACGGAATCTGCCCTGTACAGGTGAGAACTTATTTGGTAAAGACTGGCAAATTAAAGCCACTCAAATGGACGCAGAAAATGCTACCTTAGATAGACTTTCTAAGTCTACCTCTACTCCTGCCAAGAAAAAGTCTTTCAAGAGGCCTTACTACAAGGCCAGATTTTTCACAAATACTGGCCAACAATCTTCTCAGCCTCGCTTTGCTGCTAAGCGTCAGCAACCTAAACAGGCAAGGTCAAAGCCTGCAGCGTCTGCCACTCCTCAGCAGGCTCAACCCCCTCAGGGGTTTTGACTTGCCCCTAGAGAACTTAACCTTTCTGGCTCTAGAACAACCAGAGCCCCTCACCATTCCCGGAAGGTTAGCTCACTTTGCTCCCAGATGGGAACAAATTACATCAGAGCACTGGACCCTCTCTATCATCAGAGAGGGCTACAAACTTCATTTTTCCAACCTTCCTCCACATACCATGGTGAGGCACTTCAATTCTCCCCCATCTCTCCTGGCCCTGTTGGGTCAGGAAGTCTCTTCCCTCCTTGCCCAAAGGGCAATAGAAGAGGTTCCTCTTCTTCAACAAGGGACAGGTTTCTACTCCCCTTATTTTCTCATACCAAAGAAGACAGGGGGATTCAGACCTATCCTAGATCTGAGAGAATTGAACAAATTTCTATACAAGGAGAAATTCAAAATGCTTTCTCTGAGCATTCTCCTTCCATACCTTCAGAGTCAGGATTGGCTTTGTTCTCTAGATCTCAAGGATGCGTACACACATATACTCATCCACCCATCCCACAGAAAATATCTACGATTTCTGTTCCAGGGAAAACATTTCCAGTACAGAGTACTTCCCTTCGGTCTAGCCTCTGCTCCAAGAGTGTTCACGAAATGCATGGCAGTTGTAGCCGCATTTCTAAGAGGTCTGGGAATTTTTGTATTCCCATATCTGGACGACTGGCTCATCCGAGCTCCATCTCAGTCAGAGGCCCAGATTTCCCTGGACCGCACGAGACACATTCTGCAGTATCTGGGACTGGTGGTAAACCTTCCCAAGTCTCAACTCATCCCTACTCAGTCTCTGGAATTCATAGGGGCCCAGTTGGACACCACCACTGCAAGGGCCTACCTTCCTCAGGTCCGGGGCCAACGTCTGGTGTGCTTGGCCTCCCAAGCTCAGTCCAGCACTCACTTGACAGCCAGGGAAATGCTGCGACTTCTGGGCCACATGGCCTCCACGGTACACGTGGTGCCCTACGCTCGTCTTCATATGAGAGCAGCTCAATGGACCTTGGCCACCCAGTGGACTCAAGCATCAGGAGCGCTCTCCGACCAAATACTCACCTCAGAACGTCTGTTTTGGTCCCTCCAATGGTGGATATCCACCAAGAATCTGTCGTTGGGGGCCCCCTTCCAACCTTTGTTGCCCCAAGCAACCCTCACAACAGATGCCTCCCAAACAGGGTGGGGAGCCCATCTTCAACACCTCTCCACTCAGGGTACTTGGTCTCCACAGGAGACCACCCTTCACATCAACCTCCTGGAACTGCGAGCAATCTTCCTTGCCCTCAAAGTCTTCCATACCCTCCTTGTCAACCTGACCGTCCTAGTTCATACAGACAATCAGGTGGCCATGTTCTACGTAAACAAACAAGGAGGGACAGGCTCTCTGTCGCTTTGCAACGAAGCTCTCAGATTATGGGCCTTCGCCAGAGAGCATCAAATTCATCTTCTGGCAGTGTATCTTCCAGGGGTTCAAAACTCTCGGGCAGACAGACTCAGTCGAGTTCTGCTTCCACACGAATGGTCCCTACATCTGGACCAGATACGCAAAATCTTTCAGGAATGGGGAACCCCGGACATAGACCTCTTTGCAAGTCCGTGGAATGCCAAACTTCCCCGGTTCTGTTCCAGGACTCCGTGTCAGGGAGCTCAGGCCAGCGACGCCTTTCTCCTGCATTGGGGTCAGGAATTCCTATATGCCTTTCCACCCATTCCTTTGATTCCCAAGACTCTGTTCAAACTCCAGAGGGATCACGGGTCGATGATCCTCATAGCTCCACGCTGGCCACGCCAAGTGTGGTTCCCTCTACTTCTGCATCTCTCCCAGGTACCCTCCCTGGACCTGGGAACTGCGCCAGACCTACTGTCTCAGGAGGAGGGGACTTTGTGGCACCCAAACCCCAAGTCCCTACACCTCAGAGCTTGGTTACTGAAGGCCTAAGCCTTCATGACTTCAATCTTTCTCAACCAGTGAAAGATATCCTTCATGCTTCTAGGAAACCCTCCACGAGGCGTTCCTATGCTTTCAAATGGAAACGCTTTTCCATTTGGTGTGCTCAACAGGGTCTTGACCCTCTAGCACTTCCTTTGAATTCTCTACTAGACTATCTCCTGCAGCTTTCCAATGCAGGCCTTAAGACGAATTCAGTAAGAGTCCATTTGAGCGCTATTGCAGCAGCCTTAAAACCTCTAAATGGACAACCTGTCTCCTCTCATCCTTTTATTGCAAGGTTCATGAGAGGCCTGACTCTAACTAAGCCTCCCATCCGACCTCCCCCGGTAGCATGGGATTTGAACCTAGTTCTAGGTCAGCTTATGAAGCCACCTTTTGAACCGTTGGTTTCTACCTCCTTGAAATTTCTTTCCTGGAAGGTCCTTTTCCTTATTGCAGTCACTTTGACAGTGAACTACAGGCCTTAGTGGCTCATCCACCTTATACTAGGTTTCATCATGATAAGGTGGTCCTTAGGACGAATCCCCACTTTATGCCCAAAGTGGTCTCGCCTTTTCATCTTAATCAAGAGGTATATCTACCTGTCTTTTTCCCGGCTCCTCATGCATCCAGTGCAGAGAGAAACCTTCATACTCTAGATTGTAAAAGAGCTCTTGCCTTTTACTTCAACAGGACTCAGCCACATCGAAAGTCTTCCCAACTTTTTGTGGCTTTTGATCCTTCTCATTTGGGACTTCCAGTCTCCAAACGTACACTTTCCAATTGGATTGCTCAGTGTATTTCCTTTGCTTACCAGAGTAAAAACATTTCTCTGGAAGGCCATGTCACAGCTCACAATGTGAGAGCCATGGCCACTTCTATGGCTCATCTTCACTCTGTATCCATAGATCAGATCTGTCGAGCCGCCACCTGGGCCTCAGTTCATACTTTCACAGCCCATTACTGTTTGGACAAGGACTCCCACCGGGATGCCTTGTTTGGTCAGGCTGTCCTCAAACACCTGTTCCATACTTGAACAACTCCTGCCCACCTTCCCAGGATGGATGCCTGAGATCCATACGAAGATGGCGAACCCTTGGAAGGGGATCTCCCAGGCATCTTAGCTAGGGAGTCCCAATATGTGAGGACTTATTCCTGCTTGTTCCTGGAGATAGCACAGTTACTTACCTGTAACAGGTGATCTCTGGGAACAGCAGGAATTAGTCCTCACAACCCACCCACCTCCCCTAGGAATTGTATCTTCTATCTATCTTCCTTTCCTCTCTCTATTGTCTCAGCTATAAACTCGAACTGAGGAGAGCTGGTCAGGAAGGCGGGAAGGCAGCGCGCATGTGCAGTGGGAGGCCCCAAAAGCTTCCTTTCTGGGAAGCTGGGGAGCTTTCCTGCGCAGGCTCCGTCGGTTCCGACGTACCCATATGTGAGGACTAATTCCTGCTGTTCCCAGAGATCACCTGTTACAGGTAAGTAACTGTGCTGTATGTGTAGGGCTACGGATGGGAGTAATGTAAAGTTTGATGGAACAAGGGCAGGGAGGTAAAAAATGAGGGGTTTAGGTGTTAGGGTGGGAGGGAAAAATGATCAAGGAAGAGATGGGTCTTTAACTTTTTCCGGAAGTCAGTGTGGCTCACGCAGTTGCGCAGCCTCATGCGGAAAGGAGTTCTTATGTTCTACTACCTCAACTGGGAGACTATTCAATGCATCTACCACTCTATCTATGAAGAAATATTTCTGCAAATTACTCTTGAGTCTATCAGCTTTCTCCCTCATCCTATACCCACTCGTTGCAGAGCTTTATTTTAATTGAAAGAGGCTCTCCTCTTGTGCATTTATGCCACAGAGGTATTTAAATGTCTCTTATCATATCTCCTCTTTCTTGCCTTTCCTCTGATGTATACATATTGAGATCTTTAAGTCTGTCTCCATACGCCTTATGAGGAAGTCCACTGATCTTTTGGTAGCCATCTTTGCATGGACTCCATCCTGTTCATATCCTTGTGAAGGTGTGGACTCCAGAATTGTACACAATACTCCAAATGAGGTCTCACCAAAGACTTAAACAGAAGCACTATCACCTCCTTTCTTCTGCTGGCCATTCCTCTCCCTATACACCCAAGCATCCTTCTGGCTTTTGCCGTCGCCTTTTCTACCTCTTTAGCTACTTTAAGATCATCAGAAACAATCACCTCCAGGTTCTTCTCTTCTTTCATGGACAGAAGTACCTTACCCCCTACACTGTACCACTCCCTTGATGTTTGCAGTCAAAATGCATAACTCTGCATTTTTAGCATTAAATCAGCTGCCAAATTCTTAACCATTCTTTAAGCTTCACTAGATCCGTCCTTATGTTATCTGTTTCTTCTTGGGTGTCTCTTCTATTGCAGATTTTGGTGGTATCTGTAAAAGAGGCAGCCCTTACCCGACAGCCCTTCAGCAATATCACTAACAAGATGTTAAAAAGAATCGGACTAAGGACAGATCCCTGTGGCATACCACTGGCAATATCTTTCTCCAACAAACCTTTATAATGCTTTATATCTGGAGTTATCGAATAGCTCCTTGAAGGATTTATAGATTGTGCAGTAGGCGGCAGCTAACCTGTTGATTAGAGCTCCATATTTTGAACATATCACATCATGTTGCTGTTAAGCTTTAGTAATGGCTGGCCCAGGGGAAAAACATTAGTCTACGCGTGTACTTAAATAATGTAGAAGCAGACATTTACACCAGCTCATCGGCAGTTTAGATTGGATTGAATTCGTTGTTCAGCTTTCTTCCGTCCTTCACTGACCTATGAAACTCCTGAGAGTTCATATAAAAATTCAAGAAAAATGTATAAACTTCGCTCTTTCAGTGCTCCTCTAGGGATTATTTAGGAACGTAAGAAGACTTTGATTAACATATCTTTTGTTTATTTAGTCCCCTTTCCCTATGTGTTCTGATTTATCGTTTTGTTGATGGGCAGTTTCTGTTCTGTTCAACTCTCCCTTCCTGTTTTTGTTATCATGTTGTCGGTTATGGACTGTTTGGAAGAGTGCTGTGTTCATTGGGGAGCTTCGGCCTTGATGGGATCTGTAAACCACCATTAAGCCACATGTTCAGAAATAAAATAAAATAATCTTATCAGGAATCAGAAGCCAAGGAAAGCACAGGAACAGGCTGAGGTGGTTTTAGAGGAGTTAAAGTGGACATCTCGAGGATACTGGGACCAAGGGCATTTTACCAGCTGCACACAAATAGAAAGGAGATTGCAATACTTTATCTTACTTTCTAGTATAAACAAACATGTATATTTTTGGGGGTAGGGAGATGAGGGGTTATATAAGCAAATTTATAGGGCTTTATTTGACCTGGCAGAGCTATCCTGCTCCATTGGGTTTCCAGTTCATTAAGAACTGGTCTCTTTGGGGCGGCAGAGCCACAAACCTTCACTCACAATGACCTTTGTGGTGACAGTTCTTGCCCAGGGACCACAGACAATGCAGTATGTGTGTATCTGGAGTCCAGCCAATGGCTGGGATTTCCCTCCTGCGGGGGCTGTGAAGCCTGCCTTCCCAGAATCCCCAGAACCCCTCAGGCACTATGGCAAGCGTTAGCAGTAAATTTGTGAGACTGAGATCATTAATGGTATAGTATTTGCAAAACTAACCCATTTGGAGACATTGTTCCTGACGGAAGCTGGGTTCAGGACTGAAACTTAGATCATAGTTACTAGGCTGTGTTTAAATGTGGGTTTGAGATCACACAAAGCAGCATGATTTGTGATTTTCCAACAAGATTCCCTGAACTATTTCATAATGTTTAATTAAATATAAGACAGACTCCATTAAATTAGTTGATAAACCTCAACCTAGGATTCTAGTAACACTGACAAATCTCTAAACGTTCTTGTATTACAAGTGGGATTTCACTCACTCCTTTTTCAGGAATAGCTCAAGCTGACTTACATTCAAGTACAGCGTGCATTCTTTCTGTCCCCAGAAGACTTAGAATCTAATTTTGTACCTGAGGTAATGGAGGGTTAAGTGACCTGTCCAAGGTCACAATGAGCATTAGGGGAATTTGACCCCTGACTTCCCTGGAGTGGAGAGCGCGAGCAAAATATTCATGAATATATGTTAACACCATGAAGGGAGATAAATAACCTCATATTTAAAATTTTGATGACATTTATATACAAGTTCTGGAAGTTTTTTCTTGACCCACGATGTACCATAGGCCATGTTGCTGGCCATAAGTAAATCGTAAAGCCTGGTATTTGAAACCTTTATGAACACAGGTCTTTCACTTCCTATTTAAATTTGTTCTTCATACTCCAGCGCACTAATATGAGTGTTAGCAGTCTTTGCTATTTCTTTTGTGTCTTTGAGCACTCTTAATTGGGTATTTTGCTTAGTTGGATTCCCTGGTTTACAGGCTGCTGCTCTCACCATTAGACTCCTCTTCCTGTTAGATATCCAGATAAGACTTTGTGGCTGCAGCCACTTTGTCAAATGCCTTCTAAAAATCCAACTACATGATCCAGCCAATTTTAAGATAGGACGTGGGATGGGACCTGAGACCTCCAGGTCAGGATGTGCATTGATCCAATGGTATTTTAAAAGACTGTGCCAAACATGGAGCCTTTTGTAAAATACGTATAAAGACACGGAAAAGTGCACATGGATTTGTGATGAGACGCAACTGGAGAAGCATTTTACAAATCTTCACATGGGAATAATAAGCAGCTCCAACCCGCTACATCCATGTGTAGCCGGGCCATTTTGCAGACCTATATGTGTAAGTGCTGGCAATTAAATACAGAGACCACCCATTTCAATTTGGAGGAGGAAATAAACAACAAGGGTTTAAGGCGAATTACTCCCTTATCCCTCATGTAAAGCCTTGGCCGAATATGAGCATTTTAAAAAGATTTATGTATGCCTTGGAGCCGTATGTAAAAGTAAAGCCGTATGTAAAAGCTTTTGGACATATAGGTGGATTCCCTTTACAAAATTTGGAATATACTTGTAAATCTTTGGTCTGCCCAAGTATGCCCAAACCACACCTCCAACATGCCCCCTTGCAATTTCTACATGGTGGTGGATCTCCATGTGCAAATCATAGCTTTCTAAACTCACCATTTACACATGTATTTATTTATTTATTTTAGCTGTATTTATATCCTGCTTTTCACTGGGTCAAAGTGGTCAATTGGGGGATACATTTAACACAAGGGGATATGAGACACATATGCTAATACTTACAGGGAACATGGGCAATGGAGGGTTAAGTGGCTTGCCCAGACCACAAGGAGTGCCTATAGGACTAGAAATCCCAGTCCCTCCAGCCTGAGATTGCTGTCCCCAGGTGGGACTTGAACCCCCGGCCCTCCGGCCTGAAGTACCTTGTCCTAACCACTAGACCACTCCTCCCTACATGTGATCTACAGTTGTAAATACTGATACTTCCACATAGAAAGGCACTTAAGGCTTCAAAAACAACCCCCTATATCAACTGATTCACTCTTATGCAATTAAAAAAAATCCAATAAATAAAATCCCCTAAACAAAGACATGGGGAATGGTGACCTGCACGGAGCGGCAGGTGCACCTACTCTTGCCACCTTGCTCGGCAGACTAGATGGATCATACTGGTCTTTATCTGCCATCATTTACTATTTTACTATGTTACTATGTAAGGCGAGACTTGCCTTTGCTGAATCCATGTTGACTCATTTCCATTAGCCATGTCTATCTGGTCGGTAATTTTGCTTTTTAGGATAGTTTCCACCATTTTGCCAGGTACTGATTTCAGGCTCACTGGTCTATTGGGCTCTGATGTCAACTCTATAGATTCCTGGATCATCTCTCAAGTCTCCAGTGCTCTGGTATCCCGGCCATTTTGAATAATATGTTGCAGATAACTAGTAACAGATTAGCAGTTGGTTCTGACAATTTATTTCTCTCGAGTTTGTCAATTTCATCAATTACATATTCTTGACTTACAGTAATGTACTTTAGTTGCTCCAAATTATCTCCATCAAAGAAGTCTTCTAGGGTGGGTATGACCTTGATGTCCTCCTCAGTAGAGAACAAGACAAAGACGTTGTTTAGTTTTCTGCTATGACCTTATCCTCTCTGAGCACTTCTTTTACCCCTTAGGCTTTTTGCTTTGGATATGCTTGAAAAAGTTTCTAGTATTACTTTTTGTCTCTACAGCAGGGCTTGACAAATCCCGTGTGCCAGTTCATCATGATGCCTAAAATTTTCAGCCTGGCACTCGGGATTTCTTTCCACCAAATCTTGTGGAGCTGTTGAACGTGCAATAGAAAAGTGTACGTGCTCACGACCATGATCTGACTCTGAAAGCCACGTAGTGTAGGTGGTTTGACTGTCATAGTGGAGGAGCAAGCATGCTTTCTTTGGCAGCTGCAAGATGAGGGGTACAGGTGGCAGCTTCCAAAGTCTGGGAGAGAGGGAGAGAGACCCGGTAAAGGCTGGATGGGGGTGGGAGGGGTTTATGAGTGAAAGAAAAAGAGAGAGACCTGGTAAAGGCTGGAAAGGAGGGAGGTATATGAGAGAGAGATTGCATAAAGGCTGGAAGGGAGGGGTATGAGAGAGAGAGAGACCATGTAAATGCTGGCGGGGGGGGGGGGGAGTGTATCAAAGGTAGAGACTGTTGGGATCCCAGGTCATGGTAATATGTGAAGCAAGGAGGCGACTGCTTCATTGCTTCACTTCTCAAGTGGATGCCGTTACACAGCTGAAAACTGTAGGCTTTCATCTTCAATAGCTCAAAAGGCTTTATTTTAAAATACTTTATAAAAAAATATATGTGTGTAAGAGGGACCATCAATAAGGGGTAAATGGTCTATATTTTATGTATTGCAGCGAATTCATTGTGCCCAAACATACACTGCAGTAAATCAGAAGCTTCCTCAGGCAGAGTGGTCATAAGTTTTAAGAACACTTGAAACATGAATTCATGTCGGAGGGATTGAATATTGAATTACCAACAGCTCAGATACATTTTAATGGCTTTTCAATAAATGGTTGATTTTATTAGCAAAAAATATTTAAAAAGAAATGAAAGGATTTGTGTATTGGGACTGATGCTGAAATGAAGGGTGACGGTTATGAGTCTATGAATCAAATATAGACAATTTACCCCTTAATGATGATCCCCCTTATACATATGATTTTTTTTTATAAAGTTTTCTAAATAAAACCATGTCAGCTACTGAAGATAAAAGCCAAGGGACTCAAGAGTTAAATGGTTATGAACTTGGATTTATAGATATTCTTGTGTAAGGATTACAGATTTATTCTTTCTCACACAGTTGACAGCATGCTTAAGGGACTTATTGTCTAAACTCTCTTTGGCCATAGACACAGAATGGGGAAAGAGCCTTAGTAAATCAAGTTTTGGAAAGAGCTACTGCTGATCTCCAAGGGGATTCCCTCCCTCTACCTTCAAATTTCACTGGGGGACAGTGTTGAGAGGGGTTGGAAGAGGAGAAGCAAGAGGGGTCTCAGCCGCTGGCTCCTAACATTTTGGGCTGACTGCTAGATTCAATGAGAATTTGTCAAGGCTTTCTCTACAGCAGTGAGACTTACCTCCACAGGGTGATGAAACTTCTCATTTCATTTAAACCAAGGATGCCATGAAAATCTAACCCCTCCCATAATTACACAGTTCTTAAAACTCATATTATGAAGGTGGCACTTGGTCAAAGGCCAGTTACCCTCTCAAGATACTACAAGATAGGCTTCTATGACGTTGCTCTCTCAAGTACAGCCACCCCCATGCCTGAGACATCTAGGGCCTATAAATGTATTATGTTCTTTTGAAGGCGATTGGTTACTCCAGATCTTAAAGTATTTAGGCTTGCTACAGAAGTAAAAGGGGGGTGCACACTGTCGTGAGGGCATCCCCTGGTGACCATTCAAAGTATGGGCATGCTCCACGATAGAAAATATTTAGGGAGCGTGATGAAATGTAAGGTCCCCGAATGGCGAATGGTCTTACTTATTTCCAGCTTCCTATGAGAGCTCAATAATCAAACCAAGTGTAGGGAAAACAAGGCTTTATTCCCCATCTGTGCAAGGGTTCAAATAAGACATTGAGAAATCAAAAGAATGTCCTTTGTTTCAAAAGGTACCAGTATTAACAAGCTGACTAATTGTTAAACTCCACAATTAGTGCAAGGGTTAATCAGAGGAATTCACTTCATTCCAACACAATAAGAATTAAACAAACTTCTTCTCAGTTATACAGTGTCTACAGATTCTAGGCTCGTGGCCATGCACAAACCACAATACATTTCTTCTGGTGGAGGAATGGGAACAGCATTTATATATTCAATTTCCATTGATTCTGCTCCACTACATTCATCATCAGAGTAGTCACTGTCCCTGTCTGCTACAGGTCTACGTGAAGTGTCTCTAGGCTTTTGCCTCCAATAAGACTGTGTTTTAAGTTCTCTGGGAATTTTCTGAAACCACCCTGGTTTCTTCTTTACAAACTGAGTATTTGTTTTAGCAGTGCCTCTAGGAGTTAAGAATTCAGCATCATGAATAAAGCTTTCATACCTGGAGCCTTTGTGGTTTGAATCCGTGGAGCTTTCTCTCCCAGGAACGTTTCTCCTGCAACAGGTTCTCTGTCGACAGGCTCTAGGCAGGGCTGTGCTTTCTGGCAGCTTGGTAAAACCTGGTGTGGATTCAACATGTAACACCCCTTCTAAAACAACTACATTGGCTTCCTATTCAAGCGAGAATCTCTTTTAAAACTCTGCTCCTGACATTTAAAGCATACAAAGGTCTCGCCCCCACCTCATTAATGGAGATGATTCATCCAGTTGCACCCAACAGACTAAGAAGAACCGCGGAACTAAACATGCTAATTGTACCAAAGGAAATCACAAGATACAACTCGACAACAGCAAATCGAGCCTTCAGTTTATGTGCTCCAAAACTTTGGAACATCCTTCCAACACACATTAGGGCCATCTCTGATCTCAGCCAGTTCAAGAAGGCCCTGAAACACTACCTTTTTCTCAAATATTTCCCAGTGAATGAAGAAATACAGTTACACCCAAATATCAATAATTACCTTCTGACCACCTAATCTTTCCTCAACTGCACACTACACTACACTACTCTACACTATGTATATAGTTGTTCTTGTTGCTGTTTCTGTATATAGTTCCTCCTGTTATCCAGGTTGACTTCCCTGTTATATGTAATGAACAGATAAATGTAACTTGTCTGAAGTTTCTTGTTCCATGTAAACCGCGCTGATATCGAATAGTGCGGTATATAAAAAATGTTAATAAAATAAATAAATAAACTTTGTGTTTTGGTAAGAACTTAGCTTTGTCAGAAACTGCTTTTCCTTTGGTGCCTGGTAAAACTTGACTAGTATTTTCCAGAGACTGCAGGCTTTCGTCCAAACCTATCTCTCTGGTTCTGTGGATACGTCTCTCTGCCTTTGAATCAGGAAAGTTGTGGGAACAGGGAGTGGCACACTCTCTAACCTTAGTGCTTTCTCCAGCAGACTCCCTCTGAACAGCTGCTCGCTTAGCCTGGCCCTTCTGAACTCCACCTTTGTGAACTCTGTTCCTTTGAGCTTGCTCAGGTAGGATTCTTTCTCCAAGTCCTTCTCCTTCTCTTAGAACTGCTCCTTCCCTCAGAGCTGTTCCTTCTCTCTGTCCTCTCCTTTGAGGTGTTCCTCTCAGTAGAGATGTTCCTCCTTTCTGGATCCGGTTCCAGTTCTTCCCTTCCTCTGGAGCTGTTCCTCTCAATAGAGGTGTTGTCCTCAATAGAGGTGTTCCTCCTTTGCTAGCATTCAGCTTCTGCTTATAAAGGAATCTTACCTTTGAAACTCCCGGGCTCATACCCAGGTGCAAGTCATTAGCTCTCTTAGGCTCATTAGCTCCTGTATGATCACTCCTGCCCCCTCTAGCTGTGCCTTGAGGTAACTGCACATCTAGATTTCTCTGAGAAACAGGGTTTCTTTTCAGGTTTGCATCTTTATTGATACCCACTTCATGACAACACGTACCCAACCAAGCTATTCCATGCTCTTTGTTCTGCAGTTTCTAAGCATTCCTGGAATACATTTTTCACTTGGCTGTGGTGGTACAGGATATGTATATGCATGGAAAGAATACATGCATTTCATGTCTACACTATAAGGCACAAAAAAGGTGAACATTTTAGAAGAGGGCATGGACTGAATAGCCACTTTGTGCACCTATGTGCCTTGACCATCTAGGTGCCCTGTTATGTACTACTTACCCAACTATGATACTTTAAACATTTTGAACTCTCTAATTCTAGTGGAAGGGGCTGCCAAAATCAACAGGCAAAAGAGACATATAAACGCTTACACTCCTTGCTCCAACCTCCCTCCACCCCCACAAATTCACCATCTCTCAGGCTCACATTCATTACACACTTTCAAGTTTTAACTTTTAACTTTATTTGATATAGCGCATATCAAAACTGACTTTCTGAGTGGTTTATAATTCTTTGTGCACCACAGCCTGTATATTTTTACCTGCAGAGAGGGTTAGACTATGCTCCGAAGTGTGATGTACTGGTGCACCGTTATTTACATCCATGAGCATCGGGCTACAAACTGCTCTAGACTAAGCACTAGCTTCTGTTGACTTGCTGTCTTGGTTACAGGAGAGCCCTTTCATACTTGGCCTGTGCACTGTTTGCAAGAGTGTGATGTTTGACATCCTTAAGCTTGTGGAAGGTGACTCTCGAAAGTACTGTGGATGGTAAGGTGTGTGGAAGGAGCCAAGACACATTATGGTACCAGCAGTATTGTAGCTTGAGACATGATATGAGTATTCCATTAGAATCTGATCAAAAGTGATCATCTTCCCTCCAGTCTGAGATGGGGATCCGCTTAACCCTCAACATGACACGGCGTGGTTTTGCATTGCTTTCTGCGATCCTGATGCTCTGTCCTGTATGAATGCATTGGAGACAGCTATGAGGATGCGAAAAGCATATAACTTACAAGAAACACAAGGGGCATCAAGACTTTCACAAACTTTGGATATGATGTTTTCATTAAAGAAGCATGCTGTTCTGTTGAATCGTAACACACTTTTATCTATGTACGGCTGGTTGATGGGTTGCTGAATCTGTGAACTGAACTCTTTGGGGTCTACTCTGTCCTGCGAATAGCAAGGATGTATGCCCTGTTGGGATGTCCATCCCCGCTATTCACTCCCTTCCGTTCCCGACAGAAGCCTCCCCATACGAACAAGGAGTTTGTACGGGAAGACTTAGAGGCGGGAGGGGGCATGGGCCATCTGTGACCCCGGACATACAGGGCCGATTCTGAGGTCGGCCCTGTACGTCCAGTGTCAGAAAACTGGATGGGGGATGGCAGACTCGGGCAGTGTCTCAAAGGCCAGATAGGGGATCAGGTTGTGGGGAAAGAATGTGGTCGGCGGCCGGGGATCGTGGTTCCTGAATGGAGCTGCGGTGCCATGGCAACAGGACGCCATGGCACCGTGGTTCCATTCAGGAGCCTGACTGAGTTAGCTGGGCAGGGGTCTATACATACGAGCCAATCAGAATCAGGTCCGAGCCTGCACGTACAGGCCGAGACCCAATTCTGATCCCGCGGGGCACGTCTAGCCCCCGCAGGATCAGAATCAGGTCTGCCTCTGTGCGTCCCATTCCGATCGGGCGCACTCTATGGAATGTGCCTCCACACAGTTAAAATTCTGGTTCATATTTCGCTAGGGCCAGAGCCCCATGTTTGATGTGCTTCATTTAAACAATGATTTTGTAGTGCTGAGGAGAATTACTATTAGAAAAAAAAATCCTTTGAATTTCCGGCAGGCTTAGCTGGAAGATAATAGTCATGCTAACACTCAGAGATCCTATTGGAATCCATCGATGCTGATGGTTTATTTATTATCTCCAGGAACAAGCAGGAATGAGTCTTCACATATGGGTATCGTCGGTACCGACGGAGCCTGCGCGGGAACGCTCCCCAGCGTCCAGTAAGAAAGCTTTTGGGAGCATCCCACAGCGCCTGCGCGCTGCCTTCCTGCCTTTCCTAACCGCCTCTCCAGTTCTTCTTTTCTGCAGAGCCAGCAGGTCGTGTTCCTGTCACCGCAGAAGAAGTTCTTTATTTTTTCTTTATTCTTTTGTGTCGCGTCTGCCTTCTTCGACGTCGGACCGGTACCGCCGGTCTTTTCTTTTCTTCTTTAAAAAAAGAAAAAAAACCCCCTAAACTTTCTTCACTGTGCATTTTCCGTTTTTGGGCCTTAGGCCTAAAAATTTTCTCCTCATGGAGAAGCCCACCTTCGGGTTTAAAAAGTGCACAAAATGTGGCGGTACTATTTCTGTCACCGACACCCATGATTGGTGTCTAAAATGTTTGGGTCCTGACCATTCCATCACGGATTGTATGTCCTGTACCATGATGTCTAAAAGAGGTTGGGAGAACCGAGCAGCCAAGCTCAGTACCCTGTTTCCCTCTGATGCAGCTTCGGTGGCATCGACGTCTTCCAGGGCTTCTTCTTCCTCCCATGGATCTCAGTAACCAAGAATAAATCTGGCCGGTCCTCGAAGGGCAAATCTCCCTCTAAGCATCGAGATGCCTCAAGGGTTTGTCCTCGAGAATTCCGCACCGGCAAAATTACCCCGGCGGGAAGTTCCGACTTCCAAAGCATTGTCTATGGGGTCACAGGTTGACATCGATGGCTCGTCCTCGACCGATCACCTGTTGCCGTGTTCTGGGGTACCGGTGGCTCCCACTGGTACCGACATCCAGACTTTGGTGGCGTCGATGGATCAGAAGATTCTGACCATGGAGCGCACCCTGACGGCATTCATGCAGGCTGCGACGCCTCCGGTACCGCAACAATCCCCGTTGCCGGTACCAGCTCCGGCACTGGCATCATTCCCGGTGCCGGTACCGATTGCATCAACATCGGCTTCGGTGTCGACTGCAACGGTACCCTGTCCTATGATACCCATCGGTACCGAACCGGTACCGGTTACTCCCGATGTCGATTCCACTTGGTACGCATATCGGGCTTTACAGGAGCATCCAGACAGGCGATACTTCGATTCCTCCGAAGACTCTGAGGAGTCTGAAGGATCTGTCGAGGCATCGATACTACTTCCTCAGGAGTCTTCTTCTCCTAAATGAAGAATGTCTCCTCCAGAAGACTTGTCTTTTCAAGACTTCATTAGGGAAGTGGCTAGGGGCCTCTCCATCACAGTGGCCCCTGAGTCAGAGCCTAGAGCCAAGCAGCTGGATATTTTACAATATCCTAAAGCTCCTAAAGAGGCAGCTACTTTAACTATTCATGAGATTTTGTATGATCTCATGTTGAGCATGTGGGAGACACCTCTTACCACCTCTCCTCATTCTCGCAGGTTAGACACCATGTATCATGTCCCTCCTTGTCCTGGCTTTCATAAGACTCAGCTTCTTCACCACTCTATTGTGGTAGAGTCTGCCATAAGAAAGATAAAGAGTGCAAAAAGACACTCATCTAATCCTCCAGGACGTGAATGGAGGACCCTAGATGCTTTTGGCCGTAGGGTTTTTCAAGCTTCTATGCTAGCTGCCAGAATCAACTCCTATAGTCTCTATATAGGGATGTTTCTAAAAGAAGTCACAGATCACCTGCAGACGTTAACCCCTTTTATTTCAGAAGATAAAAGGCAGGAGTTTCTCACTTGTCTCAAACATGCCCAGGATGTTTCCAAATTTTCTAACCGTGCAGCCTTTGACTCTTTTGAGTGTGCAAGCAGAGCCTCGGCTATTGCCATAGGTGCACGCAGAATTGCTTGGCTACAAGCTTCTGAGTTGGAACTCTGGGTCCAAGATGAACTGGGAAATCTTCCTTGTACAGGTGAAAACCTTTTTGGCAAGGACTGGCAAGCAAAGGCCACTCAGATGGATGCTGAGAACTCCGCTTTGGATCGACTTTCAAAGTCCACCTCTGCTCCTGCTAAGAAAAGATTGTTCAAAAAGACATCTTGTTCTAAAAAGGGAAGATATTATCCTGCTTATGGTCAGCAGGCATCTTCTGCAGGTCGTTTTGCTGCAAAACGTCAGCAACCACCTAGGCGGCCAAGTCAAAGGCTGCTAGGCCTTCCACGGCCCAGCAGCCTCAGCCTCCTCAGGTCCTTTGACTTGCAACTAGAGAACTTAGCCTTTCTAGCTCTGGAAGAACCAGAGCCCCTCACCATTCCAGGAAGGATGGCTTACTTTGCTCCCAGATGGGAACAAATCACAGCAGAGCAATGGACCCTCTCCATCATAAGGGAAGGGTACAAGCTACATTTCTTAAGCCTTCCTCCTCGCATCATGGTGAAACAGTTCAATTCTCCAACATCTCTCCTCAACCTTCTGGGTCAGGAGATTGCCACCCTTCTTGCCCAAGGGGCAATAGAAGAAGTACCTCTTCTTCAACAGGGCTCAGGGTTCTACTCCCTTTATTTTCTTATCCCAAAGAAAACAGGGGGCTACAGATCCATATTAGATCTCAGAGAATTGAACAAGTTTCTATTCAAGGAGAAATTCAAGATGAATTCTCTCGGTGCTCTGCTTCCATACCTTCAGAGTCAGGACTGGCTTTGTTCTCTAGATCTCAAGGATGCGTACACCCATGTTCTCATCCATCCAACACACAGAAGGTTCCTTTGGTTTCTTTTTCAAGGAAAGCACTACCAATACAGGGTGCTTCCTTTCGGTCTGGCCTCTGCACCAAGGGTGTTCACGAAATGCATGGCTGTAGTAGCTGCATTTCTACGCACTCTAGGAATATTCGTTTTCCCATACCTGGACAACTGGCTCATTCGAGCTCCATCCCAGTTAGAGGCCCAGAATTGTCTAATCTGCACAATGCGTGTTCTTCACTATTTGGGACTGGTAATATCCCAAAATCAAATCTCACCCCTACTCAGTCTCTGGAGTTTATAGGGGCCTTGCTAGATACCAATACTGCAAGGGCCCATCTTCCTCAGTCCCGTTGCCTATGCTTGGTGCAGTTAGCCTCCCAGATACAGTTAAAGTCCCATTTAACTGCTCGAGAGATGTTACAACTCTTAGGCCACATGGCATCCACCGTGCACGTGGTTCCATATGCTCGCCTTCACATGAGGGCAGCTCAATGGACTTTGTCCACCCAATGGACTTAGGCATCAGGTTGCCTGTCAGACAAAATAGCAAACTCCAGTCGCCTTTTTTGGTCTCTCCAGTGGTGGAAGTCCTCTCCAAATCTGTTGCTGGGGTCCCCTTTTCAGCAGTCTCTACCCCAAGCAACTCTTACAACAGATGCTTCTCCAATGGGTTGGGGAGCTCATCTGCAGGATCTCTCCACCCAGGGCATCTGGTCTCCACAGGAGACTTCTCTACATATCAATCTCTTGGAACTCAGAGCAATATTCTTAGCTCTCAGAGTGTTCCATTCCCTGCTCAGCTACAGGACAACCAAGTAGCCATGTTCTATGTAAACAAGCAGGGCGGGACTGGCTCTCTGTCGCTTTGCAACGAAGCTTTGCGACTGTGGGCCTTCGCCAGAGAGCATCACATTCATCTTCTGGCAGTATATCTTCCAGGCGTTCAAAACATTTGGGCAGACAGACTCAGTCGAGTTCTGCTTCCACACGAGTGGTCCCTCCACATGGACCAGGTAGCCAGGATTTTTCGAATTTGGGGAACCCCGGACATAGACCTCTTTGCAAGTCCGTGGAATGCCAAACTTCCCCGGTTCTGTTCCAGAATTCCGTGTCAGGGAGTTCAGGCCAAGGATGCCTTCCTCCTTCACTGGGGTCAAGACTTTCTTTATGCCTTTCCACCCATTCCTCTAATTCCCAAGACACTATTTAAGCTTCAGAGAGATCGAGGGGCCATGATCCTCATAGCACCACATTGGCCACGTCAAGTGTGGTATCCTCTACTTCTGCATCTCTCTCAAGCTCCTTCCCTGGACTTGGGCTCTGCTCCAGACCTTCTATCCCAGGAGGAGGGAATGTTGTGGCACCCAAACCCCCAGTCTCTTCATCTCAGGGCTTGGTTGCTGAAGGCCTAGACCTTCAAGGTTTTCATCTCTCAGCAAGTCAGAGATATTATTCATGCCTCTAGAAAGCCATCTACTAGACGTTCCTATGCTTTCAAATGGAAAAGATTTACCATTTGGTGTTCAGAGAAGGGTCTTAACCCTCTTGCAATACCTTTGAATTCTTTACTAGAGTATCTCCTGCATTTATCTCATGCAGGTCTTAAAACAAATTCAGTAAGAGTCCATTTGAGTGCTATTGCAGCATCCCTCAAGCCTCTCAATGGACAGCCTATTTCCTCTCATCCTCTTATAGCAAGATTCATGAGAGGCCTTCTTCTTACTAAACCTCCCATTAGACCACCTCCAGTGGCATGGGACTTAAACCTGGTTCTTGGCCAGCTTATGAAGCCACCCTTTGAACCTTTAGCCACCACCTCCTTGAAATTTCTTTCTTGGAAAGTTATTTTTCTCATTGCAGTTACCTCAGCATGCCGCATCAGTGAATTGCAAGCTTTGGTGGCTAATCCACCTTATACAAGGTTCCATCATGATAAGATAGTCCTCAGGACCAATCCACACTTTATGCCCAAAGTGGTCTCGCCTTTTCATCTAAACCAAGATTTATATTTACCTGTCTTTTTTCCAGGACCTCATGCATCAAGTGCAGAGAGGAATCTTCATACCTTGGATTGTAAGAGAGCTCTCGCTTTTTACTTACAAAGAACACAGCAACATAGAAAGTCTTCTCAACTCTTTGTTGCTTTTGATTCTTCTCATTTAGGACTTCCAGTTTCTAAGAGAACACTGTCCAACTGGATTGCTCAGTGTATTTCCTTCGCCTACCAGAGTAGGAACATTTCTCTGGAGGGTCATGTCACAGCTCACAATGTGAGAGCCATGGCAGCCTCAATGGCTCATCTAAACTCTGTGTCCATCGACCAAATCTGTCGAGCGGCCACCTGGGCCTCGGTTCATACCTTCACAGCCCATTACTGTTTGGACAAGGACTCCCGCTGGGATGCCTCGTTTGGTCAGGCTGTTCTCAAACACCTGTTCCATTCCTAATCAACTCCTACCCACCTACCCTGGTTGGATGCCAGAGATCCATGGGGGGAGGTAGAGTCCTTTTCAAGGACATACAACCTGGGGTCTTCCCCTGGCATCTGCAGCTAAGGAGTCCCCATATGTGAAGACTCATTCCTGCTTGTTCCTGGAGATAGCACAGTTACTTACCTGTAACAGGTGATCTCTGGGAACAGCAGGAATAAGTCTTCACAACCCACCCACCTCCCCTAGCAGTTGTATCTTTCTATCTATCTTTCCTTTCCTCTCTCTCTCTTTGTCTCAGCTTTAAAACTCCAACTGGAGAGAGGCGGTTGGGAAAGGCGGGAAGGCAGCGCGCAGGTGCTGTGGGATGCTCCCAAAAGCTTTCTTACTGGACGCTGGGGAGCGTTCCCGCGCAGGCTCCATCGGTACCGACGATACCCATATGTGAAGACTTATTCCTGCTGTTCCCAGAGATCACCTATTACAGGTAAGTAACTGTGCTATTTTTTAAATGTACAAGCTGCCAACATGGTTCACTTTGCAACTGAGCTCCTTTACTACCAGAGCATACATTTGGCATTTATAAGTTAGAAGCTTCTTAATCTAAAGCAGGAATTCTCAACCCAGTCCTCCAGACATAACTAGCCAGTCAGGTTTTCATGATTAACCACAATGGATATGCGTGGTAAGATCTGCATACAATGGAGGCAGGGCATGAAAATCTCTCTCATTCATATTCATTGTGGTTATCCTGAGAACCTGACTGGCTTGGTGTTTTCTGAGGACTGGGTTGAGAACCTCTGATCTAAAGAGACATTTGAGGCTGGATGTGCCTAACGGTTTCTCCCCTTTTGTATCTGCTGCAAACAGTGCTTAGCACATAAGACCCTTAGTGGGTTAACTCTATGCACACTATTCACACAGCTGGTGTTAACATCTGGAAGGGCTTATGTCAGTACATCAGAACCTGTGATGTGCGGCAGGGTGTTGTCGGGCCTGTATAGGTGGAAGTTAGACTTCCTTCTCTACAGTCTAGCATCTCACCACAGCTCTGTGGGAGTCATATGGTTTAAGGAAATTTGTCTACAATATTTTTTGCCCCACTGGACATTAAAAATGGTAGAATTAAAGTAAGAACATTAAATTAAAGGTCAATCCATTAAAAATAAGCAATTAATGCATGAATGGCACATCATTTATGACTAATTCTATTCAAACCTTCTGTGGCTTTAATTGTCTGCAAGATCTGCAGTTCCTGAAAATGAAAGAAAATATAATGAGGATTATGATTAAAAATAATTGTCTACAGTTAGAAGCGACAATTGAAATTGGGTGGATGTCATGAATTTACATATTAATAAGCATGCAGTGTCTTATGATAAGATGCAGGCTGTGATTATTGAATGCTGGAGTACTAGAGAGTCTGGAAATTCAACCGCATTGAACAGTGATGGGACCTAAACCACAGCAGCCAGTGCTCACAGGAGGTTATACACTTCAGTCATGATTGACGGTCAGTTGATATGATATTTTTGTGGAGATCTCACATAATTTATGTTTGTTGATGATCTAAATTCCTCCTAGACTATTTTGGAGCTGCTCTTTGCTGAAATCAAGTGGAGGATTAGCCTAGTGGTTGGAGCACTGGCTTGGTAACCAAGAGAACAGGGTTTGATTCCCACTAGCACTCCTGTCCTTGGGCCAAGTCACTTAACCCTCCACTACCTCAGAAGAAAGGCCTGACCATTTACTTCCAGTCATGTGGCCGAGAAAACCCAGGAGTCAGCACTGACCTGAAGGCACAGGTTGTCTTGCTTTACTGAAACTAGTCTGTGTCAGAGAGAGCTAATACTACAAAGGAATGATGACCAACCCCCCTTCCCCCCCACCAGGAAAATGAAAAAAAAAACAACTAATAAACTTGTGAGTTGCTGTAGAGATCCCTGAAAGATATCGCATGATCATCAGCTAAAGATGGAAATTATTCTGCAGTGCTTTGTAGCCAAGCCTCAGAACTTTACCTGCGTGCTCAGAGTTGTTCTTTGTCCATTAAACCTCCAAGTGCTTATGGGGGACTGGCTGAAGGCTGAGTCCTGCCAGTAATGTTCTGCTTCATTACATGGGAATCAAAAACAGGTCTATGCAGGAAAAAAAAAGTCTTATGTATTGCTGCTTCATAAAAGAGATATTTCTGAAATCAGCCCTTTAGTGAGTACATTTTTCAACCGGTGTGCAAATGTGCACTTAATTCACCCTTATGGAAATTTTATATAGCTTTCTATTGAGATTTAGTTTGATAGAAAGTCTATAAAATGCAACAACAGCTATAAAGACTGCAGGCTGTAAGAGATCTATAGCGTTCTCTAAAACTCCTAGCTTCTAAAGAATTATTTGCATCCTTGCTGCAATATTCCCCTTTAGCAGTAACGATTGTTGTCTGACTGAGTGTTTTAGTTCAAGTCGTCTTTTCTTCCTTAGAGTGTTCCAGTTGCCTTATGTGTTGTTTCTCTTTGACCCATCTGCACTGGAGTAGGCTGGAGTTTCTTTCATTTCCAGAGTTATTCCACATCGTTGTTCATCAGCTACTTATTTCTCTAACTGAGGTGAATTGAGTTTAATATAGAGTGTTTACTCTGCTTTTTGAAGAAGCAGTCTACTTCTGCGTGGATTACAGCATTAAAATAAAAAGAAGATAGGGGAGTGGAGGTGAGGAGTCGAGCTAAGCCCGAACGTGCCCTGTGTCTATCCTGCGTGTTTGGGGGAGTCTGACCTGCCGGAGCAGCGGTGTGACGCAGTGCCTGGTCCCGACGTCATCTCCGGGGCTTGAAAAGGAAGTGGCTGTGCTGTACACTTCGGGAGTGGAGGTGAGGAGTCGAGCTGAGCCCGAACGTGTCCTGTGTCTATCCTGCGTGTTTGGGGGAGTCTGACCTGCCGGAGCAGCGGTGTGACGCAGTGCCTGGTCCCGACGTCATCTCCGGGGCTTGAAAAGGAAGTGGCTTTGCTGTACACTTCGGGAGTGGAGGTGAGGAGTCGAGCTGAGCCCCAACGTGTCCTGTGTCTATCCTGCGTGTTTGGGGGAGTCTGACCTGCCGGAGCAGCGGTGTGACGCAGTGCCTGGTCCCGACGTCATCTCCGGGACTTGAAAACCGCGGCTTGTACCGCGGTTGCGTTTGAAGGGGTGCGTTTAAAGGGGTTTGTTTAGGCCCCTTGTGCGCCCCTTAGGCGCCCATTGCGCACGAGGAGCATTGAGCTGGGAGGCTGGGAATGGGTAAGCGTAAGAAAAAGTTAAATGTGAGTACTATCAACCCAGACAAGGCTGTTAAGATTTCTGGCCCTATGGATAAGCATGTAGTAGCTGCTTCTGGGGATAGGAAAATGCCTGTTGTTGTTCTTAAGTCTCCGGTCTCCTTGGATAGCTCCTCTAGTTCTTTAGGGGGTTTTAACTCTGCCCCACATGCTAATATAAAGAGTTCCCATCTAATGACGTCTTCGCCCGTGGAGGAAGTGCATTCCCGGGGTCAGGAACTAATAACATCAGTAGTTTCACCCAGTTGTCTGTCGGACATTGCGGCAGTTTCTATGCCTCAAGTTCTTCAGATTCCAGTGGTTTCCGGAGGCGTTCAATGTGATGGTGCATCTGTCTCTCCAGAGGACATTCAGAATGTTTCTTTGTCCGATATCTGGTGTGTTCTTTCTCGGATTGAACGCTCCTTATCTTCTGTTGCAACTCAGATAAATGATTTTTCTAAGGACTCAGTAGCTAAAATGTCCCAACATGATCTTCAGATTAATGCTTTAGATAGTAAATGTCAGAAATTAGATGTGCAATATTCTTTGTTACAGTCTTCTAATTTGTCTTTTATGAAGGATAGTTTGATATTGCATACTCAGCAAGAATTACTGGAGAATAGTCTGCGAGCGGTAAATATTAGATGTTTAAATTTCCCTTGTACTAGATTATTATCACCTCAGATATTATTTGATAAGTATTTAATTGAAATATTGGGGTATCAGGCAGATACCAAGCCTTTAATTACGAAAATGTATTATTTATCCCAGACGGTTCCATTAGTTTCTGGTGACCGTCAAGCTGCAGTTTTTACGGCAGCTTTAGATTCCCTTGATGTTACTAATTTCATAGAATCTTCTCAAGATTTAATTGAGACTAGATCTACGCTTCTGGTGTCCTTTTCCTCGGAAAATGATAAAAATACTGTTATGCGACTTTATTTTCGTAATAAGAATGCTGATTTCTGTGGGGGAAAGTTACTATGTTTCCAGATGTGTCCAGGCAAACTCAGGCTAGGCGAAGGGCTTTTTTGACTCTTAAGTCTCGGGTACTCGCTGCTGGCGCAACATTTTTCCTAAAGTTTCCGTGTAAATGCCTGGTCACATCTGGAGGTACTAAGTATATCTTTACTGATGTTGGGTCTTTAGAAACTTTCCTAAAGGGATTAGCTCCTCAGGAATTAACAGATGTATAAGTATGTAATGTAATATTATGTCTTTATGTAATATTATGTTTCTTTTTCTTTTAGCAATGTAAGTAATAATTAGAATTTTTTCAATTTAGGTTGTCAGCTCGGACACCTCCTATCACTCCCCGTAATGTGGACTAATTTGGATTGCTTGTTTTTCTTGTGATGATTATATATAATCTCAATAAATATAAAGTTAAAAAAAAAATAAAAAGAAGATAGACTTTCCAAATACCATAAAAAGGAAAAACACCAATATCGTGAACAGTTCCTCCTACCTTTTCCTCTGGCCACCTTAATCACAGCATCAATTTCAAACAACTAATTCCTCTTAGATCCTTGGAACTATATGATAGTTGGACAAAAAACATACAAAGAGCCAAGTTTGCATTTTTTTATGGAACTTCAAGTAGTTCAATTCCAGTTTAAATCTGTAAATAACATTTTTGTGGCACCCTTCCCATCAAAGTCCAGGTCTGTGTTGACGATAATCGCATCTGCTGTGCAACTGGGACTTAACTATACTTCTAACTGGACTGTAAACATTGTGTAGGTACACATTGATGTGTATAATGCTTCAGGTATTCTGGAACCAGCCTTCTCAGTATTTTAAAGAATATCACCACTATTCTAAAAGTGATCCTAAAGTCAAAAAGAGGCCAATGGAAAGAGAGAAGCCAAGGGAGTTCTGGGGGTGGGAGTGAGATCTTGCATTTCCCCACAGGGGATTATTCTTTAATCAAGATGAGGGAAAGAACAATTAAAGGCTGTATAACGTGGGACACCCATAATTATCTCTTCATGGTTGATAGTTTTTCCCATGTACCCCTAACGAAGTTGCCTATTGCTGCATTAAGTTTCTTTCTGCTCCTGTTGATACCCTCCAGATTCTCAGCCCCTAACGAGCTTTTCCTTGGGATTATGTGGGACCAGATGATATCAGTCCTCCTCTACTTGAATTCAGTCAGTGCAGTGTCCTCCTTCATTCTCACAATCCATTCAGTGCTTTTTGTGGTGACCAAACTGTTCCCCCTGAGGGACTGATGTCACACTTCCTGAATAGATTCAGCTACAATGTGAAATATTTTGAGGAAAGTAACGTCCTTGGTCTATGCCTCCTCTTGCCATTGGATAGGCCACTTTGCTCTGTGCCACTTTCCTTTAAAATAGATTCCAAAGCCTGTTCTGCCTTCTGCATTGGTGAATAGTTCCATTTGTCTATAGCTACCTGCCATTTCCCTCCAAATGTTCCTGCCGTTACACTTCTGTAGGAATTGCTCCCAAATCCTCGACATTCCTGTTAACTCTAATGAAGTAATGACTCTTCTTAATGCCTCTGGTAGCCCCGGCCAGCCTTCTAATGAAACACTCGCCCCATGGGCTTTAATATGCATCCAAAGTTGAGCAGACTGATTAGTGACTGCATCTGTTTGTGTGCCCCTAGCTTTCAGTGTTAATTGCACTGCCTTTTTCAATGATGTCAATTTTGCCACTGGCAGTCAGGTAACCATTTCATGTATATCGATTTCTGGAAAGCTAGCTTTTGACTGGGTCCCTTTGTCTTATTCCTTGCAAGTTCATCAGTTTTTCTTTGGATGATTGGTAGTTTTTGTCCACTATCAAGAAATCATTCAGATAATGTACAATCTTGCCTCTGTTCATGCCACATTGGATTGCCCATTGTAGAAAGGTACCAGATTTTTCAGAGAAGCAGCTGGATACCGAGTAACCCATGAGCACAAACTTACCAAAGTAGAAATATCTGCAAAATTGGAATCCCAGTAGGTGGAAACTGGTGTGGTGTACTAGTAATAGTATCAATGCTGACTCAATACCTGATTTTGCTAATCACGTGTTTAGGCCAAAAGATTGTACTGTATTGAAGGCTTGGTCCAAGGTTGAGGATTTCACTGAGCAGAGGATCTGATCAACAAAATTATTTACTGACCCTCCCTATGAGAATTACAGGTGGTGAATAAGCCTAAATTCCCTCTGCTCTTTCTTAGGTAACAGCCCTAAAGGGGAGATCTACAAGTTAAAGATTATTTTTCTTTAAAATACCCTTTTTTTTCTATCTTTATATATCTACTGTCCCTGGCCCATCAAGAGGAGACTTAAGGTTTCCTGATAACCTGAGACCAGTGGGGCCCTGGTATGGGATTTGAAAACCTTCAGTGAACCCATGCACTAGCCACTATGGCAAGTTCACCCCCAATACCCTAATCTAATTGGGGTGTGTACCTGACCAAAGCTGTTTTTCTTTGAAGTGTTAAATGCAATCTCCAGGAACAAGCAGGAATTTAGTCTTCACATATGGGTATCGTTGGTACCGACGGAGCCTGCACGGGAACGCTCCCCAGCGTCCAATTAGAAAGCTTTTGGGAGCATCCCACAGCGCCTGCGTGCTGCCTTCCCGCCTTTCCCAACTGCCTCTCTCCAGTTCTTCATTTTCCGCAGAGCCAGCAGGTTGTCGTTCCTGTCACCGCAGAAAATTATCCTATTCTCCTTTCTTTTTTGTGGTCGCGTCTGCCTTCCCTCGACGCTATACCGGTACCGCCGGTTCTTTCTTTCTTTTTAAAAAAAAAAAAGAAAAATCTAATAATTTTCTTTTTTCCAAAACTTTTTCTTCTTCAGGTACACGCGCCATTTTGGGCACTAGGCCCAAAATTTCCTTCACTATGGAAAAACCCGCTTCGGGTTTCAAGAAGTGTACCAAGTGTGGCGGTACCATCTCCGTCACCGACACCCACGAGTGGTGCCTTAAATGTTTAGGTCCTCACCACTCCATCTCGGAGTGTATGGCCTGTGGGATGATGTCGAAGAGGGGTCGACAAAACTGAGCTGCTAAGCTCAGCACCCTTTTTCCCTCCGATGCAGCCTCTGTGGCATCGACGTCTTCCAGGGCTTCGTCTTCCTCCCATGGATCTCAGGTAACTAAACATAAGTCTGGCCGGTCCTCAAAGGGTAGATCTCCTTTCAAGAATCGAGATGCCTCTGGCGTTGCCCTTGAGGGTCTTGCACCGGCAAAATTGCCCCGGCGGGAGGCTTCAGCTTCCAAAGCATTATCGGGGCTCCAGGATGTTCTCGAGGCCTCAACCTCGGCAGAACTATTGGTGCCATGCTCTGGGGTACCGGCTACTTTCTCTGGTACCGATACCCAGGTATCGGCAGCGTCGATAGACCAGAGGTTCCTGGCTATTGAATGCAGTCTGGCGTCTCTCCTTGCGGCATCGGCACCCTCGGAACCACATCAGACAATTCAACCGGTACCGGCACCGATTCGGGCACCGGTATTGGTACCGGTACCAACAGTATCGGCATCGACATCGGTGTCTGCATTGCCGGCACCCAGTCATGCTATGCCTTCCGGTACCGATACACCGGTACCGATTCCCCCGACACCGACTTCGGTTGGTACGGGTATCGTGCTCTACAAGAGCATCCGGATAGAAGGTACTTTGAATCCTCGGAGGAGTCTGAGGATTCTGACAGCTCGGTCGGTACCGGAGTACTTCTCCCGGAGGAGCCTTCCTCTCCTAAACGTAGGATGTCTCCAGAGGATATCTCCTTTCAGGATTTCATCAGGGAGGTGGCTCGAGGTCTTTCCATTACTGTGCCTCCTGAAACAGAGCCCAGGGCAAAGGAGTTGGAGATTCTACAATATCCCAAGGCTCCTAAAGAGGCAGCTACTTTGCCTATCCATGAGATCTTACATGATCTCATGTTAAGAGTGTGGGAAACACCTCTTACCACCTCTCCTCACTCTCGTAGACTGGATACCATGTATTGAGTGCCTCCGTGTCCTGGCTTCCAGAAGACTCAGCTTTCTCACCACTCCATTGTAGTGGAATCAGCTATGAGAAGGATCAGAAGTGCAAAGAGGCATGCCTCTAATCCTCCAGGGCGTGAGTGTAGAACTTTGGATGCCTTTGGACGTCGTACTTTCCAGTCTTCCATGCTTTCTGCCAGGATCATTTCCTATATTTTATATATGGGAATGTTCCTTAAGGAAGTCACAGGAGATTTGGAGATTTTGAGCCTTCTCCTTCCTGATGATAAGAGGCAGGATTTTCCAACACTGGTTAAACATGCCCAGGATGTTTCTAAGTTTGTCAACTGTGCAGCTTTTGACTGTTTTGAGTGCAAAAGCAGAACCTCTGCCATTGCCATAGGTGCACATAGGATTGCCTGACTCCAGGCATCTGATTTGGAGCTCTGGGTGCAGGACAAACTGGGCAATATCCCTTGTACAGGTGAGAATCTATTCGGCAAAAATTGGCAAGAGAAAGCCAATGAGCTGGATGCTGACAACTCCACTTTGGATAGATTATCCAAAGCCACAGCTGATCCTGCAAGGAAGAAATCTTTCAAGAAACCAATCTTCTCCAAAAAGAAGAGGTTTTATCCCTCTTATACCCAGCAGGGATGTTCTGCAGGTCAGCCTGCCCGAAAAAGTCAGCAACCACCTAAACAAAGGAAAGCAAAGACTGCTAAGCCTCAACTGTCTCAGTAGTCTCAGCCTCCACAAGGCCTTTGACTTCCATCTAGAGAACTTAGCCTTCCTGGCCCTCAATGGACCAGAGCCTTCCACCATTCCAGGAAGGTTGTGTCATTTTGCCCCCAGATGGGGGCAGATAGCAGCAGAAGATTGTACTCTCTCCATTATAAAAGAGGGGTACAAGCTTCACTTTCTTTGCATGCCCCCTCCCACAATGGTAAGACAGTTCAATTCTCAGACCTCTCTCAACAACCTGTTAGATCAAGAGGTCACTATGCTTCTTGCCCAAGGGGCAATAGAAGAGGTACCCATTCCTCAACAGGTTACAGGGTTTTACTCCCCCTATTTCCTTATCCCAAAGAAAACAGGGGGACACAGACCTATTTTAGACCTCAGAGAATTGAACAAATTCCTGTTCAAAGAGAAATTCAAGATGATTTCTCTGGGAACTCTGCTGCCATACCTTCAGAGTCACGATTGGCTTTGTTCTCTAGATCTCAAGGATGCGTACACTCATGTTCTCATCCATCCAACTTACAGAAGATTCCTTCGGTTCCTTTTTCAGGGAAAGCACTACCAATACAGGGTGCTTCCTTTTGGCCTGGCCTCAGCACCAAGGGTGTTTACGAAATGCATGGCTGTAGTAGCAGCATTTCTTCTCACTCTAGGAATATTCGTCTTCCCCTACTTAGACGATTGGCTCATTCGAGCCCCATCAGAGTCAGAGGCCAGGATTTCTCTATCTTGCACAATGTGTATCCTTCAGTGTTTGGGTCTGGTCATAAACATCCCAAAATCCAGCCTAATTCCCACTCAGTCTCTAGAATTCATAGGAGCTTTGCTGGATACCAGAAAAGCAAGGGTCTATCTTCCACAGCTCCGCTGCCTTCGCATTGTGCAGTTAGCCTCCCAGGCAGTGTTGAAAACTCATCTCATTGCTCGGGAAATGTTACAATTATTAGGCCACATGGCATCTACCGTGCATGTGGTCCCCTATGCTTGCCTCCATATGAGAGCAGCCCAATGGACCCTATCCACTCAGTGGACTCAGGCATCAGGCTGCCTATCAGACAAAATAGCAAACACAAGTTGCCTTATGTTGTCTCTCCAGTGGTGGCAATCAACCCAAAACCTGTTGGTAGGGTGCCCTTTCCAGCAGCCCCTACCCCAGGTCACTCTAACAACAGATGCCTCACAATTGGGTTGGGGAGCTCACCTGCAAGGTCTCTCTACCCAAGGCACCTGGACTCCACAGGAGACCCAGTTACATATCAATCTCCTAGAACTCAGAGCAATCTTCTTTGCTCTTCGAGTGTTCCATACCCAGCTAAGCTACAAGACAGTCCTAATTCGGACGGACAATCAAGTAGCTATGTTCTATCTGAACAAGCAGTGAGGAACAGGCTCTCTGTCGCTTTACAACGAAACTTTGCGACTTTGGGCCCTCGCCAGAGAGCATCAAATTCATCTCCTTGCGGTGTATCTGCCAGGCATTCAAAACTCTTGGGCAGACAGACTCAGTCGAGTTCTGCTCCCACACGGATGGTCGCTCCATGCAGACCAGATAGCAAGGATTTTTCAAATTTGGGGAACCCCAGACATAGACCTCTTTGCAAGTCCACTGAATGCCAAACTTCCCCGGTTCTGTTCCAGAATTCTGGCTCAGGGTTGTCAGGCCAGGGATGCTTTCCTCCTCTATTGGGGTCAGGACTTCCTATATGCCTTTCCACCCATTCCCCTAATTCCCAAAACCCTATTCAAGCTTCAGAGAGACAGAGGCCATATGAGTCTCATAGCTCCACATTGGCCACAGCAAGTGTGGTACCCTCTGCTCCTACATCTCTCTCAAGCTCCATCTCTGGATCTCAGATCTGCTCCAGATCTCCTGTCTCAGGAGGACGGGATGTTGTGGCATCCAAATCCCCACGCTCTGCATCTCAGGGCCTGGTTGCTTAGAGCCTAGACCTACATGGTCTTAACCTTTCTCAACAAGTAAGGGATGTCCTTTGTGCTTTCAGGAAACCTTCCACAAGATGCTTTTATGCTTTCAAGTGGAAAAGGTTTCCATATGGTGTTCGCAGAAGGGTCTTGACCCTTTTGTGATACCTCTGGAATCATTACTGGAGTATCTCCTTCATTTATCTAATGCAGGACTTAAGAATAACTCAGTAAGAGTCCATTTAAGTGCTATTTCAGCTTCTTTAAAGCCTTTAAATGGGCCGCTTATTTCCTCTCATCCTCTCATAGCGAGATTTATGAGGGGCCTTCTTCTAACTAAGCCTCCCATTAGGCCACCACCAGTGGCATGGGACCTGAATCTGGTTCTTGGCCAGCTCATGAAGCCGCCTTTTGAACCTTTAGCTACTACCTCCTTGAAATTCCTTTCCTGGAAAGTTATCTTTCTAATTGCAATCACATCAGCACGTCGCATCAGTGAATTGCAAGCATTGGTTGCTGATCCTCCTTATACAAGGTTCCATCATGATAAGGTAGTCCTTAGGACTCATCCACACTTTATGCCAAAGGTGGTCTCACCTTTTCATTTGAACCAATCAGTTTATCTGCCTGTATTTTTTCCAAAGCCTCATGCTTCAAATGCAGAAAGGAATCTTCATACTTTGGACTGTAAAAGAGCACTTGCCTTTTACTTACAAAGAACACAGCAACATAGAAAGTCCTCTCAATTCTTTGTTGCTTTTGATCCTTCTCATTTGGGACTTCCAGTCTCCAAGAGAACATTGTCCAATTGGATTGCACAATGTATTTCCTTTACCTATCAGAGTAAGAACCTTTCTCTGGAAGGCCATGTCACAGCTCACAATGTGAGGGCCATGGCAGCCTCAATGGCTTATCTTCACTCTGTGTCTATTGACGACATCTGTCGAGCAGCTACTTGGGCCTTGGTTCATACCTTCCCATCTCACTACTGCTTGGACAATGACTCCCGCTGGGATGGCTTGTTTGGTCAGGCTGTTCTACAACACCTGTTCCATACTTAATCAACTCCTACCCACCATTCCCGGTAGGATGCCAGAGATCCATGGGGGGAAGTGGAGCCCTTTCACAGGGGCACACAACTTCTGGGGTCTCTCCCTGGCATCAGGAACTAAGGAGTACCCATATGTGAAGACTACATTCCTGCTTGTTCCTGGAGATAGCATAGTTACTCAACTGTAACAGGTGATCTCCGGGAACAGCAGGAATTTAGTCTTCACAACCCACCCACCTCCTCTAGGAGTTGTATCTCTCTTTTCTTTCCTTTCCCTCTCTCTCTCTTTGTCTCAGCTTTAAAACTCAACTGGAGAGAGGCAGTTGGGAAAGGCGGGAAGGCAGCACGCAGGCACTGTGGGATGCTCCCAAAAGCTTTCTAATTGGACGCTGGGGAGTGTTCCCGCGCAGGCTCCGTCGGTACCAACGATACCCATATGTGAAGACTAAATTCCTGCTGTTCCCGGAGATCACCTGTTACAGGTGAGTAACAATGCTTTATCTTGAATTGTTGGTTCTTTTATTACATCTAGATTGTGTGCGTGCCTGTATTTGCAATTATTTTGGAACCTACAAGTTCCACTGTTGAAGAGCTAAGTTGCATCTCTCAAAATTTGTTGCTGCATTGCATCTGTACCTTCTGCCAAGCCTGGCCTAAACTCCCTCAGAAAGGGCTGATTGGACCGATATTTACCCTCTTGCTGCCTCGTGAATTGATTCTGCTTTGTTTGGTTCTACCACCCATTTGTTGTTCTCGTCTTCCCTTTGAGTGCTTGGGTCATTAGTCTTCTCCTATCCCAATTAAGATCCTTATTCTCCGCCATGTTTCAGTGGAACAGCCCATCGTATTCTAGCCAGACATATTCCCCGTAAGACTTGTACGCATCGCATATTGTGCTAATATTTCAATAGCCCCCTGCATTTCTTTGGCGTTCTTACCCCCACTACGCTGGCAAGTATCTGAAAATCAGGCGCACCAACTGGTGATATTTGAGTATCAGTTCCGCCGCCTTCATTACTGACTTACGATTTGCACGGCAGTTGTTGCCCTCTCAACTGGGCTGTCTGCCTGACTAATAATGAAAATATGTCCGTGTATTCGTTATTCCATATTTTTTCTTTCTCCTCAATAGGTATGGGACTGTCAGTAGAACTTGCAGTGCCAATATGCTGCAATGGCCTGGCCGTGCATGGCTTACTTTGTTTTGGTGCTCACTCCCCTTTTGCCTGAATTTTAGGGGATTTATCCACATTTCCTTTTTCCCTTATAGCCTTCCCTGCCACATTATCTGCCTGCTGTGGCTTATTGGATGTCAATATTTGGATAATTCTGTCCAAAATTCTGACACCCCCCCCGGCATGCCACCCCCAAATTTGCCTCGCTTCTGTGTTATTTTCATTCAATATGCACTGTTTTCAGATGCCTGTGATTCAGATCTCCCGCAGGTTACTCCTTCCTGGGGCTGTAGTTGGGTTCTGCAGGGGACTGTTCCCCCTGGTTGGTGCCATTGACTCTTCTATGTCTGTAGCACTCCTTATCGGTGTCCCATGGTGGCCGTTGTGTCCATGTCCTCTGAGCTCACACTGCTGCTTGCTGGTTGTTTCTCCGGGTCTGAAATCAGAGTGTGCAGGTGTCGCTATCTGTGGACTGCTGCTATTGCTCTGACACGATTGACCAGCTCTCTTATGCTAATTTCCTCCTGTCCCTCTTGCTCTTTTCTTCTCCAGTGAAGTCCTTGTTCAGGCTATTCAAATAGTAGCCCATATGCTAAGAGGCCTCTCTTGATCTCTCTGACCGCTGTGCTTCTCTGCTTGGCCCTGTCCTGCAGAAACTGAGGAGGTGGGTCCGTGGTCCCCTTAATTGGTCCCTGTAGTCGGCCCCTGATACATCCGATCGTTGTTCCAAGTGACTGCTGTAAACTTGATTGCTGCCTCTCTAGGCCTCTTCCGGGAGTTCTCGCTGTTCTTGTCTGCTCCGCCGGTCAGTTCTCCGGATTGCCAAGGCTCAGCCCACCCCTCTTTCAGTGTGTGCGTCCAGATATCAGTCCCCAGTACCAGGAGTAGAAAACTATTTTTACCTCACTGGTCCCCAATTGTGTCTTTATCCTGCCTGTCCTTCACTTCCTGTTTCCTGCTCCTGTGGTCCTCCCTGGACTCGCCCTGGTGACTAGGCAGCAGCCATGTTATGCAGGCATTGCTCCTATCCGGCTAGGATTTCTTAATCCCTTCTCTGAAAGGATGGCCAAAAAGAGCACTTTTAAAATTTAATTTGTGCCAGGGAGCAGGTATAAATCTGGACAGTTTACACGTGGATGTGATCTGCTTATATACTTTTAAATCGCAAATAGGGCTTCTAAAATAACCTGCATCATAAACAGGCTGATATTTCACTTGCACACTAGCTGTTAGAGCAGCATTTAGTAAATCAGAACATTAAAAAGAATGCAGATATTTGGTACCACATAAAAGGCTGATTTGTATCTCGGTGAGTGGCTGCTTGTGGGCATGTTGGTGGGCTGCTTCAGAGGGCATTACTGGAGTCCCTCTTGTGGTTCCTCATCCTGGGCACTCCACATATCTTTCTTTAGGTTTTGACAAACAGGATCTTTCTTGCTGACATATGTGTCATTGCCCAAACCCAAATATCTTCCATTATTCATCTTCTGCTGGGTAAAATTAATGTTGCTTCATGTGATTTTTCTTTTATTTTAATGTCTCTAGATTATAAGACTGCAGGACATTGTTTTTTTCTCACAAAACAACTGGAGTCCTAGTAAGCGACTCTAGTGGAAAATATCAATATAAATCTTATTTTTTTCCTGTGTATCTTTCTAAATTTGACAGGTTTTATTAGGCTGACTTTGAGTTTTTCACCCACTGGGAGATGAAAGCTCTTACAATTATAAGTTCCCTATGGCTATTGTTGGTATAGTCCCTTGTCAAAGCAGGAAGCATTGAGCTCAGACAGTGCTAGATGATTTAGATACTATTAGTTGAAGCGTGATCTTCCCATCACTGTAAATCGATCACATATGGGCTCTGGACACATCTGTAAAACGTTTTTCTCCAGCTGGCATAAGCAGCAGAATGGAGAAGGGGGGGGGGCACAGGGGCCTAGGGGCCATTGCCCTCCCTCCCAATATTTTGCTGAACTCAGCATAAGTAACTAAAGAGCTTAGGGGTGCGGCTGGAAATTGGTGTGTTTCCTCTCAGCTGGGACGGTTGCATGGAGTCATACAAAACAAGACAAGTGTGAGGCTTAGCTCAGATAATGCATGATTTCCTTTACCACTGTAACATGGACATCTGGACTGTGAACAAGAAGCTGTGAAACCAAAGTTTGCACACATATTTGAAGAAAGATACTAAACCATTCTATTTTTGGGCCTAGCAGTATGTTTTGGACTTCCTATTTAATAAGAACTAGGGTAGGGACCTGAAAACATTAGCGTTCAAAGTAGCATGATATAATAAAGGTAAAAATGGTTTATCTAGTTGAGACACCTGAGTTTTCTCCACTTTGACTTGTATTATGCCGAGCGTTAGCAGTAAATTTGCCTCCAAGAGATGATCGACTGGCTTTCCAACAACAACCTACACATTATCAAAAAAATCAGCGGAATTAATCGTCACTCGTGATGCCTCTTTCACACCCCCCCCCCCAACCTCAATCGTTGTGGCCGACACCCCTATCTCAGTAAAGAATGAAGTTCAGTACTTGGGAGTCACCCTCGACTGCCATCTAAACCTACAAGCCCACATCAACAGAACCACCAGGAATGCTTTCCACAACCTGACCACTATTCGAAGACTCAAACCTCTCCTCAGCCAAGATCATTTCTGTACAGTCTGTCAAGCCGTCATAACACTCATACTGGATTACTGCAATGCCCTTTTCCAAGGACTCCCTAAACAAACTATCCGACCCCTGCAACTAGTCCAGAACACTGCCGCCCGTGCCATCACTGGATCAACTAAGCATGATTTGGAGCCTGCGTCAGAAGCCTTATGAGAAGAAACTTGAAGACCTAAACATGTACACTTTGGAGGAGAGGAGGGACAGGGGAGATATGATTCAGACCTTTAAATACTTAAAGGGAAATAATGAACAAACAAACCTCTTCCAAAGACGGGGAAGCTGTAAAACTAGAGGGCACAACATGAAGCTGCGAGGTGGTAAATTGAAAGGCAATGTCAGGAAATACTTTTTCACAGAAAGGGTGGTAAATGCTTGGAATACCCTCCCGATGGAAGTGGTGGGGGCAAATACAGTGACAGAATTCAAAATGGCATGGGACAGACACAGTGGATCCCTTTACAGCAACAGGATAAAATCAAAATAAACTGAACCATCTAATTTCTCAACAAATAGGGGTGTCCTACATGGAGTGGTGGGTTCACCCCTAAACAGGGACATGGGGGAGCGGCAGGTGCACCTAGTCTTGCCATCGTGCTGGGCAGACTAGATGGACCATGCTGGTCTTTATCTGCTGTCATTTACTATGTTACTATGTAATATGTCAGCCGGAATCCTACAGGAAATGATTTGCACTACACTCATCAATAGACAAGGAGAAAGAGCACCATAGACACCATTCCAACACCCAACTCATACACAAAAGCCAGCAAGTCCACTGCAAAGAGAGCACTTTCACTTGCCATACCTGCTATTGGGAACTCCCTTCCCGAGAAACTAAGAACCACCACGGACTTAAAAGACTTTTGGAAACTGCTAAAAACCTTCCTCTTCGTTGATCACTTCAGTGAAGACACTTAACACCTCAGTCTCCGGACTCCTCTTCACATACCACTTAGGGTTTGTATATACGGTCCATTGTAAATAAGTTACGCTTCCTAGCATCCCCTTCATGTTGCCCCTCCCCATGTTTTCAATGTAAGTTCTCGGTAATGGTTTGAGTTATAATGTAAACCGTTTGATTTTATGATAAGGCAGTATAAAAAATTTGTTAAACAAAAATAAATAAAATTAATTTGAGAGTCTGAGATTATACGCCACATACTCTGGCTTAGAAATGAGGTTCATGACTGTCATGGTATGTGCAAAATTAACCCATTTGGAGAAATTACCCCGAAGATAATCAAACTTAGTGGGACTTTTGTAAAATGCAATATCTACCCTCTTCAGGTGCATTGAAGATTTGGTTTTAACCATGGTCTCTTCATGCATGTCATGTCAGTCTCCTTGGAGATCCAATATTATTGTTGTTTAGGACTGTAACTTTATTCACTACTACTGGAGGTTTTCTCTCATATTTAATTATTTTTTTCTTCTGTCTAGCCCAGTAATTTCACTGATGGTCCTTAACTAGGGCTTAGAGACCCGCATGAACGTTAGATCTAGCCCATAAATATTGCTGTCACATGACAGCTAAGCAGGAACAGCCTTACTACAGTGCAGACTAGGTGTCCATCTAGGGGAGCACGATTCTGGTGGTGGCAGGTGTAACAGAAAGCGGTGTGTGGACAAGAGGAGAGTCAGCATGGTGTGGGATTAGTGCTGAGAATGGCAGCAGAGCTCGAGGAACCATGTTAGAAATTTACACGCGAGAAAAATCAACGGAGGAAACTTGCCAACTAATACATGTAGGTGGGCCATTTTGCAAACCTACATATATAAATGGAGTGGAGGAGTTGCCTAGTGGTTAGAACAACTGCCTAGTGCTCAGAAGGTCAAGGGTTTGATTCCCACTGGCACTCCTTGTGACCTTGGGCAAATCGCTTTACCCTCCATTGCCTGAGAAGAAAAGGCCTGGCAATCTGCTTCTGGTCATACCTTGCCAAGAAAACCCAGAGGCAGCTGGGTCACCAGGAGTCAGCACTGACTTGATGGCACTTAAAATAAATTACATATAAATGTTGCTAATTACTTACAGATGCTGCTATTGCCAATTTCAAATGGGGGGGGGGAGAAACATTGGGGGATTAAGGAGCATAACCCCCTGAATCCCTTCAGGAAAGGGCTGGCTGAAACCAGCACTTTTCAAAATTTATACATGTCAAGGAGCAACTGTACATCTCTACATGAAATGGTGAAGACACATATAGATGTTTGTCCAGTCCATGCTGTGCCCTACCCTTTGCAAATTCTGTGTATTCTAGACACCCATATGTAGATTTAGGCCTGTCTGAAATTGCCTTGCCCACATAGATGCTATTTCCACATGTAAATGCCGGATTTTACGTGGAACTTGCAAATAAGGTTTCTAAAATAACCTCCATAGGGTCATTAGTGTGATAGTGTTGATTATGCAGTCAAACCTCTCTCAGCATACGGACCCTGCACCCAACAGTGTCTGGCAGGGCTGTGCCTTCTAACAACCCTTTCCATCCTTTCACAGTTTGCTAAACTCTTGACCGCATCCCCAATTTTCTTATTTCATGTCTCATTTTTCTACTTCATCTGGAACATTCAACCTCTTCAGAACCGTTTTATAAGGTGCGCCCAGGTTGATGCCTGTTCTGATGTGCATATTTTGCACCTATTTTATAAAATCATGGGTGCAAGTGTGAAGGTACGCATGTCCATTAAAGGCGCAAGCCCTCAATGCCAGCCCTGTGACTAGTGTAGATGCCTGTGCCTGCCTTTTTTCAAGAACGTGCATAAATTATAATTAGGAGTTTATTTCTTAAAGCAATTAAGCGTTTTTCCAGGGTCAGAAAAATAGAAGTTTATAGGTGTATTCATGGTATGAAAAATATTGTGGCTTTTAAGGTGGATTCCATTTAATGACACTCATCACAATTTTCACATGTCCTCCTTTTCTCCAATACATTGCCAATAAACCAGACTGCTTGAAATCACTCTCAGGAGCCACACACTATCAGAATACGAAAGCTTGATCTTTCATACAGAGAATACAGACAGACCCTCACCAGATACAGAATAAGAAATATACAGGCAAAACCTGAATTGGAAACGCCAAGAAGTCAGACTCTGAGGATAATTTGGTATACTCCTGCACAGGCAATGCCTGGTATTGCATGCATAGTTCAAGCCTGTTTGATAAAGTAAAATGCGTATTTGCTTTGCTTTACAAAACGGGGATGTATAGATGTGCTGTAGCTTAGGTGCAGAAGTTAAAGCTGCCTGAGAGCAGGTGTAACTTGCCACATTCAGATCAGCGACCTGACATGTGTAAGCCATAATATTTAATAACTTAGGCGTGTCAACAGAGGCTGGATCTGTGCTCCCCCAAGCACCGCCCTCATGCGCATTCCTGTGTCAACACACATTCACGGGCTAAAGGCGGTCACCATTCTATACGAGCTCATTCACAAGTGACAAATTGAAAAATTGTCTCCAAGAGATATCCATCTGGCTTTCCAACAACAACCTATACATAAACATGAAAAAAACTGAGGCACTAATCATCACACGGAATACCTCTTCCATCCTCCCTACTTCAATCAAAGTGGCAGACTCTACCATCCCAATAAAGGACGAAGTTTGATACCTTGGAGTTACACTTGACTGCCATCTAAGCTTACAACCACACATCAACAGAATCACTAGGAATGCATTATGCAAGCTTGCCATCGTTCGAAGACTCAAGCCCCTCCTCAACCAAGGCCATTTCCGATCAGTATGTCAAGCAATTATAACCCCTATTCTAGACTATTGCAACACCCTTTGTCAAGGACCAAAGCAAGCTACACGATCTTTACAACTGGTCCAAAATACTGCTGCTAGAATTATCACTGGATCAAATAAGCAAGATCATAAAACTCCCCTCTTACACCATCTCCATTGGCTTCCAATCACCGCCCGTGCTAGATACAAATCTGCCCTGACTGTTTTCAAGATAAGAAATAACGTCAGCTGGAGTTCTAGAGGAGATGTTTTGCACCAGTCACAACAACAAACCAAGGAGAGAGAGCGCTATTGATACCATTCCAATACCCTGCTCATACAGAAAAGTAAATGAATCCACCGCGAGGAGAGCATTCTCTCTTGCTGCACCTGCCATCTGGAACTCTCTCCCTGGTAAATTAAGGACCACCACTGACATGAAGGACTTCAGAAAGCAATTAAAAACCTTCCTCTTCGTTGACCGATTCAATGAAGCCACTTAACTCCAGAACAGCTGGACCTCCACCACATACTGTAGGTACATATGTTCTGTTGTAAATAAGTTGTGCTTCAGAGCGTCCCTTGCATGGCACCCCTCCCTGAGTTCCATAATAAGTTCTCTGTAACTGTGTGAGTTATAATATAAACCGCTTTGATTCTATGATAAGGCGGTATATAAAAATTGTTAAATAAATAAAATAAATAAGTCCTTGAAAATAGGAACGTATGCATATTTCTCATGCAAACCATCCTGCACACCCTATCTGAAATCTCCCTGTATATGTAGTGCAACACCAGAGAAATAGAAGCAAAAGCTGTACTGCATCCAGACCCGACAAGAGAAGCGTACTTCCCAAAGCCCTTAGTCTCTATATTTCTCATCTCTTTAGAAATTTCCAGCAAACGCTCTTCTGCAGAGAGAGGAAGGGAAGCAGTAATGACTTTTCTTAACTTTCTTTTTAAGCTCCTCATGGATCTATCAGAGAGACAGAGGGGGGAGGGAGGGACGCAGCAGTGGCTATTCTTAGATTTTCTTTTTTTTTTTTTACTACCTTTGCACCTCTACAAGGGTTTGGATAAAGAGGGGGAGGGTGGATGAAATAAAAGGCAGCAGTGATGGCTCTTCGTTCAGCCTTGCACAGTTAGGAAATCAAGGGCTTGCAGCTTTCAGCTCCAATAATCTCACCTGGATGAGATAGCAGCTGCCAGGTGATGTCATCAGAGCCCTGTGGAAGGGGCCGTTTTTGGGAAGGGGGTTGGTTCTAACTGAAAAACCCAATTTCCCCTTCAGGGGTGTTTCATCTGGGTTTTTCGGTTATAAATGAAAATCAAAAGCCCTAATTATAATATTTTATAATTTGCACACGGCCATAGTGAAAGTACACGCAATGAGCCCGACAACGCATATTTTCCGAACAGCGACTGGGCCAAATCTGCATGTACAGGTTCATTTATGTGCATATATAACTAAAGACATTGTTTTATGCGCATAAATCTAGGCACAACTTATAAAATGATTCTCAGTATGTCCAATTCTGGAGGCTATCACTCAGAAAGATACAGACAGGGGTACACCAAGAGAAAAACCTGACCCTAGTGGAGCAAACAATTATACAGCCTTTCCCCTTTATTGAGATATTGTCTTCATATTTATCATATATTTGATTTTTATTACATGTGGCTTCTAGGTAAACTGAACTGCTATCTTGAAATGCAAATTATATTGTCCTCTGAGTAAATACACAGCTCTCAATGATATAAGAAGCACGATAACTACCATAACGATGTTAATCCCTCTGATGCTAATTTATGCCATAATATTTTTTCCTTATCCCACTGAGTTTTAATTATTAAATATTGCTATTCTCTTATGCATATTTGTGGGTAGGATGAGTGGAAATAGCTTCCCCGTGGAGGTGGTGGGGAAGGCAAAAATCAGATCAAATTCAAGGAAGCCTGGGGGTAAGCATCTCTAGCGATTGGGAAGCGAAGGTAAATCTGGAGATCAAGTAAACTTCACAAACTGGTATTGTAACAAGAAGAGGGCATGGGAAGATAAGCACAATATGGGCTCAAAAAAAGAGCTCAACACAACATTCGGCAACACAGCTGGTCAAATTCTGGGCACATCTGGATGGCAGAGAATAAATTACCTCCCTAAGTCTTACTAAGTACCTTCATGTGGTGACCCTATTGTATAAAATCTAGATCGGTTCTCAGAAGGGTGACACTACCATGGAAGTATGGTAAGAAGGAAATGGAAGGACACATAGTGGCCACATGTCATCCAGAATGCAGAGTGGAGGAGCAGCCTAATGGTAGAGCACTGGCATTGGGACCAAGCAACCAGAGTTTGATTCCTACTTGTGGCCTTGGGCAAGTCACTTAACTCTCCATTGCTTCAGAAAAATCCAAGTTATCAATGTCCCTGTTTAGTGTACATTACCAAGTTTAAGTTATAACATAAATCACTTTGACTGAAATGGTAAAGCAGTATAAAAAAAACCCTATAAAATAAAAAGGTGCCCCCTATAGCTTATTGACTTGGGCTATAAATGGTGACAGCATTCTGGCCTACATGGTTAAAAAGTCACATTTTGTTTTCATTTATTTATTTGCTTTGAAATACCGTCTCCTACCAAAGGCAACGCAGTAGTTGAGAATAAAATTCTGATGTCAGAATACAGGCATCTCAAATATATAGAGATGTACAGAAATATCACCAAAAAATATAACTAGCCGAAAAGAACTATGTTTTCAAAGGCTTTACAAAAGCGTAAATAAATAGGCTCATTCCTAATTTCTAATGGCAAAACATTCCAGAAAAGGGGTCCCAAATAACTAAATGCAGACTTCCTAGTACTTTCCAAGTGAAGCTCTTGTAGACCAGGGAGACTCAACCAGGGCTTTTGTGATGACCTCGAAGAGCAAGCACACTCATAGGGTTCCAGTCGGGATGCCAAATACTCTGGTACACGTGTATACAAAGTTTTATACATCAAACAGCTAATTTACATTTACATCTTTCTTCCACCAAAGCCAGTGCAAGTTATGGAGAATGGAATTAATACGAGCATAAGTCCCACTTCTTGTCAGCCACTTTGCAGCTGCATTTCATGAATTTAAGAATCATTAGGTCAATTAAGTCATCCTTCGAAGTGAGATCTCTCAAGACACTACTTCGTTCTCTCATATGCATAGAATTGGTTGGGTTACTAGTTGCTAGCAGGAGTACCACATTATTCCACAAAATGCCTTCAATTATACAAAACACAGCAGTAAAACTCTTGTTTGCTGGGCGTTAAATCCACTGATTATGCTCATTAAGTCCTTTGGCCATGGATTTAGCCTCAACCTTAAAGATGCCAATGATCCACAGGTAACATCACACTTAATCTCCAGGAACAAGCAGGAATGAGTCTTCACATATGGGTATCGTCGGTACTGACGGAGCCTGCGCGGGAACGCTCCCCAGCGTCCAGTAAGAAAGCTTTTGGGAGCATCCCACAGCGCCTGCGCACTGCCTTCCCGCCTTTCCCAACCGCCTCTCTCCAGTTCTTTTCCGCGGAGCCAGCAGGTCATGTTCCTGTCACCGCAGAAGAAGTTCTTTATTTTTTTCTTTATTTTTCTGTGTCGCGTCTGCCTTCTTCGACGTCAGACTGGTACCGCCGATCTTTTCTTTTCTTTCTTTAAAAAACAAAACAAAAACTATTCTTTACTTCAACTGTGCATTTTCAGTTTGGGCCTTAGGCCTGAATATTTTTCTCCTCATGGAGAAGCCCGCTTCCGGGTTCAAAAAGTGCACAAAATGTGGCGGTACTATTTCTGTCACTGACACCCATGATTGGTGTCTAAAATGTTTGGGTCCTGACCATTCCATCACGGATTGTGTGTCCTGTATCATGATGTCTAAAAGAGGTCGGCAGAACCAAGCAGCCAAGCTCAGTACTCTGTTTCCCTCTGATGCAGCCTCGGTGGCATCGACATCTTCCAGGGCTTCTTCTTCCTCCCATGGATCTCAGGTAACCAAACATAAATCTAGCCGGTCCTCGAAGGGCAAATCTCCCTCTAAGCATAGAGATGCCTCCGGGCTTGTCCTCAAGGATTCTGCACCGGCAAAATTACCCCGGCGGGAAGTTCCGGCTTCCAAAGCATTGTCTATGGGGTCACAGGTTGACATCGATGGCTCGGCCTCGACAGATCACCTGTTGCCGTGTTCTGGGGTACCGGTGGCCTCCACTGGTACCGACATCCAGACTCTGGTGGCGTTGATGGATCAGAAGATTCTGTCCATGCAGCGCACCCTAACGGCGTTTATGCAGGCTTCGACGCCTCCGGTACCGCAACAATCTCCGTTGCCGGTACCGGCTCCGGCACCGGCATCGTTCCCGGTGCCGGTACCGATTGCATCGGCATGTCCTACGATGCCCATCGGTACCGAACCGGTACCGCTTACTCCCGATGTCGATCCCACTCGGTACGCATATCGGGCTTTACAGGAACATCCAGACAGGCGATACTTCGATTCCTCCGAAGACTCTGATGAGTCGGAGGCTTCTGTCGAGGCATCGGTACTTCTTCCTCAGGAGTCTGCTTCTCCAAAACGAAGAATGTCTCCTCCAGAAGACTTGTCTTATCAAGACTTCATTAGGGAAGTGGCTAGGGGCCTCTCCATTACAGTGGCCCCTGAGTCAGAGCCTAGAGCCAAGCAATTAGATATTTTGCAATATCCTAAGGCTCCTAAAGAGGCAGCTATCTTACCTATTCATGAGATTCTCTATGATCTCATGTTGAGCATGTGGGAGACTCCTCTTACCACCTCTCCTCATTCTCGTAGGTTAGACACCATGTACAGTGTCCCTCCTTGTCCTGGCTTTCATAAGACTCAGCTTCCTCACCACTCTATTGTGGTAGAGTCTGCCATGAGGAAAATAAAGAGTGCAAAGAGGCACTCATCTAATCCTCCAGGACGTGAATGCAGGACTTTAGAGTCTTTTGGCCGAGGGGTTTTCCAAGCTAATATGCTTGCTGCCAGAATCAACTCCTATAGTCTCTATATGGGGATGTTTCTAAAAGAAGTCACAGATCATCTGCAGACTTTAGCTCCTTTTATTTCAGAAGATAAAAGGCAGGAATTTCTCACTTGGCTCAAACATGCCCAGGATGTTTCCAAATTTTCCAACCGTGCCGCCTTTGACTCTTTTGAGTGTGTAAGCAGAGCCTCGGCTATTGCCATAGGTGCACACAGAATTGCTTGGTTACAAGCTTCTGATTTGGAACTCTGGGTCCAAGATGAATTGGGAAATCTTCCTTGTACAGGTGAAAACATTTTGGCAAGGATTGGCCAGCAAAGGCCACTCAGATGGATGCTGAGAACTCTGCTTTGGATTGACTTTCAAAGTCTACCTCTGCTTCTGTTAAGAAAAGATTGTTCAAAAAGACATCTTTTTCTAAAAAGGGAAGATATTATCCTGCTTAAAGTCAGCAGGCATCTTCTGCAGGTCATTTTGCTGCAAAGCGTCAGCAACCACCTAAACAGGCCAAGTCAAAGGCTGCCAGGCCTCCCACGGCCCAGCAGCCTCAGCCTCCTCAGGGCCTTTGACTTGCAACTAGAGAACTTAGCCTTTCTAGCTCTGGAAGAACCAGAGCCCCTCACCATTCCAGGAAGGTTGGCTTACTTTGCTCCCAGATGGGAGCAAATCACAGCAGAGCAATGGACCCTCTCCATCATAAGGGAAAGGGTACAAGCTCCATTTCTTAAGCCTTCCTCCTCACACCATGGTGAAACAGTTCAATTCTCCAACATCTCTCCTCAACCTTCTGGGTCAGGAGATTGCTACCCTTCTTGCCCAAGGGGCGATAAAAGAAGTACCTCTTCTTCAACAGGGCTCAGGGTTCTACTCCCCATATTTTCTTATTCCAAAGAAAACAGGGGGCTACAGACCCATATTAGATCTCAGAGAATTGAACAAGTTTCTGTTCAAGGAGAAATTCAAGATGATTTCTCTCGGTGCTCTGCTTCCATACCTTCAGAGTCAGGATTGGCTTTGTTCTCTAGATCTCAAGGATGCGTACACCCATGTCCTCATCCATCCAACACACAGAAGGTTCCTTCGGTTCTTTTTTCAAGGAAAGCACTACTAATACAGGGTGCTTCCTTTCGGTCTGGCCTCTCTACCAAGGGTGTTCACGAAATGCATGGCAGTAGTAGCTGCATTTCTGCTCACTCTAGGAATATTCGTATTCCCATATCTGGACGACTGGCTCATTCGAGCTCCATCCCAGTCAGAGGCCCAGACTTGTCTAACCTGCACAAAGCGTGTCCTTCAGTATTTGGGACTGGTAATAAACATCCCAAAATCCAATCTCACCCCTACTCAGTCTCTGGAGTTTATAGGGGCCTTGCTGGATACCACAACTGCAAGGGCCTATCTTCCTCAGGCCCGTTGCCTACGCTTGGTGCAGTTAGCCTCCCAGATACAGTTAAAGTCCCATTTATTTTTTATTTATTATTTATTTATTTGCATTTTTTATATACCGCGCTATTTCAATCAGTGCGGTTTACATTTGAACAAAATATACAGCAATGTAACCGGTTACATTGAGTTTACAATAAACAAGGGACACAAACTTGGATGAACAAGGATAAACTATGTACATATAACTGCTCGAGAGATGTTACAACTATTAGGCCACATGGCATCCACCGTGCATGTGGTTCCATATGCTCGCCTTCACATGAGGGCAGCTCAATGGACCTTGTCCACCCAATGGACTCAGGCATCAGGTTGCCTGTCAGACAAAATAGCAAACTCCAGTCGCCTCTTTTGGTCTCTCCAGTGGTGGAAGTCCTCTCCAAATCTGTTGCTGGGGACCCCTTTTCAGCAGTCGCTACCCCAAGAAACTCTGTCAACAGATGCTTCTCCAATGGGTTGGGGAGCTCATCTGCAGGATCTCTCCACCCAGGGCATCTGGTCTCCACAGGAGACTTCTCTGCATATCAATCTCTTGGAACTCAGAGCAATATTCTTAGCTCTCAGAGTGTTCCATTCCCTGCTCAGCTACAGGACAGTCCTCATCCATACGGACAACCAAGTAGCCATGTTCTATGTAAACAAGCAGGGCGGGACTGGCTCTCTGTCGCTTTGCAACGAAGCTTTGCGACTGTGGGCCTTCGCCAGAAAGCATCACATCCATCTTCTGGCAGTATATCTTCCAGGCGTTCAAAACTCATGGGCGGACAGACTCAGTCGAGTTCTGCTTCCCCACGAGTGGTCCCTCCACATGGACCAGGTAGCCAGGATTTTTCGAATTTGGGGAACCCCGGACATAGACCTCTTTGCAAGTCCGTGGAATGCCAAACTTCCCTGGTTCTGTTCCAGAATTCTGTGTCAGGGAGTTCAGGCCAAGGATGCCTTCCTCCTTCACTGTGGTCAAGACTTCCTTTATGCCTTTCCACCTATTCCCCTAATTCCCAAAACACTATTCAAGCTTCAGAGAGATCGAGGGACCATGATCCTCATAGCACCACATTGGCCACGCCAAGTGTGGTACCCTCTACTTCTGCATCTCTCTCAAGCTCCTTCCCTGGACTTGGGCTCTGCACTAGACCTTCTATCCCAGGAAGAAGGAACGTTGTGGCACCCAAACTCCCAGTCTCTCCATCTGAGAGCTTGGTTGCTGAGGGCCTAGACCTTCAAGATTTTCATCTCTCAACAAGTCAGAGATGTTATTCATGCTTCTAGAAAGCCTTCTACTAGATGTTCCTATGCTTTCAAATGGAAAAGATTTACCATTTGGTGTTCAGGGAAGGGTCTTAACCCTCTTGCAATACCTTTGAATTCTTTACTAGAGTATCTCCTGCATCTATCCCATGCAGGTCTGAAAACAAATTCAGTAAGAGTCCATTTGAGTGCTATTGCAGCGTCCCTCAAGCCTCTCAATGGACAGCCTATTTCCTCTCATCCTCTTATAGCAAGATTCATGAGAGGCCTTCTTCTAACTAAACCTCCCATTAGACCACTTCCAGCGGCATGGGACTTAAACCTGGTTCTTGGCCAGCTTATGAAGCCACCCTTTGAACCTTTAGCCACCACCTCCTTGAAATTTCTTTCTTGGAAAGTTATTTTTCTCATTGCAGTCACCTCAGCATGCTGCATCAGTGAGTTGCAAGCTTTGGTGGCTAATCCACCTTATACAAGGTTCCATCATGATAAGGTAGTCCTCAGGACCAATCCACACTTTATGCCCAAAGTGGTCTCGCCTTTTCATCTGAACCAAGAGGTATATTTACCTGTCTTTTTTCCAGGACCTCATGCATCAAGTGCAGAGAGGAATCTTCATACCTTGGATTGTAAGAGAGCTCTCGCTTTTTTACTTACAAAGAACACAGCAACATAGACAGTCTTCTCAACTCTTTGTTGCTTTTGATCCTTCTCATTTAGGACTTCCAGTCTCTAAGAGAACACTGTCCAACTGGATTGCTCAGTGTATTTCTTTTGCCTACCAGAGTAGGAACATTCCTCTGGAGGGCCATGTCACATCTGTCAATGTGAGAGCCATGGCAGCCTCAATGGCTCATCTAAACTCTGTGTCCATCGACCAAATCTGTCGAGCGGCCACCTGGGCCTCGGTTCATACCTTCACAGCCCATTACTGTTTGGACAAGGACTCCCGCCGGGATGCCTCATTTGGTCAGGCTGTTCTCAAACACCTGTTCCATTCCTAATCAACTCCTACCCACCTACCCTGGTCGGATGCCAGAGATCCATGGGGGGAGGTAGAGTCCTTTTCAAGGACACACAACCTGGGGTTTCTCCCTGGCATCTGCAGCTAGGGAGTCCCCATATGTGAAGACTCATTCCTGCATGTTCCTGGAGATAGCACAGTTACTTACCTGTAACAGGTGATCTCTGGGAACAGTAGAAATAAGTCTTCACAAACCACTCACCTCCCCTAGGAGTTGTATCTCTCTATCTATCTTTTCTTTCCTCTCTCTCTCTTTGTCTCAGCTCTAAAACTCGAACTGGAGAGAGGCGATTGGGAAAGGCGGGAAGGCAGCGTGCAGGCGCTGTGGGATGCTCCCAAAAGCTTTCTTACTGGACGCTGGGGAGCGTTCCCGCGCAGGCTCCGTCGGTACCGACGATACCCATATGTGAAGACTTGTTCCTGCTGTTCCCAGGGATCACCTGTTACAGGTAAGTAACTGTGCTTTATTTGTAGATGAATTGAAGTGCTATAGTGCCAGTGATCAATATTTTACAGAACATGGCAAATTGTAAATAGTTTCTCAGATGACATTAGGATTTTATTTATTTATTTAACAGGCTTTTTTATACCGTTCTTTCATTTCAGTCAAAGTGGTTTACATTGTAACTTAAACTTGATATGTACATTAAACAGGAACATTAATAACTTGGATTTTTCTGAGGCAATGGAAGGTTAAGTGACTTACCCAATGCCACAAGGAGTGCTAGTGGGAATTGAACCCTGGTCTCTTGGTTCCCAAGCTAGTGCTTGACTTTTGACCTGGACATATATCCTAAGGCAACCTTCCTTAGAGGAAAAGTGAGTAAAAAATTGCTCTGACTGTGGGCTGTGACATAAAGGAGCTTGAATAGGAAAGCATCTATAAGGAATAGAGGAAGAAACAACAATTCAGCATAAATTACTGTGTGAAAAGATGAGCAAATAATAGGCGGCATATCACACAAAATCAAATTGTAATTATATTACGGGAGATTAAAATTAATAGTGAAAAATGATAAGATAATGACCATTAATCAGCAAATGATTTCCATATTTTCCTATAGTCTTGGAATTGTAGATTGGTCTTATTAAGATCTTGAAAAGCTAGAAACTTCTTCATGCCCACAAAATACTCTATAAGAATCAGTGCAAGCTGAGAATGTACATTCCAAGTGCTGAAGGAGTTTTAGGCCTTATGGAACTACAGTCAAACCTCGGTTTTCATTTGCCCCGGTTTTCATACGCTTCGGTTTTCAACGTCTTTTTTGACTGAGATTTTGTCCCGGTTCTCGTACATCGCCTCGGTTTTCGTAAAGTACAGTACTGTAAATACACACACCCTCGCGCTGCACACTGGTCTGTATACACTGCCGGAACGCCCCCCCCCTGGTCCCGGCAGCACTGCCCCCCAGACTCACCGATTGCCAGCGTGATGAGAAGCGAAAGCCAGCTGAGCACGTAAATGAAACACATCCTCGAGCATGGTCAGAGTCAGAGAGGCAAGGATTGCGCAGAGAGGAAGGCCCCGATCTCGTCCACCGCCTGCCCGTTCTCTAGAGCGCCCCCTCAGGCTCAGAGGTAGCAGGGAAGAAAAGCTGTCAACGTAAGCAGGAGATGTTGCATGAATATGGGAGGCAGTTCTTTTTCTTGCAGGGTACGTCTGAAGCTATATCATTAAGATTTTCTGCCATTCTGAAGCATTGAGCAGATAATGTAAACGTATTTTAATGGGCTGAATCCAATGTGATTCCGAAGAGAGCTGGGCACAGCAGCTTGTCAGGGGTGGCTAAGGCCAGATGTTAACATACTGTACTGTACAGTACTGTACTTAGCTTGCTTTCAGTGATGTTAAATGTTCATTTATCCATTTCATTAGTCATTTATATTTATTTCTCATTGTTTTCTGTATGTAAAAATATTGTTATTCTCTATAAAATGTATTTTTTGTGAATGTTTTTGGGTGTCTGGAACAGATTAATTGGATTTACATTATTTCTTATGGGAAATATTGCTTCAGTTTTCATACGTTTCGGTTTTAGTCAGACTTTTTCGAACGGATTAATCATGAAAACCGAGGTTTGACTGTAGATTATTCTATCAGAGCTACTGCTATAGGCTTCTAGACCTACTTAACGTATCAACAGCCCCAAATATGCAAAAACCTGCTTAGATCTTTTGGTGATCGAGTGGGATATAAATTTGTGAAGTAAGTGCCCGGAATCAATCTCCATCCTTCAACGTGGACAAGCATTCTGACAAATAGAAGGAATGAGTGAGAATCCACCAGTACAGGTAGGGAAGGAGTAACAGAAACTGCAGCACAAATGAAAAAAACTCTTTAAAGAATTAGATCCTTAGATAAGGAAAAACAAATGACAAATGTAGAAACAGAGTGTGAAATAGAAAGTATTACATCAGGAAAAATATGTCAATGAAAATTGACATGAATGGTTAAAAGAAGTGGACTTGAATTTAGGGATGCGAGATTAATAGTTGCAGCCCAAGACAGTGAATTATGGATGAAATGGTTCACAGCAAGCAAAGGGAAATAAACTGGTAAAACGGACAAATGTAGATTCTATAAGGAAAATCTGGTAATATTTACTCATATGGCTGGATAAAAACTTCTGACGGGAGAAATTTTCATACTGAAAGACACAATAAGGTGGCATATTTCATCCATTAGAAACTGTGCAAACAAATTTACGAGACTTCTGCAGAATGAAGCTTTTGTGGTTACCTGGGACATTCCCAACTGATAAAAATCTTGATGCAAGAAAATCGGACGTAGCGGTAAGGGAGAAGAACATAAGAATGACATTGATATAGAGGTGTTGGTTCCAAACGATTATTCTGAAGATCCTTAAGTACAAAGAAATACAGCGAGAAACCAAGAATATGTAGTGGAAAGGTCAAGAAATATCCCATTCTCCTGGGCACCACAGGCCCGATTAAAAACAATTTCCAAGTACACCTTTGGTAAGTGGCCTATATATATTAGTCTATGAACTCCAGAAGGAGGTGTTCTTGGGCACAATGCAAGTATTAAGGCAAGTAGTGAATTTGAGAGATGGAGGTCATGCTGTACATACCCTGGCTGAGGAATGAGGTTCATTACTGCCAGGCCGTGTGCAGAATTAATCCATTTGGAGACCTTTTCTTCCTCGAGACATCAATTTCCTCTGTCTTTGAGTTCCATTGTGCCTTCATTAAGGCTTATATCTTGGTTTTTGTTCTTTTTTTTCCTAAGATAGTTTTAGTTTATAGTTTGATTCTTATAGTTTAGATTTTTCTATAATGAACAATCTATCCATTTTCTTATGACCTGAGACCCTGTTTTCAAATATTTCCTTTCTTCAGCTCTCTGTGCTGTATTTATGTCTCCCGTTTTCCTGCGCCATGCATGCCAAGATTTTTGGTGAAGGCCAGCATTTGCATAGATTCACGGGGGAGGTGATATGCTAAATAGGAGTTATTTCAAAAGCTCGAGACACTCCCTGGAGATGGCGTTCACAGCCCATGGGGAGAGAGAGAGCCCCGTTTTCCTCCTCCATTGCTATCCCACTTTCAGTTGGTGTACCCCAGGGCTCTGTCTTTTGACCTCTTCTTTTCTCTGTCTATACTCAGTTCCCTGGTGCGCTCATCTCGTCCCTTGGTTTTCAGTATCATCTCTATGCTAATGACTCTCAGATCTACCTCTCTGCACCTGAAATCTCTCCAGGAATCCAGGGTCAGATCTCTGCCTGCTTATCTGACATTAGTGCCTGGATGTCTCGCCAGCATCTGAAATTGAACATGGCCAAAACTGAGCTCCTTATCTTTTCCCCTAAGCCCACCTCCCCCTTTCCTCCTTTCTCTGTTTCTGTGGATAATACTCTTCTCTTCCCTGTCTCCTCTGCTCGCACCCTTGGGGGTCATCTTTCAGTCCCCCTTCTCCACATACATCCAACAGATTGTTAAAATCTGTTGTTTCTTTCTCTATAACATTGGTAAAATTCTTTCCTTCTTTCTGAACACAGTACTAAGACATTTACCCACTCTTTAGTCATCTCCTGTCTAGACTATTGCAACCTCCTTTCCCTCAGAATCATCATCTCCCCACTTCAATCTGTTCAAAACTCAGCTGCATGGCTAATCTTCTGCCAATGTCACAGTAGGAATGTCACCCCTCTTCTCAAGTGACTTCATTGGCTCCCTATCCATTTCCACATTCAATTCAAACTTCTACTACTGACCTTTAAGTGCCTTCATGCGGCTACTCCCCACCACCTCTCTGCATTATCTTTCCTTATCTCTCCCAGCACTTCTCCGCAGGAACTCCGCTCTTCTGGCAGATCCCTTCTACCTGTGCCCTTCTCTTCCACTGCTAACACCAGACTTCGATCTTTCTACCTTGCTGCTCCTTATGCCTTCAACAAACTACCTGAGTTCAGGGCCGGCCCGTCCATTGAGCAAGAATGTTTTTTGCACAGGGCCTCGCGTTTCAGGGGGTCCCGTGCAAAAAACATTGTGCATCAGCCCAGGTAGATTAAAAAAAAACAAAAACTGGCTGCCGCCGTGGCAGCAGCAGAATCAAGTGTCCTGCGGGGCCCCCCTGCCCGGCAGAGCCCTCCCTCCCTGCAGCATCAGCTCCCTCAGCGCGGGCTTTTCAGAGCCGCGAAGGGAAAGTTTCTCTCTGAAAAGCCCGCGCTGAGGGAGCTCATGCTGCTCGGAAGGCTGGATTCAGAGCCCATGATTGCAGATTCTTGAAGGAGCTCTGATGCATGACTCCGATCCAAGGACTGTCACCAAATAAATCGCGAATAGGAGGCAAAACTCAGAGAAGCTGCAAATGAAGGCTCATGGTGCCGGAGCCCAGACCTTATTCTGACTGAGCTGACAGCCCAAAAGAAAGAAGGAAACTCTCCCCTACAGAAAAAACCAGCTTTTCAGTACTGATTCTGTCCAGAAATGAAAAACAATTCGATAAGGGGAAATGTAATGATTTTTGCTTTACTCTAGGCAAAATTATTTCCAACCTTTTTCTGATATCTTCAGCTTAAGAAAATGCTTTGTAATCCGTCATTAAAGGTGCATATTAAACTACGGCAGAATGTGTTTTTCAGACTGTGAAGCTGACGCCTTGGGTGCAGTATTCCTGTAGGGTTGCCGTATTTTTATTGTTTTAAATTCGTGTTGTAATGCTGAAAGTGGGCACCTGCTCAAACCATTGATAGAACAAACTTCTAAATGGAATGAAATAATCTTCTGCTTTCAGATCACTTCAACACGGGTGCTGCAGATGTCATAGTCAACAGCTACAAAACAAATAAGATACCATTTTTGAAAAAATGAAATGAAATAAATGGGTTTTTGTTCTACCTGGCAAGCAATGAGCTACAAGACAGAGCAAATATTTTCTGTCAAATGCTATCAGGACCTTTGCATGTCAAAGCTTAGGTAGCTCAAAATCCTTCTTTTTAATATTTACATAGAACGCATGGCAGCCCTGCTCTCCCCTGACAGTATGTTCTTTCTGCCTGTCATGTATATGTGACCTAGCTGCAAATATAATAATTGCTTTGCTGTTCCTCTGTACGTAGTTCAAATGGGATTTCCCAACAGTAGCAACGTTATTGGAATATGGTTCACTAAGCACACTCATAAACTAGCTCATTGTCCTTCAAAAATGTGTTAAAATATAATTTATGGGTATTTCTCAATAATAAAATGGGCACATTTCAGCAGATAGTCTTCTGTACTTGATGATCTGTGACTAAAGAACAATTGTCCTCATTTGCAAAGGCTTCTTAAAAATAATTCATATCCTTCGTTCTTTCATTACTTTCTTCCCTGCCTGGTGGAACCGTTGGAAGCACAGCACCATGGGCAGATCACCAGCCCATGGGAGCACCTTAAGAGCCAGTTGAGTCCCTTCATGCAAATGGGACCATTTAAAACTCGCCCACTTCTCAGAGCCTCTTCCTGTATTCCCGAGAAGAGTGAGAAAGGAAAGGGTTAAGCATGAAGGGCGGGGAGGAATCTATTTCCGTTACACAGCAAGGAGATGAAACATATCCTTAATGCCAAAACTCATGAGTGTTTCTTATTGAGCTGATTTATTGAGGTAGGGTAACCTGCTCTATCGCTAACTTGGTTACTATGGGGCATGTTTAAGTGTGCTATTAAGTAGTGTGCGATTCAGCACAAGCCAGGTACTTCTTGCTACCTGTAGTGCATGGTGCTGCACTGAAAATCTCACTGTAAACGGGTAGTGCGTTAGTGGGCAGCGGCAGGATTGATAGCTTGTCACAGTTGGTGCAGGCCTTATGGGTGCCTGTTAAAGGAGACGGTTGCCGTTAGTGTGAGCACACTTAATGCCATCTCAATAGGTGGTGGTAATTGTACTTAAGTGCCAGTTGACGCGATGCCGCATGATTGAACCACGTTATCAGCATGGGGGACAGAGGCACACACCCACAAACATCAGTGTGGGCCTCCGTGCTAATATTGTGCCGCAGTCGCTTATTAGTGGTGCTGCCTTTAGTAAACCTGCCCCTGAAAGTATTAACTCCCATGGCTGAATTTTTTGTGGGGCCGATTGACTAGCCCATATGTGCTAACCTGTCGTAGCATGTACTGCATTAGAAAATAACTCCTTTCTACATCAGCAGTCCTGCTTTTCTGTAATTGGGTCATTTTCTGTTATCCTCAGATTTCTTGATTTTTACTTGCATCCTCCATAAATATAAAAACTGAAACATAGGAACATAACATATGACAGACAAGGACCATGAGGCCCACCTAATCAGCTCAGTTTGCTTCCTGTTACAGTGCCTTAGATCTCAGTTGAGCTCCAGCTTTCCCTGGTACTTATCCCATACTTTATTGAATGTGGGTTTTTCTTTTGTCCCCACCGCGTACACTGGGAGGCTGTTGCACACATCCATTCATATTTTTGGTGAAGAATACTATTTAATGCTACTCCTGATTTGACCCTCATTGAAACCTTATAGTGGGGCCTCCTGTTCTAGAGCTTTCTTTTCACTGCAAAATATTGGATGGTTTTCCATTATTTTTTTAGCCTGGAAGTATTTGAACATTTCTGTCATATCTCCCTATCTCGCTTAGGGATGGTAATTTTCTGAAATATTTCTCTGGGTAAAACAGCGCAATAAGTACAGAAATAGGATTTTGTAAAATCATGCACCTGGTATGCAGTTAATGCTATGGGCATGCAGCCTGTATAGGAGTATTTTCTAAACTTTTATAAAATTATCTCACAAGGTATGCTAGCGCAAGAATGTGCGCTGACAAGAATTCTTTCTTTTTTTTTTTCTTTTAATTTAATATTTATTGAAGTTTTCCAAAAAGATAAACATAGGCATAATTCCATAACACATTTACACCAACTGGAATCTTCCAGCAGCAAAAAGGAGGATAACCAATAATAAAAGGAAAAACAAAACAAAACAATCTAACACATTTAGGTCACCTCCAAATATCAATAAAATTGGAGAGGGGATACATGTAAAAGTAAATTACAGAAGAACTGCTAAATCAACACATTGGAAATCCAAATTTCAGTGCCTAATCTACCAATTTCCCAACTACTGTATGGAAGAAGAACTTAATACTGAATTTCCCTTAGCTTGTTCTTGAGATCATATAAGAACTTCCAAATGTTCTGGGCCTACAAAAACATATTCTTTCCCAGAGCATTTTACCACACATTTCCTAGGGAGTTTTAAGAAAAAAGTCATACCCAGGGCCGGTGCCCTGGGTTTCAATATCAAAAATTTCCTTTGAACGTGCTGAGTTTTCTGAGAAACATCTGGAAAGACATTGATAGAATTATTTATTTTTATTTATTTATTTAACCATATTTTTATACCATCTTTCTACAAGTCAAGACGGTTTACAGAATGCGCATGGAAAGGGATAACTCTCTCCTTAAACAATAAAGACAAAACCTAATCTTTCTCAGAGACATTTTGAAAGGTAGCCACTACAGTGCCTCTGTTAGTGGTCTTCTCAACAGATGTCTCCAGAATAGTAGTCAAACTTAAATCATTTGAAGTATCCAGATTCCCCAAAAGGCTCTTAACCAAAACAGTTACATAAAAAGATTAGCAATATTAGGAAAGGAATTGGGATCTAAATGCAAATTTTGTGCACAATATTGCTTTAAGATATCCTACAGGAACTAATCAACCAAGACACCAGCAACCGCCGCAAGAGAACAAGCAATAAGAATTTGATAGTCATTCCTCCGGAATACAAGAAAGTCAACAAGACCACTTCCGCTACGGCACTGTTCCTGTCTGCCCCAGCACTATGGAACACCCTACCAGAAGACATCAGATCAACTTTGGATATCAAGGACTTCTGCAAAAAACTAAAGACTTACCTTTACACCGAACACTTTGGACACATCATGTAACCATACACAAGCTCTGGTCACATGACATTGCAACAGACAACCTTATAATTGTCACCAGCAGAGGCTAAACTAGTGTTGGTTAGCTTAGTGCACTACTGGCCCTGACCTTTCTATTAAAAGAAAGTGTAGTTGCGACTTGAGGGTCAGGTTTAAACAAGGATTTATTCCCCTCCCGGGGTTTTGCTGGATTTCCAAAAATGATACAACTTCCAAACTCAAAAGATAGCCATGCTTCTGGCATAAACAAATGGTTAAAGAAAAGTACAGCTTCTTGCTTAACAAATCAAATGACAAAGCAAAATAGATAATTCAGGTAAACACCTGGGCAGTTTCCTCTGTGCAGACTTGTTCTCTCTAGCAGGCTTATCTGCCTTCAGCGTAGAGAGGTCTCTTCAGTAATCAATAAAGAACAGTCCATCTTTTCATCATAAGACAAACATTCATTTTGGTCAATACACATAGGCTCCTCAACTGCCTCGTCTTCCTTATGGCAGAGAGTTTGCAACTTCCTCCAGCCAGTGACTGGTCTCTCTTCAATACTCTCCTCACGGTAAGGGAGATAATTATCTGAGCCTTGATAAAACTGCTTTGCAATCTTTCTATTGAACTTTGCTCTTGTCAGTTTTCTGCCAGGCTTTACATACAAACATTCAGGTTCCTCATTCATACATATATCCTGAAGCAGTTCACTATCTCTTTCACAAGGATGTGAATATCTTAAAAGCTTCTGGCTTTCATTAGCAAAGAGTTTCCTACCAGCTGTTCTGCACTCTCCCCGTTGACTGCTGTCTCTGGGAGATCCCTCCTGCGTCACTGCAAAGGGCTTTCTGTGGTTAAGCTCACGGCTGGAGAATGGCTTCCTGCTCTGTCTCCCAGCCCTGCTTGGCTTCTTATTCCAGGCCTCACAATAAACAGGGTTAGGCTGAAAATACTCTGACCTTTTGTTGAAGGGTTTCAGGTTTTCTCTAACCTGCCAGGTTTCACAAATGCTTTCTGCTTCTGTGTCCTCAAAACCTTCGTCAGAAATCATACAGGAATCACATTCAGCCTCTCTTCCTGGATTCTCTCTCTCCTGGACTCGAGCATAATAAGGATCCTCCTCCTGCACTGTGGCCCGTTCCTGAACTATGGCCCGTTCCTGAACTAACTCTGCTTGCCTGCCTGCTTTCTTATGCAGAGTTAGGGGCGTTTTCCTGCACATGTGCAGAGTGTTTCCCTCAGTGTTTGGGGAGTGTCTGTTGGCTGGGCGTGCCTTCAGGTCTCGTGCCTCAGCCTGCTCTGGTTGCCTATAGCAACTAGGAAGCTTTTTCTCTCCCTTTCTGTCAAAGTCTGTGCCGAACTCTTCAGCTTTTTGTGTCTTAAAGCTATAGGGTGGATTTTCGGTGTTACATAATACATACCGTTTGTACGGAGTTTTATACAAGTATGAAGTCTGTATATAGTTTCATACAAGTCTTAAAAGTTTAAAATATGTTAACATGTTCATCTATGTTTAATGTAGCAGTCAACTGTTTATCTCTCACTGTTCGGCTAAGTTTAATGTAATGTAAACCGATTATTAACCAACTCAAGAAACTCGGTCTTCTTAGCTTGTTCCATCGGCACATTCTTATGCACCTTCATATCTTGCCCTAAACCAGATATCCAGGTGACTACCTTCCCAGAAAAATTACATAACTGGAAAAGGCAGCCCATAAGGATACCTTCCATTTTAACCATAACCTTCCAAATCTACAGATTGGTCACATCTTTTGGCAGAGTTAAGGGCAACTGGCCTTCCGGTCCCAATAAGCTTGTAGAGGATACAGGTTTAAAGGAAGCCGCCATAGGTAACCGGCTACAGTCTCCTCACTGAGAAGATGGCCCAGGTTGGGACTCAGAGTAGTGGGTGGCACCCAAACCAAGAGAAGAAATTCCCCCTCCATCCTTGATGGCAAGTAGAACAGTGACAAATGATGCAGCACTTTGAACACCAGCAGACTGATCAGGACTGGATGTCAGGGTGGGCATGTCAAGGCTCATAGCTGGGGGTTTAGGTGGAGAGTGAGGATTGAGACTCGGAGAAGGGGCACCCAGACTGTTCCCCTCAGAATTACTCTTATCCAGGGAGACCAAACATTTTAGTCGCAACAAAAAAGGAGTGAATAGGTCCATATTGAACAGCTAGACTTGTCTCTTTCATCTTTTTAGACTTCCCTTTTGAGTAGTAGCCTAGTGGTTAGAACACTGGCTTGGTAACCAAGCAACCAGGGTTCAATTCCCACTAGCACTCCTTGTGGCCTTGGGCAAGTCACTTAACCCTCCACTGCCTCGGAAGAAAGGCCTGGCAATCTACTTCCGGTGACACTGCCAAGAAAACCCAGGAGCTTCTGGGTCGCCAGGAGTCAGGACTGACTCGAAGGCACACATTGCATTTTTTCCTCTTCATCATAATAAAAATACAATAACAATAAAGAAGAAGGTCTGAAAGAGTACTTGCAGTAACTATGTCACTTTCAGGCATTAATGGCTCTTCAGTTGGCTTCAAAGGGGCTCCAAAGGGGGAGTATTCCCCTTTGTTCACTGCAGACACGTGACCGTGGGCTGCGTACCGCAAGGCTTTTATCGCGGCAGCTGCACTTGATAACATCAAGGGGCAGTCGCAGGTGCAGACAGTAGGCTCCTCCCAGCTCCTTGTTGGGCTCGTCCTCGGCAGTGAGTTCAAAACTCTCCCTAGGTGGTTTCCTCTGAACTTACCCTCATGGGGGTAATTGTACAAAGTCATTCCCGCACATTTGTGGCCATGTGCATGCATAAATGATCTCTTGTAAAATACCAACTAGTATAAAAGTGTGCGCTTTGGCATGAAGGTGCATACTTTGCTGGTAGGCGAAGCTAGGGAATGGTCTAGGTGGAACATGGGCAAAGTTTGCTCATGCACGCACAGATTACAAAATGCCTTAATCTGTGTTCATACATGAGAAAAGAAGGCATGAATATTTACACCTGCTCACTAGCAGTTATAAGTGATCTCACCTTCAGTCAAGGTAACTACTTGTTTTCTCTAGAATTGTACCCATGTAGGAGCCCACCCATGGTGCCTTGTTATAAATTGATCCTTGATCACCACTTACATAAGTAAATCACCTATTTCAAGGGTGCTTATGTGTGTACGTCAGCCGGTCACTATTCTGTAAATACGCGCTCAAGACTGATCATGTGTACTTTGACTGTGAGTATGCACATCGGTGGTGCATGGGTGGAGCAAACATTTATGAGTATAAGTTATTAAATACTATAACTTACACTGCACTCTTTAGAAATCTAGCCAGTTCTCCATGGAAAAAGTCTGATTTTTATTGAGTTTTGTCCTGTTTCTGAACCGGTTCCTTCCCGCCCCTGAACCAGCTCGCCTCGGCGTCACTCCTCAGGTTCGTCTATTCATTTTCTCATTATTTCATCGAGGTGTTCCTCGACAGGCGTTCGTGCCCTTTTTCAGCCAGAAGCCTGAGAACCCTGCTGGGAGGCGAAGACCCCCTTTTTCCGATGGGCTCCAGTGCCTTCAACAAGTGTGACTGGAGTGGCAAAATGATGTCACTCACTGACGTACATGACTGCTGCCGCCGATGTCTTGGCCTAGAGCACAATGACTCTGCAGAACCATGACCTCAAAGGCCTTGAAGAACCACCATCAGCAGCAGAAATGTTTTTTTCAGAAGTCCGACACCACGCTCCAGGGCCCCCTCCAATACCTGGTGCCCTGTGAAGCCAGAGCCTCCTTGGTGTCCCACAGCTACAGTTCCTCCAAGTGGAAATCCCCGGAGGTGGCGCACAAGAAGGAGAAACCCTCTAAGATCGCCTCGGAGGATGGATCTGGGAAAAAGGAGAAATCCCACCCCAGGATCCTGCAGTCCCAGCATGAGTCCGAGGAGTCTGGGTAAGAGCAGCCTGCCAAACTGTCCTGTAAGGAGTCATCGGCACCCGCTGACTGGCCTCAAACCTCCGAGGCCATCCTCATTGAGAATCCCCCCCTCAACAGTACTGACTCCGGGCTTGAAATCCTCTGTGCCTGCGTTGAAGGCTGCGGAGCCAACCGGTATGGTGACCAGATGGCAGCCCCAGAGAGCAGTCTATCTGCCCTATTAGCCAGCTTGTCCAGTTCATCCGCCCCGATGATTGGACCCTTGACACCAAGGACTTTCCCGGATGTCGAGCCAGTCCTTGAGTGCCAACAGCCTCGAGAGAGCCCCTGGCCCCGGATGAGGTCCCAGTCCCATGGCTTAGACCGACAATCCTCCCGAGGTCATGGACCGCCAAAAGCGGCCCTCGACCGAGGTGATCGCATGGCATCGGACTCATACTTGGACTTTGAGTCCGAATGGGAGGCCGAGGAGAAAGAGTCCCCAGACTCGAGGCAACGCTGTGATGTGTCTTCAAACCCATCTCCCATGACACCCGATGACATTCCCTGCCTGAAGAGGACCCGTGCACTAAGGAATTGGAGATACTCCAATACGAGGCACTCCTAAGGAAACCCTCACGGTACCGGTGCCCTCGATCCTTGACCACCGCCTCCTCCAGATATAGGCAACACCAGCATCAGTTCCAATCATTAGTAGGCACCTTGATGCCATGTGCCGGATATGCTGAAGCCCTGGGTTTCAAAAAAACCCAGCTTCCCACAACACCATGGTCGTAGAGTCGGCAGTGCATTGGTTTAAGACCTGAACCCTTGACACTCTCAGCTGGAAGGCCTTACAGGGCTTGGTGCTAACGTGCCGGATCCAGTCCTACCAGCTGTACATCGGCATGTACCTGAAGGAACCGTCAAAGGAGCTTGGTGGATTCTTGGCAGGCCTCAGTGGGGAACCCCTACAGAGGTTCAAGACTCTGACCTCAGCTGTAAAAGAATGCTTGAAGTTTTTGTCCCGGGCAGCCTATGATGGCTTTGAGTCATCGGCCAGGATGGCCGTTGCAGGTATTGGGGGCATGACACCAGGCATGACTGTAATCATCCAACCTGGAACAATGGGTGCAGGACAAATTGATAGATGTCCCCTGCATAGAAGAAAACCTATTCAGGAAGCCCATGGCGGACAAGGCAGCGGAGATAGAGACTGAGTACGTGACAAGAACCTGGCTCTGAAAGAAGACCTTGGTGCAGCCTCGGAAGAAAGCCCCAGGGGAAAAAACCCTTCTTCCCAAGGAAGAAAGAGGCTTTAGTGGTACTCCGCACTTCCAGGCCTTCTTGGCCCCTCAACAGGGCCAGCAACAAAAAGGTCAGGGACATGGTTCCAAAAACAAAAAGCCCTGAAGTCCCCGGTGCCGGCTTTGGCCCAGCCTGGGGGGAGCTTTTGACTGCCTGAGTTCAACCTCCCTCCTCCTAGCCCTGTTTGCCCACAGGTGGACAGCCATCACCACCAATACCTGGATGCTACAAGTGGTCAATGAGGGCTACCTCCTCCACCTACTATGGGCACAACCCTCGTACTTCCCAGGGAAGCCCACCAGGCCTCTACTTCACCAGACCCTGCTCCTCACCGAGCTAGCAGGCCTAATCAATGACAAAGCAGTTGGCTGAAACATCTCTGGGGCACAGGCTTCTATTCCAGGTATTTCCTCATCCTCAAGAGGACTGGGGACCTTCCAGGCACCCGACCCCCAGAAGGTCCTCACCTCGGACACCTCTCTAATGGGTTGGGGAATGCATTGTGGGAGCCTCCAGATGCAAGGCTGCTGGTCCCAGAAGGAATCAACCTGCTAGAGCTCCGGGCAATATATCTAACCCTCTGAGCCTTCCGCCACCAGCTTCATTAGGTGCTGATCCAGATCGACAATCAAAGTTCTATGTGAACAAACAGGAGGAAATAGCGTCATACCCCTCTGCCAGGAGATGGTAGCCCTCTGCTTCTATGCTGCACACAGAAGGATGCTCCTAAGGGTGGTGTACCTCCCGGGCCAAGACAGCGCCCTAGTGGACAAACTGAGCAGGGTCATCCAGCCGCACGAGTGGTGCCTGGATCTAGTGGTAGCCTAATGGCTGTTTCGCCTCTGGGGCGTTCCCTCAATGGACCTGTTCATTAGCCCGGCCAACATGTAGCTACCCCGTTTCTGCTCTTGCCAGCCGCACCCATCCCGGGTGGCAGCTGATGCATTCCTCATCCCATGGACAGAAGGCCTCATGTATGCCTTCCCACTGATACAAGACACTGTTCAAGGTCCAGCACGACAGAGCATCGCTAATGCTGATAGCCCCTCGGGGGCTCAGGCAGCACTCGTTCCCACTGCTCCTCTCCCTATTGGCGGCATCGCTGATTCACTGGGCCGAGCTCCAGGGCTACTCTCACAGGAGCAAGGCTGTCTCCTACACCCCAATCTTGGGTTCCTCTCACTCATGGCTTGGCTGCTGAAAGGGTAGCGTTAGCCCCCTTCAACTTCCCACAGGATGTGGAAGAGATTCTTCTGGCTTCTCGTAAGGATTCCACTAGAAGAGCATATGCCTTCAAGTGGCGTCAATTCTCGGTGTGGTGTGCGGAAAGGTGGTACTCAGTAGAAGTGGTACTCCAGTACCTGCTTCACCTTTTGCAGGTGGGACTGAAGTCCAATTCAGTCATAGTATACCTGAGCGTCATCACAGTGCATCACCATTCCATTGAGGGAAAACCCCTCTTGGCTCAGCCCCTTGTGTCCCAATTTCTGTGAGGCCTCATGCTATCCAAACACCCTTTCTGCCTTCCAGAGGTGGAGTTGGATCTCAATGTGGTGCTCTCACAGCTCACTAAGCCTCCGTTTGAGCCTCTAGCTACATGCCATGACCAGTACCTATCCTGGAAGGTAACCTTCCTGATATCACTCACATTAGCTTGCAAAGTCAGCGAGCTCCGCATACACCCCATGTTTCTGCCAAAGGTGGTGTCCCCATTCTACCTCAACTAGGAGGTGGTACTCCCCTCCTTCTTTCTGAGGCCTCACCCCGGTAGGGCAGACCGTTCTCCACAATCTGGATTGTAAGAAAGCCCTGTCTTTTTACCTGCAACGGACTCGGGGTCACTGCAAAGCACCACAGCTTTTCATATCCTATGACTTCAGCCATCTGGGGCTCCCAGTGACTAAGCGAACTCTGTCCACTTGGGTGGCGGACTGCATTACCCTTGCCTATGAGCAAGCAGGGATCTCACTGGACCAGATGGTCACAGTGTGCCATGTCAGGGCCATGGCTACTTTCGTGGCAAATTTGTGTTCCACCCCCATGATGGAAATCTGCTGGGCCACCACCTGGTCTTCAGTCCATACTTTCACAGTTCCCTACTGCCTGGAGAGGGAGTCCCAACTGGACAGCATCTTTGGCCAGGCCGTACTCTTTAGTCTCTTTGAGGTGTAGGCAACTCCTGCCCTCCGACCCTTCTGTGTTCAGACTACCGGAGTGCTGGTTCTCTGACGGACACTTGGGTCTTGCGAGAGTCTCTCAGTAGGGATTCAACTGCCGCTGATCACAGCTCACCTTTACAGGTTGCCATGGCATTTTTGTTTTACAGGTTCTCGGTAACCTTAGCTGGGGCATCCCATATGCGAGGACTGACTTCCTGCTTGTTCCTGGAGACAGGTGTTCTCTGGGGACAGCAGGACTCAGTCTTCACAACCCTCCCTCCTCCTCCCCTTGGAGCTGCTTCTTTATCGTATTTTATTTTTTTCTTGGCCATCTTAGCTATAGCATTAGATTGAGGCAAGATGGCACCCTTGGGCGGGAAGTGGACCATGCATGTGTGGTGCATCTCCCAGTCAAGTGGCAAATGTACATCTGTGTGTGGATACGTTTTCTCTTTAAAAGTGATGTGTATTTTCAGTGGAGCTATCAGCTGCTGCCATAACGGATAACGCATTTTCCACGTGTCACGCATGTTTACATATAGAAAAGGGCTCTTCTAAGTTGCTCAGCTAAATATGTGCACCAAGTATATGAGCTGACGAAATTGCGGGTACTTCTATGCAAGCAGGCATTCCCAGGATGGGGCGTATTGTAATGTATACCAAGAGAGAACATGCACATTCACATATTTTTTGGAGCACGTGTAAATTTATGTGTGGGGCTGATTTTATAGAGACAATCCTAGGTTCTTGTTTAGCCTTTTCAAATATGTGCTCGTACCTCCCACCAAATGTGACTTCAGAATCAAAATGACTTAACTTTTGAAAGCCGGTTGCATTTCCAAATTATTCTCATGCCTGACGTGATGTCGTTTCGAGATACTTCTGCCCCAGGGACGCCGTAACATTGCTCAGTCCAAATTAAATATTGTCATTCTCTTAATGCCTGCAGGTTCCCCACAGCACTGCTTATACTTCATGCATCATTCACCAAGAAGCAAGCTTGATTTTGAATTCACATTTGGTGAGAGGTACCAGCACATATTTGAAAACGTTAAAACAAGGACCTATGATTATATCACAGAGAGGATGTGAAGAGACTGCACCCACCTTTGCATGATGGTCCATTTTTTTATACGTTTGTTTTCAGTAATTGTTAAATAAGATAGGAGATGACATGTTAAGTTTATGTCTTTATAAAATAGTCATAAAATAGGTACTTCTTGGACTTTTCAAAATTCCCACCTAAAATTATTACTAGCATATCTGTGTTCAGACCTGAATCCGTAGAGTAGCTATAGATCAGCTGAATTTCACTGCTTTTCATAAAACTTTTAGCTGCACTCCAAATTGTTCCCTAATTTAAACTACATTACTTAGGATGTATAGTGAGTTAGACTCCATGGCCCTGGAGATTTAAAGCAAAGCGGTTGCTTACCCCCCCCCCCCCCCCCCCTCTGCTGATTGTATAACTGTATTTGAATATTGACTGCTGGGTTTTTTTTTGTAATGTTGGAAACCTCTTCCAACTTTCTAACATTGTGGAAAGTAATATCAGCAACAATGTTTCATGTTTGTTTTTTGCAAAGTTTACATGGTTTTCAAAAGCGGTTACATTTTATGCTTTTCGGTGGCAGGTTAGCATTTTCTTCTTGGGTTTAAGTAACAGGATGAATGTGATTTATAGAATACTATGAGCCTTGAGCCACATATAAATGAGGCAATTGAATCCAAGTAATTATCAAAATGAAATGATATTTCAACTAAATATTCTTTCTATGGAGAAGAATCTTAATGGCTGTTCTCTAACCACAACTAAATAGTCACTGACTTGAAAATAAAACTATAAAAATGGAGCCATTATTTTTAGATGACAAGATCGATAGATGTGAGAGAGGACAATTGATAAATTTCCCAAAATGGATGTACAAAATTCCTATTTAAAAGCAACCCTGAAAAGAAGTGAAAATACAGATTTGTATTTAATTACTTGCCTTTCCAAACCCAAGTTCAGGTCCCGGCTTCGTAGGGTTTATAATCTAAGGACCTGATGCTCAAATCAGATGTTGAATATCCAGGATTTAACATAGTTGGTCCATCTGCAAACCACGTTAAGCCCTTTGAATATGCCCGCCTTAAATTTTAGGTTTTTAAGGAAGGTTTCTAAACTTGTCTTCTATTTCCAGAAAAAAACATAGGAATAAGTTTTCATTTGAAAATTCTCCTAAAGATAGCATACCATTCATTTGTCTGGAGTTAGGATCCTAATTTAAGTAATAGTGCTGAACACTGTAGTATCTTGGTGAGCTGAACACTGTAGTATCTTGGTGAGCTGAACACGAATATAACGTTAAACATTTTTTATTGGCTCTCGTTTTGAAGATATTGCATGTAGTTCATTTTTGACATTTCACCGTGTAAATTTATCCAGTAGGACATCAACAACATCCGAAATATTTATTTATTTATTTAGACAGTTTTGTATACCGCCTTATCCTTCAATCAAAGCGGTCACAACACAAGTGGGGGATACATTTAACACGCGGGGATATGAGACACATTCACTAATACTTAAGCCTTGAATGATGTAATATTGCATCACATTGCATAATACCAGCATGCACACATCATCCAGAGTTGATTGCGTCATTTTCTGATGCAATGCAATACTACTGCCAGACGGCTGCTGAAGCCATCTGACGTCAGCAGTGTACTATACGCAGTCGGAAAGGAAAGTAATCTGGTATTCTGTTCCGATATTGAAAGCCTCATGAATGCCTTAAAAATCACTCATGACCCACAAGACTGGAGACTATTTATAGACTCTTTGAAACTGAGTCTGAAGGCTGTGCTTTTGAACAATGGAAACCGTCTTCCATCTATTCCAGTAGCGCATGCCGTCCACATGAAAGAGCCATACGATAACTTAAAGCATCTACTGACTTCCACTCCTTTCGCACTCAGTTTAAGTTACTTACTCTAGTTCACAGGGCTCTTCACACTAGTACTCCACAATACCTGGCAGACCTTATTACATTCCACACCCCCAGACACACTCCCCACTCCTTCCACCTTAACCGCCTTAATCTCCCTTCCCCCCCCTCCCTTGCTCACCTTCAATCCACCTGCTCCTCTGCTTTCTTTTTCATCGGCCCCACACTCTGGAATTCACTCCCCACCTCCCTCCGGTTAGAACCCTGTCACGCCACTTTCAAGTGAGACCTAAAAACCCACCTCTTTTCCTTGGCCTGTGACCTTCCCTTCCCTCCCCTCTTGTCTGATCCTGTCCCCTACGTATAGTCCTGTGTCCTTTCTCTCATTCTATTATATCAACAATTGTAACTTCCTTTTCTCCTTTCTGGCCCTGTGCCTGTTTCTAATTGTTTGGGAATTGTAAACTGCTCTGATAAAGTAGGGCGATATATCAAATAAATAAACATAAACATACAGCTGGCACCTCTGTGGTGACTTGAAAGTAGTTGCCCTTTTAATGGGACTGCAGCAGAGATATATAAAATACATGTGTTTCTTATGTGAGTGGGATAGCCGAGCAAGGGATTGGCACTACTTGCGGAAGGAATGGAATCACAGACAAAATGTAACAGTTGGAGAGAAGAATATCCAGCACCCAGCTCTGGTTGAGGCTCACAAAATCCTGCTACCAACCCTTCACGTCAAACTAGGTTTGATGAAAAACTTTGTGAAAGCCATGGACCGCACTTCGCCAGCTTTCCGATACATGCATGAAAAATTCCCTCATCTCAGTGAAGCAAAGATTAGAGAGGGAGTTTTTGTGGGTCCTCAGATTCGAGAGCTCTTCAAAGATGACCGGTTCAACAACTTGCTGCAGGGTGATGCGAAACAAGCATGGAATGCTTTTCGCCTAGTGTCAACAAACTTTCTCGGGAATGTTAGGGCAGAAAACTACAAGGAACTAGTAGAAGACATGCTGATGCAGTATCAGAAACTTGGCTGCAATATGTCTCTAAAGATCCATTTCCTTGATTCCCATCTCAATTTCTTTCCTGACAACTGTGGTATGGTTAGTGATGAACAGGGCGAACGTTTTCACCAGGATATCGAAACGATGGAGCAAGGATACCAGGGAAAATGGTCCACTACAATGCTGGCTGACTACTGCTGGACACTCCCCAGAGAAGCTCCCGAACAGCTGTACAAGAGACCGGCGAAAAAAATCTAAGAAGTAGTCTATGACTTGGTTTTTTACAGGTATTAACCGAAGGCCTATTATATTTACTATTGACATGCATTTCTTGAAATCAATCCACAACTTCAACAGGAACAAGACACCCTGGATCTTAATATAGAAGAGTGGAACACAATAATAGCCAATGCAGCATCTGCCCTAGCCAACAATGAACCACAAACTTGCAAAAGATCCAATGCCCCATGGTATTCACAAGAAATAAGAGTTGCAAAGCGCACACTAAGAAGACTAGAACGAAAATGGAGATGTAACAAATCACACAACTTCCTAACACAATACAGAGACAAACAACGGAAATATAACAATCTAATAAATGAACGCAAACAGCAACACCATACCAACCTAATCATGAAATCTGCCAGTAGACCAAGAGAACTTTTTAGCATTATTCAAAAGCTCACTAAGGATGACACGAAACAAAGCACCAACCATCTTGACCCACAAAAATATGCAGACTACATGAAGTCAAAAAACACAAGCCAAACAAACTCTGCCTCACAACAAACAAATGATCACACGATAAAAAAGAAACATCAAACATGGGAAAGCTTCAACATACCAACAAAACAGCAAGTAGAAGACATTACATCTGGTCTAAACAACAACTTCACCATCAGACCCATGCCCAGTGTCATGGATCAAAGCCACAAAAAGCTAGCTCTCTCATCACATTCAAAAAAATCGTCAAGGATTCACTCCAACAAGGATACATGCCGCAATCCCTAAAGCATGCAGTGATACGACCAATACTTAAAAATAGCAATCTGAGCCCATCCGAACCAAAATCATACCGTACCATCTCTAGCCTGCCATTCCTTGCTAAAGTCGTGGAAAAAGCAGTCCAAAGACAACTTCAGGACCATATAGATATCAATGCCCCTCTGGACATACACCAGCATGGATTCAAGCCCCAGCACGGCGTGGAAACACTACTCACCTCCCTCTTTGACAATCTCCTAAGAGGCATAGACAACATATAAAACGGCTTCCTGCTAGTGTTCATGGACATCTCGGCGGCCTTCGATACCGTGTCACACCCTAAGCTACTGCAATGCTTACAACAGATAGAACTATGCAAGAATACCCTAAAGTGGTTTACATCATACCTGGAAGGCCGAACGCAGGGAATACCTCAAGGCTCAGCCCTATCTTCAATGCTCTTTAACATCTACATACAGCCCATATGCAACGTCATCAAGAACCATAATCTATGCTACCACATTTATGCTGACAACATCATGGTGTACGCTCCAGTCAACTTACTGGCACTAAACACTACACCAATAACAAAATGCCTTGAAGACATGAATGACTGGCTCATAGCCAACAGCTTAACAGTCAATTACGACAAAACTGAGGCAATGTTCGTCACCAGGAACCCCACATTCACACCTCCACAAACCATAAGCATCCTAGACAAACACATAGTAGTCAAAGAAGAAGTTAAATATCTGGACATAACACTAGACAGAGCTCTGAACTTAAAATCTCACATCAACAAAACTGCAAACAAGGCATATCATCGATTGAAAACAGTCAGACAAATCAAACCAATGCTCCATCAAGACCACTTCCGCACAGTATGTCAAGCACTCATCACACCACTGCTTGATTATGGAAACTCACTATATGAAGGCCTTCCTCACCAGACACTACACCCACAGATGGTACAAAACACCACAGCACGCATCATTACAGACACCCCAAGGACCGAGCACATCACTCCTGTCCTACAACAACTACACTGGCTCCCAATGGTGGCAAGAGCTAAATACAAAACAATCATGATAATCTTCAAAGTCATTCACCATCTTTCAGCGGACGTACTCCAAAACATTATAACAAGAGACATCAGCAATAGACCAAGAAGAACCAATAATAACAACATGATCAGCACCCCTGCAGGCTATCACAAAACCAAACAAACAACCTCAAAAAGAGCACCATCACTACTAGCATCCTCAATATGGAACTCCCTACCAATGAGCCTGAGAGCTTTAGAAGACCTCACAGACTTCCGCAAAGACCTCAAAACATGGTTATTTATAGAAATCTATGAGCATTCGAGCAACATCCCTTACCCAAACAGCAACACTAACATCACCGCCAACTAAATACACACCCATCCCATTCACATGAGCAAATTTATCACACCACGTTAGTAACTACCTATATGTTAAATGTTACCTCAACTGTACTGTCTAAATACTGTCACATAACTGTACTGTCTAAATGTTTACATGTGCCCTAATGTTAAATGTAACCCCTCCAATTGTGTTGTGACGTGACCACCTTGATTGAAGGAAAAGGTGGCATACAAATCTGTCTAAATAAATAAATAATTCTTGTAGATTACAAAAAAACTAGAGCCAACTTTGCAATTTCACTGTCATATTCGTGTTCAGCATATAAAAATTGATAAGAAATGACTATTTTTATTTCAGTAACATGACTTTTGTAAAAGTTTGTTGACCAGTGAAATCAGTGCTAAGTTCCCAACTTTTTTCCCTTTTCCTAAATCCATTCCTGTTGCTACCTACTTTTGATGTTTCTAATTTAGGCGTTTAGTGAAATTTTGAGCAAAAATTGAGGCCTTCAGCTGTAATAAATTTTTGAAGCGGCATAAACCCTTTGGGCCTGATATTCAAAGGGTCCTAACCGTGTTAATCCCCCTAGCTGAGATATTCTGCAAAACTAACGAAGTTAGGGCTGCTGAATATCTGCGGGCGCTGTCACTGCATGCCCCAATGTAAACCAGTCAGCACTGGGGCGTTTTGGGGGTGGCGCCCGGTTATTGCTAAATGGTGAAAGCCAAGTACAGTAAAGGCTGACCCAACTTTCACTGCTGAAGCTAACTGGGCAGTGGCTGAATATCGGGCCTAAGGTTTGTAGACAGTAGATCACTCCTCTACTGTTCCTCAGACTCACTTAGCCAATTCTTTTGCTCACAGAAATAATTACTCACTCCAGAAAGATGAAAACAGTAAATTTGTTTTTCTTCCTGAGAAGGAATTTATCAGTATTACCACAGATCTTTCTCATGAACTGCACTGTTTGTATGATCAGAGGGCTATACATATATTTTTTGCGTCCTCTGTTCCTGTCATCATTAAGATTTTCCCTCTTTCCCAAGACCCCGAAATTCATTAAGTAGAAAAAATGTTTTACAGTTGCTAGTGAAGGCTAGCTCTGTTTGTTTCCTGAAGGCTGTGATGTCGAGAGATTAAAGAATCACTCCGAGAGGTGGTTAATGGCTTCTCAGACACTGCATTTGTATCCATCAGGTTTGAAACCAAGGACTCGGTTGTACCACTGAGCTAAGCCCTTACCTCTTTCAGTTGAGTTAGCAGGAGATTTACAGTGGCATACTTGCTCATTTTCCACCATATATTGTGTCTCTCAATCACAATTCCATCTCTCCCTGGGAAACACACAGGGATACTGTTCTCATTTTTTGAAAGGTCAAGAAAGAAAATATGGTAAACTGCGTTTCCCTCTGCTCAAAAGAGTAAAACAATTTACTTGAGATAATAGAATGTTGTCGCTTGTTAATTAGAAGGCCAAAGTCATGAAATGAAACTCCTGATTGTTAATAGGGGTAAGTGAAATGGATAACTGGACAGTTGTTCTCTGTGACATCATCTGCTAACTTCTAAGGTTAAGATAATTTTCCCTTCTGTTTCGACTATGCCTTTACAGTGGAAAAATAGGCCTCGAAGAAGATGAGGAACGATAAACTCAGGGAAGGACTCTCGCCTTCGGGTTACTTTACTGCTTCTCACGGTTCCTGTCGGAGTCTGCCTGTGGAGGATGTGGGATCATGTGGGGGCCATTATGGGGCTTCTTATGCATAAGTCAGTAAGAGTCTAAAAGCAGAGCCAAGTGTGAAAAACACAGTTGCACATTGCTAGGGCCAACCTTTGTTTCATTTATAGCTCCAGTGTTAACCAAATAGTGCTGCGGACACAATGTGGACTAAACTCTAGTATGCATAAGAGTGGGATAATTTCTAGGACATAGCCAATTTCTTACATAGTAGAATCATCAGTGTATCTTCCATATAAGCATGACTGTATTCCTCAGTAAATCAGCAGCCTTTGTATAGGCTATCTTCTAGGCTTACAACAGAGCAACTAGATTTTTTTAACTTTTCCTCAGTAGTGTATTGCACTGAAATCAATGGGTACTTGATAAGAGCCATGTCCATCATCCGATGGCCAGAGAATTCAAAAGTCTGTCTGTGATTAGTTGATGCCTGGCAGCAACCATCTCACCAAATTTTACAAGAGTTATTTATTTATTTAGCCAGTTTTGTATACCACCTTATCGTTCAATCAAAGTGGATGTCATAAATACGTAGAAACAAGACTACGACGACAAATGACAGCCTTAAGGCCAGTCTTGTCTACTCGGTTCAGTTTTGGGTGCAGTGCCAGAGACTCCAATTGATCTCTGGCTTTTCCTTCGCCTTTTCAACACTTGGTATCTACTGTGTTTAACCAAGGCTTTCTTCAATACCTTGACAATTTTTCACTCTACCATCTATTAGGTGGTTGTTCCATGTATCCCCCACTCTTTACATGAAGACATTCTGCTTCTCATTCTACCCCCTTGAAACCTCATACTGTGGTCTCTTGTTTTAGAGCGCACTTTCCTAGGGAAACTATTTGCTCCCTGCTCATTATTTATAATTTTATGGCATTTTAACCATCTGTCTTATAGGTACTGCGTCTACCTTGGATTCAAGCACAGAAGAGGAAAAAGCAGCGGCAGTGACCCTGGAGGTTACATTTTTTTCTTCGATCAGTTCATTGGAGATTTAACTTTATAGTTGATAGTTTGATATCAAACTTGATATACCGCTTTATTAAAAAGATTTCAAAGCCTTTTACGTTGATAAAACTTAAATAAACATGAAATAAAATCATAACATCAAGACACAGAATACAACTTTAGATTAATAAGTCATGTTTCTGCATCCGTCCACTTCCTTCCAATTTTCCCTTTCAGACTGCCTTGCACCTGGCATGATTTTGCTCGCTACAGTTCTTAAAATTTTAAGTTAATACATTTTGTTGGACTTAAATACATTTCTTGATTATTTGAGGAACTAACGCTCCCTTTGTCAGGGTAAAACAAAATGGATGAGGGAGGATATTGTGACTGTTCATGTTTTGAACCTAATGAAGGGAGATGTTAGCTCCTGAAAGCTGGTCTTGAAATGTATTTTGTCCAATAAAACGGTATCATCTTATATTTTCTGTTTATCAACCTTTATTTCTCCGGCAATCCAGACCCAGATCTCTGCCTGCCTTTTTGACATTGCCGCTTGGATGTCTCACCGCTGCTTGAAATTGAACATGACTAAGACTAAGCTTCTTATTTTTCCCTCTAAAACCTCCTCTGCTTTCTTAGTCTCTGTGGATAACTCTCTACTCCTCCCTGTTTCCTCTGCTCACAACCTTGGGGTTGTCTTTGACTCCTCTCACTCCTTCTACGCACACATTCATCTGATAGCTAAGACCTGCCGTTTCTTTCTCTATGTTGTTGTTAAGTGCCGTCGAGTCAGTGTCGACTCATGGCGACCCTCTGGATAGTTGTCCTAAATTTTGTTCGGTCTTCAGTCAGGCTCATTGTTGACAGACTGGTACCCGTAGCTGCTGTTATTGTATCGATCCATCTCATTGCTAGCCTTCCTCTTTTGCGTTGACCTTCTATCTTGCCAAGCATGATGTCTTTCTCTAATGATCTCTCTCTTCGCATGATGTGTCCAAAGTATGAAAGTCGAAGTCTTGTCATCTGAGCTTCTAAAGAAAGCTTAGGTTTGATCTCCTCTTGTACTGACTGGTTTGTTCTTTGGGCAGTCCATGGTATATGCAGTATTCGCCGCCAGCACCATAATTCAAAGGCATCAATTTTCTTCCTGTCTATCTTTTTCACTGTCCAGCTTTCACATCCATATGATGTTATTGAAAATACCATGGCTTGAACAAGTCGAATCTTTGTATGAAGAGAGACATCTCTTTCGAACACACTATCAAGACACTTAACCACTTCTTAATCACCTCCCGTCTTGACTACTGTGACCTACTCCTTGCTGGTCTCCCTTTGAATCATCTCTCTCCCCTTCAATCTGGTCAACACTCTGCTGGGCAGTTAATCTTCCAGCAGACTCGTCATGCTCATATTACCCCTCTTCTCAAGTCACTTCATTTGCTGCCTATCCATTTCTGCATCCAGTTCAAACTTCTCCTTCCGACCTAGAAGTGCATTCACTCTGCAGCTCCTAACTACCTTTCTTCTCTTTTCTCTCCTTACACCCCCCCTCAGGATCTGTGCTCTTCTGGCAAATTGCTTCTATCTGTGCCCTTCTCTTCTATTGCTAACTCCAGACTTCGCTCCTTTCACCTTGCTGCACCTTACGCCTGGAACAAACTACCTGTGTCTGTACGCCTTCTCTGACCCTTTTCAAATTCAGGCTGAAAAGTCACCTCTTCACTGCTGCTTTTGGATCTTGACTCACCTGATCTTCTTGTTTCTTTACCTTTCCCCCTTGTTTTATCCCTGTCTACACCTTCTTTATTGTCCGTCTTGACTAGATTGTAAGCTCTGATGAGCAGGGACCGTCTCTTACATGTCGGTGCAGCGCTGCGTACGTCTTGTAGCGCTATACAAATGTTCAGTAATAGTAGTATTTCAACATGTACAGGTAAGCTAAGGTTGCAAGCACGCTACTTAACTTTTAGCAAAAGACCTTGACATATGGTGGGAGAGTAACTTGCTGATGAGACATTTTCAAGAGTCAGTAAGTCCATTGTCAATTCCAACGAAGTATCTGTCAGATTGTCTTAGCAGAGATTGTTACGTTCAGAAAAGGACGTAGACATACTACTGTACACGTGTTCCTTTATATTTTCAGCATTCACTGTCTCTGTTATTTAGCCAAAGCACACACTTATACCAGTTTTCAAGTTTCAGAGTTATAGCTGAAAAAAAAGAAACCCTGTTTTGCTTGGCAAAGCTTTTAAACACCGATTTTTAAATGAAAGATGTGAAAACATTCTTATGACAACAGCCAAAATAAATCTCTAGATATGTGTGATTGATATTCTGTTGCATGAACATTATAAATTGTATGGAAATATGCTAATATCTAGAAAAATCAGAATATGATTATGCAGCATCTTTAATTTCAGCAAAATGCCATTAACACGTGAGATATAGACTATGGTCTAGTTTCAGTGTAGGTGATAGGTCCTAAGAGAATGTACCAGAAGCTGTCAGCTCAATATTCATTCAAACTCAGAGTCAAATCAAACAATTTGTTGCAGACCCAGAAGAAATATCACCGAGATGCATCAGTTTATTGTTACGTTTTATTGCCTTTTATTGCTGTAAACAGTATTACCTAACATCGACATAGGTAGATGTTCCCTGTAAAATAGTTATCTCCAAGTTATAATGCCCTGTTCAATGTAATTTCAGTTTGTTCAATGTAAACCGCACTGATGCAGAATAGCGCGGTATATAAGAGAATGTAAATAAATAAATATAAATAAATAATCGACAGGTATAAGCAGTGGATGGGCTTTGAGAGATGCCTTTGATACAAACCCCAGATGTGGAACGCATTGTGAATTTTAAAGGTCCCAAGAGACATGTCATCCTTAGGGAAAACAGAAGCGTGAGCATTAGTCTGGAAGGAAAAACCATGTCGTCATCCCAGACTAGTAAGCTTCGACGCTTCCTGAAAGGCAGTTTACCATTTAGAACAATAAAAATGACACCACATTGATTTGGTACTTGACGTGCACATTAGTGAAGGACTTCGGCTATTTTTTTCTAGTTCTAATCAATGTCTCACGGCTTTACAGTTTGAAAAAGCTGAAGATCTTTCTGTGCCAGATGGAGGGGGGAAGCACCAGCACATTCATGTTTAAATTATGGGTTAGGTGGATCGTATTGATTAGGCAGTGGTAATTATCTTTCTGTTTGAACACTTTTCTGTGGAACGCACGGCTGTAGTAGTGTGGTTGCTGGGTTAGTCCACTTCAATGGTTGATAACTAAAAAGAAAAAAAAACATAATAGGGAAGGAATGAAAGACGTTTCCATTGTCGCTTTTTTAAATTCTTTCTAAGCAGTGATGCTATTGATCTTGTGCAGAATTTTTCTCAACCTTAGCTAGGAGGTTGCAAAGATTTCTTGTTTGCACCTTACTGTTCGTTCATATTACAAAGCAACAAACAGAATTACTAAGCAAGACAGAATTTGTACTCCCATGCGGCTTTCTACAATTAGAAAAAAAAGAGACGGCACATGATGAGAATTAATAGCAGTGTATGAAAGAAGGGAGAAACACATTATATGCTTCTTATTGGGAAACAATTTAAAAGGAGATTTTATTTTTTGCCTGTTGAAAATGTGTCCAACGTCCAGTCTCAAAGAAGTGACAGGATGGCAAATTGCCATCAGCCATGTTTTCCAGATAGAGTATAAAGGTTCTGTAGTTCACGATGTAATCTGATCCCGTGACTGCAGGAATATTGCTGCAAAGGGTGTGATCTAATCCAATCCAGCGTTTCCCTGATAAACAAATAAATTATTCAACACTTCTATCGATTCATCAAAGGTCTTGGCTTTAAATGGTGCAAAAAGTTAACTGATTTGAGATTTATACCACACAATGAAATATTTAAACCTTACTGTGCAAGAGGCGCATAGACCTTATAAGCAGAAAAGGTAGTTCTTTGGTCACTTTTTAGTCAAGCCGAAAGGCATCTGTAATGGAATATGTATGTTGGAAAAAATGGTACCTGCGTTATGCACATTATGGGGGTTATTTTGGAAGGCCTATTTGTGCTTTGGATGACTGAAACGGGCATAGACACGTCTCCAGAACCATTTTAGAAGCTCATCTGTGGATGTCCCAGTGTGAGGATATTAAGTCTGAATTGGGGCATGGTTGGGGCCTTTCTAGGAGTCTAGGCATCACTGCCTGATCTCAGAAACGTCCCGGATGTCGCATTTAAGTTTAGACCTGCTCCAGGTATGAATAAGCACCAGGAAAGTGCTCGTTTTGAGTGAAAAACAATTAGAGAGTATAGAGAAGACGGCATTCTTATCGTCCCCAGTACTCAGCACAATCATAGCGATAGCAGCAGTGCAATGTGAACTCTGGATTCCCTGGTCCTTGCCCACTGCTGTAACCATTAGGCTACTTCTAGATGTCCAGGTTCTGGAACACTATTCTGGGGATGTCTTTGTAGATGCCTCCGCAGACATCCATATTGGGCACACCCACGTTTTGGCTTAAACTTCCCAAGTTGCACTTGGATGGCCTTTCTAAATTGCCCCTCCACAAATCTAAACTCAGCTGTCCATATAGATTTCAGTATAATCCTCTGGTAAAAATGGGTTCTTCTGGTTTTACTGAAAGATGTGTCTGTCTTACAATAGTAATGTACTAGAATATTGACTGGCAGTGTATTGACTCAGTGCTACAGTGTCTTTCACGTGCCTTGGCTAACGGTTGGCTATTCATGGGTCAATGCAAGATGACTTCAGGTCTTTATTTAGATAAGAGCTCACAAATCTAATGGTAAGTCTGCAAATTAGATAAACTAGAAAAGACTGGTACCCACTTTGTACTGATAGCATAATGATTAATAACACCATGGGTAATTTCAAGCCTATCTCAGAATGAAGTTAAGAGTTACCCTAATACAAATAAACTTCTTCACCAAGAAATGCTGTTAAAGACTTAACATAAAGCACAGTTTTGTCTGTATGCAGACTTGTCTTGAGATCTGTATTATGTTTTGAATTGTGAAATCAGTGTGTAATAACTTAATTGATTTCTCAACATTTCATGAGAATGACATAAACAAATGATGGAATTTTACGATAGGATAGACCATCATTAGCACCAAATATCTGTCAATCTCCAGGAACAAGCAGGAATGAGTCTTCACATATGGGTACGTCGGTACCGACGGAGTCTGCGCGGGAACACTTCCCAGCGTCCAATCAAAGAGCTTTTGGAAGCATCCCACCACGCCTGCGTGCTGCCTTCCTGCCTTTCCCAACTGCCTCTCCTCAGTTTTTCGTTTTTCCGCGGAGCCGGCAGGACGTCCTCCTGTCACCGCAGGAAATTCTTCTTTTATTTCTTTAGTTTTCTTGTGGTCACGGCTGTCTTCCCGACGCCACCGGTACCTCTGGTGTTTTCTTTTCTTTTCTTGTAAAATTTTCCTTTTTCAAGGAATATTTTTTCTTAATAGTGTCCCACGGTGTCTTAGGTCTTTTAGGCCTCTTCTTTTTCCTTCATGGAACCGCCAGCCACTTTCTCCAAGAAATGTTCAAACTGTGGCGGTACAACTTTATTTTTAGACCCTCGAAGTCGGTGTCTAACCTGCTTGGGTCCTGACAACAGTTTGGTGAGAAGAGGTCTTCAATATCGAGGTTCCCTTGATACACGGTTTCCCTCCAGCTTCGGGGCACCGTCCCTTTCTTCTTCTACACAGGATCAGGTAACCCACAAACAGTCTGTTAAGACTAGCCAGCCCTCGAGTGGTAGGTCTCATGCACAGCATGTAGACGGCTCTGGCCTTGCCCTCGAGGGCCTACTGGCTTCAAAATCCCGGCGAGAGTCTTCGGTCTCAAAAGCCTTTCAGGGGTTTCAGGTTGTTCCTGGGGTTCACCCCTCACAGAACATACCTGAGCCGTGTCCGGTGGTGGCATCCGCTTCGAGCGGTACCGATACCCCGACATCGGCACTGGTGTTGGATGAAACACTCCTCACCAGGGATGGTCATCTGGCGTCCTCGGTGCCTTCGGGACCGGTGGATACACTCCAGACTGACCTTTCATTATCGGTACCAGCACCGATACTACCACCGACGTCGGTACCCTCCAGACGTGCATCGATAGCCTCGCTTCCTTCGATGCCGAGTCTGGAATTGATCTCCAGTCTGGAGGACTGGGTACCGACTTGCCTTGGTACCGGCTCTCGGCGGTACCGAAGGCTCGGTTCCGATGATTCGGATCCGCAACTCTCGGTTCCCCTGAGGTCGATTGAGTTGCCACTAGCTGACCTTCATTCACCGGTATCAGACACGGTACCGAAGTCGGTACCGATGTACTCATTACCCTTACGGTCGGTGCCTTCCATGCTTCGCTTGTCGATGCCGAGTTTAGAATCGCTCTCTAGTCTGGAAGACTCGGTAACAATACACTTTGGTACCGACACCGATCGATATCGGTGGCTCGGTACCGAGGATAGCACCCGGAGGTTTTCGGTTACCTCGGTACCGATTGAACTGTCACCGATGACTGCTCCGATGTCTTTGTCGGGCTCGACTCCGACATCGGTACCGGTATTAGCATCGGTACCGGTATCCACAGTAGCATCGTGGCCAACTCCTACCATGCTTTTTTCAACAGGATCGCTCCCTTCTATGCTAAGCTTGGAGTCGATACCTGGCATGGACAATGTGGTAATGACGGTCGCTGCTTCTGACAGCCAGTACCGGCGACCATCCTTTAAGCATTCCACACTGCACTGTGCAGGATCTTCTATTCCTATATATCTGGATAGCTCTGTCGGTGCTCAGGCTAGTTCTTCAGATCTAATCTGTCCAAGGGAAATTCCTGTTGGGGAACTCTCCTTTCAGAGTTTCCTCCTGGATATAGCAAGATCTCTTGCCATTCCTATCCCAGGACATGATCCTGCACAGGGATCTCTTTCTACCAAAACAAAGGAGAACATAATGCTTCCTTTGCATCATTCCTTGCAGGATCTCCTTCTAGGAATGTGGGAAACACCTTTAAGGGTACCCCCACCTTCCACAGCAACTGATCTCTTATATCAGGTGCCCCCCTCTCCAGGGTTTCAAAAGACTCAACTTCCTCATCATTCCATAGTTGTGGAATCAGCAATGAGGCGGGTAAAGAGCAAGAAAAAGCACTCTTCTTATCCGCCAGGTCGTGAGTCTAGGACACTTGATGCCTTTGGACGTCAAATCTTCCAGACATCTATTCTTTCTGCAAGAATTCTCTCATATATTTTCTATATGAGTCTATCTCTTGAGGAGGTCACAAAGCAATTACATCTTTTGACTCCTTCCCTTCCAGAGTGCAGGAGTGCAGACTATTCTTCACTGCTTAAGCATCTCCAGAATATTTCTTGTTTTCTTACTCGTGCTTCCCTAGACTCTTTTGAGTCTGTTAGCAGGACTTCTGCTATAACTATAGGGGCACGACGTAGAGCCTGGCTCCAAGCTTCAGACTTGGACAAATGGGCACAGCACAGACTGAGACATACTCCTTGCACTTGAGACAATCTTTTCAACAAGGAGTCTTTACGTCAGGTTACTCAGTTCTCCACTAACTTACCTGTTCCTAGGGGCTGTTCTGCACCACCTTCTGTCCCAATAGGTAGGAAATATCCTGCCAAACTTTCTTCCCATAGGAGAAGAAGGTTTTATGCATCATCTGCCCATCATACAGATGTTCCCAAACAGGGGAAGCATCGTCCTGGTCTGCAGAGTTCAACCTCTCACCAGGCTCAGCAAACCCAGCAACCACAGGGTTTCTGATCAATCCATCAGATGCTTGTGACTCTTGGGATTAGAATCTGCAGTTGCTTCATCTCAATAGAGGCAATCCACTGCTGTCATTCTAAATCCTAAACATGGATCTCTTCCCGAAAGACATCCATTCTTTCTATCTTCTATGAGCTGTCAGGATGTTCATGCTTCTAGGTCACAGGGTTCTCCTCTTTTTCCTGCTAGGGAAAGAGGTCTATCCACTATCAAATGATAGTTTCCTGTGCCAGCATGTCTTTTTTCCTTTCTATAAACTTACTACTTTGTAAGTTTTCTTCAGCTCCATTCTCTTTACCCTTTTACCAGGTTTTCCTCTGTAAGAGCGGTATTGCTTCATTGGAGGGCTTTTTCTTCAGCCTCTCTAGTTTTCTTACTTTTCCAGTGCGGAGTTCTCTTCTCTGAGTTGACTCCTCTTTTTCAATCTTGCTTTGAAACAGTTCATCAGACACATCCAGAGTTTTCTACTCTTGTTTTGTCTGACTTTCTGTTTTTAAACAGTACCATTCTTCTGCTGTCTGGCAAGCAGCTGCCAATGCAGGTGCCTTAATGTTTGGACCACTGGTTCTTGTTCACCAGCAACCAGATTTGTCCTCCACTAACATTCTGTCTGGTCTTAGTAGTGGCTCCAAGTCAGTGCTGTCATCTTTCTTGAAAATGTTTTCACTACAAGCTTGTTGGATTGTCTTCTCTTTCTGCCATCTCCATTCCCCTGGGTTTGGCAGCATAGTTGACATAGGTACTGGCTCTCCTGCAGCCAGTTCTATCTCCTCATTCTCCTGCATCATGCTCTCTGCAATTCTACAGAGAAGCTCTCCACTATGGGCCCTTGCTAGAGAGCATGGGGGGCTTTTCTCCAACAGCTATACTAGATGGTTGAAAAAGACTTTTTCAGTCATGTCTCCCATGACTAGAAAAGTTCTCCTTTTTAATATAAAGAACATAGGCCTCCTCTTACGTGAAAGCTTAAGGAGTTGCTAATTCCCTGCTTTGATCCATAGTATTTTCAATAGGGAATATGTTTTCTCCTTCGAGCTCGTCCTCATGGTAAGAACGCATGATACCTTTTTGCCCTTAAGCAGGTCAGCATGGTATCTCATTCCTATAACATAAGAACATAAGATATGCCATACTGGGTCAGACCAAGGTCCATCAAGCCCAGTATCCTGTTTCCAACAGTGGCCAATCTAGGTCATACGTACCTAGCAGTTTCCCCAAAAGACACAGGTTCCACAATGCTTGTACTGGGTCAAGCATTGATATCCTGGGTCCCTTCTTAATAATGGTTTATGGACCTTTCCTCCAGGAACTTGTCCAAACCTTTTTTTAAACCCAGCTACACTAACAGCCTTTACTACATCCTCCGGTAACAAATTCCAGAGTTTGATTACACTTTGAGTGAAAAAATATTTTCTTTTATTAGTCTTAAATAGTTTACCCTGAAGCTTCATTGCATGTCCCCTAGTCTTTCTATATTCTGATAACGTAAACAATCGATCTACGTTTACCCGTTCCACTCCATTCATTAATTTATAGACTTCTATCATATTTCCCCTCAGCCGTCTCTTTTCCAGGTTAAAGAGCCCTAACCTTTTTAGCCTTTCTTCACAGGAGTATCCTTCCATCCCCTTTACCATTTTGGTGGCTCTTCTCTGAACCTTTTCTAAAATCGCTATATCCTTTTTAAGATACGGCGACCAGAATTGCACACAATATTCAAGGTGTGGTCTCACCATGCAATGATATAGAGGCATTATAATATCTTTTGTTTTATTTTCCATTCCTTTCCTTATGATACCTAGCATTCTATTTGCTCTCTTGGCCGCCGCTGCACACTGGGCCGAGGGTTTTAACATGTTATCCACAATGACGCCTAAATCTTTTTCCTGGGTGGTGGTTCCTAAAGTGGAACCTTGCATCGTGTAACCATAGTTAGAGTTGTTCTTCCCTAGGTGCATATGCGTCTTCTGTTCCTTAGCATGCTAGAGTTCTAGAATACTCGTGACTTGCTGGCTGCAGACTAATATCATCCTCTGCTTTTCACGTAACAATCCTGGTTATTCTACTAACTAGCATCCCTGTAGCCATAACCAGTGGGAATTGATTCTCTATATATCTTCTCAAGTAGGTTCCACCTTCTTGTTATTAGATGAATCTTTCCTCTCCACATTTTTCCTATGTGAATACCTTTTTGTAGGCATATCTCTGTCTGCTTCTTTGCAGACTTCCATATAGAGGCCTATATATATATATATATATATTCATACCTATAGCATAGATCTTACAGATGTCTATGCCTATCATTTGTGTGTATTTTATGCCCTTCATATCTCACTATAGATATATTCTCATATATCTATATGTTATATATATATGTCTATATCTATATATATCTATATGTATCTGTTGAGATATTTCACTATCGGTAGATATGTATTCTGCTTTATCTACCTGACTGTCGAGGCTCATATAGCTATATGATTCTGACAGATGGGCTTTACCCATACTTATGCTATCCAGCATGTTATGGGGTCCTACACTCACAACCACTTGGGTGGTAGTTAACACCTACCATAACCTTAAGGTTAGGTACCTCTGAAGCTCTCCATGTTCCAGTATCTCTCCCAGCTGACTTCAGTTAGGAGAGACATTGCGGATCTTCAGCTAATCACAGGCTGTAATGCCGCTGGCGTTTGTCCTTTCTTTTGGGATACAAGGGATTCCCATACCCTTTCTCCCCACAAGGACTGGGCCTGTTTGTCCAAATCGGTTAGCCTTTCTCTTTTTGTTCCTAAGAGTGAGCCACTCTGCTGCCGAAAGAGTTTGGCTTTTATCATAAAGCCTTCCGCTGAAGGCCCACTGTTTTTGTACTACCCCAGTTTTTCCTACTGGGGTCACCTGTTACCTTTCAGGATTCTGACCTCCATTGCTTTTCCTACAGGTTTACTACCTCCACTTACAGTGAGGTCCTTCTCGAGGTTCCTCTACTGGGTTCCCCAGTAGATCCCATGAACCTCCATAATTCTCTGAAGTCCTGTAAGGGGAGGTCCATATTGCAATATTTTTCTTTGCAATATCATTGATGACAATTATCATCCACACATGGACTCCTTGTCTGCAATCCTATGCTAGGTTAACTGTTCCACAGCACCTTTCTCTCTTCAACTCCTACCCTCCATCCTCAGGATGCCTGGTGTTGTGGGGGATAGCATGTTCCAACCTATGACATGCTGGGACTCCAGGCATCTCAGCTTGGGAGTCCCCATATGTGAAGACTCATTCCTGCTTGTTCCTGGAGATAGCACAGTTACTTACCTGTAACAGGTGATCTCTGGGAACAGCAGGAATAAGTCTTCACAACCCACCCACCTGCCCAGGAGTTGTATCTCTATCTATCTTTCCTTTCCTCTCTCTCTCTCTCTCTTTGTCTCAACTTTAAAACTTAACTGAGGAGAGGCAGTTGGGAAAGGCGGGAAGGCAGCACGCAGACGTGGTGGGATGCTTCCAAAAGCTCTTTGATTGGACGCTGGGAAGCGTTCCCGCGCAGACTCTGTCGGTACCGACGTACCCATATGTGAAGACTTATTCCTGCTGTTCCCAGAGATCACCTGTTACAGGTAAGTAACTGTGCTTTACTTCACTCAGTGTACAGTTTTGTAATCTTATAATATCAATTCAACTGTAAAAGGCAATCATTTATCTTAGTATGGAAGTTTTTCAAATCTCTATAAGGTCAATTTTCAAAAAATTAGTCTGTGCCTAACTGTAGAGTGATATTTTGGAAATGGTGTTGAAGTCAAATCCGGGATGTCCAGGGTGGAAACTGCAACAAAAAGGCCAGGGATGTCTATATTGCAGGCTGGTTTTCATAACATGGATGTCCCCGACGTGGACATCCGTGCTGGTGACAACATAGATGTTCCTCCTGAGGAAGGCATGGGGTGGGGAGTCCATCTCCTGCAAGTTAGGATAAGGGGATATCCTGCGCCGTAGAAAAATGAAAACATGAGCCCCCGTTCCCCATCTGTGTAGGTATAAAGGGGGTGTTAATGTAGCTCCTTCTCCACACCCTCTAGCCATTTGCCTGGCAAAACTATCATTTTGCAAATGCCTCTTTGCGTCTGGAGCAAGTATAACCATAGCTACAATGCCAGGCGTCCAGGATGTTTCTTAGATCAGGAGGAGACGTCCAAGTTCTTGGGAATGCCTTGGCCACATCTCTGCCACACCCCTGTTCTGTCTTGGATGTCCTCACGCCAGGGACATCCACAGACCCAGCTTCTAAAATGGTTCTGAAGATATCTCTGTGGATCCGTCTCTGTGCCTGTTTCCAGACATGCAAAGCATGAATAGGGCTTCCAAAATAACCCCCTAATGACTAAATTTAGGAAGATTTTCTGTCATTCTCAGGAGTCAATCTTTTTGGTTCAAAACTCATGTAAATTTAGGTTTCTAAAACTACTGACCCTAAATTTAGGTTTCAATTCACAATAGGTGCTTAATACATGCTAACAGCGTAAGCTGAATTAACATATCACGTTAAGAAATAGCATACACTAATTGCTGCATTAAACACCTGAATATGAATAAAGAGTGTGTACATGCGGCGGAGATGTTTATGTGCCAAAAACGTCCCTAACCGACGTGCATGTCCATGGCACTAGCATGGGGATCTCAGAACATGGGCGAGAGAGGGTGGAATGGGGCGTGGTCAGCCACGGAAACGTAAAAAGCGTATTCAGGAAAGGCCCATGTACATATTAAGTGTCTCCAGGAAAGGTCCATGTTATATAAAAAGTTAACTGTTATTGTAAATAGTTCCAAAAGTTCTATGTATACAAAGTTTTGTTCCATGTAAACCGCTTTGAGAATTTGAAAGGCGGTAAACAAATAAAAAAAAAAAAGTTAAATAAATAAATTCTGCTGAAACGTGGACTATAGCTGCTGTGAACAGGATACATCCAGGGGGAATGGTCAGGAAACACAAGGGGGGGCTTAGGTGGATATGATCCAAGAGCAGCACTTATTTATTTATTTACATTCTCTTATATACCGTGCTATTCTGCATCAGTGCGGTTTACATTGAACAAACTGAAATTACATTGAACAGGGCATTATAGCTTGGAGATAATTATTTTACAGGGAACATGGGCTAAGGAGGGTTAAGTGGCTTGCCCAAGACCACACGGAGCACCTGTGGGACTAGAAACCCCAGTCCTTCTGGCCCAAGGTTGCTGTCCTCTAGTGGGATTTGAACCCCTGACCTTCTGGCCTGAAGTATCTTGCCCCAACTACTAGGCCACTCCTCCACTCCTGATGGGATAAGCCCTCAGCCTGGATTTGAGAGGGGCCAGGGATGAAGCAAGGCGTACAGAAACTGGTAGTTCGTTCCAGGCATACGGAGCAGCATGGTGAAGGGAGCGATATCCAGATTTAGCAGTACAAGCAATCCGACAGAAGAGCGGTGTTCATGGGGAGGGGGGAGAGAGGACGGTGGGATAAGAGGGGTTGTGCAGAGCAGCAGAATGAGTGTACTTATAGGCCAGAGGCGTGGGAAGAGCTCAGCAATATTATGTATCCTTTGGGGACCTGTGAGGTAGTTCGGGGTTTTGCAGACTTGGTGATGGTCCATCCCTAGAAGTTGAAGGCATGTTTGTAGAGATGACCAGGCCAGGACTCATTGGGGCAGATTCCCAATGCCACATACCATTAGATGCAAGGTATGTCCTGACGTACATATTCATGTTTACATTCTCGTATACAATATTGGGGTGCACTGGGCTTATCTAACACTTCTCAGGGCATGAGGGGGACTGGGATATGATCTAGGTTGCAGCAGCTATCATTTCTCATGCATATTTGTCTAGTTTGCATTGACACACTACTGTCTGTGATGAGCAGCCTAGGAGAAACACATTTTTCCTGAGGGATGTGGTGTGCCCGGGTATATCGCAGGGACGAGCAAGATCCAAAATGTTAATGTTTTCAGAATATGGTGAGCATGGGGACGTCCAAATTGTTTACCTGCGTCTGAGGCACGGGACTGGCTGGATAGCGCTTGCATGTGCTCACCGAACACGCCTTCCCCGATTCCGGGCTCGCGGGAACATCCAGACCCGCGGATGTGGAATTAGGTTCAACAAGGACTTGTTTTTGATTTAGGCGTGTCTGCGGCTCAGATCTGTGCTTTATGGAACTGGGCTCCTAGCACCTAGAGTCCACGGAATGGGCAGGGACTGCATCTTTTAGTTAGACAGAGATCTTTACATCACATTAACTCCTAATGTGACAGATAACATGGTGGATAGTCTGTGCAGCCGATGCACGTTAATGATGATTCCCTCCCAATACTAAAGGGCTGGGAATTCCTTCAGCAGTTACTGCATAGATTTTGCTTCTACTGCATCCTAACTTTGGCTATAAATGTGCATTAGAGGCAACATCTTAGCAGTACCTTACTAAATAGGTCCCCAAAGATTTTCTCCCTTAGTGAGTCTAGGGAAAGAAATGCTCAGTTAACAGGGGCGCTAAGTTAGGTGCCTAGAGCTGAGAATCAGTGCTCAGCACATAACTATTTTTTTCCTTAAGTCCAAATTCCATATCATCCTGCTAGACCAGTCCAGACAAGTGGGTTGTGTTCCCCTACCAGCAGATTGATGGAGACAAAGAACCAATGAAAAGCACAGGTTTCAATGACATCACTCTCATGCCTCTATTTGCCTCAGTCACCAAAGATCCCTTTAGTATTTCTTTGTCTCTAGCAGATAGTGGATGGATTTTCTCCTCTCTGAAAAACATCTGAGGATTGAGAGGAAATGATTGATTAAACTCTTGTGAATAACCACCTGGGAAACAAAGGTGACTTTCTCACTTGAGTGTGACGTGGGAAGCTCCACTAGAATGTGGTCTTTTCAGTAGCCAACAGTAGGAGGAGGGAAAATTGGTTCAGCTCCATGCTGTTATCATGATAAGAGCATGTTGAGCAGCCATAAAATTGGAAGGATCTGAAAGAGTGCAGCAGTCGCACACAACTTCAGTGCCCCCTCCCTCCTCCTCTGTCCCCCCTGCTCTCTCCTGAAGATTGCAGAAGGCTCTCGGATCTGCCTGCCAACCACCTTAAACACAGTGCTGTACAGCCAGCCAGTAACACAGTTTCAGGAGAGTAGAGCTGAGCCCGGCATGGATCCTCTGGCCGGGGATCTCTGTAGGTGAGTACCAAGGCTTGACCTTGTCATTGTCCTTGTTGGGGGCTCCTGATTCCGTCTTCCTGGGACGCAATTCAGGGTGGACTGTTGGCGTGGTATGGGAGTTTCCCACCATTTTCTGCAAGCGTTATTAGCATTTTTACATATTGTGTGCCTGGTGGTTGCATGGTCCTAATGGACATTCTGCCCAAGCGGCTCCAATGCACGCTCCTTTTCTAGGGCCTGTAACACTCGTTGCATAAAAACACAGTTAATATTTGCCTTTGGGCCACTGGAGACCTAGCACGCACTGTTGTGATGCTTGCCTATCTCTATATATCCTCTTCCAGGAAACATTGTTTGACCTGAGGCAAGCGAGGTGCCTCATCCCTGGATTCTGGACTCTGCTCTTCTTGCATGGCAGTTTCACAGTCATCCCTAGACGGCCTGCTTTCCCCCTCCCAGCTGGGGGATACAGTTAGTTCAACCTTGCCTTCCTCAGGGCAAGAGATGATAGATGGCGTTATGCATAAGGATGTTCAGCCAGCGGGAGGATCTGGTGACTGTGCTATGAGCCACTCATCATCCTCTAGGGGGTCTGTGAAGGCCTTGCCTCCTGGCATTGGGGAGTTATGTCCGAGAGGAGAGCTTCTGGACTCTGGATTGTCCTCCCTGGAATGCTATTCCTTTTTGCAGCAGGCCTGGTCCTTCTGGCATGGAAATTGCAGGGCAGGCTGAGAATGGAAGCCTAGTTCGATTATCTTTGTCTAAACATTACCAGCGATGGGTGCTCACTGGAGATGTGAAACAGCTGGGAGCTGTCTGAGATTCTGACTATGACTCTGATTCAGATAGCTCAGTATTGGGCTCTGATGTGGATAAAGAAGTACTCTTGCCTTCAGAGGATTGTGCAGAGGCCAGAGTGATCCACCTATCCTGGAAGGAGGATTCAGTGGTGTTGACCAGGGTCTCATCCGCTTTGAATTTGACGGATGCTTTTGACATGGAGCAGTGGCAGAAGGTACACCTGCTCCTACAGCGAAGAACCACCAAAATGGTAAAGAGGATGGAAGGATACCCCTATGAGAAGAGGCTTAAAAGGTTAGTGCTCTTCAATCTGGAAAAGAGACGGCTGAGGGGAGATATGATAGAGGTCTATAAATTAACGAATTGAGTGGAACAGGTAAATGTAGATTGATTGTTTATGCCATCAAAAAGTAGAAAGACTAGGGGACATGCAATGAAGCTACAGTGTAGCCCATTTAAGACAAATAAGAGAAAATATTTTTTCACTCAATGCGTAATTAAACTCTGGAATTCGTCACCGGAGGATGTAATAAAGCTGTTAGTGTAGCTGGGTTTAAAAAAGGTTTGGACAAGTTCCTGGAGAAAAGGCCCATAAATCCACTACTTGCCCCAATACAAGCACTGTGGAACCTGTGTGTCTTTTTGGAAAACTGCTATGTACTTGTGACCTGGATTGGCCACTGTTGGAAACAGGATACTGGGTTTGATGGACCTTGGTCTGACCCAGGATGGCATATTTTATGTTCTAAGGGGTGGGAAAATCCACTACTGTCTTCCCATTCCCAGATGTAATCAAGGATATGATCCGGTTGGAGTGGGACTTTCCCAGCTCGCTGCTTAAAGGGTTAAGGATGTGTAAGAAGATCTTGCCTGGCAAGGTAGAGGGTCACCGTAAAAGAGGAAGGCCGGCAATGAGATGGATCAATACAACAACAGCAGCTATGGATAGCACTCTATCAACAATACTCACTAAAAAATGTGAATAACATAGATGGTATGGACATCATAAATATAGAAAACAAAACCCTTGCACTGTCCCTCATCTACAGACCCCCCACAGCAGACCACAAAAATCTCACCCCCATTCTAGAACTTGCATGTACAGCTACACAGAGAAAACCACTTGTTATATTAGGTGATCTAAACCTACCATCACTCAACCCACAACACACAATCAACTTTATGGAATCCATGAAAGAAATGGGTTACAACCAAATTATACAAACATCTACACATACAAAAGGTAACGCTCTAGACCTTGTATTCATTCCCACCCCATTTAATAAACACCAACTACAATCCCCACCTCTTATTACAGAAGTACCATGGTCAGATCATCATCTAATAACCTTCAATTTACTCACACTATCATACAACAACACCGAAACTACTCCAACACCTTATAATTCTCGCTTTACTCATTTCAACAAAGACACCTTCCTAGACAATGTATTACCTAACCTCACAAATAACACAACAGAAATCAATACTATAATAAACCAAAGGAACACAACAATAAAAGAAGCAGCAACCCCAACTCAAGGTCCCCAAAAGCAATTTACAAAAAGAAAGTCAGAAAAATGGTTCAACAAAGACCTCTATAATATGAAAAAGCAGCTAAGAAAACAAGAAAAACAGTGGAGGAAATCTAAAACCAACGATAATAAAACACATTACTTAAATCTTCTCAACAAATACAAAGACACTATTAACAGATCGAAAAGAGAATACCACACAAAAGTCATAAATATGGCACTCAATAGACCGAGAGAATTATTTGCAATTATAAAAACACTAACAAAAACCCAAACATCAGAGCCTGAACAGTCAACAATAAGCGCACAAACTCTTGCAAATCATTTTGCTAACAAATTAAAAAACAAATCATCTAATACAATCATAACTATATCCACAGACTTAAAACCAACAATTAAATGGACAACCTTTCATGACATTGAAAAAAAACACCTCCTCAATATCATATCAATGATCAACACCACCACCTCCCCCCTTGATCCATGCCCAGTATCATGGATAAAAAACACCAAAACAGAATTAGCTAACCATATACAAAATATAGTGAACCAATCACTATCCCAGGGCATCATGCCAGATGCCCTGAAACTCACATCCTTACGCCCAATAATAAAAAATAATAAACTCAATCCTACAGACCCAAACTCCTACAGGCCCATAGCCAGCATACCGTTTATCGCCAAAGTAATAGAAAAAATCATACAGCTCCAACTACAAGATTTTATTGACTCACATGCACCACTAGACTCACACCAATTCGGCTTCCGCCCATCCCACGGGGTCGAAACTTTGCTTATAACACTCATGGATGACCTCATAAAAGGCACTGACACATGCAACCAAGGCTACATCCTCATATTCATTGATATAGCTGGTGCCTTTGACAATGTCCACCACAACACCCTCATTAACAGACTCCTAAGTCTAGGAATAGGAGGAACAATTCTACAATGGTTTATATCATACATCACAAATCGATCAATACGCGTTAAATTAGGACAAGACACCTCTGAACCATTTGTACAAGGACAAGGTATTCCACAGGGTTCGGCCCTATCGGCCCTTCTTTTCAACCTGTATCTGCAACCCATCACAAATATATTTAAAAAACATAAAGTCAACCACTACATATACGCAGATGATATCATGCTCACTCAACCAATAAGCACAAATAATCCCACCTATCAGAACTTACTGGACTGCATCAACGAAGCAAATACCTGGTTAGAAAATAATAACCTCAGCATCAACCTAAAAAAAACTGAAGCAATGTTCGTAACAAGAAAACCAGATACTACTCTCCCTGAAACAATAACAATTAACAACACAACAATCCCAATCAAAAAGGAAGTAAAATACCTAGGCATCATAATAGACCACACACTTAGTATGCTCCCCCACATAAAGCAAACTGTAAAAACCATATTCTATAAACTTAAGACCATTCAACACCTACGACCAATACTAGACACACATGACTTCAGATCTGTTATCAGCACACTCATCACTCCACACTTTGACTATTGTAACAGTCTACTTATCGGCCTCCCCCTCACAAGCACCAACTTACTCCAAAGAGCTCAAAACATCTGTGCTCGAGTAACAGCAAAAGCACGCCTTACTGACCACATAACTCCCATCCTCGCTGAACTACATTGGCTTCCCATAAATAGCAGAATATCATACAAAATACTATTAACTACATTTAAACTTATCAATGACATATCACCCTCACATCTAACCACTCTACTACATACTCCAAAAGAACATAGAACCCGCAGACAAAACGCAACTCACTCACTAGACATAAAAAAATCAATTCGAAAAACAAAAAAAACCACAAGCTCAAGAGCATTCTCATATGCAGCCCCCACCATATGGAATAAACTCCCTCTAAGCCTCCGCAAAATAAAAGACCTACAGACATTCCGGAAAGAACTAAAAACATATCTGTTTAAAGAATACTTTATAAATCTTAATGAACCCCTCCAGCACCCTCACCACACCTCCAAAAAAATCCTCCATAACCTCAGATCAAAAAGCCACAAACCACATCACATTTAGAAAAATCAACCTAGAATCCTCAGTGTATTAAAATCCCTAGAAATCCCTAGTGTATTAAAAACCACGATTAACAATTGAATAATGTAAATATTTAACTAATGTAAATAGTTACAACATCTGCATAATTATATATTCCATGTTACTTGTTGTTGTTTACGAAAAGTTAATTGTACGTAGTTTGAAAAAACAAGATGTTCCATGTAAAACCATGTTCATTATGTTAATTGTAAACTGTTCATTGTGTTACTTGTAAACCGCCTTTGATCTTGGGAAAAAGCGGTATAGAAGAAAAGCATAAATAAATAAATAAATAACAATGAGATGCTTGGCTGAAGACCGAACAAAGTTTATATCCAGAGGGTCGCAGGAGTCAACACTGACTCAATGGCACTTAACAACGACAAAGAAGATCTCTGCTCTCCCGGAGGAGGAGTGCATTGAGTAGTTTGGCATTCCCAAGGTGGATGCACAGGTTACCAGACAGACCACCATTCCTATGGAATGCGGATCAGCCTTAAAGGATTCTCTGGACTGTGAGTTGTATTCATTGCCGAGGAACCAGTTCACCATGGTGGCTACATTTCTGCAGCTTGCGGCATGTACTATGCTGACGTCTTGAGTCCTGCTCCAGTGGATTCAGTCTCTTCCGCCGTATGATACTACTCCTCTTTTGAAGTCAGCTATGGCCTTCCTTTCTGATGCCATGTATGACCTGGTACACTTGGTCACCAGGGTTGGTGCCCTGATGACAGTGTCACAGCATTGGATTTGTTCCGGCACTGGGCAGCAGACATATCTTCCAAAGCCCGGTTGGCCCAGTTGGCTTTTAAATGGAAGCTTCTGTTTGGGGCCGATTTGGAGAAGCTAGTGAAGGACCTGGGTGAAACAAAATCTTACCCACTTCCGGAAAACAAGTCCAAGGGGGCCTGTAAAGTGAGTTGATGCTCCTTTTTTGGCAGCCTCTGCCTGTCTGCCAAGGGCATGCTGGCCAAATTCCTGGAGGTTTCAGGACACTTGTTACTGGCCTGGAAAACCACCTTCTCCTCTGCTTCTGGGCCTCAGGCTCATTCACAGTCCTTTTGTGAAGCACATGGGCCCAGGGACTCGGTCCCTTCCAGAGGAGGACCCTCCCAGGGTGCACAATGAAGGTTTGGGGGCCCATTCCTCCAGTTGAAGACAGGCTTTGCCTTTTCTTTCTGGAATAGGCCCAGCTTACCAAGGATCACTGGGTGCCAAATGCCATTCAGCTCGGTTATTTCCTGGAATGCAAAGAGCTGATTCTGAATGCCTTCATCATCTCTCCTTGTGGGTCTATGATAGAAAAAAAAAAGTGCCGCTGTGTGAACCACGTTGGACCCACTGGACGAGTGGGGCAAGGGCAGATACTCTATTTATTTAATGGTGCCCAAAAAGAAGGTTCCTTCCAGTCTATTTTGGAGCTCAAAGGGCTCAATGAGCATTTGCGCATCCTGCGCCTCCGGATGGAAACTTGTGCTCCATAACTCAAGCAGTGCACTGAGGGGAGTTCTTGGCTTCTCTGGATCTGGCCTAGGCATATTTCATATCCAGATTCAGGTAGATTGGCAAAGTATCTGCACATTTTTCTGTGCTTGGCTTTCACTAGCAGTTTGCTATCCTGCTTTTTGGGCTATCCACCGCCCCAAGGATGTTTTCCACGGTCTGGTGGCGGCAGCTATGGTGCTGTGGTGCCAAGGGATCTGCGTCCTTTTATATCTGGATGTCTGGTTCATCCAGGCTCATTCCCTTAACAGAAGCATCTTGGGTGGTATCCCGAGTGATGTCCTTTTAGAAGGCCTTGGCTGGGTGGTCAATCGGGGAAAGGGACAACTGTTGCCTTCCCAGTCCCTAGAGTTTCCTGGAGCATGTTTCGACACTCTGATGAACAGAGTTTTCCGGCCGGAGGAGAAAGTCAAAAGACTGTTGGATTGCCCGTTCTATGCGCAGCAGCCTCACAGAGTCTGGTATTATCTTTAGCTCCTCGGATTGATAGCAGGGATCATAGAGATGGTGCCGTGGACGTATGCTCACATGTGACCATCCAACAGTGCTTGCTGGTTCGGTAGTCCCTACGTTTTCAGGGGTTCAAGTGCAGGCTCTTGCTTCCATTGATGGTGAGGTTTGGCCTGCGGTGATGGCAGCAGCCATATCTTTTGAGGAAGAATGTGCCACTGGATGATTTCTCTGGGATCACTAACAAAAATGTTAAAAAGAATCGGACCAAGGACAGATCGCTGCGGCACACCACTGGTAACATCTTTCTTCTCAGAGTGTGCTCCATTTACCAGTATCCTTTGTCATCTCTCACTCAACCAATTTCTTACCCAGTCAGTCACTTCAGGGTCTTATCCATAGGGTGTTCAATTTATTTATAAATGACGGATGCCAGTCTCTTGAGGTGGGAAGCCCATTGCCAGGACCTTTCAGCACAAGACCATTGGAATCACAGGGAAGCGGTGTAGTCCATCAACCACCTCAAGGCGAGGGCCATCAGGTTGGCTCTTCTGCATTTCTGTCCCCTTGTCAAGGGCTAGGCAGTTTGAGTGTTTTCAAACAACACCATGGTGGTGGCGTATGTCAATCAGCAAGGCGGCATGAGGAGTGCTGGGGTAGCACTGGAGATGGATCTCCTGTTTATCTGGGTGGGGAAAAGCCTCCTAGACTTGTCGGCTCTGCACATTGCTGGGATGGACAATGTGGAAGCAGACTTCCTCAGCCAGCACTATCTGCATCCTAGAGAGTGGGAGTTTAGTCAGGAGGCGTTTCAGTTGATTCTGCACTGCTGGTGTCACCCCATAATGGATCTGATGGGGACCGCTCCAATGCCAAGTTTGCCGTTTCTTCAGTCGCCACAGAGAGAATCAGAATCAGGAACTATTAGAGGAAGAAAAAGCTCAGCTTTCCCAAAGCTATGAGAGTTAGAGAAACGTCCAGCTTTGAATGGGAATGCTGAAAGATGCTCAAGGATCCAAGCTGAATGATGCTGAGAAGATCAAGGAAAGTTGGAAAGAATACACTGAGTCATTATACCATAAAGACCAAGTGGATCAACAACTGTTTCAACCTGTACCTTATGATCAGGAACTGTTGGTGATGAATGAAGAAGATGAAGCAGCATTGAAAGCATCATCAATGAACAACCCTTGTATTTCCCTTTTAAAATGGGGAATGCATGCCTATATTTTTTGCCTTTCCAAAACATGTCCTAGCCAAGTCCAAACCACTCCCCCTTTCAATCACTGTGGGCTCTCCACTTCTAAATAGCAGCTTTCTAAAATTGTTATTTACATATTACTAGTTCCCCATGGAAATGCTTCTAAAAGAAGCCCCGTAGGTTTTATTGCTCCAGGGTATGGGGGTCTCTTACTTTCTGGCACCAGACTGACCACTAAGCAGTCACAGATTTACAGCATCTTCTAAGGAACTTTCAAAGGCTGCTTAAGTTTGAAGGGGTTAATGCCTCTATGCAAGACAGCAGTGTTGAATGCATAAGTTGCTTTTTGTGATTATAACCATAGACTTGGATCCCTAGTGAGTTACATAACAAATCGCCAGAGACACACAGCAATGGCTTTATTAGAGTAGGTGGCCTGCTTGTATTCATTTATTCACTGCAGACTTTTAAAGTGATATTTTGGTCAATGCATAGGAAATATCATCAATCTTCATAAATACAACAGAGAAATGAATAACAAATAGTCAATTCTGGCCAGGAAAGATAGTTGAATTATGCATCTCATTATTCTATGCATGCTTAAGATCAAAGGAATGGAAAATAGATGATAGTCCTTGGTGCAGCTTTTTCTGCCAGTAGTTGAATCGTAGAAGCAATTTATATATTGTATTGACTCCAGTCTGTATTGTCAAACCTTAACTTAGACTCCTATGGCCATTCTTCTCCCTGTGCACCCAAGCATCCTTCTGGCTTTCGCCATCATCTCTTCTACCTGTTTAGCCACTTTAAAATCCTCAGGAATAATCACACCTAGGTCCTGCTCTTCTTTCATGGGCAGATGTTCTTCATCCTTATACTGTATTGCTTCCTTTGTAGGCCACATGCATGACCCTGCATTTTTTAGCATTAAATCTCAGCTGCCAAATTCTCGACCATTCTTCAAGCTTAGCCAGATCTCTCCTCATATTATCTACTCCTTCCTGGGTGTCTACTCTATTGCAGATTTTGGTATCATCTGCAAAGAGGCAAACCTTACCCGACAGCCTTCTGCAATATCACTAACAAAAATGTTAAAAAGAATCGGACCAATGACAAATCTCTGCGGCATACCACTGGTAACATCTTTCTCCTCAGAGTGTGCTCCATTTACCTGTACCCTTTGTCACCTCTCATTCAATCAATTTCTAACCCAGTCAGTCACTTCAGGGTCCATCCATAGGGTGTTCAATTTATTTATAAGTTGCCTTTGTGAAGTACACCACATCTAGGGCTCTCCCTCGGTCCAACTCTCTAGTCATCCAGTCAAAGAAATCAATCAGATTTGTCTGACAAGACCTGCCTCTAGTTAACCCATGCTGCCCGGATCCCGCAATCCCTTGGACTCCAGAAACTTCACTATCCTCTGTTATAGCAGCATATCCATTAATTTACTTACCACAGAGGTCAGACTAACCGGCCTATAGTTCGCAACCTCATCCTTACTACCGCTTTTGTATAAAGGGACCACATGTGCCTTTCTCCAGTCCTCTGGGACCACTTCTGACTCTAAAGAAACATTGAAAAGGTCAGACAGTGGAGCTGCTAGAACTTCCCCAAGTTCCTTCAATAATCTGGGATGTATCTAATCCAGTCCCATTGCTTTGTCTAATTTTAGTTTAGCTAGTTCCTCATGAACACAGTCTTGAAAATCATTCAAAATCCCCTTTATGTCTATTCTTACTTGTGCGTGTTTTCTGGGGTCCTGCTCTGGGCCCTTCATCTGTGCACAAAGAACAAAAATATTTGTTAAGCAATTCTGCTTTATTCTCATCAGCTTCTACATATTCCTCTCCTTCACCATTGAGTCTGACAATACCATTTTTGCACTTCCTCTTCTCGTTAACGTATCTGAAAAATGTCTTGTCCCCCTCTTCCCCCCATTTTATTGCATTGGCTATTTCTTCTTCTTTTTGTATCTTTGCTTTCCTGACTACTTTCCTAGCTTCTCTTTTTCCAAATATTGATGATTGTCTTTGTCTTTCTGTGATCTCTCATATTTTATGAAGGCTAGCCTCTTTTTCTTCACCTTTTCAGCTGCTTCTTTTGAGAACCCTCGTGGCCTCCTTTTCCTTTTACATTTATTTACCTGTCTAACAAAAACGTTTGTTGCCCTTAAAATATCTCCCTTCAGTTTTGCCCATTGCTTTTCTACATACCCCCAGCTGTTCCTATCCTGTTAACGACTCCTTGAGGTATTCTGTTTTGATAAAGTTATGCTAAGATTTTGCAGCTAATTTGTGCTAACCGGGGTATTCCGAGCACCTTTGGGAGGGCAATTAATTCAGCGCAACATTTCCTACCATGCAATAGTGGTATGGTGTATATAGTGGCATGAAGTTAGTGATACCTGTGTTAAGTGACATCGCTGTTAGAATATCTGAATTCCCTTGTTAAGGCAGCCTAGTAAATAGGTCCCGTAAGAGTTTCTGATGAAGCATTCAGTGTTGTGGTGAGATCCCAGATTCTGTTCTAAACTGCAAACTAACCATTGCAGCTGGAAGTAAATTAAATTAAATTAGAAAGGTAAGTTATTGAAACATTGAAAAAATACTTTGTGCATGATGATAAAAGGAGATTTCAGCTGTAAGTTATTTATTCAAAATCTATACTGTTTTGCATATTATATTAAACTTAATGACATTTTTTTCCCAGCTGACTAAGACTCCATCAAAGTTAAATATGTAGGGGAACAGTCAGTTTCAGACCTAAAATGAAAGAATATAAAGATGAGCTGCTGCATCCTGTTTGATTTTTATACTGTCCTTTCCTCATGTCAAGGCTTTAACATTTGAGTTCAGCGGCCTTCATATAAGTTTGCAAAACTGGGGATTCTAGGCTTTGGAATTCATCGCTTGAGGATTTACGAAAGGAGAAGAATTTATTACCTTTTAGGAAATGTTTGAAAGCTTATTTCTGTGAGGAAGTATTTAGGGGTTTGGAGTAATAATGTGAAAGTTGTAATGTTTATTTTAAATTTGTTTTATGTATATTGTTATATCGTTATTTTATTGTGAGTGTACTGTTATCAAATACTTAGAATGGTCATTTGACTAGTTTTGACTAGTATATGATGTTTGTAAGTAAATACAATAAATAAATAGTTCTTTGTACTTCTGATTTCCTTAATTAAAACAAGATTATGATGGTTATTTTAGAAGTTTTATTCACAGTTTCCACGTGGAAAATCCAGCATTTATGCATGGAAATGGCATCACTGTGTAGTGATTTTAGAAAGAGCTAATTTATATGTGGATGACCATAAAACTCGGCGGCTTAAAACTGGGACTGTTTTAGCTTCTGCATCTTAACCTGGGCTCTATCATCTGGCCTGGTTTTTAATAACAGTAATAATTTCCTGGATGTCTGTACTACTGGGGTTGTGCTTGGTCACCGTCTTACTCTTGCTTTTGAAGGATTAATTGTATAACTGCCATACGGATGAAAAATAAGCAGACACCTTTCATTCTGCGGACTTCGCTGGGTTTTCAAAGTGAACTTATGCAGGATCTTTCACTTTGAAAATGATTCCAGGAAATTTGGCCATACACCTTGACATCTAATAACATGCGTAGGTAATTTCCTATACGCACTCTTTTGTACATGCAAACATCTGCATGGAATTCTAAACTCTGCCCCAAGGAACCCCTCCCCCTGCACCTATTAACCGGAAGAGTTTCACTCCCACAGCCAACCATGGATTTTCAGTGTCATTGGGAGAGGAGGAGTAGTGTAATGGTTAGAGCAGTGATGGCTAACCTTTTTGAGCCCGAGTGCCCAAACTGCCGCACAAAACCAAAGAATTTCCTCAAAGTGCCAGCACGTCATTTGCATAAGTGGTCTTATTTGCATAAATATTTGCATAATGTTACCATACACTAACTTTTAGTAAACATGTCTCTTAATGAGTGTATGGATAAAGAAAGACTAAAAGATTTCTACATTACTATAATCCAGTGCCAACCGCCAGGCACATTAGGAACTACTACAAACGCTGCCCATTTAGAACCCATAGCAAACCCGCCGTATCCTGACAGCATTACCAGGACTCACAAAGCACCATACCCTACCTATCAAAAGGCAACACTGCAAATATTAAACCAATACATTTCAGTGAATACTGGGGAAAGAGAACAAGTGGCAACGTCAAATAGGAATTTCCTCTTGTACCAAACAAAGCGCAGATGTTAATGATGCACATTTCCCAGAGCTGACATATTCCAGTTAATAAATTCAAAATAAAGAGATATCGTTCTACCTTTTGTGCATTTTTTTTCAGTTGCAATTGGTCCAGCCATTTTCTTCTGGTTTCTTCATGTTTTCTGCTAACTCTCCATCGTCTGCTGTCCATTTGTCCTTTCTTCTCTCTTCTAGTTTTTTTTCCATTCTCTCTCTCTACATCTGCTTTAACATACTAATCTTTCTCCTTTTGCTCTTTCCTCATTCCTATTTCATCCACACAAATTTTACCCCTCCATCCTCAATCCCCAATTACTCTCCCAATACCTGGCCAATTGTAGATTTTTCATCCCTCCTACACAAAATATTTTTCCCCTCTCCATTTTACTCTCCCAGCCCCATCCCATTCTAATCCTCCCCCAACATCAGCTCCCTTCTAGTTCCAGTCTCACCCAGCATCCATTCCCTTCTTCAAGCCCCCCACTTCCCCTCAGCCCATTTCCATTCCAAGCCCCGTCCCCATCAGCTATTTGCAGTTCAAGCCCCCCACTTCCCCTCAGCCCATTTCCATTCCAAGCCCCATCCCCAACAGCTATTTGCAGTTCAAGCCCCCTTCCACTCAGCCCATTTCCAGTCCTAGCAACCCCCCCAACCCATTACCAGTCCTAGCCCCCCATAGCCCACTCCCAGTCCTAATCCCACCAGCCCATTTCCAGTCCTAACCTCCCCATCAGCCCACTCCCAGTCCTAATCCCCCATCACTCAATTTTTAGTTTAAGCCCCCCCAGCGCCTATCACCACTCCTAACCCCCCCCCAAGCGCCCATCACCACTCCTAACCCCCCCCAGCCCAGCTCCAATCACCACTCCTACCCCCCCCAGCCAGCCCAGTGCCCATCACCACTCCTAACCCCCCCCAGCCAGCCCAGTGTCCATCACCACTCCTAACCCCCCAGCCCAGTGCCCATCACCACTCCTAACCCCCCCACCCCAGCCCATCACTACTCCTAACACCCCCCAGCCCAGCCCAGCCCATCACTACTCCTAACCCCCCCCAGCCCAGCCCAGCCAATCACCACTCCTAACCCCCCCCAGCCCAGCCCAGCCCAGCCCATCACCACTCCTAAGCCCCCCAGCCCAGCCCAGCCCAGCCCCTCACCACTCCTAACCCCCACCCCACCCCCAGCCCAGCCCAGCCCAGCCCAGGGAAAATTAAAAAAAAAAAGAAAACCTGTCTGCTGCCGCTGTCGGGGCCGCCGCGGCAGAATCGAGCGTGCCGCGGGGCCCCCCTGTACCCGGCACAGCCTCTCCTCCCTGTAGCAGCTCTCTCGTTGGAGCTGAAGTCAGACGCGCCGGCTTGCAGAGCGCGAGGGAAGAGTTTTTCCCTCGCTGCTCTGTTAAGCCCGCGGGGGCTGATGGGAAGTTCCCATCAGCCCCCGCGGGCTTAACAGAGTCGCGAAAGGGAAACTCTTCCCTCGCGCTCTGCAAGCCGGCGCGTCTGACTTCAGCTCCAACGAGAGAGCTGCTACAGGGAGGAGAGGCTGTGCCGGGTACAGGGGGGCCCCGCGGCACGCTCGATTCTGCCGCGGCGGCCCCGACAACGGCAGCAGACAGGGTTGTTGTTTTTTTTTCGATGGCGGACCTTCCCGCGTGCCAGCTGCAAGGCCTTCGCGTGCCACAGCTGGCACGCGTGCCATAGGTTCGCCATCGCTGGGTTAGAGCATTGGCTTGGTAACCAAGTGAGCAGGTTCAATTCCCACTAGCCCTCCTTGTGGCCTTGGGCAAGTAATTTAGCCCTCCATTGCCTCGGATGAAAGGCCTGGCAACCTACTTCCAGTCACACTGCCAAGAAAACCGAGGAGCTGCTGGGTCGCCAGGACTCAGCATTACATTATCCACTGACAGTCATTACAGACTTTCCCAGCACTATCCAGATAGCACTAGGTGGAGCAGCATTTTATCCAGATAGCACTAGGTGGAGCAGCATTTTATCCAGATAGTGATTTTCAGCGCTGCTATCCGCATAACTTAAGAAAGAAGAAGAGTAGTCCTGGTATGCGAAAGAAGAGCCGGAAAACCGTGCTGAGTGGCACCATTTTCTGGATGTTGGTGACATAGCTATCTAGACAGCAGCTAGCACTGAATATTCAGATGTAACTTTAAATGCCACAGCTGGGTTTAAAGAGAATGCTGACTGCAGAGTTTAGATATTGCCTCCAAAGTTTTTATCAAAATATTGAAAGGGCATTCATTTAGTGACATCATATTGAATGGTATTGTATTTGCCTTTCAAACAACGCCCCCCCCCAAGCCTAGCACACCTCACCTCCTTTCCTCTAGATAAGAGGTTCCCAACCCATTTTTTCTGGAAACACTAGCCAGTCAGGTTTTCAGGATAACCATAATGAATATGCATGAGAGAAATTTGCACGCACTGCCTCCATTTCATGCAAATCTCTCTCATGCATATTCCTTGTGGTGATCGTGAAAACCTGACCTCGCTAGGAGTGTCCTGAGGACCAGGCTGACAATCCCTGCTCTAGTTCCACAGCTGCCTTTTCCTCCCCATCGGACTCCCTCCCGGATGCTCCATTTTAGTCTTCTACCCCATACTTCTCCACCGAAAGCTTGATAAAAATGCAAAGTTTGTGAATTTATTGCTAAGGAAGAGACTCTAGCTTTGGCGTGCATTTTCTCTGTATAACTCATGCGGCATGATGCTCTTTTTCTGTAGATTTACTAGCCGTGCCTAAGCATCCCTATGCCGCCATGGAGAACTGGGGACTCAGTGTGTTTGTGGAACAGAAGATCCTGTTGGACCCTGATGTTTCTTCGATTTCCTACTTGCTCGACGTCACCATGGTCATCGTGCATGAATTATGCCATCAGGTGGGAAATATTCTGACCAAACAAAGCATCTGGGGCAAGTTTCAGTTATGTACCTACCTGAATGTAATTTACCCTTCTCTTTCCCTTAACCGCAAAGCTGTGGGCGTACTGGTTGATCTCCAGGAACAAGCAGGAATGAGTCTTCACATATGGGTACGTCGGTACCGATGGAGCCTGTGCGGGAACGCTCCCCAGCGTCCAATCAGAAAGCTTCTGGGAGCATCCCTCAGCGCCTGCGTGCTGCCTTCCCGCCTTTCCAACTGTCTCTCCTCAGTTTTCGTTTTTCCGCGGAGCCGGCAGGACGTCTTCCTGTCACCGCAGAAAATTTTTTCCTAAATCTTTTACTTTTTGTTTTCTTGTGGTCGCAGCTGTTTCCCCGACTCCACCGGTACCGCCGGTGGTTTTTTTTCTTTTCTTTTTCCTAAAACTCAGGAAGTTTTTTTCCCTCTGTTTCTGTCTTGAATTTTTGGGCCTGTAAGGCCTCTCCATTATGGAGCCTTCTTCTCCTAATAAGTGCCTTAACTGTGGAAATACAGTTTTCTTTTTAGACTCCAATAGCTGGTGTCTAACCTGTTTGGGTCCTGACCCCTTTCCTCCAGAGCCATCAGGCTACAATTTTATGAGGAGAAATTCTCCATTTCGAGTTTCCCTCGATACAGTTTTCCCTTCCAGTGAAAGGGCACCGACCATTTCTTCTCTACAGGATCAGGTAACCCACAAACAGTCTGTTAAGACTAGCCAATCCTTGGGTGGTAGGTCTCATGCCAAGCATGATGACGGCTTCGGCCTTGCCCTCAAGACCTCATTGGCTTCAAAACCCCGGCGGGAGTCTTCGGTCTCCAAAGCCTTTCAGGGGTTTCAGGTTGTTCCTGGGGCTCACCCCTCACAAAACATACCTGAGCCATGCTCAAGGGTGGCATCCGCTTCGAGCGGTACCGATAACCCGGCATCGGCACTGGTGTTGAGCGATCCACTCCTCACCAGGGATCATCATCTGCTGTACTCGGTACCTTCGGGACCGATCGATACCCAGATTGACTTTCCAGTATCGGCAGCTCCGTCGATACGACCCCTGACGTCAGTACCATCTAGACATGCATCGATAGATTCGCTTCCTTCGATGCCGAGTCTAGAATCGATATCTAGTCTGGAAGACTGGGTACCGACGCGTCTCGGAACCGACACGCACCGATTCCGGATGCGCGGTACCGAGGATATTCACCGAGACTTTTGAGTTACCTCGGTACCGTTTGAGCAGCCTCCGATGACTGTTTCGATGTCGGTATTGCCTTCGATTCCGGCTCAGCTACCGGTATCGGTGTCGATGCTGTTACCTGCAGTAACATCGGGACCAGCTCCATCCATGCTTTTTTCACCAGGATCGCTCCTTTCTATACCTAGTTTGGAGTTGATACCTAGCATGGACGATACAGTACTGACTGTCTCAGGTCATACCCGACAGTCCCAGTATCCATCCATTAGAGATCCTGTTTTGCACCGGACAAGTACATCCTCTGGTGCCCAGGCTACTTCTTCAAGTTTAGCCTGTCCAGGGATTGTTCCCATTGGAGATCCTTCTTTTCAGAAATTTCTCCTTGACATGGCAACATTCCTGGCTATTCCTATCCCTGGCTATGATCCTACACAAGGCTTTTCTGGGGAAAAGGAAAATATAATGCTTCCTTTACATCATTCTTTACAGGATCTTCTTCTGAAAATATGGGAAACACCTTTAAGGGCTTCCTCACCTTCTACAGCAACTGCTCTTCTGTATCAGGTGCCCCCCTCTCCAGGGTTTCAAAAGACTCAACTTCCCCATCATTCCATTGTAGTGGAATCAGCAATGAGGAAGGTAAAAAGCAAGAAGAAGCATTCTTCTTTCCCGCTTGGTCGTGCATCTAGAACACTGGATGCCTTTGGACGTCAAACCTTCCAAACATCTATGCTGGCAACAAGGATTCTCTCATATATTTTTTATATGAGTCTATCCCTTCAGGAGGTCACAGAGAAATTATCTCTTTTGACTCCTTTTCTTTCAGAGCCCAAGGCTGCAGACTATTCCTTGCTTCTTAGTCATAGCCAGAATATCTCTAGATTTCTTTCTCGTGCTTCCCTAGACTCCTTTGAGTCTGTTAGCAGAACCTCTGCTATAGCCATAGGAGCACGACGTAGAGCCTGGCTCCAAGCTTCAGACTTGAGCAGATGGGCACAACAAAGACTGGGAAACACTCCTTGTACTGGAGAAAATCTCTTCAACAAGGAGTCTTTGCGTCAGGTTGCTCATTGCTCCACTGATTTCCATGCTTCTGAGAGCCATCCTAAACCTTCTCCTTCCCCAGCAGGTAAGAAATGCCCTACCAAACCTCCTTTTCCTAAAAGAAGAAGGTTTTATTCTTCTCCTGCCCATCATGCCGATGTTCCAAAACAAGGGAAACCTCGCCCTGGTCTGAAGAATCCAAAGTCAAGCCAGGAAAATTAACCCTTAATAGGGTTCCAATTAATCTGTTATAATATACAGTTCACTTCTTCTCCTTAGAAGTTTTTTCATTTAAACATCTCCACTTGGATTCCTGTTTCCAGGACATCCACTTGCCTTTAGGTATACTGAGCTGTCAGGATATTCATGTCTATGGTCACAGGGTTTTCCTCCTCTTCCTACACTGAAGAGAGGTTTGCCAACTATCTCATGATAGTTTTTCTGGACCACCATGAATTTTTTCCTTCTACAGACTTACCATATGGCAAGTCTCCCCTCAGCTCCTATTTTTTCTTTACCTTCTTTCCAGGGTTCCCCTGTAAGATTGGTACCATACCAATGGAAGGCTTTCTTAGCCTTTCCAGTCTTCCTTTCCATTCCAGTGTAGAGTTCTTTCTCTTGAGTAAACCCCCTTTTTCCTCATCTGGGCAGCTCCTCAGACAGGGACAGGATATTCTCCTCTTGTTCTATCTGTTCTCTCTGTTAAAAACAGAAAGATTTCTCTGCTGTGCCATTCAGCAGCTGCCCATGCAGGAGCTTCAGTGATTGCTCTACTGGTACTTTTCTATAAGTTCCAGTATTGTCTTCCACTACTTTTTGTCTAACCTTAGTAGTGCTTCCAAGATAGTGCTCATCTATCTTGGATAATCCTTATAACTTCTCTTCTGCCATCTCCAAATCCCTGGAGTTGGCAGCATAGTTGAGCTGGCAGCTGGTTGTCTCCAACAGCCAGTTTTCTTTTCCAACTCTCCTGCATAATGCTCTCTGCAATCCTACAGAGAAGCTTTCCACTATGGGCCCTTGCTAGAGAGCATGAGGGTTTTTTCTCTAATGACTATCCTATATGGTTGAAAAAGGCTTCCTCAGTCACCTCCCATGACTGTGAGGGTTCTTTACACCCTTCTATTTCCTTTTAATAAAGGACATCAGCCTTTCCTACGTGACAGTCTAAAGAGTTACCAAATTCCTACAGGAAATATGCTCTTTTTCCTTGCAGCTTGTCCTCATGGTATCCTAATCCTTCATGGACACATATTTAACTAAATAACGCATGATAACCCCACCCCTTGTCCCTCAAGTGGGTCTACCTGGTGTCTCTTCCTATGCGTATTCTGTCCCTTCACCATGTTAGAGTTCTACTGGACTCAGGACTTGCTGTTTACAGACTAATATTATCCTCTGTGTTCTCGCAACCAGCCTGGTTATTTTACTGGGTAGCATTCTACTCCATCTTAACCAGAGGGAATAGATTCTCTATATCTTCTCAAGTAGGTTCCACCTTCTTGTTATGAGATGAATCATTCCTCTTCACATCTCCCATGTGAAGATTCCTGTAGACATATCTCTTTCTGCTTAATTGCAGACATTTCTTTTTAGACCTATATATATATATTCATATATGTACATATGTCTATATGCTTTCTTTAGATGCCTATGTCTGTCAGCCATGTGTGCATAGGCTATACCCCCTGGATCTCGCCATAAACATATCTATATATATATATCTATATATGCCCCTATATATATATCTATATATATCTACACATATATATATATACATATATATATGTGTGTATCTGTCGAGATACTTCTTTTAGGTAGATATGTATTCACATACTTATCTCTCTAACTGTCTGTGCTCATAAAGGTGTTTTTTCCTTCCTATCTGTTCCAGACAGTGGGTTTTCACATGTTCATACTATTTCTCAGTATGTTTTGGTTTTATGCACACAACCTCTCCTGTGGTACTGACAGCTTTTTCCATAACCTTAGGTTCAGGTATCCCTGAAGCTCCCTATTCCTTATCTTCCTACCTCTCGTCAGTTAGGAGAGACATGGGGGATCTTCAGTAGATCTGAGGTTTCCAACTCCTCAGACATCTGTCCTTCCTTGGGATTACGGGGTTTTTCTCCATACCCCTTCTTCCCTCAAGGACTAAGCCAATTTTGTCCAACTCGGTCAGTCTTCCTCTTTTACTCCTAACTATCAATAACTCTGTAGCCAAAAGAGTTTTCAGCTTTTTCCATAAAGCTTTCTACTAAAGACCTACCGTTTTTGTTCTTCCCCAGTTGAATCCTGGGGTCACCTGTCAGTTCCAGATTTTGACCTTCAACTCACTTCAGTGAGGACATCTTGAAGATTCCTCTACTGGATCCCCAGTAGATTCCATCAGCCTCTCTACTTCCTGCAATCCAGTAGGTGAGGTCCATATGGTGATTGTTCATTTCTATATATTCATAATGCTTATCATATATACAGGGACTCCTTGTCTGTAGTCCTATTTTAGGTCAGCTGTCTCCTACAGCTCCTCTCTTCTTCAACTCCTACCCTCCATCCTCGGGATGCCTGGGCATATGAGGTGGAGCATGTTTCAATCACCAACATGCTAGGGCTCCAGGAATCTTAGCTTGGGAGTCCCCATATGTGAAGACTCATTCCTGCTTGTTCCTGGAGATAGCACAGTTACTTACCTGTAACAGGTGATCTCTGGGAACAGCAGGAATAAGTCTTCACAACCCACCCACCTCCCCTAGGAGTTGTATCTCTCTATCTCTCTTACTTTCCTCTTTCTCTCTTTGTCTCAGCTATAAAACTCAACTGAGGAGAGACAGTTGGAAAGGCGGGAAGGCAGTACGCAGGCGCTGAGGGATGCTCCCAAAAGCTTTCTGATTGGACGCTGGGGAGCGTTCCCGCGCAGGCTCCGTCGGTACCGACGTACCCATATGTGAAGACTTATTCCTGCTGTTCCCAGAGATCACCTGTTACAGGTAAGTAACTGTGCTATATAGTCAGGCATTTGTCCTGATATTCAGTGACACTATGCACATGCTGCTGCTGCGATACATAGGCAGGGTGGTGAGTTATACAGAGAATGGCAATATTCTGACTTTTCTCTGGATGAAGTTAGGACAAGAAAAAGGCTGTCTGAAAATTTATCCAGATAACTGCCTGGAGAATTTATTTATTTATTTAGCTGTATTTATATTCCGCTTTTCACCGGGTCAAAGCGGTCAATTGGGGGATACATTTAACACGAGGGGATATGACACACATACGTTAATACTTACAGGGAACATGGGCAATGGAGGGTTAAGTGGCTTGTTAGAATGGACTCGGTATTGCCGCTGTTGCGATAACTCCTGTGCAGTGCCACCAGCAGTCTGAAGGGAGGCGCTAAATATCCGGAGCATCTATAAATTCCAATGCGGTGTGTTAATATTGACCCGGAGACTTGTTAAGCACACACAAGACAGCCTGGTTTTCAAGCCTGAAGTACCTCCATAAATTTTGTTTCAATATCAGTTTCTAAGGCAGTTAGATATATATGTGTAAAAAGAGTGTCATGTCTGCTGTGCTTGTAACCTTTGAAAATTAAAAGTATGTGCACAAATTCATAATTATTCTTCCCCACCCCCCTCCCAAACTGTAGCTGGCTGAAAATTTAGTTCAGCACATTCAGTTTTTTATTCTCTGCACTCAAATCCCGATTCCAGGCCATGTTTACTAAAGTGCAGTGAGCGACAAGCCTGTGTGGGAAATGAAGAAAGTGTGTGTAGCATCTGCCCTACAGTTCACACACAAGACAGATGCTTACCATGTTTCCTAGCTCGAGAGTACTCGCACTATCTGCCGAGGCAGGAAACACGGGCCCGGCACCACAGCGGCAAACGGCAGCGACCGCAATGTTTGGCCCCATGCTCTGATACCCCCTCTGTGGCACAGTGGCCCTCCCCCATGACACAACCCCCTCCTGATCATGCAACCCCTCTGAACATCCCCCCACCACTGATCTCTCCCCTGATCAGAATCTCCCCTGCCCAAGCCCAACTCCCTGAGGATCCCCCCCCCCCCCCGCTCTGAAAAGCAAAGACCATATAACATCAATCTTCTCCTGGACCCCCCCAGACTGGTACCCCCTGTACACAATGCCCTAACCATGACCCCCCTCCCCAGGTCTTACCCAGGGCACCCTTGTCTCTAGCGGTCTTCGTTGCAGGAACAGTTCCCCCTGCTCCTGTCCTAGCTGGCGAGGCATCCAAAATGATGTCCTTTACCCTTTGCGATAGTCTCAAAGCCTTCATCTGATCTCTAAAGTGATTATACAGTTCCATCCCTGACCCTGCTTCCACCCTTCACACCTCAGAAATTAGTTTTACAGTTTTGGAGGCTTCACTAGGGGGAGGGATACAAAAGCCTCAATGCCGGGCTGGCCGCTACCTGCTGAATGGCGCCACCTACCTGCACCTCAATGCAAGTGACATAAAGGGAATAATTTTATAACTTTCCCCCACATATAAAAGGACTTCTGTAAAATGATCCCATGTGTCAGAACGCGCACAGCGATACTTTTATGGGACCTGAGGGTAGGTGCAGGTCCGATGTATGTATAGATTTCATAAACTACATGCGTTCCTGCTCGCAGCTCCAAACCAACCATGATTTCTGCCACTTTACCCCAAGTATTTTATAGACACATAGATGCCTCTTTTAGAAGTCCTATTTGTAATTTGCACCTGTGAAAATGACCAATCACATGCAAATCAGATCCATGTCCCAACAGCTGTTTTAGAAAGGGCTGAATTTGCATATCTCGATCGCATCCAAGTCATACGGTGGTGTGACAGAGGCAGTTCCAGGGCAGTCCAGGAAAGATCCACGGGCATCCCTGATTTCACAATGGCGCTGCACGTGCAAACCCACCAGCGGACATATCCTTATTTAGACCTGCTCCCCTGCACGCATAAACATTGCAAAAGTGCTCATTTCATCTAGCTCTGAACAGACAGATAACAATGGATTTAGCCTCTGAGTTTCCCAATACTTTCTCCATCTCCAAAAAGCCATAGTGGGTAAATATTGAGGGCTCTTTGTGTACTGTCGTGCCGCCACCCATCTCCGTGTGTATGTAGCAGTATATGCACTTGCAGGTTCTGAAATACTGCTGCTGGCACTTCCTTGTTACCAGATCCTGCCACATCTATATTTTGTACGGGCTTGTTTCTCAAATTGCCTGTCTCTGTGGTCCTTTATTCTGCATGGCCCCATTTTCTGGGACGTTGATGGAGACATTTATCTTTCAGGTTGTGGATATATCGATTTTAGAAGCTGTTTACACGTGCCCACCTTCTCTACTACCCTCCTATGGAATTTCAGATGTTTTGACTTGTATGTCCCAGGAGGCTGCTGAATGGCCCATCCAAACGTCACCTTCATGTGTCTTTATGAACTAGGCTAACAATAGGCACCTTCTTGACTTTGAAACCTAGGCAACCTGTTATAAAATTACCCACAAAGTGTGCAATATTCATGTTGTCAAATAATGTCACTTTAATTTAACTGCTGTGCTGGGAGCACTTTCCAAACGGGACAATCGATGTTCCAAACACATGTTTATCCGAATAGATCCTTTCGAAAATTGTTCTCCCGATATCCATATATATGACAATATTCCACTTGAATGAAATGAAAGTACCAAGATTAATCACCTCGTATAAAAGCAAAGAAAGCCTGGCAGATGACAGGAAGAGATAAGCAAAGATGAACGAACCTCTCTTAGTACAGGCTGTGATTGCGCTGCCATCCACTAACCCCCATGGACTTTGTTTTCGATCAATAATCATCAAGCTTGTTTTCTTTTCTTCCAATTATAATGGGTGTGCAAAGGGGAAACTCAACAGCAGCCTCCGAAGATGATTTATTACACCAGCAGATGCTAGTTGGATTTCATGTGAATGTCAAACTTTGCTGTAACTCAGACCAGTTGATATCTCCCCTACGTAACCACCATCTAGCATTTTCTTTTCCTTGCACCCCTGTTAAAAATGTTGAGTGTGTGTATCTATCTATCTATCTAGTTACTTTTACCATGAACAAGTTGGGAAACTTTGCCATGGACTAATTATGCAGTACAGTTCACATTTACACTTTTTCTTTTCCTTTTCATCTCTTAAACTAAACCGTGCTCACTTAGCATGCCTAGTTGACTGCTAATGTGATTGAGAGAAGTCGCTATGGGGACAGAGAACCGTTTTCTGCACTGGTAACCTTCATAATCATAGCCCTTAGCTTAAGAAGAATGAAATCCTTCTGCACTATAGACATGTCTTCTATCCCAAGACAATAGGGCTTTCACAAGAGAAACCTCTGTTGATTAGCACATTTCTTTCCAAAAAGAAAAATAACATTTAAAAGCACGTTTCTAATAGATATAAATGAGCATGTGAGTGATAACCTTTGTCTTGTATGCTTTTTCAGCTTTTACCAGTTCAGTTGCCTGTACGCCTTGCATTCTAGATTTCTAATATCTTTAATTCTTCCTTATGCCTGCATTGTGGGCACAATCGCCTTCCTTCATTTGGATTTTCTTTATTAATCTGTAAAATAATGCAGTGTTACCAAACGGTGCATAACTTGGATCAGCAGCTCACGAAAGTTGGTACAGGAAGCTACAGCGGCAACACAGCCCTGTGCCATCATTTATAAGAGTTAATAAGCCATCCTTCAAATCGTTTCTTATTAGGTGAACTATTTGTCATTCATTTTATCTTGCAGTGGTTTGGTGATCTGGTGACCCCCGTGTGGTGGGAGGATGTGTGGTTGAAAGAAGGGTTTGCCCACTATTTTGAGTTTGTTGGTACAGACTATCTTTACCCAGGCTGGAATATGGTAAGCATATGTTTTATTTATTTTTTTTAAATAATGTTTCTAACAGTAGTCAAGACAAGGTTTACTAAATCGTGTTAGGCTTTTGCTTTTTTGTCTCTGTGTTACAAAGAAAAACCTGTTCTGATAAAAACAAAGTAAAATAAAAATGTTGAAATTCCCAATAGCAGGTTGCTTTTTAATTTGAGTAATTGTTTTACTAGTCAGAGAATGGTGAAAATAGAAACCGATGCGTGCAAAGGATCATATGTTCAATAGAGAAAACCCATTAGATGTGAAATCATTTGAAAACATTTCAAAAACATCTGCCATTTATCTCAAAGGGGAATAGGCCATTTCTGACATTATACAAAGCAAATGAAGGAACACCGACGTGCCACTTTTATCTCCTATTTTGATATTTGATAACTACATCCAGATTGTTCCCAAAGGCTGTGCTGTAATAAGACAAGTAAGCTTCCTTCTATTTCTGAGTTCCAGATATACAGTGGGGGGATAAATGTGCAGGCAGGATGCGTGACTTCCATGGTGCATGTGTACTTCTAAGCCTGACTAATGCAAGCTGTTTTACAAATACAAGGAACCTGCATACACTGAGTGATTTTAAGGGGTTGGGCACAATTTACATGAGTCGATGATCGGATGTAAGTAAATGGCTGCCCGCACAGATGTGACGGAGACGTAATCTCGACAGGGTTTGAGCAGAACTTTGACCTGTACATGGGGAGGCCAATTGGGAAGAGGCCATCCGGATGGCCAAAAGATGTTCGGGGCTCACTTTGTACCTGATTCCAGAACTGTTTGAGTTTATACGTTCCCACGGTAGCAGAATCAGGACGCAGACGGCCCTCCCAATGCTCCGGCTGGTGTCCCAGTACAGTGGCATCCTGTCGCCATGGCACTGATGCGTCCGGCTGGAGCTACCGATGGCTTGGACACAGCGTGGCGCCGTTTCCCCGCCGTCCGACCCTTGCTGGGAGCCCACAAGGCCGGGATAGGGCGGCGAGAGCCATCTGGGTGGAATAATCCAGGCATCTAGGCAGGTGCCGGCGGACGTAGAGAGGCAGCAGCTGAATTGCCTCTGTACGTCCTGGCCGATGGCCCCTCCGCTGCTCCGCCCCTCTCACCCTGGTCAAGTGCTCCGTGCACAAGCATGGTATACATGCAGGGAGCACGGACACCGGAATCGTGATCAGGGACTAAACACGGGTTGAACGTCCAATCCTGCTATTCCCTGATCGGAATGACCCCATAGTCCCTATTTTGCAACAGAAATATATTTATGTTTCAATAACATTTCCCTGCTTGTTTGGGCCCGGGGTGCGGCGGAGTGATTACGAGGTATTCAAACCACCTTAAACATCCAAAAATTGTGGTTGGGAGCTTGGCTCCTTAATTGCTTTCCTTTGCATGTGCAGTTTTGCAGAATCTGGCGCTGATGTGTTTAGGCAGCACCTCAGCCCACAGAATTCCTTCTTTTCTGTGGGGTCTAGAAACCCATTTCCCTGACTATGGCCGACTTAGGTGGGGGAACTGTTTATGCGTACTCCAGATAAAAGGCACCCAAATCTTTGAAAACGTTTCCCTGAAGGTAGGATAGAAAAATATAAATTAAAGGGGAAGACGGGGATCATAAAAGTATAGGAAAGGATATTGAAACATACCAGAATCACTAACAACAAGAAGTCTGGCAGCCGAGCAGTTATGGTAGTGCAATTCTGACCCTTGGTTCTTTGTCCCTTTTTCCCTCTGGATGCCTCGGTTAACACTAGTTTATTCCCCTCCCTTTTCTTTCTTCCCTGTTCTGTATTTTGGGGAGAGGGTTGTTTCTCTTATGGATTATTGTAAGAAAAATCTATGTTGTTGTTTTGTACCGTCTGAAAACCTTTAAATAAAGTGAGCTTAAAAAAAAATTCTTGTGCATCTTCCCAGTTGTGGAAACAACCTTTATGGTGGCAGCTGTTAAAACTACGATGCTCAGTTACTGCAGTAATTAAAGTGCATGAAACCTCACATTAAAGCTCTCATTAGTAAACAGACCCCCAGATTCGATGCCGTCACTGTGTTCTCCGAGCCTCAGCATTAGTTTTCAGTACCCCCTAGAATTTAGAGCTTTAGAGTATTAATAGATTTACTCAGTATCTTAAGAAACGGCCTGTCTAGAAACAGTTTTCATTTTAACATTAATGATTTAATTGTTATGTATTTTTAATTGTATCTGTGCTTTATAGATATGTGCGGATAGCATGGATTTTAATAGAAACGTTAATGTCCTAAGCTTTGGGGAATTAAATGCTTTTATGTAAATTTCTTTGAGTAAGCTGTGCTTTGGTTTTCTGCCACATTCTTAGGCAATGAGGTTATATACACTGCAAAGATAAGGGAAAGATTCATTTGCAGTATTTGTGCTCATGCTTTTTGCTGTAAACATAAGATTATAGCAGATTTGCAATTAGAGTTCCCAGTTTTTCATTGTTTTTGGACTATTTGCCGTCATATACTATGTTACTAAATTACTATTTCTTACTTTAAGTAAAAGTGATACTAGCATATCTCCAGGAACAAGCAGGAATGAGTCTTCACATATGGGTATCGTCGGTACCGACGGAGCCTGCGTGGGAACGCTCCCCAGCGTCCAAAAGGAAAGTTTTTGGGAGCATCCCACAGCACCTGCGCGCTGCCTTCCCGCCTTTCATAACCGCCTCTCTCCAGTTCTTCTTTTCCGCGGAGCCAGCAGGTCGTGTTCCTGTCACCGCTGAAGAATTTCTTTATTTTATTTTATTTCTTTGGTCGCGCGTCTGCCTTCTCGACACTGGACCGGTACCGCCGGTCTTTTCTTTCTTTATTCTAAAAAAAAAAAAAAAAAAGACTACTGTTTTTTCTCACTTCAGTGCATTTTTTTCTTTGGCCTTAGGCCTAGGAAATTTTTCCTCATGGAAAAGCCCACCTCTGGGTTTAAAAAATGCACGAAGTGCAGCGGCACTATTTCTGTCACTGACACACATGAATGGTGTCTAAAATGGTTAGGTCTGTGAGTCCTGCTCCATGATGTCTAAGAGAGGTCTACAGAATCGAGCAGCTAAGCTCAGTACCCTGTTTCCCTCGGATGCAGTTTCGGTTGCATCAACGTCTTCCAGGGCTGCTTCTTCCTCACATGGATCTCAGGTAACCAAACTTAAATCCAGCCGGTCCTCGAAGGGTAGATCTCCCTCTAAGTATCGAGATGCCTCCGGGCTTGCCCTCGAGGAATCCGCACCGGCAAAATTACCCCGGCGGGAGGCTCCGGCTTCCAAAGCTTTATCTATGGGGTCACAGGTTGACATCGATGGCTCGGCCTCGACTGATCACCTGTTGCCATGTTCTGTGGTACCGGTGGTTCCCACTGGTACCGACATCCAGACATTGGTTGCGTCAATGGATCAGAATATCCTGACCATGCAGCGTGCCATCACGGCATTCATACAAGCTGCAACACCTTCGGTACCGCAACAAACTCCGTTGCCGGTACCGACTCCGGCACCGGTACTGACATCGGTTCCGGTGCCGGTACCGATTGCATTGACATCCGCTTCGGTGTCGACTGCAGCGGTACACTGTTCTGTGATGCCCATCGGTACCGAACCGGTACCGATCACTCCCGATGTCGATACCACCCGGTATGCGTATCGGGCTCTGTAGGAGCATCCAGAGGGCGATACTTCGATTCCTCTGAAGACTCTGATGAATCAGAGGTCTCTGTCGAAGCATCGGTGATTCATCCTCAGGAGCCCTCTTCTCCAAAAAGGAGAATGTCTCCTCCAGAAGACTTGTCTTTTCAAGACTTCATTAGGGAAGTGGCCAGGGGCCTTTCCATCTCAGTAGCCCCTGAGACAGAGCCTAGAGCCAAAAAATTAGATATTTTACAATATCCTAAGGCTCCTAAAGAGGCAGCCACTTTACCAATACATGAGATTCTTTATGATCACATGTTGGGCATATGGGAGACTCCTCTCACCACTTCCCCTCATTCTCGCAGGTTGGACACCATGTATCGTGTTCCTCCTTGTCCTGGCTTCCATAAGACTCAGCTTCCTCACCACTCCATTGTGGTGGAGTCTGCTATGAAGAAGATAAAGAGTACAAAAAGGCACTCTTCTGCTCCTCCAGGAAGAGAATGCAGAACCTTAGATGCCTTTGGCAGGAGAATTTTCCAGGCTAGTATGCTTGTTGCCAGAATCAACTCCTATAGTCTCTATATGGGGATGTTTCTGTAAGAAGTTACAGATCACCTGCAAACTTTATCTCCTTTTATTTCAGAAGATAAAAGGGAAGAATTCCTCACCTGGCTCAAACATGCCCAGGATATTTCCAAGTTTTCCAACCATGCAGCCTTTGACTCTTTTGAAGGTGCCAGCAGAGCCTCGGCCATTGCCATAGGTGCACGCAGAGTTGCTTGGTTACAAGCTTCTGATATTGGAACCTTGGGTTCAAGATGGACTAGGAAATCTTCCTTGTACAGGTGAAAACCTTTTTGGCAAAGATTGGCAAGCAAAGGCCACCCAAATGGATGCTGAAAATTCTGCTTTAGATAGACTTTCAAAGTCTACTTCTGCTCCCTTTAAGAAAAGGTTATTCAAAAAGGGATTTTTTCCCAAAAAAGGGAAATATTATTCTGCTTATGGTCAGCAGTCATCTTCTGCAGGTCGTTTTGCTACACAGACAGCAACCACCGAAACAGGCCAAGCCTAAGGCTGCTAGGACTGCTACGGCCCAACAGCCTCAGCCTCCTCAGGGCCTTTGACTTACAACTAGAGAGCTTAGCCTTTCTGGCTCTAGAACATCCAGAGCCTCTCACCATTCCAGGAAGGTTGGCTTATTTTGCTCCCAGATGGGAACAAATCACAGCAGAGCAATGGACCCTCTCCATCATAAGGGAGGGGTACAAGCTTCATTTCTTAAACCTTCCTCCTCACACCATGGTGAGACAGTTCAATTCTCAGACATCTCTCCTCGACCTTCTGGGTCAGGAGATTACTACCCTTCTTGCCCAAGGGGCAATAGAAGAAGTACCCCTTCTTCAACAGGGCTCAGGGTTCTACTCCCCCTACTTTCTTATCCCAAAGAAAACAGGGGGCTACAGACCCATATTAGATCTCAGAGAATTGAACAAGTTTCTATGCAAGGAGATATTCAAGATGATTTCTCTCGGTGCTCTCCTTCCATACCTTCAGAGTCAGGATTGGCTTTGCTTTCTAGACCTCAAGGATGCGTACACCCATGTCCTCATCCATCCAACACACAGAAGGTTCCTTCGGTTCCTTTACCAAGGGAAGCACTATCAATACAGAGTGCTTCCTTTAGTCTGGCCTCTGCACCAAGGGTGTTCACAAAATGCATGGCAGTAGTAGCTGCATTTCTACGCACTCTAGGGATATTCGTATTCCCATATCTGGACGACTGGCTCATCCGAGCTCCATCCCAGTCAGAGGCCCAGATTTCTCTAACCTGCACAAGCCGTATCCTTCAGTATCTGGGACTTGTAATAAACTTTCCAAAATCCCATCTCACCCATACTCAGTCTCTAGAGTTCATAGGGGCCTTGCTGGATACCACAACTGCAAGGGCCTATCTTCCCCAGGCCCGTTGCCTACGCTTGGTGCAGTTAGCCTCACAAATTCAGTTAAAATCCCATTTAACTGCTCAAGAGATGTTACAGCTGTTAGGCCACATGGCATCCACTGTGCATGTGGTTCCTTACGCTCGCCTTCACATGAGGGCAGCTCAGTGGACTCTGTCCACCCAATGGACCCAGGCATCAGGTTGCCTGTCAGACAAAATAGCAACCTCCAGTCGCCTCTTTTGGTCCCTCCACTGGTGGAAGTCCACTCAAAATCTGTTGCTAGGGTCCCCCTTTCAACAGGTGTTACCCCAAGCAACCCTTACAACAGATGCCTCTCCAAGAGGTTGGGGAGCTCATCTTCAAGATCTCTCCACTCAAGGCATCTGGTCTCTAGAGGAGACATCTCTACATATCAACCTCTTAGAGCTCAGAGCAAGTTTTCTAGCTCTCAGAGTCTTCCACACCCTGCTCAGCTACAAGACAGTCCTCATCCACACGGACAACCAAGTAGCCATGTTCTACGTGAACAAGCAGGGCGGGACTGGTTCTCTGTCGCTTTGCAACGAAGCTCTGAGATTGTGGGCCTTCGCCAGAGAGCATCAAATTCATCTCATGGCAGTGTATCTTCCAGGGGTTCAAAACTCTTGGGCAGACAGACTCAGTCGAGTTCTGCTCCCACATGAATGGTCCCTCCATGGGGATCAGATAGCCAGGATCTTCCGAATTTGGGGAATCCCGGACATAGACCTCTTTGCAAGTCCGTGGAATGCCAAACTTCCCTGGTTCTGTTCCAGGATTCCGTGTCAGGGAGTTCAGGCCAGGGATGCCTTCCTCCTTCATTGGGGGCAAGACTTCCTCTATGCCTTTCCACCCATTCCCCTAATTCCCAAGACACTCTACAAACTTCAGAGAGGCAAGAGGTCTATGATCCTCATAGCACCACATTGGCCATGCCAAGTGTGGTACCCTCTACTTCTGCATCTCTCCCAAGCTCCCTTCCTGGACTTGGGATCTGCTCCAGACCTCCTGTCCCAGGAGGAGGTAACGTTGTGGCACCCAAATCCCCAGTCTCTTCACCTCAGAGCCTGGTTGCTGAAGGCCTAGACCTTCAAGATTTGCATCTTTCTCAGCAAGTGAAGGATATCCTTCATGCTTCCAGAAAGCCTTCCACTAGACGTTCCTGTGCTTTTAAATGGAAAAGGTTTATCATTTGGTGTGCAGAGAAGGGTCTTAACCCTCATGCAATACCTCTGAATTCTTTACTAGAGTATTTGCTGCATTTATCCCATGCAGGCCTTAAAACGAATTCAGTAAGAGTCCATTTGAGTACTATTGCAGCATCCCTTAAACCTCTCAATGGACAACCTATTTCCTCTCATCCTCTTATAGCAAGATTCATGAGAGGCCTTCTTTTGACTAAACCTCCCATCAGACCACCTCCAGTGGCATGGGACTTGAATCTGGTTCTTGGCCAGCTTATGCAGCCACCTTTTGAACCCTTAGCCACTACCTCCTTGAAATCTCTTTCCTGGAAGGTTATTTTTCTCATTGCAGTCACTTCAGCTCGCCGCATCAGTGAACTGCAAGCCTTGGTGGCTAATCCTCCTTATACAAGGTTCCATCATGACAAGGTAGTCCTCAGGACTAATCCACACTTTATGCCTAAAGTGGTCTCACCTTTTCATCTGAACCAGGAGGTTTATTTACCTGTCTTTTTTCCAGGACCTCATGCTTCAAGTGCAGAGAGGAATCTTCATACCCTGGATTGTAAAAGAGCTCTTGCTTTTTACTTACAAAGGACACAGCAACATAGAAAGTTCTCTCAACTTTTTGTTGCTTTTGATCCCTCTCAGTAAGAACCTTTCTCTGAAGGGCCATGTCACAGCTCACAATGTGAGGGCCATGGCAGCCTCTATGGCTCATCTAAATTCTGTGTCCATCGACCAGATCTGTCGAGCGGCCACCTGGGCCTCGGTTCATACCTTCACAGCCCATTACTGCTTGGTCAAGGACTCACGCCGGGATGCCTTGTTTGGTCAGGCTGTTCTCAAACACCTGTTCCATACCTAACCAACTCCTACCCTCCATCCCTGGCTGGATGCCTGAGATTCATGGGTGGAGGTAGAGCCCTTCCCAGGGACTCACAACCTGGGTGATCTCCCAGGCATCTCTAGCTAGGGAGTCCCCATATGTGAAGACTCATTCCTGCTTGTTCCTGGAGATAGCACAGTTACTTACCTGTAACAGGTGATCTCTGGGAACAGCAGGAATAAGTCTTCACAACCCACCCACCTCCCTAGGAGTTGTATCTCTCTATCTTTCTTTCCTTTCCTCACTCTCTCTTTGTCTCAGCTTTAAAACTCGAACTGGAGAGAGGCGGTTAGGAAAGGCGGGAAGGCAGCGCGCAGGCGCTGTGGGATGCTCCCAAAAGCTTTCCTTTTGGACGCTGGGGAGCGTTCCCGCCCAGGCTCCGTCGGTACCAACGATACCCATATGTGAAGACTTATTCCTGCTGTTCCCAGAGATCACCTGTTACAGGTAAGTAACTGTGCTTGACCTGTCTGTATGACTGTCCATCTGTAGGTAGTATCAGGACAGCCTTCTGTGGGCAGATTTGGATGAAATATGGTGGATAAAAGGTGAAATTAGACTTACCTGCTAATTGTGGTTCCTTGAGGAGCTCCAGTCTAATCCCGAACCTCTGGGGTTTAAGCACCTCCTCTCGCAGCCTGGAGACCGAGCCCATCACACTTTTGATGACACTGGTATAAATAGCTCAGGAACCGCCTCCTTGCTCCAGTAACCTATTGACAAAGCAGACTCACCCGAGCAACAATTAAGTAGATAGTATAACTCTGATTTTTTTTTTTAACTAAGACTACATAAAGTTAACCGTTTAGCCATTCAAACTGAACCAAACTGTTGAAAAATGTCCCTAACAGGCCAACCGCAGACCTTGCTCTGCTCAGGACTATTCACCCCCTTTACAAAAAAGTTGCCCTTACCACTCATGTTCTCCACAATTTAAATCCGCTTACCCTCTGGACCGCCGCCCCTATTGTTGCTACTGCAACTTACACCTAAAATATTTCTTCGCTTCAGGCTGCAGTCCAAAACTAACACCAGGGAGGGATGCGGGACTAGACTGGAGCTCCTCAAGGAACCACAATTAGCAGGTAAGTCTAATTTCACCTTCCTTATCGTCCCTCCAGTCTAGTCCCGAACCTCTGGGGATGTAACAGAGCAGTGAACAATTTAACGGGAGGGACCCGCCAGACCATTCTGAAGCACTGCTGATCCAAACCGAGTATCCCTGGCCGCCTGAACATCCAGACGGTAATGTTTGACGAAAGAACTCAAAAACGACCACGTCGCCGCTCTACAAATCTCAACAGCCGGCACCAAGCTACACTCCGCCCAGGAAGCTGCTTGTGCTCTCATCGAATGAGCCCTCAGACCCTTCGGAATAGGCTTACCCTTCAGAATGTACGCCGACGCAATAGCCTTCTTAATCCACCTTGCAATGGAAGACTTTGAAGCCGCTTTTCCTTGCCTTAACCCTCCAAACAAGACAAACAGCCTATCTGTCTTGCGGAATAAAGCCGTCCTCTGCAAATACACGTTCAACACTCGACGCACATCCAACAGCCTCAGGCGACCATTGGACGTCTCCTTACTATCTCTTGCAAACACTGGCAATGACACCACTTGGTTCACATGAAAAGACGACACCACCTTGGGTAAGAACGAAGGAACCTCCTTAATACCACCTTCGTGTTGTAGAAGGACAAAAAAGGTTCCCTGCAAGACAACGCCTGCAACTCCGTAATCCTTCTAGCCGAACAAATGGCCACCAAAAACACCACCTTAAGTGTCAGATCCTTTAAGGTCGCCATCCCCAACGGCTCAAACGGTTCCCGTATCAATGCCTCCAGTACTAAATTAAGATCTCACAAAGGTACCACTGCTCTACATGGAGGCCACAATAGTGACGCAGGTTTCAAAAACCGCTTAACATCCGGATGTGTCCCGAGCGCCATCCCCTGCACCTTACCCCGATAACAGGACACGCTGCCAACTGGACCCGCAAGGATGCTGCCGCTAGTACCTTCTCAAAACCATCTTGCAGGAAGGACAACACCTGTGGTACCGAGGCCTTCAAGGATTGTACTTGCCATCCTTCACACCATGCCTCAAATACTCGCCAGACCCGTACATATGCCAGTGAAGTAGACCGTCGCCTGGCCTTCAACAAGGTAGAAATTACCGCTGACGAGTACCCCCTGGCTGTTAGCCTCACCCGTTCAAGAGCCAAGCCGTGAGAATCAATCCACCTGAGGCATGTTCAGTGGACCTTGAACCAGAAGATCCTTCCTGACCGGCAGCCTCCAAGGTCGTCCTTCCAGAAGACGAATCAGATCGGCATACCATGGCCTTCTTGGCCAGTCTGGCGCAATCAGGATAACCTGACCCTTGTGACGCTCGCAACACCCGACCTATTAACACCCATGGTGGAAACACATACAGGAGCTGTCCCTTCGGCCATGCTGTAGGAGAGCATCCAGACCTTCTAACATCCTTTCTCGCCTTCTGCTGAAAAACCGACTGGCTTTTGCGGACTCGAACGTTGCCATGAGATCCATTACTGGTGTCCCCCACCGATGCACAAGTAATTCTGACACTTCTGGATGGAGAACCCACTCTCCCGGGTCCACCTTGACCTGACTTAAAAAAATCGGCTGTCACGTTGTCCACTCCCACGACATGTGCCGCGGAAAAGCCACCAGATGTAGCTCGGCCCATCCCAATAGCTCTTCTGCCTCCTCTTCGAGAGCTATACTGCTGGTGCCTCCCTGCCGATTGATGTAGGCCACTGCTGTCGCATTGTCGGAAAAGACTTGGATCGCCTTCCCCTTTAGGTAATCCTGGAAGGCTCGAAGCGCTAGAGTCACCGCTCGTAACTCCAACCTGTTGATAGGCCAACTCTTTTCCTGAGACATCCAATGCCCTTGGGCGTACCGCCCTTTGCAGTGTGCCCCCCATCCGAACACTGGCATCCGTCATCAGTGGTACCCAATCCGGAGACTCCAAAGGCATCCCCTTCTCCAGACACTCCGGACATAGCCACCACTGGAGAGCCCGTCTTGTCTCTGTCGGACAAGGCAGCCTCTGTGACAACCGGTCCGACTGATGCGACCATCTGAGCAATGCTCTCTGCAACGGTCTCATGTGGGCCCTGGCCCATGGCACCAACTCTAGCGTTGCAGCCATGGAGCACTGCTCTGCAGAAAGACGCGGACAAGCTTTCTTAGCCCCCGCGCCCTCACAGCCGGCAGAAAAGCTTTCCCCGCTCTTGTGTCGAAGCGAGCCCCTAAATATTCCAGATCTTGCGATGGAGAGAGCTTGTTCTTTGTTACATTGACTCCCCACCCGAGATTTTGTAGAAACTGCACCACTCGGGATGTAGCCTCCTCGCTCTTGCTCCTTGATTTTGCTTGAATCAACTAATCGTCCAGGTAAGGGTGAACCAACACCCCTTCCTTGCGCAATGCCGCCGCTACCACCACCATCACCTTGGTGAAGTTTTGCTGGGCTGTTGCCAATCCAAACGGCAATGCCTGGAACGGAAAATGCCCCATGGGAACTGCAAATCTGAGAAATCGCTGATGCTCCAAGCAAATTGGAATATGCAGATAAGCCTCCATCAGATCTAAAGATGTGAGAAACTCCCCCCTGCCTTACCACTACTATAACCGATCTCAGAGTCTCCATTCGAAAATGAGACACTCGTAGACAGCGATTCACTCGTTTGAGATCCAGAATCGGATGCCATGATTCCTCCTTTTTTGGAACTACAAAGTATATGGAGTATCGACTGCATCCGTACTGGTCCAGGGGAACCGGGACCACTGCCTTGAGAGCCAGGAGCCTGTCTAAAGTCTCTGTCACTGCTAGCAGCTTTGCCCATACCCCGCAGGGAGATAGAATGAAGGAATCGACCACTGGACGTTGAAACTCGAGAGCATATCCTTCCTGAATTACCTCCAACCCCCAATCTGATCTAAATTGGATCCAGGCCGGAAAAAGTCCCGCAGTCGCCCCCCCCCCCCCCCCGCAGAGGAAGCCCCAAATCCTCTACCAGCTCCTCGAAACCCCTGGGATCTGTAGGGAAAAGTCTTCTCTGAAACTGACCAAATCTCGCCGAGCGAAACCGGCGAAACTCCCTCTGCTGACTCTTGGTCGCCACCACCAGACGTCCCTGCTTCTGCTTGTCCTCAGGCAATCTGCCGCCCTTAGACTCTCCCAGGTCCTTTACTAACTTATCCAAATCATCTCCAAATAGTAGCTTACTCCGAAAAGGAAGCTTACCTAGCCTTGCTTTAGAAGAACTATCTGCCGCCCAATTACGGAGCCACAGATATCTCCACGCCGCAATAACCGACACCATACTCTTCGAAAGGCCACAAATAAGATCATAATGAATATCTGCCAAGTAAGCAGCCCCGGTCTCCAACCGGGCTGCCTCCTCGACCGTATCCTCTAACTGTATTCCCTGAATCCTCTGGGACCACTTCAGACACGCTCTCCCCACCCTTGCCCCACAAATAGAAGCATGCATGGAAAGCACATTGACCTCAAACACCTGCTTCAACAAAGCATCCAATCTCCTGTTCTGTGCATCCTTAAGAGTGGCACTGCCTTCTACTGGGATAGTTGTCTTCCTAGTAACTGCTGAGACCACCGCATCTACCTTAGGAGATCGAAAAAGCTCCTTATCCTGATCCGCCAAAGGATAAAGACGAGCCATCACTCTGGCCCCTTTAAGTCCTGCCTCAGGCATATCCCATTCCTCTTGGATCATTTCTCTCACAACTCTATGCACTGGAAATACCCTCTGAGACTTTCGCACCGCCTGCAACAACAGATCCTCCAAAGTGGAGTCCTCCGCCGTACCCGCACAGGGCATGTTAAGTGCTTTAAACATTTCCGTGATCAGCACAGGGAACTCCTCCCACCGGAACACTCTCGCCACCCTTGCCTGGTCCTCCTGCTCCGTGAGCTCACCTTCCTCAAGCTCCTCCTCAACATCTGATTCTTCCAAAACCTCTGACAGATTCTCCTCCACCATGGTCTGATCTGACCTGTCTCTCACCACATTAGCTTTCTTAGCTGGGAAGCCTTCCGCTCCTGAATTCAGGGGAGTTCCTGGACGCTTTTCCCCCCCTTTCTTTCTCTCCTGCACCTCCCCCAGACCTCCTCGTCCCCTCCAACAGGCCCTCGGTGGGAAGTGCCACAAAATCCTGAGAGAAAATTGCCGCCAACCCCCCCTGTAAAAGGGGTTGGGCAGCTGGAAGGTCTGGAGTCAATGACAGCCCCGCTACTGGTTCCAGGGGTGGCAAAGGAGGAGAGAGAGGCTCCGGAGAAGAATAAGAGTTCCCTTTTTGACTCTCGCCCCCCTCCTCCATGGGAAGCTCTACCATGCCCGTCTCTTGCACACACCCCCCTGCACACCCCCGATTCAGAGACTGACCCCCTTCTTGCCCCACAAACTAGACATTGAGGCCTAGAAGGCATGACACCAGTCTGAACACCTGTATCTCACCACACAAAACTCAGTGCACCCTTTTTTTTTTTTTATATGCAATCACTCAAAAACCTAGCTGTCCCTTCAGAACTGCACCAAGCTGAAACTACAACTGCCCCACCCCCCCTCGAAGCCGTTTAAACTAAAACTAAAATAAACTAAAACTGATCCGGAGTGAAGCAAAGTGGCACCGAAGGCTTCCCGTGCGGCTGCCACGTGGTCTGCGTGGCCGCCACGTGGTCTGGGCCTTACTTTCTGGCTCTGCTCGATCCTGCGCCTAAGGACTCCGCTGCCGGTCTCTAGCCGCCTGTGCGGAACTCTTACCTCTCCCGCCGCATTGACAGCCTCCGCTCACGCCGTCAAGCTCACCCGCCCTCAGTCTCTCTAGGACAGAGGAGCTTCCGCACCAGGGAGTAAGCACCACTCACCAGCTTGCTGACAAGGCCTTTAAGCGCCTCCGGAGCCCCCTCACTCCCACGGCCTGCAGGTGCTCCGTCTCAGGCTCCTCCCCCTTGAAACGGGTTCGTGAGCCGGAGGCCCCTCAGACATCTCCCGCACTCTTTCCTGCCACGATACCAGGCTTCCAGGAAGGGGGAGAAGGGGGGCAGCCCTTAGCAGCAGCTCCGCCTGTGCTTTAGCCTACACCTTATTACCAATCTCTAACTATGAGCTACTCTCTTTTGCTTTGATTTTATTTAATTTATTTATTAATGAATTCTGCTATCAATTTCTGTAAAAACCTGACTCCTTATTCGTTCGTCTAGTGAGTCCTGACCCCAGGCTCACATCTCCTCCAGCTGCTTGGAGACCGAGATTACTGGAGCAAGGAGGCGGTTCCTGAGCTGTTTATACCAGTGTCATCGAAAGTGTGATGTGCTCGGTCTCCAGGCTGCGGGAGGAGGTGCTTAAACCCCAGAGGTTCGGTACTAGACTGGAGGGACGATAAGGAACACTCATTAAAATTCAGGCTGTTTCTACCAAGTCCATTCGTGGAGTTGGCCCTGTTGACTGCATTGAGACAGAGGGACAGTCAATAGCAGGACAGGGCTGGGCAGGAGGCTGGAATTCTGGATGGCTGCTAAGGGTTGGGAACAGGTTTGGAGATGGGTGATCAGCAGAGCAGGGCGGCTAGCTGAGCCCATCATATTAGCTCTTGACCGTGCTGGCCAGCGCCGCAGGCATTTTCTAACCTTGTAGACCAGCTGTGCTAATTAGCTATGCCATCCTGGATCATTGGCAGATCAGTGTAACTAGCTTGCCCGTGAGTTCTGAAACTGATCCCAGTGCCGACTGGCACAGCTGCAGCATCCAGCAAGGAAGAAAAACAGAAGAAAAGGATCACAGGTGGGCAGAGAACAGGGAAGAAAGCCAAGGGGATGGGGAGGATTAGAGGAAGGGGATGGTGGAAGGTATTGGTGGGAGAGAGGAAGAGGTGTAGAGGGAGGGTATGGAGGTGGAGGAGGGAAGACTGAAGGTTGGAGGAAAGAAACAAATTGGAGTGATAAAGAAACACACCTTTGTCACCTCTTTCCAACTTATAATAAACAAATATAGATAAATGCAAGCGGTGTCAATTCATTTGAGACTATTTTATTTATTTATTTATTAGATTTCAGATACACATTAAATAGGTTCTTTGAATGGGAAACGGTGCCAGAGAAAACAATATCGATTAATAACAGGAAATTATATTACAGACCACACTTAACTCGCTGAGAAGATTTAGACCACATTGAGGGAAGAATGAACATGTGTCCAAAAACCTATGGGGGAACTAGAGAGAAAAAAAACAGTACACAAAGAAATTGGAGTAGAAACCCAAGTCCAAAATATGGAAATGTCCAGTGATACTCCAGGCTAGCTGTGTAACTGTTTAGCATCCAGGGAGAAACAAAGTCGAGAAAGCTCAAGAAAATGATAAACTTTATTTGAATACAACAGTACACATTTAACACTAGAAGCCCCAAAGTGCATCAATTGATGCAAATGCATCTTCGAAGTTGTATACTAGCGCCACTGCTAGAATCATGTCAGTCATGTTCCATGACTTTGTTAGCAAGGTCAAGATGTTCAAATATGTGCATCGAAAATTAATGACAGATGCACCACCTAGCGGGAAAATTAATTTATACATAGAAGCCCCAAAGTACGTCAATTGACGCACTCAATTGTCTTGGATGCGCCAATTGACGTACTTTGGGGCTTCTAGGTATAAATTCATGTTCCCACTAGGTGACTCATTGCAATCACTGTTTACAGTTTTACTCCGACATTACAAACAATAAACACACGATGACGTCATGTAATGACATCACATACTGCACATATTTAACAAATAAGTAACTTCACATTAATTTACATCTGCATTTCATGCTAAACGCAGTCGTTGTGATAATGCGTCAATTGACACACTTTGGGGTTTCTAGGTAAAATTCCTTTTGGGGCTTCTAGTGTTAAACGGAAACTTCAGCTGGACCTTCGCTCCCAGGGCAAAAACCCCAGAATGGTCCATTCAGGAACTTAATATCCAGTTCTTGAAAAACCTCCCACAACAACACTGCTTTGTCTTGCAAAGAAACAAACATAATCAAGAAGGTAGACCCGACTTCACCACCTCTTGTGTTTTCTCTAGGTCATCAGTCAAATTAGCCAAATCCAAACTATCAGATGAGACATCTACTAGGGAGGTGTCCATCTTCTGTTTCTTAGAGCTAGAAGGCAAGTAATAGATTTTCTGGAGCAGAGGAAGACCTGACTCAGTATAATTAAAAACCTCCTTTAGAAACCTAGGGAAAAGATTTCTAGGGTTTATGAGTGGCAGCTGGGGAAAATTCAAAACATGAAGATTTAGAGTTCTGTTATGGTTCTCCAAATCCTCAATCCTCTGATGAAACACCAGTCTGTCCAGAGCAAAGTTCCCCTAGGTTTTCTGTAAGTGTTTAACTGTAGATTGAACCATCAGCTCCTCCTACTGGTTGGTTTAGTCTATGCTCCAAGGTATCAATTTTGGCAATTTTCGTGGAAACGTTTTGAGCAAAGCCGGCACATATCTTATATACAGTTTCCCAACCCAGCCAAATGGAATCCAGAGTTACTTCCCAGGATTGGATCAAAGGAGGAAATAATTGAGTAAAAGGTTGCACTGAAGAACACCACCAACTACTGATCCCTCTTCAGGAACTTGCTGCTGAACCGTCTCTGTGGGGGGAGGAAACCTTCCTCCCATTGATGGAATACCTGGGCTCCGTGGGGTGAAGGCCCGTGAATTGCCATAATGGCTCCAGTGCCTGCCTGCTGCCGTTTTGTCTGGGTATGGAGGCATAACAGGACCAAGCGAGCTGACCGAAACTTTGCTCTCCTGGTTGGGGCTTTCCCCCGCCCTGACAGCAGTGCACCCGAAACAGACTTTGCTGCCGTGAACCTGTCCACAGTCTGCTGCCCCTGTGCAAGAGTCACTGACTGGGTCGGGGAGGGGTGAGGGTGAAGATTGGCTATGTGTTTCGGCATAAACGTTGAAAGAATATCAGCTGAGGAAAAAGGAAAAGAGTCAAACTGGAGCAACAGCACTATTCTCGTCCTCCTCCAGCGCCATTTGGACATGCCCCCGAGACTGTTTTTACCCAGAAAGAACATGGCCCTATAGAGGAGCAATGACAAGGAAGTAACTGAAAGCCAGCAGGGCTGCCGAAAAGCTAAAAGCAAAAAACAATTTTAGAAGGAAAACAAAGCTTTCTTATTTTTGTATGGTATAGTCGTTGGGGGGCAGCATTTTCGAAGGCATTTACATGGGTCACTGCCCTAGTTGCCCATGTAAATTCCTTATCCGGGATTTTCCAAAGGCACCTATACGGGTAGTGCCTTTGGAAAATCCTGGATAAGCCCTTAGCGCGCTCAGATGCCATGCAGTTAGCATCGGGGCGTGTTGGGAGCGTTTCGGAGTGGTGCAGGGGCGAAGGAAAGGGCTAAGCAGGTAGCAGTGATTTTTGATGCTATCCGCGTTGCCCTCTGCACCTTCAGACGCAGGGCTTATGCGGGTAGCATTGAAAATCGCTGCTACCCGCTTAGCCTTGGCAGCTGCTGGCACGTCCAGCCAAACCTGGATTTTCACTTACCTCGCCGCAGAAGTGAAAATCTGGGTGAAGGGGGTCAGCGGGCAGGCTCTGCGCTGACGCGATGCATTGCCTGCCTAAATGAAAATCGGACCCTGGATTTTTTTGTGCTAAAATCATCTGCACCAAAGAAGTAAATATAACAATCTTATAGATTTTAATGTGATTATTGAGAAAGAGAAAATAAAAACAAGTGTGGATAAAACTGGGAGCCCTGCTTATAATCACTGCATAAAAAAATGAAACCTTCAATTACATTTTATTTTGCCTCATGTACGCTGTTAACTGGTTCACCCACCCTTGGATGAGTTACAACTCCTTCTGTCAATCTTTATGAAAAACATATCATGAATTATAATTATAATAATTGAATTTTAATTATAAATACAATGTGAACTGGCAGCAGCTAACAATTTCAGCATGGCAAAATGTCACAGGGTGTAACATTTGGAAAGTGAATTTTATTGTGGAAGTACCCAACTCACGCATTCGTTCGTGCATCATGTTTTAGGGGTCTAAAGTGCATGGGCCTGTAGAAGTCATTTGAATAAAAATGTTTTTAGAGAATTCCGCTGAAGTCAGTCTGATATTTAGTGTTGTGCCAATCAAACAGTTGCCTTTTGTTTTAAAAATGTTGTAGCAAACATGAGAGAGAAATGGGCTGCTTAGTTCTAGGACCAATTAGTTTCAGAAGCCAAAGAGCTTTAAATACTCGAAAGGTCTTAGTGAACAAATGAACCTTTTCCAAATCAGGGGAGGCTCTAGAACTAAAAGAAACAGTATGAAGCGACAAGGAGGCAGAACCAAAAAGCAAGATGGGGAAATTCTTCTTTACAGAAAGAGTGGTGGATGTTTGGAAAACCCTCTTGAAAGAGGAAGTGGAAGCAGAAACGAGTGGGATATACATACTGGATCCGTAAGGGGAAAGGGATGGGAAGCAAACATTGAATACCTCAGCTCAAAACGGCTGTGAAATGATTTTTCCACTTTTAAGAAATCGTAGCCAAAGTATCCTGCTCTGCCTGGAATGGACAAACCCAAAAACGTTGTGTTGGGCAGACTGGATAGCCTATATTGGTCTTTATTAGCCATCATTCAGTATGTTAGAGTGTAAAAGCAGGGTGAAGGATAGCCTGATGGTTAGAGAAGGGCAACCAGCCACACATCAAAAAGACAACCAGATCAGCCTACTACAAACTCAGAATGCTACGCAACCTCAAACCACTGCTCACTGACAATGACTTCCGAACTGTCTGCCAAGCCATAATAATGCCTATATTGGATTACTGCAATGCAATCTACCATGGACTCCCAAAGAAAACGACCCTCACATTACAGCTGGTACAAAACACTGCAGCCAGAATCATCACCGGAACAGCAAAATACAAACACATAACACCCACGCTCCATCAGCTGCACTGGCTCCCTATGACTGTACACACCAAGTACAAAAACATAATAATAATCTTTAAAACACTAAACAACCTATCACCTACAACTCTGCAACCACTGATCGAGAAAACACTGCCTACCAGAACAAGGAGAGGAACAGATAACAACATCCTAGAGACCCCGCTAAACCAATCCACCTGCAACAGAGCCTTCTCCCTATTTGCACCCAAGCTGTGGAATGATCTCCCCACATCAACACGTGAGATCAAAGACTTAACAGACTTTAGGAAGGCAATAAAAACCCATCAATTCCTGGAATACTTTGGAACTACCCCGGAAGATGATGTTTAACAGTAACAGCAAATGGACCATGAAACACAGCTAGAGTTCTTGTATATAGATAGCAACTGACAATTGCATGTTTTACCCCAATGTAACCATCCAAGTTGAATAACCCTGTTCAATGTAAAACTTGTTCCTATAACTGTTCGTTGTAAACCGCTTTGAATGTAAATGATAAAGCGGTATAGACGACCTGCTAAATAAATAAATAAATCCCACTGCAGCTTCTTGTGATCTTGGGGAAAATCACACAGTCCTCAGGTTCAAGCTTAGATTGCAAGACCTCTACTGTGCCTAAATGTAACCCACTTTGCGAAGGACATGAGCTGAATCCAATTCTCTAAATACAAGCTTAGATTGGTAATCGTACAAGGGTTGCTTGGTTTATCGGCTGCACTCACTCTTACTTTATAAAATAGGGGCGTAAGTAACATAGTGAATGATGGCAGATAAAAAACAGTATGGTCCCTCTAGTCTGCCAAGTAAGATGGCAAGAGTAGGTGCACCTGCCGCTCTGTGCAGGCCATCACTCCCCATGTCTTTGTTTAGGGGTGAACCCACCGCTTCATGAAGGACACCCCTATTTGTTGATAAATTAGATGGTTCAGTTTATTTTGATTTTATCCTATTGCTGTAAAGGGATCCACTGTGTCTGTCCCATGCCATTTTGAATTCCGTCACTGTGTTTGCCCCCACCACTTCCATCGGGAGGGCATTCCAAGCATCTACCACCCTTTCAGTGAAAAAGTATATCTCCAGGAACAAGCAGGAATGAGTCTTCACATATGGGTATCGTCGGTACCGACGGAGCCTGCGCGGGAAAGCTTTTGGGAGCATCCCACAGCGCCTGCGCGCTGCCTTCCCGCCTTTCCCAACCGTCTCTCTCCAGTTCTTCTTTTCCGCGGAGCCAGCAGGTCGTGTTTCCTGTCACCGCTGAAGAATTTCTTATTTTCTTATTCTTATTTTCTTTAGTCGCGTGTCTGCCTTCTCGAGGACCGGTACCACCGGTCTTTTTTCTTTCTTTACAGCAAAATTTTCTTTCTGCTTCAGTGCATTTTCTTCTGTGGCCCTAGGCCTACAGTCTTTTTCCTCATGGAAAAGCCCGCCTCCGGGTTTAAAAAGTGCACAAAGTGCAGTGGCACTATTTCTGTCACAGACACCCATGACTGGTGTCTAAAATGTTTAGGTCCTGATCATTCCATCGCGGATTGTGAGTCCTGCTCCATGATGTCTAAAAGAGGGTTACAGAATCGGGCAGCTAAGCTCAGTACCCTGTTTCCCTCCGATGCAGCTTCTGTGGTATCAACGTCTTCCAGGGCTGCTTCTTCATCCCATGGATCTCAGGTAACAAAACTTAAGTCCGGTCAGTCCTCAAAGGGTACATCTCCCTCTAAGTATCGAGATGTACCCGAACTTATTATTGAGGAATCCACACCGGCAAAATTACCCCAGTGGGAGGCTCCCACTTCCAAAGCATTATCTATGGGGTCACAGGTTGACATTGATGGCACGGCCTCGACTGATCACCTGTTACAATGTTCTGGGGTACCGGCGGTTCCCGGCACCGACATCCAGACATTGGTGGCGTCGATGGATCAGAATATTCTGACCATGCAGCGGGCTATTACGGCCTTCATACAAGCTGTGACGCCCTCGGTACAACAACAACCTCCGTTGTCAATACCGATTCCAGTTCCGGATCCAGCTCCGGTTCCGATACCAGTACCGCTTGCATCGGCATCAGCATCGAAAGCAGCGATACGGTATCCAGTGATGCCTGTTAGTACCGATTCGGTACCAATGACTCCCGATGTTGATACCCCTCGGTACTCGTATCGGGCTCTGCGAGAGCATCCAGACAGTCGATACTTCGATTCCTCTGAAGAATCTGATGCATCAGAGGTTTCCATCGAAGCATCGGAGATCCGTCCTCAGGAACCCTCTTCTCCAAAAAGGAGAATGTCTCCTCCTGAGGACTTGTCTTTCCAGGACTTCATCAGGGAGGTGGCCAGAAGCCTGTCCATTGCAGTAGCCTCTGAAACTGAGCCCAGAGCCAAAAAATTGGATATTCTTCAGTATCCTAAGGCTCCTAAAGAGGCAGCCATTTTACCAATACATGAGATTCTTTATGACCACATGTTAGGTATATGGGAAACTCCTCTTACCACCTCTCCTTTTTCTCATAGGTTGGACACTATGTATCGTGTTCCTCCTTGTCCTGGATTTCATAAGACTCAGCTTCCTCACCACTCTATTGTGGTTGAGTCTGCTATGAAATAAATCAAGAGTACAAAAAGACACTCCTCTGCTCCTCCAGGAAGAGAATGCAGAACCTTAGATGCTTTTGGCAGGAAAATCTTCCAGGCCAGTATGCTTGTAGCCAGAATCAACTCCTATAGTCTCTATATGGGGATGTTTCTAAAAGAGGTTACAGATCATCTACACACCTTATCTCCTTTTATGTCAGAAGATAAGAGAGAAGAATATTTTACCTGGCTTAAACATGCACAGGATGTATCCAAGTTTTCCAACCGTGCAGCCTTTGACTCCTTTGAGGGTGCCAGTAGGGCTTCGGCTATTGCCATAGGCGCACGCAGAGTAGCTTGGTTACAAGCCTCTGATTTGGAATCCTGGGTACAGGATGGTCTAGGCAACCTTCCCTGTACAGGGGAAAACCTGTTTGGCAAAGATTGGCAAGCAAAAGCCACCCAGATGGATGCTGAAAATTCTGCTTTAGATAGACTCTCAAAGTCTACTACTACTCCTTTCAAAAAGAGGTTATTCAAGAAAGGATCTTTCCCAAAAAAGGGAAATTTTCTTCTGGTTATGGTCAGGCCTCTTCTCAGGGTCGTTTTGCTACAAAGAGGCAGCAACAACCAAAACAGGCCAAGCCTCAGGCTGCGAGGACTGCTACGGCCCAACAGCCTCAGCCTCCTCAGGCCCTTTGACTTTCCACTAGAGAACTTAGCATTTCTGGCTCTAGAACATCCAGAGCCTCTCACCATCCCAGGAAGGTTAGCTCACTTTGCTCCCAGATGGGAACAAATCACAGCAGAGCACTGGACCCTCTCCATTATAAGGGAGGGATACAAGCTACATTTCTTAAACCTTCCTCCTCACACCATGGTGAAACAGTTCAGCTCTCCAACTTCTCTTCTCGACCTCCTAGGTCAAGAGATTGCTACCCTTCTTGCCCAAGGGGCAATAGAAGAAGTACCCCTTCTTCAACAGGGCTCAGGGTTCTACTCCCCCTATTTTCTCATCCCAAAGAAAACAGGAGGCTAGATCTCAGAGAGTTGAACAAGTTTCTATACAAGGAGAAATTCAAGATGATTTCTCTTGGTACTCTCCTTCCATACCTCCAGAGTCAGGACTGGCTTTGTTCTCTAGACCTCAAGGATGCGTACACCCATGTCCTCATCCATCCAACACACAGAAGGTTCCTTTGGTTCCTTTATCAAGGAAAGCACTACCAATACAGAGTGCTTCCTTTCGGTCTGGCCTCTTCTCCAAGACTGTTCACAAAATGCATGGCAGTGGTAGCTGCATTTTTACGCACTCTAGGGATATTTGTATTCCCATATCTGGACGACTTGCTCATCCGAGCTCCATCCCAGTCAGAGGCCCAGACCTCCCTGGCCTGCACTAAGCATCTTCTTCAGTATCTGGGACTGGTGATCAATATTCCCAAATCCCATCTCACCCCTACTCAGTCTCTAGAGTTCATAGGGGCCTTACTGGATACCACAACTGCAAGGGCCTATCTTCCCCAGGCCCGTTGCCTACGCTTGGTGCAGTTAGCCTCCGAGATTCAGTTAAAATCCCATTTAACTGCTCGAGAGATGCTACAACTCTTAGGCCACATGGCATCCACAGTGCATGTGGTTCCTTACGCTCGCCTTCACATGAGGGCAGCTCAGTGGACTCTATCCACCCAATGGACCCAGGCATCAGGTTGCCTGTCAGATAAAATAGCATCCTCCAGTCGCCTCTTTTGGTCCCTCCACTGGTGGAAATCCACTCAAAATCTGTTGTTGGGGTCCTCCTTTCAACAGGTGCTACCCCAAGTAACCCTTACAAACAGATGCCTCTCCAAAAGGTTGGGGAGCTCACCTTCAAGATCTCTCCACTCAGGGCATCTGGTCTCCACAGGAGACATCTCTCCATATCAACCTCTTAGAGCTCAGAGCAATCTTCTTGGCTCTCAGAGTATTTCACACCCTGCTCAGCTACAAGACAGTCCTCATCCATACGGACAATCAGGTAGCCATGTTCTTTGTGAACAAGCAGGGGTGGATAGGCTCTCTGTCACTTTGCAACGAAGCTCTGAGATTGTGGGCCTTCGCCAGAGAGCATCAAATCCATCTCATGGCAGTGTATCTTCCAGGGGTTCAAAACTCTTGGGCAGACAGACTCAGTCAAGTTCTGCTTCCACACAAATGGTCCCTCCATGGGGACCAGATAGCCAGGATTTTCCAGATTTGGGGTACCCCAGACATAGACCTATTTGCAAGTCCGTGGAATGCCAAACTTCCCCGGTTTTGTTCCAGGATTCCGTGTCAGGGAGTTCAGGCCAGGGATGCCTTCCTCCTTCACTGGGGGCAAGACTTCCTCTATGCCTTTCCACCTATTCCCCACATCCCCAAGACTCTGTCAAGCTTCAGAGAGACAAGGGGTCTATGATCCTCATAGCACCACATTGGCCACGCCAAGTGTGGTACCCTCTACTTCTGCATCTCTCTCAAGCTCCCTTCCTGGACCTGGGGTCTGCTCCAGATCTCCTCTCCCAAGAGGAGGGAACCCTGTGGCATCCAAATCCTCAGTCTCTTCATCTCAAAACCTGGTTGCTGAAGGCCTAGACCTTCAAGATTTACACCTTTCTCAGCAAGTGAAGGATATCCTTCATGCTTCCAGAAAGCCTTCCACCAGACGCTCTTATGCTTTTAAATGGAAAAGGTTTTCCATTTGGTGTGCAGAAAATGGTCTTAACCCTTCTGCAATACCTTTGAATTCGTTACTGGACTATTTGCTGCATTTATCCCATGCAGGCCTTAAAACAAATTCAATCAGGGTCCATTTGAGTGCTATTGCAGCATCCCTGAAGCCTCTTAATGGACAACCTATTTCCTCTCATCCTCTTATAGCAAGATTCATGAGAGGCCTTCTTTTAACTAAACCTCCCATTAGACCACCTCCAGTGGCATGGGACTTAAATCTGGTTCTTGGCCAGCTGATGAAGCCACCCTTTGAACCCTTAGCCACTACCTCCTTGAAATTCCTTTCCTGGAAGGTTATTTTTCTCATTGCACTCACCTCAGCTCACTGTATCAGTGAGTTACAAGCTCTAGTGGCTAATCCTCCTTATACAAGGTTCCATCATGACAAGGTAGTTCTCAGAACTAATCCACACTTTATGCCTAAAGTGGTCTCACCTTTTCATCTGAACCAGGAGGTATATTTACCTGTCTTCTTTCCAGGACCTCATGCATCAAGTGCAGAGAGGAGTCTTCATACCATGGATTGCAAAAGAGCACTTGCTTTCTATTTACAAAGAACACAGCAACATAGAAAGTCCTCTCAACTTTTTGTTGCTTTTGATCCTTCCCATTTAGGACTTCCAGTCTCTAAGAGAACTCTGTCCAATTGGATTGCTCAGTGTATTTCCTTCGCCTACCAGAGTAAGAACCTTTCTCTGGAAGGCCATGTCACAGCTCACAATGTGAGGGCCATGGCAGCCTCTATGGCTCATCTAAACTCTGTGTCCATCGACCAAATCTGTCGAGCAGCCACCTGGGCCTCGGTTCATACCTTCACAGCCCATTACTGCTTGGACAAGGATTCCCGCCAGGATGCCTTGTTTGGTCAGGCTGTTCTCAAACACCTGTTCCATACCTAATCAACTCCTGCCCTCCATCCCTGACTGGATGCCTGAGATTCATAGGTGGTGTGATGGGGCCCATATGGTGGAGCCCTTTTAAAACCCTAATTAGGCGGTCGCCTTGAGTTGTAGAAATTTACCCTGCTCTTGCTATGAAAAACAGAGTCTTGTGGTCAAGTGGTAAGGAAAAATAAGTATGGGTTTTATTCCCCTTCCCGAACGGACATTCGTTAAGGACACAAACTTAAACACAGCAGTGCACAAAAATGGTAACAAAAACTTCTCTCCTTTGTTATCTTCACAAAGCAGTTTCCTTTAAAAGGTCAACATAAAGAAGTGTGGTTATTCTTACAGCATATATTACAATCCATTGGTATGGGATCTGAAAGGTGGCTGTTATTCTCCCATGCCATCCCTTCAGGCTCACTTCCCAAACCGTCTGAATCAGATTCCTCCCATGTGTAGGACTCTGGCACAACCTCTTGTGAGAGTTCACTATTGCTTCCTGCTAAAGCTTCTTTAATCTCCAGGTTATATTTTCCTGGTCTGTGGAAAGCTCTCCACTGCTCCTCTTCACGAAGTGAGAGTTTAGGATATCTTTCCCTCACAGCATTATATTCAGGGCTGCGCCCTTTACAACAGTCATGGTATTTAGACCTTTCTTTAAAAGAAGAAGATTCCCTTCTCTTTACCTCGGTGCTAATCTTAGCTCTGGGGTTGTAGTGACTTCTCTCCCTGGCTTCACAGTCAGGCTGTGAGTTAAGAAACTCCGTGTCAGCCTTCCAGCTGTTCTTTAGATTACAGCTACGTTTGAAGCTCCCTTCTCTAGGTAAACTTCCTCTGGGCTGACCTGTGCTCCGTGACTGCAGATGCCGTCCTCCTGAACTGCTGGCCCCTCCTGGTTTCTCTCCAGGTCTGCTTCCTGTATCAAAGCGTCTCCCAGCACTGCTCCTTCCAACCCTTTTCTCTCGAGCACTGTGTCTGCTGCCACTTCCTGGTTCCTGGATTGCAGCTTCCTTTTCCAGCACTCCTCTGCAACTTCCTTTGCAGTTCTCCTGGTAGTTCTGGCAGTTCTGCCTGCACTGACTAAAACTCTCCCTTATATGGTTCCCAGCCCTGCACGTAATGTGAGAACTAGGAGACAGGTGCTCTTGATGAGCTTTTGGCTTTTCTTGTACTAACAGCGTTTTCTGCTCAGCTGTTTTCCTATGCCTTGTATCTTTTCCTACAGCTGAATCAAAGGTAAGCTCTTCACTTTCCTGAACTTCCATATGCTCTGTTTTATCCACTGCATCACAGTGGAGATGGAGCCCTTCCAGGGACTCACAATCTGGGTGATCTCCCAGGCATCTCTAGCTGGGGATTCCCCATATGTGAAGACTCATTCCTGCTTGTTCCTGGAGATAGCACAGTTACTTACCTGTAACAGGTGATCTCTGGGAACAGCAGGAATTAGTCTTCACAACCCTCCCACCTCCCCTAGGATTGTATCTCTATCTATCTTTCCTTTCCTCTTTCTCTCTCTTTGTCTCAGCTTTAAAACTCGAACTGGAGAGAGACGGTTGGGAAAGGCGGGAAGGCAGCGCGCAGGCGCTGTGGGATGCTCCCAAAAACTTTCCTTTTGGACGCTGGGGAGCATTCCCGCGCAGGCTCCGTCGGTACCGACGATACCCATATGTGAAGACTAATTCCTGCTGTTCCCAGAGATCACCTGTTACAGGTAAGTAACTGTGCTTTCCTGACCTTGCCTTTCAATTTACCACCTTGCAGCTTCATGTTATGCCCTCTAGTTTTACAGCTTCCCCGTCTTTGGAAGAGGTTTGTTTGTTCATTATTTCTCTTTAAGTATTTAAAGGTCTGAATCATATCTCCCCTATCCCTCCTCTCCTCCAAAGTGTACATATTTAGGTCTTCAAGTCTCTTTCTCATAAGGCTTCTGATGCAGGCTCCAAATCATTTTGGTCGCCTTCCTCTGAACAGTTTCCAGTCTTTTTACATCCTTTGCAAGATATGGTCTCCAAAACTGAACACAGTATTCCAAGTGAGGCCTCACCAGTGACTTGTACAGTGGCATAAGTACCTCTTCCTTTCTGCTGGTAATTCCTCTTTGTATGCAGCCCAATATCCTCCTGGCTTTTGCCACCGCCTAGTTGCACTGTTTTGCCACCTTGAGATCTTCAGAAACAATCACACCAAGGTCTTTCTCCTGATCCGTGCACACCAACCTCTCGCCCCCTATCGCGTACATTTCCCTTGGATTTCTGCTACCCAAGTGCATAACACTGCACTTCTTCACATTAAATCTTAATTGCCAAGCATTAGACCATTATTCCAGCTTTTGTAGATATTTCCTCATGTTGACTCCCCCGAGGGAGTGGTTCACTCTGTTGCAAATGTTTGTGTCATCTGCAAAAAGACAGACTTTTCCATTTACAGTCTCTTTTATACCGCGCTATTCAACATCAGCGCGGTTTACATGGAACATATAAACTTACACATTTCATTGGCTGATCTGTGTTTACAAGGAACAGGTACTAAAACTTGGATAACCAGGGGTAACTATTTACAACTAGGCAACATTGTCCGAGAACACTCGAATCGCCCAAGCTCGAACCCTTGGGAGAAAGTCTTGCAGGGCTAAGCGAACGGCTCTCATCTCCAGTCAATTGATGGACCAAGACTTCTCCTTTGGAGTCTATCCGCCCTGTGCCACTCGTCCCTCACAATGGGCCCCCCATTCACTTACAAATACATTGAACAGTGCTGGGCCCAGGACCGAACCCTGGGGCACCCAGCTAATCACCTTCCTTTCATCCGAGAGAGCTCCATTTACCATCACTTTCTGTCGTCTGTCAGTCAACCAATTTCTGATCCAGTTTACTACCTGGGGACCCATCCCCAAACTACTGAATTTATTGATAAGCCTCCCATGAGGAACAGTATCGAAGGCTTTGCTGAAATCCAGGTAGATGACATCCATTGGATGCCCCTGATCTAGTTCTCTGGTCACCCAGTCAATCAGATTTGTTTGGCAAGATCGTCTTTCGGTAAAACCATGTTGCCTCGTATCTTGCAACCTGTTGGTTTTGAGAAAGTCCACTATTCGCGCTTTCAGGAGCGCCTCCATTACTTTTCCCGCCACCGAGGTAAGGCTCACGGGCCTGTAGTTTGTCACTTCTTCCCTGTCACCACTTTTGTGAAGAGGTACCACATCAGCCATTCTCCAGTCCTGAGGAACTTCTCCTGTTACCAAGAATCTGTTGAAAACATCCTTTAAAGGCCTTCAAGAACCTCTCTGAGCTCTTTCAGTATCCTGGGATGTATCCCATCCGGTCCCATGGCCTTGTCCACTTTCAGTTTAGCAAGTTGTTCTAACACATCATATTCTGTGAATGGTGTGGTATCTACTTCATTCCCATTTTTATATTTGGGAGTCACAGGTGGTCCTTCTCCAGGATTTTCTTTACTAAAAACAGAGCAGAAGTATTTAGCAATTTTGCTTTTTCAATGTCACTTTCCATGAGTCCGTTCCCAGCACTTTTGAGTCCTTCAATTCCACCTCTGCTCTTCTTCCTTTCCCGAATATACCTGAAGAAAGTTTTGTCTCCACACTTCACATCTTTAGCCATCTTTTCCTCTGCCTTTGATTTTGCTATCTTTATTTCTCTTTTTGTCTCCTTGAGTTTGATCCTGTAATCATTTCTGTGTTCCTCTGTTTGCAAGCTTTTGAATTTTGCGTAAGCTGTGTTTTTTGCCTTTATTTGAGTAGCCACTTCTTTGGAAAATCAAATAGGTTTCCTTCTCCTCTTGTTTTTATTTACTTTTCTTACATATTTATCTGTTGCCCCTTTTATTGCCACCTTTAGTTTTACCCATTGCAGTTCCACTTCCCTTATCCACTTCCACCCTGACAACTCCTCCTTTAGGTACTTGGCCATTTTACTGAAGTCAGTATTTTTGAAGTTTAGGACTTTGAGCTTGCTATGATTGGACTGCACCTTGGCTTTTATCTCAAACTACACCATGTGATGATCGCTGTTGCTCACAGGGGCACCCATCCAGACATTCGACACGCTATCACTGTTGGTGAGCACTAAATCCAGAATTGAGCTTTCCCTGGTTGGTTCCATGACCATTTGTCTAAGTAACACATCTTGGAAAGCATCCACAATTTTTTTGCTTCTTTCCAGATTTGCAGAAGGAGTAATGCAATCCACATCGGGTAGATTAAAGTCACCCAATATGATCACTTCCCCCTTTGTGGATATCTTGGCAATATCTATCAGTTCGTTATCTATCTCTTCAATTTGAGTCGGAGGTCTGTAGCCTACAGCAGTATGGATGACAGTGCCATCTCTTCTTTCCAACACAATCCAGAGCGCTTCTTCTTTTCCCCATGCCCCCTGCATTTCAGTAGCTTTTTGCTTTTGACATACAAGGCTACTCCTCCTCCTTTTCTATTTTTTCTGTCTCTTCTGAATAGATTATAGCCAGCTATGGCTATATCCCAATCATGCAATTCATTAAACTATGTTTCTGTAATGGCTACATTGTCCAAGTCCATTTCCACCATTAGGGCTTCCAGGTCAGGAAGTTTGTTGGCTAAGCTTCGAGCATTTATGCTCATTGCTTTCCAGCATTTAACTGGCTTGCATGTATTTTGCATTGATTTTGTTCTGCCCACTTCTTCCCACTTGCTTTTGATGTGTGGTTTAAAAGTGTGGCTGTTTCTGATGTTGTTCTGCTTTTGCAGGGAGTGACGTCCTGAACTTGACCTTCCCCATCCGTCACCTCACTTTTCTAGCTTAAATGCATATCCACATGCTGCCTGAATTTTTCACTTAGGATTCTTTTCCCTGCGACAGAGAGATGTAGTCCATCAGCACAGTATAGTCTCTTGTTGGTCCATCTGTTTTCCCAGTCGCCTATAAATCTGAATCCTTCTTCTTTGCACCAGGTCTGGAGCCATGTGTTAAAGCTGTTTATGCGATGCAGCCTTTCTGCCCCCTTACCAAGAACAGGTAGAACTTCTGAGAATGCTACAGTGTTAACAATGGGCATGAGTTTCTCTCCCAGAGTTTGGAAGTCCCTTTGAACTGTAGTGGCACTGTTTCTAGCCCGGTCATTTGTACCCAAGTGGATGACAACATCAATTTTGGAGTGGTGAGATACATGAACTAAAGGGAGGCCGACCACTTCCACCATCCTTAGGCTTGATGTAAATGCCCACACTTAGATTTGTAGAAAACACACGTCATATTTTATAACTTACGCATGTAAATTTAGGTTCTGCCCAAGCTCTACCCATATGCTGGCCCACTCTCAAAGTATGTGCCACCACCCTGACAGGCATATTTACAGAATAGTGTCTGCCTGTAATTTAGGGATTATTTTAGAAGCCCTATTAGTACTTTGGGCATAGAGATGCCCCAACCACAAGACGTCCCAGACCCATTTTAGAAAGTGGATGTCCCGGGTATTTATTTATTTAACAGGCTTTATATGCCGCTTTTAGACCCTCCCGAGAAGCACCTCCAGCCCAGTCGGGGCTGTGGGAGGGGGAGGAGCAGCAGGCCAGCACAAGACCAAGCCGCTGCCGGCGGGAAAACAGAGCCACCATCTTCTTCCCCTGATCGGGGAGTGAAAAGCCGCCAGGCCATCCGGCCCTCCCGAGAAGCACCTCCAGCCCAGTCGGGGCTGTGGGAGGGGGAGGAGCAGCAGGCCAGCACAAGACCAAGCCGCTGCCGGCGGGAAAACAGAGCCACCATCTTCTTCCCCTGATCGGGGAGTGAAAAGCCGCCAGGCCATCCGGCCCTCCCGAGAAGCACCTCCAGCCCAGTCGGGGCTGTGGGAGGGGGAGGAGCAGCAGGCCAGCACAAGACCAAGCCGCTGCCGGCGGGAAAACAGAGCCACCATCTTCTTCCCCTGATCGGGGAGTGAAAAGCCGCCAGGCCATCCGGCCCTCCCGAGAAGCACCTCCAGCCAGTCGGGGCTGTGGGAGGGGGAGGAGCAGCAGGCCAGCACAAGACCAAGCCGCTGCCGGCGGGAAAACAGAGCCACCATCTTCTTCCCCTGATCGGGGAGTGAAAAGCCGCCAGGCCATCCGGCCCTCCCGAGAAGCACCTCCAGCCCAGTCGGGGCTGTGGGAGGGGGAGGAGCAGCAGGCCAGCACAAGACCAAGCCGCTGCCAGGCGGGCCCGCGCCTGGTCGGGCCCGCGCCTGAGGGCCTCGCCAGAGGGCCCTTTGGCGCGGCCCTTAGGCGAGGTCCGTGGCGCCGTTTCGTAGTCTGTGACCGAATTCTTTGAGGAAGCTCTCTAGGTACTGTCAGCACCATCTACAATTGTTTAACGTTCACTGAAGAGCTGCTCAGGTCCTGGAAGAGCTGACTAAATAGTGAAGAGCAGCCTGTTCAACCTGAAACATCAATGAATGCTGTCTGCCAACAAGCTGGTAACTCTGTTTTACTATACTTAGTGATCTGTTAACTTTGTATCCACTCTAAACAGATACTTCTCTTTGCATTCCTGCAGACAGCCTTTTAAACATCCTGCGCAATCTAATCTTCTATATATCATCCTGCCTGCCTAATCTGTATTACTTGTGCTATTATATATGCATATAATAACTTGTGGGCCTATTATAGATGCATATAATAACTAATCTATACCTAAAGCAATAGATTGTGCTTTTGTTTTCACTCTGAATAGATACTTCCTTTACCTTCTTGCAGGCAGCCTGTATGCTATCTAGGTTAGTCTAGTCTGCTAATGTTAAATCTTGCCTGTATAAACTGTGTTACTTGAATAATTGATCTGTATTCCATAACCATTCTATACTCAGAATAAGAGAATTTTCTTGTTTTCGTTGCCAATGAGAAATAGCCCTACTGAATTCTCACAAATCTCTCCCACTCACTAGTAATATCTCATTGTCTCTGCGACTACATTCAGAGTGAGTAAGATGGGTTCCCCTATTACCCTAACGGGCTGTTACCTAATCTTCTCCTTCTGCCTCTCATTCTCCCAAGCTCTAACCCTTGAGGGCAACCAGATCCCAATCCTATACGGCCATGGAAAAAGAGCGTCAGGTTCACCTAAGTTCAGTTATAATGGGAACTCTCGGGCACATCACCAGCATCTAATATACATTCCACTCCAACTTTCGACGAAAGCCAAACAAGACGAAAGCCTCTAGTCACAAAGCCTCAAATGTGCTCTCATCAATGCCCGTTCAATTCGTACGAAATGGCCGGTGATTGTGGATACTATTTCCCTACATAACCTTGATATTCTCATGGTTACTGAAACGTGGCTTTCTGCAGAAGACAATGTGCTACTTAACCAACTTCTTCCACCAAATTTCTCAGTGTTTGCCAGCCACAGACAAAACAAGCGAGGAGGGGGCGTGCTCATTCTCTCCAGATCAGACCTTCAGTTCCAGCTGAAAGATACCCCTAGATCCGACCACCTCGAGTTAGTTTCTATCTCCAACAAATTATGCACAATAAGCCTTCTATACAGAGCACCTTCATCCTCCCCAGAAGTCCTTCCAGCCATTATAGATCTGGCATCCAACATTCAGAATCCTAATATCCCAACTTGGATTGTGGGTGATTTTAACCTGCCAGCTCTCCAAGATAGTCACTCTTCCGCCTTCCTCGAAGCACTTGAATCCCTGGGATACCAACAACTAATCCATGAACCTACCCATGTAAAGGGAAACACCCTTGATCTTATCTTTGCCCCACAGTCCTTAAACACCCAATCTTATACTGCCGCGATATCTATTACTGATGTACCGTGGTCAGATCATAAACTCATCTTTTTCCACATCCCTATGCACAACAGACATTCAATGACTAACAATGCTCCGGATAACAGCCCCAAATCTCTGGCTAGGAGCTTTCTTCCTTTCAACAGAGATCGCATCCTTGCTGGAACATGCTCACTCCGTAACAAGGCCTCCCTAGAAATAGAAGATCTAATCACCTGCTGGAACACCAGTCTTAATTCGATTGCAATACGACCATCACTCAACAGGCTGCCTAGAAAAAGAGCTTCGGCACCATGGTACACAGATGACCTGAGAAGATCACTATCCCAACTACGGAACCTCGAGAAGCGCTGGCGTCGGTCTCGCTCAACAGCAGACCAGGCAGCCTACCTCAATCAGCTATCCATCCACCGCAAGGCCATCTCAGAGAAAATGAAGCGGTACCACACGGACACCTTGAGGCGGGCACTAAACAAACCTCATGATTTGTTTAACCTAGTCAAGACCTTATCTAAAGAGCCAGCCCCTGAAAAGCAAGGCGAGATCCATCCTCAAGACTTCGCAGCCTACCTACAATCCAAGCTTACACAAACAAATAAACCTCCATTAAAATTAACCCCCACAGATCAAGATTGCCAAACAGCTCTAACCATGTTTTCTACCCCTACCAAGAAGCGAATTGAGGATCTGATCATGTCTCTCAATTCCACAACTGCTCAGACGGACCCCTGCCCAGCCTTCTGGATAAGGGACCTGCGTTGTGAATTCAGCCCAATAATAACTAAAATAGTAAACCTATCTTTCAACTCCGGTACATTCCCATCTGCCCTCAAGCAAACTTCCATCAGACCTCTCCTGAAAAACTGTAAGTTAGATCCTCAAAAGGTAGACTCCTACAGACCCATCTCAAGTATACCTTTTCTCGCGAAGTTAATAGAAAAGGAGGTACAATGTCAATTGCAAGACCACATCGATACCAATGCTCCATTGGATCCTTGCCAACATGGCTTCAGAGAGTCACATGGTGTAGAGACTCTCCTCACAGCTCTCCTCAATACCATAATTTCTGGTATCAACAACATCCGACAGGGTTTCGCACTTGTGTTCCTGGACATAGCCGCTGCTTTTGACTCTGTGAGCCATGACCTCCTCCTATTACGGCTGAAGGAGAAAGGAGTAGGCGGAACTGCCCTTGAGTGGTGCAGATCGTACTTATCCGAAAGATGGCAACATGTTCGTGCTGGGGGAGTGATGTCTGATCCATTCCACCAATGGCAAGGGGTCCCACAAGGCTCCTCTCTCTCTGCTTTGTTGTTCAATATTTATATGCAACCTATTTGCAAGATCATCCGGTCTTTCAATGTTGGTTGCATGATATATGCGGACGACGTCCTGCTTTATATGCCTTTCAACATTGACAATTTGGACCTGTCCCCTCTGAGCAACTGCTTTGACGCCATATCAGAATGGCTCCTATCACAAAACCTCCGGATTCAACATAAGAAGACAGAGGTGCTTTTCATGTCAAAGAACCCGAACTTCAGCCCTCCACAATTCCTTAAGGTGAAAGATGCTGAGCTACAATCAAAACAGCAAATACGTTACCTGGGTGTTACACTCGATCAGAACCTGGACATGAAGGCGCATATAGCTAACACGGTAAGATCCATATACTACAAAATCCGATCACTAAGACACCTTCGCCCACTGCTTGAACCTGAGGATTTCCGTACCATCTACCAGGCTCTGATCATGCCCCACTTTGACTATGCTAATGTCATTTTGCTAGGCCTCCCTCAATCCACCTTGAACCCTTTACAGCTTGCAATGAATAGCGCTGCGAGGATTCTCTATGGGGCATCTAGGAGTGAGCATGTGTCGCCCCTTCTGAAGCAGTTACACTGGCTTCCTGTACAGGCCAGGATCATTTTCAAGACATTACTACTTACCTTCAAAGCGGTAAATAGTCTCTCATCCACATCATTAACTGATCTCATCAAACCCATTTCTTCTAATAGATCAAGAAGATCAATGGCATTAAATACGCTATTGGTTCCCCGTGAACTTACAAAAAGCACCTCATCAACAGCAAACAGAGCTTTCAGTCTCCGTGCCCCGAAGCTTTGGAATATGCTGCCACCTGATATTAGAGCAATTACCAGCATACTCCAATTCAGAAAGGCCCTCAAACATTACCTATTCCTTATATACTTCCCAGTGAGTGCAGAATCACGACCCATCACTGTTAGTTATAGAAACTCTGAATCACCCATTGACCCTGAAATCCCCACTTAGTAAGTTCAACGCTCAACTGACCATTACGTCTCAACGGTGCCCTAACTTATTGATGTAAATAGTTTACACTACAATCAAAGTTTATTTACCTGAGTTGTGAAATTACCCTGTTGTCCAAGTTGTTAACCCTGTTTAATGTAACTCAGACATTTTTGTGTACTGAAATGTTTTGTTTGATGTAAACCGCGCTGATGTCAAATAGTGCGGTATATAAGAAATGTAAATAAATAAATAAATAAATAAATAACAGTAAATAAAGTCAAGTGAGTAAAAGGTATGAGGGTGACCAAGTAGAATGGGGGCATGCTAGAGGAATGGCCTGGGTGGAACAATAAAGATGCATGTCGCGACGCGATCTCAAAGGAGCAGAACGACCAGTCCTGGTTGTTGAGGCGTCCATGCCTACACCTGCTTCTGAGCAAAAACAGTTAATATCTTCTGGCTAATGAAACTGCCATGCAAATACACACGCCAAACATATTAGCAGGCCACTACCACACATCGTTTCTGAAATGGCCGGTCAGGACACACATGTCACTGCACATGGACATCCTACTTCTGAAAATCGTTCGCCGGGACATCCAGGCACCCGTTTCTGTACAATTCGGGGATGCCCGCATTTCTAATATAGCCCACAGCCATGTGTCTACACAGCCTTACTAGTTGCACAGGCCTGACATCTGACCTGGCTGTAGGAACGTTCATTTTTCGTGGTGGGAATGGAGAAATTTCAGATGGTACTAATACATGCCTCCCTTCACTGCGGCCACTCCCCTGGATTTTTGGACATTGTGCTCTGGACGTCCCAGATTCTCTTTAGATGCCACTTCACATGCTTAAGCGCCCATCCCCATGCATAGGTAATTGAAAAGAGGTGATGGCGCGTAACGTTATGTGACTCTTTCTAAAATTACCTCCCAAAGGTCTAAACAGCCTATGAGTAGGAAGATGAAAGAAGAGGAAGGGGGGATAGATCCTTTTAGAAATCCTTTAAAATCTGGAGACAGAATTGAAGTACAACTTGGAGCCATAAGTTAAACAGATTTGCTGGCCCTGAGGTCTGCATAACCCGAAGTCAAAATAAACTGCAACCGCATCATAAGTAATTTGTTCCAAAGAGCAATTTCTGCTCTGATGTACCTTTGGGACTAAACTGGTTTATGCGTGGCGAGCCCATAACCTCTCACCCCTCTCTCACTTCTAACAGGTGAGGAGCGTGGAGTAGGAAAAAGTCAATAGTTTTCAAAAACGTGTGGATACTTCAACCATGGACTTTGCACCGTGGCCAGGCCTTTGTCTTCATGAGAACAACTGTTCATTTATTTATAAAATTATTATATTCCTCAGTAAAAACTGCAGCTCCTTCCTAGATTATTTTGACTGTAAATGATACTCTTAATGCTAACAATGCTGTAGTGCATACAATTTGAGAGAACTTCCCTGGGGCTTCAGCATTTTTCTGATAGTCACCAAATAGGAGAAAATCTTTAGTACCTAGGCCCCTGTGTGCTGGAAGAATTTGTCATTACTGACTAGTAGGTATAGCAGAGTGAGCAATTTAGCATAATGACGCTCATTTTATAGCCTTTGAAGCTGGAGTAAATCATTTCATGTAGAAACATTTTAGGGATGTAAGGCAAATTAAAATAATAATATTGTGGCATACTCGCTATTGTGCTAGTACAGGAGATATAATGGCGCTTTCTCATCTTTGGATTCTCGCCACCATCGCTGCATTTGGTGTCATGTTCTCTGCTTTCATGAAATGATTTAAGAAAGGGTTTCCGGGAGCTCTGAGAGCCCCCTCCATCACATCACCGCAAGTGTTCCAAGGCCTGGCTCTTTGAGACCCAGCTCCCTTTCCATGTCTGTAAGGAAAAAAAGCTGAGCGAATCAGCCCCAAAGTCTGATAATATCTTTGCATTAAAAACTAGCTAACACAAACAAAAAATAGAGTATGATAAAGATCTGCAATCTTTCCCACTAAAATAGAAGCAAGCACAGTATGGACAGACTGTTGTGATAACAGCATGAGGAAGAATGACGTATGGCGATGAGAAGGACACAAGAGAAGCCGTTTGTGACACTCAGTACCCCCGAAATACAGCTATAGCGACAGAGCGGGGTGACAACAGCCCCAGACATGCAACAGGGACTGCACAGTGACAAAAATAAAAAAGAAGAGAGATTCTAGGTTATGTTAAATTCATTTCATGATACAGTATGCATCCTGTTTCTATCCAGCAGTTCAAATCTGTTTGAGCCTTCATCAGGGAAGATTCCTCAAGGCTCAAAATGCTGGAGATGGGAGATATAAAATAAAATTATAGCTAATATAATTGTAAGGTATGTTTTCCCCCCTTTTTTGATATTTATACAGCAAATAGCACATATTTTCTCTACAGTCTAAAGAAGTAGACATTTTTAACCTGCCCACAGGTTTCAGGTGTAATCGGCACGTGAAAGTGTGGCACGGAAATGGAGTGTGTGCACATTTGGGAGCCTATAGTATTTCCCATAAGTGCAAGTTTACAGATGTGCTTAGACAGCAAAATTTAAGTTGGTGAAAGAGAACAGCAGTTATTTAAGCACCTGCATTTTTATGTGGATTGGAGTCAATTTGATGAACATTATTTGGACAGCATACAGTATTTCTGAAAAATTTGTGAATGCAATAAGAGCAATGCTTTGAACACACAAAGTGTAGTTGCAACAGGGAATATGAAAACAAGTAAACAAGAGAAAGTGAAAATGAGCAAGTATGCAAGGCAGATATAATAACATGCATGTTCCCATTCTGATGGTTCAAAATATATATATATAGTTTAAAAGTGTTTGTGAGAGTAGATATAGTCTGCAGGGGGGACCCCATATATAATAATAATTTTTTTGTGTATAGAAGAGAAGGATTTCTTATGGATTCTATTGTTTTTTTCCTTTTGAAGTAAAGGCTTTTGAATAGACGTTTAGCATATGACCGTGAACATGGAAAGTTTTGTGAGGAAATGTCTTGTGTTGCTATAACTAGGAACCTCATGGCTTTATCGACATGCAATGGTGGCCCAGTTTCTAATGGGAAGGTTTTTAAGAGGCTATGATCCCAGTAAAAGCCCCTTCACTGGCATAGGAAAACTTTCCTGGTGCATTGGTCACTGTGGAACCCCCCCCCCCCCCACTCCTGTGCAAACTCAACGTGTAGAAAAATGTAGTCTCTTTTAGGAAGGCAGCACATTATGAAACCCATCCCTTGAAAATGGCATCAGCAGGCTTTATGCCCCCCCCCCCCCTTTGTGTTGCATTACCTGCTGGTCACTACCTCCATGATAATTGTAAAGTGCAGGATTCGGCCGCTTATCCCCCCTGTACCACATTGTGTTACCTTGGACGTTACCAGGCACTGACATGGGGACAGTATTAACTATGAACAATCATTGATTTCCTCGTGAACATCTAACGCAGCTGAGTTAATTGTACCGTAATAAGGGACTTGCCTGGAACTGAGGAAAACTTCCAGAGATGCAGAAGTGCAGTGTTTGGTAATGCAAAGGATAGCATCTCCATGGAAAAGAACAGTGCATTTTCATGTCTTTTTATTTTCCTGGATGTCCGAGTTTCTGCATTACCTGTGACTTGTATGTTGTCTTTTCAGGAAAAGCAGAGATTTCTGACAGACGTCTTGCATGAGGTAATGGTACTCGACGGCTTGGCAAGTTCACATCCGGTGTCTCAAGAGGTCCTACAAGCTGCGGACATTGATAGAGTGTTTGACTGGATCGCCTATAAAAAGGTAGGGGGATGCAGACGTCAAGGGGAACTAGTGGACTTTTGAACAGCTGTTTCATACTGATGCATTCTTTTTTCACTGAATGATGATATTTGTCTTCATAATCAGCTGCCTTCTGGGTGCATCAGAGACTCACTTTGCTGCTTATACAGCGCAATTCAACTTCAGATTTTGACAGCTTAAGAGCATGTTTGGCGCATGCTTACAAACCACAGACTTGATGGTAGCTATGCATCTTGACTCTAAAGAGGAGTTGCAGCATTGTTAATATAGAACTTCTATTGAACTGTAGCCCAGAGGCATGGAGCCCGATGCAGAAAGGGGCATGTCTGGGCCATCCAGATGCCCCTGAACAGGATGGCGCCATTAGTACCCGATTCTGCACCGTGGAAGTTAGACATTCTCATGGGTGCAGGATCGGGCACTGAGACGGCCTGGCGTGCCCCTGCAGCCCCGCAGGAGATGTCTTCACCACCTCACCGCCAGCCTGCCACAGTGCCAACTCCCAGTTCCCCGCCGCCTGACCCTCAATGGGAGCAGCCAGGGCCCAGATTGGGGGGCGACACCTCACCAATCATCACTCCATTCCTCCTGGGGGCTGCCTGGCCAATGCGGTGGGCCACCCCATGCCTATTGCACCTCCAAGGTAGAATAAGCTGGGCATCCTCCTGGTGCTCCCCGGACGTACAGGACCATGACCTGAATCGGCCCTGTATGTCTGGGTGCCTGTGCCACCTCCTCCCCATCCCTGTGCCCCCCCTTTCCATTCCTGTGCCCCCCTCCCCATCCCTGTGCCCCCCTTTCCATGCCTGTGCCCCCCTCTCCATCCCTGTGCCCCCCTCTCCATCCCTGTGCCCCCTCCCCATCCCTGTGCCCTCCCTTTCCATCCCTGTGCCCCCCCTCCCCATCCCTGTGGGCCCCTTTTCCTTCGTGTGCCGCCCCCTCTCCATGCCTCTGCCCCCTCTCCATGCCTGTGCCGCCCCTCCCCATTCCTGTGCCGCCCTCTCCATCCCTGTGCCCCCCCCTCCCCATGCCTGTGCCCCTCCCCATCCCTGTGCCCCCCCTCTCCATCCCTGTGCCCCCCTTTCCATGCCTGTGCTGCCCCCTCTCCATCCCGTTGCCCCCCGCGCCATCCCTCTGCCCCCTTCTCCATGCCTGTGCCGCCCCCTCCCTATCCCGGTGCCCCCACTCCCCATCCCTGTGCCGCCCTCTCCATCCCTGTGCCGCCCCTGCCCTGCGGCTCTGTGGTGCGGGAGAGATGCTTTCGACATTCAAGCAGCACGGCTAGCGGGGCACAATCAGGCCCATAATTTTCCTGCTTAGTTTTACATAGTAACATAGTAAATGATGGCACATAAAGACCAGTATGGTCCATCTAGTCTGCCCAGTAAGATGGCAAGAGTAGGTGCACCTGTCGCTCCGTGCAGGCCACCCATCCCCATGTCTTTGTTTAGGGGTGAACCCACCACTCCATGTAGGACACCCCTATTTGTTGATAAATTAGATGGTTCAGTTTTATTTTGTTTTTATCCTGTTGCTGTAAAGGGATCCACAGTGTCTGTCCCATGCTGTTTTGAATTCCGGCACCGTGTTTGCCCCCACCACTTCCATCGGGAGGGTATTCCAAGCATCCACCACCCTTTCAGTGAAAAAATATTTCCTGACATTGCCTTTCAATTTACCACCTTGCAGCTTCATGTTATGCCCTCTAGTTTTACAGCTTCCCCGTTTTTGGAAGACGTTTGTTTGTTCATCATTCCTCTTTAAGTATTTAAAGGTCTGAATCATATCTCCCCTATCCCTCCTCTCCTCCAAAGTGTACATATTTAGATCTTCAAGTCTCTTCTCAAAAGGTTTCTTACGCAGGCTGCAAATCATTTTGGTCGCCTTCCTCTGAACAGTTTCCAGTCTTTTTACATCTTTTGCAAGATATGGTCTTCAAAACTGAACACAGTATTCCAAGTGAGGCCTCACCAGCGACCTGTACAGTGGCATAAGTACCTCTTCCTTTTTGCTGGTAATCCCTCTTTGTATGCAGCCCAACATCCTCCTGGCTTTTGCCACCGCCTTGTCGCACTGTTTTGCCATCTTGAGATCATCAGAGATAATCACACCAAGGTCTTTCTCCTGAACCATGCACACCAAGCTCTCGCCCCTTATTGCATACATTTCCCTTGGATTTCTGCTATCCAAGTGCATGACACTGCACTTTTTCGCACTAAATCCAAGGAGGCACTAAAGGAAGGAGGCGTGCCTAGTGGTTGGGGCAAGGTACTACAGGCCGGAAGGTCGGTGGTTCAAATCCCACTAGAGGACAGCAACCTTGGGCCGGAAGGACTGGGGTTTCTAGTCTCACAGGTGCTCCTTGTGGTCTTGGGCAAGCCACTTAACCTTCCATTGCCCATGTTCCCTGTAAGTATTAGTGTATGTGTCTCATATCCCCTCGTGTTAAATGTATCCCCCAACCGCTTTGACCCGGTGAAAAGCGGGATATAAATGCAGCTAAATAAATAAATAAATCATAATTGCCAAGCATTAGACCATTCTTCCAGCTTGTGTAGATCTTTCCTCATGTTAACCACTCCCTCGGGGCAGTCCAGTCTGTTGCAAATTTTTGTGTCATCTGCAAAAAGACAGACCCTTCCATTCAGTCCTTCAGCAATATCACTCACAAATACATTGAACAATGCCAGGCCCAGGACGAACCCTGGGGCACCCCGCTAATCACCTTCCTTTCATCTGAGTGAACTCCATGTACCATCATCTTCTGTTGTCTGTCAGTCAACCAATTTCTAATCCAGTTTACCATCTTGGGACCCATCCCCAAGCTACTGAGTTTATTGACAAGCCTCCTATGAGGAACAGTATCAAAGGCTTTGTTGAAATCCAGGTAGATGACATCCATCGCATACCCCTGATCTAGTTCCTTGGTCACCCATTCAAAGAACTCAATCAGATTTGTTTGGCAAGACCGTCCTACAGTAAAACCATGTTGCCTCGGATCTTGCAACCTGTTGGTTTTGAGAAAGTTCACTATTCGCTCTTTCAGGAGCACCTCCATTACTTTTCCTGCCACCGAGGTAAGGGTCACGGGTCTGTAGTTTGACACTTCTTCCCTGTCACCACTTTTGTGTAGAGGTATGACATCAGACATTCTCCAGTCCTGAGGAACCTCTTCTGTTTCCAAGGATCTGTTGAATACATCCTTTAACGGCCCTGCAAGAACCTCTCTGAGCTCTTTCAGTATCCTGGGATGTATCCCATCCGGTCCCATGGCTTTGTCTACCGTCAGTTTAGCAAGTTGTTCCAACACCTCGTCTTCTGTGAATGGTGTGGTATCTACTTCATTCCCATTTTTATATTTGGGAGTCACAGCTGGTCCATCTCCAGGATTTTCTTTAGTAAAAACAGAGCAGAAGTATTTGTTTAGCAATTTCGCTTTTTCTATGTCACTTTCCACGAGACCTTTCCCAGCACTTTTGAGTCCTGCAATTCCACCTCTGCTCTTCTTCCTTTCCCGAATATACCTGAAGAAAGTTTTGTCGACACACTTCACATCTTTAGCCATCTTTTCCTCTGCCTTTGATTTTGCTATACTTATTTCTCTTTTTGACTCTTTGAGTTTGATCCTGTATTCATTTCTGTGTTCCTCTGTTTGCAAGCTTTTGAATTTTCTGAAAGCTGTGTTTTTTGCCCATATTTGAGCAGCCACTTCTTTGGAAAACCAAATAGGTTTCCTTCTTCTCTTGTTTTTATTTACTTTTTTTACATATTTATCTGTTGCCCCTTTTATTGCCACCTTTAGTTTAGCCCATTGCAATTCCACTTTCCTTTTCCCCTTCCACCCTGTCATCTCCTCCTTTAGGTACTCGGCCATTTTATTGAAGTCAGTGTTTTTGAAGTTTAGGACTTTGAGCTTGCTATGTTTGGCCTGTACCTTGGCTTTTATCTCAAACCACACCGTGTGATGATCGCTGTTGTTCACAGGGGCACTCACGCAGACATTCGACACGCTATCACCATTGGTGAGCACTAAATCCAGCGTTGAGCTTTCCCTGGTTAGTTCCATGACCATTTGTCTAAGTGATGCATCTTGGAGAGCATCTACAATATTTTTGCTTCTTTCCAGATGTGCAGAAGAAGTAATCCAATCCACATCAGGTAGATTAAAGTCACCCAAAATGATCACTTCCCCTTTTGTGGCTATCTTGGCAATATCTATAATCAATTTGTTATCTGTCTCTTCAATTTGAGTCGGAGGTCTGTAGACTACAGCAGTATGGATGACAGTGCCATATCCTCTTTCCAACGCAATCCAGAGAGCTTCTTCTTTTCCCCATGTCCCCTGCATTTCAGTAGCTTTAATATTGCTTTTGACATACAAGGCTACTCCTCCTCCTTTTCCATTTTCTCTGTCTCTTCTGAGTAGATTATAGCCAGCTATGGCTATATCCCAATCATGCAATTCATTAAACCATGTTTCTGTAATGGCCACAATGTCCAAATCCATTTCCACCATTAGGGCTTTCAGGTCCGGAACTTTGTTGGCTAAGATACGAGCATTTGTGCTCATTGCTTTCCAGCATTTACCTGGCTTGTGTGTATTTTGCATTGATTTTGTTCTGCTCACATCTTCCCACTTGTTTTTGATGTGTGGTTTAAAAGTGTGGCTGTTTCTGATGTTGTTCTGCTTTTGCAGGGGGTGGCGTGCAGGTCTTGACCTTCCACATCCGTCACCCTCTTTTCCTAGTTTAAATGTATATCCACATACTGCCTGAATTTTTCACTTAAGATTCTTTTCCCTGCGACAGAGAGATGTAGTCCATCAGCACATTATAGTCTCTTGTTGGTCCATCTGTTTCCCCAGTCGCCAATAAATCTGAATCCTTCTTGTTTGCACCAGGTCTGGAGCCATGTATTAAAGCTGTTAATGCGATGCAGCCTTTTTGTCTCCTTACCAAGAACAGGCAGAACCTCTCAGAATGCTACAGTGTTAACAATGGGCTTGAGTTTCTCTCCCAGAGATTGGAAGTCCTTTTGGACTGTAGAGACACTGTTTCTAGCCAGGTCATTTGTGCCCAAGTGGATAACAACATCAAGTTTGGAGTGTTCACTTTTTGCGCTAAATACTTCAACAATTTGGTCTGTTTTCCTGCTGGCTGTTGAGCCTGGTAGGCACATCACTATTTTATTTTATTTATTTATTTATCTATTTCTTCTATACCGCCCCTTCCAGAGATCAGGGGCGGTTTACATGGAACAATTTAACAGTTTTGTATACATTCGTATAACATTACATTGAACAGAATTTTTTTTTTTAAACTTTTTACATATAACTTTATACTGTTTAAACTATTTACAAGGTGTATACTTTTGTATACTTCTGTATCGTTATATTGATCAGAAGTTTCTAACATCACTATCTTCTCTCCTTTGAACTGTGTTCCCAAGTTGGTGCCTCTGATGATAGAATCTCCAAGTAGTTTTCTGTTTGGTGAGGTTTTCTTCATATTTGATGCTTTAGTAGGAGATTGGACATTGTGTGACTCATTTAAGGGCCCTTCAGTTTCATTGGATTGAGCATCCTCATTAGCCAAGGCAGAGAAGGCATTATGCAGGGATATCTCTTGATGTGTAGGATGTCTTTGCGTTATAGGTCGCAATCTTTCAGAACCCACTGTGATCCATTTGTTCCTGGGGTGTTTGATTCTTTGTGGGAGCAGTGGTGGACTTTGTTCAGTTTGTATCCCAGAAGAGGTGTGTTTCATTGCAGCCATTTCCTCCCTCAGTAGAGTCAGTTCTTTATGCATGGCAGCTAGGTCTTTCCTTAGTAGAGTCAGTTCGTCATGCATGGCAGCTGACCTGAGGCACATAGGACAAGCTCTTAGGCTCCAAATGATTCGTCTTGGAATGAAAGTACCACAGTTATTGCACTGAATACACGACATGTTGGTTAAGCAGTCCCAGAAGAGGAAGAAGAAGAAGAAAGGATGAAGAAGATGTGGACTGTTAATTCAAGAAAGGCTAGATGGCACGTATGTGACCACTGTAAAGGCAGTGTAGCCCCTGGGGTGGGTGGGGTGAGGGGTAGGGTGGACGGGAACTTAAGTGTCTCTGGCGCGTAGACAAAGACTCTCATGAGAGATTCTTGGGGAAATTAAAAAGTCATGGGATCAAAGGCAGTGTACTATTGTAGATTAGGAACTGGTTGAAAGATAGAAAGCAGAGATTAGGGCTAAATAGCCAGTTTTCTCAATGGAGAAAGGTGAATAGTGGAGTACCCTAGGGATCTATGCTGGGCCCGCTGCTTATTAACATATTCATAAATGACCTGGAAATGAGAATAACGAGTTAAATGACACCAAATTATTCAAGTTAAAACACAGGAGGATTGTAAAAAAAATTGCAAGAGGACCTTGATAAATTGGAAGACTAGGCATCCAAACAGCAGATGAAATTTAATGTGGACAAATGCAAAGTTACTTAGAAAAGAACAACTCAAACTAAGGTTACACAATACACCACCTAGGAAGAGCATTTAGGCATCATCGTGGATTATACGTTGAAACCTTCCATCCAGTGTGCAGCAGCAGCCAAGAAAGCAACTAGAATACTAAGAATCATGAAGAAAGAAATGCAACATAGCCGTCGCTGCCGACCTCTAACCCCGGATATTCAAAGCCGGGTCATATGTGGCCCCGGCATTGAGTTTCTGGGGTGATCGCACAGCCTCTGACACTGCAGAAGCTAACCGTAAAGCGGCGATATTGCACCGCTACCTGGTTAGCTCCCACCGGTAAAATTAGGCCGGCTTTTTCCTTGTCTAGTTTTACCCGGAGGTTGCTAACTGGGTAGCGGTGCAATATTGCCGCTGCCTGGTGAGCGACTGTCGCTGCTCATGACACCTCCCGGAATGCCCATGACACGCTCTGATGCTAAGCAGTTAGCATCGGGGTGTATAGCGGCATTAATTGGGGATATTCATCGGCACTAACCATGTAAGTGCTGTTGAATATCCCATTCAGCAGCATTTACAGGTTTACAGGTCAGTAAACCATCTAAATGCCTTTAGAATATCAGGCCCCATATCTTAAAAAGCATATAGCAGAATTAGAAAAGGCACAGAGAAGAGGCACCAATATGGTAAAGGGGATGGAAGGATACCCCTATGAGGAAATGCTTAAAAGGTTGGGGCTCTTCAGCTTGGAAAAGAGACGGCTGAGGTTATGATAGAGGTCTATAAAATAATGAACGCAGTAGAATGGCTAAATGTAGATCGGTTGTTTACCCCTTTAAAAAATAGAAAGACTAGGGGACACACAATGAAGTTACAATATAGCACTTTTAAGACTAATCAGAGAAAATATTTTTTCACTCCACGCATAATGAAACTCCGGAATTTGTTACCAGAGGATGTAGTAAAAGTGGTTAGTGTAGCTGGGTTTAAGAGGTTTGGGCAAGTTTCTGGAGGAAAAGTCTATAAACCATTATTAAAGAGGACCTGGGAAACTGCTTACTCCAGAATATGCACTGTGGAATCTGTCTACGTTTTGGGAACCTGTCAGATACTTGTGACCTGGATTGACCACTGCTGAAAACAGGATACTGGGCTTGATGGACCCTTGGTCTGACCCTGTATATGGTATATTTTATGTTAGTAGGGAGATTAGTAGGAAGTGACCAAAATATTTGAGGGGGGGAGGAGGCACTGCCTCATCCCAAACTGCACCTATGCTGAAGCTTTAGGGCCTCTTTTACTAAGGGGCCCTAAAGCCTCCCAATAGGCATGTTCTGAGGCAACATGGTTTTACCAAAGGACGATCATGCCAAACAAATCTGATTGACTTCTTTGACTCAGTGACAAGAGAACTAGATCAAGGGCATGTGATGTGATCTACCTAGATTTCAGCAAAGCCTTTGATACTGTTCCTTTAACATCTTTGTTAGTGATATAGCGGAGGGGCTGTCGGGTAAGGTTTGCCTCTTTGCAGATGATACCAAAATCTGCAATAGAGTAGACACCCAGGAAGGTATAGATAACATGAGGAGGGATCTAGCTAAGCTTGAAGAATGGTCTAGAATTTGGCAGCTGGGATTTAATGTTAAAAAATGTAAGGTCATGCAGTTGGGCTGCAGTAATCCAAGGGAGCAATACAGTATAGGAGGTGAAGTACTTTTGTCCACTAAAGAAGAGCGGGACCTAGGCATGGTTGTGTCTGATGATCTTAAAGTAGCTAAACAGGTAGAAAAGGCGACGGCAAAAGCTAGAAGGATGCTTGGGTGCATACTGAGAGGAATGGCTAGCAGAAAAAAGGAGGTGATAATGCCTCTGTATAAGTCTTTGGTGCGACCTCATTTGGAGTATGGTGTGCAATTCTGGAGACCGCACCTTCAAAAGGATGTGAACAGAATGAAGTCGGTGCAGAGGGTGGCTACTAAAATGATTAGTGGGCTTCATTATAAAGCATATGAGGACAGACTTAAGGATCTTAATATGTACACCTTAGAGGAAAGGCGGGATAGAGGTGATATGATTGAGATGTTTAAATACCTCCGTGGCATAAATGTTCAGGAGAGAGAGCCTCTTTCAATTGAAAGCAAGTTCTGCTATGAGGGGACATGGGATGAGGGTGAAGGGAGATAGATTCAGGAGTGATATGCGGAAATATTTCTTTACAGAAAGAGTAGTGGATCCATGGAATAGTCTCCCAGTGGAGGTGGTAGAGATGAGGACAGTAACTGAATTCAAAAAAGCATGGGACCAACACAGAGGATCTCTAAAGGTAAAAAGTGGACTGTTGTAGTTGTTGTTATGGAAGGACAGACTAGATAGGCCATGTGGTCTTTTTCTGTCATCATGTTTCTATGTTTCTCACAGGAAGCTTATCAATAAACTGAACAGCCTGGGGGTGGGTCCCAAGATGGTGAACTGGATCAGAAATTGGTTGACTAACAGACGACAGAAAGTGATGGTAAACAGAACTCACTCAGGTGAAAGGAAGGTGAGTAGTGGCGTGCCCCAGGTCCTGGGTCTGCTACTATGTTTGTGAGTGATATCGCTAAATGACTAAACGGAAAAGTCTGTCTTTTTGCAGATGACACAAAAATTTGCAACAGAGTGGATTCCCCTGAGGGAATAGATAACACGAGGAAAGAACTACAAAAGCTGGAAGAATGATCTAATGCTTGGCAGTTAAGATTTAATGTGAAGAAGTGCAGTGTCATGTACTTGGGATGTAGAAATCTAAGAGAATTGTATGTGATAGGATGTGAGAGGTTGGTGTGCACAGACCAGGAGAAGAACCTCGGAGTGATTGTTTCTGAGGATCTCAAGGTGGCAAAACAGTGTGAGAAGGTGGTATTCTGGTCGTTGTATCTTAAAAAGAATATAGTGTTATTAGAAAAGGTACAGAGAAGAGCCACCAAAATGGTAAAGAGGATGGAAAGATACCCCTATGAAGAGAGGCTAAAAAGGTTAGGGCTCTTCAACCTGGAAAAGAGATGGCTGAGGGGAGGTATGATAGAGATCTATAAATTAATGAATGGAGTGGAACGGGTAAATGTAGATCGATTATTTGCGCCATCAAAATATAGAAAGACTAGGGGACATGCAATGAAGCTACAGGGTAACCTATTTAAGACTAATAAGAGAAAATATTTTTTCACTCTGCGTGTAATCAAACTCTGGATTTCGTTACAGGAGGATTTAGTAAAAACTGTTAGTGTAACCATTATTGAAGGGGACCCAGGATATCCACTGCTTGCCCCAATACAAGCATTGTAGAACCTGTGTCTTTTAGGGAAACTGCTAGGTACTTGTGACCTAGATTGGCCACTGTTGGAAACAGGATACTGGGCTTGCTGGACCTTGGTCTGACCCAGTATGGCATATCTTATGACGACTGCTGGGTTGTATACAGAGAGAAATTACCAGCAGAAAGGAGGAGGTATTAATGCCACTGTACAAGTTGCTGGCGAGGCCTCACTTGGAATACTGTGTACAGTTTTGGAGACCATATCCTACAAAGGATATAAAAAGACTGGAAATAGTTCAGAGGAAGGCGACCAAAATGATTTGGAGCCTGTGTCAGAAGATGTTTGAGAAGAGAATTGAAGACCTAAATATGTACACTCTAGAGGAGAGAAGGGACAGGGGAGATACAATCTCGGCTGCATTTGATACAGTGTCCCACACCAAGTTACTGCAATGCCTGCAGCAGATAGGATTACGCAAAATTACTCTGAAGTGGTTTACCTCCTACTTGGAAGGCAGAACACAAGAAGTCAAATGTGCTCAAAAGAGATCTCTGCAGTTCCCTGTTACGCAAGGTATACCACAGGGTTCAGCTTTGTCATCAGTTCTCTTTAATTTATATATTCAACCTATATGTAATATCATTAAACGCCACAAGCTTCTTTACCATCTTTATGCTGATGACATTATGGTATATACTCCAATCAACCTTCAAGCACAAGCACCACAGCAATTTCTAGATGTCTACGAGACATGAGTGTCTGGCTCACTGATGATAACCTTACGGTCAACTATGATAAAACTGAAGCATTGTTCATCACTAGGAACCCCACTTTCATTCCGCCTCAAACTATCAACCTACTAGACAAACAAATAGCAGTTAAGGATGAAGTTAAATACCTGGGCATTATAATGGATAGAGCTCTGAATCTGAAATCTCACATCGCTAAAATCGCAAATAGGGCTTATTTCCGCTCGAGGACCATTAGAAAGTTCAAGCCATTACTCCAACAAGACCACTTTCGCACAGTGTGCCAAGCTCTCATCACACTTCTCCTCGATTATGGAAACTCGCTGTATCAGGACCTTCCCCAGCAGACCTTATACCCACTCCAAATGGTGCAAAACACCGCTGCACACATCATTACTGGCACTGCAAGATCAGAGCACGTCACTCCTGTCTTACAGCAGCTGCACTGGCTTCCAGTGATTGCCAGAGCAAAATATAAAATAATCATGATCATCTTTAATATTTTTCATCATCAATCTGCAGAGGCACTCCAAGATATAATAACAAGAGTTATCATTAATAAACCAAGAAGAACTATTAATCACAATAGAATCGGCACTCCTGCTGGATATCACAAGACTAATCAAGCAACATCAAGAAGAGCTCCTTCACTTCTGGCCTCCTCACTTTGGAATTCTCTCCCAATGGGTCTGAGGACCTTGAATGACCCTAAAGACTTCCGCAAGGCCCTTAAAACTCTGCTCTTCATGGAAACCTACGAGCAAATAGACAACTAATAGTCTACACCCAAATGGTTTCCAACTACCTCCATTAAATCGACACTCGTCCGCCCAACTTGTTGTTTAAGTTCAATGTTCATTGTTGTTAACTACCTTTTGTTAAATGTAACCTTCCAATTGTAATGTGACCACTTTGATTGTAGGATAAGGTGGGATACAAATCTGTCTAAATAAATAAATATGATACAGATCTTTCAATACAGAGTATTTATGAACAAACAAACCTTTTTGAAAGACGGGGAAGCTGTAAAACTAGAGGGCATAACATGAAGCTGCAAGGGGATAAACTGAAAACAATGTCAGGAAATACTTTTTCACTGAAAGGGTGGTGGATGCTTGGAATGCCCTCCCAATGGAAGTGGTGGGGGCAAATACAGTGACGGAATTTAAATTGGCATGGGACAGATACTGTGACTCCCCTTTATAGCAACAGAATAAAATCAAAATCAACTTAACTATTTCTTATATTTCAACAAATAGGGGTGACCTGCATGGAGCAGTGGGTATACCCCTAAACAAACTCATGGGAAGGGGTGACCTGCACGGAGCGGAAGGTTCACTACTGTTGCCACCTTGCTGGGCAGACTAGATGGACCATGCTGGTCTTTATCTGCCGTCATATTCTATGTTACTACGTTAAAGCCTGCTAAGGATTTGCCATTAACGTACCAATCTCACCCGTGTTAATGCAAAGGCTGCACGTTAGCCGTCGGGGCATGTTCAGGTTGTCCTTGGCAGCAGTCACATTAAGATTTTCTTAGCATGTGCTACACTGTGTCGGGATCACTGTAGAGGAGTTGCTGGGAGAGCCCATGTTTAGAGCTGCGTTGATGTTGAGCATGCTGCCATTGTCCTTGTGCTAGTGGTAATATGCTGTCCATGCCCACTCTTCGTCCATTCTCTGTGCCCTTCCACCATTTCTGGATAATGTGTGTTTTAGCGTGTGAAGGCAGACACTATCACACGTTAGTGTTTCTGATGGCCTATAGTCGTGCATTAAACGCCTGTTCACCAACTAATAGATGACATTTTTTTTCTTTTAATTAAATTTTTTTTATTATAAACTACTTTTTTGCATGCCCGTGTCTAAGGCAGTATATTGAGATTTTAATAAATATAAACATAACAGGCTTTAGAAAGATTTGGCTCCAGTTAAAAACTGTGGATAAATGCGACCAGAAAGCAACAGGCTTAGCATGCCTGGAAAGCAGACTTGCAAGAATAAACCATGACCGTCTGAGACAAAATAAACAGCTTTTTTGGCAGTAAAAGAGTTAAATAAACACCAGGCTGAGAGAAATAGGGAGACACATGACTAGGTGCTGACAGAATGTTACAGACGAATTTTGTGCAGGAAACTAAGGTTTTTGGTGCACCTCAGATCACATCATTAATGGCTTCAGGTTTTATGTATTAATCTACCAAGACAGGAAACAACTTGCCCTTCTCGGATATGCCCACCCCTTGTTATGATTTTCAGGAGATATGAAGGGCAGTCCGCAGAGAAGAGGTGATGTGAGATTGGCAATAGTCATACATTTTGGAGATTAAATCCCAGTTTTCCTTTGGACGTAAATCAGAGAGAGATTGTGTTCACACTACAAGTTAGTGGCACTCTTTGATTCAGGCACTGCAAAAGCACGGTCAGGCAACCAAAAATTGTATTAAAGGCTTAAATAATTAAAGAAAAAAATAGTCTAAGAAGGTTAGAAATAATAAAATCTGACCCCACTATTTGGGCTAAATTAAGGGTATCTAGTTAAAAATGTATCAGTGGACCTTAAAGCCCCCTCCATGTTCAGAATACAGTGGTAAAGTTTAATTATTGGTTCAGGTAAAAGTTGTTGCTGGCTAGCACTGCGGAATACCCCTTATACTAGGGCTGGTCCGGTTAGTAGGTCCTGATAACCGGATATGTCCTTTTGAATATTGACTCCATAGAAAATGACCACATAGCCTATCCGGTCTGCTTGTCCATTCCAACTGCTCAGTTCTACAATCCTTTCCTCGCCTCCAGAGATCCTCTGTGCTTATCCCATGCTTTCTTGAATTTAGATATAGTTATTTTACATCTTTTTTATACCGTCTTTCTACAAGTCAAGGCAGTTCACGTTTAACTCGGTGCTTGAACATTAAACAACTTTAACGAAACATGTTCATTACATTTAACGGTAGCGCAACAGGTATTAAGGGTGGAAAGGTTAATGTTCTTAACTATATACACTGAGATAGGAAATGAGGCTAGCTGTTGGGAGACGTTACTATTGAGAGTTTGGACTGTAGTGTTCCAAGAATAGTAGGGTTTTATTAATACATTGTACTAAAATAAGCTCTGGAATTTGTTACCGGAGGATGTAGTAAAGGCTGTTAGTGTAGCTGGGTTTAAAAAAGGTTTGGACAAGTTCCTGGAGGAAAGGTCCATAAGCCATTATTAAGAAGGGACCCAGGATATCAATGTTTGAACCAATACAAGCATTGTGGAACCTGTTTTCCTTGGGGAAACTGCTAGGTACGTATGACCTAGATTGGCCACTGTTGGAAACAGAATACTGGGCTTGATGGACCTTGGTCTGACCCAGTATGGCATATCTTATGTTCTTATGTTCTAAGCTGCTTGTTACGAAGAGGAGAAACATGGACCTCTTTGATTTTTCAGAATTTCTAATTAAGCTAAATATTATTTCTCAGAATGCTCAATTAAGGCAAGATATATACTCCAACATGCCATTTCTTGGACTTATGGTTGAATCAGTTTCCATATCAGAGAACTATTGTGTTGCTGAGTGAAATGGGCTTTACAATTATATATTCAGCAGAGGAAGACCAAGACCCTAGTTGTTACCTCTGCATAACACTGACACATATTCCCAAGAATTTAGGCCTATAATGGAACATTTTCAAGCTGTTTATTTGGGTTAAAGGTCATTTATTCATGTAAATTGTCTATCTGAAAATTTCATGATGGCTAAATGCACTTGTGGTATTCCCCAACGGACATTTGTTTAGCTGCTTTGAGAGGAAGTGTTTCCAGGGGTGTAGTTAGGTTGGGGACACGCAACGAAGCTACAGTGTAGCACATTTAAGATTAATTGGAGAATGTAATTTTTCACTCAACGCGTAATCAAACTCTGGAATTCGTTGCTGGAGTATGTAGAAAAGCTGGTAGTGTAGTTGGGTATAAAAGAGATTTGGACGTTCTTGGAAGAAAAGTCCATAAACCATTATTCAAATGAACTGGGGAAATCCACTACTACCCTGGGATAAGCAACATGGAATTTGTCTACCTTTTGGTACTTGTGACCTGGATTGGCCACTGTTGGAAAAAGGATACTGTTCTCAATGGGCCCTTAGTCTGAGCCAGTATGGTGTATCTTATATTCTTATGGGTGTCGAAATGCATGTGTAGATTGCACTTTCAGTTCTATATGGGATTTTTCCTGTGGGAAAAGTACCTGCATGAAAAGCAGACACAAAAGTTTGCAGGTATTTTTCATCCACGGCAAGTCTGAATTACTGTCTAGTCCACGGGTGAAAAGAGGCTGTGGGTTTTGATCCAATTCAGACAGTGTGGAAATGGCTCACCTCTATTTTTATGCAATTTATGTTTTTATTGTTGATATTTCAGTGTGTCCAAGTTATCTGTCAATATGGACTTGATTTACTAACAGGGCCCTATGTGAGAAGTCCAAATAGCCAGCCAGAATCAGCCCCAGTGGCACACAAATACCAACACAAAACTTTACATCTGCTCCAAAGAAGATGTGTATGTATGTGTGTACCCTAGGTGTGTATAAACAATTATATAAAATATGCACATACGTTGCCACTTTGCCTCCACTCAGAAACACCTACATGCAAATAGCTTAAATTTAGGTGCTCAGTTTTATAGAACCCCTTTTCTGCATGTAAAATAGGCTTTATCCATGGAACAGGCTTCATAAGATTATCCCCCCATGTGATTACTCATGCCTGTGTATCCCCCGAATGAAGAATCCAGCTGAATCTCTTAGCTGTTTCCGAACTAATAAAGAAAGGGGCTTCCAAGCTTGAAATATTAATACAGGAAGTGGAAACGGTACAAAAGCTAGCATCTAAATCAACAGAATTGGACAATCCTCTTTAATCAGCTTCGAACTGCAGCCTCTTTCTCAAGAGTTTGCCGAAGGGAAAAAGATTTTTAATGTTCCCGCATAATTCACAGCTGCTCTGCTAAGAAAAATTATATATGTGTATTCTATGCAAATCTTATTAAGATGAGCTTGTACATTTCCCTTATAGCTTATATACATTTCAATACATGCCTTGTGTGTAGCATAGTTCATGTGCAGAAATTGTTATTTTCAAACAAATCACGAGAACAGGGACTGAACAGTATATTACGCCGAGCAATTACGCTTATTTATTACTCCATTTATATCTTCAAGCTACAATATAAATATGTATCAGAGATATTTATCTATCTCAGAAAGACACATATGCACTTGGAATATTCATCTCTATGAAGAAAGGATCTACGTGACTTTGGGAGACTCACACATTCAACTTCTAATAAAATGCATAAAGTAACACAGTACAGAGAAGCCATACAGCAGTTGGGGTCTGTAGCCTGGGAAGCCAGTGGGTAAAAGAGTGCATAGGCTTTTGAATATGCCGTGCACATGTGACGTTTTCCCTCTCTGGTCTAAACACTCCTCTGCTTCCAACAAATGCCTTCTCGCAATCTGTTTAAAAATATACATGCTTTCTCCGGGAACAAGCAGGCAGTCAGCCCTCACATATGGATGACGTCGGCACTGATAGAGCCCTCGAGGAAGCATCTCCTCAGCTTTCAAAGAAAGCCTTTGGGAGATGCCACCACGCATGCATGGTCCCCTTCCCACCCAAGGGTGCCATCTTGCTCTGTTTCCTTTTTTCCGTGGAACCCTTCAGACGTTCACCTGGTTTGTCCCCAGAAAAAGTTGATTTTTTCTTCTCTTAGTTTCATACCTTGCCTCGGGTATCACACCAGTACTCTTCCTGCCTGCCGACCTCGTTGCCTCTGTGTCGAGTCGGCCCATTTTTGTAGTTTTCGTTCTTTCTTTTCCCGGCGCCTTCACACCTTTTTTCTCCCACTGGCAGCTTGGAGAGTCTTCGACCTCTCAGGGGTACTTTTTTCCATCATGGCTACCAGTGGCTTTAAGAAGTGTGATCAGTGCTCCAAAATTTTATCCTTGACTGACACACACGACTGCTGTCTCCACTGCTGCGGACTTTGCAAGATGATGTCCAGTAAGGCCCTCAAGAGCCGCCAGCAGCAGCATGATAAGTTTTCCCTGAGTCCCCAGTGCTGGTCCAGATGGACAACCAGGTGGCGATGTTCTATGTGAACAAACCGGGGCACGGAGTTGTGTTCCCTCTGTCAGGAGGCACTGGTCCCCTGCTCGTATGCAATCCAAAAGGGTATGCTCCTGCGGGCAGGGTACCTGCCAGGCTAGGACAACCTGCTTTCTGACAAACTCAGCAGAGTCCTCCAGCCACATAAGTGGCAGCTGGACCCCAGGGTAGCCAGTCGGCTTTTTCGGCTCTGGGGGAAACCCATGATGGACCTGTTCGCCACCTGGACAACTTTCAGTTGCCCTGCTTCTGCTCCCATCAGTCCCACCCATCTAGGATGGCAGCGGACGTGTTCCTGGTCTCATGGTCGGACGACCTCATGTACGCCTTCCCTGCAATGCCGCTGATCACCAAGACCTTGTTCAGGGCCCTCCACAACAGGGCCTTGCTCATCCTGATAGCTCCTCGGTGGCCCAGGTAACCGTGGTTCCCACTGCTTCTACAGCTGACGGTGGAGGCCCCCATCTCCTTGGGGACCACTCTGGGACTCCTATCTCAGGAGGGGGGCTCTCATCTGCACCCCAACCAGGGTTGCTGTCGCTGACAGTGTGGCTGCTGAGAGGGTGACTCTGGCCCCTTTCAACCTTCTGGTTGAGATAGAGGACATTCTGCTGTCCTCTCGCAAGGCCTCTACTACGAAGGCTTATGCCCTCTAATGGCACAGGTTCTCTGTTTAGTGTGCCGAACATGCCCTTTTTCCTGCCCGGTGACCCTGGTATTGCAGTACCTTCTACACCTCTCTCAGTCCGGGCTCAAGTCTAATTCTGTCCGAGTGCACCTTAGTGCCCTGGCGGTGCACCACCATCCGGTGGATGGTAAGCATCTCTTGGTCCAACTGTTGGTGACCCTTTTCCTTTGGGGCCTGCTCTTATCGAAGCCCATGGTTCACCCTCCGGCAACCGAATGGGACCTCAACATAGTGTTGGGGCAGCTCACTCGCCCACCCTTCGACTTCTGGCTACCTGCCACCTTCGCTACCTCTCTTGGAAGGTGGCTTTCCTGGTTGCACTCACCTTCGCTCGCAGAGTTAGTGAGCTTCAGGCCCTTATGGCAGAGGTGCCTTATACCAGATTTTACAAGAACAGAGTGGTGCTTCACACGTACTCCAAATTCCTGCCGAAGGTAGTGTTGCCCTTCCATCTCAACCAGGAAGTGGTGCTCCCTACCTTCTTGAAGGACTACAAAAGGGGACTGCTACTTCTGGAGAGAGATCTGCAATTGTGAGTATATACTTCTGGGAATTTTTCTGAAGGGAATTATTTGGATTAAAACTGATTAATCTGTGAACTCAATGTATTTGTTGAATCAGTAGCAGCAGTTTAAGTTTAAATTTAAAACAGAAGAAAGCTTTCTGGTTAAAAATAGAACCCAACAGAGAGCTTGTAGTTTAAATTTCATACTAAGTCAGAGCCTAGCAGCAGCAAAGAGCTTTAATTTAAATCAAATCTGAATATAACTTAGCATAAAAGGCAAAACAGGGTCAGTATTCTTTGAGCACTAAATAAATTCTTCTAGAGACCTTTACAAAGAGGTCTTCTACCTAGGGGGCAAGAGATCTGTGAAACTTTTTAAATAGGTGTTAAAGCCAGGTGGCAGGTCAAAAGGCCATTTTGTCACTGTGCTCTGATTCACTCTTATGAAGAGTTTCCTCCATCTTGGTATCCTCCTTAGATACCCATGTGGGTATGTCTTCTGCTGCCAATGCTGTGAAACTCTTCTGCAGTGGTATCATGTGTGCGTGTATCTCAGACTCACAGATTTGTCCTACCAAACCCACCAAAATCCATCTATTCCTACTCCTATGGATCTTTAGTTCAATTAACTTTCCTATTTAGCAGCTTTTTGGAATATGAACCTCTGTGTATTCAAGAAGATGAGAGATGTATTCATGAAGAAAGCTTTGCAAGTATGTAGAATTTTTACAGAGTCTCTGAATGACTGAATGAATGCAAAGGAAACAAAAGGTGTAAAGTGATGAGAAAAATGCACTGTAGGTGGTATAGATGAAAATGAGAGAGGTGGAATGCATTGTGCGGATAACATTAGACAAATGAGCGATGACAACACTTTTTTTAAAGAGACAAACCCTGCTACTCCTAGTGAAGAAAGAATCACAGGACCTTTTAAAGTGGTTTTTGCTGAGAGCAGTTTTTAGACCTCAATGAAGATGGCTTACTGTTTTTTTAGGGGTGCTCTCTGACAGAGAAAAAATGGTGATATTTTATTACTTGTTCTATTTTCCCCAGTGTTAAAAATGATGAAAAATATAAAAGTCACTCCCATAGGATTTAACACTTGTAGTGGCAGTCCCACATAGGATATAACACGGGTAGTGACAGTCCCACATAGGATATACAGTAACACGTGTAGTGGCAGTCCCCCATAGGATATAACACGTGTAGTGACAGTCCCACATGGGATATAACACTTGTAGTGGCAGTCCCACAAGGGATATAACACTTGTAGTGGCAGTCCCACATGGGATATAACACTTGTAGTGACAGTCCCACATAGGGTATAACACTTGTAGTGGCAGTCCCACATGGGATATAACACTTGTAGTGACAGTCCCACATAGGGTATAACACTTGTAGTGGCAGTCCCACATAGGGTATAACACTTGTAGTGGCAGTCCCACATGGGATATAACACTTGTAGTGGCAGTCCCACATGGGATATAACACTGGTAGTGGCAGTCCCGCATGAAATATAACACTTGTAGTGACAGTCCCACATGAAATATAACACTTGTAGTGGCAGTCCCCCATAGGATATAACACTTGTAGTGACAGTCCCACATGAAATATAACACTTGTAGTGGCAGTCCCACATAGGATATAACACTGGTAGTGACAGTCCCACATGAAATATAACACTTGTAGTGGCAGTCCCGCATAGGATATAACACTGGTAGTGACAGTCCCGCATGGGATATAACACTTGTAGTGACAGTCCCACATAGGATATAACACTGGTAGTGACAGTCCCACATGAAATATAACACTTGTAGTGGCAGTCCCACATGAAATATAACACTTGTAGTGGCAGTCCCACATAGGATATAACACTGGTAGTGACAGTCCCACATGAAATATAACACTTGTAGTGGCAGTCCCACATAGGATATAACACTGGTAGTGACAGTCCCGCATAGGATATAACACTTGTAGTGACAGTCCCACATAGGATATAACACTGGTAGTGACAGTCCCACATGAAATACAACACTTGTAGTGGCAGTCCCACATAGGATATAACACTGGTAGTGACAGTCCCACATGAAATATAACACTTGTAGTGACAGTCCCACATAGGATATAACACTGGTAGTGACAGTCCCACATGAAATATAACACTTGTAGTGGCAGTCCCACATAGGATATAACACTGGTAGGGACAGTCCCACATGAAATATAACACTTGTAGTGGCAGTCCCACATAGGATATAACACTGGTAGTGACAGTCCCACATGAAATATAACACTTGTAGTGGCAGTCCCACATAGGATATAACACTGGTAGTGACAGTCCCACATGAAATATAACACTTGTAGTGGCAGTCCCGCATAGGATATAACACTGGTAGTGACAGTCCCGCATGAGATATAACACTTGTAGTGGCAGTCCCATAGGATATAACACTTGTAGTGACAGTCCCGCATGGGATATAACACTTGTAGTGGCAGTCCCATAGGATATAACACTTGTAGTGACAGTCCCACATGGGATATAACACTTGTAGTGGCAGTCCCACATAGGATATACAGTAATACGTGTAGTGACAGTCCCACAAAAGATATAACACTTGTAGTGACAGTCCCACATAGGATATAACACTGGTAGTGACAGTCCCGCATGGGATATAACACTTGTAGTGACAGTCCCACATAGGATATAACACTGGTAGTGACAGTCCCGCATGGGATATAACACTTGTAGTGGCAGTCCCACATAGGATATACAGTAATACGTGTAGTGGCACTCCCACAAAGGATATAACACTTGTAGTGACAGTCCCACATAGGATATAACACTGGTAGTGACAGTCCCACATGGGATATAACACTTGTAGTGACAGTCCCACATAGGGTATAACACTTGTAGTGACAGTCCCACAAAGGATATAACACTTGTAGTGATAGTCCCACAAAGGGTATAACACTTGTAGTGACAGTCCCACATAGGATATAACACTGGTAGTGACAGTCCCACAAAGGTTATAACACTTGTAGTGACAGTCCCACATAGGGTATAACACTTGTAGTGACAGTCCCACATAGGATATAACACTGGTAGTGACAGTCCCGCATGGGATATAACACTGGTAGTGACAGTCCCACATGGGATATAACACTTGTAGTGACAGTCCCACATAGGATATAACACTGGTAGTGACAGTCCCACATGAAATATAACACTTGTAGTGGCAGTCCCACATAGGATATAACACTGGTAGTGACAGTCCCGCATGGGATATAACACTTGTAGTGGCAGTCCCATAGGATATAACACTTGTAGTGACAGTCCCACATGGGATATAACACTTGTAGTGGCAGTCCCACATAGGATATACAGTAATACGTGTAGTGACAGTCCCACAAAGGATATAACACTTGTAGTGACAGTCCCACATAGGATATAACACTGGTAGTCACAGTCCCGCATAGGATATAACACTGGTAGTGACAGTCCCGCATGGGATATAACACTTGTAGTGACAGTCCCACATAGGATATACAGTAATACGTGTAGTGGCACTCCCACAAAGGATATAACACTTGTAGTGACAGTCCCACATAGGGTATAACACTTGTAGTGACAGTCCCACATAGGATATAACACTGGTAGTGACAGTCCCACATGGGATATAACACTTGTAGTGACAGTCCCACATAGGGTATAACACTTATAGTGACAGTCCCACATGGGATATAACACTTGTAGTGGCAGTCCCACATAGGATTTATTTATTTATTTAGGGAGTATTTGTATCCCGCTCCTTCCAGCGATCAGAAGCGGTAAGATTATTATTGCGAAACTGCCAGATCAAAGCAGGTACAGATTTTGTTTACATACAGATTATCAGAAAAGCACGTCACACAGAGTTTCAGATTATCAGAACAACACGTCACACAGAGCTAACAAATCGTAGCTATGGGGAAGAATATTTACATATATACATAGATACATATACACAGGATAGGTTTCTTGTTCAATGTGGACAGGGGGCTGCCCCCAACTGAGGGTTTAATTCAGGTTGAAGTGGGTTTGGAAAATGTGCGTCTTGAGTTTCTTTCTGAAGTCTAGAAGGTCATTGTTAGCTCGTAGTTCTGTTGGTAGTTGGTTCCAAAGCGTTGGTGCCACATATGAAAAAGCTCTGTGGCTGGTGTTAATTTTGGTAGATCTTATGTCTGTTGGAGTGTGGGGGATGTTGGCGTTGTGGGTTCTTCTGCTTCGGGTAGGAGGTTGCATTCTGACTAGGTTGTTGAGGAAAGAAGGTGCTAAGTTGTGGATGAGTTTGAATGTAGTTGTTAGTATTTTATATTTTGTGCGAGCTGTTATGGGTAGCCAGTGTAGTTGAATTAGTACTGGTGTGATGTGGTCGTTTAGTTTTTTCTTCATTATGACCCTGGCAGCTACATTTTGTGCCATTTGTAATATGTTTAGGGTTTTTTTAGGTAGACCTTGTAGGATGGCGTTGCAGTAGTCAAAATGTGGCATGATGAGTGCTTGGGCCACGGTTCTGAAATCTTGGGGATCAATAATACTCCGGATGGGTTGGAGGACTCTAAGCTTGTGGAAAACTGCTCTGTTGGTCTTTCGGAGGTGTTTCTCCATCTTTAGGTCACAGTCAAAAGTGACTCCTAGATACTTTATTTCTTTTTTCGTTTGGTAAGTGTTGTCACATAGTGTGATTGATGGGGGTGGGACAAAGTTCGGTTCTTTGGAGAGATACATTACTTCGGTTTTTTTTGTGATTTATCGACATACTGCTTTGTTGTAACCAGTCTTGCATCTCTTCAATGCATGTCTCCAGTGGGCTGTAGTTTGGGTTTTCAGTGTCTAGTTGCGAGTATAGCATGATATCGTCGGCATAGATGTGATAATTAATTTTGTGCCGTGTGAAAATTTTGCATAGTGGCTGCATATATATGTTAAATAGAAGCGCCAAGAGAGCAGAGCCCTGGGGGATTCCCTGTGTTTGGGTGAAAGGTTCTGCTTGTTCTCCGTTGAATTGAACCTGTTGTGTTCGATTGGATATGTAGGAGGTGAACCACTTTAGGGGGGTTCCAGTTATTCCTATTGATTTTATCCTATTTATGAGTGTTTCATGGTTAACTGTATCAAAGGCAGCTGAGATGTCGATGAATACATGAATGTACATTTTCTTTTTTTTTTCAAGGCCCTTTAGGAGGTTGTTAAGTAGGACTAGTAATAGGGTTTCCACTCCATGATGTTGCCTGAAGCCATATTGCTGGTCATCTAGAGGAGCACTGTCTGTCAGATGGTCTTGGAGTTGTAGAAGGACTGTTTTTTCTATGATCTTTGCCAGGAAGGAGATGCTTGATATGGGACGGTATGAGGCTGGGTCTTCCTTGTTGAGTGTATTGTTTTTTAGTATCGGTCTAATGACTGATCTCTTTAGTTCTGAGGGCATGAGTCCCTGTTGCAGGGATAGGTTAACTATGTGTGTGATGTGGGGTGCTATGTCTTGTTTCACTGTCTTGATCCAGGTTGCAGGGCAGGGGTCTAGAGGGGAGGTGGTGCTTTTCAGGCTTGAGACAATGGTTGTGATTTGCTTGGTTCCAATTTTGTGGAAGTGCTTCCAGGACTGGGTTTGCGTTATGTTGTTCTCACTCTTAATTTGTGGTGTTGGTGGGTCTTGGGGGGGGGGGATTAGGGGCCGTCAGTTTGTTCGCGTAATGGTTTGCCAGGGTTTGGGCTTTGATGGAGTTGTTGTGATTGGCAATCTGGTCGGTTTTGGTTAGTGATTTGACTAATTCGAATAACTCTCTTGGGCGATTGATCGCCTTGTTTAGAATGTTTGTGTGATGTGTTTTTTTTTGCATTGTTCACGTCGTTTTTGTATTTTGCAAGATGGGCCATGTATTTAGTTTTGAGATCGGAGGATTTGGTTTGTCTCCATTTTCTCTCTATTTTACGGAGCTCCCTTTTCGCTTTTGTTAGAGTTCCTGTGTACCAGGGTTCCGAGTTGTTCTTACGTAGGTTTGTTGAGTGTTTCAGTGTTGGGTTAGAAGTGTTTTGGATGTGTGTGTTCCATCTGTTTGTTAGTTCGACAAGGTCTGTGGAATCAAGGGTTATGTGGGATGCGATGGCGTTTATGAGGTGTTCTTTCCCGAATTTCCTGATGGGGTTGGTCATTCTCATCTCTTTTGTGTTTTTGGGTAGGCACTTTAGTTTAAATTTGCAGTTGATTTGGTGGTGGTCTGACCATGGTACTTGGGCTATGTTTATTGTAGGTGGTTCAACGGTTTGTCGTGAATTTCTGGGTATGAAGATCATGTCTAGTGTGTTTCCTCTATCGTGTGTGGGGTCGTTTATTATTTGTTGGAAACCCAGTTGGTCCATGGCTTCATAGAAGGTGTCTGTGTGGGACGGAGGGATTGATGCTAGGTTTAAATCTCCAAGGATGATTTGGAATTTCTTTCTTTGGGTGGATGTGATGGTTTCAAGTGCTGCGGATAGCGCTTCATGCTGCGGTGAGGGAGGTCTATAGATTAGGCAGATGGATAGTGCCATGCTTTCGACTTTAAGCAGGTCGAGATCGGGATTTGTGACCGTGGCTGTGGTTGTGAGTTGGAGGCTGGTTTTGGCTGCTATAAGGACTCCGCCTCCCCTTCGGTTGATGCGTGGGCAGTTGTATAGTTGGTATCCGGGCTTTTGTATTTGGTTCAATGTTGCATGGTCTGAGTCAGTGAGCCATGTTTCTGTTATGCATAGGATATCTGGTTGGTCGTCAGTTAAAATGTTGTGGATGATATGTGCTTTATTCCTTATAGACCTAGCATTGATAAGGATAATGTTACATGTGTGCTGTTCTGGGTGTGCTGTTTGTGTGGGTTGTGCTTGTGGTTTACTAGTGTTCTTTGTTTTGGTTTTAGTGTGTTTATGTGGCTTATTTCCTTTGCTATGGGTGTGCTGCTGGGGTAGTTTGTTTGATGTTTGAATGGTGGTGATAGTACTTAAGTTGTATTGATGCAGGATGGGTAGTGGAGGGGGGGGGTGGAGGAGGTAGATTGGTGCATATGGCAGGGGAATGAAGTATTGAGTGTTTGGGATGGTTCTGTAAGAAGATGTCAGCATACATATGCACAGTATCAGGAAAGCGTAAGCAGGTTCCATTTTATGCCAGAAAGTTTTGGGTCTTTGGATTTGTGTGGTGCAGTGTAGGGTGAAAACAGGACTAGAAGGTAAGTTAGGGTAGACCTGCAGAATAGTTTGTTGTGTACCAATGGTTTAGCAGGGAAGGATGGCTTGGGGTAGAGTGTTTCCTTATTGCTCTAAACAATACAGAGATACGTTACTTATCGCTCTAGATAAACTGCTACAGGGGTACAGTGTTTCCTTATTGCACTAAACAATACAGGGATACAGTCTTAATGTTACTTATCACTCTAATTAATCCGATACAAAGTTGTGAGATACAGTTATTGCGAGAAAGTTATTGGGTTGCTGGGTTAAAGATACATTGCTTCACATAGTTCTAAATGAAACAGTAGTAACCTTTAAGGTTGGTAGGGGTGCTTATGAGTTAGGAGTTAGAAATGTCCAGTAGTTGTTTACCTGGGTGATGCCGGTTGAGGTTGAAAGCTCACGGTGTCAAACTTGCTCCAGCTATGGGAAACTCATGGTGCTTGGTGGTCGGGTTCGGCGGATTCGGCAGGTTCGGCGAGCTCAGACCCGGCCTGGGGAGCTCAAGCCAACAGTCATTTGTTTGTTGCGCTTTATCCTTTTGATCGTCAGCGGAGTCTTGGTCGTGTGAGTCAGTCTTCCTGATACCGGTCGTCTTGTCGGGTCGATTGGATGGTTTTGTTTTTGTTTTTCATCTGCCGCGCCTACGCTCCACCGCCTAAGGGCCAACGCCAAAGGGCCCTCAGGCGCGGGCCCGCCAGGCGTGGGCGCGCCCTGAAAGGACGCCGCTTTTATGTGCTGCTGTTTGTGTGCTTGTGAGCCTCTCACTGCCCGGATAGGGCAGGAGTGCTTGCAGGTCTGTCTCCCACTGCCCGGATAGGGCAGGAGTGCTTGCTGGTCTGTCTCCCACTGCCCGGATAGGGCAGGAGTGCTTGCTGGTCTGTCTCCCACTGCCCGGATAGGGCAGGAGCTTCACTGGGGGTGGCTGGAGGGTTCGCGGTATACAGCGGCTCCCACGGAGAAGGGACGCCGCTTTAATGTGCTGCTGTTTGTGTGCTTGTGAGCCTCCCACTGCCCGGATAGGGCAGGAGTGCTTGCAGGTCTGTCTCCCACTGCCCGGATAGGGCAGGAGTGCTTGCTGGTCTGTCTCCCACTGCCCGGATAGGGCAGGAGTGCTTGCTGGTCTGTCTCCCACTGCCCGGATAGGGCAGGAGCTTCACCGGGGGTGGCTGGAGGGTTCGCGGTATACAGCGGCTCCCACGGAGAAGGGACGCTGCTTTTATGTGCTGCTGTTTGTGTGCTTGTGAGCCTCCCACTGCCCGGATAGGGCAGGAGTGCTTGCAGGTCTGTCTCCCACTGCCCGGATAGGGCAGGAGTGCTTGCTGGTCTGTCTCCCACTGCCCGGATAGGGCAGGAGTGCTTGCTGGTCTGTCTCCCACTGCCCGGATAGGGCAGGAGCTTCACCGGGGGTGGCTGGAGGGTTCGCGGTATACAGCGGCTCCCACGGAGAAGGGACGCCGCTTTTATGTTCTGCTGTTTGTGTGCTTGTGAGCCTCCCACTGCCCGGATAGGGCAGGAGTGCTTGCAGGTCTGTCTCCCACTGCCCGGATAGGGCAGGAGTGCTTGCTGGTCTGTCTCCCACTGCCCGGATAGGGCAGGAGTGCTTGCTGGTCTGTCTCCCACTGCCCGGATAGGGCAGGAGCTTCACCGGGGGTGGCTGGAGGGTTCGCGGTATACAGCGGCTCCCACGGAGAAGGGACGCCGCTTTTATGTGCTGCTGTTTGTGTGCTTGTGAGCCTCCCACTGCCCGGATAGGGCAGGAGTGCTTGCAGGTCTGTCTCCCACTGCCCGGATAGGGCAGGAGTGCTTGCTGGTCTGTCTCCCACTGCCCGGATAGGGCAGGAGTGCTTGCTGGTCTGTCTCCCACTGCCCGGATAGGGCAGGAGCTTCACCGGGGGTGGCTGGAGGGTTCGCGGTATACAGCGGCTCCCACGGAGAAGGGACGCCGCTTTTATGTGCTGCTGTTTGTGTGCTTGTGAGCCTCCCACTGCCCGGATAGGGCAGGAGTGCTTGCAGGTCTGTCTCCCACTGCCCGGATAGGGCAGGAGTGCTTGCTGGTCTGTCTCCCACTGCCCGGATAGGGCAGGAGTGCTTGCTGGTCTGTCTCCCACTGCCCGGATAGGGCAGGAGTGCTTGCTGGTCTGTCTCCCACTGCCCGGATAGGGCAGGAGCTTCACCGGGGGTGGCTGGAGGGTTCGCGGTATACAGCGGCTCCCACGGAGAAGGGACGCCGCTTTTATGTGCTGCTGTTTGTGTGCTTGTGAGCCTCCCACTGCCCGGATAGGGCAGGAGTGCTTGCAGGTCTGTCTCCCACTGCCCGGATAGGGCAGGAGTGCTTGCTGGTCTGTCTCCCACTGCCCGGATAGGGCAGGAGTGCTTGCTGGTCTGTCTCCCACTGCCCGGATAGGGCAGGAGTGCTTGCTGGTCTGTCTACCACTGCCCGGATAGGGCAGGAGCTTCACCGGGGGTTGCTGGAGGGTTCGCGGTATACAGTAGGATATACAGTAATACGTGTAGTGGCACTCCCACAAAGGATATAACACTTGTAGTGACAGTCCCACATAGTGTATAACACTTGTAGTGACAGTCCCGCATGGAATATAACACTGGTAGTGACAGTCCCACATAGGATATAACACGTGTAGTGACAGTCCCACATAGGATATAACACTTGTAGTGACAGTCCCCCATGGGATATAACACTTGTAATTGCAGTCTCACATAGGATATAACACTTGTAGTGGCAGTCCCATAGGATATAACACTTGTAGTGACAGTCCCACATGGGATATAACACTTGTAGTGGCAGTCCCGCATGGAATATAACACTTGTAGTGACAGTGCCATAGGATATAACACTTGTAGTGGCAGTCCCACATGGGATATAACACTTGTAGTGGCAGTCCCGCATGGAATATAACACTTGTAGTGGCAGTCCCATAGGATATAACACTTGTAGTGGCAGTCCCACATGGGATATAACACTTGTAGTGACAGTCCCACATGGGATATAACACTTGTAGTGGCAGTCCCGCATGGAATATAACACTTGTAGTGACAGTCCCACATGGAATATAACACTTGTAGTGACAGTCCCACATGGGATATAACACTTGTAGTGGCAGTCCCGCATAGGATATAACACTTGTAGTGACAGTCCCACATAGGGTATAACACTTGTAGTGATAGTCCCACATGGGATATAACACTTGTAGTGGCAGTCCCGCATAGGATATACTTGTAGTGGCAGTCCCGCATGGAATATAACACTTGTAGTGGCAGTCCCACATGGGATATAACACTTGTAGTGGCAGTCCCATAGGATATAACACTTTATTTATTTATTTATTTAACAGTCGCTTATATACCGCTACCTTCCACAGATCAGGTGCGGTTTACAATGAACGAGAAATGAACAGAATAACAGGTCTGTTTTACATGAAACATTAGTAAACTAAGTACAATTTTGCTATTACATTAAACATGATTGAACTATGTATGGTAAATAATTTGTTATATAAACATTCTGAACTATTTACATACTTCTATTTACAGATTTTACAAATAGTTATTAAATCATCTTTTAATTGTAGTTAGTCTGAAAGAATTGAATTTGGTATTCCCTGAGGTATCTATTAACCATTTCCAGTTAGCTCCTTTACATCATTTAATGCTCTTATTTCTTCAGGGAGGGAGTTCCATAGGATGGGAACTGCATGTGAAAACGCTTTTTTATTGGTTGTTTTTTTAGTATTTGTGAATTCTTTTGGAATCCTAATTTTATTCGTGTGGCCTCTCCGTAGCGCAGTTTGGGATGTGTCTTTAGTGATAAGTTTTGTTAAAGAGACTGGGGCAATATTATTTAATGCCTTAAATGTAGTGATTATCAATTTGTGATTTATTCTGGATTGTATTGGGAGCCAGTGTAAGTTAGCGAGTATAGGTGTAATGTGTTCAAATGGGGGGACCTTCATTATAGTTCTTGCTGCTGCATTTTGGGCAAGTTGGAGTCTCTTAATGTTTTGTTTTGTTGTGCCTAGTAGAATGAGATTGGCGGAATCAAAGTGTGGTGTAATGATAGCCTGAATAATGCTCAAAAAGTCGTGTAGATGTACAAGTGGACGTAATTGTTTTAGAATTTTGAGTTTAAAGTAGATTTTTTTAGTTATGTTTCTAATATAAGTGTTCATACTGAGGTGTGAGTCTAGGGTCACTCCTAGGTATTTTACTTCGTTTTTTATATTAATGTTGTGATTTTGGAGAGTGATGTGCGTTGGAGGAATGTAGCATTGATTTTTTGTTACTATTAATATATCAGTTTTAGAATGATTGATATGGAGATTGTGGTCTTTTAGCCAAATTGTTAAGTCATTGAAGCATTCTGTTAACAGTTGCAATGGGAGTATTGGGATTGTGAATGGGATGTACATCATCATATCGTCTGCGTATATGTGATAGAGGATTTTACATTTTTTGAAAATGTTGCAGACTGGTTGAATATAGATATTAAATAGGAGGGCGGAGAAAGCAGAGCCTTGGGGGAGACCAATTACCTGTTTGTATGTTTTAGAAGTTTGTGTGCCGGTTCGGACGGTTTGGGTTCGATCAGTTAGATATGATATGAACCAATTATGTACGATTGAGTGAATTCCTATTTGTTTTAATCTGTTAAGCATTACAGCATGGTGTACACTGTCAAACGCCGCAGAGATGTCTAGGAAGAGGAGAATGAAAGCTTGTTTGGGGTTATCAATACCTCTTGTTAAGGTATCGAGAAGTACAGTTAATAGTGTGTCTACACCATGATAGGGACGAAAGCCATATTGTTGGTCATCGAGTGGGGCTGAGTTTTCTATGTGTTCCTGTGTTTGAGTTTGAACGACCTTTTCAATTAGTTTAGCCAAAAATGGAATGCTTAAAATAGGTCTGTAGGAATTAGGTGATGTTTTGTCAAGGGTGTTATTTTTGATTATCGGGCGGATTTGTGCATGTTTGAGGGAGGGTGGTAAGTACCCTTGGCGTAGCGAAAGATTGATTATAGGAAGGATAAAGGGAGATAGTGTAGGGAGAGTATGCTTAATCCAGTTTACCGGACATGGATCAAGTTGAGAAGTAGTAGTGTTCAAGTTTGAAATTGTATTCTTAAGTGTATCTTTAGTTATAGGGTGAAAGTGAGACCACCCTTGTAGTGGCAGTCCCCCATGGGATATAACACTTGTAGTGGCAGTCCCATAGGATATAACACTTGTAGTGACAGTCCCCCATGGGATATAACGCTTGTAGTGGCAGTCCCACATGGAATATAACACTTGTAGTGGCAGTCCCGCATAGGATATAACACTTGTAGTGACAGTCCCACATGGGATATAACACTTGTAGTGGCAGTCCCACATGGGGTATAACACTTCTAGTGGCAGTCCCGCATAGGATATAACACGTGTAGTGACAGTCCCACATGGGATATAACACTTGTAGTGGCAGTCCTGTAGGATATAACACTTGTAGTGACAGTCCCACATGGGGTATAACACTTCTAGTGGCAGTCCCGCATAGGATATAACACGTGTAGTGACAGTCCCACATGGGATATAACACTTGTAGTGGCAGTCCTGTAGGATATAACACTTGTAGTGACAGTCCCACATGGGATATAACACATGTAGTGGCAGTCCCATAGGATATAACACTTGTAGTGGCAGTCCCACATGGAATATAACACGTAGTGGCAGTCCCACATAGGATATAACACTGGTAGTGACAGTCCCATAGGATATAACACTTGTGGTGGCAGTCCCACATAGGATATAACACTTGTAGTGGCAGTCCGACATGGGATATAACACTTGTAGTGGCAGTCCCACATAGGATATAACACTTGTAGTGGCAGTCCCACATGGGATATAACACTTGTAGTGGCAGTCCCACATGGGATATAACACTTGTAGTGGCAGTCCCACATAGGATATAATACTTGTAGTGACAGTCCCACATGGGATATAACACTTGTAGTGGCAGTCCCATAGGATATAACACTTGTAGTGACAGTCCCTCATGGGATATAACACTGGTAGTGACAGTCCCACATGGGATATAACACTTGTAGTGGCATTCCCACATTGAATATAACACTTGTAGTGACAGTCCCGCATAGGATATAACATTTGTAGTGACAGTCTCGCATAGGATATAACACTTGTAGTGGCAGTCCCGCATAGGATATAACACTTGTAGTGACAGTCCCACATGGGATATAACACTTGTAGTGGCAGTCCCACATGGGATATAACACTTGTAGTGACAGTCCCACATGGAATATAACACTTGTAGTGGCAGTCCCACATAGGGTATAACACTTGTAGTGGCAGTCCCACATGGAATATAACACTTGTAGTGGCAGTCCCACATAGGGTATAACACTTGTAGTGGCAGTCCCTCATGGAATATAACACTTGTAGTGGCAGTCCCACATAGGGTATAACACTTGTAGTGGCAGTACCCCATAGGATATAACACTTGTAGTGGCAGTCCCACATGGAAAATAACACTTGTAGTGGCAGTCCCACATGGAATATAACACTTGTAGTGGCAGTCCCACATAGGGTATAACACTTGTAGTGGCAGTACCCCATAGGATATAACACTTGTAGTGGCAGTCCCACATGGGATATAACACTTGTAGTGACAGTCCCACATTGGATATAACACTTGTAGTGACAGTCCCACATGGAATATAACACTTGTAGTGGCAGTCCCACATAGGGTATAACACTTGTAGTGGCAGTCCCACATGAGATATAACACTTGTAGTGGCAGTCCCACATGGAATATAACACTTGTAGTGGCAGTCCCACATAGGGTATAACACTTGTAGTGGCAGTCCCACATGGAATATAACACTTGTAGTGGCAGTCCCACATAGGGTATAACACTTGTAGTGACAGTCCCACATGGGATATAACACTTGTAGTGACAGTCCCACATGGCATATAACACTTGTAGTGGCAGTCCCATAGGATATAACACTTGTAGTGACAGTCCCACATGGGATATAACACTTGTAGTGGCAGTCCCACATGGAATATAACACTTGTAGTGGCAGTCCCATAGGATATAACAGTTGTAGTGACAGTCCCACATGGGATATAACACTTGTAGTGGCAGTCTCTTAGGATATAACAGTTGTAGTGACAGTCCCACATGGGATATAACACTTGTTGTTGCAGTCCCATAGGATATAACACTTGTAGTGACAGTCCCACATGGGATATAACACGTGTAGGGACAGTCCTGCATAGGATATAACATGTGTAGTGGCAGTCCTGCATGGGATATAACACTTGTAGTAGCAGTCCCACATAGGATATAACATGTGTAGTGGCAGTCCCCCATAGGATACAACACTTGTAGTGACAGTCCCACATAGGGTATAACACTTGTAGTGACAGTCCCACATAGGGTATAACACTTGTAGTGGCAGTCCCATAGGATATAACACTTGTAGTGACAGTCCCACATGGGATATAACACTGGTAGTGACAGTCCCACATGGGATATAACACTTGTAGTGACAGTCCCACATAGGGTATAACACTTGTAGTGACAGTCCCACATGGGATATAACACTTGTAGTGGCATACATCACCAATCTCAAACAGGCGTGAATATATTCAGGACTCAGGTTGGCGAAATAAAAGGCATATAAGCATCTGGGTGAATAGATGTTTGCAAGCATCATTTGGGTGGATTAGTGCCCTTAAGGGGGAATTTTTATAATTTCTTTTTCCGATGTAAAATACTGATTCACGTTCCTAAAAGGCCTCTTGTAACATTAGCTTATGCCTAAAAGGACACAAGTATTTGTAGAGTAGGCATGCTTTGAGGAGGAGTTTGGGTGGAGTCATGATTTACACACATACGTGTGCACTTTGTGCACGAATATTTATTTAGCGGGTATAAATGTCTGTGCATTCGAAGTTGGCATGATTTCTGCAGGACTTGTGCTAGTGATTTATAAAGACACACGGGGCCCGTTTACTAACATGCACTAACTAGTAGCGCAAGGTTTCATGCACAGTAAGTGACCTGCGCGAAACATCACGTGCTAACAGGGTAGCATGTGATTGGGTGGAGACTGGGTAGGTTGTGGGTGTGCATGGCACGTCATGCTTAGTGTACATAGGCATTTTGGGCGCATGCTAACCGCAAAGGTAGTTGTTATTGTAGGTGCATTTAACACCTCAGTGGGTGGTGGTAAGTGCACCCGTGCACCAATTTGCATTGTGCACGTTAATGGCAGGGGGACAGATATACACGCCCTCTTGTTAGCACGGGTGGCCATGTTAACCTTTTAGGCCTCAGCATGCACTACTGGTGTGTTTCTTAGTAAACATGCCCCATAGGTCTGTACAAAAAGGTGAAACATAGCCTGCTTTCACTCCCACTTAATCTAGGTGACCCTCAATAAAATGGCCATCTGTGGTACCGCTTCTTTCTCAGATGGGCTCTAACTGGGTTTATACAGGAATTTTATTTTTTTTGTGCCAAATACTAAGTGAATATCTGCTCAGTCTCACTGCCTGGCCAACCTGGCCCCTTCCCAATGCTGTGGCTGGACTCCAGCAGCCCTATAGGAGCTCCAGAGAGCTCCTTCCACTTTACTGGCTGCGAGGACAGACAAGGCCCTACCCCCGAACTACTACTATAAAAACACCATGTAGGTCAGTACGCTGGTCCCAACATAACCAGCCTATAATATAGGAATCTCAGAAACTCCAGTGCTTAAGAGCAGATCTAAGCTAGAGCACTGAGTTCACTTCATCCGTTCCACAACCTGACTGCATAGTTTCATTCAATATTTTTAAAGACTTTTTCCTATGGAAATTAAAACAATAATTCCCGTGTCCTCTTTGAGATGACCCGACATGACTCTGCATGCTGTTGCACACTACATCCAGTCGGCTTCCATGCCAACCAGGCATATAGGCACATCCCATGTCTGGCACCCCAGGCTGTCTCTTTTGACAGTCCTGTATTTGATTTTGCAACTTTTGGCATTCAGAAAAAATTGTATATGCCTGCTATTCCCCTCTCCAGAGGCCAAAAAGAATTTGGCTGAATTGAGGCTTTTTCGATTCCATCTTTTCCCGCTGGCATTCCTAAATGACAGTACGTATAAAGCAGGGTTCCCAACCACGCCTCGGAACACATCTAACCAGTCAGGTTTTCAGGATAACCCGCAATTAATATGCATGAGAGAGATTTGCATGCACTGCCTCCATTGGATGCAGATCTCTCTCATGCATATTCATTGCAGTTATCCTGAAAACGTGACTGGCTAGGTGTGTGCGAGGACTAGGTTGATGATTTTCCATTTTCTGAAACGTTTCCGTTTTCAGGACGTTGGTTTTGGCTTTCTGTTTGATAGCACAGAAAAGATGTGATTTGAAGCGATCTGGTGGTGCTCCTAATACCGAACCATATATCAACACAAAACCCCACTGGGTCTCCCGTACAAACATCCAAACCACAAAGGGAAACACACCTAAATAACTATTTTTGTTGGAACTCACACCATGAGGGAACCTCCCTCTCGTTGTGTGCTGTTCCGTTTTTCTCTTAAATTAAAATAGGGACACAACCCTAGTAAAGATTAGGGGGATATCACCCTCTAATACCAACCGAAGAAATATAATTCATATGAAGGGTTTTATAGAGAGTCACTTAACTTAAACATGAGCTGTTCTTCAGCAATTCCATAGATGTCCAAAACCAGATTGGCATCCATCGCAAAACAATAGCTGAAACTGCTGAAATCCACTCTAGTGACTTCAAATAGCTCCACTGCTCCTTCCTCAAACCAAGCAAGCAAACTTATTCCAAACGGTCCAAACGAGCAACCATATAAGGAGGCCTCAACTCCTCGTAAAGTAACTCAACGTTGTATTTGTTTCGAGCCTCCGATCCTCCCGGCTCTTTATCAAACTTCGTTGCTCCTACTTCAACCGGAAACACCGACTTTATTTAAACACCCAAACATAGGCACATGACCGGCTGGTAACCAATAGATCCCCGGTACACTTAAACTATACTGCTTAGACTAAAGTCCACCATTCTACAGTCGAATTAAGCCCCTGAGGCTCCATGGAATTCAAAGTAAAAATCAGCAAATACCGAACCAGCATCAACATGAACTATTGTCTGTATTTTCAATATTAGTAGCATGTGATAGATATAATCCTCTTGCCCTGCCTCCCGTCCCATTATTGTGTGACATTTGATAAATGCAGATGATCCTCGTAGCTTCAGGACTGCTCCTGCAAGGCTGCTATAGTAATAGCCATAAACCCGGATGGTCCATCGGAGTAAATAATCTCTTTGAGCTCTTGCTTGTACTCATCCTTACAGACTTCCTCAGAGGCGATGCTTAATGGAACGATATACTGTTTTCTGCTCATGTCACTGGCATCAAGACATTGGAAAAAGATTTTGTTACAGCTGGGGAAGAAAGCCATGCCTGGAAAATTGTACTTGGTAACATTTTGCCGCGGTCACTAAGCAGACTGTACTAGATTTCCATGTTCATATAAATGTGAATTTGAAAAATGTGCCTGTTTTTCTTAGCAATGGCCATCACATTTCAAAGACTGGGAAAACGTTCACATCTAACTTGGGGGAGCCACTTCTTGTGTGATTTGTTTGTTTTGCGCTTTGAGGTCTTTATCCGGCTTTAAGGCCGTTCAGACCCATTCTACAGCACAATGAAATGATTGTTTTCATTTAAGTACACCTTGCAGTTCAGGCCCATCTTAACCAGTATGCTTACTTTCATTGGAACAGGGATATTGTTAACCTTTTGCCCTTGATTTATCAATCCACGCAGCCACAGATTGCTCATATTACGAGGAGTAACTAGAAAATGATCTAGGATTAACCCTAAAAAGAGTTTGTTAAATAACAAGATCAGCCTGGAGACTGCATGAACACAGGAAAGCTTTCACTTCAGTAGTAGGAGATTAAGATTAAGAATGCATTTCACAAATTTACAACATGTAAAAATGTTCTGATTTGTCCTATAATGATGTCACTTTGTTTTTTAAAATTTAGATACAACATAGGGGCCCTTTTTCAGCAGTGTGGTGAGCAGTTGTCATTGGATTTTGCATGTGCTGAACATCCCCAGTAACCGCTCTGCACACTGCCTGTTCTCGGAGCGCAGGGCAGAATTAGAGCGGAGAGGGGATGTGCCGGTTGGTGACAGGTAGTCTCGTGAACCCTAATGGTAGTACTGCAGAGACTACTGCTAGAGATCACTGGTGCTATTTTGAGGGCTGCCAGAGCTGGGGCAGGAGAGGAGGGGAACTGCTCCTGTCCTTTGATCATAAAGATGACCAGGGAACCCCCGGGTAAAACTTTGGGATACCTGACAGGGTGGGAGGGAGGGTCTAGATAGGGCCTTGGGGGCAGGAGGCCTGATCAAGGGTGTAGGGCCTCACATAAGACTGATGTCTGGCCAGGGAGATTCTGAATGAGGAAGCTGATGGGGGAGGGGTTGCTGATTGGGGGGCACAGGTTCAGGAAGGGTCAGATTGGAGGCTGATGGGGAGGACCTTGCGGCTGCAACCCCTTGACTCTTCCCCTGTCTTTGGTGTCCATGTCTGTGTTCCCTGACTCTGCAGGTCGCCTTGGTGCTCCTGCATTACCTGCTCGCACAGGGAACGTAGGCCCTGCAGTAGGTGTCAGCCCTGTGGATTGAATGCAGGGCAGATGCTGGGCACAAACACCTGCATTTACCTCATACTTATTGTGTGGTTTATGTGGCGCAAAACCTGCACTAAGTGCAAAACCTTACTGCACTTTAGCAAAAGGGCCCCATAGATTCATGGCTAGGTGCAGCAAAATTTCCTCTCTTCCACACTTCTCCATATACTGCTTACAAAGTCTGTGGGGGCATCCCATTACACTGACCCTATACTGTATACAGATCCAATCTGATGTCACCTACCAGCACGAGCCGGAGTATTTGCTTGGTGTTAGATTAGAACATCCCTTGATTTATTACTGTGACGTCAGAAGATGACCCCTTTATGCAGGTTATGGCCCTGTTCATCTTAGTACCCAGCATATGTATCCACCTTCACGTAGGCCAGGAGCTCAGCTGCCAGCTTCTGCATCTCTGGGTCTTTCTCTTGCCTTTCTTCTTTCTCTTCACTTGGCTTCCTGGCTTGTCCTAGTTTAGTCTTTCACTGATATCTCCTTTGCTGCCCTTTCAGGTTTCTCTGGCTGTTTTGGCATCTTCTGTCTGGTGCTCATTTCCAGACCTCTTATTTCATCCTCTGCCTTCCTTCCAGTACTCCTTTTTTGGGTTTGTTCTTTCTCTCTCTGCACCAACCTCTCTTCTGAGGCTTCCCTTTCTTTCTGTACATGGTGCTCCCACCTAAATCTCCTCTTTCTCTTTCTATAGGAGCCCTCAATTATTTTAAGATGTTTTCACTTACAGACATTGTTTCTTTGATCTTTAAAATTACTTTAATACAACACTTTATGGAGTTGAGGAGTAGCCTAATAATTTAGAGCACCAACTTGGGAACCAAGATACCAGGGTTCAATTCCCACTAGCACTCCTTGTGACCTTGGGCAAGTCACTTAACCCTCCATTGCCTCAGAAGAATCCAAGTTATCAATGTCCCTGTTTAATGAACATCACCAAGTTTAAGTTACAATGTAAACCGCTTTGACTAAAAAATGATAAAGTGGTATAAAACCTGATAAATAAATCACTTTATGCTTGGAACATCTGAGAAGTTCATAAGAAAACTTGTCATAGCAAGAGGAAAGGGTAAGAGAAACAAGAAGGGTAGAGGAATAGACAGGTCAAGCAGAAGATAAAGATGGAAACCATATATGCTGGACGCTGCCCACTGAACTCAGCCCATCATCTGACAACTCCATCAAAAGCTTGTTCAAGGATAGTCCTGACCTCAGGGTAAGGTTTTAATCCTCATAAGCTAGTCAAAAATGTATTAAGTACACAGCTAGCCAGTCTGGTTTTCAGGATACCCACAATGAATTTGCGGGATAGAGATCTGCATATAATGGTTTTGTGCTATGCTGTTAGTGGCTCTTTCATTTATGATATTCTCCAGGCTGTTTGCTCTACCCTAGTGACAATTCCTTCCCTGCTGCCATCTCCCTCCAACCCTCTCCACACCGATTCACAGTCATCTTTCCCCCTCCCTCGCAGCCCAAATGGGAGGAGAAGGGTGACACTTCAGTCATGTTTGTGCCCCCATGGGGTTTTGCGCCCTGGGCGACTGCTAGTTGTGGTCCCGTTTCTTATTAATTTCCCATGCTTTGCCATCAGTGATTCACATATATCCTGAAAGGAGAATATTTCCAAATCCAGTACATATTTCAAAACAGAAAGATGAAATTGTGTTGCTTAAATCTCTTTTCTATCCCCATTAACAGGAGTGGAGGAGTGGCCTAGTGGTTGGGGCAAGATACTTCAGGTCGGGGGTTCAAATCCCACTAGAGGACAGCAACCTTGGGCCGGAAGGACTGGGGTTTCTTGTCCCACAGGTGCTCCTTGTGGTCTTGGGCAAGCCACTTAACCCTCCATAGCCCATGTTCCCTGTAAAATAGTTATCTCCAAGTTATAATGCCCTGTTCAATGTAATTTCAGTTTGTTCAATGTAAACTGCACTGATGCAGAATAGCACGGTATATAAGAGAATATAATAATTAACAATGTCCAGCTACTTCTTCATGATGCTTTCAAACTTATGAGATGTAAACCAGGCTGGTGTGAACTGTTTAACGCTTATAACCTTCTTCTAACTTTGGAGACTGAAATATCTGGTTAACTTTGGGAGTACAGATCCATTTTCTAATGTAATAATGCTTGGACCTCAATGTCCAACTTAGGAATAGAAGTCCAAGACACAAGGTAGAGATTAAAACCACTCTGGTCTTCCATCTTGTGCCTTAAATTAAGTGTTGATGGCGTCTGTGGTAGCATGGTGAAATAATCATGGGAGCGAGAAGGCATCTGTCTCGGAGCTGGCCCAACCACTAGGCAGTCGCCTAAGGTGGCAACTTCTTGTGGGGAGGGAGGGGGAAATCAGAGCTAATCAGAAGGCTTAAGGTTTGCCTAGGATTCCAATACCTTGAAGAAACTCTAGGGCCAGCCCTGATCTGGCCTATTCTCCTTGCTATGTCACGGAAAAAAGATGCAATCAGTCCGAGTTGTTCTTAGCCTTGGAGGCTTTACAAAACCCAGCCTAAAACGATGACTTGGTTTTCCTTCCAGTAACTTGAGTTAGTTCTCGATGTTTGGGGATGGTGGCGTTGCTTCCTGGAAGGGGATTACTTACCGGGTGCCTGTTCTGGTACATCTCAATTGGAGTAAGAATGAACAGTTTCTCAGTGTTATATGGAGAGTGTTTCTGGATCCTTAACACATGCCCACAGATCAGGGTCCTTTCGTGTGGTGAAGAAAGCATCAAAAGCCTTGCATTTAGTGATGAAATTGGAGAAGAAATCCTTGGATTTCTAGAAATGCTTTATTTTCTACGGTGACCTTTCCTTTTGCTTGAAATGTGGCAAGTATCTTTTCCTTATTACGGAAATTGAAGATACGCATAATAACAGCATTTACAGAAAACTGATTCAGGCGTAGAAGATTTGTGCACTTTTTTCATTAGGACTCTTAGAACCATTAGGGATATGTAACACTTTTAAAATGTTCTGGGCACTTCAGTAAAACGTAAATCATTACAAGGCAATCTATTCTGTAGGCAATGTTGCTTGGCCATCACCTTAACAACTTTTTAGGGCAATCAATCATTGAAAGGCTATGAGTTGTCTATCCCCATCTTCTGAAATATTTTAGGCTTTCTGGCCAATGATTTTGAAAGAATACTGCTTTCACACACTTGCTGCTCAGTCACGGTTTCAGAAGGGCTCTCTGAAGACTGTCAATCATGGTGCCTTCTGCTATAACTCAGCGCATTGCAACAAAAGCTATTGCTTTTCTGAAGTGCAGGGAGGACTATATTAACTAAAGATGGGATTGCAAAGATTTAGCAGTATGATCCAACAGCTGTGTGACTTAGCTTTTCAACAGCATCTTTGTCAACATTTTTAAACTTGGTTGAATAAGCTCAGAGGTCAAGGATATTGATTGTTTAGCCTTGAGTACTGCAGCCAGGCGTAGTTTTCAGTAGATTCACAATAAATAGCCATGAGATTAATTTTCCAACTAGATTAGGTAAATTTTTGCTATTTATAAATTATACCTTTTTGTGTGCTTAAAAGATCTGGGTTTCACATTCTTTGATCAGGATATTCAAATTTAATGTGCATCAGTCAGTTTACTAAATCTAGAAGTTGTTTCTGTTCACGTGTGGCTTAGATAAGTGGAAAACAGAGGCCATTCACCAAGGGGTGCGTTTAATTGTGAAACTTGCCCTTTTAGGGGGGGGGGGGGGTTGTTTTAGAAGCCCTATTTGTGTTTTGGATGTTTGAAATCAGACACTCAGATGTCCAAATCAAAAGGATGTGCTGGAGCTGTCTTAGAAATTGGGTGTATGGACGTCCCTAGTGCGAGGATGTTAAAGGAGAATGAGGGTGTGCTGGAGGAGTAGCCTGGTGGATTTCAGAACAACACAAGTATGTCTGGCCCTGTTTGTTGAGGCATCCATGCCTATACCTGTTCTTGGCCACGTGTGCCCTCTAGTTTTACAGCTTCCCCTACTGTAAAACTAGAGAGCATACAATGAAACTGCAAGGTGATAAACTTAAAAGCAACATCAAAAAATACTTTTTTACTGAAAGGGTGATGGATGCTTGGAATAACCTTCCAATGGAGGTGGTGGGGAAAATACAGTGACAGAATTCAAAATGACATGGGACAGACACAGTGGATTCCTTTATAGCAAGAGGATGAAATCAAAGCAAATTTAAATATCTTTTATACCTCGATAAATAGAGGGGGGGGGTGACCTGTACGGAGCAGCGGGTGCAACCTTAAGCAAAAGCATAGAGAGGGGAGTGACCTGCATGGAGCGGTGGGTACAACCCTAAGCAAAGACATAGAGAGGGGCTGACCTGCATAGAGTGGTGGGTACAAACCTAAACAAAGGCACTGGGGGGTGACTGCATGGAGTGGCAGGAACAACCCTAAACAAAGGTGATATAGCAGAAGAATTGAAAGAAATATCAATAAACCAGGAAGATGGTTTCCAAATATTCGATAAAATGGAGAGTAGTAAATCAGCTGGATTGGGTGGTATACATCTAAGGGTGTTGAAAGAACTGAAAGATGAGATTGCCGACCTACTATCATTGAAATCATCTGTAGTACCTGAAGACTGGAGCATGGCCAATGTAACGCTAATCTTTAAAAGGGGTTCCAGGGGTGATCCAGGAAGCTACAGACCGGTGAGCCTGGCATCAGTACTGGGCAAAATGTTAGAAAGAATAAGAACATAAGATATGCCATACTGGGTCAGACCAAGGTCCATCAAGCCCAGCATTCTGTTTCCAACAGTGGCCAATCTAGGTCATACGTACCTAGCAGTTTCCCCAAGGGACACAGGTTCCACAATGCTTGTACTGGTTCAAGCATTGATATTCTGGGTCCCTTCTTAATAATGGTTTATGGACCTTTCCTCCAGGAACTTGTCCAAACCTTTTTTAAACCCAACTACACTAACAGCCTTTACTACATCCTCCGGCAACAAATTCCAGAGTTTGATTACACGTTGAGTGAAAAAATATTTTCTTTTATTAGTCTTAAATAGTTTACCCTGTAGCTTCATTGCATGTCCCCTAGTCTTTCCATATTCTGATAAGGTAAACAATCGATCTACGTTTACCCGTTCCACTCCGTTCATTAATTTATAGACTTCTATCATATCTCCCCTCAGCCGTCTCTTCTCCAGGCTAAAGAGCCCCAACCTTTTTAGCCTTTCTTCATAGGAGTAGCCTTCCATCCCCTTCACCATTTTGGTGGCTCTTCTCTGAACCTTTTCTAAAATTGCTATATCCTTTTTAAGATACGGCGACCAGAATTGCACACAATATTCAAGGTGCGGTCTCACCATGGAACGATATAGAGGCATTATAATATCTTTTGTTTTATTTTCCATTCCTTTCCTTATCATACCTAGCATTCTATTTGCTCTCTTGGCCGCCGCTGCACACTGGGCCGAGGGTTTTAACAAGGTATCCACAATGACGCCTAAATCTTTTTCCTGGGTGGTGGTTCCTAATGTGGAACCTTGCATCGTGTAACCATAGTTTGGGTTGTTCTTCCCTAGGTGCATAACCTTGCACTTCTCCACATTAAATTTCATCTGCCATTTTGATGCCCAGTCTTCCAATTTATCAAGATCCTCTTGCAATTTTCCACAATCCTCCTGGGTTTTAACAACTTTAAATAGTTTTGTGTCATCTGCAAATTTGATAACCTCACTTGTTATTCCACTTTCCAGGTCATTTATGAATATGTCAAAATAAAATTAGTGAACATGTAGATACTCATGGTTTAATGGGAGAAAGCCAACATGGATTTAGCCAAACCAAAGTCTTGTCTTACTAATCTGTTATATTTTTTGAAGGTGTGAATAAACAGGTAGACCAAGTTGAGCCGGTTGATAGAATGTACCTGGATTTTCAGAGAGACTCTTGGAAAAATTAAAAAGTTATGGGATTGGAGGCAGTGTAGTATTGTGGATCAGGAACTGGTTAAAAAACAGAAAGCAGAGAGAATGGCTAAATGGCCAATTTTTGCAGTGGAGAAAGGTGAATAGTGGAGTACCCCAGGGATCTGTGCTGGGCCCGTTGCTTTTTAACATCATCATAAATGACCAGGACATGGGAATAACAAATAAGGTGATCAGATTTGCAGATGACATAAAATTATTCAATGTTGTTAAAACCCAAGCGGATTATGAAAAATTGCAAGGGAGCCTTGATGACACCGCCTCTGTGGCTGCACTCTCCCTTGGGGACCTCCATTTCTCCCACACACCTCGTGCCAATGACCATGGTGGTGGGGTCGACTTTTAACTCTCTTCCTCCTGTCAGTTTCATCTCTTCCTCCCATCTTAATTCCATGCTTTCTTCTCCTTTGAATTTCATTCCATTTGTCTGTTCTATCCCTTCCCTCTTCGCATTGCCGTTATATATAGACCCCCTGACAAGCCTGTTTCCTCCTTCCTGAATGACTTTGATTCTTGGCTCCCTTTATTTTTGGATTCATCATCCCCTTCTGTTATTCTTGGTGACTAACCTTCACATTGATACCCCCTCGGATCCCTACACAGCAAAATTTGTTTCCCTGACTTCCTCTTGCAACCTCCAGCTTTGCTCCACCGCCCCTACTCATTGGCTCGGTCACTGACGACCTTGTTTTCCATTCGAATTGCTCACCCTCAAATTTCCTTAACTCAATTCCTCCACTATCTGACCACCACCTCCTGAGCTTCTTTTTTCAACATTCTCCACCGCTTTCTCGCCCTGTCACCTCCTTTCTTTTTAGAAATCTTCAAGCTATTGATCCTCTGTCTTTTTCATCATCTTTCTCTTCTCTTCTCTACAATCTCCTCCAAGTCTGTCGATGCGACTGTAACTGCCTATAACTCTGCTCTATCCTCCGTTCTCCATACCCTTGCTCCCCCAATTTCATGCCCCGTCCCTGGCTTCTACAACAGCTACCTATGCTCATGTGCCTGTTTTGCCGAGTACACCTGGCTCAAATCCCGCACCCACTCTGATTTCCTTCACTTTAAATTCATGATCACTTCTTTTAATTCTGCCATCTCACTCACTAAACTATTTGATCCACCTGACCAACTCCTTGGCTTCTCTTTTCTACACTCAACTTTCTACTTCAGGCTCTTCCCCCTTCATTTCCTCCTTTCTTCACAGCCCAATCCCTTGCCTCCTTCTGCAATAAAATCAATAAGATTAGCACTTAATTCCCTGCTATTTCTTCTGCTCCTCCCTTACTTCAATTTCAACTATTTCTCTCAAACTCACCCTCCTTCTCTTCTTTTCTTACTGTCTCTGATGAGGAAATCTCTTCTCTCCTCTTCTCTCCTCTCCTCTGCTAAACCTACCACTTGCTCCTCTGATCCCATCTCCTCAGCTCCATATCATCCTCCGTTATCCCTGCCATTTCCTATATTATCAACCTTTCTTTCTCCACTGCCACCTTCCCAGCTGCCTATAACCATCCCTTGACTCTACTGATCCCTCTAGCTATCGGCCCATCTCCCTTCTTCCCTTTATTTCCAAACTCATTGGGCATGCCATTTTTTCTCGCTGTTTTGACTGTCTCTCCAGTCATTTCCTCTTTGATCCCCTTCAGACTGGGTTCCATCCTCTTCATTCAATCGAAATAGCCCTTGCCAAGTTCTCTAGTGACTCATTATTGGCAAGGTCTAAAGGCCTATACTCAATTCTTATTCTTCTTGACCTTTCTGCTGCCTTCGATACCGTTGACCACTCTTTTCTTCTTGCTATTTTACCCTTCTCTTGGCTTTAGCGACTCTTCTATCTTGGTTATCTTTCTATCTCTCTAATCGCTCCTTCAGTGTCTGTTCTCAAGGTACGTCCTTCTCTGCTATCCCTATCTCCAGGAACAAGCAGGAATGAGTCTTCACATATGGGTACATCGGTACCGACGGAGCCTGCACGGGAATGCTCCCCAGCATCCAATCAGAAAGCTTTTGGGAGCATCCCTCGCGCCTGCGCACTGCCTTCCCGCCTTTTCCACTGCCTCTCCTCAGTTTTCGTTTTTCCGCGGAGCCGGCAGGACGTCCTCCTGTCACCGCAGAAACTTTTTTCTTCAAATTCTTTATTTCTTGTTTTCTTGTGGTCACGGCTGTTTTCCCGCCGCCACCGGTACCGCCGGTGGATTTTTCTTTTCTTTTTCTTACACTCAGGGAGATTTTTCCCTCAGTTTCTGTATTTAAACTTTTGGGCCTACAAGGCCTCTCCACCATGGAGCCTTCGTCTCCTAAGAAGTGCCTTCACTGTGGAAGCACAATTTTCTTTTTAGACTCCAATTCCTGGTGTCTAAACTGTTCGGGTCCTGACCCTTTTTCCCCTGAACACTCAGGCTGCAAAAAAGTGAGAAGAACTTCCCTCTTTCGAGTTTCCCTCGATACCGTTTTCCCTCCCGAAGTGCGGGCACCGGTTTTTTCTTCTCTACAGGATCAGGTAACCCACAAACAGTCTGTTAAGACTAGCCAATTCTTGAGTGGTAGGTCTCATGCCAAGCATGATGACGGCTCCGGCCTTGCCCTCAAGACCCCATTGGCATTAAAACCCCGGCGGGAGTCTTCGGGCTCCAAAGCATTTCAGGGGTTTCAGGTTGTTCCTGGGGCTCACCCCTCACAGAACATACCTGAGCCATGCTCGGTGGTGGCATCCGCTTCGAGCGGTACCGATACCCCGGCATCGGCACCGGTGTTGAGTGATCCACTCTTCACCAGGGATCGTCATTGGGCATCCTCGGTACCTTCGGGACCGATCGATACGACCCAGATTGACTTTCCTATATCTGAGCTATGCTCGGGGGTGGCATCCGCTTCCAGCGGTACCGATACCCCAGCATCGGCTCCGGTGTTGAGTGATCTACTCTTCACCAGGAATCGTCATCTGGCGTCTTCGGGACCGAACGTTACGACCCAGATTGATTTTCCTGTATCAGCAGCATCGCCGATACCATCACCGACGTCGGTACCCTCGAGACATGCATCGATAGACTCACTCCCTTCGATGCCGAGTCTGGAATCGCTATCTAGACTAGATGACTGGGTACTGACGCGTCTCGGAACCGATGTTTACCGATTCCGCATACACGGTACCGAGGATAATCACCAAGGGGTTTTACTTACCTCGGTACCGCTTGAGCTGTCTCCGATGTCTGCTTCGGCGCCTTCGCTACCGGTATCCGTATCGATGCCGGTACCTACAGCATTATCGGAACTAGCTCCTTCCATGCTTTTGTCACCTGGATCGCTCCTCTCTATGCCTAGTTTAGAGTCGATTCCTGGCATGGATGATGCACTACTGACTGTCTCAACTCATAATTGCCAGTTCCAGTATCCATCCATTGCAAATCCTGTTCTGCACCGGACAGGTATATCCTCCGGTGCCCAGGCTTCCTTTTCAGGTTTAACCCCGTCCAGGGATGGTTCCCATCGGAGATCCTTCTTTTCAGAAGTTTCTCCTTGACATGGCAACCTTCCTTAATATTCCTATCCCTGGCTATGAGTCTTCTCAGGGTTTTTCTGCAGGAAAGGAAAATGTAATGCTTCCTTTACATCACTCTTTGCAGAATCTTCTTCTGAAGGTATGGGAAAAACCTTTAAGGGTTTCTTCACCTCCTACAGCAATTGATCTTCTGTATCAGGTACCCCCTTCTCCAGGATTTCAAAAGCCTCAACTTCCCCATCATTCCATTGTAGTGGAATCAACAATGAGGAAGGTAAAAAGCAAGAAAAAACATTCTTCTTTCCCGCCAGGGCGTGCATCTAGATTACTGGATGCCTTTGGACGTCAAACCTTCCAAACATCTATGCTGGCAAAAAGGATTCTCTCATATATTTTCTATATGAGTCTATCCCTTCAGGAGGTCACAAAGAAATTATCTCTTTTGACTCCTTTTCTATCAGAGCCCAAGGCTGCAGACTATTCCTTACTTCTTAGTCATAGCCATCATATCTCTTGGTTTCTTTCTCGTGCTTCCCTAGACTCTTTTGAGTCTGTTAGCAGAACTTCTGCTATAGTCATAGGAGCACGTCGTAAAGCCTGGCTCCAAGCATCAGACTTGAATAGATGGGCACAACAAAGACTGGGTAATACTCCTTGTACTGGAGAAAATCTCTTCAATAAGGAGTCCTTACGTCAGGTTGCTCATTGCTCCACTGACTTTCCTGTTTCTGAGGGCCATCCTAAGCCCTCTCCCTCCTCAGCAGGTAGAAAATGCCCTACCAGACCTTCTTTCCCTAAAAGAAAGAGGTTTTCCTCTTCACCTGCCCATTATTTGGATGTTCCCAAGCAGAGGAAGTCTCGCCCTAGTCTGAAGAATCCAAACTCTAGCCAGGCTGAATAAACACAATAACCATAGGTTTCTGATTAATCTTTTTATAACTACAGTTAACTTCTTTTCAGCAGAAGTTTTTCACTGTTTTTCCATTCAAAACTCTGCTCAGGGATTCCTATTCTCAGGAAATCCATTTACTCTTCACTATGCTGAACTGTCAGGTTATTCATGTCTATAAGTTACAGAGTTTTCCACCTCTTCCTGACTAGAAGAGAGGTTTAGTAACTATCATATGATAGTTTCTCTGTACCAGCATGAATTTTTTCCTTCCATGGACTTACCATGTGGTAAGTCCTCCTTCAGCTTCTAGCTCTACCCTCTTCGCCAGGGTTTCCCCTGTACGAGTGGTACCTTATCATTGAAAGACTTTTCTTGTCTTTCTTTTCACTGTGGAGTTTCTTCTCCTGAATAAACTCCTTTCTTTATCTGGGCAGCTCTGCAGACAGAGACAGCTTCCTCTCTTTGTTCAGTCTGTTCTCTCTGCTTGACACAGACCGACTCTCTCTGTTGTCCTTTTCAGTAGCTGCCCATGCAGGAGTTCCAGTGCTTGCCTACTGGTACTTTTCCACAAGTCCCAGTCTTGTTGTCCACCACTCCTGTCTGGCCTTAGTCGTGATTCCAAGACAGTTTTCTACATCTTTCTTGGATAATCTTTTTCACTACAGGCTTCTTACACTATCTTCTACCCTTGCCATCTCCAATCTCTGGGTTTGGCACGTAATGGACGTGGCTGTTAGTTTTCTCCATCAGCCAATTCTACATCCCAGTTCTCCTGCATAATGCTCTCTGCAATCCTACTGAGAAGCTTTCCACTATGGGCCTTGCTAGAGAGCATAGAGTTTCTCGAATGACTATCCATCATGGTTGAAAAATGCTTCCTCAGTCATCCCCTATGACTGTGAGGGTTCTTCATACCCTGCTATCTTCTTTTAAAAAAAAAAAAAAAAGAGGGAGAAGGACATAAGCCTTCTCCACATGAAAGTCTGAGAGTTATCCCATTCCTTAGGGAATATACTCTTTTTTTTTCTTGCAGCTTGTCCTCATGGTATCCTAATACGTCAAGGACGGCACATATTACTCTGAAAAACGCCTGATACCTCCTTTGTCCCTCATGTAGGTCAACCTGGTATCTCATTCTATGCGTTTCTGTCCTTTTACCATGCTGGAGTTCCACAGGACTCCGGACTTGCTGTTTACAGACTAATATTATCCTCTGTTTTTTCACGTAACCATCCTGGTAATTCACTGGATAGCATTCCTTTATCATCATTCCTGGGGGAATAGATTCTCTATATATTTTCTCAAGTAGGTTTCACCTCCTTGTTCTTAGATGAATCTTTTCCCTTCACATCTCCATGTGAATGTCCTGATATGCATAACTCTGTCTGCTTATTGCAGGCATCTATCTTTAGACCTATATATTCAGGTATATATATATATATATATATACACCTATATACATCTCTGTAGATGTATCTGTCTGTCAGCTAAGTATGCATATGCTGTGCCCTTTAGATCTTATTATAGATCTATATATATATATTTTTATATATATATATATATATATATATACGTATTTGTATATATATATATATATATATATATATATATATATATATATATATATACACATATCTCTACATATATGTGTGTATCTGTCCAGATACTTATTATAGGTAGATATGTATTTCCATACTTTCTCCTGACTGTCTATGCTCATAAAGGTTTTTACCTTCCTGCATGTTTCTGACAGTGGGCTTGCACAGCTTCATACTGTTCCACAGTATGTTTCGGATATTTTGCACACAACCACTGCTGTGGAACTGACAGCCCTACCGTATCCTAGGTTTACGTATCCCTGAAGCTCCATGCCCCAATGTCTTCCTACCTCTCACCAGTTAGGAAAGACATGGTGGATCTTCAGTGGATTTCAGATTCAATTCCTCAAACATCTGTCCTTTCTTGGGAATATGGTGTTTTTCTCATACCCTTTCCTCCCTCCAGGACTAGGTCTATTTGTCAAGATCGGTCAGTCTTCCTCTTTTGCTCCTACCTCTGAATACTTCTGTAGCCAAAAGAGTTTTCAGCTTTCCATGAAGCTTCCCACTGAAGACCTGCCGTGTTTGTGTTACCCCAAATAAATCCTGGGGTCACCTCTCACTTCCAGTTGTGGACCTCCACCTTCACTCCAGTGAGGTCACCTTGAACTTTATTCTACTGGATCCCCAGTAGACTCCATCAGCCTCTCTACTTCCTGCAATCCAGTAGGTGAGCATCATATGGTGATTGTTCATTTCAATATTATGGTGATTGTTCATTTCAATATATCTTTTGATAATGATCATACATACAGGGCTCCTTCCGGGTAGTCCTTTCTTAGCTTAGCTGTTTTTTCAGCAGCTCCTCTCTTTTCAACTCCTGCCCTCCATCCTCAGGATGCCTGGCCATATGAGGTGTAGCATGTTTTCAATCTTCAACATGTTAGGGCTCCAGAAATCTTAGCTGGGGAGTCCCCATATGTGAAGACTCATTCCTGCTTGTTCCTGGAGATAGCACAGTTACTTACCTGTAACAGGTGATCTTTGGGAACAGCAGGAATAAGTCTTCACAACCCACCCACCTCCCCTAGGAGTTGTATTTATCTTTCTATCTTCCTTTCCTCTTTCTCTCCTTTTGTCTCAGCTATGAAACTCAACTGAGGAGAGGCAGTGGAAAAGGCGGGAAGGCAGTGCGCAGGCGTGAGGGATGCTCCCAAAAGCTTTCTGATTGGATGCTGGGGAGCATTCCCGTGCAGGCTCCGTCGGTACCGACGTACCCATATGTGAAGACTTATTCCTGCTGTTCCCAGAGATCACCTGTTACAGGTAAGTAACTGTGCTTTCTCAGTTGGTGTTCCCCAAGGATCTGTTCTTGGCCCACTCCTTTTCTCCCTTTTATACACAATCGCTTGGTTCCCTTATCTCATCCCTTTGCTTTCAGAATCACTTCTATGCAAATGATTCTCAAATTTATATCTCTTCACCCGACCTTCTCTTCAGGCATATATCTCCGCCTGCTTATCCGACATCACTGCCTGGACATCTCAGTACTATTTAAAATTGAACATGGCCAAAACTGAGCTTCTGTTTTTCTCCCCTAATCCATCCTTCCTCCTTTCTCCACTACTACTGATAATGCTCCTATTTTTCCTGTTTCCTTTGCTTGTAACCTTGGGGTTGTCTTTGACTCCTCCCTGTCATTCTCATCTCATATCCAACAAATTTCTAAATCCTGTTGCTTTTTTCTCTTAACCCGTTTTGGACAGCTCGCATATTCTTTCTCTGTTCTGGATGATTTATTAGATTTGTTACACTGGTCCAATGTCCGTCTTCCAAGTGATCAGAAAAGTTAAGATTCAGTTCCAATATTCATAGACATAGAAATACCGTATGATACTATTGAAACTGCAGTTTTTATTTTGTTTCATTTATTATGATATAATATAGTTTGTCAACAGTCCATTCTGACGGCGGAATATGATAACACGTGAAAACACCTCTGATGCAGTGCGTCGATATTGCACCATTGAAACACCTAGAACCGAACGCATGACAGCAATTAGTCTTGACAACATATTAGCCCAGCATATGAGAAACATACAAGGCCGATATACGCACCAATAACTCTGACACTAAGTAACTTAGTTATCTAAACCTATTTTCTAAAGTCTACAAATACTTTTATTTGCAAAATAGTAGCTATTACAGCATTATAAATGTAAAGTAAGTAGATAATCCATCAAAGCCAAAAACTCCGGCTATGATCTATTTCCACGTTAGTAACTAATGATTTTTTAATTATTTAAAGAACAGCCGGCGTTTTTTGAGGAAGCCAACAGGCTCCAAGTTAATACGCCAGGCATCAGGACTTAAAAATATCATCGTGCCAGTTTTGGGACACATACAACAATTTCAAGGAGGATATGCTGATATTCAACAGAGGTTTCAAGCTTAACCCCCTGAAGAAACTAATCAGCTTGTGAAACGCGAAACGGCAGCCGAAAGACGGCGTCGGGGACTCACAAGATAAGGAAAATTAATCTGTTTATGTTTAACATGGAATGTCAGCTTGCCTGTCTAAGATCATAAAAATATCAAGGGAGAAAACAGGTCATTGATGCAAAAACGGCATACATCCATGGACATAGTCTGCAGGAGAGTGCCTAGTTAAAGTCTGAGACCTGTTCTTTAAATAATTAAAAAATCATTAGTTACTAATGTGGAAATAGATCATAGCCGGAGTTTTTGGCTTTGAGGGATTATCTACTTACTTTACATTTATATGTTCACCCTCTATAACATGACCTAATAATCTGAGTGCTCATTACAGCATTATAAGCTACTTACTATTTTTTGTGATCTTTTTATATTGAGCCGCCAGTACCATCAAAATCAGCAAACTTTGAATACCTATGAAACTTAATAAATCTCAAATAAAAAATCTGTATATAACGTTTTTTGACATAACAATAATAGCTAAACATAGTTCCATTGAATTTATAACCATTAATTAGTAAACAGTTGAGTAGTAAGTATGGAAACCTTTATGTCTGTAAAACATACGCTGGTCCAAAACGGGTTAAACATTAACAAGATTTTCCTTTCCTCTCTGCTTCTACTACTAAGACTCTTGTTCACTCCCTTATTATCATCCGGCTTGACTGTTGCAACCTCCTCCTTGCTGGTCTCCCTCAATCTCATCTTTTCCCTCTACAATGCATTCAAAAATCCACTGCGCAGTTAATTCTTCACCAGCCATGTGACTGCTAAATTACTCTTCTTCTAAAGTACCTTCACTGGCTCCCTATCGGTGTACAAACTACTTATCTTGACACATAAATGCATTCACTCTGCTGCTCCTCCTTGCCTCTCCTCTCTCCCTATATCCCTCCCCGGAATCTCCGTTCCTCTACCTTACTTCTCTCTATGTCATTCTCTTCTTCCGCTAACTCCAGGCTTCGTTCTTTTGACCTTGCTGCTCCATTTGCCTGGAACAACCCGCATCTGTGCCTGTGTCAAATCTCTTCCTTCGCCCTCTTCAAGTCCAAGCTCAAGATTCACCTCTTTGAGACCGCCTTTGAATCTTAATCCCCTCTCTTGTGTTTCAACTCCTATTGCCCTTAATCCTATCGTATTATTTTGTCCTATATGTTTGTCTTCTAGATTATAAGTTCTTTGAGCAGGGACTGTCTTCTTTTGTGTCTGTACAGCGCTGCACACACTTGGTAGTGCTTTATAAATGCTTAATAATAATAATAATAATAATAATAAACCCTCCGCCCAGTGTGCAGAAAAGGTATAGAGAAGAGCCACCAAAATAGTAAAGGGCATGGAAAAATATCCCTAAGAGGAAAGGCTTAAAAGGTTAGAGCTCTTCAACTTGGGACAGAGATGGCTGAGGGGAGATATGATAGAGGTCTATAAATTAATGAATGGAATGGAACGGAACAGGTAAACATAGATCGATTGTTTATACCATCAAAAAGTAGAAAGACAAACTACGGTGTAACTCGTTTTAGACTAATAAAAGGAAATATTTTTTCACTCAACATGCAATCAAACTCTGGAATTCGTTACCGGAGAATGTAGTAAAAGCTGTTAATGTAACTGGGTTTAAAAAAGGTTTGGACAAGTTCCTGGAGGAAAGGTCCATAAACCATTATTAAAGAGGACTTGGGAAATCCACTGCTTGCCCCAGTACAAGCATTATGCAACCTGTGTCTTTTTGAGAACCTGCCAGGTACTTGTGACTTGGTTTGACCACTGTTGGAAACAGGATACAGGCTTGATGGACCTTGGTCTGACCCAGTATGACATATCTTATGTTCTTATGTTCTTACTTGTGAGTCATATTACTTCCTATTTTATGTCTTTAAGCATTCAACACTTTTGTTTGTTTTCTTGTCATTGCGCAAGTACCTCCCAAGATCATGTTGATACTATGCGTTCATGACATTTTGTTCATGCTGAGTTCTTCCACATAAGCTGAATTTGTTAGGAAACTCCAGCTGTGGTTCGTCAGCATTAACAGTGAGCAATTGCTTTGTAACACAAACTTGGATTTTGTTTACTGGCAAATTGTTCAAAGCTGTTATGCACATTATTATATTCAGAGGCCCTCATGGTTATAAGAAATTAATTTTACAATGCAATATGATGCAGGTTGTGAAATCTAAATGGTGTTCTGTGGATCTGTGCTAAAGAACACATTTGATTCTAAACATTTTGAATGTTCCTTTTGTTGAAACAAAGAAATATTTGTTCTACAATAATGTTTAGCAAATTGTTTTTTAAATGATTGATTTTTATAATTTCAAAAAATTACATTTAAAACACTTCTCAAACATAGAAACGGATCATGACAAAACATTGAAAAGGCATTAAGTAAATTTGACACAGATTTTCTGTTAAAAAAAAGAAATAAAAGACAAAGATAACATTTGATCTACTCGCAAAGGAAGACAAGGAACAGCGTATTAAAAAAAAGGGAATGATGCCAAAAGCTGGAGACAAATGAGTCTTTGCATGTCTCGTTCTTCTAGAAGTGAAATATGCATATGATGATCCCAGAGCCCTCGTAACTTCCACTCTCCTCAACACTACTTTATCATCAAGGAAAACCTTTAATAGACTAGCGGCTCAGTATTGTGTCCTGGCTGTCAGCATTGGTTTTAAAAGCCAGCTGCCACAGCTAAAACCTCCGGATAGTGCACGCCCATATCTGACTAGTGGCCATCCTAAAGATCCAAATAGATCAGCGCGCACAATCTCTATCCAGTTAGCCCTTTACGACAGATAATTTACTGCTTGATCATGGACCATTGTGGCACTATCCGAATAACACTGAGGCGGTCAGACAGGATATTCAACAGCACTATCTGGAGAGCGCCTTTGAATATTTATTTATTATTTATTTATTTATTACAATCTCTTATATACCGCACTATTTAGCATCAGCCCGGTTTACATAAAAACAAAGGACCATAACATCAAGCAGTTTATATCTCTGTATAGCTGTTATATAGATAAGAGCCACTCAATATTGACCTGCCTAAGCAGTGCAGGGGGGCCTGGGGAAGAAGGGGGCCCACATAGCGGCGGTAAAGTAGAGCAGCAAATTACTTTTAGCAGGTTTGTCTTGCTGCCTACACTCTTTTAAGTTAGCATTAGGCCTGGCGGCTGTTACCTACTGGGCCGAAGTCTCACAATAACAACCATTGGCCCAGTAGGTAACAACAGCTGGGCGTGGTGGGGAAAGTGAACTCCCAAGGAGCTAACTTAGACCTGGCAATAAATAATGCCTAATGCTGCGGTCAAGCGACTTTACAGAGATCTAGAAAGCAACATATTTATAATGAAAAAATAATTTCAATGTCGAATTATGGTTCCATATCGTCTCTCCGGGCCAGTCCAGGGTTGTCAATCCCATCCAGCAGCTGAGGACTGAAACACTCCATGTTTTGCTGACAGCCTTAACCACTCCCCCTGGTGACAGCACTCCAGTCTTTCAGTCCTCAGCAGCTGAATAGGCTGTCTAGCTGACGAGCTCCCTGGTGATGATTTTGGATTTTATTATTTTAAGCTTGTTTTTATAGTAGATGAGCTCTAGCAGAGCTGGCTGACTGCTATATTGCCTGGTGTACTCCCTGAAAAACTTTTGCATTCTCTTTATTCAAAAAAAAAAAAAAAAATTCTTGCAGAGATTCCGTGGCACCCGCTTTGGGTCGGGGTCTGAAGGCAGAGCCTGCTTTCTTTCGGTACTCTGTGCTATCGGAGGTCTGGTCCTGGGAGCCCCAGTGCCCTTCTCCGGTCTGTCAGAACGTGCCTTGGCTCCGCTAGCAGCGGGAAGCTGGGTACCATTTTCCTGTCTCATTCTGCTCAGGTGGGTGTTGATTCCTGCACGGAGGTCTGTGTCTTCGTGGCACAGCACAGCCGCGGCGGTTTGTTTTATTTCAACTTTTGTTTTCGACGCTGGCTTTAGTTCTTTCATTTCGCTAGCGTTTTGTCCTTCTCTCGGGTCATGGAGGAAACGCCGGGAGCAGACGCAAAGCAGGCCTTCTCCTCAGCAGAAAAGGCGGGAATGGCGGCCATGTTGTCTGAGCCGTCCGTTTCTCCCGCGGGGCACAGTAAGTCGGGCAAAAGACGTTCTAAATCTAATAAGGACGCTGGATCTGAGAGTAAGCTTACACAGAGGCTGCCTGAGGCTCAGGCTGCTGCTTCTACCTTATTCTCGCCTGAATTTATTCTAGCCATGCATAAGGCTTTCTTGTTGAAGTCCACTCAAGCTGTTTCTTCTGCTTCCACCTTTGCCCCTACAAAACCACTTCTCCCCGGGTTGGGGGTCCTTGATCCAGGGGAAGGAACTTCCCACGGTGCCCTGAAGGCTGAGTCGGCGTCAGGGGCTGCGGATACGCTGGATATGCAGCCACAGGGGTTAGAAGACGGGGAACTCCTGTCTGAGACTGGCTTGGACCCCTGGCAGGCAGAGCTGGAGGAGGGCGAGATAGCGCCCGGCGAGGATCCTAATGTGTTTAGGGTCTTTCGCAAGGAGGAGTTGGGAGCCCTTATCTCACAATCTTTGGCAGCTCTCAACCTTACAATGCCCTCGGTGTCTCAGGAGCCGTTAGAAGATCCTTTGCTGCAGGGCTTTAAAGCGGAGCAGCGCTGTTTTCCGGTACATCGCGTTATAAAACAGATGATTGAGTCTGAGTGGGAGTGCCCGGAGGCAACGCTACGGGGTAGTCGGGCCTTGGGGCATCTCTATCCTGTTCCACAGGACGAGAGGGACTTGTTGAAAATGCCTAAAGTGGGAAGTATCTTAAGGAATCTTTGGGTCTGGCTTCTGCTGACTCTATATTGGTTTCTAAATTATATTACTTAACTGGGAGGAAGGTATCACTTGGCACACCTGGTGAGGTGGATACTCTCCAGGGTGGTGCTAATTTTGACCTTACCAAGTTTCTTGAAGATTCGCAAGATACTATTACAACTCGGGCTACTTCGTAGTCACTTTTGTATCTGAGTGTGATAAATCCACTGTGTTTAAGTTGTATTTTAAAAGGTCATCTGTTCTGTTCTGTGGTGCCAGGGTTCAGATGTTTCCCGATGTCTGTAAGGCCACACAATTAAGGAGACAGGCTTTTTTAGCCTTGAAGCCTAAGGTGTTGGCTCTTTCAGCCAGTTTTTTCTTACGTTACCCTTGCAAATGTGTTATTACATTGCAGGGATCTAAATATATATTTGTTGATCCTTCACAGTTGCAGGTATTTTTGGATAACAAATAGTAGTGCACATTTATGTTTGGAGAAGTGGGGATATATAAGTTAGTGCTGTCTTAATAATAGGAATTGTTCCTGATATTTTCTTTTAATTGATTATTGGAATATTCTCCCCTTTATAGTGGGCTAGGTATATGAGGACTGATGCTTTGTTTGTTTTTCTTATTTAATGATGGTGTTTCCTGTTTTATGGCATTGGATCACAGATTTCTTGTACTTTAATTTTGTAAGTATGTTAAAATTTCAATAAAAATAAAATAAAAAAAAAAAAAAAAAAGAAAATGCCTAAAGTGGATGCATTGGTGTCCGCAGTGACTAAAAAGACCACCATACTGGTAGAAGGTGGAGCAGTGCTTAAGGATCTACAGGACCGGAAGCTCGAAGTTCTCTTGAAGCAGGCCTTTGATGCCTGTGCTTTGTCCCTACAGGCTTCCATTTGTGGAGCTTATGTTTCCAGAGCTTCTATACGCTGGCTTCAGGGAGAAAGTGCGGCAGAGCCCGGAGAGGGCTCTTTCGCGGAAGGGGCCAAATTAGAATCAGCAGCGGCTTACCAAGCAGATGCCTTCTATGATTTGGTTAGGATAGCTGCAAAATCCATGGCGTCTCTCATTGCGGCCCGGCGTTTTCTTTGGTTGCGGAATTGGGCGGCTGACGTCTCTTCTAAATCGCGACTCAGTAAGCTTCCTTATAAGGGAAAGCTGCTATTTGGAGAAGCCTTGGAAAAGATTGTTAAGGATCTCGGAGACTCCAAAGGCAGTAGATTGCCCGAGGATCGTCCGAGGGTAGCTAGAGGGGCTACTCTTCCGCGGACACAAGGCAGGGATTCTCGGAGATTCCGGGGGGCTCGCTTTGCTCCCTACCCCAGGGACCGTTTCGGGTCTGGTGGCCAGTCCTTTCGAGGAGCTCGAGGTTTCGGTAGAGGCTATTTCAATTCCCCGCAGTCCGCCGTCAAAAAGCCACAATGACGGTCGGCAGGTCCGGCCGGAGATTCCAGTGGGAGGCCGCTTAAGGGAGGTTCTTCCGGCTTGGACCGCTATAACATCCGACCGGTGGGTTCTCGAGATCATTCGGGATGGGTACACACTAGATTTCGCGTACCCATTGGCCGAGGCGTTTCTCGTTTCGCCCTGTGGTCAGGGGCTAAAGTTGCGAGCCGTGGCAGCAACCTTGCAACGCTTGTTGGCTCTTCAGGCCGTGGTTCCAGTACCACTAGACCAGTGCGGATTAGGTCGATACTCCATTTATTTCGTGGTTCCCAAAAAGGAAGGGTCTTTTCGGCCCATTCTCGATCTCAAGCACGTGAATCGAGCGTTGCGGGTTCCGCATTTTCGAATGGAAACGTTGAGATCCGTTATTCGAGCGGTTCGTCCGGGGGAATTCTTGTCGGCTATAGATCTCACGGAGGCTTATCTGCACATTCCAATTCGGGCGGCTCACCAACGTTTTCTGAGATTTGTGGTACCGATGGGTCACTTTCAGTTCCGAGCGTTGCCTTTCGGCTTAGCGACGGCACCCCGCACGTTCACCAAGGTCATGGTTGTGGTGGCGGCGGCGTTGCGAAAGGAGGGCATCCGAGTACACCCGTACCTCGACGACTGGTTAATCAGGGCGGATTCCCTCATGGACACGGTCACGGCGACAGCGCGCGTGGTGCAAATGTTGGAACAGCTCGGCTGGGTTATCAACTGTGCGAAGAGTCAGTTGAGTCCGGTTCGTCAGCTCACGTATCTGGGAGCATTTTTCGATACGGCTCGCGGTTTGGTGTTCCTACCCGAGGGCAGGGTAGTGAAGCTGGTGGAACAGGTTCGCTCGTTCCTGAGTCGTCCAGCTCCATCGGCGTGGCTCTACTTGCAGCTCCTCGGGTCCATGGCGGCGGCCCTGGATCTCGTTCCCTGGGCCAGAGCGCACATGCAGCCTCTGCAACAGGCGTTGCTCTCCAGGTGGTCGCCGCAGCTTCACCCTCTGTCTCAGAAGTTGGTCTGTCCGGAGGCGGTTCACCACAGTCTCTCTTGGTGGATGGAGGCCAGCCATCTTCAAGCTGGGGTGCCCTTGCGGGATCCACAGTGGGTTCTAGTGACCACGGATGCCAGCCTCTCAGGCTGGGGAGCGCACTGTCAGTCTCGCGTGGCGCAGGGTGTTTGGTCCGCGGAGGAACGTTCTTGGTCCGTCAATCGGTTGGAGCTCTGAGCGGTGTGGCTGGCCCTGCTCCACTTCCAGCCAGTGGTCACGGGCGTGGCAGTCCGCGTGTTCTCCGACAACCTGGTGACGGTGTCGTATATCAATCGCCAAGGGGGCACAGGCAGTGTGTGCTTGCTGGAGGAGAGTCAGCGGTTGATGGCGTGGACGGAGGTCCATCTGCTGGCCTTCTCCGCGGCGCATGTAGCAGGCAAGGACAATGTGCAGGCCGATTATCTCAGTCGACATTCTCTAGATCCCGGAGAATGGGAGCTGAACACAACAGTGTTCCACGACATTACAGTGCGATGGGGACAACCGGTGATGGATTTGATGTCGACGTTCTCCAATTCCAAAGCGTCGCGTTTTTTCAGCAGACGCAGAGAGCCTATGTCGGAGGGGTTGGATGCCCTAGTCCAACCTTGGCCGTCGGACATGCTCCTTTACGTATTTCCTCCATGGCCCATGCTTGGTCAGGTCATTCAGCGCGATGCCGGGCACAGGGGGACAGTGATACTCATTGCACCGGATTGGCCGCGTCGGCCTTGGTATACGGATCTGTTTCGTCTGCTCGTAGCTCCACCGTGGAGGCTTCCCGATCGCGTCAACTTGTTGAGTCAAGGGCCGGTGCTGATGCTGCAGGTGGATCGCTTCTCACTTACGGCTTGGCTCTTGAACGGGGCAGGTTAAAGCGAAAAGGCTATTCGGATTCGGTGATTGCCACCTTATTGCAGGCTCGCCGGTCGTCGACCTCAAGGGCGTATGCTCGGGTCTGGAAAATCTTTGAGTCTTGGTGTGGACAACGTCAGATTCGGTCTTCTATGGCGTCTTTACCTCAGCTCTTGGCTTTTCTGCAAGATGGGCTTGAGCACGGGTTAGCCCTGAGCACCCTTAAGGTGCAGTTGGCGGCCTTATCTTGTTTTCGAGGAACGGTGCAGAACAAGAGGCTTTCGCAGCATGTTGATATTCGTCGTTTTCTCCGAGCGGCCAAGATCATTCGCCCTTCGCTGCGCTCCGTGGTGCCTCCTTGGGATTTGAATTTGGTTCTGGAGGCTTTGACACGGGCTCCCTTTGAGTCGCGTTCGGGGGAGAGTTTACGGGAACTTTCCTGGAAGACGGCATTTCTGGTTGCCTTGACTTCGGCGAGGCTTATTGCGAACTTGCAGGCTCTGTCGTGCCGGGAGCCTTACCTTCAATTCTTGCCGCAGAAGGTAGTTTTGTGGCCGGTGCCTTCCTTTTTGCCTAAGGTGGTTTCATCTTTTCATGTGAACCAGTCCATAGTGTTACACGGGGTGTTCAAGGATCGGTCAGGCTCTCCGATGGACCGTTCGCTTCGGAGGTTGGATTTGGAACGGGTGTTGAAGAGGTACCTTGCAGCTACGGAACCTTTCCGGAAGTCTGATCGGTTGTTTGTGGTGTTTGCGGGGCTGCGTAAGGGTACGGCAGCGGCGAAAGCTTCTATAGCGCGGTGGGTCACACAGGCCATAGCGTCCGCGTACGAGTCCGCGGGTCAGAAGCCTCCGGTAGGACTCAAGGATCACTCTACTCGGGCGCAGGCAGCGTCTTGGGCCGAGTTTGCATTGATACCTCCGGTGGATATCTGTAGAGCTGCTACTTGGTCCTCTCTGCATACTTTTTCGAAGCACTATCGTTTGGATGTTCTCGCCAGTCAAGATGCCAATGTAGGAGCCACCGCCATTGTGGCGGCGTTGGCGGGTCCCTCCCATTTTTAGGTACTGCTTTGGTACTGCCCTACCTTACCCTGGACTGGCCCGGAGAGATGATATGGAAGGAGAAATTAGATCTTACCTGCTAATTGTCTTTCCATGAGTCTCTCCGGGCCAGTCCAGGGCCCTCCCTCGGAGCTGGTTTCGGTACAGTTTCATTCTACGAGCTTTTTCTCCAGCGCGTTTTCCGGGCTTATAGTAACGGTTTCTTTTTTAGTTCAAAGGACCAGAGGGTTGGAGGCTTCCTTGTCATCCTTCGATAGTAGTTCTTTCACTTTTCAGATGAAAGTAAATTTAAAAAAAAAAAAAAAATTATCATATGTATTTCAGTGGCCGGAGTTTCACCGGATAATATAGTTTGTCTGTTCAGTGTATTTTCCCAGGTGCCTTTATTTTCTTTCTAAGGAGACGTCGGAAGGAAAGATGCTGCTTTGTCAGAAGGCGACTGGAGTGCTGTCACCAGGGGGAGTGGTTAAGGCTGTCAGCAAAACATGGAGTGTTTCAGTCCTCAGCTGCTGGATGGGATTGACAACCCTACCTTACCCTGGACTGGCCCGGAGAGGACTCATGGAAAGGCAATTAGCAGGTAAGATCTAATTTCTCCTTATACTTGGGGGCTGAATGAGGTTACTAAAGTGAGTTCACTCTCCCACTGATGTTTAAAAAACTTGGTTTTCTCCGGGAACAAGTAGGAAGTGAGTCCTCGCATATGGGTTACGTCGCCGCCGACGGAGCTCATGCAGAGCAAATCCCCAGCTTGCTCAGTCTTCTTTTTTCCACGGAGCCCTTCAGACATAGTCTGTTCTCTGTCCCGGAAAAAGTGTTTTTCTTTTCTTGCCTTTTGGCTGTTTATTCTTCCGGTTAGCACCGGTACCCTTCCCGCCCGCCACCGGTACCCCAGTATCGGGTCGGCTATCTTTTTCTTTTTGGGCATTCCCGCCCTTGTTTTTTCCCTCGCTGGGAGCCCTAAAGGTCTTTGACCTTGCTGAGGCTCTTTTTCCCTCCATGGCTACCAGCGTCTTCAAAAAGTGCGACAGGTGTGGAAAAAATATATCCCTTACCGATACGCATAACTTCTGCCTCTGGTGCCTCGGCCTGGACCACGACCCAGCTGTTTGTGGCCTTTGTAAACATGTCTTTGAAGGCCCTGAAAAACCGCCAGCAGCAGCATGAAAGAATTTTCCCCGATTCCCCTATGCCTCTGAAAGCCAAGACCTCGTTGGAGGCCTCCACGCCCCGGGAGGAGCGCTCTGAACCCGAGCGGCGTCGGGGGACCTCTGAGAGGGGATCCCACTCAAGGGAACCCAAAAGAAGGAAAAAATCCTCGATGGCTGCGTCTCTGGATGGTTCAGAACGACCAGGTCCCGCACGGGGCCGGTCACGGAGCCCCAAGTATCAACCCGAGGCATCTGGTAAGGAGCGTCCGATCAAGCTGTCTCGGAAAGAGCCGACCACGGACCGACCCTGGCCAGTGCGTCCTATCCTAGTCAACTAGTATCCGGTAGTCCGGTTCTTCTGCCCTGACCACCAGGGACTCGACGACAAAGTCGACCCCGGAGGCCGTGCCGATCCTCGAAGTAAGCGGCTCGACTCGATGTATCAAGTCTGCCGGAGCCCCGGGTTTCAAAAGTCTCAATTGCCGCATAATTCCATGGTCGTGGAATCGGCCATGCGTTGCCTTAAAATCAGACGACGCACTCTTCGGTACCACCCGGCAGGGAGGCCCGCACCTTGGAAGCCCTTGGCAGAAAATGTTACCAAGGCGCAATGCTGAATGGCCGGATTCAGGCCTACCAGCTGTACATGGGCATGTACCTAAGAGACCTAACAGATCGCCAGGTTCTCGGCTGGTCTCTCCGAGGAGCCCTTGCAGCGCTTCAAAGGCCTATCCAGAGCCATCGGTGAATGCTCCAAATTTGTTTCGAGCGGCCTACGATGGGTTCAAGTCGTCAGCCAGAGTAGCCACAGCGGGCATCAGTGCATGCTGCCAAGCCTGGCTACAGTTGTCTGACCTCGAGCAATGGGTACAAGACAAGTTGATCGATGTCCCATGCGGGGGGAGAACCTATTCGGCAAGCCTATGACTGAAAAGGCCGCCGAACTGGAGACCGAGTTCATGATGGGGACTAGGCTTTCTAAAAAAAAGACTTTTTCCCCAAGCCCCTACCCGAAAGAAGGGCTTGGGAAAAAAGTCCTTCTACCCGAGGAATCCCGCTGCTTACCGAGGTTACCCCCCTTATCAGGCCTCCACAGCGCCCCAGCAGGGGCAGCAGGCCAAGGGGCAGGGGCATGGTCCGCATAAGCAGAAGGCTCCTAAGCCCCAGGCTTCGACCCCGGCTCAACCAGGGGGAAGCTTTTGACTCTTACAGCATGGCCCCTCTCTCCAGCGAGGCCAGGCAGCCTACAGGAGGTCGGCTCTCCCTGTTCGCCCACAGGTGGGAAACCTTCACCACCGATGCCTGGGCATTACAGGTGGTCAAGGAGGGTAACCTCCTTCGCCTAGCCAAAGTGCCTCTGCGCTACTTTCCCGGAGAGCCTTCACGGCCCCCCTTCACCAGTACCATCTCTTGAAAGAGTTGGCGGGTCTTCTCGAGGACAGAGCAGTGGAACCAGTGCCCCATCATCTCAGGGGCAAGGGATTCTACTCCACATACTTCCTCATGCCAGAAATGTCACGGGGGCCTAAGGCCCATCCTCGACCTCCGCAACCTCAACAGTTTCCTGGTGTGGGAGAAGTTCCTCTCCCTTGGAACATTGCTGCCTTACCTCTGCCAGGGAGACTGGCTGTGCTCCTTAGACCTAAAGGATGCTTACACGCACATCCTAATCCACCCAAACCACAGGCAATATCTATGCTTTGTGATGGGGGGGGGCCTTCATTTCCAATACTGGGTGCTGCCCTTCAGCCTTGCCTCGGCCCCCAGGGTATTCACGAAGTGCCTAGCGGTAGTTGCCGCCTTTCACAGGCTTCAGGGGATTTTCATCTTCCCCTACCTCGATGACTGGCTCATCAGGGGCACCTCGGCCCCCGAGGTGCAACAGACCATGGAACACACTATCCAGGTCCTTCAGCCCTTGGGCTTCATAATCAACTACCCCAAGTCCAGCCTAAGACCTTCTCAGGAGCTGGAATTTATTGGGGCAAGGACCGATACTCTTCCAGCCAAGGCCTTCCTGCCTACAGACAGAGTCAACAGGCTAATGGCACTGGCCAAAGGGTACAGCACCGCCCTTCTGTGCCGGCACGACTCTTGCTGTGCCTCCTCGGACACATGGCCTCCACAGTCCATGTCCCTCCAGATGCCCGCCTACACATGCGAATTCCACAGTGGTGCCTCAGGGACCAGTTATCCCAGGCGACCGGGCGCCTTCAGGACAAAGTCAGAGTCACTGGGCGCCTGGCACGGTTCCTAAACTGGTGGCAGTCTCCTCACCACTTGCAAGCGGGAATGCCTTTTCAGGTTCCTCAGCACTCGAGAGTCCTCACCACAGATGCCTCTCTGCTGAGCTGGGGAGTCCACTGCCAGGGGTTCCGCACCCAGGGCGTCTGGTCTCCAGACGAAAGCGCCCAACAGATCAACCTGTTGGAGCTGTGTGCGATCCGTTTTGTCCTGAGGGCATTCCAGAAATCCCTGAGCCACAACTCCGTCCTAGTCCAGACCGACAACCAGATTGCTATGTTCTACGTGAACAAACAGGGGGGCACGGGGTCCCGCGCCCTCTGTTGGGAAGCTCTGGACCTGTGCTCATTTGCAGTCCAACAGGGCATTCTCCTCAAAGCAGTGTACCTGTCAGGCCACAGCAATTGGCTAGCCGACAGGCTCAGCAGACTGCTGCAGCCCCACGAATGGCAGCTGGACCTCAAAGTGGCCTACAGGCTCTTTCGGATCTGAGAGTACCCGAAGCTGGACCTCTTCGCCAGCCCAAACAACCACCAGTTGCCCCTTTTCTGTTCCCAGCAGCCACACCCCAACAGGGTGGCCGCCGATGCCTTTCTGATCTTGTGGTCGGGGGGGGGGGGGGTCTCCTGTGTGCATTTCCCCTGACACCTCTGATCGCCAAGACCTTGTTCAAGATTCTTCGCGACAGAGCTTCAGTAATTCTGATAGCCCCATGGTGGCCTCAGCAACCGTGGTTCCCGCTCCTTCTACAGCTAGCGGTGGAGACTCCTATCCCTCTGCGGACAGACTCACGGCTTCTCTCCCAGGAGGGGGGCTCTCTCCTCACCCCAACCACATCTCTCTGTCGCTGACGGCGTGGCTGCTTGAGAGGGTCTCACTAGCTCCGCTCCTACTTCTGAGGAAAGTGGAGGATGCCCTGCTGGCCTCCCATAGAATGTCTACCAAATGGGCTTACGCCTTTAAGTGGTGCAGGTTTGCGCTCTGGTGTGCAGCTTGGAGAACCGACACTATCTCCAGGAACAAGCAGGAATGAGTCTTCACATATGGGTACGTCGGTACCGACGGAGCCTGCGCGGGAACGCTCCCCAGCTTCCCAAAAAGGAAAGCTTTTGGGAGCATCCCACAGTGCCTGTGCGCTGCCTTCCCGCCTTTCCTAACCATCTCTCTTCAGTTCTTCTTTGCCGCGGAGCCAGCAGGTCGAGCCCTGTCACCGCTGAAGAAGTTCTTTATTTTATTTTATTTTTTTGGTCGCGTGTCTGCCTTCCCCGACTCCGGACCGGTACCGCCGGTTTTTTTCTCTTTCTTTCTTCAAAAAAAAAAAAAAATCTATATTTTCTTCACTTAGTGTATTTTTCCTCTTGGGCCTCAGGGCCTACAAGAAAATTTTCCTCATGGAAAAACCAGCCTCTGGGTTCAAGAAATGCACTAAGTGTAGTGGTAATATTTCTGTCACCGACACCCATGAATGGTGTCTTAAATGTTTGGGTCCTGAACACTCCATTCCGGATTGTCCCTCCTGCTCTCTAATGTCTAAACGGGGGTTACAGAACCGAGCAGCTAAGCTCCATGTGCTGTTTCCCGCTGATGCAGCGTCGGTAGCATTGACATCTTCCAGGTCTTCTTCTCCTGATGGATCTCAGGTAACCAAACATAAACCTAGCAGGTCCTCGAAGGGTAGATCTCCCTCTAAGCATCGAGATGCCTCCGGGCTTGCCCTCGAGGATCCTGCACCAGCAAAACAACCCCGGCGGGAAGCTCCAGCTTCCAAAGCTCCTCCTATGGGGTTACAGGTTGACATCGATGGCACGGCCTCGACCGATCACCTGTTAGAATGCTCTGGGGTACCGGCACAATCTCCCGGTACCGATTTCCAGGCATTCATGGCGTCGATGGATCATAATGTTCTGTCCATGCAGCAGGCTATTACGGCCTTCATTCAAGCTGCGACACCGCTGGTACCGAAACAAACTCCGTTGTCGGTATCGGCTCCGGTACCGGCACCAGCGCCGATACCGGTACCGACTACATCGACATTGACCAGGATACCGACTACTGCGGTTCCTTGTCCAGGGCTGCTTATCGGTACCGATCCGGTACCGGGGACGCCCGATGTCGATACTGCTCGATACGCGTATCAAGCGTTGGAAGAGCACCCTGACAGGCGATACTTTGATTCCTCTGATGATTCTGATACGTCAGACGAGTCTCCTGAAGTATCCATAGCCCTTCCTGAAGAGCCTTCTTCTCCAAAAAGAAGAATGTCTCCTCCAGAGGACTTGTCCTTTCAAGACTTCATAAGAGAAGTAGCTAAATGACTTTCTATTTCAGTAACCTCTGAATCAGAGCCTAGAGCAAAAAAAATTGATATTTTAGGCTATTCTAAGGCTCCTAAAGAGGCAGTCACCTTACCAATTCATGAGATTCTTTATGAACACATGATTGATCTATGGGAGACTCCTCTCACTCTCTCTCCTCATTCTCGCAGATTGGACACTATGTATCGTGTTCCTCCCTATCCTGGATTTCATAAAACTCAGCTTCCTCACCATTCCATTGTGGTGCAGTCAGCTATGAAAAGGATAAAGAGTTTAAAGAGACACTCTTCTACTCCTCCAGGAAGAGAATGCAGGACCTTGGATGCTTTTGGTAGGAAAATCTTCCAAGCCAGTATGCTTATTGCCAGAATCAACTCATATAGTCTTTACATGGGTATGTTTCTAAAAGAAGTTGCAGAAAAGCTGCACACTTTCCTCCCTTTTCTTCCAGAGGATGAAAGGGAGGAATTCCTCATTTGGCTTAAGCATACTCAAGACATTTCAAAGTTTTCCAACAGGGCAGCCTTTGACTCTTTTGAAGGTGCCAGCAGAGCTTCAGGCATTGCCATAGCTGCTCGCAGAATTGCTTGGCTCCAGGCTTCAGATTTAGAACCCTGGGTTCAAGATGGCTTAGGAAATCTTCCCTGTACAGGTGAAAACCTATTTGGCAAAGAATGGCAAATAAAAGCCACTCAAATGGATGCAGAAAACTCTGCTCTGGATAGACTTTCAAAGTCAACCTCCATTCCTGCCAAGAAAAAGCCTTTTAAAAAGTCTTTTTTCAAAAAGGGCAGATTTCCTTCTACTTCTGGCCAACAATCTTCTACAGGTCGCTTTACCACTAAGCGTCAGCAACCTAAACAGGCCAGGCCTTAAGCCTACAGGGGCTCCTGCAACTCAGCAGGCCCAACCTCCTCAGGGTTTTTGACTTGATGCTAGAGAACTTAGCCTTTCTGGCTCTAAAGCAGCCAGAGCCTCTCACCATTCCAGGAAGGTTGGCTCATTTTGCTCCCAGATGGGAGCAAATAACATCAGAGCAGTTGACCCTCTCCATCATAAGAGAGGGCTACAAGCTTCATTTCTCAGACCTTCCTCCCCACACCATGGTGAGACACTTCAATTCTCCCACATCTCTTCTCGACCTTCTGGGTCAAGAGGTAGCTACCCTTCTTGCCCAAGGGGCAATAGAAGAAGTTCCTCTTCTTCATCAAGGGTCAGGGTTCTACTCCCCCTATTTTCTCATTCCAAAGAAGACAGGGGGATACAGGCCCATCTTAGATCTCAGAGAATTGAACAAATTTCTATGCAAGGAGAAGTTCAAGATGCTTTCTCTGGGCACTCTCCTTCCATACCTTCAAAGTCAGGATTGGCTTTGTTCTCTAGATCTCAAGGATGCGTACACACATGTCCTCATCCATCCCTCTCAGAAGATTCCTACGGTTTCTTTTCCAAGGAAAACATTACCAATACAGAGTCCTTCCTTTCGGTCTGGCCTCTGCTCCAAGAGTGTTCACCAAATGCATGGCAATAGTTGCTGCATTTCTACGCACTCTGGGAATATTTGTCTTCCCATACCTGGACGACTGGCTCATTCGAGCTCCATCTCAGTCAGAGGCCCAGATCTCCCTGGACCACACAAGGCGCATTCTGCAGTATCTGGGACTTGTGGTAAACCTCCCAAAGTCTCAGCTCACCCCTACTCAGTCCCTAGAGTTCATAGGGGCCTGGTTGGATACCACTACTGCAAGGGCCTACCTTCCTCAGGCCCGTTGCCAACGTCTAGTGCAGTTAGCCTCCCAGATTCAGTCAAAGAGCCACTTAACTGCCCGGGAGATGCTACAACTGCTAGGCCACATGGCTTCCACAGTGCATGTGGTACCCTATGCTCGCCTACACATGAGAGCAGCTCAATGTACTTTGTCCACCCAGTGGACTCAAGCTTCAGGAGCTCTCTCAGACCAAATAGCAACCACCAAACGTCTCTTTTGGTCTCTCCAATGGTGGATGTCCACTCAAAATTTGTTGCTGGGGTCCCCCTTCCAACAGTCGTTGCCCCAAGCAACCCTCACAACAGATGCCTCCCAAACAGGTTGGGGAGCCCATCTACAAGACCTCTCCACTCAAGGCACTTGGTCCCCACAGGAGACCTCTCTTCATATCAACCACTTGGAGCTTCGAGCAGTTTTTCTAGCTCTCAAGGTCTTTCATACCCTCCTCAGCTACAAGACAGTCCTCATTCATACGGACAATCAAGTAGCCATGTTTTACATAAACAAACAAGGAGGAACTGGCTCTCTGTCGCTTTGCAACGAAGCTCTAAGATTTTGGGCCTCAAATACTCTTGGGCAGACAGACTCAGTCGAGTTCTGCTTCCACACGAATGGTCCCTGCACATGGATCAGGTACTCAGAATCTTCCAAGAATGGGGAACCCCGGACATAGACCTCTTTGCAAGTCTGTGAAATGCCAAACTTCCCCGGTTATGTTCCAGAATTCCGTGTCAGGGAGTCCAGGCCAAGGATGCCTTCCTCCTTCATTGGAGTCAGGGCTTCCTGTATGCATTTCCACCCATTCCCTTGATTCCCAAGACTCTGTTCAAACTCCAGAGGGATCAAGGATCTATGATCCTCATAGCTCCACACTGGCCACGCCAAGTGTGGTACCCTCTACTTCTACATCTCTCCCAAGCCCCCTCCCTGGACTTGGGAGCTGCTCCAGACCTTCTGTCCCAGGAGGAAGGGACTTTGTGGTACCCAAACCCCAAGTCCCTACACCTCAGAGCTTGGTTACTGAAGGCCTAGACCTTCAAGACTGGAATCTTTCTCAACAAGTGAAGGATATCCTCCATGCTTCCAGAAAACCTTCCACCAGGCGTTCTTATGCTTTTAAATGGAAGAGATTTTCCATTTGGTGTGCTAAAAAGGGTCTTGACCCTCTAGCACTACCTTTAAATTCTCTGTTAGACTATCTCCTGCATCTTTCCAATGCAGGCCTTAAAACGAATTCAGTAAGAGTCCATTTGAGTGCTATTGCAGCATCCCTTAAGCCCATCAATGGACAACCTATTTCCTCTCATCCTCTCATTGCAAGATTCATGAGAGGCCTAACTTTAACTAAACCTCCCATTAGGCCTCCTCCGGTGGCATGGGACTTAAATTTGGTTCTTGGTCAGCTTATGAAGCCACCTTTTGAACCCTTAGCCACTACCTCCTTGAAGTTTCTTTCCTGGAAGGTTATTTTCCTCATTGCAGTCACTTCAGCTCGCCGCATCAGTGAACTGCAAGCTTTAGTGGCTAATCCACCTTATATAAGGTTCCATCATGATAAGGTAGTCCTTAGGACAAATCCACACTTAATGCCTAAAGTGGTCTCACCTTTTCATCTTAATCAAGAGGTATATTTACCTGTCTTTTTTCCAGCTCCTCATGCATCCAGTGCAGAGAAGAATCTTCATACTCTGGATTGTAAAAGAGCTCTTGCTTTTTACTTACAAAGGACACAGCAACATAGAAAGTCTTCCCAGCTTTTTGTTGCTTTTGATCCTTCTCATTTGGGACTTCCAGTCTCTAAGAGAACACTGTCCAATTGGATTGCTCAGTGTATTTCTTTCGCCTACCATTCTCTGGAGAGCCATGTCACAGCTCATAATGTGAGGGCCATGGCCGCCTCTATGGCTCATCTAAATTCTGTGTCCATCGACCAGATCTGTTGAGCAGCCACCTGGGCCTCGGTTCATACTTTCACAGCCCATTACTGCTTGGACAAGGACTCCCGCCGGGATGCCTTGTTTGGTCAGGCTGTTCTCAAACACCTGTTCCATTCTTAAACAACTCCTACCCTCCTCTCCTGGATGGATGCCTGAGATCCATAGGAGGAAGTAGACCCCTTCCCAGGGTCTCATATCCTTGGGGATCTCCCGGGCATCTCAGCTAGGGAGTCCCCATATGTGAAGACTCATTCCTGCTTGTTCCTGGAGATAGCACAGTTACTTACCTGTAACAGGTGATCTCTGGGAACAGCAGGAATAAGTCTTCACAACCCTCCCACCTCCCCTAGGAGTTGTATCTCTTTTTCTATCTTTCCTTTCCTCTCTCTCTCTATTGTCTCAGCTTTAAACTCGAACTGAGGAGAGATGGTTAGGAAAGGCGGGAAGGAAGACTTATTCCTGCTGTTCCCAGAGATCACCTGTTACAGGTAAGTAACTGTGCTTTCTCATACCTAGTGGCTATGGTACTACAATACCTTCTCCACCTCTCTGACTCGGGACTCAAATCCAACTCTGTCCGAGCACATCTCAGTGCCCTCGCGGCCAACCACCATCTGATAAACAGGAAGCCACTCTCGGCGCATCTGACACTATCCCGGTTCCTCAAGGTCCTTCTCCTGTTGAAGCCTCCGGTCCGCCCTCCGGCGCCCGAATGGGATCTCAATGTGGTGTTGGGCGGCTCACCCTGCTGCCTTTTGAACCGATGGCTATGTATCATCTCCGCTATCTCTCATGGAAGGTGGTGTTCCTTGTTGCCCTCACCTCCGCCCGAAGAGTGAGCGAGATCCAGGCCCTCATGGTGGAGAGACCTTATCCTAGGTTCTACAAGAATAGTGTAGTGCTTCGCACACATCCCAAGTTTCTTCTGAAGGTGGTGTCCTTTTTCCACCTCAGTCAAGAGACAGTCCTCCCTACCTTCTTTCCCAGACTGCACGCTGGTTGTACTGAGGCTGTCCTCCATATCCTAGCTGAAGGAGGACTTTATCTTTCTACATTCAGCGTACTCAAGACCCCACCAGAAAGCATCGCAGCTTTTAGTTTCCTACGACCCCAGCAAACTGGGGCAGGTGGTGACCAAGTGCACGCTGTCCACGTGGCAGGCCTATGAGGAAGCGAAATTTCCATTGGAGGGCCGTGTCATGGCTCACAAGGTCAGGGCCATGGCAACCTCCGTGGCTTATTTGCGCTCCATTCCTCTGGCAGACATCTGCCAGGCCACCACCTGGTCTTCGGTTCATACCTTCACAGCTCATTACTGCCTGGATAAGGAGTCTCGATGGGACAGTGCCTTTGGCCAGGCTGTACTCTGTAACCTTTTTAAAGTTTAGGAAACTCCTTCCCTCCGATCCTTCTGTGTTCAGGCTACCGGAGTGCTAATTCCTTCTCAGATTGAGAGTTTCCTTCAGCTTCAGCTGCTCACGGCTCTCGATGATGGAGCCTTTTTTTGGCTATGGGTTCCTGGTAGCCTGTAGCTGGGGAGTCCCATATGTGAGGACTGACTTCCTGCTTGTTCACGGAGAAAGCATAGTTACTCACCTGTAACACGTGTTCTCCGGGGACAGCAGGAATCAGTCCTCACAACCCTTCCTCCTCCCCTTGGAGTTGCAGTCCTCCTGGGGTTTTTTTTATTCTTTTGCCGTCTTTAGCTATGTCATTTGACTGAGCAAGATGGTCCCTTTGGGTGAGAAGCAGACCACGCATGCGTGGAGGCAACTCCCAAACGCTTTTTTTGAAAGCTGGGGATTTGCTTTGCGCGGGCTCAGTTGGCACTGACGTAACCCATATGTGAGGACTGATTCCTGCTGTCCCCGGAGAACACCTGTTACAGGTGAATAACTATGCTATATTGAGGCTATCTTCTGAAAGATGAGTCCAAAGCCATTCTTGGATGCCTGAGATAAGCTAATATGAATTCCAGATCTTGCCCCTCTGATCTTCTTAAGCATTCTAATGCTGTTTAATCTGCAATTTTACTTCCTTGGTAGTTCCAAGCATTCAGTCAATCCTAGATGAAAAAGACTGTTCTGTTGAGAAAATATCAGTCCAAAGAGTCTGTGGCGTTATCACTGCAGGTGGTGTTAAGGAAGCAGGCTGTGTTCACCCTACCTTTTTAGATAACTTGATTGAATCCCCTTTTAAACCTTTTAGCCTTACCCAAAAGCTGAATATTTTCTCCACTGCTTCTCTGTTCTTTCCCAAGCGCCATGATTGCTGCCACAGGGCGTAGAGATTTTTTGCCAACCCACTCCAGCACCACTGTTGGAGAGAGGGTCACCTGGGTAAACCCCCTTTAAGCAAGGGCAGCTGCCATCCAACAAAGTTGGTATGGACACTAGTTGATTCTCGCGAACATGCCCTCCTGGAATTGCTGGGCTGCAGGGTACATCAGGATTCAATGAGACCATGCAGGCATCACTAGTCAAGCTGCAGACCAGAGGAAGGTGGTTCCAATGCAGATTGAAAAAAGCCATCCAAGGGTTCTTGAGACAAAGGCAAAATAGCTCCAGCTCTGGGGAATAAACTTTAATTTTCCCATATGGAAATGAAAGGAGATGCCTTCTGTGAACTTAGTAGCTATTCCAATTCATTGCTTCTCACTAGCTGCCATTTTTGACCAACATTTAGCAGGTCTTAATGTCTGTAATCTGCACTTAGGATATTGATGAAGACAGTTTTCAGAAGGATCTAGCCACACTAAAATGGCTTAAATGTGGCTAACTGGGACTTTTTGACTTCCTTCTCCCCCTCTCCTGTGCTTTTCCCCATGATGGATAAGGGTGAGCCTGGGGATGCGGTTCGGGTAGGAATGGGTTCCCGCTGATCCCACATTTTCAAAGGGAGTCTCCATTCCGTGGTAGAAATTACGACAGACCTGTAAGCTGCACATAGTATTTGTAGTTTGCCTATAAGCATTCTGACTATTGCTGCTTTATATTTAGGGTTTCAGAAGTTAGGTTTTAACCAATATACAGAGATAAACACCCCAATGCAAAAAAAAAAGAATATAAGGGTTTATTGGTTAAACACCAGAAAACATGACTTCCCTATGTACTTCTTCACCCCTTTCCTGGCTTGTCTTGTATCCTGCACTGTTCTTGTGTCTTTTATATGTTAGTGACTGCAAAGTGATACAAAGGTACATGTTTGATTCCACCAAAAAGGTACCTAGCAGTACTATCTGTGGCATGAAAACAGCAATAAACACTGAGTTTTGTACCCTCAAAAAACCCAAGGGGCATGTTTACTAAGCCCCACTAGCCTTGATAAAAATCTCATGCTAATCCCTTAATGTAGTACAATTGGGTGGGGATGGCAGGTTAGGGGCGGAGCGTGTGTGGACTCAGCACATCACGGTTAGTATGGGTGACATTGGTGCACACTGACCGTGGTTGTTGTCCTTAACATGGGTGCACTTACTGCCTCAAGGGGTGACTGTTGGTGCATTTGCCTGGCGGTTAGCACGGTGCTGTGTGGTTGCAATGCATTGACTGCAGGGGGACATGCCAGGCATGCCCCCCCCCCCCAGTTAGCATGGGCTACCGTGCTAATTCCGGGTCCTGTCACATGCTAATGGGGTACCCATTAGTAAATATTCCTTGAAATTAACTGGACATTAAGCACCTAAATTTACAATTTATAAGGAATAGAAGTCTTATTTAAATTGTTCATCTTTTTTTAATAATGCATTTCATACAATGAGAATTATACCAATGAAAGTGTAAAAATTCCTTCTTGCCAGCAACATCAAAGAAAAATGTTAAATTAGTAATACAGAAATTTCAGATTTACCTTTCCTTGACAGCAGAATCTTTATTTTGAATCTTTAAAATGAAAATCTGATATGTGTGTGTGTATATATATATATATTTTATCATTGTACTTTTTCTTATAGGGTGCAGCCTTAATTCGAATGTTGGCCAACTTTATGGGTCACAGTGTGTTTCAGAAGGGTCTACAGGTAAGTTAATTTCATTTTGTTTTTTTCTTCTATGAGTACTTTTTACTAAAGTGTGTTAGCTACAAAAACATAACATGCATTTAGCACAAAAAATAATCTGCGCTATGTGCAAAGCCTGTGCAGTAACTGTCGGGGCTATGACCAGCATGATCCTGACAGTCAGCGCATGGATGAGCCCCTTCACGCATGGTGCTATTACTGTGTGGGCACTTACCTCCCCCTATTGAGGTGGCATTAGTTCTCCGGGAACAAGCAGGAAGTCAGTCCTCGCATATGGGTGACATCAGCGCCAACGGAGCCCGTATGGTAACCTCTCCCCAGCTTTCAAAGAAGGCTTTTGGGAGATGCACCACGCATGCATGGTCCCCTTCCTGCCTAAGGGTGCCATCTTGCCTCAGTCTCCTTTTTTCCATGGAGCCCATCGGACGTGTGTCTGCTCCCCCTGGAAAAAGTTGATATTTTTCTTCTTTTTACTTTGATTCTCGAATTGATTCCTTTTCTGGTTTGCGTACCGGATACCCTTCTCACCTCCTAGCTTCCCTCGCCTCAGCATCGCGGTTTTCTTGGGTTCCTTTGGGTTTTTTTCTCTGTTGCATGGGTTTTCATGCCCTTTCTGGCCAGGCCAAGAGAGTTTGACCCCGGGGGGGGGGGGGGGGAAGGGGTGTCGTATTCCCCGCCAGGGCTTTGGTGAGTGGTTTCAAGCTTTGCGACCATTCTACACATATGTCAGGCATGGATCTGCATGATTTTGCCTTCGGTGCCTCAGAGCAAACAATGATGCCTCGGCATGTAGTCTCTGCCAGCAGATGACTCCCAAGGCCCTCCAAAGCCATAAGAAGCAGCACGAGTCCATTTTTCATAAGATAGCCCTGGAGTTGTCAGTGGGACCAGCACCCTCGAGGGCTGCAACAGAGGCCTCGTGTGTAGACTACGCTTCCTTGGAGCCTCAAGGTCATGGGGCATCGATCTAGGACTCTCTTGGAAAGAGACATCCCTCGAAGAGCCAGACATCGTCGATGACCTCATCAGGTGATGAGTGCGGGGCCACGGGAGAGTCCCAGGGCCACCAGCTTTGGAGCCCTTAATGCAAGACTGATGGTCAGGAGTGGCCCTCGAATCTGCCACAGTGGGAGAAGACGCCATTGGCATCCAGGGATTGTCTCGGTCCTCCGAGCCATCCTTGTTGAGGACACCCCCTTGACGGTGCCCGCGCCATGACTGCAGAGCCTTCTAGCCTTGAGGCCAGGATGGCGACCTTGGAACTCAACTTGTTTGCCTTCATGACCCAGCAGCAGGCTCTGATGCCCAGTTCCTCTGGGTCATTACTCCTGACAACTGGCCCCTCTATGGCGAGAGAGTCCCCAGAGGTGGAGCCAATCCTCAAGCACCATCGGCCTCAAGAGATCCCTTGGCACTGGTCTCGGTCCTAGTCTCTCTTGGGGCCAAGGACTTCCTTGCCCAGCACACCTGACTCAGAGTGCAGGGGCATCAGGGCCGTCTGGGCTGGGGTGCGAGCCTGAGGCCCGGTGGACCCTATAGATCTGCATCAGCTCCAGAGTGGAAGACTGAGGATGACGAGTCCCCGGAAACAGCACAAGCACTCGCAAGTTAAATGCAAGACATTGATAAGGCAGGCAAAGGGAGAATTTGAGAAGAAGCTTGCTGCGGAAGCAAAAATGCATAATAAAGACTTTTTCAAGTTCATTCGTAGCAAAAAACCTGTGAGAGAGTCAGTTGGTCCATTAGATGATAGAGGGGTTAAAGGAGTGGAGGAGTGGCCTAGTGGTTGGGGCAAGGTACTTCAGGCCAGAAGGTCGGGGGTTCAAATCCCACTAGAGGACAGCAACCTTGGGCCGGAAGGACTGGGGTTTCTAGTCCCACAGGTGCTCCTTGTGGTCTTGGGCAAGCCACTTAACCCTCCATAGCCCATGTTCCCTGTAAAATAGTTATCTCCAAGTTATAATGGCCTGTTCAATGTAATTTCAGTTTGTTCAATGTAAACTGCACTGATGCAGAATAGCGCGGTATATAAGAGAGTGTAAATAAATAAAGAAAATAAATAAAGGGACACTAAGAGGCAACAAGGCGATAGGAGAGACTTAATGAATTCTTTGCTTTGGTCTTTACTGAGGAAGATGTAGGGATGTTACCCATGACTGAAATGGTATTTAAAGGTGCGGAAGAATCGAAGGAAATATCGATACAGTGGGAAGATGTATTACAACTATTTGATAAACTGAATAATAGCAAATCACCTGGACCAGATGGTATACATCCAAGGGTGTTGAAAGAACTGAAATATGAGATTGCAGACCTGCTATTAGTAATCTGTGAACTATCATTAAAATTATCTACAATACCTGAAGATTGGAGGATGGCCAACGTAACGCCAATTTTTAAAAAGGGTTCCAGGTGTGACCCGGGAAACTACAGCCTGACGTCAGTACCGGGAAAAATGGTAGAAACCATCATAAAAAACAAAATTGCTGAACATGTAGATAGTCATGGCTTAATGGGAAACAGCCAACATGGCTTTAGCCAAGGAAGATCTTGTCTTACTAATCTGTTATGTTTTTTTGAAGGTGTGAATAAACAGGTAGACAAAGGTGAGTCGATTGATATAGTGTATTTGGACTTTCAGAAAACCTTTGACAAAGTCCCTCAACAGAGACTTTTGGCAAAACTAAAGAGTGATGGGATACGAGGCAGTGTACTATTGTGGATCAGGAACTGGTTAAAAAATAGAAAGCAGAGGGTAGGGCTAAATGGCCAATTTTCCCACTGGAGAAAGGTGAATAGTGGAGTACCCCAGGGATCTGTGCTGGGTCCGCTGCTTTTTGACATATTCATAAATGACCTGGAAAAGGGAATAACGAGTGAGGTTATCAAATTTGCAGATGACACAAAACTATTTAAAGTTGTTAAAACCCATGAGGATTGTGGAAAATTGCAAGAGAATCTTGATAAATTGGAAAACTGGGCATCAAAATGGCAGATGAAATTTAATCTGAACAAGTGCAAAGTTATGCACCTAGGGAAGAACAACCCAAACTATGGTTACACGATGCAAGGTTCCACTTTAGGAACTACCACCCAGGAAAAACAATTTAGGTGTCATTGTGGATAATATGTTAAAACCCTCTGCCCAGTGTGCAGTGGTGGCCAACAGAGCAAATAGAATTCTAGGTATCATAAGGAAAGGAATGGAAAATAAAACAAAGGATATTGTAATGCCTCTGTATCGTTCCATGGTGCGACCGCACTTTGAATGTTGTGTGCAGTTCTGGTCTCCGTATCTTAAAAAGGATATAGCGTTATTAGAAAAGGTTCAGAGAAGAGCCACCAAAATGGTAAAGGGGATGGAAGGATACCCCTATGAAGAAAAGCTAAAAAGATTAGGGCTCTTTAACCTGGGAAAGAGATGGCTGAGGGGAGATATGATAGAAGTCTATAAATTAATGAATGACATGGAACAGGTAAACATAGATCAATTGTTTACTTTATCAGAATATAGGAAGACTAGGGGACATGCAATGAAGCTACAGGGTAAACTATTTAAGACTAATAAGAGAAAACATTTTTTCACTCAACTTGTAATCAAACTCTGGAATTTGTTACCAGAGGATGTATTAAAAGCTGTTAGTGTAGCTGGGTTTAAAAAAGGTTTGGACAAGTTCCTGGAGGAAAGGTCCATAAACCATTATTAAAAAGGGACTCAGGATATCGCTGCTTGACCCAATACAAGCATTGTGGAACCTGTGTCTTTTGGGGAAACTGCTAGGTACATATGACCTAGATTGGCCACTGTTGGAAATAGGATACTGGGCTTGATGGACCTTGGTCTGACCCAGTATGGCATATCTTATGTTCTTATGACACTTGGCTTCACAGGGGCGGGCCCTCAGATCCTCCTCCTCCCGAAGCCTTGTGCCAGTTCCCACCCGAGGAGCCTGGCCTTCCTGGACTTCATCCAAGATATGGCGAAGGCCCTTACCTTCAATACAGAGTCTGAGGAGGATCCTCTGGTATGAGTCTCCTCCTATGGAAGCACTCATGGTGCCCATTCCCCCCATCCTAGAATGGCTGCTCTTCCGTATGTGGGAGACCCTGGCCTCGGTGCTCATTGGGTGCAGGCGGTTGGACTCAATGTACCAAGTCTGCCGGAGCTCCAGAAAAACTCCAACAGCCTCAGAACTCCGTGGTGGTAGAGTTGGCCATGTGTTGGCTTAAGAGCCAAAAAATGCACTATTTGGTGCCCCCTGGCAGGGAGACCTGTGCCATGGATGCTTTGGGCAGGAAATGCTTCCAGGGTTCAGTGCTCATCAGCCAGATCCAGGCATTCCAGCTGTACATGGGCATGTACTTGCGGGACATGGCGAGGGAACTCCCCGGGTTCTCAGCTAGTCTCTCCGAGGAGCCTCTCCAGTGGTTCTGGACCTTGACATCCACGGTCAAAGAGTGCTCCAAATTTATGACTCGGTTGGCCTTTGACGGCTTTGAGTCTGTGGCTAGAGTAGCCATGGTGGGCATTAATGCCCACTGCCAGGCCTGGCTACAGTCTTCTGACTTGGAGCAATGGGTGCAGGACAAGTTTGGTCAATGTCCCTTGCCATGGAGAGAACCTCTTCGGCAAGCCCATGACGAACAAGGCTGCTGAGCAGGAGTCCAAGTTCATGACCAGGACAAGGCTCTCCAAAAGGACAGCTGGCACTTCCCGAAGGAAGGCTTCAGGTAAAAAGCCCCTGTACCCGAAGAAAAGGAAGGCTTATGGAAACTACCTCAGTACGCAGCCTTCCAAGCTCTCCAACAGGGCCAGCAGGCAATGAGACAAAGGCATGGCCCTCATAAGCCTAAAACCTCCAAACACCAGACCAAGCCGCTGGCGTAACCGGTAGGGGACTTTTGACTCCTTGGGCATAGCCTCTCTTCCCCCGGGAGGTCCTGCCCTGCAGCACACAGGGGGCATCTCATATTTTATGCTGACTGGTGACCCCTCATCACCACCGACACATGGGGCCCTATAGGTGGTGAAGGAGGGTTACTTCCTCCATCTCAAACGGATGCCTCCGCCATTCTTTCCGGGAGAGCCCCTATGACTCCCCTTCACCAGGGCTTGCTTCAGCAGAAACTCGCAAGTCTTCTGGCAGACAGGGCAGTGGAACCTGTCCCCCTCCATCTTAGAGATTCTACTCTTGCTACTTTCTGGTACTCAAAAGGTCCCGAAGGGTTTTGGCCCATCTGAGACCTCAACCGGTTCCTGGTGAGGGAGAAGTTCAAGATGCTCTCCCTTGGAACATTGTTGTCATACCTCCGGCAGGGAGACTGGCTATGCTCCTTGGATCTAAAGGATGTGTATACACACATCCTCATCCATCCCCTTCACAGGCAGTACCTCCGCTTTGTGGTAGGAGGCTGCCACTACCAGTACAGGGTTCTATCCTTCGATCTGGCCTCTGCCCAAGGGTATTCACCAAGTGTCTGGCGTTGGGTGCCTCCAGGGTGTGTTTATCTTCCCCTACCTGGATGACTGGCACATAAAGGGAAGCACCGCTGCTGAAGCTCATCAGGCGATGGCTCGCGCCATCCACATCCTGGAGCACTTGGGGTTCATCATAAACTACTCACAGTCCCTTCTCCATCTGGCACAATGCCTGGAATTCATAGGAGCACTGCTGCACACTGTCCAGGCCAGAGCCTTCCTCCTTATGGACTGGGCCCAGCGCCTCAAGGAGCTTGCAGGTGATGTCCAGGGTCACGACTCAGCATCTGCCCGCCTCCTGCTTCACCTGCTTGTTCTCTCAAAGTTTACAGCACCTCCTTTCAAACCTCTCAGCTCTTGCCATCTCAGGTATCTCTCCTGAAAGGTGATCTTCCTCGTGGTGTTCACCTCTGCTCGCAGGGTTAGCGAGCACCAAGCTCTGTGGGCCATCCACCTTATATGAGGTTCCACAAGAACAGGGTCGTGCTCTGCATGCACCCCAAGTTCCTCACTAATTTGGTGCTCCGTTCCACCTCAACCAGGAGATGGTGCTCCCCACCTTTTTCCCGCAGCCTCATGCTAACAGGGTAGAGGCCGCTCTCCACACTCTGGACTGTAGACAGGCCCTGCCTACTATCTGGCACGTACTCAGGCCCACCATTGCTCCTCACAGCTCTTCATCTCCTATGACCCAAATTGTCTGGGGACAGTGGTCTCTAAGTGTACCCTGTCCATTTGGGTGGTGGACTGTATTGCCTTCGCCTATGAGCAGGCCGGTCTCTCGCTGGAACGCTGTGTCATGCGCACAGCGTCCAGGCCATGGCAGCTTCTGTGGCAAACCTGCACTCCGTTCCCTTATCGGAGATTTGCCAGGCTGCCACCTGGTTCTCAATCCAGAACTTTGCAGCTCATTACTGCCTGGAGAGAAAGTCCTGCTGGGACAGCGCCTTTGACAAGGCAGTACTCTGTCATTTGTTTGCTGTGTACGGCAGCTCCTGCCTTCCATCTCTTCGGTGTATTCGGGCTACCGGAGAACTGGTTCCTTGCTTGACTTGACACTTAAGGCTGTTTGTGGGTCTGCTGTTCCTTGACTCCGTTGCTGCTTCTTACAGTCCAGCTTTTTCTGGTCACCTGTGATTTTTACAGGTGTTCTCTGGGGACAGCAGGAATCCGTCCTCACAACTTCCCCTCCTCCTCGTGGAGTTGCTTTTTGTCATTTTGATTTTTGAGCTATGTCATTTTACTTAGGCAAGATGGTACCCTTAGGCGGGAAGGGGACCACACATGCGTGGTGCATCTCCCAAAGGCTTTCTTTAAAAGCTGGAGAGAGGTTACTATGCGGGCTCCATCGGCACCAAGATCACTCATATGTGAGGACTGATTCCTGCTGTCCCTGGAGAACACCTGTTACAGGTGAGTAACTACACTATATACCCGTGACAGTCCGTGATATATTCCCCTGTGCTAACTGCAGTGTGCCCATCACACCCACTCTGCCCCTATCCTGCTTATTCAGCATCCCACCGCCTGACTGGCAGTTAGTGAGCGAATCAGTGTAAGATAACTGTCATGCCTCCTCTATAACAGTTATCACGGGCCCGAGCAGGTAGTTACCATGTGCACATTTACTGCTTAGCGCACTTCAGTAAAAGAGCCCTATGTGTATTTATGATCATATAACACTAGGACACAGCCTTTGATGTTTCTTAGTCATTGATAGGCATGATATAGGATCAACGGAAGTCACACATATGAGATCCTCAGAAGGGACAAGATGACCAAGTGATTTATTGTAAACTTTCAGTATGGTTTGCCTTCAACTTCAGATCTGTTGCCAAGCCAAACTGAAGCCTAGATTTATTAACCCACGTTATTGCTATTTAATGCAGTCCTGATTATTGTAAATGGGGCCTATTTACTAGTAATGTGCGTTAAATTGCAGTAACACGCGCTAAATTGAATAAACTGGATTAATGTGTTAATTCACTTTGTAAAGCTAGCCTGCACCTTCATGCAACCATCGACTTAACAGTACCGAATCAATTCACTCTTGAAAAAGGCTCCTATCCTTTATGCTGATATTTTGATTAACAGAATTTAAAAAACTGCAAGGTAACTATATAGAAACCTAGGGAGCTATTGCTAGTCCTATCATTTTGGGTGTCTAAATGTTTATTTTAATTAGAAAGCTTGGTGCTTTAGGAACAAGCAGGAATGTAGTCTTCACATATGGGTATCGTCAGTACCGACAGAGGCTGTGCGGGAACGCTCCCCAGCGTCCAGTAGGAAAGCTTTTGGGAGCATCCCACAGAGCCTGTGTGCTGCCTTCCCACCTTTCCCAACTGTCCCTCTCAAGTTCTTCGTTTTCCGCGGAGCCGACAGGTTGCACATCCTGTCACCGCAGAAAAAAATCCCTTCTATTCTTCTTTTTTGTGGTCGTGTCTGCCTTCCATCGACGCTACACCGGTACCGCCGGTTCTTCTTTCTTTTCTTAAAAAAAAAAAAAAACAACTTTCTTCTGGAGTCTTTCCAGTAATTTTCTCTCAGGTGCCATGCGCCATTTTGGGCACTAGGCCCAACTTTTCCTTCAGAATGGAAAAACCCGCTTCGGGTTTTAAAAAGTGTTCTAAGTGTGGCGGTACCATCTCCGTCACTGACACCCATGAGTGGTGCCTCAAATGTTTAGGTCCTGACCACTCTATTTCAGCGTGTGTTGCCTGTGGGATGATGTCGAAAAGGGGCTGGCAGAACCGAGCTGCTAAGCTTAGCACCCTTTTTCCCTCCGATGCAGCCTCCGTGGCATCAATGTCGTCCAGGGCTTCGTCTTCCTCCCATGGATCTCAGGTAACTAAACATAAATCTAGCCGGTCCTCAAAAGGTAGATCTCCTTCTAGACAGCGAGATGCCTCTGGCATTGCCCTTGAGGGACTTTCACCGGCAAAATTGCCCTGGCGGGAGGCTTCGGCTTCCAAAGCACTAACGGGGCTCCAGGATGTTCTCGAGGCTTCAACCTCGGCAGAACTACTGTTGCCATGCTCTGGAGTACCAGCTGCTTCTTCCGGTACCGATAACCAAGCATCGGCAGCATCGATAGACCAGAGATTTTTGGCTATTGAACGCAGTCTGGCGGCTCTTCTCACGGCCTCGATGCCCTTGAAACCGCTTCAGACAATTCAACCGGTACCGGCACCGACTCCGGTGCCGGCACCAACTGCATCGACATCGGCAGGTATTCTACCGGGATCGAGTCATGCATATCCATCCGGTATTGACAGGTCGGTACCGGACCACTCCGATGCCGACTTCGATCGGTACCGGTACCGTGCCTTGCACGATCACCCGGATTGGAGATACTTCGAATCCTCTGATGAGTCTGAAGACTCTGAAAGCTCTGCCGAAACCAGAGTACTTCTTCCTGAGGATTCCTCTTCTCCTCAGCATAAGATGTCTCCACCAGAGGATATGTCCTTTCAGGATTTTATCCGAGATGTGGCTCGAGGTCTTTCCATCACAGTGGCTCCTGAAAAAGAGCCTAGGGCAAAGGAATTAGAAATCCTGCAGTACCATAAAGCTCCCAAGGAGGCAGCTACCTTACCTATTCATGAGATCTTGCATGATCTCATGTTAAGGATGTGGGAAACACCTCTAACCACATCTCCTCACTCTCGAAGACTCAACACTATGTATCGAGTTCCTCCTTGTCCTGGGTTTCAGAAGACTCAGTTACCACACCATTCCATGGTGGTGGAATCAGCTATGAGAAGGATAAAGAGTGCAAAAAGGCATGCATCTAATCCTCCAGGACGTGAGTGTAGGACTCTTGACACCTTTGGACGTCGAACCTTCCAGGCTTCCATGCTTTCTGCTAGGATCAGTTCCTATATCTTATATATGGGAATGTTCCTTAAGGAGGTCACAGGAGATTTAGAGCTTATGAGCCCTCTCCTTCCTGATGATAAGAGGCAAGATCACCTCGCCCTTGTCAAACATGCTCAGGATGTTTCCAAGTGTGTGAATCGTGCAGCCTTTGACTGCTTTGAGTGCATAAGCTGAACCTCTGCTATTGCCATAGGTGCATGTAGGATTGCCTGGCTCCAGGCATCTGACTTGGAAATTTGGGTACAGGATAAACTAGGGAATATTCCTTGCACAGGAGAGAATATCTTTGGCAAGAATTGGAAGGAAAAAGCTAATGAGATAGATGCTGACAATATCACTTTGGATAGATTGTCTAAATCTACAGCTGATCCTGCGAGGAAAATATCCTCTAAGAAACCATTCTTCAATAATAATAAGAAGTTTTATCCCTCCTATACCCAACAGGGGCATCACTTAGGTCAGTCTGCCCAAAAGGGACAGCAGCAACAACCTAGGCATAGAAAGACAAAAGCAGCTAAGCCTCAACCGGCTCAGCAGATTCAGCCTCCACAGGGGCTTTGACTCCTATCTAGAGAACTTTGCCTTCCTGGCCCTGAACGGCCCAGAACCCTCCACCATCCCAGGAAGGTTATGTCATTTTGCCCCCAGATGGGGTCAGATAACAGCAGAAAATTGGACTCTGTCTATTGTAAGAGAGGGGTACAAACTTCATTTCCTCAGCATACCCCCTCTTACAATGGTAAGACAGTTCAATTCTCAGACCTCTCTCAACGACCAGTTACGTCAAGAGGTCACTGTGCTTCTTGCCCAAGGGGCAATAGAAGAGGTACCCATTCCCCAATGGGGTACAGGGTTTTACTCCCCCTATTTCCTTATTTCAAAGAAAACAGGAGGACACAGACCCATTTTAGACCTCAGAGAATTGAACAAATTCCTGTTCAAAGAGAAATTCAAAATGATTTCTCTGGGAACTCTGCTGCCATACCTTCAGAGTCAGGATTGGTTTTGTTCACTAGATCTCATGTTCTCATCCATCCAACTCACCGAACATTCCTTCGCTTTCTGTGTCAAGGGAAGCACTACCAATACAGGGTTCTTCCTTTTGGCCTGGCCTCTGCACCAAGGGTGTTTACAAAATGCATGGCTGTGGTGGCAGCATTTCTCCGCACCCTGGGAATATTCGTCTTCCCTTACTTAGACGACTGGCTCATTCGAGCCCCTTCAGAGCCAGAGGCCAGGGTTGCTCTCTCTCGCACAATACACATCCTTCAGTATTTGGGACGTGTCATAAACTTCCCAAAATCCAACCTTGCTCCAACTCAGTACCTAGAGGTAATAGGAGCTCTGCTGGATAGCAGACAGACAAGGGCCTACCTTCCACAGCCCTGCTGCCTTCGCATTGTGCAGTTAGCTTCCCAAGCAGTGTTAAAACCTCACCTCACTGCTCGGGAAATGTTACAATTGCTAGGCCACATGGCATCCACCGTGCATGTAGTTCCTTATGCTCGCCTCCATATGAGGGCAGCCCAGTGGACTTTATCCACTCAGTGGACTCAGGCGTCAGGTTGCCTGTCAGACAAAATAGCAAACTCAGATCGCCTTATTTTGTCCTTCCAATGGTGGCAGTCACCCCAAAACCTTTTGGTGGGGTCTCCTTTTCAGAAACCCCCACCCCAAGCCACTCTAACAACAGTTGCTTCACAGGTGGGTTGGGGAGTCCACCTGCACAGCCTCTCTACCCAGGGTGCCTGGACTCCACAGGAGGCCTATCTACACATCAATCTCCTGGAACTCAGAGCAATCTTACTTGCTCTTCGAGTATTCCACACCCAGCTCAGCTACAAGACAGTCCTAGTTCAAATGGACAATCAGTAGCCATGTTCTATGTGAACAAGCAGGGCGGAACAGGCTCTCTGTCGCTATGCAACGAAGCTTTGCGACTATGGGCCCTCGCCAGAGAGCATCAGATTCATCTCCTTGCGGTGTATCTTCCAGGCATTCAAAACTCTTGGGCAGACAGACTCAGTCGAGTTCTGCTTCCACATGAATGGTCTCTCCATGCAGACCAGGTGGCCAAAATTTTTCAAATTTGGAGAACCCCGGACACAGACTTCTTTGCAAGTCCACTGAATGCCAGACTTCCCTGGTTCTGTTCCAGAATTCTGGCTCAGGGTTGTCAGGCCAGGGATGCTTTCCTCCTCCATTGGGGCCAGGACTTCCTGTATACCTTTCCACCCATTCCCCTAATTCCCAAAACCCTGTTCAAGCTTCAGAGAGACAGAGGCCATATGATTCTCATAGCTCCACATTGGCCATGGCAAATGTGGTACCCTCTGCTCCTGCATCTCTCTCAAGCTCCGCCTCTAGAGTTAGGATCTGCTCCAGATCTCCTTTCTCAGGAAGATGGGATGCTGTGGCATCCCAATCCCCAATCTCTGCATCACATGGCCTTGTTGCTGAAAGCCTAGAACTTCATGGTCTTAACCTTTCTCAGCAGGTAAAGGATATCCTTTATGCTTCCAGGAAGCCTTCCACAAAATGCTCTTATGCTTTCAAGTGGAAAAGGTTTACCATATGGTGCTCACAGAAGGGTCTTGACCCTCTTGTAATACCTCTAGAATCATTACTGGAGTATCTCCTTCATTTGTCTAATACAGGGCTTAAGACCAATTCAGTGAGAGTTCATTTGAGTGCTATTGCAGCTTCTTTCAAGCCTCCAAATGGACAACCTATTTCCTTTCATCCTCTCATAGCGAGATTTATGAGGCCTTCTTTTAACTAAGCCTCCCATTAAGCCACCACCGGTGGCATGGGATTTAAATCTGGTTCTTGGGCAGCTCATGAAGCCGCCTTTTGAACCATTAGCTACTACCTCTTTGAAATTCCTTTCCTGGAAGGTCATCTTTCTTATTGCAATCACATCAGCACATCGCATCAGTGAATTGCAAGCGTTGGTGGCTGATCCTCCTTATACAAGGTTCCATCATGATGAGGTAGTCCTTAGGACTCATCCACACTTTATGCCAAAGATGGTATCACCTTTTCATTTAAACCAAGCGGTTTACCTTCCTGTATTCTTCCCAAGGCCTCACGCCTCAAATGCAGAAAGGAATCTTCATACTTTGGACTGTAAAAGGGCTTTGGCTTTTTACTTGCCAAGGACACAGCAACATAGAAAGTCCTCCCAACTCTTTGTTGCTTTTGATCCTAGTCATTTGGGACTTCCAGTCTCCAAAAGAACACTGTCCAGCTGGATTGCACAGTGTATATCTTTTGCCTATGAGAGTAAGAACCTTCCTCTTGAAGGCCATGTCACATCTCACAATGTGAGAGCCATGGCAGCCTCTATGGCTCATCTTCACTCTGTGTCTATCGATGACGACATCTGTCGAGCAGCTACTTGGGCTTCGGTTCATACCTTCACAGCCCATTACTGCTTAGACAAGGACTCCTGCCGGGATGCCTTGTTTGGTCAGGCTGTTCTTCAACACCTGTTCCATACTTAATCATCCCTGGTAGGATGCCAGAGATCCATGGGGGGAAGTGGAGCCCTTTCATAGGGGCACACAACTTCTGGGGCCTTCTCCCTGGCATCTGCAGCTAGGGAGTCCCATATGTGAAGACTACATTCCTGCTTGTTCCTGGAGATAGCATAGTTACTCACCTGTAACAGGTGATCTCCGGGAACAGCAGGAATTTAGTCTACAACCCACCCACCTCCCCTAGGAGTTGTATCTCTCTCTCTTTCCCTCTCTCTTTGTCTCAGTTTTAAACTCAACTGGAGAGGGCAGTTGGGAAAGGCGGGAAGGCAGCATGCAGGCGCTGTAGGATGCTCTCAAAAGCTTTCTTATTGGACGCTGGGGAGCATTCCCGCGCAGGCTCCGTCGGCACCGGCGATACTCATATGTGAAGACTAAATTCCTGCTGTTCCCGGAGATCACCTGTTACAGGTGAGTAACTATGCTTTATCTTTGATGAGCAAAGAAGACTGTTTCCCTTAATGCTGATTTACAAGCCATTTCTCTTTCGTCAAACAATGACCGGCGTCTCTAAAGTGAGCCGCATGTGGTTGCATCCAGGCAATTGGTAAAAGCCAAAGGACTCTTCTTAATCCAACCTATTTGTTCTCAAAAACAAAAATACCCACAAAAAATAAAACTAAAAACAGTGTCACTCATTTATTCCATTATAATCCCTTATTAGTTGTTTTTTTTTTTTTTTAGGAAATCATATTGCAGGCAGTCAGGAGCGATGAATTATTTATAATGCAAGTCTGGTACTTGGATGTGTCCCCTTAAAGTAAATTGATGTTCACCTGAAATACAATTAGGCTTTGATAGAGAGAGCAATCAATCTTATCTGCTCTTAGTAAGCTTTTCATTTTTAAATTTAAATATACCACATCCAGGATTGGGTCCCTCTCTGTTTTCTTCCTACCAAAATGTTATTGAAAGGTAAAATGTAAACAGGCATAGGGGGGAGGAAACACCCACACTAGACTGGTCCTGTCAATACTGCAAATGCATGTTCCCTACGAAAGGCCAATTCCTGCTTCAAAAATGCCATGCAAATAAGATTTCTTAGAATGCTGATGGCGTTTTTTAGTCGTCATTCTCCCTGCAGTACAGTAATATGAGCCGAGCCGAGTCACAGTGTTAATCTTTTCATCTTAAATATAGAAGCAGAGATCATAAAGCCGATGAATGCTGTGACATCTCAGCTCGTTTGCCTGTTTTCCCTATTTGCGCACCCTACTAGATCTGTGGCCATCTCTTCACTTCATGTTGCCCTTTGTGCCTGTCTCATGCCTTCTTGAATTTAGGCACTGGTTTGAGGGAAGAGTGGCTATCTCTTCTGCTTATCAATTTCCTATTGCACTATAAAACAGATAAATGTTTCCCCCTATGATGTACATGAAAGTCTGTTGAACCACCTAGGACCATATGGTGTCAGTTTTCAAAGAGCTGCTGAGTTGCGAAAATATTTTTAGCCAGATTTCCAACTGAAACGAAGTGGGTAGATATAGGATTTAGGTGATGTGAGGCTGAGGATGCTGAACTAAGTCTGAAAATCAGCACCATCTGGCTCAGTCACAGGTTACCCCAGGAATGCTTCTGAAGACTCCCCATTTTTCTCAGTTAAATTTGCCTGCCTTTTTTAATTTAAGAAAATCACTTTATTTGTGAGACCGCTGATGGTGCTGTGTGTCCTGTTGATGTAGGGATTGTATGTGGGTGAGTATAGGATGGATGCATGTGTGGGTGAGAAATGCAGATCAGATTTGTAGTCCTGGGACTCCATGCTATTACGTTATACCAGCTGTTTTCTAGATGGGCAGGGCATCTGTACTGCAGATGTATGTTTTGTGTGATTGCAAGTGAGAGTGTGTGTGTGGTTAGAGGGATGCATGGGGGAACCTGGTGTGCTCATCCGCAATATTGGACATCAATGCCTGGCCAATACCTGGTCCGTAGGGACAACTGCAGCATGACCAGGTGCCAATGTAATTGGCCAGGATACATCCGAAAGGGGTATCTATGGCTAAATTTGAAAGCATATGCCTGTCAACAATAAGAGAACCTCTGAGTTAGTGCATGCAACAGGGCACACAGCACCTTCAGCGGTCTCACAAATGTGCACATTTGTATCGATAAATGCTGGTGTCCTTGGACAGCTAGTGGGGCTGTTTGTGCTGGTGCGTGCACTCAGTCTGAGGGTCCCTAATTATTGTCAGGGATATGCTCTGACATTTAGCTGTAGAGGACCATTTCTGATTTCTTCAGGTCCATACATAACATTGTACAGACTGTTGTCGGAGATGACCAATGCAAGCACAACTAAAATGTTCACCTACTGCCATGTATGTTGTGCTGCAAGGTATGTCAGGACAATCATATCACTCTCTACTTGCTGTCGTAACATCTCTGAGTGCACAGAGATCACCTTGCAGTGTTCTGGTCATGCAGAGGATTAGCTTATATGGTCTGTTTTGCATCAGCACATCAGTATCATCCATTTTCATGGGTAGTTGGCATGGGAACCACACCGTCAGTTTGAGGAGCAGCTTCAGGGATGCATGTTTTAACTGAGGAGGTGTGGCTGCACAGAGACAGGCAGCAGCAGAGCCGTACATCTTTGCTGAATTCGCCAAGGGCAGGGACGTCCATGCCGCTTGCTACATATACCCATGTCCCGGGGTTTGGGCATGCCACGCCAAACACATCTCTGTCCCTGATTCTGGACCCGTGGGCAAGTCCAGACCTACTCATGCAAAATTAGGGTCCGTTTTTCATTTAGATGTGTCCACGGGCCAGACATGCATGTTATGGAATCACACTCATAGTGAAACTGAGGACTAGAGTATGTTAAGATACACATAAATAGTGGACAAGAGTGAGAGGAGCATCAGGATCCAAAAGTAGCTTCAAAGAGGTGGATTTTTAGCCTGGATTTGACTAGAGAAGGAGCTTGGCGCATAGACTCAAGTAGTTTGTTCCAGGCTTATGGAGCAGCAAGGTGGAATGAATGAAGTCGGGAATTGTCAGAGGCAGAGAAGGGCACAGATAAAAGGGATCTGCCAGATGAATGGAATTCTCGAGGAGGGATGTAGAGTGAGATACGAGAGGAAAGGTAGTGAGGAACCACAGAATGAAGGCACTTGTAGGTCAGTAGAAGAAGTTTGAATTGGCTCTGGAAACTGATAGGAAGCCCTCGGGAATGCCTACTTGGGAGGAGTGGTCTAGTGGTTAGGACAAGGTACTTCAGGCCGGAGGGCCGGGGGTTCAAGTCCCACCTGGGGACAGCAATCTCAGGCCGGAGGGACTGGGATTTCTAGTCCTATAGGCACTCTTTGTGGTCTTGGGCAAGCCACTTAACCCTCCATTGCCCATGTTCCCTGTAAGTATTAGCATATGTGTCTCATATCCCCTCGTGTTAAATGTATCCCCCAATTGACCGCTTCGACCCGGTGAAAAGCGGGATATAAATACAGCTAAATAAATAAATAAATTCCCAAGGGCTAAATTTCTGTGTGCCTACTTTTTACACATGTCCCCTTCCATACAATCTTATAAGGACTCTTTTTTGCACTTATAACATGCTTTGCATGTGGAAATTATTGCCACAGATGTAATTTCATAAGAGGGCACCGACGAGCAAGTTCCAGCAAAGTGCCTGTTTTATATAGGCGACCTAAGCGGCCGCCAGGAACATAGGATTGCTCTCATTCAAACGTAGACCCGCTCCTAAAAAGCATCAATGTGTGCACGTGTGCTCTGAGAGAATCATTTGGTAACGGATTTTCAGGCGTAAGGCCTTATCTCCAGGAACAAGCAGGAATGTAGTCCTCACATATCGGTATCGTCAGTACTGATGGAGCCCGCGCGGGAATGCTCCCCAGCGTCCAATAGGAAAGCTTTTGGGAGCATCCCACAGTGCCTGCGTGCTGCCTTCCTGCCTTTCCAACTGTCCATAGTAACATAGTAGTTGACGGCAGATAAAGACCAGCATGGTCCATCCAGTCTGCCCAGCAAGATGGCAAGAGTAGGTGCACCTGTCGCTCCGCGCAGGCCACCCCTCCCCATATCCTTGTTCAGGGGTAAACCCACCACTCCATGTAGGACACCCCTATTTGTTGAGACATTATATGGTTCAGAAGTTAGATGGTCCCTCTCCAGTTCTTTGTTTTCCGCGGAGCCGACAGTTCGCATACCCTGTCACTGCAAAAAATTTCGTCTTTAATCTTTGTTTTTGTGGTGGCGTCTGCCTTCCCTCGATGCTATACCGGTATCGCCGGTTCTTTCTTTCTTTCTTCTAAAACAACCCCAAACTATAGTTTCTGAGGTGGTTTACTTCAGGAACTTTTTTCCTTGGTGCTAGGCGCCATTTTGGGCACTAGGCCCAATTTTTCCTTAAAAATGGAAAAACCTACTTCAGGTTTTAAGAAATGTTCTAAATGTGGCGGTACCATTTCCGTCACCGACACCCATGATTGGTGTCTCAAATGTTTAGGTCCTGACCACTCTATTTCAGAGTGCCTCTCCTGTGGAATAATGTCAAAAAGGGCCCGGCAGAACAGAGCTGCTAAACTTGGCACCCTTTTTCCCTCAGATGCGGCGTCTGTTGCATCGACGTCCTCCAGGGTTTCATCTTCCTCCCATGGATCTCAGGTAACTAAACATAAATCTAGCCGGTCCTCAAAGGATAGATCTCCTTCTAAGTATTGAGATGCCCCTGGCATTGCCCTTGAGGAATTTTCACCGGCAAAGCTGCCCCGGCGGGAGGCTTCGGCTTCCAAAGCATTAACAGGGCTCCAGGATGTTCTCGAGGCCTCAACCTCGGCAGAACTACTGGCGCCATGCTCTGGGGTTCCGGCCGCTTCTACCGGTACCGACACCCAAGCATCAGCAGCGTCAATAGACCAAAGATTCCTTGCTATCGAACGCAGTCTAGCGGCTCTTCTCATGGCTTCGGTACCATTGAAACCGCTTCAGACACCTCAACCGATACTGGTACCGGTACCGACTGCATCGACATCGGCGGGTATGCCACCCGTACAAAGTCATGCGTCTCTCTCCGGCATCGACAGATCGGTACCTGAACAACCCGATACCGACTTCTATCGATACCGGTACCATGCTTTGCATAATCACCGGGATCAGAGATATTTTGAATCCTCGGATGAGTCTGAAGACTCTGCCAATACCAGAGTACTTCTCACCGAGGATTCCTCTTCTCTTCGGCACAGAATGTCTCCGCCAGAGATATGTCCTTTCAGGACTTTATCCGTGATGTGGCCCGAGGCCTTTCCATCACAATAGCTCCTGAAAAAGAGCCTAGGGCAAAGGAGTTGGAAATCCTCCAATATCCTAAGGCTCCCAAAGAGGCAGCTACTCTGCCTATTCATGAAATCTTATATGATCTTATGCTAAGGATGTGGGAAACACCTTTAACCATATCTCCTCATTCTCGAAGACTCAATACCATGTATCGAGTTCCACCTTGTCCTGGCTTTCAAAAAACTCAATTACCACACCATTCAATGGTGGTGGAATCAGCCATGAGAAGGATGAAAAGTGCAAAGAGAAATGCATCCAATCCTCCAGGTCGTGAATGTAGGACTCTTGATGCCTTTGGGCGTCGATGCTTCCAAGCTTTCATGCTCTCAGCTAGGATCAGTTCCTATATCTTGTATATGGGAATGTTCCTTAAAGAAGTCACAGGGGACTTGGAGCTTATGAGCCCCCTTCTTCCTGATGACAAAAGACAAGACTATCTCACTCTTGTCAAACAAGCTCAGGTTATTTCCAAGTTTGTTAATCATGCAGACTTTGACTGTTTTGAGTGCATAAGCAGAACCTCTGCTATTGCCATTGGTGCACGTCGGATCGCCTGGCTTCAAGCATCTGACTTGGAAATTTGGGTACAGGATAAATTAGGAAACATTCCTTGCACAGCAGAAAATCTCTTTGGCAAGAATTGGCAGGCGAAGGCTAATGAAATAGATGCTGACAATATCACATTGGATAGATTGTCCAAATCTACAGCCGATCCTGCAAAGAAAAGATCCTCTTAAGAAACCATTTTTCAATAAGAAAAAGAAGTTTTATCCTTCCTATACCCAACAGAGACACCGTCCAGGTCAGACTGCCCAAAAGGGACAGCAGCAACAACCTAGACAACAAAAGAAGCCAAAAGCTGAAAAACCTCAGCCAGCTCAGCAGGCTCAGCCTCCTCAGGGGCTTTGACTCCTTTCTAGAGAACTTCGTCTTCCTGCCTCTGAAGGGTCCAGAACCTTAAACCATCCCAGGCAAGTTATGTCATTTTGCCCACAGATGGTACCAAATAATAGCAGAAAATTGGACTCTGTCCATTGTACGAGAGGGGTAGAAGCTTCATTTCCACAGCCTGCCCCCTCCTACAATTATAAGACAGTTCAATTCTCAGACCTCTCTCGACAATCTCTTAGATCAAGAAGTCACAATGCTCCTTGCTCAAGGAGCAATAGAGGAAGTACCCATTCTCCATCAGGGTACAGGGTTCTACTCCCCCTATTTCCTTATTCAAAAGAAAACAGGAGGACACAGACCCATTTTAGAACTCAGAGACTTGAATAAATATTTGTTCCGAGAGAAGTTCAAAATGGTCTCTCTAGTAACTCTGCTGCCATACCTTCAAAGTCAGGATTGGCTTTGTTCTCTAGATCTCAAGGATGCGTATACTCATTCTCATCCATCCAAATCACAGGAGATTCCTCTGATTCCTGTTTCAAAGCAAGCACTACCAATACAAGGTTCTTCCCTTTGGCCTGGCTTCTGCGCCAAGAGTGTTCACAAAATGCATGGCTGTGGTAGCAGCATTTCTCCGCACTCTGAGAATATTCGTCTTCCCTTACTTAGACGACTGGCTCATTCGAGCCCCTACAGTGCCAGAAGCCAGCTCTGCTCTGTTTCACACAATGCGAATCCTTCAGTATTTGGGACTGGTCATAAACCTCCCAAAATCCAATCTTGCTCCCACTCAGTCCCTAGAGTTCATAGGAGCTCATCTGGATACCAGACAGACAAGGGCTTTCCTTCCGCAGCCCTGCTGTCTTCGCATAGTACAACTAGCTTCCCAAGCAGTGCTCAAACCTTGTCTCACTGCTCGGGAAATGCTACAATTGCTAGGCCACATGGCATCCACCGTGCATGTGGTTCCTTATGCTCGCCTCCATATGCTCGCAACCCAGTGGACTTTATCCACTCAATGGACACAGGCCTCAGGTTGCCTGTCGGACAAAATAACAAACTCAGACCATTTTATTTTGTCCCTCCAATGGTGGCAATCACCCAGAAACCTTCTGGTGGGGTCTCCTTTCCAGCAACCCCTATCCCAAGCCACCCTAACAACAGATGCATCACAGGTGGGATGGGGAGCCCACCTGCACGATCTCTCTACCCAGAGTACCTGGACTCCACAGGAGGCCTGTCTTCACATCAACCTCCTGGAGCTCAGAGCAATCTTCTTTGCTCTTCGAGTATTTCACACCCAGCTCAGCTACAAGACAGTCCTAGTTCAAACGGACAATCAGGTAGCCATGTTCTATGTGAACAAGCAGGGCAGAACAGGCTCTCTGTTGCTATGCAACAAAGCTTTGCAACTATGGGCCCTCGCCAGAGAGCATCAGATTCATTTCCTTGCGGTGTATCTTCCAGGCATTCAAAACTCTTGGGCAGACTACTACTACTACTGTTTAGCACTTATAGAGCGCCATGCATGCAGCGCTGAACAGCTGACCTACAGGAGGCAGCCAGTAAACAAGAGACAGTCTCTGCCCATCAGAGTCGAGCTCATCGGAGCTTACAATCTAGTCAGAACATAAAGAACCTTGGTTGTTTTAGTGCAAGGCGTGGTATGGTTTATATAGTTTAGTCATGAGAGTTGACGGGGGTTTAAGATAAAGTAAGGATAGAAGTCAGGATCTGAAAGCGATGGTGAAGAGGTGGGTCTTCAACCTGGATTTGAAGAGGGCCAGGGAGGGTGCTTGGCGTACAGACACAGGCAGGTTGTTCCAGGGGTGAGGTGCAGCAAGGTGAAAGGAGCGAAGTCTAGAGTTAACGGTACGGGTAAAAGGCATAGATAAAAGTAATTTGCTAGCGGAGCACAGGTTCCGAGAGGGAATGTAGGGAGAGATAAGAGATGAGAGGTATTGAGGGGCCGTGGAGTGAAAGCATTTGTAGGTCAGTAGGAGAAGTTTGAACTGGATGCAGAAGTGGACAGGGAGCCAGTGAAGTGATTTGAGAAGAGGCATAATGTGGGCATGGCGAGGCTGGCGGAGGATTAGTCGAGCAGCGTGATTTTGTATAGATTGAAGGGGAAGGAGGTGGCTGACAGGGAGACCAATAAGGAGTAGGTTGTAATAATCGAGACGAGAGGAGATCAAGGAGTGGACAAGTGTCTTGGTGGTGTGTTCAGAGAGGAAGGGGTGGATTTTGCCAATGTTGTAGAGGAAGAAGCGGCAGGTCTTGGCTACAAGCTGGATATAAGCGGAGAAGGAGAGAGAGGTGTCAAAGGTAACCCCTAGGTTGCGGGCCGAGGGAACAGGAAGGATAGTAGCTCCGTCCACAAGGACTGAGAAAGGGGGAAGAGGAGGGGGAGGAGTTGGGGGGGAAAGACAAGGAGTTCAGTCTTGGCCATGTTCAATTTTAATCAACGATGAGACATCCAGGCAGCGATGTCGGAGAGGCAGGCAGAGATCTTGGACAGGGTTGCTGGAGAAATATCGGTTGTAGAGAGGTAGATTTGGGAGTCATTGGCATAAAGATGGTATTGAAAGCCATGGGAGGAGATAAGCGTGCCAAGGTCTTGGGTGTAGAGAGAGAAAAAGAGGGGGCCCAAGATGGATCCTTGGGGCACACCTACGTGGAGCGGAGTAGGGGAGGAGGAGGAGCCGCCAGAGCATACACTGAATGAGCGATGGGAGAGGTAGGAGGAGAACCAGGAAAGTACGAGGCCCTTGAAGCCAAGGGAGGTGAGGAGAAGATTGTGTTCAACGGTGTCAAAGGCAGCGGAGAGATCAAGAAGGATGAGGATAGAGTAGAGGCCCTTAGGTTTGGCCAGGAACAGGTCATTGGAGAATTTTGCGAGGGCCGTTTCAGTGGAGTGTAAGGGACGGAAGCTGGATTGTAGAAGGTTAAGGAGGGCCTGGGAGGTGAGGAAGTCAAGGCAGCGGTGGTGGACTGCTCGTTCTAGCAGTTTGGATATGAAGGGAAGGAGGGAGATGGGTCGATAGTTAGAAGGGCATGTGGGATCGAGTGAGGATTTCTTGAGGAGGGGTGTGACAACAGCATGTTTGAAGTCAGCGAGGACAGTTGCAGTGGAGAGTGAGAGGTTGAGGATATGAGAGATGGGCAGTACAATGGTAGGGGAGATAGGGTGTAGGGGATGGGTGGGGATAGGGTCAGATGAACAGGTGGTGGGTTTGGAGGAGGTGAGAAGGAGTGCGGTTTCTTCTTCAGAGATCAGGAGGAAGGAGGAGAGGGTAGCAGAGGAAGTACGGAGGGGGGGAGGTAGATGAGGGGGTGGGGAATTGGAGGGTAATCCTATGGATTTTGTCGTGGAAGTAGTCGGCTAGGGTTTGGGCAGAAAGGGAGGGCGGGACCAGAGGGACCTTGAGAAAGTTGAGGGTATTAAAGAGACAGCGAGGATCAGAGGCAAGGGAGTTGGTCAGGTGGATGTAGTAGTCTTGTTTGGCAAGTGCTATGGCTGACTGGAAGGAGCCAAGCATGAATTTGAAGTGTAGTAGGTCCTCCGGGGAGCGGGATTTGGACCAAGCATGCTCGGCGGAACGTGCGCAGGTGCGTAGATAGTGGGTTGTGGGCGAAAGCCAGGGCTGGGGAGTAGATTGTTTGACTGGACGTGGGGTGGGTGGGGCAAATGTTAAGAGCTGAAGATAATATAGCATTGTAGGAGGATAGTGCCTCATCGACATACTTGGAGGATAAGATGGAGGAAAGAGAAGGAGAGATGGTGGAGGAGAGAGTCAGGGGATCAATATTGTGGAGGTTTCTGAATAGATCGGAGGAGACAGGGCGAGGTTGAGATGGCGGAACCTGAAGAGTAAAGGTTAGAAGGTGATGGTCAGATGAGGAGAGGATTGAGTTGCGGAAGTTTGAAAGTGAGGAATTCATGAAGAGTATTAGGTCAAGGCAAGTAAAAGGACAGACAAACTCAGTCGAGTTCTGCTTCCACATGAATGATCTCTCCATGCAGACCAGGTTGCCCAAATATTTCAGATTTGGGGAACCCCGGACATAGACTTCTTTGCAAGTCCGCTGAATGCCAAACTTCCCCAGTTCTGTTCCAGAATTCCGGCTCGATGATGTCAGGCAAGGGACGCCTTCCTCCTTCACTGGGGTCAGGACTTCCTAAATGCCTTCCCACCCATTCCCCTCATCCCCAAAACCCTATTCAAGCTTCAGAGAGACAGAGGTCATATGATCCTCATAGCTCCACGTTGGCCACGGCAAATGTGGTACCCTCTGCTCCTACATCTCTCTCAAGCTCTGCCTCTGGAGTTGGGATCCGCTCCAGATCTTCTCTCCCAAGAGGACGGGATGCTGTGGCATCCAAATCCCCAGTCTCTGCATCTCAGGGCCTGGTTTCTGAAAGCCTAGAACTTCAGGATCTTAACCTTTCCCAACAGGTAAAGGAGATCCTTCATGCTTCTAGGAAACCCTCCACAAGACGCTCATATGCCTTTAAGTGGAAAAGGTTTACCATATGGTGCTCGCAGAAGGGTCTTAACCCTCTTGCGATACCTCTTTAATCGATACTGGAGTATCTCCTTCATTTGTCAAATGCGGGTCTCAAGACAAATTCAGTAAGAGTCCATCTTAGTGTTATTGCAGCTTCTTACAAGCCTCTAAGTGGACAACCTATTTCCTCTCATCCTGTCATAGCGAGATTTATGAGAGGCCTTTTTTTTAACAAAGCCTCCCATTAAGCCACCACCGGTGGCATGGAACTTAAATCTGGTGCTCAGGCAGCTCATGAAACCGCCCTTTCAACCATTAGCCACTACATCTTTGAAATTCCTTTCCTGGAAAGTCATCTTTCTCATTGCAATCACATCAGAACGTTGCATCAGTGAATTTTTATTTTATTTATTTTTTATTTATTTATTTACATTCTCTTATATACCGCGCTATTCTGCATCAGTGCGGTTTACATTGAACAAACTGAAATTACATTGAACAGGACATTATAACTTGGAGATAACTATTTTACAGGGAACATGGGCTATGGAGGGTTAAGTGGCTTGCCCAAGACCACAAGGAGCACCTGTGGGACTAGAAACCCCAGTCCTTCCAGCCCAAGGTTGCTGTCCTCTAGTGGGATTTGAACCCCCGACCTTCCGGCCTGAATTGCAAGCGTTAGTGGCTGGCTCTGGTGCCTGGTCTTTTCCAGTGGTCCCCATCCAGGTGGTGGCCAGGCTTGATGCTGTTTAACTTTAGAACACACATTTAAGAGGCCTTTTTACAAGGCGTGACTTTTACATGTATAACTAGTGGTATTTACTAGTGTTACACTGCTAGATGTGTAAATAGCTATTTTAGAAAGCTGCTGCTATTTGTAGTTTAAAGGACACGTCGTGTACAGTTTGGAAGGGGACGTATCATGGGTGGGCTAGACAGGTGTGCATGTATTGCTGATTTCATGATGCCAGTACAGATATACTTTAAAAAATCTGGGTGTTAGCAGTTACATCTGTTCCAAGGCAGGCAGATCTGCTAACTGTTCATTTGGACATGGGGTTTGTGCCACTTTTTAAGGGGGAAATTGTGCTTCTCTCTTTGGTGTTTAAATCGCCTTCAAAAGTTCCCTAAATATAGCTAGTTCACTTAACTTCTCAATTAGCCTGATCATGGGTATTCAGTTCTGTAAAATCTGGGAGATGCTGTCCTATTTGATGGAAATAGCTGTACCCAATGGATGTGCTACGCTTGCACATGTCTTCCCTCGGGCCCTTGTACGCATTTTACAAAAGACTCAGGTCATTTTAAAAAGGTACTTTTACGTTTGCCAGCGTGTATGTCCACTCTCCATGTATCTTCAGCCGCTTTCAGCTGGTGGCGGGACGCAGAGAAGACGACATGGCAATATCGCCTGGATAGTGGCGATGGCAATCACCCTCAAATACATATAGTCAGCACAGATTTCTTTGGAGGTATTATTTTAGAAGCCTTAATTGAAATTTGTACATGTAAATATGACCACTTACAGGTGCAAATTGCATCCACGTATAAAGGGCCATTTTAAAAAAGGCTCATTTTACAAGTGGATATCCGTAGCATGCTGAAATTGCAAGAGGGCATGTAGAGGGGTATCAGGGATATGCCTTGGGTGGGGCAAAAATGTACACATGCATTACCTATTTCATATGGGGAAGGCACAAGTAAGTCCAAAATTGTCCATGCCTGGATTTGCACCTGCTCCCTGAACATAAGCTATGCCACCAGACCAAAGTTCATCAAGCCCACTGTCCTGTTTACAACAGTGGCCAATCCAGGTCACAAGTACCTGTCAGGTTCCCAAAAGGTAGACAAATTCCATGCTGTTTATCCCAGGGGGAAGAAGTGCATTTCTGCGGTCCGCTTTAATAATGGTTTATGTATTTTTCCTCTATGATTTATGGACTTATCCAAACCTTTTTTAAACATAGCTGCACTAACAACTTTTACTACATCCTCGGGCAGCAACTTCCAGAGTTTGATTGCACGTTGAGTGAAAAAATATTTTGCCCGATTAGTCTTAAATGTTCTACATGGTAGCTTCATTGCATGTCCCCTAGTCTTTCTACTTCTTGAAAGAGAAAACAACCAATCTATGTTTACGGTACCATTTCAATCCATTCATTATTTTATAGACCTCTGTCATATTTCCCCTCAGCTGTCTCTTTTCCAAGTTGAAGAGCTCTAATCTTTTAAGCCTTCCATGCCCTTTACCATTTTGGTGACTCTTCTCTGTACCTTTTCTAATTCTGCTATATCCTTTTTAAGATATGGTGACCAGAATTGCACACAATATTCAAGGTCCGGTTGCACCATGGAATGATAGAGGCATTATAATATCCTTGGTTTTATTCCCCTTTCCTTTCCTTATGATTCCTAGCATTCTATTTGCTTTCTTGGTTGCCACTGTACACTGGGCGGACGGTTTCAACATACTATCCACAATGACACCTAAATCTTTTTCCTGGGTGATGGTTCCTCATGTGGAACTTTGCTTTGTATAACTGTAGTTTGCGGTGTTCTTCTTTAAGTGCATAACTTTGCACTTGTCCATATTAAATTTCATCTGCCATTTGGGGGCCCGGTATCCCGATTTATCAAGGTCCTCTTGTAATTTTTCACAACCTTCTTGTGTTTTAACAACTTTGAATAATTTTTTATCATTTGCAGATTTGATCACCTCACTCATTGTTCCTATTTCCAAGTCATTTATGAATATGTTACAAAGCAGCGGACCCAGCACAGATCCCTGGGGTACTCCACTATTCGCTTTTCTCCATTGAGCAAATTGGCCATTTATTCCTACTGTCTGTTTTCTATCTTGTAACCAGGTCCTGATCCACAATAGTACACTGCCTACTATATCAACTAGCTCACCTTTATCTACCTATTTATTCACACCTTCAAAGAAATATAACAGATGATTGAGACAAAACTTTCCTTGGCTAAATCCATGTTTGCTTTCTGCCATCAAACCATGACTATCTACATGTTCAGCAATTTTGTTCTTTATAATGGTTTTTATCATTTTGCCTGGCACTGACATCAGGCTCACCGGTCTGTAGTTTCACAGATCACCCCGGAGCCCTTTTTAAAACCACGTTGGCCACTCTCCAATTTTCAGGTACTATGGACAATTTTAATGATAATTTACAAATTACTAATAGTTTGTCTGCAGTTCTATTTTTGAGTTCTTTCAGCACCCTAGAATGTATACCATCTGGTCCAGGTGATTTGCTTCTTTTGTCCATTCATTTACAGGAGGGATTAAGGGGAATATCTCTCTTAATCCCCCACTGTTTATTTGGCCTGACCCAGTATGGCATATTTTATGTTCTTATGTTCACTTACATGTGTAAGTTGCCTGGTTTCCTCTGCTGATTTTCCCACAAGTACATTTGTACAATGGCTCCTTCTGCTGCACGCCTGCATTTCCTTCTGTATTTTAGGCTTGGTTTCACCTTTAGCACAGCTGTTTCTAAAATACCTTCTTAGTACATTCCATCCTCAACAACTCGATTCCAGTCTCCATATACTGTTTAAAATGTGCCTTCACATATGCAATGGCACTGAATGTATGTATTAAGTTAGCTGCTAACACAGTAGCATTTAAATGAAGCCATTTGCTACTCAAAAATTATTACTCTGTATTTATCAGAGCCTTTTGTGAAATCTACAGGAAACTGTGAATGTCCTCACATAACCATCTTTTTTCCTGACTATTTGCCCAGTGCAAAATCAGCTTCACGACGCTCTCATGTCAGTACTGCAAGGCTACTGGGGGTCAGTACTTTGAATTAATTTAATATTGGATGGGATTATCTTTTAAAAGCAGCATACTTATTTTTATTTACTTGTACAGTGGCTCCATAACCATACATAACCCTTCACTTTTCTTCATTTTCTGCAGTCCTTCAATTCATTATCATTACTCAACCTGATGATGTGTCATCAGCAGTTTGACAGTAGCTTCACTCATCTCGATGACAGATTACCTTTTCAGTGCACGAGTCCATAAAGTGTATGCTCTGGATGCGAACTCTGCTTAAAACCCTATAAATGCCTGGCTTATTTTTTATGCTTTGCTGCTACTGTATCAGAATTAATGGGTTTGCTTTTCAAAGGCATGCTAAGATTGTCAAATTAAAAAGTGTGGAGATTTAATTCCTGACAGCTCCCCTCCCACCGCTGTGAAATACAAAAAGACTGCAGTCTGACCCACCTAGAAACCCTTTTGCCACACGTTTTATAATTCTTTTTTATGCATTCTTTGTTTTCATATCCTCATAGGTCTTTTTTATTTATGAAATTTCAGAAGCGAAAAGCATAAGTAATCTTGTTTTGGTAACAGTAGATCAAGGATGCATTTTTACCTACTGTATAGACAAGGAGGCAGATTCCAAATAGATTACTTATGTCCTGTGCGCACGTGCAAATCGGGCATGGCACGAATACTACGGTATTTCACATCCACGAGCATAGACGTACATGCGTTCATCGCTTCCCGTCCAATATCCCGGACATGTACATGTCTTTAGTTCATCTACTGTTCCTGAATCAGAATATGCGACATGTGATACAACAATCCTCAATTTGGAGATACATAGTGTCCTTGATTAAGCAGCAGTGGTTGGATCTTTTAGCCCTCCCTTGCTTTGCCAAAGTAAGCCCGTGGATTGCGTATAGCTGTGGGTGTAATTTGAGAGAGAAACTGTGCTCTGCTGTTCCAAGAGTTTTTCCATCAGCATCCTGTATGGGACATTTCAAATGTGGCAATTGTATTTTCTGCAAAGTGATAGGGTAGGGAAGAGGGTAGTGATTTTCCTATAAATGGGCGTGTGTTTCGCCATAAATGGCTTACATCCTGTATTTCTACTTATGTGGTTTACCTGATCTATCGCGCTTGTATCCTGCTATGTTGGGAAGACTGTACGTCAGCTAAGAACTCGTTTATCTCAACATAAGAGCAACTTATCTAAGTCCCATGAAGAGGCACCATTGTTGCACATTGTTTACAACAGAACCATAACTTTCTAGACCTCTGCTGTAGAGCAATTGATTTTATCTCTCCCAATATTAGAGGTGGTGATCGTGGAAAACTGTTATTGCAATATGAGCAGCTGTTGGGTATTTACTCTCAGCACTTTAGAGCCAGTAGCTTTGAATGTAAAGATTGAGTGTTTTTTTTTTTTGGTAATTAATTGATTGATCTGGTTAGTTAGATAGGCGTTGGCTATGTAGCTCTATATTGCTCCCACTCCTTATAGTGGCATTTTGTTTAAATGAGGCCCGATCTGATGATTTCAGATCAGTTCATTTCTGTTTTTACCTTTGTGAACCTGCTTTGCAGAAAGATTGTTGCTCTTTCAGTGTTCCCTTTTATTGCTGACCAGTTCTTCCCTATCCTTCAACTCTCAGAATCCCAATAGGACTGCTCAACACTTTAATAGCATTTAATAAATGCCATATAAAAAGATTTTTTTTTTAAATTTCAAATAGAATAGTTTGCCAGTGGTGAGCTTATATTAACATTACTCTCCTATGAGCAAACATAGGAATCATACAGAACTCCTATAGGGAAAGCACAGAGGGTAGCATATGTCATGAAAAATTGCATTAATTGGGCACAAACACGTTTAACATCCATGAATATCCTCACATTGGCAGTTAATGAAATAAACACTTATACTTTTAGTGTTTTTTGTAAATGAATTTTAATGAGCATAACGAAGATGAGTGATGAACATAATCGATGATGAATTTCTGTGAAAACCTTTTAGCACTTTTAATGTGCTTCTGTTTTCTACCAATCTTCACACCATCTGCTTTGGTATTGTGGTAGTGGCTTTTTTCCTGAACACTTTCACCTTATTAACCCTGCATTATCCTTGTTGTGTGCAGAGGTTTTTTTCACGATTCCAGTTGGGCGCTTGGACATACTGTACCTGATCCAGTCCTGTTTCTTTTCATGTAATTGGTCTTTCTGATCTGTTAATGGATCCAGTGGAGTGCAGGATCTGAGGTGGCATGCTTTTACCAGAGGCAGGTCTTGTCAGGCAAATCTGATTAATTTCTTTGGCTGGGTGATCAGGGAGTTGTACCAAGGGAGAACCCTAGACATGATATATTTAGATTTCAGTAAAGCCTTTGATACTGTTCCACATAGGCAACATAAATAAACTGAGTGCCCTAGGGATGGACCCGAAAGTGATTGACTTGGTTAGAAACTGGTTGAGTGGGAGACTGGCCTTTGTGTGGTAAGCCAGGTTAACTGTTACTGTAAATTAAATATCTCTCCCTGCTGTCCCCAGAATGTGCTGCGTTTTAAACTTTTTTTCCTGCACTAGTCTATCTGAGGCACTAACCCCCTCCTCCCCCTGCTGAGGTTACAGGACAGGGTACCTTGTAACAGCCCTCTTTTAATAGGTCTTATTTCTCTCCCTCCCTCCCCAACACTCACCCACCCCTGGGGTAATTGTAGCTTTATAGGTACTTACACGTCTTAGAGGAAAGGTGCAGCTCTTTATCCAAATCAGTCATACATTGAGAACCTGAGATTAATTAAGCTTCAGGTGAACAAGGTATATTAAAGGTATTAGATACACTTTTATTAATATAAGCATCCACACCAACCCTTAGTAAGTACAGAATTTAAAGACCTAAACACAAGCTTTAAACTAAGATGCAGACCACAGTCCAGCAGTGATATGGGGGCTTTCCATTCTTTTGCATTGAGTGTCACATGTATGATTTTCTCCCAGTTGGTGAGAGGTCTTACGTATGCACTAAGTGCAAGCAGCTCTTTGCTCTCAGGGAACAAGTCCGTTCTCTAGAGACTAGATTAGCAGACCTGGAAGACATAAGAAAGACAGAGAGGTACATGGACGAGACCTACAGAGATATAATTCTTGAAGTCCCACCTCCAGTCTGGCAGCATCCCTGTTGTCATGGAGGAGAGAGGTCACGTGACAGGAGAGCATCACCCTGGTGTGGCAGGACGTGATCCTGTAACTAGGACCTGTCCTCCAGGTGATGTAAAACCTTCTTGCACTGAGGACGTTTCTCCAGGGCCATGTGCCCATGAGGGAAGAGTTAGGACAGCTGTTATAGTTGGTGATTCAATCATTAGGCATGTAGATAGCTGGGTGGCTGGTGGACGTGAGGATCGCCTGGTAACATGCCTGCCTGGTGCAAAGGTAGCAGACCTCACACACCGCCTAGATAAGGTCTTAGATAGTGCTGGGGAGGAGTCTGCTGTCTTGGTACATGTCGGTACCAGTGACATAGGAAAATGTGGTAGGGAGGTTCTAGAGGCTAAATTTAAGTTTTTAGGTAGGAAGTTGAAATCCAAAACTTCCAGGGTAGTGTTCTCCGAAATGCTTCCCGCTCCACGTGCAGGACCCAAAAGGCAGGCAGAGCGCCGGAGTCTCAATGCGTGGATGAGATGATGGTGCAAGGATGAGGGTTTTGGATTTGTTAGGAACTGGGGAACATTCTGGGGAAAGGAGGGGCTCTTCCAAAGGGATGGGCTTCACCTTAACCAGGATGGAACCAGACTGCTGGCATTAACCTTTAAAAAGGAGATAGAGAAGCTTTTAAACTAGAAAACAGGAGAAAGCCGACAGTCGCCCAAGAGTGCATGGTTCGGAAGAAGGTATCCTTGAAGGATACTACCAAAAGCATAGAAGTTCCAAAAAAGGGTAAAGTAGCCCAAATGCTCTTGAATATGGTGCAGACAGAGCGTAAAGATCCAGTGGAACACTGATACCTGGGTACAAACTATATCGTAATGATAGAACTGATCAAATTGGTGGAGGGGTTGCGCTCTATGTTAGAGAGGGCATTGAGTCAGAAAGGATTAAAGTTTTGCAGGAAACAAAATTTGCTGTAGAATCTCTATGGATTGAAATTCCATGTATGAAGGGGATGGTGATGGCAGTGGGGGTGTACTATTGACCGCCTGGCCAGAATGAACAAATGGATGATGAAATGCTCAAAGAAATCAAGGAAGCTAACAAACGTCACAGCACAGTAATAATAATGGGTGATTTCAATTACCCCGGTATCGACTGGGTCAGTGTCATGGCAGGACATGCTAGGGAGATAAAGTTCCTAGATGAAATAAATGACTGCTTCTTGGAACAGCTGGTTCATGAACCGACCAGAGGGGAAGCCATATTGGACCTAGTCCTTAGTGGAACACCAGATCTGGTGCAGGAGATAAGGGTGTTGGTGCCACTTGACAATGGTGATCATAGCATGATCGCGTTTAATTTAATTAGTGGAGGAGTGGCCTAGTGGTTGGGGCAAGGTACTTCAGGCCAGACAGTCAGGGGTTCAAATCCCACTAGAGGACAGCAACCTTGGGCCAGAAGGACTGGGGTTTCTAGTCCCACATGTGCTCCTTGTGGTCTTGGGCAAGCCACTTAACCCTCCATAGCCCATGTTCCCTGTAAAATAGTTATCTCCAAGTTATAATGCCCTGTTCAATGTAATTTCAGTTTGTTCAATGTAAACTGCACTGATGCAGAATAGCGCAGTATATAAGAGAATGTAAATAAATAAATTAGCGGAGGAGGGATAGCAAAGAAATCCACAGTACTACCTTTTAACTTTCGAAAGGGAGTCTATGATAAAATGAGGAAAATAGTTAAAAAAACTAAAAGGAGCGGTTGCAAAGGTTAAAGGCTTACATCAAGCTTGGGTGGTGTTTAAAAATACTATCCTGGAAGCCCAGACCAGCTGTATTCCACGCATTAAGAAAAGTGAAAGAAAGTCCAAAAAACTGCCAGCATGGTTTAAAGGTGAGGTCAGAGAGGCTGTTGCTGCCAAAAAAGCATAGTAACATAGTAAATGACGGCAGATAAAGACCAGTATGGTCCATCTAGTCTGGCCAGCAATATGACAGGAGTAGAAGAACCCCTTCCCATGTCTTTTAGGGAGTAGGTGCACCCCTCCCCATGTCTTCACCCCTCCTCATATCTTTGTTTGTTTAGGGGTGAACACACCGCTCCTCCCCCCCATCGCTCCATGTAGGACACCCCTATTTGTTGAGAAATTAGATGGTTCAGTTTATTTTGATTTAATCTTGTTGCTGTAAAGTGATCCACAGTGTCTGTCCCAGGCCACTTTGAATTCCGTCACTGTGTTTGTCCCCACTACCTCCATCAGGAGGGCATTCCAAGCATCCACCACCCTTTCAGTAAAAAAGCATTTCCTGACATTGCCTTTCAATTTGCCACCTTGCAGCTTCATGTTATGCCCTCTAGTTTTACAGCTTCCCCGTCTTTGGAAGAGGTTTGTTTGTTCATTATTTCTCTTTAAGTATTTAAAGGTCTGAATCATATCTCCCCTGTCCCTCCTCTCCTCCAAAGTGTACATATTTAGGTCTTCAAGTCTCTCCTCATAAGGCTTCTGACGCAGGCTCCAAAACATTTTGGTCGCCTTCCTCTGAACAGCTTCCATTCTTTTTACATCCTTTGCAAGATACGGTCGCCAAAACTGAACACAGTATTCCAAGTGAGGCCTCACCAGAGACATACAGTAGTACCTAGTACCCCTTCCTTTATGCTGGTAATTCCTCTTCGAATGCAGCCCAACATCCTCCTGGCTTTTGCCACTGCCTTGTCGAACTGTTTTGCCACCTTGAGATCTACAGAAATAATCACACCGAGGTCTTTCTCCTGCTCCGTGCACACCAACCTCTCGCCCCCTATCATGTACATTTCCCTTGGATTTCTGCTACTCAAGTGCATGACACTGTACTTCTTCGCATTAAATCTTAATTGCCAAGCATCAGACCATTCTTCCAGCTTTTGCAGATCCCTCCTCATGTTAAGCACTCCCTCGGGGGAGTCCATTCTGTTGCAAATTTTTGTGTCATCTGCAAAAAGACAGACTTTTCCATTCAGTCTTTCAGCAATATCACTCACAAATACATTGAAAAGTGCCAGGCCTAGGACCGAACCCTGTGGCACCCCGCTAATCACCTTCCTTTCATCCGAGTGAGCTCCATTTATCATCACCTTCTGTCGTCTGTCAGTCAACCAATTTCTGATCCAGTTTACCACCTTGGGATCCATCCCCAAACTACTGAGTTTATTGATAAGCCTCCTAGGAGGAACAGTTTCAAAGGCTTTGCTGAAATTCAGGTAGATTACATCTATCGCGTGTCCTTGATCCAGTTCTCTGGTCACCCAGTCAAAGAACTCAATGAGATTTGTTTGGCAAGATCACCCCTCGGTAAAACCATGTTGCCTTGGATCCTGTAACCTGCTGGTTTTGAGAAAGTTCACTATTCGCTCTTTCAGGAGCATCTCCATTACTTTTCCCGCCACCGAGGTAAGGCTCACGGGCCTGTAGTTTGTCACTTCTTCCCTGTCACCACTTTTGTGTAGAGGTACGACATCAGCCATTCTCCAGTCCTGAGGAACTGAAGTTTAGGACTTTGAGCTTGCTATGATGGGCTTGCACCTTGGCTTTTATCTCAAACCATACCGTGTGATGATCACTGTTGCTCACAGGGGCACTCACACAGACATTAGACATGCTATCACTGTTGGTGAGCACCAAATCCAGCGTTGAGCTTTCCCTGGTTGGTTCCATCACCATTTGTCTAAGTAATGCATCTTGGATAGCGTCCACAATTTTTTTGCTTCTTTACAGATTTGCAGAAGGAGTAATCCAGTCCACATCAGGTAGATTAAAGTCACCCAATATGATCATTTCCCTCTTTGTTGCTATCTTGGCAATATCTGTAATCAATTCGTTATCTATCTCTTCAATTTGAGTCGGAGGTCTGTAGATTACAACAGTATGGATGACAGTGACATCTCCTCTTTCCAACATGATCCAGAGCGCTTCTTCTTTTCCCCATGCCCCCTGCATTTCAGTAGCTTTGATATTGCTTTTGACATAGAAGGCTACTCCTCTCCCTTTTCCATTTTTTCTGTCTCTTCTGAATAGACTATAGTCATGTATGGCTATATCCCAATAATGCGATTCGTTAAACCATGTTTCTGTAATGGCCACAATGTCCAAGTCCTTTTCCACCATTAGGGCTTCCAGGTCCGGAGGTTTGTTGGCTAAGCTTCGAGCATTTGTGTTCATTGCTTTCCAGCATTTAACTGGCTTGTGTGTATTTTGCCTTCATTTTATTCTACCCACTTCTTCCCAGTTGCTTTTGATGTGTTGTTTAAAAGTGTGGTTGTTTCTGTTGTTCTGCTTTTGCAGGGAGTGATGTCCAGATCTTGACCTTCTCCGTCCGTCACCCCCTTCTTCTAGTTTAAATGCAAATTGACATACTGCCTAAATATTTCACGTAGGAGTCTTTTCCCTGCGACAGAGAGGTGTAGTCCATCAGCACAGTATAGTTTCTTGTTGGTCCATGTGTTTTCCCAGTTGCCAATATGAATCCTTCTTGTTTGCACCAGGTCTGGAGCCATGTATTAAAGCTGTTAATGCGATTTAGCCTTTTTGCCCCCTTACCTAGAACAGGTAGAATTTCTGAGAATGCTACAGTGTTAACAATGGGCTTGAGTTTTTCTCCCAGAGATTGGAAGTCCTTTTGGACTGTAGAGGCACTATTTCTAGCCAGATCATTTGTACCCAAGTGGATGAGAACATCAGGTTTGGAGTGTTTGCTTTCCACGCTAAGTACATCAATAATTTGGTTTGTATTCCTGCCGGCTAAGGAGCCTGGGAGGCATTTGACTTTCTTCTCTCCTTTGAACTGTGTTCCCAAGTTGGTGTCTCTGATGATGGAATCTCCAAGTAGTAGTAGTTTTCTGTTTGGTGAGTTTTTCATATTTGGTGCTTTAGCAGGAGATTGGACATTGACTGACTCCTCTAAGGGCCGTTCAGTTTCTTTGGATAGGGCATCCTCATTAACCAAGGCAGAGAATGCATTATGCAGGGGTATCTCTTGGTGTATAGGATGGCTCTGTGTCACAGATCGCAATCTACCCAAACCCACTGTGATCCATTTGTTCCTGGTGTGTTTGACTCTTTGTGGGAGCGGTGGTGAACTTTGTTCAGTCTGTATCCTAAAAGAGGTGTGCTTCATTGCAGTCAGTTCTTCCCTCAGTAGAGACAATTCTTTATGCATGGCAGCCAGGTCTTCTCTTAGTAGAGTCAATTCGTTATACATGGCATATGACCTTCGGCACATAGGACATGCTCTTAGGCTCCAAATGATTCTTCTTGGAATGAAAGTACCGCAGGTATTGCACTGAATACAAGACATGCTGGTTAAGAGAATGTGGGCATATCCCAAGCTATTGGCCACTATATAGGCAATGCAGCCCCAGGGGTCGGTGGGGTGAGGGATAGGGCGGGCAGGAACCCAAGTGTCCCTGCCCCAGTAGGCTTATACCTGAACTGTGGGCACACTCAGAAACTGTTAAGGCTACACAAGGAAATCAAGCAGTTTGACTATCCCCAAATGTAATGTAGGACAGCAATTAGCAATTTTCCCAATACCTAAAGTTTAACCAACCCTTAGTATTCTATATTTGCAATAAAAAACCAGCAGGGATAGAAAGGAATAAGCTTATCTGTGTCTTGTGCAGCTCTGGCTTTTCGGACTGGCTGTGACCAGTATGTGAAGCCAGGTGTCTGATGATTTAAAGTAGCCTCTCCCTAGGAGATGCCTTTCAAGCAGACAATGAACCAGAATTACCCAAAATATACCTTTGTAGGTCTATCAGCCCCCTGTGCAAAGGCCTCTGTTGGTCCCTTGCGAAGTAAGTATTTCTATACCAAGTAGCTGATTTTTCTTACAAGTGTCCCTGCCCCAGTAGGCTTATGCCTGAACTGTGGGCACACTCAGAAACTGTTAAGGCTACACAAGGAAATCAGGCAGTTTGACTATCCCCAAACGTAATGTAGGACCAGCAATTAGCAATTTTCCCAATACCTAAAGTTTAATCAACCCTTAGTATTCTATATTTGCAATAAAAAACCAGCAGAGATAGAAAGGAATAAGCTTATCTATCTGTGTCTTGTGCAGCTCTGGCTTTTCAGACTCTTTCAGGAAATGGAAAAAAGAGCCAAACGATGAAAACTGGAAATTGAAAAAGCACTGGCAAGTTAAATGCAAAGCATTGATAAGGCAGGCAAAGCGAGAATTTGAGAAGAAACTTGCTATGGAAGCAAAAACGCGAAATAAAGACTTTTTCAAGTACATTCATAACAAAAAGCCTGTGAGAGAGTCAATTGGACCGTTAGATGATAGAGGGGTAGAAGGGGCAGTAAGACGAGACAAGGCTATAGCAGAGAGACTGAATGAATTCTTTGCTTCGGTCTCTACTGAGGAAAATGTAGGGATGTTATCCAAGACTGAAGTGGTATTTAAAGGTGATACTGCAGAGGAATTGAGAGAAATATTGCTACACCGGGAAGATTATTACAACTATTTGATAAACTGAATAGTAGCAAATCACCTGGACCAGATGGTATACATCCAAGGGTGTTGAAAGAACTGAAATATGAGATTGCAGACCTGCTATTAGTAATCTGTGAACTTTCATTAAAATCATCTGTAATTCCTGAAGATTGGAGGATCGCCAATGTAACGCCAATTTTTAAAAAGGGTTCCAGGGGTGATCCGGGAAACTACAGACCGGTGAGCCTGACGTCAGTACCGGGAAAAATGGTAGAAACCATCATAAAAAACAAAATTACTCAGCATGTAGATAGTCATGGCCTAATAGGACAGCCAACATGGCTTTAGCCAAGGAAGATCTTGTCTTACTAATCTGTTATGTTTTTTTGAAGGTGTGAATAAACAGGTAGACAAAGGTGAGTCGGTTGATATAGTGTATCTGGACTTTCAGAAAGCCTTTGACGAGATCCCTCATCAGAGACTTTTGGCAAAACTAAAAAGTCATGGGATAGGAGGCAGTGTACTATTGTGGATCGGGAACTGGTTAAAAGATAGAAAGCAGAGGGTAGGGCTAAATGGCCAATTTTCCCAATGGAGAAAGGTGAATAGTGGTGTACCCCAGGGATCTGTACTGGGTCCGCTACTTTTTGACATATTCATAAATGACCTGAAAAAGGGAATAACTAGTGAGGTTATCAAATTTGCAGATGACACAAAACTGTTTAAAGTTGTTAAAACCCAAGAGGACTGTGGAAAACTGCAGGAGGATCTGGATAAATTGGAAGACTGGGCATCAAAATGGCAGATGAAATTTAATGTGGACAAGTGCAAGGTTATGCACCTAGGAAAGAACAACTCACACTATAGTTACACGATGCAAGGTTCCACATTGGGAACCACCACCCAGGAAAAAGATTTAGGCGTTATCATGGATAACATGTTAAAACCCTCCGCCCAGTATGCAGCGGTGGCCAAGAAAGCAAATAGAATGCTAGGTATCATAAGGAAAGGAATGGAAAATAAAACAAAGGATATTATAATGCCTCTGTATCGTTCCATGGTACGACCGCACCTTGAATATTGCGTGCAGTTCTGGTCGCTGTATCTTTAAAAGGATATAGCGTTATTAGAAAAGGTACAGAGAAGAGCCACCAAAATGGTAAAGGGGATGGAAGGATACCCCTATGAGGAAAGGCTAAAAAGGTTAGGGCTCTTTTTTTTTTTTTTTTTTTTAAACTTTTATTTTCATTTTGCAACAAACAAAAGAAACAACACACCAAAGGAGACAAAACAATTATACAATAAAGAAAAGTAAACCCAATTACCCCCCACCCCCACGCTTCTTCTCTAGCTGATTATGTCAGTATGTGAGCGCTTCCAAACAACAGTGATTATACATCAAAACAATCAAAAGAGTATCTGCGAAACAGAATAATCATGGGACAAAGATATATACAAATTTAGACAGTCAGATGAGAGCATTGAGCAGAATGTACATAGTCATTGAGCATCTTCCATTTAGACCGATGATGAGGAGTCTGAATGGGGGAAGCAAACATACGAGGTACTTGTTCATATTTACTGTAAAGACAGACATGATTCCACCATTCATTGGGGCTCAGCTGGGAGCTATTTTTCCAGTATTTCGTAATTAGGGAAATAGCAATGCCAAGCATAAAGTCCAAAAGGAAGTAAGCCTTTTTTGGAAGAGAGGGGATCCCCGCAGCTGAGCGAAGTCCCACTATCCTCCAAGTAAGGGGCTCTTGAAAGTGCAAAATAGACTGGATACGACCCCAGACCCGACTCCAGTAATACTGTAGTGCGGGACATTCATACATAACATGAGGTAGTGAACCAATGGCCGCATGACATGTCCAACAACTATTGCCCTGAGTAGTGTTCCATTTGGCTAATCTGTCAGGAGTGTAAAAACACCGGTGGGCCAGAAAGAAGAGTGTCTGAGTGAGTGAGGCGGATCGGGAGACCCGTGTCACTCTACTCCAGACAAGGCTCCATTGCTCCGGGGTCAAAGTCACATGCAATTCTCTCTCCCATGCTTTCTGCGCTATAGGGGTATCCCTAGTTATAGCATTACATAAGGTTTTGTAAAAATTGGATGCTACACCCGGTGAACTACCGATAGATCGGATAGTCTCCAACCAACCTTGTGTAGGGGAGGCCGATGGCGGGAGCACCTTAGCACTCCGAAGGCAATGCTGAAGTTGCACCAACTGAAAGTAGTGTTTCGCTGGGAGACCAAATTCAATTTGCAATTCACTAAAAGTTTTCCAGCGACCTTCATGGAACAACTGACTAGGAATCCAAATGCCCCTAGTGTACCAGGGGCTCCACGCCATCGGTTTATTTTGTATTCGAAATCGAGTGTTGTACCAAAGTGGGAGCTTGTCTATCGGACAGAGTCGGGAGTCTAAAGACTGCATGAGATTATTAAAGGCACCTAAGGTGTCTAAAAGCATTGGTGGAAAGTGGGAGTCTGATGGGAGAGTCATACCAGGGAGAAAAGTAAGAGGAATCGGTTTGCAAAGGTCCTCTTCTATGTCTAGCCACACAGGTCTACTCGGTACTGGATCTTCCAGCCAACGAGCGCCTTGTTTGAGAAGAAAAGATTGATGATACTTCAGGAAATCAGGGAATTTGACACCCCCATTTTCCTTATCTGCTTGCAGCTTATGTTTCGCTATCCTAGGTGTCTTGTTTTGCCACAGGTATCTAGTCAGAAGGCCCTCTATATCTTTATATATACGTCGAGGGAAGAGACAGGGCAACATTTCTAAGATATAATTCACTTTCGGAACAATCATCATTTTTATGGTTTCTAATCGACCCCACCAGGTAAGTGTTAAAGGAGTCCAGCGGTGAGTAAGCGCCCGGACTTTAGAGGTTAAGTCTTTGGCATTGAAGGAGATAGTGTCTTCCAAAGGAGAACAATAGTGAACCCCAAGGTATTTGACCATGCGAGGTTGCCATAAAAAGGGGAAGGGTTGCATATCTGCCTGATGAAGCAAAGGATTTAATGGAAAGGCTACCGACTTGGTCCAATTTATCTTATAACCGGACAGTTGTGAGTATTTACCAATTTGCTCTAGGACAGCCGGTACTGAGTCTATAGAGACAAAAAGCATAAGATCATCAGCATATGCTGAAATTTTGATTTCCCTATGGGTGAAGGGGACTCCATGAATCTCCTCCGATTGCCGGATTAGTAAAGCCAAGGGCTCGAGTGCAAGATCGAAGAGAAGTGGAGACAGTGGGCATCCCTGGCGAGTGCCGCGTTGAAGGGGAAAAGGCTGAGACTTTAAAGCATTGGCACATATACTGGCTGTAGGCTGTGCATACATGGTGCGAAGACAACGGAGAAAACCTTCCCCGAATCCGTACCAGCGGAGGACTGCAAACAGGAAGGGCCACTCTAAGCGATCAAAGGCCTTCTCAGCATCAAGTGAGAGGCCAACAAATGGGCGATCAAGAGTAACTGCGGTAGTCAGTACATGGCATAGAGTCCGAGCATTGTCAGCAGTTGATCTACCAGGAATGAAACCGCATTGATCTGGGTGTATTAAGGTAGGCATCCTATCCGAGAGCCGGGTAGAGAGAATGGTGGCAAAGATTTTATAGTCCGCGTTTAGGAGGGAAATTGGACGATAATTAGCTGTTAGTTGCGGGTCTCTCCCCTCTTTCTCAAAAACTACTACATTTGCCATTGAAAAGGACCCAGAAGGAGAACCCTCCTCGGCCAGAGCAGAAAAATAAATTTTCAAAACTGGAGCTAAGTCAGCGTGAAAGGTTTTGTAGAATTCAGCAGGGAGACCGTCTGGGCCTGCGGCTCGACCTGAGGCACATTTCTTGATAGCAGAATGAATTTCTGAGACAGTAAAGGGTGTGTCCAAGGCCACTCTATCTTCGTCAGATAGGGTCGGTCTTTGTACCCCTGAAAGTAAGCGTTCAAATACATCTGGCTCAAAATCACATTCAGATTGATAAAGCCGAGTATAAAAATCACGAAAGAGTTCTAAGATTTCGGTATCTTTAGTGACCAAGCCCCCCCCCCGACGGATTACGAAGGGCGGTAACACGCTTGGCTTCTTTTCGACCTTTTAGGGCATTTGCTAATAATTTGCCAGCACGATTATTTTCCCGATAATATAGCCCTTGTTGTGATTCAATATTTTTAACAGCAGCAGTATACAAAAGCTGATTGTATTGAAAACGCAAGCGTTGTAAACGGAGTAAAATACATGGGTCAGTACGGGACGTGAGGAGACGCTCCCCAGCTTGTATCTGCTGCTCTAGAATCAGTAAATGCTGCTTTCTTTGTTTCCCCTGCCGAATTTGATAGCTAGTTATAGTGGCACGGATAGATGCTTTAAAACCCTCCCACCAAGCCCAGCCCGCTGTGTCATGGGGTGAGTTAAAATGGAAATAATCTTGGATAGCGGCCTTTATATCAACCTGAAAATCTTTTTGACCCAGTAGGGATCTATCAAAAAACCAAGCTCGGGGAGAATCGTCCCGCGCAGTGACACGTAATGATAAAGATATGGCAGCATGATCTGAAATATGGAGAGGATGAGTCCTAGTCGTGTCTACTTGAGAAATCAGTGCTTTGGAAATGAGAAAGAAATCTATTCTAGATTGGGAGTGATGGGGGGCAGAAAAGAAAGTGAACTCTAAGTCGGAGGGGTAAAGCAGCCTCCATATATCTACCAGCGCAAGATCTTGCATCAGAGCTGTAAGGGTAGCAAGACTCTTGGGTGGACTACTCATTCTAGGCGGCTGTCTATCTATCAGAGGGTCTAACACTTGATTAAAGTCACCACCAAGTATTAATGGAGTATTGGCAGAGGCCTGTGCCAACTGCGCAATACTTGCATAGTAAGCAGGGTTGTCCACATTCGGGGCATAAATGCAAATACATGTAAATTCACTATCTCCAACCTTAAGATGTACTCGGGCCCATCTACCCTCCTTGTCAGCGCTAGTATCAATTACAGTAGCTTGCAAAGATTTCTTAACCAGAATGGCTACCCCGCACTGTTTGGAAACGGCGGGAGAATAGGCAGCCACCATATAAGGCTTAACATTGAGTTTCAGTGTTTCAGCAGAGTTTAAGTGCGTTTCCTGAAGAAACGCTAAATCAGCATGCTCATGGCTAAGATAGCTAAGGATTTTCTTTCTTTTGATTGGACTATTAATGCCCTTTACATTGAGTGATAAGATTTTACATAAAGCCATTCAGACAAGTTAAAAATTCTGAGCATGATAGCGCACCTAATTTCACAATGTCCCTCATATTGACTGTATCTGGCTGTACATATGGCATAAAAGAAAATAAGCTTAGATAATACAATGAAGCGCCCCACATTAAAAAAGAAAACCGCAGCGCGGTAGAGAAGAAGCAGAACCCCAAAAATTACTGGCGACCATGTGTCTGCGGGGAGAAGCCCCAGAGAAGGCCAAAATTGAAAAAACACATAACCTGTAGGACTGTGCGTTTTCCGAATCCGACCGAGGCACACATCATGGAGGGATAGGAGACCACAAAACGAAAGTCATAGAAAGAAAGAAAGAAAGTCCAGGTAGTCCCTGTGCTTGACTATGACCGCCGCATCGGGCCCTTCAAAATGGCGGACAGAGCCGGCAAATAAAAGTCCACGTCGTTGGATTAGCGCATCTGCTCTGCTTCTTTGGAGTCTAAAAATGTTGATAGTAGATCAGGATCTTCGAATGTCCTGGTTTGGTTGTGGAGAGTCACTCGGAGCTTCGCGGGATACAACAGGCCAAAGCGAGCCTGTAGCTGTTGAAGTCGAGGGCGAAAAGCAAGGAGTTTCTTCCGTCGGTCAACGGTAGGCTTTGCCAAATCAGGGAAGAAGGAGACTTTGTGACCTTCAAATTCCAAATGATGGTTCGCCCGGGCAGCATTTAAAATTTGTTCCACTTGTTGATATCGTAGCAAGCGAAAGATAATAGGCCGGGGGGTCGTTCGGTTGAGCGCCATGTGGGTAGGAACACGGTGTGCACGATCGATTTCCAATTCTTTATGAAAGGTGATCTTCAGCAAGGAAGGAAGAGTTTTGAGCAGGAATTCTCTCATATCTCCCGCTTCCACCCCCTCCGGTATTCCAATGAGCCTCACATTGTTGCGACGGACTCGATTATTGCTATCTTCTAACTCTTTTTGAAGATTCTGTATCTGGCGCTCAGCCTTGTCCAGTGCGCCCAAGCGCACCGCGTGCGAGTCGAGGACCCCCGCCATATTGTCCTGCCGTAATGAGAGACTTTCAAGTCGGTCCTGGAGCACTCCAAAGTCTTCTCGCAGGGCTCTAAGCGCTTCTCCATTGGACTGCACCAATTCCTTCACGCCGCGTAGTTCCTCCAAAATCTCCAGGTGCATTTCGGGGTTTTCACGAAATGGAACCATCTTCTGTGGGGAGGACACCTCTGTTTTGGAGCGTTTTCCGTGAGAAGAAGAAGGAGACCCGAAGTCCAAGCGCGCTGGTTTATGGGCCGCCATCCCCCCCGAGGTACCCCGGTCAGCCCGGAGCGAAATAGTAAGTTTGTATAGGTATTAAGTCAGGATTCTAAGTAGGCCTCTCGGGAGCTTCAGCGCGAAGCGTCTTACCCGCTGGACATCAGGCTCCGCCCCCAAGGTTAGGGCTCTTTAACCTGGAAAAGAGATGGCTGAGGGGAGATATGATAGAAGTCTATAAATTAATGAACGGAGTGGAACGGGTAAACGTAGATCGATTGTTTACGTTATCAGAATATAGAAAGACTAGGGGACATGCAATGAAGCTACAGGGTAAACTATTTAAGACAAATAAGAGAAAATATTTTTTCACTCAACGTGTAATCAAACTCTGGAATTTGTTACCGGAGGATGTAGTAAAGGCTGTTAGTGTAGCTGGGTTTAAAAAAGGTTTGGAAAAGTTCCTGGAGGAAAGGTCCATAAACCATTATTAAAAAAGACCCAGGATATCAATGCTTGACCCAATACAAGCATTGTGGAACCTGTATCTCTTGGGGATACTGCTAGGTACGTATGACCTAGATTGGCCACTGTTGGAAACAGAATACTGGGCTTGATGGACCTTGGTCTGACCTAGTATGGCATATCTTATGTTCTTAACAAATGGTGCAGGTAAGTGGCGCTCACTCTGAGGAGAAGGATGTTACCAGTGGTGTGTCGCAGAGATTTTTTCCTTGGTCTGATTCCTTTCAAAATTTTAGTGTTTCTGGAAGGGCTGTCTGCTAAGATTTGCCTCTTTGAGGATGATACCAAAATCTGCAATAGAGTAGACACCCAGAAAGGAGAAGATAACATGAGGAAAGATCTAGTTTAGCTTGAAGAATGGTCTAGAGTTTGGCAGCTGAGATTTAGTGCTAAAAAATGCAGGGTCATGCATTTGGGCTGCAAAAATCCAACAGGGTGGTACAGTATAGGGGGCAAAGTACTTCTGTCCACAAAAGAAGAGCGGGACCTGGGCGTGATTATTCCTCTTGATCTCAAGGTGGCTAAACAGGTAGAAAAGATGATGGTGAAAGCCAGAAGGATGCTTGGGTGTATAGGGAGAGGAATTGCCAGCAGGAAAAAGGAGGTGATAGTGCCTCCGTATAAGTCTCTGGTGTGACTTGATTTGGCGTAACCGTTCCTGGGTTATCTACACCTCCTGGGTGTCTACTCTATTGCAGATTTTGGCATCATCCACAAAGAGGCAAACCTTACCCGACAGCCCTTCCGCTATATCACTAACAAAGATGTTAAAATGACTGGTGGAATGGTGGAACTGTATCTGAGACAAGGACTGTATCTGAATCCAAGAAAGCATGGGGCAGACGCAGCGGATATCTGTGGAGCTTAGCAGTTGGTGTGAAGGGCTGTGTGGTCTTTATTTGCCATCCTTTTCCTATGTCTCAGGTCTGTTCCAAGCAACGAAAGGCATAAATCTCAGATATCAAATTGGGGCATGATGCTAAAGCTGAAAGCCAGGCAGTCGACACTAGTCGTCTTGTATTTCAGACATGCTAATTCAACCCATTTTTTTCTATGTTCTGCCTCATTTCTGACATCTTTGCTCAGCGAGTTAATTTCTTGCAGCTTAAGGAAGGGAAAAGTATCTACAGAAAGTATTGTTCAAGCATAACCTTGCAATAAAGGTTCATGTCCCAATTTCTCAATTCTGTATAAGTTTCAGAAAAAGAGGTGTAAATATTTCTTTATTGCTGCGTTGGTATTTTATGATGTGTTACAACACATTAAAATGCGGTTATCAGGGCCTGCATGTCATTACTAAAGACTCCACTGCCTTAATTCCTTGAGGAAGTCATTTAGAAGGCTTGCATGGCATTTGAACATGTCGATTCCCCACACGCACCATTTTGATGGGGTTGCGGCAGGTTAGAGACTCCCCTGGTAAATGTGACATTTTACCACAGCTTAGAAATTTCCCCCCTTAGTTGTTACTTTACTTTTTTTTCTCTTGGTTTTACAATAATCGCTTTACTATGAATATCAGATTAAAATAAACCTCTTTCATTCAGCTGGGGTCTGGAGGAACAAGGGTGTGATTTGTCCAAGGCTGGAGCGAGAGTGTCTCTGGCAGCGGGAGGTTTTGAACTCGTTTCCCAGGATTCTCCCTGAATCATAGTGCAGTGTTCTGGTGAACAACTAGAACATTCCGGAATACATTCCGGAATCTCCAGTAACACAGCCCTTAACAAAGCTGAATTTAGCAATATACTTTTAATCTTTTTTTTTTTTTTTTACCATTTTGGGCTCTGGCTGATTAAGCTAAACACTCACATTTTTGTCACTCGTTATTTGCCTTCATCCTTTTTTTGTTTCTTTACGTTAACTGTTCTAATAATAGTGTTAAAACTAGTCAGTTCAGTTAACTGAGTCAAGGTTCATTTTCAGCTTTCCACATCTGTGATTAACTGGGAGTTACTGTATGTTCTTTGAGATTGCCTGATGAATGCTAAGATCTGGCACATGTGCTTCCGAAAATGCAATTGCCAGATTCTAATTATTCCACCATGACCCCCATTCCCTACAAAAGAAGACAACCCAATCATCATTTTCGCCTCAGATTTCACTACTTCATTATGCTGTTACACAGTAAATAAAGGTTTGCCTCTTCATGTACGTTGAGTTATTCCAGTAAAAACTTATCAACTGTAACTCTTTCTGCATATTTAAGTGCCCTGATGCCATAACTATATTGCTTTGTGGATCTGGTAGTATAGATGCCTTTGCACACGGATCCATTCATGCTTTATTTGTATGAAGCACACGGAACCATTCATGCTTTATTTGTATGAAGCACACGGAACCATTCATGCTTTATTTGTATGAAGCAAAATTTTACAAATGACGTCGCAGTGCATTCTGGGACATCTAAGCCATAATGACTGCAAAAAAAGCAGGCACGTCCAAGCTCACAACTGTGGTCGTGTTCGATATGGACCTCTCTAGAGGGGGGGGGGGGGTGTCTGCATATACATCCTCAGAATAGTATTTCAGAATCTGGATGTCTAGAAAGAGTAGTGGTCTAGGACCATGGAGACCAGGGTTCAAATCCCACTACTGCTATCACTGTGATTATGCAGAGTATTGGGGATGACAGTGTGCCATCTTCTCTACATGCCCTGGATGTTTTATGACCAAATGAGCACATCCCCAATGCTTCTTCATGCCCGGAGCAGGTATAACCTTAGATGCAACTGTGGATGTTTCAGAGATCAGACGGTGATGTACAGGTTTTTGGGAATACCCCTATTCAGACTTGGACATCCTCATGCTGGGTATGTTCACAGACATGGTTTCTAAAATGCCTCTGGAGATATCTCCATGTTTTGGATGTCTCTGTGCCCATTTTCAGACGTCCAAAGCATGAATAGGCCTTCCAAAATATCCCCCACAGTGCAGGAGAAGCAACACCAGATTAATCAAGAGATGGTGATCCTGGTGCTTTTGAGACCCTCAGAGGAAGAGATCTCTCATACCATAACATCTTTTGATTATTCTGTTGTTGGCCCCCTCCCCAAAAAGACATCACAACCTGCTAAAATGGAAATTATTTCTAAAATGCAAGCAGAGCCAAAGATATAATAGACTTTTGTTAAATTATTGTTGAGGGGGTAGAACATTTTCAAATAGCCCGCATAACTGCAAAGTGCATGGGAACTCGTACTGCACCATGTTTCAAGAAGAAGCTAAATAGAAACATGACGGCACAAAAAGACCACATGGCCTATCTAGTCTGCACTTCCATATCAACTACTATAACAGTCCCCTTTTTTCCTTTAGAGATCATCTGTGTTTGCCCCATGCTTTTTTGAATTCAGATACTTTCCTGATCTCTACCACCTCCACTGGGAGACTATTCCACGCATCTTTCAATCTTTCTGTAAAGAAATATTTCTGCATATTTCTCCTGAGTCTATTCCCCTTTCACCCTCATTCTATGTCCCCTCGTAGCAGAGCTTGCTTTCAATTGAAAGAGGCTCTCCTCCTGTGCATTTATGCCACGGAGATATTTAAACATCTCTATCATATCACCTCTATCCCGCCTTTCCTCTAAAGTTTACATATTAAGATCCTTAAATCTGTCCTCATATACTTTATAACGAAGACCACTAACCATTTTAGTAGCCACCCTCTGCACCAACTCCAACATGTTTATATCCTTTTGAAAGTGCGGTCTCCAGAATTGCACACTATACTCCAAATGAGGTCGCACCAAAGACTTATACAGAGGCACTATCACCTCCATTTTTCTGCTAGCCATTCCTCTCCGTATGCACCCAAGCATCCTTCTAGCTTTTGCCGTCACCTTTTCTACTTGTTTAGCTACTTTTAAGATCATCAGACACAATCATGTCCAGGTCCTGCTCTTCTTTTGTGGACAGACGTACTCCCCCCCCCCCCCCCACACACATACACTGTACCGCTCCTTTGGATTTTTGCAGCCCAAACGCATGACCCTGCTAGCATATAATACACTTGTTTAAAACATTCTTATGTTTTACACCTGCTGTTTATGTAGGTGATCATGTTCCTTTCCTCTTGTAAATGCACCCATCGGAACGCCTGTTCTAATGCATCCAAAGGTCTGTTTGCTGGGAAGACCTAGGAACACTTTTAGCCAGACACAGGAGAACTATTTTCAGGGAGCTAAACATATTATAGTGCCAGAAGTTGAAACATATCAAAGCATCCAATAAATTTAACAAAACTACTCCTGATTTTAAATCCTGCTGAAAAAATTAAAGTCGAGGAAATAATTTTAAAGAGTAAATCCTAGGGGATCGTACGAACACAGAGAGTACAATTTAATATTCAAATCCCAGAAGTGTCCCTCAAGGATCCGTTCTTTTTGCTATGATATTTAATCTGTACCTCAGTCCATTAATTAAGACTAACATGGGTTTAGGTATTAAATATCACATATATGCTGATGAAATTTTTAAATGTCTTATACGTGATTTAAATGAGACTGTCAGTTATGGCAAGGGGAGTTCAAAAATTACTTATTGGTATAATAACTTGGTATTCAACTTAAAAATATCTGAGGTTTTGCTGGTGACTTGTGATGAAAAACATTTTTTCTACCACAGCTTTGCAAATACAATGAGTGCCTTTGAGTCAATGGAGGGTTGAGTGACTTGCCCAAGGCCACAAGGAGTGCTAGTGGGAATTGATTCTTGATCTCTTGGTTACCAAGCTGGTGCTCTAACCATTAAGCTATTTCTCCACAAGCTTTACTTGTCTAATATCATGTATTTGCCTCTGCACATTGAGGTTCATTAGCTGGGTGTTTTAAAGGATATATTTTCTCATTAAAATGTTGTAATCTTTGAAACCATACCTTGCTCATAAAAATTAGAATTTAATTGTTTAGACAATGATAATTTCTTTCTAGATTATTGTAATGTTATATTCTGGCCTGCTATAATGATATTTGAAAAGCCTCCCATGTGCCAGACTAATTTTTGGTGCACCCAGAAATTAACATATTGCTTCCTATTTAATTCAACTCGTCTGGTTGCTGAGCAGAGAATGTACAAAATTTAAAATTTTAATAGTGGCCTTTAAAGCTCAAAGTGGTTTAGCTCATACCTATATTAAAAAATCTCTTTGCAGACATACTCCTGCCAAATCCTTGCAATCTGAAATTCAAGAACCATTGATAGTGCCCACTCTCTGGGAGCTTCGAGGAGCAGAGACTCGTGGTTCAGCTTTTTCTTACATGACTCCCACACTATAGAGCAGCCTGCCAGCTACTTTTAGGGGCCCTTTTAGTAAAGTGCACTAAGAGGCACATTCCAAATGTGACATCCAAGTATAATCTGGGACATCAAAGCCAGCATGTCTGAAAAGAAAGGCAGGCACGTGCAGGTTCAGGCACAATTCCAGAAACGTGGATGTGTCCGTAATGCACGTGTAGCAAATGTCTATATAGACGTCCCCAGGAGAGCATTTCATAACCAAGACATCTAATAGCATAATGGTTAGAGTAGTGGTTAAGAGCTGGGTGGCCAGGGTTCAAATCCCAGTGTGGACTTTGTAATCTAAAGCTACTTAGTTAATTCTTCATCTTCTCTACACTCTCTGGATGTTTTAAGGTGAAAGCAAGCACTTTCCTGATACCGGTTTGTGCCTGGAGCGGGAATAAGCATGCACGTGCCTGCAGATGGCCCCACTGCTTCGGGGATTGAACGGGGACATGTAAGCCCATTACCCCTCCCCAGACTCGGCTCTGCCATACTCCTGTGCCTACTTGAACATCCCTGTACTGGAGACATCTGCGAATGGCATTTGTGGAATGGTTATGGAGACGCGTCCGTGATTTCAATGTTCTGTAGACATTCAAACCATGACTAAACTTTAGATTGACCCTCTTAAGTGTCTACCTGGGGAGAATGGTCTTTTCCAGGTTGGGAGGAGTCTTGGTGGACAACGGCCATATTGGCCTGCTGTCTGAGGGCGGGTGGTGCTGAGGGGGAGAGTGCATTGGTGGGAGGTTTGCGTCTTTGGGGGGAGATATTGTGACTAAAGCCATTTGTCCCTTCCCTGTTGTTGTTCTCGGAGGCCTGCTTTTGTTGCCTTGACAAGTAGCACAGGGGACATGGGCTCATGCAGTAAATGTTTTCCCAGTGTGCTAAATGCAGGGCAGATTCTGGAGCGCCCCCCCCCCCCCCTGCATTTACCGCTCAGGGTTTGCAGTTTTGCACATGCCACGCGGTAGTTGCAAAACTTGCCACACCTTAGTAAACATACCCTTTTTTTGCTCCGGAAGGTGAGGAGCAGAGTCTTTTTCTAGCAGTTTTCCACATTCACGTGAGAGACACAGCCACCACCTAAAGTTATTCAGATAAGCTTTCTATGAATATACATTTTGAATCTAGCTATCTGGCTTATGCAACTGCTGAATATGCGGTCTTATACATAATAAAGCTAAGTTATACATTTAAAGTTACAGCTGCTGTTTCTGCAGTCCAACTTAAATGGAGAAGTTCTACGAGAGAGGGCAATTTTCGAACAGGTCACCTAGGCGGAGAGGCAAAAGGGCATCTATTTTGAATCTCGTATAGGACACATAAGCACCTCAGTGTCTCTATAAAATATTATCACAAATCCTGCAGACACTGTTTTCCTCTGAGCTGGCGTAAATGTCCATGCGTACGATACATGTGACTGTGCGTCTTCTATAAAAAATGTGTGCAAATCGTGTCTCCGCCTACTCTGTGCCCAGAGTCTGTCCCCAAAGTTATGTACATCTGTTCTTGTCATCGCGTGTGCTTGTATACGTGGGGTAATTTTACAAGAATCATTTGAAGCATGTATACTGCTGTAAATATGCAAAGAAGCCTTTAACATTGCCCCCACCATGGCAGAATATCACCACTGCCCCCAGAACACCTATGGACCCTCCTCCAGGTCTATGGATACTTTTTCACCGTATATCAGTTTAGATGACCTGCCTTCATTTGTTCAGAGTTCTGGGATGTTTAAATAGAAGCACAGGAGAGTCGCATGAGTGGGTGAGGATGCTCCTTGACTTGTTCCTAGACTGTCCTGGTAATAATTTGAGCTGTCACCATTAAACTGAGCCCTCCTGCTTCCCTTTTACCAGATTTTGGCAGCAGAAGGTCCCAACACACGATTGCTGATTTGGAGACTGTGAAGCAATGCAATCTGTGGCAAAAAAAAAAAAGGAGAAGCAGGGGCGAGAAAGCAAGATGGTGGCCACGGCCGTGGTGCCAGTGTCACCAGGCACAGATAGCTTAGATTCTGCTCCAGAGGAATTGGCAAAGGACGTGGTTAAATTGCTGGAACCTAAATTTGATCAGATGCTCCAGAAGCTGGATGTGATGGGAGAGGCGCTGACGGAGGTAGGCAGACATGTGGAAGAGGTGGAACAGTGGGTGTCTTCGCAAGAATACTCTGAGGCCAAGCGGGACCGCAAATTGAAAGTGCAACAGACTCAGCTTGAAACACTGTTTCTAAAGGTGGACGATTTGGAAAATCGTTCATGTAGAAATAATTTCTCCAGGACCAAGCAGGAAGTCAGTCCTCACTTATGGGTGACGTCGCCGACGGAGCCCTCGCGGAGCAATTTCCCCAGCTTTCACAGAAAGCCTTTGGAAATTGCAGCACGCATGCGCGGTCCCCTTCCCGCCCAGGGATGCCATCTTGCTCAGTCTTCTTTTTTCCGCGGAGCCCTACAGACGTGTCTGTTAACGCCGTTGAAAAGTTGATTTCTTTGTTTCGTTAAAAAAAATTTTCTCGGTTCGTGTGTTCCTCTTCCCGCCGGGCCTCGATATCCCTATTGGACCCGTTTACGTTTTGTTTTTTCCCAACTGGCGTTCCCGCCACTTTTCCCTTCATCCCTGGCAGCGCGGTCTTTCGACCTTGCAGGGGCCCTTTTCCCCCCGATGGCTGCCAGCGGTTTTAAAAAGTGTGATCGCTGTGTCAGGCTCATGTCTCTTACTGACACGCATGACTGCTGCCTCCGCTGCCTTGGGGCCGAGCATGACCCTATGAGCTGCGGCCCGTGCAGCAAGATGTCCTCGAAGGCGCTGCGGAGTCGGCAGTCGCAGAGGGAACGGATCTTCTCTGACTCCACGCGGACCTCGTCAGAGGCCTCTACACCTCGTGGCTCCGGTTCGGAGCATCGTAGGAGTTCTTCTGAACGGGGCTCCCCCAGCCGGAAGCACCGGCGGGAGAAGCAGCCCGCGAGGGCGGAACCGGGCGGCGAGCCTGGTCCTTCTAGGGCCAGGTCGCTTAGCCCGGTCCGACAACCCGGGCCCTCGGAGGAGGAGAGGCCTTCGAAGATTCCTCGTCTCGGAGTGGAGTCGCCTGGACACGTGAGTGATATAGTCCTCCTGGACTACCCCACGGATGAGCCGACGTCGGGGCCCGAGTCGACAGCTGCTGGGTCCTCTGAGCTTGATCTCAGACTGACGACCTTGGAGCGCAGTATATCTGCCTTCATGGACCAGCAGCGGGCATGGATCACCGGCCTCGCCAGTGCATCTGCCCAGACCACCGGGACGTCAACGCTCGAGTCGACCCCGGAGGCCGAGCCGATCCTCGAGTCCATACGAGCTCGAGTCGATCCTCGACCTAGGTCTCCCTCGGCTTCCCGTTCGGGACCGAGGTCCTCGACGCCGGTCGGGGCGGAGGTCCCCGGGCCCCGCCCGCACGGAGCCGCTCGATTCCTCCTCGGAGGAGTCAGGCTGGGACACGGAGGAGGACGAGTCACCCAGTTCTTTTCAGACTCGGTGCGTCCCCTCCGACTCGCCCGAGTCGGAGGCGGTCCCCCCCGGAGGATACCCGGTTCTCCGATTTCGTGAGGGATATGGCCAAGGCTTTGGCCTTCCCTGCGGATCCGGAGGAGGAGCCCCGAGCCGAAGAGCTCGAGGCCCTCCAATACGACTTCCCCCCGAGGGAGGCCTTCACTGTACCAGTTCCCCCGATGCTGGAGCGGCTTCTCTTCCGCATGTGGGAGAGCCCAGCCTCGACGCCAGTGTTGAGCAAGCGGATTGATTCCATGTATCAAGTCCGCAAGAGCCCCGGGTTCCAGAAGGCGCAACTTCCACACCACTCCATGGTGGTGGAGTTGGCCATGCATCGACTTAAGAGTCAAAAGATGCACTCCTCGATGCCCCCGGGGAAGGAGGCCCGGAGCCTGGATGCCCTCGGTAGGAAGTGCTTTCAGGACTCTGCTTGCTTGTCGGGTCCAGACATATCAGCTGTACATGGGTATGTACCTCCGAGACCTGGCGAAAGAACTTCAGGGTTTCTCTGCCGGTCTCTCCGAGGAACCCCTGCAGCGGTTCCAAGCCTTGTTTGTCCTCCGGGATTTGAGAGTGTTCGAAGTTCATTTCTCGAGCGGCCTATGATGGCTTCGAGGCCTCGGCTCGAGTAGCCGGAGCCGGCATCGGGGCTCGCCGCCAGGCTTGGCTTCAGTCCTCCGACCTCGAGCCCTGGGTGCAGGACAAGTTGGTCGATGTCCCCTGCAGAGGTGAAAACCTCTTCGGCAAACCCATGGCCGAAAAGGCGGCGGAGCTCGAGTCGGAGACTCTCACCAGGACTCGCCTTTTTAGAAAGTCCTCTAACCCTTCACAGAAGAAGAAGGGCTCGGGGAAAAAGCCTTTTTACCCGAGGAAGGTGTTTGCTTATATGCATCACCAACCACAATACCCGGCCACAACCCCCCTTCAGGGGCAGCGGCCTAGGGGACAGGGTAACGGATCCCGGAAGCAGAAAGCCCCCAAACCCGCCACGCAGGCCCCGGCCCAGCAGGGCGGGGGGTTTTGACTATGCCAGCATAGCCCCTCCCCCTCAGGGGCCTTCGTCCGGTACAGGGGGTCGGCTGACCCACTTTGCTCACAGGTGGTCAGCCATAACATCCGAGGCCTGGGTATTGCAGGTAGTTCGAGAGGGCTACCTCCTGCATTTTCACCAGGTGCCTCCCCCCTACTTCCCAGGGGAGCCTCCGAGACCCCCTCTGCACAGGGACTTACTCCTTCAGGAGCTGCAAAGTCTGCTTCAGGAACGGGCAGTGGAGCCCGTGCCCCAACACTTGTGGGGCCACGGGTTTTACTCGAGGTACTTCCTGGTTCCAAAGAACAGGAGGCCTCAGGCCCATTCTAGACCTACGCAACCTCAACAAGTTCCTGCAGCGGGAAAAGTTCAAGATGCTTACCCTTGGAACCCTGCTGCCCTACCTTCAGCGGGGAGATTGGCTATGCTCCTTGGATCTAAAGGATGCTTATACCCACATCCTTATTCATCCGGACCACCGACAATACCTAAGGTTTGTGGTGGCGGGGAATCATTATCAGTACCGGGTACTGCCCTTTGGCCTGTCCTCCGCGCTCAGGGTGTTCACGAAGTGCCTGGCGGTGGTAGCCGCCTTCCTAAGGCTTCAGGGCCTCTTCGTCTTCCCATACCTGGACGATTGGCTCATCCGGGCATCATCTGCTCCAGGGGTCGCCCAAGCCACCCAGCGTACGGTGGCCCTGCTTCAGCACTTGGGCTTCGTCATAAACTTCGAGAAGTCCGCTTTGCTCCCCTCCCAGGACCTCGAGTTCATAGGGGCATGGCTGGACACTCGGCAGGCTCGTGCCTTCTTGCCTCTGGAAAGGGCCAACAGGCTCACGGCTCTAGCCGGCAGGTTCAGCGGCAGGTCGCCGGCCTCGGCCAGACAGTTCCTGCAGCTACTCGGACACATGGCCTCCACGGTCCATGTCTCTCCGAAGGCCCGTCTACATATGCGGCCTGCTCAGTGGAGCCTTCGCACTCAGTGGCGTCAGGCCACAGGGAGGCTGTCGGACCTGATACAGATTTCCGACCGTCTGGTCTCCTCCCTGCACTGGTGGCTTCACCTGCCCAACCTAGTGCTCGGCATGCCTTTTCAGTCTCCCCCACCGTCCCGGGTGCTCACGACAGATGCCTCCCTCCTGGGATGGGGGCGCACTGTCGAGGGACATGCACGCAGGGCCTTTGGACGCCTTGGGAGGCCAGCAGATAAACTTCCTGGAGCTCCGGGCGATCCGCCTAGCTCTGCGGGCCTTCTCTCACCTGACGTTCGGCCAGTCCGTACTGGTACAGACGGACAATCAGGTTGCAATGTTCTACGTGAACAAACAGGAGGGCACGGGCTCCCTCCTTCTATGTCGGGAAGCCCGGAGGCTGTGCTCTTGGGCTGTTGATCACGACATCCTCCTCAAAGCGGTTTACCTGCCAGGGCAGGACAACTGCCTGGCGGACAAGCTAAGTCGGATGCTGCTACCGCACGAGTGGAAATTGAACCCCGAGGTGGTCCAGAAGATCTTCCGCCGGTGGGGCTCTCCCACTGTGGATCTTTTTGCCAGTCCCCTGAACAGGCAGCTCCCCAGATTCTGCTCCCGGCACCCCCATCCTTCTCGGGAGGCGCCGGATGCGTTCCTCATCCCGTGGTCCACGGGTCTGTTGTATGCATTCCCTCCTACACCACTGGTGGCCCGGACATTGTTCAAAGTTGTCCAGGACAGGGCCTCCGTGATCCTGGTGGCGCCTCGGTGGCCGAGACAGCCGTGGTTCCCTCTACTACTACAGCTAGCGGTGGACAGCCCTCTTCCTCTGGGGTTCCAGCCCGACCTCCTGACCCAGGATCGGGGCACTCTTCTGCACCCCAACCTCCGGGCCCTACACCTGACGGCCTGGCTGCTGAAAGGGTAGTCCTAGCTCCGCTACGGCTAGCCCCGGAGGTGGAAGCCGTCATCCTAGCTTCTCGGCGTCCCTCCACCCGGAAGTCGTACGCCCTCAAATGGCGTCGCTTCTCGGTCTGGTGTTCTCAGCGATCTGAGGACCCCTTCGCCTGTTTAGTATCGGTGGTGCTGCAATATTTGCTTCACCTCTCCGATCTCGGTCTCAAATCCAACTCTGTCAGAGTCCACCTCAGTGCTCTCTCTGCACATCATTCTCCGGTCGAAGGCCGGCCTCTCTCCTCGCATCCCTTGGTGGCGCGTTTCCTCAGAGGCCTCCTTCTGCTTAAACCTCCGTTGCGCCCCCCAGCCCCTGACTGGGACCTCAACGTGGTTCTGCAAAGGCTTACCTGTCCGCCTTTTGAGCCCATGGCTACCTGCCCTCTCCGTTTTCTCTCCTGGAAAACTCTCTTCTTGGTGGCCCTCACTTCCGCGAGGCGCGTGAGTGAGCTACAAGCCCTAGTGTCGGAGCCTCCGTACACTAGGTTCTACAAGAATAGGGTGGTACTGCGGACCCACCCCAAGTTTCTTCCAAAGGTGGTCTCCCCCTTTCACATCAACCAGGAGGTGGTTCTTCCGACCTTCTTTCCCAGGCCGCACGCCAGCTGAGCAGAAACTGTACTGCACACCCTGGACTGTAGAAGAGCCTTATCCTTCTACCTTGACCGTACGCGAGGGCATAGAAAGGCCGTCCAGCTTTTCGTATCTTTTGACCCCAATCGGTTGGGGGTACCTGTCTCTAAGCGTACTCTGTCCTCCTGGGTAGCCGACTGTATCGCCTGGACTTACGGGGCAGCCGGCCTCTCCTTGGAAAGTCGTGTCACGGCTCATCGGGTCAGGGCGAAGGCCGCGTCTGTGGCTCATCTCCGCTCTGTTCCATTGGCAGACATTTGCCGGGCCGTACTTGGTCTTCAGGCCAGACCTTTGCGGCTCATTACTGCCTTGAAGGGGAGTCCCGCAGGGACAGCACTTTCGGTCAGGCAGTTCTCCACAACCTCTTTGAGGTTTAGGCAACTCCTCCCTCCGGCCCTAGTGTTGGGCTACCGGCCGGATTCGTATTCAGAGAAGATTCCTTCCCTCTGTACTGTTGAGCTTGAGGGAGCTCTTTAGGCTTGAGGTCTCCGGTAGCCTTAAGCTTGGGAGTCCCATAAGTGAGGACTGACTTCCTGCTTGGTCCTGGAGAAAGAGTAGTTACTCACCTGTAACAGGTGTTCTCCAGGAGCAGCAGGAATCAGTCCTCACTACCCTCCCTCCTCCCCTTGGAGTTGCAGTCATTCTTATTGCATATTTTTGCTAACTTTTGCTGTCTTTCCGCTATGTCATCAGACTGAGCAAGATGGCATCCCTGGGCGGGAAGGGGACCGCGCAAGTGCGCTGCAATTCCCAAAGGCTTTCTGCGAAAGCTGGGGAAATTGCTCCACGAGGGCTCCGTCGGCGACGTCACCCATAAGTGAGGACTGATTCCTGCTGCTCCTGGAGAACACCTGTTACAGGTGAGTAACTACTCTATCTGAATGGTAGGTGCGCCTTAAACTTGGTCCGATCAACAGCTACCCTCTCTGTTTGATGCGTGGCTGCCTAAGGAGCTAGGTTTGGATTTCCTGGCGGGCCATATACAAGTGGAGTGGTCCCATTGTTTAGGGCCACAAGTGGATGATAAAACTCGGCTGAAAGTGGTGTTTGCTAAGATCCTGAACTTTCAACACAAGGCTCAGCTTCTTCAAGCTTACCGCAAGTGACAAGATCTACGGCTGGACAAACAACATATTTTGTTGTTTCAGGATTACCGTGTGGCTGTAGCTGTGAAATGCAAGGACTTTGCTCTTGTGTGTGCAGAATTTTTCAAGCGGAATATCCGGTTCACTTTGGCCTTCCCTGTCATCCAAAGGATATACTGTGAGAGGGCAACCCATGTATTTGAGCAAGCGGGGGCTGTGAAGAAATTCTTGAACTCTCTTTCTAGGCCAGGACACGGAGCATCCCATGGCCATGACCAGGATCAGATGTGCCGGATGATGCCAACCAAGTAATGGCCTACTTGATCTCTCAGACTTGGAGTGGAACTGAGTGTGTGCTTTGCGGCTGTTGCGCCGGACTTTGTTAGGTCCAGTGAACTGTGGAGAATGTTGACCTTGTTGGTCTGTTTGTTTAGTAGTTTGTTTAAGTGGACTTGGAGGGAAGGGGGGCTTTTGGTCTTCTGTTGGCTGGGGCCTTCCAGCTAAATTATCTGTGGTGGGAGGCTGGTACTGTGGAAGTGGGCAGTTCTGATGCTCTGGAGGGGGTGTGACCTACTCTGTGACAGTGGAGTATGGGGTGTTTGGGGACTGGCTTTATGTGGTGGGTGTGTGAGTGGACAGGGATTGAGGAATAGGGAGGTAGTGTGTGTCTGGATGGATGGTGTGGGGGTCTGTGGAAGGGGTGGGGATTGTGTGAATGGTAGCTGACTGTAAGGATTGGGATGGGACCCTGCTGCATGGCACATTGAGCACACTCAAGAGGGAGAGGGCTTGGGAAGTGAGGCTAGGCAGCCCCTGGGCAGTGCTTTGAGTAGGAATCAATCCTTAGTCAGGATTGGCCTATGTCACTTAATTTACACATCATCATGTGGAAACTGGGGGGTATAACCTCTCCCGTTAAGTGCACGAAAATTCATCATGCCCTAAAGCATAAGGGAATGCAAGTAGCACTGCTCCAGGAGACGCATCTGAGTGCCTAGGAGCATGACCATCTCCAGAGAGATTGGGTATCTGCAGTGTATGGGGCCTCCTCGGGCTCTCAGAAGGGGATGATAGTGGTACTGGTGAAGAGCGGGGGGGTCTCTTTGGAAGTATCAGAATGGGAGGCGGATCCTCACTGTGCTTTTTTTTTCTTAAAGTTAAATTTATATAATGAGGACTTACTAATTGGAAAATCTATGCTCCCAACGAGTACAACCATGGCTTTTTTAAGGGACTCCTCCACTGGATTACCTGTGCTGGACAGCGCCAGGTGCTGTTGGCAGGTAGCTTTAACTACCCACATGATCCTGAGCTGGACTGTTCCAGGAGAGGACAGGTTCAGGGTTGGACTACCAAGGGGGTTGGATATCTGTGTCAGTTGGGTGGTCTGGTGGATGTGTGGCAGGCCCTTCATCCGGGACTCAGGGACTACACCCATCTATCTAGAGTACATGGCTTATTGTCCAGGTTGGACTATAGGTTAGTCTCCTCGATCAGTTTTAGTCAGGTTGCTAGAATGGAGAATTGAGCATATTGTGCTTTTGGACCACGCTATGGTATAGATGGAGTGGGGGAGTGGGAGGGAGCACTTTAGAGGCTGGTGGTTTCCGGCATATCTATGGGAGGACAAGACTTTTCAGAGCTTCTTGAGTGTGCAGTGGGATGAATATGTGCAGTTTAATTTGGAGTACAAGGACATCCCGGTGGTTTTTGGGAGGTTGAGTAAGGTGGTTTTGAGAGAGCCCATAAAGACCAGCATGGCCCATCTAGTCTGCCCAGCACGATGGCAAGAGTAGGTGCACCTGTCGCTCTGTGCAGGCCACCCCTCCCCATGTCTTTGTTTAGGTGTGAACCCACCACTCCATGTAGGACACCCCTATTTGTTGAGACGTTAGCTGGTTCAGAAGTTTTTATCCTGTTGCTGTAAAGGGATCCACTGTGTTTGTCCCATGCCGTTTTGAATTCCGTCACTGTGTTTGCCCCCACCACTTCCATCGGGAGGGCATTCCAAGCATCCACCACCCTTTCAGTGAAGAAATATTTCCTGACATTGCCTTTCAATTTACCCCCTTGCAGCTTCATGTTATGCCCTCTAGTTTTACAGCTTCCCCGTCTTTGGAAGAGGTTTGTTTGCGGGCCATTATGGGTCTGCAGTATTGTAAGTACCCATTCTATCAATTTGGGAACCAGTTGGGAAAGTTACTAGTGTGAGTAGTGATGAGGGGGGATGAGGTGTGTCTTGGTGATAAAGATGAGATGATCACTTACATAGCCAGCTGCGCCAGGTGGCAGAGGTTTTTCGGGTATTTTATCGCACGCCGTACATTCCGGAGGCTGTGAGTATGGACTCTGGAGTGGAGTTTCTTTGAGGAGTGAAGCTTCCACAGATCACAGAGGCAAATTGTGAGGTATTTAATGCACCCATTTCAGGCCTGGAGGTACAGTGGGCGATACAAAGGGGGGTGCTCCATAAGGCACCAGGAATAGACGGATTTGGGGTAGAATAGTATAGAGTTCTGGACACACGGGTTCTTCTGGCACTTGTGGGTATGTTTGCGGTGGTGTTGGCTAGAGGTGCTTTTCTGCGTGAAATGCGGTATGCAACTATTATGGTGATTCCAAAACCGGGGAAGGACCCCCTAGACCCTGCCTCCTACTGGCCGATATCACTCTTGATGTGAAGCTATTGGCATCCATTTTGGCACAGCGACTGAATAATATTTTGCTGCAGTTGATTAGGTCCCATCAGGTGGGGTTTCTGACAGGAAGAAAGGCTGCCAAGAATATTGCCCAGTTTTCTTACAGTGGAGTACTCTGTGAACCATCAACTCCCACTGTTGCAGGTAAGTTTTGTGGCTGGGAAGGTGTTTGACCACATGTCGTGGCCCTATCTCTTCACAGCCCTTCAGGATTTTGGTTTTCAGGGACCTTTTTGGACTGGGTCCGAGTGTTGTATACCGAACTGCAGGCAGTGGTGTCGGTGAGTGGTCATGTCTGAGTCCCTCACATTCAGCAGGGGCACCTGACTGTGGTGCCCATTGTCTCCATTGCTCTTTGTGCTATCTTTGGAGCCACTGTTGCTGAGGTTTCAGGAGGAGCAGCAGGTACAGGGCTTGCACCTGGGCACAGAGGAGGTAAAATTGAGTGTGTTTGCGGATGATTTGCTGCTCTGTCTGTGGGAGCTGGAAATCTTCCTCCCGAGGGCACGCCAAATTGAGGACTTTGAGAACCTCTCGGGTTTAGGCGTAAATCGCAGTAAGTCAATGGCCCTGGATGTTGGGCGGGGTGGGTTCATGCTGGATGACAGGGGCTCCTTCTGCTGGTGTGGGTGGATGACACTATTTGTTACCTGAGGATACAATTTCATGAGGATTCCTCCAAATTATATACCTGCACTATTCCCCCGCTTCTGTCCTGGGTGCTTCAACTACTACGACAGTGGTCAGGTATACCAGTTTCACTGAAGGACAGGGTGGTCTTCTTTAAAACGATGGCACTGCCCAGGTGGATTTATGCTCTTAGACTCTTGTCTGTGTGGGTCCCCCGCAGGGACAAGTGACAACAGGAAGGGGGCCTGGAGCGGTTCCTGTGGCAGGGCCGGCGCCCTAGGATATCACTTCAGGTTTTAATACGGGGGCGTGAGGAGGGAGGCTTCGCACTTACCATTCATGCATGAGTATAACCTATGGTGTCTGATGCAACATCTAAGTGATCTAGTATTGGATATGATGGAATGTGCTCCGGTGTTGGTTTTGGACTGGCTGTTTGTTTCCTGGCACTGGGTATACACCTTACAGTTGAATCCCACCGGTTTTCGGGTGACTGGGGAGGAGTACATATTTGCAAGCACTGCAGGTAGCCTGGCGCGCTTTATGCGCTTAGTATGATATGTCCTGGAGATATACTGGACTATTACCGTTGGTGGGTAAACGGGAGTTCCCATCGGAGCTTCAGTCTCTGACTCCCAGGCAGTGGGCTGTGCAGGGTCTTACCCAGTTGGGCGACCTGTGGATGGAAGATGCTGATGAGAAAAATTCTTTTGTGAACCTGCAGCATCGGTATGGGCTAAAGCAGCGGGACCCTTACTGTTATCTTCAGGTCCATCATTATATTTGGTCCCTCCAGAAAGTTGAGCCTGCTCTTCTCGAGGTCAGTGGGGTGTTGGGAGTGTTTTGCTCCCTGTGCCATGCCCAGCGTTGGATTTGATATATCTGACTTTGTTGTCGGGTCGTTGGAACTTGGAGGGGCTGGATGGTATTTCACCTTCTCTATTAAAGACAGCACTTAGGAACTGTGGGGTTTTTGCTGAGTGAGTGTATCTGCAAGAGCTACAGTATAAATTCTTGTGGCCTGCTTATGTGCATGATGTTTGGGCCTATAAGGCAGGGCTCTGCGATTCCAATTTGTGTAGGCTATGTGCCCAAGAGCCTGGTAGGCTATTACATCTGTTCTGGGGCTGCCCCAGGGTGCAGAGACTATGGAGAAATGTGTGCTATAGGTGGGGATCCTTGCTGGGGTTGGCGTTGAGACCCTCAGTGGAGATGTGCCTGTTTGGCAGGTATTGTGAAACGGTGCACCTCTATCTTTGAAAGGCAGTTATGTGACCAGGGTTTTGTCCTGGTTAAGAAACTCCTTTTGAGAAACTGGATGTCTGAGGAGGTCCCAGGGTTGCAGCAGTGGGAGGGGGTCCTGACAGGAGCAGAGGGAGATGGCGCATAGGACGGTGAGGCAGCTTGGCTCCAAAGCTCAGGAGCGCTTTTAGGCTATTGGGGCTCCCATAATTGAAGCTTTGTCTCCAAGTGCCAGAGCGAAGGTGTTGAATATTTGAAGTGGGTGTGCTTGAATGTGGGGTGTTGATGGGAGTGTGTGTGGTGGGGGATGTGTTGGCGAGGGTTGTGGGCTGTAAGGTGTGGTGTAGGGACGGGGGAGGTGAGGGCGGTCATGGCTATATGTAGCTGTTGTCGGCTCTCTGATGTCTCCATTTTGTTGTCTTACTCTTAATAAAAAACAATTGAAACTAAAGAGAAGCACTTATGCAATGAATACCAATATTAGCCACATAAGCGCTTCTGCGTATCCACCTCTTAGATTTTATGTTGCTGGTATTTACGGCCAGTAGCAATATTTTAAGGCACAAATTGATTGCCCCGTATGGTTCTCCTGCTGTACATTATAATCTTCATGGCCCGAAGTCAGGAACTGCTGTGGGCAAATACACCTAACTGAATTCATTGATTAAATATGTTACACAGTAGAGCAACTGAGAAGTCATAGCATAATCTTCTAATATTAGAGAAATAAAACCATGGTAGACAGCAGTTAAGAATGAAAATTCATTTAGGGAGTTTTAAAACACTGAGAGCAGTGGCCTTAACGACGAGTTCTTACTGGGTTTTTGCAAAACTGCAACCTCGCTGTTCTTAATAATTTTTTCTGTTTTCGAAAGCTGCTGGTTATACAAAGCAAAAAAAACAACAACAATAAAACCTAAAATAGCAGTGTTTTGAGAACAGCTGATTGACCATTTCTGTTTTATTCTCCACTGATGCAAAAGCAACATCTGTTACCGTCTCGTCTGCTTAGAGCTTCCGGGGTTTTCTTCACGAGGGTTGCCTTTTGACATTGATGAGAAAAGACAGCCCATTTGAGGAAGGCAGCAATGCTGAAGAAGTGTCTGGTTTGTGGGTAACCCACCACATGGATGCATAGATATACCGTCAGTAATGAAGCATCTGGTAAATGACCCCTCCTCCCCCCAATGTGCATACTTTGCTTATTTTCTAAAGAGAGCAGTGTGAATTGCTTCCCCTGAAGAACTGCTACAGGTTGCATGGATTTAAGGAGTAGTTTTAGAAGTTCTATTTGTGATTTGGACGTCTGAAAACGGGCACTTAGATGTGCAAATCACGGAGACATCCCTGGAGCTATTTTAGAAAGCTGGGTATATAGACGTCCACAGTGCGAGAACATGCATGTAGCACGGTGGTGTGGAGGCGCGCTCTTGGCGGCGCAAGGAAGGTGCATGTCATGGTGCGATTTTACAACGGCACAAGCACATTCGACCCTGATAGTTGAGATGTCTGTATCTGCTCCTGACCATAAATAAGGTGCAAAAAAGTGCTTATTTCATGGCTGCAATGCTTCCAGGGGGTAAGAGCAAAATGCCCGTTCATCACTGTGATTAATATTTCCTGTCCAAAAAAACTTGCTTGTAAATACTTACATGCCCATTGCTGCACATTCGTGTATTTGTAGTGGCAGGCCAGGACATGCTAGTCTCATAACATAGTTGCCCTCTTTTGGAAATATCCTAACTGGGACATCCAAGTACCCAGTTTTGCAGGCATGCAATTTGGCAATGCCCATATTTAGTGAAATGGCCTACGCATGTGCACGTACCCACTTTATCTGAGTGGTGTCCGTCTTCAGAACCGGTTACTGGTATGTTCGTTTTTCGGGGTGGAGATAGAGCAATTTCAGAAGGCTCTTATACATGCCTTCATTCACTGTTGCCGTTCCCTTGGATTTGTGTATGTTCAGCTATGGATGTTCTGGGTTCTTTCTACACATTCCCTTTAAAATGCCACTTCCCAGGTCCACATACTTTGCATACAATGTGAGCTATTGAAAATTGCCCCTTTTGGGATAATTTTATTATTGGGTGGAATAATGTGGGCAAATGGTCAACTTCTGGGCCTGCAAGAAGACCCTTTTTAGAAGAAATAACCAAGTGAGCTTAAGGTCAAGTTAAACAGTACTTTCATTCTTATAATCAAAACAGTGCCTGGCTTACCAAACACAGGCTGGAGAAACAAGAAATCAGCTGGGCTGTACCTATATGACACACAGCTATCGTCAGGCTTTCTTCTCCCTGGTCTGGTCCTACTTACCTCCTGGGCTTAGGTTTTATGTAGGGCTGGTGCAAGGATTGGTGATGCCTTAGGCAGAGCCTCCATCCTACCATCCCTCCCACCGCCATTGCCACAGCTGCCAACCCTCTCTGGGACCTGCGGTGGTGGCATTGGTTAGGAAACCGCGATGAAGCACTTACATAAAGTCTCTGGCATTGCGTTGCTATTCATCTCTTCTACCGTCTGCCGCTTGCACCCCTCTCCGATGCAAACCGGACATCTGCATCGGAAAGAACATAAGATATGCCACACTGGGTCAGACCAAGTTCCATCAAGCCCATTATCCTGTCTCCAACAGTGGCCAATCCAAGTCACAAGTACCTGGCAGTTTCCCAAAAAGACACACAGGTTCCACAATGCTTGTACTGGGGCAAGCAGTGGATTTCCCGGGTCCTCTTTAATAATGGTTTATGGACCTTTCCTCCAGGAACTTGTCCAAACCTTTTTTAAATCCATTACACTAAGAGCTTTTATTACATAGTCCGGTAAAGAATTCCAGAGTTTGATTACACGTTGGGTGAAAAAATATTTTCTCTTATTAGTCTTAAACGGGTTACACTATAGTTTCATTCCAAGTTCCCTGGTCCCCAGACACAAGAGAGAAACCTTGACACAGCGCTAGAGACTTTAGGTAAGCTCTGCGTCATGGTTTCCTAGCCATTACCGCCACTGCAGGCCCCAGAGAGGGGGTGGCAGTGGGTGGCCCTGGAGGGGCGACACTCTAGGTGATTGCCTAGTTGACCTAATAGTAGCACCAGCCCTGGTTTTTATGTCTTTCTGCCTGTAGCCTGCCCCTTATGCCCAGCTGTCCTGCTCTGTTCCTGTTAAGGTAGCCCAGGGTTTCCTCTTTTAAGGAGGATTGGAGATACCTAATGTATAGTTCTTTACTCTGTACTAAAGGCTAAAAATGATGTGAGTACTTTTTCCTTTGCAAACTTTGCTGGGTTTTCAAAGGGAAATTAGATGTATACTTCCACTTTGATAATTATCTCTGGAAAACTGTGCAAGATCACATTTAAACCTGTTATTTGGGGTGTATAATCTTTCTGAGCTAGAATCTGTGATTTTCACAAGTATTCATGTAAATGCAAATCAGCCCCCAATCCCATCTCAGGAACATCAGACAAACTTATGCTTGTTATTTATGCTATATGTGCATAAGCCGTCCTCCATTTCAGGCAGAGAATTTTGTGACAGGCCTTTTCTACTAGTAACGCACTGCTTTATGCAAAGAAATGCCTTTGAAAATTACCCTCTAAGACTAATATTCAAGGTAGAGGTGAACATAATAAAAACAAAATATCTAATGCCCATTGATCCAGGCATTTTGTAAGATTATGCTCCCAGAATAGTCCACTAAGGGCTCAATGGTCAGATATTTGATCCATGAATTACAAGAGTGAACAGTGAGATTACTTACTTGTAACAGGGGATTTCTAAAGGTAGCAGGATAAGTCAGCCACACATAGGTGTCGCTATTCGATGGCATCACAGGATGGAAGGAGCTTTCCCATCGCCCAGAGGAACGTTTTTGAGTCCCTCTGGGCATGTGCCAGTCTCCTGTACCTCAGGCCCATCCCTTCCTCATTCTTTCATTTACGCTTTGCCCTATGGATAGAATTCTCCTGCTCTCACCTTTGCTGTACCTCAAAAGACTCCAAGGAAGAACAGAAGAACATTTCAAATGCAAACTCATGAGGGTGAGAAATACTGTTTTCCATGATGGCCGAGCCAAAGCCGGGCTTTAAAAAATGCTTAGGCTGTTCCAGAAAGATGAATATCACCAGTAGCTGCAAGGTCTGTCTCTGCTGCCTTGGGCCTGTTCACCGCGTTGATGTGAACAAATCAGTACGGGGTCATACTGTAACACTGCAGCAATGGGAGTGGGGGGGGGGGGGGTCATACTGTAACACTGCAGCAATGGGAGTGGGGGGGTCGTACTGTAACACTGCAGCAATGGGAGTGGGGGGGTCGTACTGTAACACTGCAGCAATGGGAGTGGGTTATTTGTTTGCTTTTGCGATGCTTCTCAGCATTCTGGCAGTAATTAACATACTCTCTTGATCCTTCTGAAGTAGTTCTCAGTAGAGAAGGTCAGGTTGAGCAAGACTCTAGAAGGACATGCGGAAGAGGAAGAGCTCGAGATAAGACGGAAGATGGGGATGGTCAAGAAGAGAAAGCAAAGGGCATTGATTACGGTATTTCAGGCAATTTATGACTGGGGAGCTTGCTGTGAGTTAAAGGACAATCCTCATCCGATTTCCTTTGGTTAAGCCTTAGGATAATAAAGCACATTGAACGGAGAAGCACATCCTCATATTACTAATGGTATTTTTCATGTATTATGAAACTACAAGTATCCTGAAGAAAGCCCAGTTCTAAATCTGCAAAATTACTGTATTGATTTCATTCTCTTTCAAATGATAAATTACATCCTTAATCACTAGTGAGACTAGAAAATGTTAATGCATGTCATTTGTGCTGCGCAGACGTATTTCCAAGTCAGATGGATGGAAGATCTATGATAGCTGTTATTAAATGTTTCTGGAAGATTAAACATTAATTTGATAGTTTTCAACTTGGATTTTACATGTGGATAAATGGGCCTTGCAAAGTTATAGTTGGCGATGTTTGGAGTTCAGTGACTGCAGTAAGCTTTCTTTAAAACAGTTTGAGGAGGCAGGATTCAATGTTTCAATGTTGATGAGACACTGAGGCGTGTTTACTAAGCTGTACTAGCAGTTAATGTGCGCTTGAGCTTGGCTAATGGACCACACTAACAGCACGTTTGCTAGGGGGGAGGGAAATGGGAAGGGAAGAGATGGAGCGAGGGTGTGTCTGCACAATGCTGCAGTTTGCACGGGTGCCTTAACGGCACCTCAGTGGGTGGTAATAAGTGCATCCGCGTTGCTGGTGGTGAGCGTTAGGGTCTGAAGAAGTGTGGTTTCTGCTGTGGCCATGCTGTGCATGCCCCCAACAGGGAGACCATGACTTTTACATGTATCGCGCATTGATTTCTACCTGAAGAATCCTAGCGCACTTTAGTAAATGCACCCCATAGACTGTGTCTTGAAACAGACCTCTTAATCTCAAAGCCACCAGACTGACAGCCAAAAAAGGACAGGTGTTCTCTTTAAACTGGACTGAGCAAGAGACAGCCGCTAGATGGGAATTATTGCATTCCTGTACTACAGCAGCTGATCTTCTACTCTGTCCATTGGTGGATCTAAGATTTCTAAGCACCTCAGGTCACCTGAGACGTCATGATGTCTGCTGCATTATACGCAGGTGACCCAGACTATTTGTCTAATTTATTTACAGCGTATACTCCCAAACTGATCCTGCAAGTCTTAAGGTCAAAATCAGAGTTATTGGACTCTGTCATCTTTCCATTTTTTAATAATTTTTCATAGGGCTCTTTTCCGATAAACTCTTGTGAGATATGAACTCTTTTCCGCTTTATTTATGGAAAGAAAACTCACCTAAGGTATTAAAGAAAGGATTAAAACATATTTACGCGAGTTAGCGTGCTTGGATTACATTTAGATCAAACCCTAGTAGTCAGACTCATGGTTCAGAAGAAGCACGGCATCTATGTCCTCATCTCCTTTCATTTATCTCTTCTTTTGTTTTTTTTCTTTAAATATTTTAGATTACATAGCAACAGTTCTAATGACGATTTAATTGCTCTATTATTGTAATTTTAGAGAACTTTTTGTGTGTACTCAAGGAAACAATAAACTGTATTTTCATAAACACCCCTTAGTTCACTATTTCTATTACATTTTGTTTTTGTTTTAGTTTTTGGCAGAAGAGGTTATTTGCAATATGTGGATGGAATTCACAAAATGCACTTTGCTGGGAATTATTTGGCTTGCTTGCAGTCACCGGCGGCTTTTCTTTTCTTTCTGTAGGAATATTTAACAACCCACAAATATGGCAACGCAGCCAGAAGCGATCTGTGGAATACACTCTCTCAGGTAAAGTCTACCGAGTCTTGGCAACGACAGGAAGACAAGACAGCGAGAGCTGCGCATTTAGCCAGAGGGCAGAACGAATAATTCACTGCAAAATCCCCAAGTCTTACAATAATATTTCAAAATGAATGTCCAGCAAAAACAAAAAAAAAGGTGCTGGCAGGGCTCAGAGTGACAGGCTACATGTTTCTCTGTTCTTTCTGCTTCGAGCTGACACACGGCCTATTTTACTATGATGTTGTTCTGAGAATTGGTGAGGGAGGTTAATGGGATAGCGTGTCATGTCCTGCTGAAAACAGCGGCAGGTTATGAAATGCTTGCATGCGTTTCAAGGGAACATAACCCTGGCTTGCCATTTCCCTAGGACAAAAAAGGATCCGTTTTGTGCATTAAACAAAAGACGCATGGAGTGAAAATATCAGAGCAGACAATTAAAAAGGTCACAGGTGCCAGGGAGCAGATGCACTGATGGCTCTTACCCCCTATTTAAATCAGTTTTGTAACTTTCTGCCATTGCAACATTTAATTAAATTTATTCCTACCGAGTCTGAGCTAGCAGCTCGCTGTGTAAATGCACAAGGAAGGAATTTTGATAAAGATCTTCCTGTCCTGGGTCCCCTGGGAGGTGTTGGACAGGCTGTAAATGGAACAGTTGCTAATGCAGAGAAGCTCCTTCTGCTTATAGACAATCTGTTGTTTTGAAGGCTTTGAAGAAGGAAGGTAAAGTCATAGATGTCGAGGAAGTAATGGATCAGTGGACTCTACAGATGGGTTATCCTGTTATCACAGTTGTCAGGAACGAAACTGCAGACGGCTGCGTAACGATCACTCAGGAACACTTTCTTTATGACAGCGGCGCCAAAATCAGGGATTCCGAATTTAGGAATAACAGGTACTATTATTATTTCCATAATCCTATGCGCTTTTTCTGTGGGTACATCTACGTGAATTTAATTCAGCATTTTAGCCCATCGTTTATGAAAGATTTTGCATGGAAGTGGAGAGCGCAGAACCTCTTTGATGGATTAGGACACACCGTTACTCTATTACCACTACGCAGACGTAACAGCAAGAGTAAGTCTTTGTAGCTCATGTGATTGCATCAATGCTTTTATTTGTTGTTATTTTTTAATCTGCTTCACGGTTAACAAGGACAGTAGCCCAAATTTAGGCACCAACATCATCTGGGTGAGTTTTGTTTCATTTCGTGTTGCCCCTCGAGTGTGGATTTCACATTATGTAACATGAAAAGGTACCATCCCATCTTACTTTGGAATGTATTTATTTATGATTTGTTAAAACATGATATTCCGCCTAGGACACACAAGTCCAAAAGCAGGTTACAATAATCCGCAATCCCCTACCATAACAGAATAAAAACATTATTAGTAAATCATCACCGTTTCAACAAGTAATGTTCGATACAATCATACAAGTTAACTAAGGGGCCCTTTTACTAAAGTGCGCTACTGTTCGCCATCTAGCGCGCTTTTAATACTACATATCACGGAGAACAATTGCAGCTGCTGTGTTGTAACTGCTGGCGATGGGACTGGCATGGTCCTAACAGTTACTGCACAGAATGCAGCAGCGTGCACGATTACTGTGGGTGCAATGAATGCCACCTGTGCTTACTGCATGAGGCGCAGGTCACGCGTGATGTGTACCCATGCGCTGCCTGCACTGGGCTCAGCATGTCCACTCTCCGCTGTTCACCACCCCAACGCGCAATGCACTGATAATGCACGAATCAGCACGCACTCAATGCCAGTCACCATTTAATGTGCACCGAAACTCGCACTGATTGTGCAACACACTTTAGTAATAAGTCCCCTAGATGTGTTGCCAGAACTGCAAGGGGGTAATTTTTAAACCTTACTGCTAGTTCGGAGGTCCATCGGTACTTTGTGCCCAAAATTCCCAGCAGCATTTTTGTTTGAAGACTGAAGCTGCTGGCAAGTACCTGCGCACTGAGCACCTGTCTAGGAGCAGATGCAGGGTAGGTGCTCGAAATCATGCATGGATTCCAAAATCTAACCATAGCATGCTGCCTCTCCCAACCCAACCCTTTTGTGGCATGGGCAGTGACATGAGTTTTAACAGGGGGCCCCAAAGCAAAGATTTTCTGGGACCCCAAGGCCCCCCACCCCCCTCTCTTCCACAGCCTGCAAACTTACTTTGAAATATTTGCTAAAAAATGCAGGTTCATGCTTTTGGGCTGCAAAAATCCAAGGGAGCGGTACAGTGTAGGAGGCAAATTACATCTGTCCAAGAAAGAAGAGCGGGACTTGGGCGTGATTGTTTCTGGTAATCTTAAAGTGGCTAAACAGGTAAAAAAGGCAACGGTGAAAGCCAGAAGGATACTTGGGTGCATAGGGAGAGGAATGGCTAGCAGAAAAAAGGAGGTGATAGTGCCTCTGTATAAATATCTGATGCAATCTCATTTGGAGTATTGTGTGCAATTCTGGAGACCGCACCTTCAAAAGGATATAAGCAGGTTGGAGTCTGTGCAGAGGGTGGCTACTAAAATGATCAGTGGTGTTCGCTATAAACCATATGGGGACAGATTTAAAGATCTTAGTATGTATATGTTAGAGGAAAGGCGGGATAAATGCACGGGAGGAGAGCCTCTTTTGATTGAAAGCAAGCTCTGCTACGAGGGGGCATAGAAGAGGGTGAAAGGGGATAGCCTCAGGAGTAATATGTGAAAATATGGTTAGTGGTCTTCGTTATGAAGCATATGAGGACAGAGTTAAAGATCTTAATATGTAAACTTTAGAGGAAAGGCAGGATGGGGCGATATGATAGAGATGTTTAAATACCTCTGAGGCATAAATGCACAGGAGGAGAGTTTCTTTCGATTGAAAACAAGCTCTGCTACGAGGAGAATAGGATGAGGGTGAAAGGGGATAGACTCAGGAGTAATATATGGAAATATTTCTTTACGGAAAGAGTGGTGGATCGGTGGAATAGTCTCCCAGTGGAAGTAGTAGAGACCGAGGGTGTATCTGAATTCAAGAAAGCATGGGACAAGCACAGAAGGATCTCTAAAGGAAAAAAGGGGACTATTGTAGTTGATTTGGAAGGGCAGACTAGATGGGCCATGTGGTCTTTTCTGCCGTCATGTTCCTCTGTTTCGATGCTGTACTGAACCTGCTGCTGCTGCTTTCTGGCGCAACAGTCGGCACCTCCCGCTGCCGGGCTGAAGTCTCACGCTAGCAGCTTCAAACCATGAATGTTAGTGCGAGACTTGAAAACTGCAGTGAGAAGTTCCGGCTACCAGGCCAGAGAGACCTTTTTTTTTTTTTCCGTTTAAACTTTATTAAATTTTTACCAAATTTTTTAACAATTACATTCCAACCAATAACATAGCACTTATGACCAACATTGGAATCCAACCTTTCATGCCTTATCCCTCCTCCCCATCCCCTCCCCTCATATCTGTCACATTCTTTCAATAGTGAGCTATCTCCAGGAACAAGCAGGAATGAGTCTTCACATATGGGTATTGTCGGTACCGACGGAGCCTGCGCGGGAACGCTCCCCAGCGTCCAATAAGAAAGCTTTTGGGAGCATCCCACAGTGCCTGCGTGCTGCCTTCCCGCCTTTCCCAACCGCCTCTCTCCAGTTCTTCTTTTCCGCTGAGCCAGCAGGTCGTGTTCCTGTCACCGCAGAAGAAGTTCTTTATTTTTTCCTATTCTTTTGTGTCGCGTCTGCCTCTTCGACTTCGAACTGGTACCGCCGGTCTTTTCTTTTCTTTCTTTCTTAAAAAAAAAAAAAAACTTCACTGTGCATTTTCAGTTTTTGGGCCTTAGGCCTAAAAATATTTTCCTCATGGAAAAGCCCGCCTCTGGGTTTAAAAAATGTACAAAATGTGGCGGTACTATTTCCGTCACCGACACCCATGACTGGTGTCTAAAATGTTTGGGGCCTGACCATTCCATTACGGATTGTATGTCCTGTACCATGATGTCTAAAAGAGGTCGGCAGAACCGAGCAGCCAAGCTCAGTACCCTGGTTCCCTCTAATGCAGCTTCGGTGGCATCGACGTCTTCCAGGGCTTCTTCTTCCTCCCATGGATCTCAGGTAACCAAGCATAAATCTGGCCGGTCCTCGAAGGGTAGATCTCCTTCCAAGCATCGAGATGCCTCCGGGCTTGCCCTCGAGGATTCCGCACCGGCAAAATTACCCCGGCGGGAAGCTCCAGCTTCCAAAGAATTGTCTATGGGGTCACAGGTTGACATCGATGGCTTGACCTCGACAGATCACCTGTTGCCGTGTTCTGGGGTACCGGTGGCTCCCACTGGTACCGACATCCAGACATTGGTGGCGTCGATGGATCAAAAGATCCTGACCATGCAGCGCACCCTAGCGGCATTCATACAGGCTGTGACGCCTCCGGTACCGCAACAATCCCCGTTGTCAGTACCGGCTCTGGCACCGGCATCACTCCCGGTGCCGGTACCGATCGCATCGACATCGGCTTCGGTGTCGGCTGCAACGGTACCCTGTCCTATGATGCCCATCGGTACCAAACCGGTACCGGTTACTCCCGATACCGATCCTACTCGGTACGGTTATCGGGCTTTACAGGAGCATCCAGACAGGCGATACTTCGATTCCTCTGAAGACTCTGATGAGTCTGAGGGTTCTGTCGAGGCATCCATACTTCTTCCTCAGGAGTCTTCTTCTCCTAAGCAAAGAATGTCTCCTCCAGAAGACTTTTCTTTTCAAGACTTCATCAGGGAAGTGGCCAGGGGCCTCTCCATCACAGTGGCCCCTGTCAGAACCCAGAGCCAAGGAATTGGATATTTTACAATATCCTAAAATTCCTAAGGAGGCAGCTACCTTGCCCATCCATGAGATTCTGTATGATCTCATGTTGAGGAAGTGGGAGACACCTTTTACCACCTCTCCTCATTCTCGCAGGTTAGACACTATGTATCGTGTCCCTCCTTGTCCTGGCTTCCACAAGACTCAGCTCCCTCACCACTCAATTGTGGTAGAGTCTGCCATGAGAAAGATAAAGAGTGCAAAGAGACACTCATCTAATCCTCCAGGACGTGAATGCAGGACCCTAGATGCTTTTGGCCGAAGGGTTTTCCAAGCTTCTATGCTAGCTGCCAGGATCAACTCCTATAGTCTCTATATAGGGATGGTTCTAAAAGAAGTCACAGATCATCTGCAGACTTTAACCCCTTTTATTTCAGAGGATAAAAGGCAGGAGTTTCTCACTTGGCTCAAACATGCCCAAGATGCCTCCAAATTTTCCAACTGTGCAGCCTTTGACTCTTTTGAGTGTGTAAGCAGAGCTTCGGCTATTGCCATAGGGGCACGCAGAATTGCTTGGCTACAAGCTTCTGATTTGGAGCTCTGGGTACAAGATGAATTAGGGAATATCCCTTGTACAGGTGAAAACCTTTTTGGTAAGAATTGGCAAGCAAAGGCCAATCAGATGGATGCTGAAAACTCTGCTTTGGATCGACTTTCAAAGTCTACCTCTGCTCCTGTTAAGAAAAGATGTTCAAAAAGTCATCTTTTTCTAAAAAGGGAAGATACTATCCTGCTTATAGTCAGCAGGCATCTTCTGCAGGTCGTTTTGCGGCAAAGTGTCAGCAACCACCTAAACAGGCCAAGTCAATGGCTGCTAGGCCTGCCATGACCCAGCAGCCTCAGCCTCCTCAGGGCCTTTGACTTGCAGCTAGAGAACTTAGCCTTTATGGCTCTGGAAGAACCAGAGCCCCTTACCACTCCAGGAAGGTTGACTTATTTTGCTCCCAGATGGGAACAAATCACAGCAGAGCAATGGACACACTCTATCATAAGGGAAGAGTACAAGCTTCATTTCTTAAGCCTTCCCCCTCACACCATAGTGAAACAGTTCAATTCTCCAACATCTCTCCTCGACCTTCTGGGTCAGGAGATTGCCACCCTTCTTGCCCAAGGGGCAATAGAAGAAGTACCTCTTCTTCAGCAAGGCACAGGGTTCTACTCCCCTTATTTTCTTATTCCAAAGAAAACAGGGGGCTGCAGACCCATCTTAGATCTCAGAGAATTGAACAAATTTCTATTCAAGGAGAAATTCAAGATGATTTCTCTCGGTGCTCTGCTTCCATACCTTCAGAGTCAGGACTGGCTTTGTTCTCTAGATCTCAAGGATGCGTACACCCATGTCCTCATCCATCCAACACACAGAAGGTTCCTTCGGTTCCTTTTTGGAGAAAGGCACTACCAATACAGGGTGCTTCCTTTCGGTCTGGCCTCCGCACCAAGGGTGTTCACGAAATGCATGGCAGTAGTAGCTGCATTTCTACGCACCCTGGGAATATTCGTTTTCCCATATCTGGACGACTGGCTCATTCGAGCTCCCTCTCAGTCAGAGGCCAAGACTTTTCTAACCTGCACAATGCATGTCCTTCAGTATTTGGGACTGGTAATAAACATCCCAAAATCCCATCTCACCCCTACTCAATCTCTGGAGGTTATAGGGGCTGTCCTGGATACTACAACTGCAAGGGCCTATCTTCCTCAGGCTCGTTGCCTACGCTTGGTGCAGTTAGCCTCCCAAATACAGTTAAAGTCCCATTTAACTGCTCGGGAAATGTTACAACTCTTAGGCCACATGGCATCCACCGTGCATGTGGTTCCATATGCTCGCCTTCACATGAGGGCAGCTCAATGGACTTTGTCCACCCAATGGACTCGGGCATCAGGTTGCCTGTCAGACAAAATAGCAAACTCCAGTCGCCTTTTTTGGTCTCTCCAGTGTTGGAAGTCCTCTCAAAACCTGTTGCTGGGGTCCCCTTTTCAGCAGTCACTTCCCCAAGCAACCCTCACAACAGATGCCTCTCCAATGGGTTGGGGAGCTCATCTGCAAGATCTCTCCACCCAGGGCATCTGGTCTCCACAGGAGACTTCTCTACACATCAGTCTCTTGGAACTCAGAGCAATTTTCTTAGCTCTCAGAGTGTTCCACTCCCTGCTCAGCTACAGGACAGTCCTCATCCACATGGACAACCAAGTAGCCATGTTCTATGTGAACAAGCAGGGAGGGACTGGCTCTCTGTCGCTTTGCAACGAAGCTTTGCGACTGTGGACCTTCGCAAGAGAGCATCAGATTCATCTTATGGCAGTATATCTTCCAGGCGTTCAAAACTCTTGGGCAGACAGACTCAGTCGAGTTCTGCTTCCACATGAGTGGTCCCTCCACATGGACCAGGTAGCCAGGATTTTTCGAATTTGGGGAACCCTGGACATAGACCTCTTTGCAAGTCCGTGGAATGCCAAACTTCCCCGGTTCTGGTCCAGAATTCCGTGTCAGGGAGTTCAGGCCAAGGATGCCTTCCTTCTTCACTGGGGTCAAGACTTCCTTTATGCCTTTCCACCCATTCCCCTAATTCCCAAAACACTTTTCAAGCTTCAGAGAGACCGAGGTTCCATGATCCTCATAGCACCACATTGGCCATGCCAAGTGTGGTACCCTCTACTTCTGCATCTCTCTCAAGCTTCCTCCCTGGAATTGGGCTCTGCACCAGATCTTCTCTCTCAGGAAGACGGAACGTTGTGGCACCCAAACTCCCAGTCTCTCCATCTCAGGACCTGGTTGCTGAAGGCCTAGACCTTCAAGTTTTTCATCTCTCTCAGCAAGTCAGAGATATTCTTCATGCTTCTAGAAAGCCTTCCACTAGGCGTTCTTATGCTTTCAAATGGAAAAGATTTACCATTTGGTGTTCAGAGAAGGGTCTTAACCCTCTTGCAATACCTCTGAATTCGTTACTAGAGTATCTTCTGCATCTATCCCATGCAGGCCTTAAAACAAATTCAGTAAGAGTCCATTTGAGTGCTATTGCAGCGTCCCTCAAGCCTCTCAATGGACAGCCTATTTCCTCTCATCCTCTTATAGCAAGATTCATGAGAGGCCTTCTTTTAACTAAACCTCCCATTAGACCACCTCCAGTGGCATGGGACTTAAATCTGGTTCTTGGCCAGCTTATGAAGCCACCCTTTGAACCTTTAGCCACCACCTCCTTGAAATTTCTTTCTTGGAAGGTTATCTTTCTCATTGCAGTCACCTCAGCACGTCGCTTCAGTGAGTTGCAAGCCTTGGTGGCTAATCCTCCTTATACAAGGTTCCATCATGATAAGGTAGTCCTCAGGACCAATCCACACTTTATGCCCAAAGTGCTCTCGCCTTTTCATCTGAATCAAGAGGTATACTTACCTGTCTTTTTTCCAGGACCTCATGCATCAAGTGCAGAGAGGAATCTTCATACTTTGGATTGTAAGAGAGCTCTCGCCTTTTACTTACAAAGAACACAGCAACATAGAAAGTCTTCTCAACTCTTTGTTGCTTTTGATCCTTCCCATTTAGAACTTCCAGTTTCTAAGAGAACACTGTCCAACTGGATTGCTCAGTGTATTTCTTTCGCCTACCAGAGTAGGAACCTTTCTCTGGAAGGCCATGTCACAGCTCACAATGTGAGGGCCATGGTAGCCTCAATGGCTCATCTAAACTCTGTGTCCATCGACCAAATCTGTCGAGCGGCCACCTGGGCCTCGGTTCATACCTTCACAGCCCATTACTGTTTGGACAAGGACTCCCGCCGGGATGCCTCGTTTGGTCAGGCTGTTCTCAAACACCTGTTCCATTCCTAATCAACTCCTACCCACCTACCCTGGTTGGATGCCAGAGATCCATGGGTGGAGGTGGAGCCCTTTTCAAGGACACACAATTCTGGGGTCTCTCCCTGGCATCTGCAGCTAGGGTCCCCATATGTGAAGACTCATTCCTGCTTGTTCCTGGAGATAGCACAGTTACTTACCTGTAACAGGTGATCTCTGGGAACAGCAGGAATAAGTCTTCACAACCCACCCACCTCCCCTAGGAGTTGTATCTCTCTATCTATCCTTCCCTCATGAAGACCAAGGAGCACTCCAAACAGGTCAGAGACAAAGTTGCGGAGAAGTATAGATCAGGGTTGCATTATAAAAAAATATTCCAAATTCTGAATATCCCACGGAGCACCATTAAATCCATTATAACAAAATAGAAAGAATATGGCACCACTACAAACCTGACAAGAGAAGGCCGTCCACAAATCCCACAGACCGGGCAAGGAGGACATTAATCAGAGATGCTACAAAGACACCAAGGATAACACTGAAGGAGCTGCAAAGATCCACAGTGGAGATGGGAGTATCTGTCCATAGGACCTCTTTGAGCCATACACTCCACAGATTGGGGCTTTATGGAAGAGTGGCCAGAAAAAAGCCATTGCTTAAAGAAAGAAATAAGAAAACACATTTGGAGTTTGCACAACAGCATGTGGCGGATCCCCCAAACATATGGTCAGATGAGACGAAAATTGAACTTTTTGGCCATCATGGTAAATATCATTTGTGGCACAAACCCAACACGTCCCATCACCCCTAGAACACCATTCCCACAATGAAACGTGGTGGCAGCATTATCCTGTGGGGAAGTTTTTCATCAGCAGGGACAGAAAAACTGGTCAGGAATTGAAGGAATGATGAATGGCATTAAATACAGGGTGATTCTTGAGAAAAACCTGTTTCAGTCTGCCAGAGATTTGAGACTGGGACGAAGGTTCACCTTCCAGCAGGACAGTGACCCTAAACAATATTGCTAAAGCTAGTTTAAAAGGAAACATTTAAATGTCTTGGAATGGCCTAGTCCAGGGGTCGGCAACCCGCGGCTCCGGAGCCGCATGCGGCTCTTTCTCACCTTTGCCGCGGCTCCGGAGCACACTGCCCGCTTTAAACGTCGCGTTATGGGCTCCCTCCATGTCAGCTCCCTCCCTTCTTCTGCAGCCGCGGTTCCCTGTCTCTTAGGGAACCGCGGCTGTGCTTTTAAAATCATCTCGGAGCTCTTCCTGTCTTGACGGGCTCCGTGCAGCATTGTCCCGCCTCTAAAGGAAGTTTTGGAGGCCGGACACTGCTGCACAGAGCCCGTCAAGACAGGAAGGGCTCCGAGATGATTTTAAAAGCACAGCCGCGGTTCCGTAAGAGGCCGGGAGCAGCGGCTGCAGAAGATGGGAGGGAGCTGACATGGAGGGAGGGAGCAGATATGAATGGATGGATGGAGGGGGGGGGGCTGACATGGAGGGAGGGAGCAGATATGAATGGATGGAGGGAGGGGGGCTGACATGGAGGGAGGGGGGGTGACTTGAAGGCATGGAGCTTATATGACTGGAGTGAGGGAGGGGGCTGACATGGAGGGAGGGGGGCTGACATGGAGGGAGGGAGCAGATATGAATGGATGGAGGGAGGGGGGCTGACATGGAGGGAGGGGGGCTGACATGGAGGGATGGATCGAGGGGGGCTGACATGTAGGGAGGGAGCTGATATGAATGAATGGAGGGAGGGGGGCTGACATGGAGGGATGGAGGGGGCTGACATGGAGGGATGGATCGAGGGGGCTGACATGGAGGGATGGAGGGGGCTGACATGGAGGGAGGGAGCAGATATGAATGGATGGAGGGAGGGGGGCTGACATGGAGGGATGGAGGGGGCTGACATGGAGGGAGGGGGGCTGACATGGAGGGAGGGAGGGAGCTGATATGAATGGATGGAGGGAGGGAGGGAGGGGGGCTGACATGGAGGGATGGAGGGGGCTGACATGGAGGGAGGGGGGCTGACATGGAGGGAGGGAGCTGATATGTATGGATGGATGGAGGGAGGGGGGCTGACATGGAGGGAGGGAGGCTGACATGGAGGGATGGAGGGGGCTGACATGGAGGGAGGGGGGCTGACATGGAGGGGGCTGACATGGAGGGATTGGGGAGGCGGGCTGACATGGAGGGAGGGAGCTGATATGGATGGAGGGAGGGTGGGGGCTGACATGGAGGGATGGAGCACTGGTAATGGGGTTGAGGGGACGAGCACTGGAAATGAGCTGATTAGGGGAGGCTAGGACTGGTAATGAGCTGATGGGGGTAGGACTGGTATTGGGCTGATTAGGGGAGGCTAGCACTGGTAATGGGGTTGAGGGGGGATTAGCACTGGAAGCGAGCTGATTGGGGGGCTTTGACTGGGCATGGGCTGATTGTGAGGAGGGGAGGATAGAGCTGCTGGCCCTGGAAGATAACTGGGGGCTAAAGCTACAAATGGGCTGATATGAGGGGATGGGAGAATGGAACTGGATCTGAGAGGGGCTGCCATGGTATTTGTACTAGAAGGGACTGGTCAGTGGGGAAGGAGGGGGACTGGAAGGAAATGGACACCAGTGGCAATCATGGGAATGCAAGTTGACATTGGAAGGTACTGGGAGTGAGGACTGGAAAGGGGCTGATTTTGGGGAGGGTTACTGGGACTGGAAATAGGCTGATGGAAAGAAGTGAAGAAAACGAAAGAAGAGATAAGAACTGGCAGATAGACCATAGACCACAGAAAGAGAGCTAAGAGAAGACAGGAAAGCAGAAGCCTCAGATCGGGACCAGCATGATCAAAGAATAAATTGGTCAGACAACAAAGGTAGAAAAAATAATTTTATTTCATATTAGTGATTTGACTACAAAATCATCATAATTTTGAAATCAAATATTGTTACTTCTTGTTGTTATATTTTCTGGCGTATTTTTTTTTGTGTGCGAAGGAAGAGGGGTAGTCTTATACGGCGAGTATAGGCCAAATACCTATATTTTAACAGGAAAAGTAGGGGGTCGTATATAGCATTAAGGTAAGAAACAATATATGCAGTGTTAGATTTGTTTTAAATGTCGCAATGGTTTTGCGGCTCCCAGTTTTTTTTTTCCCTTCGGAAACGGGTCCAAGTGGCTCTTTATGTCTTAAAGGTTGCAGACCCCTGGCCTAGTCAAAGCGCAGAACTCAATCCAACTGAGAATCTGTGGCATGACGTTAAGATTGCCGTACACCAACGCAAGCCATCTAATTTGAAGGATTTGGAGCAGTTTTGCCTTGAGGAATGGGTGAAAATCCCAGTGACTGGATCTGCTAAGCTAATAGAGACATACCCCAAGAGACCTGCAGCTGTAATTGCAGCAAAAGGTGGTTCTACAATGTATTGACTTTGGGGAGTCACACTCCTGTATTCACACTCCCGCTTTCAGTATTTTTTTTTGGCTTAATTATTGTTTGTGTTACAATAAAGGATATTTTGCACCATCAAAGTCGTAGGCATATTGTGTATATCACATGGCGCTAACCCCCAAAACTCCATTTTAATTCCAGGTTGTAATGCGACAAAGCAGGACAAACACGGGATGAATACTTTCGCAACCACTGTACTTTATCTAGATAGTTATCTGCTAAGAAGCTTTTTGTCACTAACCGATTAAATTTAGAGACCGTCCTTGCTCTGACCACAGATCACCCCTGTGCTATCCAGATTATGCCAGGGCTGTCTTCAGTGATTTTCAGCCGTATTTTGCAGAGAATGCTGCTGAAGGTCAAGGGATGGCCGCAGTCAGCAACTCTTATGCAGGCCGAGGTCTTACTAAGTGACTTTGAATATCATGTCCCATAAAACCTCTTCTCTGAGGACCTTCAAAGCACTGAGGGGAGGTATGATAGAGATGTTTAAATACCACTGTGGCATAAATACCCAGGAGGAGAGCCCTCATTCAACTGAAAACAAGCTCTACAATGAGGGGGCATAGGATAAAGATGAAAGATAGACTCAGAAGTAATTTGTGGAAGTACTTCTTTACAGAAAGAGTGGTAGATACATGGAATAGTCTCCCAGTTGGATGTATTAAGAGATAATTTACTGTTTAAATATTATACTGTTACCTGTACCTAGTTCACCTGTTCTATGTAAAATGGCTTGGTATGATACTACCCATACCATATAACATAATGTTCATTGTAAACCGCACTTGATACTTGTGAAAGAGCGGTATAGAAATAATTGTTAAATAAATAAATAAAATAAATAAATAAAAACTGTATCTGAATTCAAGAAAGCACGGGATCAACACAGAAGATCTCTAAAGGAAAAAAAAGGGTCTGCAGAGATTAGTATGGAAGGGCAGACTAGATAGGCCTTATGGTCTTTATCTGCCGTCATGTTTCTATGTTTTGAAAGAGAGAGCTGGATTTCCCATTGTTTTGTAGATAAAAAGATCCCACGCCAAAGTGATGCACATGCTCGCTGCTTCATTTTCAAAGGCGTTTTGCAGAACAGCACTCAACAGACCATAGAAGTGAACGTTTGCCTGTGAGTCTTCCTTTGTACTCATTGGTTAAGACAGGTCATCTTTATTTCAGAACTCTCTGTGTGAAGCTGCCAAGGTCAATGAGACAGTAGATTTTTCTTGTTTTGAATTTCCGTACATGCCGGCATCACATGGATGGCTTTGTACTGTAAGATTTGTTCAGCCTGACTAGTCACGCTGTAGTCTCTGCTCTTCCCATCCCATCTTTCACTCCCTTAGGGATTTGCCAGTCTTGGCAATTTGCTGCTGCCTGCAACGTTGACCATCACGTTCATTGTGTACAGTCCAAGCCAGCACAGGAGGGCATTGTTGCTCCTACGGCCACTGCTATTAAAATATCTGTAAATTTATTTTCTGGCTTAACTTGTCCAGTTTCCACTGCCCTAATGGACAATGCGTTTTGGGGTCAATTTTCAAATAGCCTGCCTATCTTTAAATTCCGCAGGTACCTTTTCCGTGCACACCGTGCAGTTTCACCTTGAAGTCTGCCTGCAGAGCTTATGAGCTAAAGGTATCACATTAGTGGTGTTCAGGGAAAATATTTTCATGTCATTATTCCCTTCCTTTCCTTCTGCTTTTCTTTTGGGTATATTATTTTTAAAAGTGCTAATGCCTTCTAAATGGTTTTGAACACACGTTAAAGGCATTTAGCCCATACTTAGAGGGAAATTCTATAAAGACTTCCTGGCACATATTTATTTATTATTTATTTATTACATGCACTTATATACCGCGCTATTTTCCATCAGTGTGGTTTACATAGAACCAGTTAAATACACATCTCAAAACATTCGATTTGTGTTTACAATTAACAGGCAGCAGAACTTGGATAGACAACAAGGGGGTAACTATTTACAACTATACAGAAAGAGCAGGCTGAATTTCAGTTTGACGTGGTTAGTTTACTGATGAGGCATTTGAGGTGCTGTCCTCCGGGTAATGCTCGAGGAAAAGGTGATATTTCAGAGCTTTCCTAAACTGCGTTAAATTAGTGATTGCCCGTATACTAGGAGGGAGGCTGTTCCAGCATTTTGGTGCCGAGAATTTGAAAGCCCTGTTCACTGTTGTCTGGCAGCACTTGGTTGTTTCTCTTGGGACTATTAGTTTATTATCCTCAGGGGATCTTCTAGGTCTCTTCAGGGGGGTTATCTGAATGAGGTATGCTAGGGCTGGTGGGGCAGCTTATTTATGATCTTGAAGGTCAGAATTATGGTTTTGAACGTAATTCTGCCTTTTATGGGGAGCCAGTGGAGTTGTTTAAGGATGGGTGTAATGTGTTCCCACTTGGAAGCGCCTTGGAGCACTCTTGCAGCAGAGTTTATTGCAAGCTGTAAAGGGTGTATCGTGGATTGCGGGAGACCGTGGAGTATGGCGTTTGCATAGTCAAGATGCGGTATGATCAAGGCTTGGTATACTGTGCGGAAGTCGCCAGGTTTCAGTAAGGCGCGTATGTCTCTAAGTGATCGGATTTTATGGTATATAACTCTTGCTACATTGCCTATATGGGTCTTCATGTCGAGTCGCTGGTCAAGTGTGACTCCTAGATATCTAATAGAGGGTTTGGTAAGTAGATCTGCATCTAAGACCTTTAAGCATGGTGGTGTGATGAATTTCGGATCTCTGGTGACGAAAAGGACTTCGGTTTTCTTATGTTGGATTCACAGGTTTTGTTATTGGAGCCATCTGGATACTGCGTTGAAACAGTCTGTGAGCAGTGAGAGTTCGGGGTTCTCCGTTGCAAAAGGCATATATAGGAGCACGTCGTCTGCATATAACAGGCATTCCACCTTGAAGGACTGGACGATCTCGCAGATCGGTTGCATATAAATGTTAAACAACAGAGCAGATAGAGAGGATCCTTGTGGGACCCCTTGGCTCTGGTGGAAAGGTTCTGATGTTGCTTCATCTGATCTTACATGTTGCCATCTATCCGAGAGATATGACTTGCACCATTCGAGTGCTAAGTCACAAATCTCCTTCTCTCTGAGGCGGTGTAAGAGGATGTCATGGGAAACAGAATCAAAGGCCACCGCTATATCCAAGAATATGAGTACGTACCCTCGGCGTATGCTGTCAATTCCTGCAATTATGGTACTGAAGAGGATGGTGAGGAGAGTTTCGACCCCATGTGCGGCTCTGAAGCCGTGCTGACACGGATCAAGTGGTGCGGAGGCGTCAATATGATCTTGAATTTGTCTTTGGACGTCTTTTTCGACGATTTTCGCCAACAGTGGTATGCTGGATATCGGTCTATAGGAGTCAGGCTTCTTAGGGTCCAGTTTGTTGTTTTTGAGGAGTGGCCTGATTGAGGTACGTTTGAGGGATTGGGGAAAGGTGCCTGTCATGTATAAGCAATCCATTAGCTTTGCTATAAAAGGGCTGACTGTCGTAACTCTTTTATCCAGGACACTGGGCAAGGGTCGGTTTGTGCGGTTGTTGTGTTCATTCCAGCAATTATGTCCTCAATGTGTTTGGCAGATGGCTTAGAGAAGGCAGACAGTCGGGCTGAGGATCTTGGTTTGAGTGCCATGGTATGTGTGGGGGATTTATTAGTTTGGCACAGTTTTGCTTTTAAGTAGTCGGCGAAGGCTTGAGGGTGGATTTGACTAGGTTGCTCTGGTACTGGCTCTTTTGCTAGGTTCTTTACCATGGTGAAGAGGTCATGTGGCTTGTTTAGGGACCATTTTAGAGTGTCAGTGTGGAATCTCCTCATGCTTTCAGATATTGCTTGGCGGTGTTTTTCTAGTTGAGTGTTGTATGTCCTTAGGTCCTCTGTGGAGTGAGTACGGCGCCAGCGTCTTTCTAGTTTTCTCAAGCAGGAGAGTGACGTTCTAAGCTCTGTGGAGTACCAAGCTGCTGTTCTTCTCTTCTTGGTAGGCTTGTTTGATGGTGGTCATAATGCAATGGAACTGAAGTTTTCATTCCAAGTGGAAACTAACATTTCAGGTTCGTGGGATGTTAGGTCAAAGAGTGTACGGATATGGTTTAAGATTTGGTCTTTGTCAAAGGCTATGAACCTGCGTGGAGCTGTTTTGAGGCTGCTGTCCTTATCAACACTCTTTTGGAGTTTGTTGGGTAGAGATATTTGGAACATGATTAACATGTGGTCTGACCAGGGGACTGCAGTAGTGGACAGTATGGTGGTGTTTGTTTTAAAGGCAGTTGGGGGGGGGGCAAAAACAAGGTCCAGTGTCCTACCTTTAGCATGGGTGGGCTCATCAACGAGTTGTGTGTATCCTAGTTCTTCGAAGGCATCCAGGAAAGATGAGGCCTGTGCGTCGTGCAAGGATGGTAAATTGAAATCACCTACAATCCAGCTTGGTGTGCTTGGCGATTGTGTATGTCTCTATGTAAAATGCTTCTTGTAGGGGGGAACGTTTACGATGCCCTGCACTGGTAATGCGGGTATGGACCTACGGGGCTTTCTGCTACGTGCCGGAGGGTGGGGGTACATATGTCTGCCTGCATTTACCATGCTGCACCTTGGTTAAATGGCCATAGGAGCAGCTAATGGCATCCATTGAGGTGGCATTAGTTACACCTGCAGTACATTGTGCCGAGTGCAGGTAGCGCGGGCTACGAGCTCCCATGCTGCCTGCACTACAGTGCAAATGCCCCCTTCCCATCCAGTCTCTGCCCCAAAACATGTGGGATTTCTAGCATGGGCCCCCACATTATTTTTTAGCATGGTGTCAATACTGCACACTATCCCACCTATGCCCTGATAGTGCACATTAGTTAAATATGTAAAAGTACATGTAAGGACACACGTGCACATACGTTTATGTGATCAGGATGTAGGTATTCCTGTGGGCAGAGTTTGGACAGAGCATAGGCGGAATCACAAATTACATTCCTAGACGATAAAATACACAGCTATACACGTACTTCAGCAGTGATTTTTTCTTATGTCTGCTCCCAAAGTTGCATTTTAACCACCTATCTGAAGCATAAAAGGTTGTAGAATATACCAAATGGTTTAACTTGCCGTAAAATGGAAAGGAAAAGAAACCACATTGTCTTTTTTTCTTTCATTTGTTTGTTTTTTATAAAAGACATGCATTCGTTGTGGTTTATTCGGTTTGTCTGGGCACCTAAGAAATGTTTGTGTGAGCAAATACCTACAAATTAACATGCATACAATCAAGAAAAATGTTGTGGCATGCAATTAAGACAAATACTTGTAAAACATGAAATATGCCAGAAACTTGCTGAAACATTATTTTAAAGAAATGCTAACTGAACTTTGGTATGGCCCTGTGCACTCCTAATAGATACGCCGATCATAGAGGGTAAATCTGTAAGCTGCTACATAGTCACAGATTTGACATTATAAAATATTAGCACGCGTGGCTGCTAATGGGCATAAATTTATGCCATAGTCACTTACACCAGCTCTAGAGCATGTTTGTTCATGTTTTACAAATTACACATGTAAGTGCACACTCCTTCCAAGCTCCATCTGGCTGTGCATATCCCACTGTGAAAGTATGCAAACTTAACAGAATTGCGACCATGCTTACTTAATATGCCTCGATGATTTACACACGCCTACACACCTTCACATACGTCATCAGTCACTATGCAAGTGGAGGGTGATTTTGTAAGGAGCAGCTGGATTAGCGTTCTTACGTGCTGTCAGGGGTCTGCGGGTGGACCTGCTATGTATGGTGCATTGTCTTTTTGGCACTGTGTGGAACCAGAATTTCTCAGCGCTGATCTCAGTGTCACTATTTCAACCACCAGTATCTTTTACTGAGGCATTGTGAATTGTCACTGTTTGTTCATCTCCAGCTCAAGAAGAGAACGGCACAATATAATTCCACTGTCCAAGCTTGACTGTCCCCACAGCTTCAAACAAACAAGAGTGCAATGCCAGTCCTTGCAGGCTTTCAAAGTCTTTATAGTTCCTTTAACTCCATAAACCCAGCATTCAGTAATTATCAGCAGGGAGATAAATCCAATGCCAAAAGAAAAATAATCAGAGTAAGTCTCATTAGTCCAAGCAGCCCTCTAACTGCCATGGCTGTAGACTGAGCCAGACAAGGTTTTCCAGCCAGCCTTCTCAGTCCTGGTGGGCTTACTTGCTTCTCCCTTTAGGAGCAAAGGAGAAGCAGAATTGCTAAGTTACCCAGTTCGAGGAGCGAGATTTTTTTTTTTTTACCAGTTCTGGTTTTAAATTTGCATTGTAGTGCGGTATGGTATTTGTAGTCCCTGATTTTACCCATCGGAATCAGTGCTGCAGATCTCCAGGAACAAGCAGGAATGAGTCTTCACATATGGCTACGTCGGTACCGACGGAGCCCGCACGGGAATGCTCCCCATCATCCAATCAGAAAGCTTTTGGGAGCATCCCTCGCGCCTGCGCACTGCCTTCCCGCCTTTTCCACTGCCTCTCCTCAGTTTTCGTTTTTCCGCGGAGCCAGCAGGACATCCTCCTGTCACCGCAGAAACTTTTTTCTTTAAATTCTTTATTTTTGTTTTCTTGTTGTCGCGGCTGTGTCTCCCGCCGCCACCGGTACCGCCGGTAGATTTTTCTTTTCTTTTTCTAAAACTCAGAGAGATTTTTCTCTCTGTTTCTGTCTTAACTTTTTTGGGCCTACAAGGCCTCTCCATCATGGAGCCTTCTTCTCCTAAGAAGTGCCTTCACTGTGGAAACACAGTCTTCTTTTTAGACTCCAATTCCTGGTGTCTAACCTGTTTGGGGCCCGACCCTTTTTCCCCTGAACATTCAGGCTACAAAACTGTGAGAAGAACTTCCTTGTTTCGAGTTTCCCTCGATACCGTTTTCCCTCCCGGAGTGAGGGCACCGGCTTTTTCTTCTCTTCAGGATCAGGTAACCCACAAACAGTCTGTTAAGACTAGCCAATCCTTGAGTGGTAAGTCTCATGCCAAGCATGATGATGGTTCCGGCCTTGCCCTCAAGACCCAATTGGCATCAAAACCTCGGCGGGAGTCTTCGGGCTCCAAAGCATTTCAGGGGTTTCAGGTTGTTCCTGGGGCTCACCCCTCACAGAACATACCTGAGCCATGCTTGGTGGTGGCATCCGCTTCGAGTGGTACCGATACCCCGACATCGGCACCGGTGTTGAGTTATCCACTCTTCACCAGGGATCGTCATCTGGTGTCCTCGGTACCTTCGGGACCGATTGATACGTTCCAGATTGACTTTCCTGTATCTGAGCCATGCTCAGTGGTGGCATCCGCTTCGAGCGGTACCAATACCCCGGCATTGGCATCGGTGTTGAGTGCTCCACTCTTCACCAGGGATCGTCATCTGGCGTCCTCGGTGCCTTCGGGACCGATCGATACGACCCAGATTCACTTTCCGGTGTCGACAACATCGCCGATACCACCACCGACGTCGGTACCCTCTAGACATGCATCGATGGACTCGCTCCCTTCGATGCCGAGTCTGGAATCGATATCTAGTCTAGATGACTGGGTACCGACGCGTCTCGGAACCGACCCTTATCGTTTCCAGATACGCAGTACCGAGGATATTCACCAAGTGTTTCTGGTCACCTCGGTACCGCTTGCGCAGCCTCTGATGACTGCTTCGATGGCGTTACCGTCTCCGATTCCGACTCAGCTACCGGTATCGGTATCGATGTCGGTTCCTACATCGGTACCATCGATCCTCTCTATGCCTAGTTTGGAATCGATACCTGGCATGGACGATGCAGTACTGACTGCCCCAAATCGTGACTGCCAGTACCACTATCCATCTAGTGGGGTTCTTTTTGGGCACCAGACCAGTACATCCTCTGGTGCTCAGGCTGCCCCTTCAACCTTAGCCTACTCAGGGATGGTTCCCATGGGAGATCCTTCTTTTCAGAAATTTCTCCTTGACATGGCAATCTTTCTTGCTATTCCTATCCCTGGATGTGATCATACTCGAGGCTCTCCTGCAGAAAAGGAAAATATAATGCTTCCCTTACATCATTCTTTGCAGGATCTTCTTCTGAGAATCTGGGAATCACCTTTAAGGGTTCCCTCTCCTTCTACAGCAACTGATGTGCTGTATCAGGAGCCCCCCTCTCCAGGATTTCAAAAGACTCAACTTCCCCATCATTCCATTGTAGTGGAATCAGCAATGAGGAAGGTAAAAAGCAAGAAGAAGCATTCTTCCTATCCGCCAGGTCGTGCATCTAAAGCTCTAGATGCCTTTGGACGTCAAACCTTCCAAACATCTATGCTGGCATCAAGGATTATCTCTTATATTTTTTATATGAGTCTATCTCTCCAGGAGGTCACAAAAAAATTATCTCTTTTGGCTCCTTTTCTATCAGAACCTAAGGCTGCAGACTATTCCTTGCTTCTTAGTCATAGCCAAAATATCTCTTGGTTTCTTTCTCGCGCTTCTCTAGACTCTTTCGAGTCTGTTAGCAGATCCTCTGCTATTGCCCTAGGAGCACGTCGTAGAGCCTGGCTCCAAGCTTCAGACTTGAGCAGATGGGCACAACACACACTGGGAAATTCTCCTTGTACTGGAGAAAATCTCTTCAATAAAGAGGCTTTACATCAAGTTGCTCATTGCTCCACTGACTTCCCTGGTTCTAGGGACCATCCTAAGCCGCCTTCTTCCCCAGGAGGTAGGAAATGTCCTACCAAACCTTCTTTCCCTAAGAAAAGAAGGTTTCACTCTTCTCCTGCCCATCATCCAGATGTACCCAAGCAGGGGACACCTCGTCCTGGTCTGAAGAATCCAAATTCTAGCCAGTCTCAGCATACCCAGCAACCATAGGTTCTTCAAGGTTACCACCTACAGTAAACTTCTTCACAGAAGTTTGTTCACTGTTTTTTTCTTTAAAACTCTTCTTCAGCTGTCCTTTCTCAGGATATGCTAAGCTGTCAGGATATTTTTGTCCATGGCTTACAGATCTCTCCTCTTCTTCCTACCAAGAAGAGGAGTTAACAACTATCCCATGATAGTTTCTGTCCCACCATGAACATTTTTTCCTTCCACTGACTCACCATATGGTAAGTCACCCCTCAATTATATTCTATCCTCTCCTCCAGGGTTTTCCCTGAATGAGTGGTACCATACTGGACAGCTTCTCTAGCCTTTCATTCCAATGTAGAATTTTTTCCTAGAATAAATTCTCTGGACAGCTGTCAGACAGGGACAGGAATTCCTCTCCCTTTGTCTGTTCTCTCTGTTTTACACAGAAAGATTCTCTCTGCTGTCTCTTTCAGCTGCTGTCCATGCAGGAGTTCTAGTGATTGAACTACTGGTACTTCCCACAAGTTTCCAGTCTGTCTTCCACTACTTTTGTCTAGCCTTAGTAGTGATTCCAAGACAGTCCTCTTCTATCTTGGATAACTCTACTCACTTCAGGCTTCTCACATTACCTTCTTTCTGGCCATCTTCATTCCTTGGATGTGGCAACACAGCTGACCTACTGTCAGTTTTATCTCCTAATTCTCCTGCATAATGCTCTCTGCAATCTTCAGAGAAGCTTTCTACTATGGGCCCTTGCTAGAGAGCATTGAACTTTGTCTCTGATGGCTATTCTATATAGTAGAAAAGGCTTATCAGTCATTTTCCATAACTGTGAGGGTTCTCCACACCCTCTTCTCTCCTGTTTATAATGCAGGATATAAGCTTTTTCTGCGTGAATGTCCAAGGACTTTCCCAATCCTGTAGGAATATGTTCTTTTCCTTACAGCTTGACCTCATGCTATCCTATTCCTCATGGACAGCATTTTTTCTGATAGTAACGCATGATACCCCTGTGTCCCCCCCCCCCCCCAATGGGTCATCCTGGTATCTCCTTCTATGCGTTTCCTGTCCATTTACCATGTCAGAGTTCTACCGAACTCACGACTTGTTCTCCACAGACTGATATTACCCTCTGTTTTTTCACGCAACCATCCTGGTTATTTTACTGGATAGCATTCCTGCACCATCTTAACCCGAAAGAATAGATTTTCTATATATCTTTTCAAGTAGGTTCTACCTTCTTGTTATTAGATGAATCTTTCTCCTTCACATCTCTTATGGGGCTTAGTTGCAGACATGTACCTTCAGATTTCAATATTCATGTATGTCTATATCTCTGTATATTTCTATACATACAGATGTCTGTAAGCTGTGTGTGCATTGGTTATGCCCCTATATATATATTCATATATATTACACATATATATATACATATTTATATTTTTATATATATATATATATATATATATATACCTCTATATATGTATCTGTTAAGATGCTTTTTATGGGTCGATATGTATTACATACTCTCTCCCTAACTGTCTATGCTATAAAGGTTTTTACCTTCTTAAAGGTTCCAGACAGTGGACCAGCATTTCTTCATACTGTCCCTTGGTATGTGGGGGCTGTTATGCACACAACCACTACTGTGGTACTAACAGCTTCCACTTTACTCTAGGTCTCGTTATCCCTGAAGCATCATGCTTCCATATCTTTCCTATCTCTCACCAGCTAGGAAAGACTGTGTAAATTTTCAGTAGTTCTGAGGGTTCTTTTTCCATACCCCTTCTTCCCTCTAGGACTGGGCTACTTGTCCAAATCGGTCAGTCTTCCTTTTTAACTCCTCAATGTTAATACTTCTATAGCTAAAGGAGTTTTCAGCTTTTTCCATAAAGCTTTCCACTGAAGACCTGCCATTCTTCTACTACCCCAGTTGACACCTGGGTCACCTGCCAACCTCAGATTTGGACCTTCGCCCTCACTACTGTGAGGTCACCTTGAGGATCCTCTACTGCTTCTCCAGTAGACTCCATCATGCTTTCTACTTCCTACAATTCAGTAGTCCTTAGCTTTGCTGTTTTTTCCTTACATCTACCTCTTCTTTCAACTCCTACCCCCCATCCCTCATGGGATGCCGGAGATCCATGTGTGGAAAGTGCAGTCCTGATCCAGGGGCATGCATTTTATGGGATCTCTCCCTGGCATCTATAGCTAGGGAGTCCCCATATGTGAAGACTCATTCCTGCTTGTTCCTGGAGATAGCACAGTTACTTACCTGTAACAGGTGATCTCTGGGAGCAGCAGGAATAAGTCTTCACAACCCACCCACCTCCCCTAGGAGTTGTATCTATCTATCTATCTTCCTTTCCTCTTTCTCTCCTTTTGTCTCAGCTATGAAACTCAACTGAGGAGAGGCAGTGGAAAAGGTGGGAAGGCAGTGCGCATGCGCGAGGGATGCTCCCCAAAGCTTTCTGATTGGATGCTGGGGAGCATTCCCGTGCGGGCTCCGTCGGTACCGACGTACCCATATGTGAAGACTTATTCCTGCTGTTCCCAGAGATCACCTGTTACAGGTAAGTAACTGTGCTGTCTCATAATGCATCAGAATGAGCTTGGCAGAAATCCAGGACTGGCTTAAAATCTCACTTCTAGAACTGGGTAACTTGGCAACTCTGGGGAACCCCTTCCCTCTCTCAACTTAACTTCACACACACGCTCCTTCTGGAAAAGCAAAATACTGCAGTAATCTCACTTCCAAGATCACTGTGACTCCAGCCCTTTTTGCCTGGGCAACCCCTTCATCTTACTCTGTGCACGCGAGCAAGGGTGGGAAGGCCCCTAGGAAGGTATTCGAAAAAGTCAGTAAAAGAAACTGCTCCCCATGTTCTTGATAATCCATTCCTTCTGGTGTCATGCCAGGCAGTTCAGGTAACTCCAGTTCTATATGCTTGGGCAGTTCCTGCAGGTTAGTTGGCTGGGAGAAAGGCAAGCTCCTTGGTGGGCTGTCACTGTCCCTGCAGGTCTGCATAAAATACTCATGTTCCCACGGAGACACGTCAGTCGTACGCTCCTCCCTCATTGCCCGCCTGTTCACTGGCTCCACCCCTTTGCCTTGCATTGCTGTCCTGCCTCTGGAGAGGGTTTTCCGATTCTGGCCTGGACTCTTCATGACCTTTCCCTCTAGGGGTTTACCTTGGAACCCCTCTCCATGAGAATGATATTTCTGTCTCTCAAATGCTCTCAGAGAACTCTGAACAGCTTGTACTGGGGTTTTCCTCCCTGAATAAGCTGTTCTGTATGGATTTTACTTTACAGAATAGCAGCATAAGTGGCTGCTAACAGTCGCAGCTATAGAAATATCCTAAATGGCCGTGCCTGTTTTACACCTAATCGGCCATATCTATGAAATGTGCATATAAATATGCACTCTGCACACGCTCCACCCATGGGCATGCCCACAGCGAACACGCTTACTTTCAGGATGGTAACAGGTTACCTTATGCGTGGAAATCACTAGAATACCATGATTTACATGTATAAACATGCATACAAATCTGTCTGCCCCTACAGGGTTGCCTCTATCATGCCCTGGTGCCCACTCACACATCCCCCACTACCCTGCTGAGACACACTTGACCATGGTGGTTTAAGCTGCGGCCCCCCCCCCCCCCCCGACAGACATGCCCGAGTCTGTGAATGGAGGTTATTAGACCCATCATTCCTTTACAGTATTCATTTTTAATTTCTATAGCTTCACTAGCAATATTTCCTATCATGAATAATACTATGTTGCACATGAGGTTATAGGACTTCAATTCTTAGTCTGTACTCAGCTCTAATTTCTCCATTGCATTCCATAAGAAAAGCAAGACTACAAGTCCCTGCACACAGTGGGGTAAATCCAGGACTGGATCAAGCCTGTTGAGCGCATCTAGAGCCAGTTGGCAACTCTACTTTGTACTGTGAAAATTATCAGTGATGGAATAATGGTGGGAGATCATTAAAAGACTGTCATATCATGACTAGCTTCTTAAATTTCTCTTTCCCCCATGTTGATTTTATGTGGATTATCCAAATAATTTGCTTTATAATTTAAAAATAAGTATTTTGCTGGTCTCAGAACATGAGCCAGAATTCCAGCTCCAGAATTAATATTGTGTGACATCATGTTAATTCAAGACCGAAAAACAATTTATCAACTTAAAAGTGGAAAGCACACTGCATAATTTGCAATACTCCAGTATAAATACCGGATGCAACATGGTCCAAACAGGCTTTACAATTTGCTGGCAGAATTTACTGTATCGCAACTTTAAGAGCATCTGGACGCTGGCATAGGAACAATAAATGCATTGTTTTTCACTGCTATCAAAATGCTGGGGTTCAGCCTTGCTGGAACTGAAAAAGGAGCAAATTCTACAGTCTTCTAGGGATTGTAAAAGGGATAAACAATCTTCCTGGCAGACTTCTGTAAGCAGGATGATCGTCAGTCAAGGAGGTTCCCATGTGTTGTCTTCATTCAGTATGGGTGCTCCCTAAATTAGAGCAAACCCTTGCTAGAAGAGACTGACAGAAATCTGCGGTCCCATGCTCATTCCGGTGAGCAGGAAATAGTTGAATGCCCATGTTCTTACCTTTCCAAAATGCTCCCTCATTTAAATGCTAATTCTTTTTTAATGACAATAATTGAAATTCATTCCAAAAAGAGCAGAGATACATCTGTTCTGTAGTCATTTCTAGATAAATTACCAGCTGTAGCCCATTTGATTTGCAGGTTGTTGTGTATCATAAAAACGTCCATCTTAATGTCAAAAACTACCTTTGATAAAAACATGTTACAGATGTTTTCAGACTGGTTATTCATCAGTAGTGTGTTTACAGTATTGTGTTGCTCACGGAATTCTCTCGCATAATTTTAAGTCTTGCTGATCCAATGCATGTTTGCCTTGGGGATTAGGCCAATGTTCGATTTCCTTTCCATAAATTAATTTGAGTGGTGCCATGTGTTAGGCAAAACGTGTTTTATGAAAGTCGTACAGAATACTCTCTATAATCATCATATATCACTAGTGTTCGAAGGAAAATAACTCCTTTGGGCCCTGTTTACTAAAGTGTGGTAAGGTTTTGCAGCTACAATGTCGTAATTGTCAAAATGGAATGCACAGTAACGGCAAAACCTCTACGTGAAACACAGGGGTGTGCCCAATATTTTTGGGACACAGGGAAAATGTTACTTCTATGTGTTAACTGCATGGCACCAGGGGTAATTTTATAAGGACTGACATAAAGTTACACGCCATCTACATGCATGTGTGTGTGCCGTCAAGTCGATGCTAATTCCTAAAACTCCAGGCTCTCGGTTTTCTTGGCAAGGTGCCATCGGAAGTAGATTGCCAGGCCCTTCTTCCACGCAGTAAATCTGCAGCCTCTGGTATTCCAAATTGTGGTATTTTAGTGATTTACACACGGAGGGGGGGCATTTACCTGCTTACTTTAGCTGGTTGCAAGTTTATAAGTATATGCAATAGCCCAATGGCATGTACTTTCACTGTGGGCGTGTGCACAGGCAGAGGATTGCAAAGTGCACATGTACACACATAAATTATAAAATGCTATAATTTACGCACATTCTTTAGAAATCTAGGCACAGGTATTCTGCTTTAAATTGTTTTCAACTACTTACGCTAGTATTTTCTAATGAAAGTAGATGCCTACTTTTTATTATAAAATAACGCCTAAGTAGGCACCTACATTTGAGAGTCAAGTAGGCACCACCATATATAATTACCCCCTGATGTGTAATGCAGTTAGCTCTAAAGGTGACATTAAAACTCTGCATTCCATATCGTCCTGCTAGACCCATCCAGACAAGTGGATTGTGTTCCCCTACCAGAGGTGGAGACAAAGAACCAATGAAAAGCCCAGGTTTTAGTGACATCACTCTTATGTCTCTATTCGCCTCAGTCACCAGAGGTCTCCTCAGTATTCGTCCCAAGTATATGGGAGAAACATGGCAAGCCTCACACAACCTCAACCGTGTACAACAAAGAGTAATCAACAGCAGAGAATGATGTACAGGAAATCATAAGCAGAAGGTTATCAGTAGAAGATGAACCTGCAGAGCAGAGTATAAAAATCATAATGGACCCAAGGGTACTGCAGCAGAAGAACAGAGCAAAACCAATTTCATGGGCAGGCCCTAGACTGGTCTAGTAGGACTCAAGGAAAGGACATTAACTGGTAAGTAAAATTTCACCTTCCATACCGTCCTGTTAGACCAGTCCAGACAAGTGTGATGTACCAAAGCTACAACACCACTGGGCAGGAAGAAGACACAGCAGCTCACAAAACCCTTGCGCCAAAGGCTGTGTCCACTTGCGTGTGGACATCCAAATGGAAATGCTTGACAAAGAGAAAGTAATGCCAACATTGCTGCCTAGCAGTGTCTGCAGGGGCCACTGAGCTCTGCTCCGCCCACAAGGACGCTCAGTCCAGGTAGAATGGGCGCGCAAACCTTCCAGATCCAGCTGGTTCTGCAAAAGATATGCTGAAGCACAACAAAACCCACTTGTCTGGACTGGTCTAGGAGGACTCAAGGAAAGGACATTAACATTGTCTTGTCAGACAAATCTGATTTCTTTGACTGGGTGATGAGGGAGTTGGACCGAGGGAAAGCCCTATATATGTGGTGTGCTTAGATTTCAGTTAAGCCCTTGACACTGTTCCTCACAGGCAACTTATAAACAAATTGAGCATCCTAGGGATGGACCCTAAAGTTACTGCTTGTGTTAGAAATTGGTTGAGTGGGAGGCGACAAAGGATACAAGTAAATGGAGCTCACTCTGAGGAGAAGGATGTTACCAGTGGTGTGCCCCAGGGATCTGTCTTTGGTCCGATTCTTTTTAACATCTTTGTTAGTGATATTGTCGGGTAAGGTTTGCCTCTTTGCAGATGATATCAAAACCTGCAATAGAGTAGACACCCAGGAAGGTCTAGATAACATGAGGAGGGATCTAGCTAAGCTTGAAGAATGGTCTAGAATTTGGCAGCTGAGATTTAATGTTAAAAAATATAAGGTCATGCATTTGGGCTGCAGCAATCCAAGGGAGCTATATGGGGTTGAAGTACTTTTATCCACAAAAGAAGAGCGGGATCTGGGCATGATTGTGTCTGATGATCTTAAAGTAGCTAAACAGGTAGAAAAGCTAGAAGTATGCTTGGGTGCATAGGGAGAGGAATGGCCAGCAGAAGAAGGGAGGCGATAGTGCAACCTTATTTAGAGTATTGTGTAGTTTTGGAGACCGCACCTTCAAAAGGATATAAACAGATTGGAGTCGGTACAGAGGGTGGATACTACGAGTGTTTAGTGGTCTTTGTTTTAAAGCATATGAGGACAGACTTAATATGTATACTTTAGAGGAAAGGCGGGATAGAGGTGATATGATTGAGACATTTAAATACCTTCGAGGCATAAATGCATAGGAGGAGAGCCTCTTTCGACTAAAAGCAAGCTCTGTTACAAGGGGACATAGGATATGGTGAAAGTGGATAGACTCAGGAGTAATATGCGGAAATATTTCTTTACGGAAAGAGTGGTAGATGCGTGGAATAGTCTTCTAGTGAAGGTGGTAGAGATGAGAACAGTATCTGAATTCAAAAAAGCATGGATGAACACAGGATCTCTAAAGGAAAAAAGGGGACTGCTGTAGTTGATTTGGAAGAGCAGACTAGATAAGCCATGTGGTCTTTTTCTGCTGTCATGTTTCTATGTTTCTAACTGGTAAGTAAAATGTCACCTTATCTGCCTCATTAACTGTAATGCACAGTAACAACTTCTGCAAGGTATAGACCATACATAATACCTGTGCATTCCACAAACCAAAATGGCATTTTCCACATTAGCACTTTAATGGAGGGATTAGTATGTGCTAACATTTAAAATGCTGCATTAATTGTTAGTGCAGACCCGTGATAATTAATTGATAGTGTGTGGTAATTCCTGCATTTAACAGCTAATGTGGCTTAAGAAATTGTCCACTTAAGGATGGAGTTACTAAGGTGTGCTAATGTGAACATCCGTTAATTCACCGTTAATGTGCATTATTAGTAATTAGATCCCATTAAATAATATGGGATATGTGCTAAAATAATGTGCATTAACTTTAGCACATTTTAGAAGCTAGAGTCCTTAATGTTAATTACTAGGGGGCTGTGCAGTGCAATTAACGTACATTTATTGCGCAGTAAGTGCTATTCTGCTGGCATGACAGTTTCTGCAAACTAATGTCCATGGTTATGGTACATCATAAGATGGGGCGGGGACAGGGTGGGTAAGGAGAGGAGACTGGACATAGAGAGCACTTTGCGCTTAGCCTGGGGCAGTTGCCACACACTGTCAATGTTGCGGTTAGAGTGGGTGCACTTAACAACTTCTCAATGGGTGACATTAAATGCACCCATGTTAAATGCAAATGTCCCTGGCAGTGCACGACGATTGCACTTAGCACACAATCATTTTCACTCAAAATGCGCAGGAAGTGCAAAATCGTAGCGCACTTTAGTTAAAGGGCCCCTAGGAGTTGATTTAAAAACATTTGTAACTTTGAAATATTTTCATGTGTCTCCTGAGAATTTGTTGTCTTTGATTGGCCCCATTGCTGCTATTAAGGCAACTCAGTTTCTGTTCTGGTTCCATGTCTGTTCTCTTGCAGCTACCTGTGGCAGGTTCCATTAACGTTTGCAGTAGGAAACGCAAGTCACATCTCATCAGAGGCAATTATTTGGGTGTCTAACAAATCAGGTGGGAATGCACTGACCTGTCTGTGTACATTGATCAAATATAATTGTGTTTTACTGGACTATTCCCCTAGAATTTAAAATATACTGTGCACCTGGTCTAGTCTACTAAAAACGGAATTACAGACAAACTGTTTCTGATAGCAGGTTGTCGAGAAAGGGGACACTGACTGCGGTTTTCATGACTAGTGGGAAGTGAAATGAAAATTAAATATATCTCATGGGGAGATTTTCACACTTTATGTGGGATTGCATATAATTATGAGATGAAATTCCTCTTGTACCTAGTAGGATCTAGTAGCACTATAGAAATGATAAGTAGTATAGATAAATAATACATGCCTTAAAATGAATGAATGAATGAAAGTGCTACAGATTAACGGATAAAAGTGCTGATGATTTTCTAGTTGCCACAGTTGCAGAAGAACATCCTAGGGAGAGAGAAGAATATTGGTCCTACTGAATTCAAATAACTAATATGCGACCACCATTAGGAGGCATAATCGTAGTTTCCCGTTTGACCGAGCTTAGTTGACACAGATTGATTCTTCCATTATGAATAATCTTTAGAGAAGAGAGTAGCTGGAGATTATGACTGCAGAACACAGACTGAATACTATTAAAAAAGCTATTGCTTTTTCACCAAGAAATGGGCATTCCGTGTTGGATGGATCTCTGAATAAGATATATCCACCATGCTTGATTTTAATGGGATACAACCAATGTTCCCTCTAATTTTCTGTAGGCTGTGTGCGCATAAAATATCAGCTGTGCAGCTTTTGAAGGAAGGTTAAATTTTTGTGCGCCACATAACGACACTCGGAGTTAAATACTTTAAAATTTGACTACACATCAGAATACAGTATGTACACCACATAGATTGCACTAGAAAATATTGTAGAACGTGTGAAAACCGTAAATACACAACATCTTTTAAAATTTAAGACGTCTGTGGTGTTTTCTATCAAAATCAGAACTGTAATTTTTGTGCGCTCTGTTGTAAGGTATGTGCGCTCGCTCGGCGAGATGTGTGCACGCGCACAGCTTAGAGGGAACAGTGGATACAACTCTTCTAGAGTTGTCAAGGTGTCCCTAACAGTTGTCACTCTACATGTCAAGGGAAGTCAAGTCTGTATGGATTTCTTCCAAAATGCTGATTAGATAGCAAAATGTCTATAATTACTGTATAAATAGTTGATAGAAATGTTGGACTGTTTTAACCTTGATATCTTTAGCTGTTTAGATTCCTGAAAAATTCAAGTGATAACTGTTCTCCAGGAACAAGCAGGAAGTCAGCCCTCACATATGGGTGACGTCTGCACAGACAGATCCCGCTCTGAGCCTTTCCCCAGCCTTCAAAGAAAGCATTTGGTACATGCTACCATGCATGCGTGGTCCCCTTCCCGCCCAAGGGTGCCATCTTGCTCAGTCTCCTTTTTTCCACGGAGCCCAATGGACGTCTGTTCCATTTCTCTGGAAAAAATCCTTGCTATGTTCTTAAAATTAGCCTTTTCCAGTTTGCGTACCTGTTCTTCTTTCCGCCTTGAGCTAGTGTTGGACCCGGTGCTGTTCTTGGCTCTTTTCCCCTTTTTCTATCGAAGCTTGCATCGACAGGCATTCGCACCTTTTTTCGCCTGAGGTCATCGACTCTGGCTGGGTGTTCCCCACCATGTCCCCTGGTGGGTTCAAAAAATGTGACCACTGCAGTCAAACCATATCTGTCACCAATACCCATGTCTGCTGCTTATGCTGCCAGTGACTGGACCATGACAGCACCTTCTGTGACTTGTACCAGGCCATGATGCCCAAGACCAACAAAAAGAGGTCGGAGTTGGAGGAAAAACTCTTCCCAACGCTAAGCCTGGCTACAGTCTTCGGACTGCGAGCAATGGGTCCAAGACAAGCTGCTCGACTTCCCCTGCACTGGTGCGAATTTCTTCAGCAAACCTATGGCCAGCAAGGCGGCCAAGATAGAGACCGAGGTGGTGACCCTCTAGATGCTTTTCAAAAAGACCTCTTCCTTTCCCCATAAGAAAACCTCGGAGAAAAGGCCCCTTTTCCTGGGGACAAAGTAGCACTTCCGACAGGGTCACCGCTACCAGCCCTTCTTGGGCCAGCAACAGGGTTCTCACCCCAGGAGACAAGGCCAGGGAGCTCAGAAGCCCCAGGCCCTGGCCCCAGCTCAACCTGGGGGGAGCTTTTGACTCCCAGGGCAGGGCCTCCTCTCCCCTAGGAGGCCTTCACCAGCCCACAGGGGGCCAGGGTCACCTCAGACCAGTGGGTACCTCAGGTGGTAAGGAAAGGATACCTCCTCCACTTACAGCAGGTACCACCCAGGTTCTCTCCAGGAGAGCCAGCGCACCCTCTCCTTCACCAGAATCTTCTGCTCTCAGAACTTGGAGGTTTGCTCAGGGACAACTCAGTACAGCCTGTACCCAAACATCTATGGGGAAGAGGTTTCTAGTCCAGGTACTTCCTTGTTCCAAAGAGAACTGGGGGCCTCAGGCCCATACTAGATCTGAGAAACTTAAACAAGTTTCTAGTGAGGGAGAAGTTCAAGATACTCTCCCTTGGAACACTGCTGCCTTACCTCCACCAGGGAGATTGGCTGTGCTCCTTGGATCTAAAGGATGCGTACACTCACATCCTGATCCACTCCTCCCACAGGCAGTATCTACGGTTTGTTGTGGGAGAAGAGCACTATCAGTACAGGGTGCTTCCCTTTGGCCTGGCCTCCTCGCCAAGGGTCTTTACCGATTGCCTGACGGTAGTAGCTGCCCACCTGCGCCTACAAGGGGCTTTCGTCTTCCCCTACGTGGACGACTGGCTAATCAGAGGTGGAATGGCCTCAGCGGTCAGTCAGGCCACAGAGCGAGCATCTCTCCTGCTGCAGCACCTGGAGTTTGTCATCAACTACCCCAAATCTTATCTCTCTCCAGCCCAAAGCTTGGAGTTCACAGGTGCTCAGTTGGACACATTGCAAGCCAAGGCCATCCTCCCCCAAGAGCAGGCAGAACACCTCAAGCACCTGGCAGGAGAGGTACAATGCCACCGGTCAGTACGGGCTCGCCTCTGCCTGCTGGGCCATATGGCCTTGACGATCCACATCATGCCCTTAGCCTGCCTACACATGTGGACAACCCAATGGTGCCTCCACTCGCAGTGGACCCAAGCCATGGGCAGGCTACGGGACAGGGTCAGAGTTACCCGCCAACTGGCGGACTCCCTCAACTGGTGGCAGAACCTGCACCACCTCCCGCACCAGAGAGAACCCTGACTACAGATGCCTCCTTCCTGGGTTAGGGGGCGCATTTTGGGAACCGCCGCACACAAGGCGGCTGGTCTCAGGAGGAGTCACTCCTGCAGATCAGTCTCCTGGAGCTCAGGGCAATATTCTTGGCTATGATTATTCCGCCACTGCGTACAACACTGTGCTGTGCTGATTCAGATGGACAACCAGGTTGCCATGTTCTATGTCAACAAGCAGGGGGTATGGGCTCATACTCCCTCTACAAGGAGGCGGTGGCCCTCCTCTCCTTCGTAGCATGCAATGGCATGCTTCTGCAAGCGGTGTATCTCCCGTGCCAGGACAATTGCCTAGTGGACAGGCTGAGCAGAGTCTTTCACCCACACAAGTGGTGCTTAAACCCCAGGGTAATTCAGCAACTCTTCCACTTCAGGGGCAGGCCCGTGATGGACATATTTGCCTCCCTGGACAATGCACAGCTGCCTTGCTTCTGCTTGCGCCAGTCATACCTGGGGAGAGTGGCAGCAGATGCCTTCCTGATATCGTGATCCAAGGGCCTATTCTATGCGGTTCCACCAACCCCCCCCCATCCCCCCCCCCAGTCGCCAAGACCCTCTTCAAGGTCCAGAGCGAGAGGCTGTCAGTTATACTGATCACCCACAGGTGGCCCAGTTTTTTATTACCATCCTAGCTATGTCATCTGACTGAGCAAGATGGCACCCTTGGGCGGGAAGGGTCTTTGAAAGCTGGGAAAATGTTCCGCGTGTGCTCCGTCGGTGCTGACATCACCCATATGTGAAGACTGATTCCAGAGAACACCCGTTACAGGTGAGTAACTACGCTTTATCCTACAATCAATGTTCCCTCTAATTTTCTGTAGGCTGTGTGCGCATAAAATATCATCTGTGTGCAGCTTTTGAAGGAAGATTAAATTTTTGTGCGCCACATAAGGACACTCGGAGTTATATACTTTAAAATTTGACTACACGTCAGAATACAGTATGTACACCACATTGATTTTAATCAAATTAAATGAAAATAGACAATTACTAAATGAAGCGGGAAATTTCTAGTAATTACAATCATAACTGTTAAATTTTAAGACGTCTGTGTTGTTTTCTATCAGAATCAGAGCCGTAATTTTTGTGCGCTCTGTTGTAAAGTATGTGCGCTCTCCCGGCGAGGTGTGTGCGCGCGCACACGCGCACAGCTTAGAGGGAACAGTGCCTACAATGTGTAGCTGCATCATTATTTTGTCAGTCAAAATTATTTTTTTCAGTTTGGAAGAAGCAACATAACAAGAAGGGTGGAATGAATATCTGGGATGTGCATTTGTTTGAAATGACATGGGAAATACCAATGTCATCATTTCATATTGTTTAATTCAAAAACATTTAAAATATCTTGTTTTTATTCAAAACGAAATCACAGCCTGGCCTTGAACTGGTAACTGTTGGATGGAGGAGCCATTATGTCTCGGGGGAGGAGATAGCTGTTGCTGTGTCTTGTATTTCTGGTGATCTTGGTTCTTGGTTCATGACTGATCCAAAGTTTTTCTAATCTTGAGTTCTGTGAAAAGCCTTTCCCTTCTATTGATTCCTGATATAGAGACTTAATCCGAAGACTTTTCTTCTGCTGTTTTCTTGTGCCAGAAATTCTATGAAGCCATGTCCAAGTATGCTATTAAGAGACATTTACCAAGCCTACTCCAGAACCTTGTTGTCCAATTTGTGATGATCTGGTTCATGAAGTGGAAAGACTGGTGCTGCTGGTTTGGACTGATCATGTTTTAGTTTTGGTCACTCTGAAGCAAAGTTATTTGAGAACAGGTAAACTGAAGAATAAAGCTGTCTGATGGAGGATTGACATCAATTATGTACAGGATCTATTAGAGGCAATGGAAATAGTGGGTGAGATCTGGGTTGATCTTCATTTGGAGAATTTAGCGGATATGTAGGATGAGGGCTTAATATGGTATTGGATCTTTGGGCACCAAAAAGGGAGGTGGTTATGTCCATTGGGAGCAGAATGTAGTCTTGGTTTAATGAGGGCCTAAGGATGATAAAAAGGCAGGCGCATCAATTAGCGCAGAGGTGGCATAAATCAGGAAAACAGGAGGATGGTTAGGAAAAACTAGAGAATATAAACAGAAAATTTGGGAAGTGAAAAGGGATGTGATCAGTCAGAGATTAGGTAGAGCAGTTAGTCATCCTTATGAACTTTCTAGAGTTGTAACTTCCCTAGCAGGGCCACTTAACTGAATGCCAAGAGGAAGAGTTGTCAGTTCTTACTTGTGAAGAGTTTGCATTTTTTTTTTTTTATCAAAAGGGTAAATCAATAGTGAATAATTTCCTTGATGATGATGGGCTTAATTGCTTTAGTGATACTGGCAATTGTAATGCTGGTGGAGTACAAATGTGTTGAAGCAGAATACTGCTTCTACGAGCACCTGAAAACCCTCCTGTTTTCTGAACACTATGGCCCCACCACCTAACACCCCCCTCACGCTAACTCATATTGTTGATATATTAATTACATAAGAGCTAATAATTGTAAATAGTTAACCTGTACTGTTTGTACATAGTTCACTGTTATATGTTTTATGTAACTGAGGTTTCTGTTCATTGTAGACCGCTTTGACCCGGTGAAAAGTGGTATATAAGCCTAGCTAAATAAACTAAATAAATAAATAAAATAAAGTGTTTAAACCAATGTGTGTTGCGAGTATCCGGGAGATGTGTCGTGGAACCGGCACATGTGCTAGTAGGCGATGTGGCCAACATTCTGCAGATGTGTCGCGGAGCCGGCAGCGGAAGGAGACACATCTGCACTGGCCCCGGCACTATGTGTCCAACATAGATTCAGCTGTGCTCCTTCTCTGTGCTGCTGCACCTGGGGCTCCTAATATGATTTCAGTTCCAGGCGCATTCCACACACCCGGAAATGAAATAACTCAAGTGCCAGTTGCTGCTGCGGCTGGGAGAAAGGAGCATAGCCCCAATCTACATCAAACAAGAATCGCCGGGGCTGGTGCGTGCTCGTCTCCTGCCCCTTTTGCTGCTTGCGCTGGCTCTGGGAAGGGTTGCGAGGAACAATGATGAATTGTTTGGAGGGGGGCATGGAGAGGAAAGAGGACAAGGAAATGCTGGACTACAAAGGTGGGGTAGAGGGGGAGATGTTTGACTACATGGGGGGAGGGGGAAGAGGGAGAGATGAAGCCTGGGTACAAGGGTGGACTGGAAGAGGGGAGAGAGAGAGATAATGCCAAGCTACAAGGGTGGATTGGGGGGGGGGAGAGAGAGAGAAATACAGGGCTGCATAGATTGATGGGTAGGGGAGAGAGAGACAGTGGGAATGGAGATGGAAGGGGTGGTATGGGGGGGGGGGGGAAGATGAGCTGCATAGATGGGTGGGGGGAGAGGAGAGATTCTGGACTACATAGGGTGGATGGGTGGTAAACGGAGAGAGAAGAGATACCAGGATACACAGGAGGGTGGGAAACGAAGAATAGAATTTTTGTCTGAGAAAGACAAAAAAAGTACAATCAATGTAGCTCAGACAGGTATCTTCTCCTCTGAGGATTCCAAAAAAAGCCGACAAGTCACGACTTGGCCCAGAAGCAAATTGATCCATTTCCCCACCTACTCCATCAAACTCTACCTCCTTGGGGCTTTTAGCTGAAGGAAGATAATATATCCAAGAAAGTTTAACTGAGTCTGGATCCGGAAGCAACAAAACTTCTTTCAAATATTTATAAAACAATGCCCGAGGAGATAAGTAGTGGGGATGGCAGAAATTTAGCAACTGCAAGTTTTTTGCCTGAAGAGAATTTTCCAAAAATTCACATTTCTTATAAATTACTGAAGAGTCTATAACTGAAGAAGAACAGGTTGCCTGGAGAACAGATACCTAAGATTCAAGTTTAATACACTGAGAAGACAGAGGAAATTAAGCTATCATGCTCAGCCAATTTAACAACCGTTTCTTTAGAAAAATCAGAAATTTGTTTAAGGGAAGACTGTAACAATGATTCAGTTCGGGAAACAATATCCCATATGTCCCTTAAAGAAATCTCCACTGAGGGGCAAACCTGTCCGCAGACCTGAATACTCAAAAGGAGCCGGTAATAGGACATGTCTACTAACAAAGGATAAAATACATCACCAGAGACCGTTCCAGCACTGATAGGGGTTCCAATCAAAATCTCTTCAGGAGCCCCAGTAGGGAGAGAAGATGGAGAGTCAACACACTGGTTGGGTAGGGTTAATTGACCCATAACGAGAGAGGCGAGACAACCCCCGGTGGCGAAGCAGGTGAATCCATACCCAATGAAGAGTCTAACGGCTCAGTAGCGGACAAAACCTTGACGTGCTTATCTATAAGACCCAATATTTTAATCGCCTTAGAGCCAGTCATAACCTGGTCTCTTCTCTGCCACTTCCCCATGCCAGACTCACTGTCCTGCAAGTCTCCACTTCATGTACACTGAAGGGGTATCAAAGGGGCCGAAACCAACCTCTTTGGACACGCGCCCAAGCTGGGGCTCTGATGTTAAATAGCCCGTGCTGCCCTGACGTTAGACGCCAGTAAGACAGGTTCAGGTATAACAGCCAATTGAAGAAAAGCACACAAGTGCAGCAGCAGGCAAATGTCCCAGCCATGTTTTTTTTTAAACAAATGGATGCTTGTTAATTTTGTGAAATTCAATAAATAAAAAATTAAATAAAAGAAAAAAGCTATTGGACAATCACTTACCAAGGGTAATGGGAAGGATTTTTCCGTTGTGCAGAATTTCCTTCCCGTGTCTTTACGTCAGTTTCTAAGTAAGGTAGTTGAACGTACTGTGTTCTTTCAGCTAAGGGATTTTGTGGAGGATCAGCTTATTTTGTGTTCCACTCAATCAGGTTATCGTTCCTATCATTGCACAGAAACAATAGTGTTGGCAGTGTTGGACTCAGTGAGACATTGTGCTGATCAGGGAATTGACTGCTAATTGTATTTGATCTGACAGCTGCCTATGATACTGTTTCTCATGGGAGGTGGATTCAGAGGCTAAAAGCTTTGGGTGCATGGGGGCAGGTGCTGTCATAGGTATGTTTCTTTTTGGGGGAGTGTACTCAGGTTGTATTATAGAAGGATCAGTATGCAAGTCCAAGGATCTGTGCTATCACCACTGTTGTTCAATATGTACATGACAGCCTTGGGTCAACTATTAGACTGGCAAAGGATAGATTATCATCTGAATGCTGATGATCTGACACTTATTGTTCCATCTGACTCAAGCCAGGATCAGCACAGGTTGTTGCTTTACTGAATGAAGATTTGCAGGAGGTTGCTGCATGTTTGTGCCATAGTAGAGTAATATTCAAAACTAAAATCAAATGCTCAATTATATTAACTCGGGACAAATAACTTTTATTTGCCCCTTTGTGGTTATTCTAAACCTTATGTCTTCTTTTCTATTGCTGTTGAAGGTCTCAGACTATTCTGGTACTTTATTTTAAGACTTATAACAGTTTTGCTGAAGGTCATTGATGCTAATAGGCACTGGTATTAGACCTGTTATAAGTCTTAAAATAAAGTACCAGAATAGTCTGAGACCTTCAACAGCAATAGAAAAGAAGACATAAGGTTTAGAATAACCACAAAGGGGCAAATAAAAGTTCTTTGTCCCGAGTTAATATAATTGAGCATTTGATTTTAGTTTTGTATAGTTTAATCTCCAGGAACAAGCAGGAATAAGTCCTCACATATGGGTACGTCGGTACCGACGGAGCCCGCGCGGGAAAGCTCCCCAGCTTCCCAGAAGGAAAGCTTTTGGGGCCTCCCACTGTGCATGCGTGCTGCCTTCCCGCCTTCCTGACCAACTCTCCTCAGTTCTTCTTTTTCCGCGGAGCCAGCAGGTCGTGTTCCTCTCACCGCTGAAGAAGTTGTTATTTTAATTTGTTTCTTTGGCCGCGTGTCTGCCTTCCACGATTCCGGACCGGTACCGCCGGTCTTTTTTCTTTATTTCTTTACAAAAAAAATATATCTTTTTTCCCCACTTGGTGTGTTTGTTCTGTGAGGCCTCTAGGCCTTCACAGAATTCTCCCTCATGGAGAAACAAGCCTCTGGTTTTAAAAAATGCACCAAGTGTAGCGGTACTATATCAGTCACAGACACCCATGAATGGTGTCTTAAATGTTTGGGGCCTGACCATTCCATTCCGGATTGCCCATCCTGTTCTTTGATGTCTAAACGTGGCTTACAAAACCGGGCAGCCAAGTTTCATATGCTGTTTTCTACAGATACTCCAGCATCGACATCTTCCAGGTCTTCCTCTCCTGATGGATCTCAGGTAACCAAACATTCCTCTGGCAGGTCCTCAAAGGGCAAATCTCCCTCCAAGTATCGAGATGCCCCCGGGCTTGACCCTGAGGACCCTGCCCCAGCCAAACAACCCCGGCGGGAAGCTCCGGCTTCCAAAGCTCCTCCTATGGGGTTACAGGTTGACATCGATGGCACGGCCTCGACCGATCACCTGTTAGACTGCTCTGGGGTACCGGCTCAATCTTCCGGTACCGACATCCAGACATTTGTGGCGTCTATGGATCATACAGTTCAATCCATGCAGCAGGCTATTATGGCTTTTATTAGAGCTGCGACGCCATCGGTACCGCAGCCAGCGGTACCGACTCCGGTTCCGGTACCACAACCGATACCGGTACCCAGGGCATCCACATCGACCAGGATACCGATTCCGGTTCCCGGTTCCGGGGTTTTCCCTGATACCGATCCGGTTCCGGGTACCCCCGATGTCGATACCGGTCGATACGCTTATCGATCCCTGGAAGCAAACAGACGATACTTCGAGTCTTCTGATGATTCTGATTCATCAGATGACTCTGCTGAAGTATCCCTAACTCTACCTGAAGAGCCCTCTTCTCCAAAGAGGAGAATGTCTCCTCCAGAGGATTTGTCCTTTCAAGACTTCATCCTTGAAGTGGCTAAAGATCTCTCTATTTCAGTAACCTCTGAAAAAGAACCTAGAGCAAAAAAATTAGATATTTTAGGATACTCTAAGGTTCCCAAAGAGGCAGTCACCTTGCCCATTCATGAAATTCTTCAAGAACACATGATGGACTTATGGGAGACTCCTCTCACCCTATCTCCACATTCTCGTCGGTTGGACACCATGTATCGTGTCCCTCCTCCTCCTGGTTTTCAAAAAACTCAGCTCCCTCACCACTCTATTGTGGTGCAGTCAGCTATGAAAAGGATAAAGAGTACCAAAAGACAGTCTTCTACTCCTCCAGGGAGAGAATGTAGGACTTTGGATGCTTTTGGTAGAAAAATCTTCCAAGCAAGTATGCTTATTGCTAGAATCAATTCATACAGCCTCTATATGGGCATGTTTCTGAAGGAGATTGCATTGAAAATACGCCATTTTCTCCCCTTTATCCCAGAGGATAGAAAGGAGGAGTTCCTTCTTTTGCTAAAGCATACCCAAGATATATCAAAGTTCTCCAACGGAGCAGCCTTTGACTCCTTTGAGGGTGCTAGCAGAGCCTCAGGTATTGCCATAGCGGCTCGCAGAATTGCTTGGCTCCAGGCCTCTTAGAACCCTGGGTCCAGGATGGATTGGGAAATTTGCCCTGTACAGGTGAGAATCTGTTTGGTAAGGAGTGGCAAATCAAAGCCACCCAAATGGATGCAGAAAATGCTGCTTTAGATAGACTTTCTAAATCTACCTCTGCCCCTGTCAAGAAGAAATCTTTCAAGAAGCCTTTCTATAAAAAGGCTAGATTTGCTACAAATACTGGCCAACAATCTTCTGCAGCTCGCTTTGCTCCTAAGCGTCAGCAGCCTAAGCAGGCCAGGGCAAAACCTGCAGGGGCTGTTACAGCCCAGCAGTCCCAACCCCCTCAGGGCTTTGACTCAACTCTAGAGAACTTAACCTTTCTGGCTCTAAAACATCCAGAGCCTCTCACCATTCCAGGAAGGTTAGCTCATTTTGCTCCCAGATGGGAGCAAATCACATCAGAACAATGGACGCTCTCTATCATCAGAGAGGGCTACAAACTACATTTCTCCAGCCTTCCTCCCCATACCATGGTGAGATGTTTCAATTCTCCCCCTTCTCTCCTGAACCTGTTAGGTCAGGAGCTGACCACCCTTCTCGCCCAAAGGGCAATAGAAGAGGTTCCTCTTCTTCAACAGGGGTCAGGGTTTTACTCCCCTTATTTTCTTATTCCCAAGAAAACAGGGGGGTACAGACCTATTCTAGAACTCAGAGAATTGAACAAATTCCTATGCAAGGAGAAATTCAAGATGCTTTCTCTAGGTACTCTCCTTCCATACCTACAGAGTCAGGATTGGCTTTGTTCTCTAGATCTCAAGGATGCGTACACACATATACTCATCCATCCATCCCACAGAAAATTCCTACGGTTTCTGTTCCAGGGAAAACATTTCCAATACAGAGTACTTCCCTTCGGTCTAGCCTCTGCTCCAAGGGTATTTACCAAATGCATGGCAATAGTAGCTGCATTTCTACGAGCCCTGGGAATTTTTGTTTTCCCATACCTGGACGACTGGCTCATCCGAGCTCCATCTCATTCCGAGGCTCAGACTTCCCTGGATCGCACCAGACGCATTCTGCTGTATCTGGGACTTGTGATCAATCTGCCAAAGTCTCAACTCGCCCCCACTCAGTCCCTGGAATTTATAGGGGCCTGGTTGGATACCACCACTGCAAGGGCCTATCTTCCTCAGGCCCGTTGCCAACGTCTAGTGCACTTAGCCTCCCAGACTCAGTCCAGAAGCCACTTGACTGCCAGGGAGATGCTGCAACTATTAGGCCACATGGCCTCCACAGTACATGTGGTGCCCTATGCTCGCCTACATATGAGAGCAGCTCAATGGACTTTGTCCACCCAGTGGACTCAAGCATCCGGAGCTCTCTCAGACCAAATAGCAAACTCCAAACGTCTCTTTTGGTCTCTCCAATGGTGGATGTCCACTCAAAATCTGTTGTTGGGGGCCCCCTTTCAACCATTGTTGCCCCAAGCAACCCTCACAACAGATGCCTCCCAAACAGGTTGGGGAGCTCATCTTCAAGATCTCTCCACTCAGGGCACTTGGTCTCCACAGGAGACCGCCCTTCATATCAACCACTTGGAACTTCGAGCAATCTTTCTAGCTCTCAGAGTTTTTCATACCCTCCTCAGCAACATGACGGTCCTTATTCATACGGACAATCAAGTAGCCATGTTTTACATAAACAAACAAGGAGGGACTGGCTCTCTGTCGCTTTGCAACGAAGCTCTAAGATTATGGGCCTTCGCCAGAGAGCATCAAATCCATCTCCTGGCAGTATATCTTCCAGGAATCCAAAACTCTTGGGCAGACAGACTCAGTCGAGTTCTGCTTCCACACGAATGGTCCCTGCACATGGATCAGGTACTCAGAATCTTCAAGAAATGGGGAACCCCGGATATAGACCTCTTTGCAAGTCCGTGGAATGCCAAACTTCCCCGGTTCTGTTCCAGAATTCCGTGTCAGGGAGTTCAGGCCACAAGGATGCCTTCCTCCTTCATTGGGGTCGGGGCTTCCTGTATGCCTTTCCACCCATTCCTTTGATTCCCAAGAATCTGTTCAAACTTCAAAGGGATCAAGGGTCCATGATCCTCATAGCTCCACGCTGGCCATGCCAAATGTGGTACCCTCTACTTCTGCATCTCTCCCAAGCCCCCTCCCTGGACTTGGGAGCGGCTCCAGACCTTCTGTCTCAAGAGGAGGGAACTTTGTGGCACCCAAACCCCAAGTCCCTTCACCTCAGAGCTTGGTTACTGAAGGCCTAGACCTTCAAGATTTCAATCTTTCGCAGCAAGTGAAGGATATCCTCCATGCCTCTAGGAAACCTTCCACTAGGCGTTCTTATGCTTTTAAATGGAAAAGATTTTCCATTTGGTGTGCTCAAAAGGGTCTTAACCCTCTAGCACTTCCTTTGAATTCTCTTTTGGAATATCTCCTGCATCTCTCCAATGCAGGACTCAAAACGAATTCAATAAGGGTCCATTTGAGTGCTATTGCAGCATCCCTTAAGCCCATCAATGGACAACCTGTTTCCTCTCATCCTCTTATTGCAAGATTCATGAGAGGCCTAACCTTAACTAAACCTCCCATTCGACCTCCTCCGGTGACATGGGACTTAAACTTGGTTCTTAGTCAGCTTATGAAGCCACCCTTTGAACCCTTAGCCACTACCTCCTTGAAATCTCTTTCCTGGAAGGTTATTTTCCTTATTGCAGTCACCTCAGCTCGCCGTATCAGTGAACTGCAAGCTCTAGTGGCTAATCCACCTTATACAAGGTTCCATCATGATAAGGTGGTCCTTAGGACCAGTCCCCACTTTATGCCTAAAGTGGTCTCCCCTTTTCATCTTAATCAAGAGGTATATTTACCTGTCTTTTTTCCAGCTCCTCATGCATCCAGTGCAGAGAGGAACCTTCATACTCTAGATTGTAAAAGAGCTCTTGCCTTTTACCTCCACAGGACACAGCAACATCGAAAGTCTTCTCAGCTTTTTGTTGCTTTTGATCCTTCTCATTTAGGACTTCCAGTCTCTAAAAGAACACTGTCCAATTGGATTGCTCAGTGTATCTCTTTTGCTTACCAGAGTAAGAACCTTTCTCTGGAGGGCCATGTCACTGCTCACAATGTGAGGGCCATGTCCACCTCTATGGCTCATCTAAACTCTGTGTCCATTGACCAGATCTGTCGAGCAGCCACCTAGGCCTCGGTTCATACCTTTACAGCCCATTACTGTTTGGATAAGGACTCCCGCCGGGATGCCTTGTTTGGTCAGGCTGTCCTCAGACACCTGTTCCATTCTTGAACAACTCCAGCCCACCTTCCCTGAATGGATGCCTGAGATCCATAGGAAGATGAGGAACCTTTCAGGGTCTCATACCCTTCAGGGGATCTCCCGGGCATCTCAGCTAGGGAGTCCCCATATGTGAGGACTTATTCCTGCTTGTTCCTGGAGATAGCACAGTTACTTACCTGTAACAGGTGATCTCTGGGAACAGCAGGAATTAGTCCTCACAACCCACCCACCTCCCCTAGGAGTTGTATCTCTCTCTCTGTCCTTTCCTCTCTCTATTGTCTCAGCTTTAAACTCGAACTGAGGAGAGTTGGTCAGGAAGGCGGGAAGGCAGCGCGCATGCGCAGTGGGAGGCCCCAAAAGCTTTCCTTCTGGGAAGCTGGGGAGCTTTCCCGCGCAGGCTCCGTCGGTACCGACGTACCCATATGTGAGGACTAATTCCTGCTGTTCCCAGAGATCACCTGTTACAGGTAAGTAACTGTGCTTTGCTCACGGAAAGACCGCACCTTTGGTGTTTCACCATAGTAGAGTAAGGCTAAAGCTGTATAAGACTGAAATGGCATGAGGTAATAGAGTCTGAATGCTGATGGTGAACACAAATTTAGAAGGGGTACAGTATTCGCCCTAAGGAATACATACCAAAGGAATGTATTCTAATTTTGAGTGTTCAAGTAGATGATCAATTGATCATGGATAGGCAAGCCTCAAGGGTTGTGCTCGGTGCATCTTAATCATTACAGCAAATACACAGATTGCATCCTTTTGTTGACAGGAAGGATCTTTTGACAGTTACCCAGGCTTTTGGCAACATCACACATGGATTACTGCAATACTGTGTTTCAGGGCTTACCGGGGTACCAGCTGAAGAGACGTCAACTGGTACTAAACATAGCTGCTAAGGAATCTTTGCAAAATGCAAACATGATTGTGTGATGCCAATTTTAAAGCAGTTGCATTAGTTGCCAATAATTCAGCGAGACACATTTAAGGTCCTATGCTTGGTCTTTTGGTGTTTGGTGATGGGTCAACCTTTGTATCTGACAAACTTTGTGATGGGCAAGGTTTTGCATTCATCCTAGAAAGGTCAGGTTGAATGCTTTGCAGTGTGGGTGCAGCGGACTTATGTTATCAGTTGCTGGATAATGTAAATGCTGAAAAGAACTATTTGCACTTCAAGAAACTTGTATAGGCCTGGCTAAGGAGGCTTTCACTAGGGAGAGGGAGGTTGGACCTGGTTGTGGAGCACTGGAGGTCTATGTATTGATGTTTTGTGGGTCTAGCTATGTATGTTTTTTTCCTGTTTTATTGTAATGCGCTCTAGGGTCTTAATTGACTATGAGCAGGATATCAAGAACCAAAATTTGGGGATTTTATTCATCTGAAACTACTGGTAATCTTTCAGCTGGTTTTTGTTTTGTTTTTGTTTATTTGGGTAGCAGCCGCAATCACTTCTTCATTAACAAAATTGCCTTGAAATTAGAATTTATAAAAAGAAGACAAAACAGAAGGAATCAGACTTGGAAATGAAACCAAGCAACATTTTTCTTCCTGCACACCCCAAATGAATATTGGGAAGATACTAAGAGTGGGAAATGGTGATAGCTTGAAGTACTTCTTAAAGAAAGCTGGGCAATATTCTTACAGGCATGGTAGACCAAAAATCATTTTAATTTTCTAACTTAACAACCATATCTTTCTACTTTGGTAGATGGGTACAAATATTTTGGAAAAGTTGAACTAACCACAATGATAATAGCATATTAAGGTGAGGGATAGCGAAAAATAGCTGAACACGTAAAGGCACATTTTAGAAGGCTATGTAGGTTAAATTTGGGATGTCCGAGTCAGAACGTCTGAAAGTTAGTGGGAGAGGCAGCAAAGAAGGTGGGCACATGTAAGTGCCTTGTAAAATCGGCCTGTCACCACTCTGAAAGATACATGTGTCTGCCACAGAAAAGGCAAAACAGGAGTCATGGGTGCAGGTTTTTATTTATTATTTATTTATTTATTACAGGCTCTTATATACCGCTCTATTCAGCATCAGCGCGGTTCACAATATAACAACAGACCAGAACAACAAACTGTTTGGTTTTACAGAGAACAGATCAGAGAACTTGGATAAAACATGGGGAAGTCATTACTGCAACTATTTACATGAGTATTTACATGTATATTGTCGGAGCTCCCCCGTGTGGCCAGGCAGTTGCCTAGTAGTGTGAGAGGGCTCCGATCGTCCTTTGTATAAAAAGTTAGCCCAATAGCATGTAGTTGTGTCTTAAGTAGATTAGAGCCAAGATCAAAGGTCGCAGGAAATTTCTTTTATTCAAGAAATAAGATTTTCCCAACCACATTAAATTCTTTGGCAAGAATGTTGAAGACTACAAAACATAAAGTTCAGGATACTTCTCCAGTCATAAACGTAAGCCTGGTTAAACAGTCTTTGGCTTGGCTTAGTTTAAACACACCTTTTTCACAAGTAAAAATCCTTTACAACAGCAGTCTGTTCTCCGGTCCCCAAGAGGCAGTACACTACTTCACTGTTTGTTTCACAGCTGGTATAGCATAACATTCCCTGGTCCACCAACAGGCTTTAAAATTCAATAATATTTCTTCAAGATACACGTTATACTTTTAGCTCCTTTCTGGCTTTGTTAACCATGCAGCTTGATCAGCCAAGCAGTCATTGATCAGCCTAGCTAAAAGTTATGGGCTTTTGCATAGAATGTCCTTATTAAGAACTCCTGGGGTTTTTTCTCCAGTTACTAAAACCCTGTTCAGTTCCTTATTCTTCTTTGGCACAGATAGCACATTCAATTTCCATATCTGAAACCCCACTTTCATAAAAAGTGTCTCCTAGCTCCATTTCTTCCTCACTGGGCTCTTTCAGATATTTGTTCTCCTCAGCGTCTGCCTGAGGAGCCTTTACACGCTGTAAAGTTTTCAACACTTGTTCCCAATTCTGCTTCTCAGTACGTGAGCTAGTGGGGGAAGGGCAGGAAAAGGTTTCCCTATTTAAAAGCTTCTTTAAGGTTTGTAAAGGGCTCACCTTGCCAGTAGTGTGTTGTCCTCCTGTAGGCCCCTTATACTGAGAAGGGCCAGACCAGGAGCTTCTGGAAAATATCTCCTCCTCAGACGAATCTTCCCCCAAGCTCTCCTCTGGCCTTCTCACCTCTCTGTTCCTGTCCTTGGTCAGCTTCCTTCGTCCCAGGGGCGCTGCCACAACTCTGCTTGTCTCAGTGCCTCTGTGTCTGCTTTCAATCTCATCCTCCTTCTCAGCTCCCGTCTGTTTCTCCTTCCATGCCCATCTCTGTGCATTCCATTCCTGTGTCTCCTTCTGCGTCTGTGCAATCCCTTCCTGTGTCTCCTTCCTCGGTCTCCATGGGAACTGGGTGTGTCTCTGGCCCTGCACTCCTCTGCAGGAGATCTTTGGCTTTACTTTGGGTGTTAACCCTTCCTGTGCCTGCAGTTTCTTTGGGTTTAGAAAAAAAAAGACTGTTTCCCCTTTCTTTCCCTGCACTCTGAGCCTGCTTCTCCACCACAATATACACAACAGGATTTTTTCTTAGTTTGGGTAGTGTTCGAGATTGGTTGGATGGTCTAGTAATATTGGGGGAAAAGGTGGGATTTGAGTGCCTGATTTGCTGATTTCAGAAACTTGCACATGTCATATATGGACCTCTGCCGTTCTGGGCACCTAGATGTGCTCATGGACAAATTTCAGAACGTGCTTGTGCAGATCTACACCTTTACAAGTCCCAGCCTGACATTTTGCAAACACGGAAGTGCAGCGGCTCGGGAGTCAGGAGAAATGCCTTTTCACTTACTGCCACCTTTTTTGGAAAGGAGCAAAAAGTATTAGGGGAGGGAGTGTTTCCCTCTTCACCTTACAGTTGTTGGTTTGCCAAAATGAGCACTTCTCTGAGTCTTATTTGTGCCCCGGAGAAGGTATAGCCATGAACGTCCCCAATGGCGAATTGAGATGTACAGCACTAGTCTAAAATCATATCCCACCTCAGACATGCCCTTGGCACACACCTGTGTGGTGTGGATATGGTTGCACTGGACTGATGTATATTTGGGTTTTTCTAAAACTGCTCAGGAGATGTCTGTGTGATTTCACCATCTGAATGGACATTTTCAGATATGGACATCATGAGTAGGGCTTCTAAAATGACCCCCATATTGAACACACAGGGGGTATAGACTTGAGTGTGTTAAATAGAATTATCTCCAGGAACAAGCAGGAATGTAGTCTTCACATATGGGTGACATCTGTACTGACGGAGCCCGCGCAGGAACACTCCCCAACGTTCAATAGGAAAGCTTTTGGGAGTATCCCACTGCGCCTGCGCTGCTGCCTTCCTGCCTTTGTGACACTCCACTGAAACTGCTCTTACTAAGGTCTCGAATGATTTGTTCTTGGCAAAGTCCAAAGGCTTTTACTCTGTCCTCATTCTTCTTGATCTCTCTGCTGCCTTCGACACTGTTGACCATAACCATCTTCTTATCACCCTATCCTCACTTGGATTCAAAGACTCTGTACTATCTTGGTTCTCTTCCTATCTATTCCATCGCTCTTTCAGTGTGTGCTTCGATGGCTCCTCCTCCTCTTCAACCCCACTACCTGTAGGAGTTCCTCAGGGTTCCGTCTTAGGTCCACTCCTCTTCTCTCTCTATACCCAATCCCTTGGCACCCTTATCTCTTCCCATGGCTTTCACTATCATCTCTATGCCGACGACTCGCAAATCTATCTTTCTGCACCTGTTATCTCTCCTGATATCCAGTCTAAGATCTCACTCTGCCTCTCTGACATTGCTGCCTGGATGTCCCACCGCCGCTTAAAACTGAACATGGCCAAAACTGAGCTTCTTATCTTTCCCCCGAATGCTTCCCCTCCTTTTTCCCCTTTCTCTCTCTCTGTTGATAACTCTGTACTCCTCCCTGTTTCTTCAGCACGTAACCTTGGTGTTATCTTCGATTCCTCTCTCTCTTTCTCTTCACATATCCAGCTCATTGGTAAAACTTGTCGTTTCTTTCTATACAATATTTCCAAAATTCGCTCCTTCCTCCCTGTTGACACCACTAAATTGATTGTCCACTCCTTAATCACCTCCCGTCTTGATTATTGTAACGTTCTCCTTGCCGGCCTCCCTGCAAGCCACCTCTTTCCTCTTCAGTCAATTCAACACTCCACTGCTCGACTCATTTTCCGCCAGTCTCGTTTTTCCCACATCACTCCTTTCCTCATGTCGCTTCATTGGCTTCCCTTCCATCTCCGTATCCAATTTAAACTTTTCCTCCTGACCTATAAATGTATTCACTCTTCTGCCCCCCAGTACCTTTCATCTCTCATCTCTCCTTACACCCCCTCTCGGTTGCTTCGCTCTTCTAACAGTCTTCGTTTATCTGTGCCCTTTACTCGTACTACCAATTCCAGACTTCGCTCCTTCCAACTGGCAGCACCCTTTGCTTGGAATAGTCTTCCTATCTCTGTGCGCCAGGCGTCCTCCCTGGCCGTTTTCAAGTCCAGACTAAAATCCCACCTCTTCACTATTGCTTTCCATTCCTGTCTTACTCTATCTTGATCTCTCTATCAACATTTGCTTACTTTGTCCTGTAAATTTTTGTTATTTGTATTATGTAACTTATTTTGTTTTCTGTCTTATTAGATTGTGAGCTCTGATGAGCAGGGACTGTCTCTCTTCTATGTTTGTACAGCGCTTCGTATGTTGCGGCGCTTTATAAGTCTTTAATAATAATAATAACTCCCTCCTGTTCTTTGTTTTCTGTGGAGCCAGCAGGAAGCAAATCCTGTTACCACACAAAATCTCCTCTTCTTCTTTATTATTTTTTGTGGTTGCATCTGCCTTCCCATCGACTCTGAACTCCAAATCTTCAATTCTATTTCTTTCTAAAAAAATAAAAAAAAAGAACTTTAGTTCTTTTAGGTGCATCAAACCAGTGGTTTTAAGAAGTATTCCAAATGTGGTAGCACTATCTCTGCTACTGATACCCATGACTGGTGTCTTAAATGCCTCGACCCAGATCACCAGCCATCTGAATGTACCCTATGCAAGAAGATGACAAAGAGAGGCTTACAGAATCGGGATGCAAAACTCTTCTGCCTTTTTGCCTCAGATGTGGTTTCACTCACTTCGATGTCGTAGAGGGTATCATATGGATCTCAGGTATCATAGTAACATAGTAAATGACGTCAGATAAATCAAAACACAAGACAGGCCATCTTCCCAAGGGTAGATCTCTATCTAAACATAGAGATGCCTTGAGCATTACCCTGGAGGTGGATCGACCGGCCAAACTACGCCAGTGGGAGGACCTCCCCTCTACAGCCACAAAAGGGGTCCAGGATGCACCCATGCTTCCAGTACCGATACTGAGGTATCGGCAAGCTCTATGGATCAGCATATGCTGGCCATTGAATGGAGTCTAGAGGCTCTGTTAGCAGCGTCGGTACTGGTCAAGTCATTACCGGCGGTATCATCGATATTGGTACTATCCACAATGCCCATGCAGTCTGCATCGGGTTTCATGACACTCGGCATACTTCCGCCCATACTGGCTCTCGAGTCCTTTCCCGGTTTCGAGGTATCAGTATGGCAAGTCTCTCGAGCCGATACCGATCTTGATCGGTACTGGACCTTGCAAGAATACGAGCATTGCTTCCTGCGATACTTTGATTTGACCAATTCCGATTCTTCGGATGATGAATCGATTGATAACTGAGAGATACGCAGTGTTCCAGAGGAACCCTCACTGTCACCACAACGGCGCATGTCCCCTTCCGAAGATATGCCTTTCCAAGAGTTTATCAAAGATATGGCAAGGGGGCTATCCATTACTCTTACATCAAAGAAAGAACCCAGAGCAGATGAGTTGGACATTCTCCAATATCCTACAGCTCCTAAAGAGGCGACTAATTTGCCTGTTCACCATATACTACAGGATGTTATGCTCCGGATGTGGGAAACGCCCTTCACCATTTCTCCCCATACTCAACGACTTGATACCATGTATCGAGTACCGGAAAGCCCCGGATTCCAGAAAACATAGCTTCCATACCACTTAATGGTAATGGAATTGGCTATGCATTGAATTAAAAGTTCTAAGACACACTCCTCCAGTCCCCTGGGCAGGGAATCGAGAACCTTCGATGCCTTTGGGCGTTGATGTTTTCAGGCCTCCATGCTCTCAACCCGGATAAGTTCATACATACTCTACATGGGTATATTCTGTAGGGAAATAACTAGGGATCTGGAATCGATGTCTCTTCTTCTGGATGATAAGAGGGCAGACTACCTTACATTGGTCAAACATGCCCAAATGTTTCCAAATTTGTTAACAGGGCAACCTTTGATTGTTTTGAATGCACTAGCAGAGCAACTTCTATCTGTATAGGTGTACGTAGGATTGCTTGGCTCCAAGCATCAGATCTTGAACAGTGGGTACAAGATAAGCTGGGTAATATTCCCTGTGCTGGTGAGAACCTGCTTGGAAAGCACTGACAAGCTAAGGCCTCTCAGTTAGAGTCTGAGAATACTACCCTCAATAGGCTTTCCAAAGCTACCGCCAACCCTTCCAAGAAGAAGACAGTGGTGAACAAGCCTTTCTATGGTAAGAAGAAGACATTTTTCCCTTCTTACCCCCCAGCTTCTCAATACCAACCTCAGAGTACTCAGAGGAAGCAACAGCCTCCTAAGCAACAGTAGAAGCCACAGGCTCCTAAACCCCAACCAGCTACGCAGACCCAATCTGCGCCTGTTTTTTTACTTCTTCCTAGAGAACATAGCCACCCTGCCTCTGGAGAATCCTCATCCCCTCCATATAGCAGGCAGACTTTGCCATTATGCCCACAAGTGACATCATCACCTCAGAGCAGTGGACACTTACCATAGTGCGAGAGGGATATAAGCTTCATCTGCAAAGTCCTCCCCTCCACTCTGGTGGGGGAATATCATTCTCAACCCCCACTCACTGCTCTCCTGCAGCAAGAGGTCACCTCTCTTCTTTCAGAGAGTGCCATAGAAGAGGTTCTAACATCCCAAAAGGGGATGGGATTCTATTCTCCTTACTTTCTCATACCAAAGAAAAACAGAGGTTATAGACCCATCTTAGATCTCAAGAACCTAAACAAATTTCTAGTCCGAGAGAAATTCAAAATGGTCTCAGTAGGAACCCTTCTACCTTATCTCCAGAGTCAGCACTGGCTCTGTTTTCTAGATCTAAAAGAAGCATATCCTCATTCATCCAGAACACAGGAGGTATTTATGCCTCATCTTTCAAGGAAATCACGACCAATACAGAGTCTTTCCTTTCGGGCTCGCCTCTGCCTCAAGAGTCTTCACAAAGTGTATGGCGGTCATAGCTGCATATCTAAGGACTCTTGGAATATTCATCTTCCCCTACTTAGATGATTGGCTTATAAGGGCACCCACTTCACAGGAAGTTCATCTATTCCTCCTTTGTACAATGCAGGTACTGCACAGTCTGGGATTTGTGATAAATCTTCCAAAATCCCATCTTGTTCCCCCTCTCATACACTAGAATTCATAGGAGCTCTTCAAGACACTCGACAGTCAAGAGTATTTCTGCCCCAGGACCGTTGTACTTGACTAGTGCAGCTTAGCATCTCAAGCAAGGCTCAGAGACCATCTCTTGGCCAGAGAGATGCTCTAACTTCTAGGCCATATGGCCTCCACAGTGCATGTAGTCCCATTTGCCTGTCTGCACATGTGGACATCTCAATGGACTCTTGCCTCCCAGTAGAAGCAAATATCTGGAGCACTCAAGGACCAGATTCAAGTCACAGACAGTCTCATCGACTCCCTTCTGTGATGGTCTACCCCAGAAACTTTTCTCGTAGAGTCACCTATTCAGATGCCTCTACATCAATGCATCCTGACGACAGATGTCTCAAAACTGGGCTGGGGTGTCCACTTGGACTCTCTCTCCACTCAGGGCCACTGAACAGAGCAGGAGTCACAGCTCCAGATAAATTTACTGGAGCTTCATGCTATCTTCAATGCCCTCAGTGTTTCAACAACAATTACAAGGCCACAGAGTTCTTGTCCAGATGGACAATCAAGTAGCTATGTTCTACCTGAACAAGCAGGGGGGATGGGCTCTTTGCAGGGAGGCTCTCCATCTTTGGTCCTTTGCCATTGCTCATCAAATATACCTCCATGCAGTGTATCTGCCAGGACAGCAAAATGTCTTAGATTGAGTCGGATTCTCCTTCCGCACAAATGGTCCCTCCATCAGGAAATAATTTCTTACATCTTTCAGACCTGGGGAACTCTGGAGATAAACCTTTTTGCCACTACACAAAATGCCAAACTATCTCGTTTTTGCACCAGAACCCCGATGTCCAGCCTCCAACAGGTGGATGCTTTCCACCTTCACTGGGGACAGGATTTTCTGTATGCCTTTCCTCCCATACCCCTGATTAAGGCTTTTCAAACTTCAAGCAGACAGGAACCATATGATCCTCATAGCCCCACGCTGGCCACATCAACCATGATTTCCTCTCCTACTACGTCTGTCCCAAATTTGCCCCCTAAGCCTCAGGGCAACTCCCAATCTCCTCTCTCAGGAGGAAGGGATGCTACTCCATCCCAATCTGCAGTCTCTCCATCTCATGACTTGGCAGCTGAGAGTGTAATGTTGCAAGATCTTAACCTTCCTCAGGAAGTAAAGCAAATCTTGCTAGTCTCAAGGAAGCCATCCACCAGATGTTCCTCTGACTTCAGGTGGCATAGATTCTCCACTTGGTGTTCCCAGAAGGATCTTAATCCCTTCTCAGCTCCTGTGGAAGTTCTCCATCTTTCATCCTCTGGTCTCAAAACGAACTCTATAAGAGTTCATCTCAGTGAAATTGCTGCTTCTCACCATCCCTTGGATGGGCAGCCTATCTCCTCACAACCACTTGTGATGCGTTTCATGAGAGGACTCTTATTGACCAAGCCTCCATCAGGCCACCACCGGTGGCATGGGATCTTAATGTAGTCTTAGGACAGTTCCTTAAGCCACCTTTTGAACCTTTAGCCACAACCTCACTAAAGTTTTTCTCTCTTGGAAGGTCATCTTCCTTGTTGCTCTCAGTTCAGCTAGACGCATCAGTGAGCTTCAGGTGTTGGTGGCAGACCCTTCTTATATCTAGTTCCACCATGATAAGGCGGTCCTTAGGACTCACCCCCATTTCATGTCAAAGGTGGTGTCTCCTTTCCATATCAATCAATAAGTTTACCTGCCTGTCTTTTTCCCTAGACCACATTCCTCTAGGGCAGAGGCAACCCTCCATACCCTCGACTGTAAACGGGCCTTAACCTTCTATCTTCAGAGGACTGCTGAGCACCGTAAAGGCTCTCAGTTATACATCTCCTTTGATCCAAGTCACTTGGGATTGCCAGTATTCAAACGTACCCTTTCTAAATGGATAGTAGATTGCATTTCATTTGCTTATGATAAGGCAGGACTATCCCTTGAAGGTCATATCACTGCCTATAACGTTTGTGCCATGGCTGCATCCATGGCAAACCTACGTTCTGTTGCCATTGACGAAATTTGCAAAGCAGCAACATGGTCTTTGGTAGATACCTTTCCGGCTCGTTACTGTCTTGACAAGGACTCCCGTCGGGATGCCATGTTTGGTCAGGTGGTACTCCAGCACCTCTTTCAGACTTAGGGCAACTTCTACCCTCTGTCCTGGACTTTTTCAATGCAAGACATCCATGGAGGATTCATGCCCTCTTGAGGCCAGCTCTGAGGCAAATTTACCGATTCTGGGGGCATTTCTCTGGCATCTGGGAGATAGGGAGTCCCATATGTGAAGATTACATTCCTGCTTGTTCCTGGAGATAGTGTAGTTACTCACCTGTAACAGGTGATCTCCGGGAACAGTTGGAATTTAGTCTTCACAACCCACCCTTCTCCCCTAGGAGTTGTAGGGTTTCTCTCTCTCTCTCTCTCTCTCTCTCTGTTCTCTCATTATATCTCAGCTGCAAACTCAACTGAGGAGGGAGAGTCACAAAGGCAGGAAGGCAGCAGTACCTATTGGACGCTGGAGAGCGTTCCCGCGTGGGCTCCATCAGTACCAACGTCACCTATATGTGAAGACTAAATTTCTGCTGTTCCAGGAGATCACCTGTTACAGGTGAGTAACTACGCTTTATCTGCTCAAGTGTGTTTGTATAGAAGTTTTGGGAAGTATACAGTGCATGCATAGAAGTGGCTCCAAAACACTTGCGGTGAACCTACAGGTGGTGTCAGAGTAAAAAAAAAAAAACTATGCCTTTATTCCTGCATGTCACTGAGCAAGAAAAAAAATTGCTGATGAAAATTTTCAGCCTTTTAATGATCTGTGCTATGATATGTGGGCTGACCTGTTAAAATTCCCTTTGTAGAAAGGACTTTCCTAGGTGTAGAAATAAAACTCTGCATTCAACTTACTAAAATATGCATCTTTCATTAAATGTTATAGTGCTTTGGATAAAGGAACTGTAAAGACATCTATAAATTAAAGCCCAATAAGAACAAAGCAGAATTCACAGAAGCAATCCATTTATAAGGTGTATAAAATTCTAGGTGAGGCATCATCCAACTCTGCATTATAGATTGTCCAAATTTATAGGTACAAAACATAGTCACTTAACTTAGATTTAATGCAGTAGGGAAAGAACAGTTTTCTTCTGAATTTTTATAGCATAATTTAACCAAATAACTCACCCTAGAAACATATTATTTGAGGCAAGGAGATGAGGGCTAACGTGCTAATTTGTACTATGCTTTCAAAATAGACCTACCGAGGGCACTTTATCCATTTGAACGCTGCCACAAAATTCTTTGCCTCATCAGAGCATGAAAATATTAAGAGGCCATGTTTCCCAAAGGTTTACTTCCATTCCTATGGGGAAACTTTAGATTAATCAGGACCTGTGCAGGCTGAACCTTGTGGTCTCTGTCTATAGGGCTAAGGCATTACCAGTGTAATTGATGAACACTCCAGATCTTTCATTAGCGGTAACTCATGATTCCAAATGTTTCTTTGATCTGAACCTGGCTAAACAGGAAGAATTTGTAACCACTGAAACTGATAACGGGGATAGTATATATGGTGGTGAGGAATATTCAAAGTGGTGAACACGGTTATTCAATGTCACTAACATGGTTAATGCTGCTGAATATTTGCCGGTGGAACCCGGCCATGACCAGGCGGCGGTGATATTGAACCCCTGCCTGGTTATGGCAAAGCGGCGAAAGTAAGGTGCAGCAACAGCTGGCCTAACCTTTGCTGTGGAAGCTAATCTGGCAGTGGCTGAATATTAGCGTTGCCTGGTTAGCTTTCTGGGAGAATTGAGCAACCTGGATATTCAGATTTGACCTCAGCATTGAATATCTGAGTTTAAGTTTCAGCGGTGACAGCTAGCTGCTGAAACTACATTCGCCGTCACCGCCGCCAAATATTTCCCCCATGGTTTTCAACCCGGTTCAAAGACCACCTGACCAGTCTGGTTTTTAAGATAGCCACAATGAATATGATTGAGTATACATACTTATATACTTATACACAAATACAAGTACATATATCTCCATGTTTAATATATATAGAGATGATGATGATGGGAGTCTCCTATTAATGGTGACATGAATTTTCAGCTATTTCTTTTGACTTATTTTTGTATCTGTTGATGTAATGCAAGACCAGTCGTTGACTCAGAAATGAAGTCATAGGTATAGAGAGACACACGCACATAAAGGATAATTTTATAACAGGGTGCCAAGGGCGCTGACGTGGACGCTATTTTATAAAGACAAGCAGTTACCTACTTGTCTTGACAAAATCTTAGAGCATGTAGAAGAGAATGCGTCTTGAATGTAGGTGTGATCACTTGTTAGTAGGCATAAATGATCACACATAGTTTTACACACGTAATGCGTGTAAGTATTTCTGTAAACTCTGCCCATGGCTCTGCCCAGACCACGCCCTCGGCTATGTCTGCCGGCAAGGTGTGCACCTTCATGCCAAACTGTGTACTTTCTCTCTAGTCAGTCTTTTATAAGAGGTCACTTATGTGCATATGTGCACCTGAAGGCATGATTTTAACCACCAATGGCTAGTATTTCATAAAGAAAAGTAGGTACCTCTCTTTCTTTATCCAATAAGCATGTTTTGGCTGCCTTAAACTAGGTGCCTGGTAATAGAATTTTGCAGGCCTGGTGGTCCTCGGGGACCAGCTTGAGAGCCACCGCTGTGCAATACTTACATGGGTTGTAATGATTAATGTACCTTTTCTCTATTTAACTTTGAAATTAAGCCCACGTCATAAAGTGTGCATGTGAATCCAGCATCAGTGCACTACTCATATTGAATATTCTGCATTGTTTACAATATAAATGCGGACTTTTATCTCACATACTTTGCTTCTAATTTTCAAAGGGAAATCATGTGCGTTGTTTCCCACATAAAATTAGCAGCCCCGAACTATGCATTATGTGTTTGTGTAGACGGCTAAGCAGGGTCAAAATAGAGCAAGTGCATTTCAATGCTGAGTATGTGCCTATGGTTGTAGACCCGTAAACCTGCACACGCTGCCAGGAACACAACACTTTAGAACTATCAAAACCATGATTGACTGCTGGCCGGGCAGAAGAGAACTATTTTCAGCCAAGCCATTTTAGCCTGTGATATACCCAGGGCCATCCCAACTACTAGGCAAACTAAGCAGTCGCCTAGGGCAGTAGGGAGGCAGCAGCTACAGTCAAAGCAAAGCAATGGGTCCTAGCAGCCACACAGACTCGTGAGTGCAAAGTTTTACCTGCAGGGAGAATGGGCGATATACAAAATAGTCCATTTATCCTTGTATGTGGCTTTTTGAAAGTTCCCTCATTTTGCATATATTTGTAAATCAAAGTTTCATATTTAAATGTGTGATGACAAATGTGCATTTTTATGCAGTCATTCTGGGAGGGATGGTAGTGAGATGATTACATAGAGTTTAATAATGAAGATCTTGGGGGAGGGGATTGCTAAGGGTCAAGAAGATATTTGCGAGGGGACTTTGAAAATTAGCCTCCGTGTTATCATCTACGTACTTCAGGCCTTGCAAATGAATCCATTCTAGATATTGGGCTTTTGGGGATACAGGCCGATGGAAGACACTTCCAAATTCCAATTTCACCATTTATTCCTCCGTGTGTGTCATGTTCCTCTTTTGAAAAATAAGAAATGTGATTAATCAACTTATACTACTGAAACTGGCTTCTTTTACATTTTCAGAGCACCATAAAATTCCATCTTTGGATGAGGGAAACTGGATACTTGGAAATATCAATCAAATTGGCTACTTTAGAGTTAACTATGATATTAGGAACTGGAGGCTGCTAATTGACCAACTAATGAGGAGACCTGAGGTGGGTTCTTAGCATACACTTCTTTTGATATGTGCACATCTTGCATACACTTCTTTTGATATATGTGCACTCCTGCTGACTTTCTCCTCTGAAATGATCCTTTTCTGTGCTTGGCAATTGTAGGTTCTGTCTGTCAGTAATCGTGCAGGTTTGATTGATGACGCATTCAACTTGGCCAGGTATGTTTTCATGTGGATGTCAACTCTAAGATGCTGTCTCTGAGTATGCTTTCAGCTCGTCTATCTGTTGTTTGTTATTTTAGTTCCATATAACAACCATTTTTTCCACATTGTCACTACCAGCATCGTCCAAAGTGTTCTTACAACTCTTGATCAATAACAGCTGTAGGGTATTTTGGGGTCTGGAGTGGTTTGCTTGGTCTAGCAGTAAGTTTGTATTAATGTGTTAGAGATTAATGTTCTCTTCTCTGTTTTTCTTTTTTTGTTGCTAATGAACTGATTAAAAAAAAGACTCATGTGTCATATTTAATTTTCCCTGGGAAACACCTTCAAGCTTCACTGAATTTATTTTTACCCCGACATACAGTATTATGTCAGTTTTTGATGGGCTTTCTAAATATTTTATGGAGAGTTTATTTGTGTTAAAATAAGATGTTCAGGGAATATTTTTGTATATATTTTCAACAGGATATCTGTTTGGTAATGGACCGCGTGTGTACACGTTTCAGCCCGCAGAAGCCGACTGTGTCAAACACAAGACACTCACATATGTTACGTTTGAACATATGTGCTTAAAAGCATGCGGAAATAGCACGGAATGCATTTCCCTGTTCCCCGAGGGTTCACAATCTAAATTTTTACCTGAGGCAATGGAAGGCTAAGTGAATTGCCCAAAGTCACACGGAACGTCAGTTGGATTTGAATCCTGGCTTGCCTGATTCTCAATATGCCAACTATGAGTGGACATCTCTGAAATTTAAACGTCACATGCAATTTCCAATAACGCCTCTGATGTATCTCTGGGAATGACTCTTTTTAATGTGGTGAGAAGTGTGTGTGCTTTGAATGTCCTGACATACTTTCAGGTAGCTGAAAATCCACTAAACTAGGTTTGCCAAACCTACTTACATAGCTAAATAGGTTAAGACGAACAAAATGGAGTTATCTTCATTCTATTCATTTATCTATAAAATGACTTGGGAAATCCATCATTTAATTGGTTGACAAGTGCTCAGACGCATGTTTATATGCCAAAATAATCAATAAGCTCCTTTGCATATCTCCTAAAACATTTGATTAGTAAAGCAGAACTTTCCATGGCGGATGGCAAAGGACTGCTGTGCTGCCTTCAAACTGAAATGAAATCAGATTTAAAAGAACTGTAAATAGAGAATTGCGCTTTATTTTCATTAGGCTGGGTTTCCAAATGATTAGTGCAATCAGACAGACCCTGGAAGGTGTGTGTTCTAGTGTATTAACTAACTTTGTAGAAGATTGAAGGAGATTTTGCTGCAGCCCACATCATTCCTTGAAAATCACAGTGGGGCAAGTTTACTAAAGTGAGCTAACAGATGACACAGGGTTTACCAGGCGCTAAGCACACCACGCTTGCAGCCTTGGGGCAGTGCAGTAAACGTCAGTGCTAAATGTTAGCATGGGAAGGCGTGTGACTGGGCAGGTTGGGGCCACCATGATTGCTGCTGTTGGCACTGGTGCACTTACCCCCCTCTCTCGCGTAAGATGTGTTGGGTGATTAGCGCAGTGAGGTGCGTCTTCTTGTCATACATGCCCTCAACCATAGTGTGGATCTATGCCACCTCCTGCTCAAATTTTGGAGCTTACTACATGCTAATCTAGCACATTTAGGGATCCTTGTACCGCATAGTTTGCTTACAGATCTGCAGTATATCAAATAAAATATAATCATATCCATAAATCCCATGAGGGTTTTGCACGTAATGCACATTCAGCATGAAAACTAATGTACGTTGAGTGCAAAGCCTCCATGGTACTTGTTGGGGTTATGGGCAGTATGTTCCCAGCAGTTAGCACATGGACATGTCCCCTAACGTGCGGAGTCGTTAATGCCACCCATAGATGTACCCGTGCTAACTGCCACATTGACCGTGCGTGATATACACCTGAGCAGGGTTGCCAGGGGTCAGCATGGACTCAACGGCACACAACTCAACACACACACTAACTGCAATGTTTCCTTCACACAGTGTGCAATTAATGCACATTTCAGCAGCCGGTAGCTGCTATGCCCTCACAGTAAGCGTTACCGTGAGCTGTTACAGCCCACTAAAACACACATTCACCACTTAGCGGGCTTAGGTAAAAGGGCTGATTGATAAGCACACCCCAGTGCAGGCAAACAACTATTCCAGAAGGAAAGATACCCTGCTATACCTTATTTGCTTATATGCACTCCAGTGCTGATTACAATCAAGAATAATAGATATGATGCAGAAGCTTTTTAAATATATATAGTAATTTAGGTAATAAAGTGAAACATGCCTGCCAGTTTAATTTACTTATAGACTATGGGGCCAGTATTCAGTGGTAGTGGCCAACACAATTAAAGCCACTGGCCATCGTCGCTTTAAGTTAAACCCGAATATGCAGTGCTGGGGACGTATCCGGCCACGGCATTGAATATCCAAATAATACTGAACCATGGGAGCAGTGATAACAGAATTGATCAGGCAATATTTATGCTCACTAAGTCTGATCTTGATCATCTGACAGGTTCTTCCGACATAAATCTTTGCACATGGGCACATGATGATGTATATAGCCCATGGAATATGACAGTTGGCTTTGTGTTTAAGGGGGCACTTATGTCCATTCCTCATATCTATCCAGATCTTCGAGGTCATAGAAGTACTACATATCAAGCGTTGTCCACATAGTTCATGTGTGCCTTAATTATTACCGGCCCCATCTGTCCTGAGCCAAAAATTAGACCGGACAAGATGGTCCCATAAATTATGTCCCTTAGTGAAAGCTATACAGGGTTCCTCTTGAAATACTGACTGAAGAGCCAAAATGTGCCAATAAGAATGAATACTTTGCGCTAGTTCTTGAGCCCTATTGGTATATCGCAAGGCACAAATTTGTTTTTCCATCATCGAAGGGTGGTGTTTCTGTAAAAGTAAGTCCTATTGGTGAATTTCACTCAAAGATATTCAGCGCGGATAGTACCTCCTTTGAAGAAACCTCTCAGTGAGAATCAGCACTTGATGTTAGAAGTCCACCTTCTGTGAACAAATGCATTCTTAAGCACAAGACAAATCCTCTGAGGTAGAGTAACGATTAGTCCCCACTGTGAATTTTTCCTCTTTTTTAGTCAGCGAGGTATATACCCGATTTTGTTGGTAATCATAGCGATCATGCCTAAATTTCTTAATTTTAAGTTGACCTAGATCTGAGCGATACTGTTCAAATTCCTGTTGTGTCTCTGTAACAAGAGTTTCAATGTTTGCTGACTTATCATGAGCCTCTAACTGTGCTGTGAGTTCTTCAAGATATTTATTAGTTGACTCTAATTATATCTGCAGCGTATCAATCAACAGTAACGTCAGTTGAACATTTGTTCAAAATAGCTATCCACCGACTCAGCCTTCATTCTCATTGAACACGCGTGGGGCTTTTTCAATATGTAGAGCTCGGAGAATTGTTTGTTTCAACATATTCAAAAAGAGACTTCATGTGTAATTCAGAATGGATGGCACACTTCCTCTCTGATTTTCACTGTGGTTTAAGACCATCGAAATCAGACTTCCGTCTTGTCTTGAAATAAAGAATCAGCCCTGTGAGGCTTTATCAAGATGTTCTGGGAGTAAGTGAATGTCTGCTTAACACTGCTGCTTTCATACTAATAATGATGAAATAGAAAAAATATCATGAAACCGCTATACTCAACCTCCAGAAAGGTCCCCACACCAAAAATCTTAAAATATATTAAAAAAATGGGACCGCTGAGAAAATTTTAAATAAATGTATCTCATATGCTACCTGGAAATCACTATACTCCGATCATGAGCGGATATGTAAAAGTAAAGACTACACAGCGTTCAGAGAGTATAAAGGGCCACCTAATAAACAATACCTCCAATAACTCCACCCCCCCTTCTACCCCAACAGTCTAACACCTCCCATTTCCCTCCCTTATTTCAATGTATATAGCTGTGAAAATCTAGCTATCACTATGCCTCTGTAATTAGTGTGCACTGGTATGTAGATAGTTCTTGTTCTAAGTTCCTTGTTTAAATTGTATTGGTTAAATATGTTCCATGTACCACTGTGTTGTAGTTCCATGTAAACCGCCCCTGATCACTGGAAGGAGCGGTATAAAAAAAACCGTTCAAATAAATAAATAAATGAGAGGAACCCGGCTGTAACTGGTCTTTTGCCAGTATTATTAAGCACAGGAATAACGCTCCCAACACTATCATTCATTGGCCCGATAGCTAAGTGTATACATTTAAAAACCCCAAAACCACTTAGCTGAATAATGTGAGATGGAGACGGAAGAAATCCCCTGAACGTCGAAGAGCAAGCGGACAGACGATAAGTCAGCTGGAGTTTTGCCAACATGGACAGCAGTTAGTGAGCTTAGTGCAGGGGCAGAGCCGAAACTGCATGAACGCTCTGAGGACATGCTGAGCACACCCTCCATCCTCTAGTGGGGTCTGGCTCTGCTCAGAGCTAAAAAAAAAAAAGCAAAAACGGTCTTGATGCACACTAACAGCATTTCAGCAAACATGCCCCTAAAAGTAGGTGCATGGTAAGAATATGTCTACTTTGCTGTGATCTGTGAGAAGGTGTTCCTGAGGGCATAGCTTTGGTGGCGTCGTGATGTGTGCACGTACTTTATAGAATTCATAAGTACATGTTTAGAAATCACACACACATTGAGACCATCTTCGGAACTGGTGTAAAGATGTGAAATTGAATTTGCTTGCTGTAGGGGCTGCTCCTGGGTCTCTATTATGCGAAGGCACTTGTGCACCTTCATAAAATTGAGATAATATAGGTATCTTCTTGAACCCTTTAGCATAGGCATCCTGTTACTATTTCTACTACTAATCATTTATATAGCGCTACAAGGCGTAAACAACACTGTACAGAGACATGCAAGAGACCATCCGACAGTCTAATCAAGACAGACAACACAACACCTGGGGACTAGGATATGTCTAGAGGAATGGTAAGGAAACACGTAGGAGGTTAACAGGAGACTAGAGGGATCAGGATCTAAAACCAGCCTCAAAGAGGGCCTGAATTTGAAAAGGGCCAGAGATTGAGCCTGGCATACCGACTCAGGCACAAAGAATAGCAAGGTGGAAAAATTGAAGTTGGAACCTAAGAACATAAGATATGTCTTACTGGGTAAGACCCATGTCCATCAAGTCCAGTATCCTGTTTCCAACAGTGGCCAAGCTAGGTCATAAGTACTCAGCAGTTTCCCTAAAAGGCACAGGTTCCACACATTAGAAGTTGGCAGTGGAAGAGAAGGGCACAGAAGCAAACTTCCAGAAGAGCGGAGTTCCTGAGGAGGGGTGTAGGGAGAGATGATAAGAAAGGGGCTGAGGAGCTGCAGAGTGAATGTCAGTAGAAGTTTGAACTGGATGTGGACATGGATAGGGAGCCAATGAAGTGAGAAGAGGGCTGACGAGCATTTGAGACTGGCGGAAGATTATGAACAGATTGAAGGCTAGCGAGGTGATTCAGAGGAAGACTAGCAAGGAGGAAGTTTCAATAGCATAGACGGGAGGTCATTAAAGAGTGGGTAAGGGTCTTAGTTGTGTGTTCAGAAAGGAAGGGGAGAATTTTGCTGTTATAAAATTGCCCCCAAAATAAGAAATTCCTTCTACTTTATCTGTCCCTAACGTTGCTGTTTCATCCTATTTCTTAAAAAAATACCTTCTTTTCACAAACATATATATTATCCAAAGCCACCAGCAATTTTCATATTCTAGATGGCACTAAATTAGGGGGAAATAATTCTCTGAAGACTTAAGGCCTTCCTGTCAGGGCTGCGTGATCAGAAGTGATTGCCTGAATGTGTGGAACGAGTTTCTGGAGAACAAGGCAAATAGGTAAATTTCAGTAAGTTGGCTAGGTGTAAGGTATGCCTGCTGTTTTGCCGCTGCCTTATTTTCAGTGAATTTTCAAGGACAAACCAGCTGCCAGGTAAATTGTCTTTGAAATTCGCTTGCGACGTACTTGGTCACAAATGTTCCCGTGTACTTATACTGACTAATCCTGCAAGGTGAAGGGGTATGAGAAAAAACACATACATACTTAAAAAAATATGGCTGCAGGTTTCTCTCTTGACCGCAAGGCCTCTTGTTCAGGGAACGCCTTTTTTAAAATGTATTTTTAGCTTTTCTGAGGGGTGAAATTCTCTGTTCAGGGGTTCAAGCTAGTTAACTCTGTAGATACCTGCTCAATTCCTCTGAAAATTGAAATCATAATATAAAAAAGAAACCTTACTTAAGAGCAGATGAGTTTTCTTGACACTGGTATGGTTGCATTGATTTATAGAACAGAGCAACTGCAGTTTAATTTTTATATGTAGATTTTGCTACTTAACTTGCTGTCTTGTAAGAGTTTGGAAGAGTGAAGGACTACGGAAGTCTGAGGGGATAGGGTAAGCATCAGAAAACCTATTGTGAGCTATGTAGAACGGATTGGTGGGTGGTTGAGATTTGATAAAAACGCAGCAAGCACTTTGGGTTATCTTCTGGCTCCATGTTTTCAGGGATGCTCTGATTCAGTTCCGCTTTTACTTCATGCACGCATGAACGCGCGATTCTGATTTTGCTAAGGAAAGCAGAACTCCAAGCCCTGGTTATCAATTTTGGTGCTAGTGGTCCAATACCAGGTCTGGTTTTCAGCAGGTGAATATGCGTAGACAGATATTCATAGCTTCGGCTTAAGTAAAGACTCAGTTTGCGTATTTTGGTTACCTTGAAAACCAAAACAGGTTAGGGGAAGAATGTGAAGCAGATCTAAAATCAGGACTGGCTCGTCTGGTCCTCCAAAATGGAGCCAGTTGGGAAATCTCAAAACAGTGGGGTGAAAATAGATTTAGAGCCAGATACATTAGAAGACTTTTTTCCATGCTGTCCCTATGAGAAGGCTTTTCAAATTTGTCCTCAGAACCTCCTAACTTCTGAAGTTTTCAGGATATCCACAACAAAAACACATAGAGAAGTCTTAAACATTGGATTTCTAGTGTATCTCATGCATATTTACTGTAGTTATCCTAAAAGCCTCACTGGCTGGGGGAGGGGGCCCAAGGACAGGTTTCGGAAAAAAGCCTCTCTTACCTTTCCTAGGGCCCTATTTCATAAAGTGCGGTACGTTTTTTTTTTTCATTTACAGAGCATTGCCAAAATTTAAGTATTGCGATGGAAATACCTCTTCAGCTAAGAGAGAGGAAATGTTATTACCGTGCATTAACTGCATTGCAGATAATACTGCGCCTTGTTATCTGATGCATTCACAATTAATATGCAGTAATTATTGCTGTGCTAACGCTTTAAGGCATAGTCCCCATCTGTGCTGGTGGTTCACGTGACAGGCATGCTTTTCACACGCACTAAGCACCACGTTAACAGCTAATCTAATTTAGCAAATAGGCTAGTAGCAGAGAGTTTGCTATGAATTCAGAAATCTGTAATGCACGTGTTAGAAATCTTTTGCAAAGATTCGGATAGGAAGTCTCACATTGATAAGGACATCAGCTGGCTTTAAGTCATGTGGGAAAGCTGAACCAGTCCTGGCTTGGTTACTGCATTTATGATTATGCGGTCTCTCTTTTCTTAGGAATGATGTAATCAGAAGTCCATAGATGTAAGGATGTAAATCCAGCCTGTCCACCTGATATGGAGTCAGTCAATAACCCTGGCTGTTAGGAAGGGGAAAGTTTAACTATCCTATTGGACAACGGGGTCCTAGTTGGAGTTGAGCGTTAATACTCTGTGCTGAGAACATAATTCCATTTTAAATATTTTTTCATAATCCAGCTGCTTGATTGATGAAAACTGACATTAGATTTTGCATTGAAAATTCATTAAAAAGCAGATAATCTTTGTCAGTTGTATTGAGTTTGAACAGTGTTATCTGTTATAATTAGCAGAGGAGTTCCATTTCTATTTGGAATATATTGAAATGTGCAATATGATATAAAGCTTAATGCCTTAGAAATTGGATTTTATGGTTAACCCCCCCCCCCCCCCACCCTAAACTAAATCACAGAAATTAGACCCTGGAGGTAGAATTTCAAGTTGAATGTTTTCAAGACAAAGTTGGCTGAAAGATTTTATAGAAAAACCTACTTCCCTCTGTGCTTTTTAACAGAGGAACGACGGACTGCATCAAGTGAAAGCAAGCTCAGCATAATTTTTCTGTGTTGAAAATTATATTTAGAAAGCTTTTAGCTTGAAAAATCTTAGATTTCTTTGCGGTAGTTTTCACTCATCCAAAAGATGAAAAATAAACTAGATGATCAGATGCTCTGGTCGTAGCTGTTACATTGTCATCCAGCTATAGTGAGGCTAGCCCGTCAAGGGCGCGATCTCATAGCACGAGCACTACCCTGTAAGGCAGCCTGGCAGCAGTGATGGGTGGGAGCAGGAAAGGGCGGGAAGCTTGCTCTTACTTGCCTTCCTACTAATTTAAACTGCCCCTGTGCCTGATTCCTTTCTACTTATGTTTTAATTTTATTGTTTTTCATCTGTAAAGTCTTTCCTGAGTCTTATTTGAATTTTTGAATTACTTTACCCCACTGTTCCCTCTAAGCTGTGCGCGTGTGCGCGCACACACACCTCGCCGAGCGAGCGCACATACTTTATAACAGAGCGCACAAAAATTACAGTTCTGATTCTGATAGAAAACAACACAGACATCTTAAAATTTAAAAGTTGTTGTGTATTTACGGTTTTCACAAGTTCTACAATATTATCTAGTGCAATCAATGTGGTATACATACTGTATTCTGACGTGTAGTCAAATTTTAAAGTATAGAACTCCGAGTGTCGTTATGTGCCACACAAAAATTTAACCTTCCTTCAAAAGCTGCACAGCTGATATTTTATGCGCACACAGCCTACAGAAAATTAGAGGGAACATTGCTTTACCCCCCCCCCCCCCCTGTCTTTGGTGCTTTTCTTCCCTGTGTACATGTGTTGACCTCCCTGTTGGTCCTCTGCGCTGCTGAGAACAACTTCATTGCAAGCTCTGCTTTGCACCCTGGTTTGCTCAGACTGTTTTGTTACCTGTGATTGTCTCAGTTTGTATATCTATTTATGTCTTTTTAATTAATACGTTTCTTAGCTGCTTTTTGTAATTCTGTTCAGCTTTTCTGACATCTTTTGCTGGCTGTTCCTTGCTCCTTTTCTAATTGTCTCCAATGCCTCGCCAAATATAAGGGCTTTTACTCGATTCTCACCTTCTTGACCTTTTTGCTACTTTTGACACTGCTATTTACCACCTTCTCCTCAATACCCTGTCCTCGCTTGGATTTAGGGTTTCTCTCCAGTCTTAGTTTTCTTCCTGTATTTCCCACCACACTTTTAGTGTTATGTTCTGGTAGATTCTCCTCTTTTGCTATCCTGCTTTCAATTGGTGTACCCCAGGGGTCTGTCTTAGGACCTCTCTCTTTCTCTCTCTACACACAGTCCCTTGGTACACTCATCTTCTCCCACGGTTTTCAGTACCATCTCTACACCGATGACTCCCAGATCCTACCTCTCTGCACCTGAAATCTTTCAGGGTAGCCAGGACCAGATCTCTGCCTGCTTATCTGACACTAATGTCTCAATATCTCATTGCCATCTGAAATTGAACCTGTCCAAAACTGAGCTCCTTATCTTTCCCCCTAAGCCAATCTCCCCCCTTCCTCTTTTCTCTGTTTCTGTGGATAACACTCTACACCTCCTGTTTCCTTGACTCGTAACCTTGGGGTCATCTTTGACTCACCCTCTCCTTCTCCAAATACATCCAACAAATAGTTAAAGCCTGTCGCCTTCTTAAAAACATAAGAAATGCTATACTGGGTCAGACCACAGTCCAAGCCCGGTATCCTGTTTCTAACAGTGGCCAATCCAGGTCACAAGTACCTGGCAGGTACCCAAAGTCCACAGCTTCCACAATGCTCATCCAGGGGTAAGCAGTGGATTTCCGGGTCCTCTTTAATAATGGTTTATGAACCTTTCCTCCAGGAACTTGTCCAAACCTTTTTTAAACCCAGCTACACTAACATCTTTTACTACATCCTCCGGTAACGAATTCCAGAGTTTGATTACGCGTTGAGTGAAAAACTATTTTCTCTTATTAGTCTTAAATGGGTTACATTGTAGCTTCGTTGTGTGTCCTCTAGTCTTTCTACTTTTTGATGGTGTAAACAATCGAGCTACGTTATCTATATCATTGGCAAAATTTGTCCCTCCCTTTCTGAACACACTATTAAGACCCCCAGTTGTTGTTTTCTCTGTCTTGAATAGATTGTAAGCTTATCTCCAGGAACAAGCAGGAATGAGTCTTCACATATGGGTACATCGGTACTGACGGAGTCTGCGCGGGAACGCTTCCCAGCGTCCAATCAAAGAGCTTTTGGAAGCATCCCACCACGCCTGCGTGCTGCCTTCCCGCCTTTCCCAACTGCCTCTCCTCAGTTTTCGTTTTCCGCAGAGCCGGCAGGATGTCCTCCTGTCACCGCAGAAAATTCTTGTTTTATTTCTTTAGTTTTCTTGTGGTCGCGGCTGTCTTCCCCGACGGCACCGGTACCGCCGGTCTTTTCTTTTCTTTTCTTGTAAAATCTTCCTTTTTCAAGGGATATTTTTTCTTCATAGTGTCTCACGGTTTCTTAGGCCTTTTAGGGCCTCTTCTTTTCCTTCATGGAACTGCCAGCCACTTTCTCCAAGAAATGTTTAAATTATGGCGGTACAACTTTATTTTTAGACCCTCGAAGTCGGTGTCTAACCTGCTTGGGTCCTGACAACAGTTTGGTGAGAAGAGGTTTTCAACATCGAGGTTCCCTCGATACACGGTTTCCCTCCAACTTCGGGGCACCGTCCCTTTCTTCTACACAGGATCAGGTAACCCACAAAAAGTCTGTTAAGACTAGCCAGCCCTCGAGTGGTAGGTCTCATGCACAGCATGTAGACGGCTCTGGCCTTGCCCTCGAGGGCCCACTGGCTTCAAAACTCCGGCGGGAGTCTTCGGTCTCCAAAGCGTTTGAGGGGTTTCAGGTTGTTCCTGGGGTTCACCCCTCACAGAACATACCTGAGCCGTATCCGGTGGTGGCATCCGCTTCGAGCGGTACCAATACCCCGACATCGGCACTGGTGTTGGATGAAACACTCCTCACCAGGGATGGTCATCTGGCGTCCTCGGTGCCTTCGGGACCGGTGGATACCCTCCAGACTGACTTCCCATTATCGGTACCAGTACCGATACTACCACCGACGTCGGTACCCTCCAGACGTGCATCGATAGCCTCGCTTCCTTCGATGCTGAGTCTGGAATCGATCTCCAGTCTGGAGGACTGGGTACCGACTCACCTTGGTACCGGCTCTCGGCGGTACCGAAGGCTCGGTTCCGATTATTCGGATCCGCAACTCTCGGTTCCCCCGAGACCGTTTGAGTTGCCACTGGTTGACCTTCATCCACCGGTATCAGACACGGTACCGAAGTCAGTACCGATGTCCTCATTACCCTTGCGGTCGGTGCCTTCCATGCTTCGCTCATCAGGCTCTTTGCCCTCGATGCCGAGTTTGGAATCGATCTCTAGTCTGGAAGACTGGGTACCAATACGCTTTGGTATCGATACCGGAGGCTCGGTACTGAGGATAGCGGCCGGAGGATTTCAGTTACCTAGGTACCGATTGAACTGTCACCGATGGCTGCTCCGAAGACTGTGTCGGGCTCGGCTCCGACATCGGTACCGGTATTGGCATCGGTACCGGTATCCACAGTAGCATCGTGGCCAACTCCTGCCATGCTTTTTTCAACAGGATCGCTCCCTTCTATACCAAGCTTTGGAGCCGATACCTGGCATGGACGATGTGGTACTGACAGTCGCTGCTCCTGACAGCCAGTACCGGCGACCATCCCTTAAGGATTCCACACTGCACCGTGCAGGATCTTCTATTCCTATATATTTGGATAGCTCTTTCGATGCTCAGGCTAGTTCTTCAGATCTAACCTGTCCAAAGGAAATTCCTGTTGAAGATCCCTCTTTTCAGAGTTTCCTCCTGGATATAGCAAGATCTCTTGCCATTCCTATCCCGGGACATGATCCTGCACAAGGCTCTGTTTCTACCAAAGCAAAGGAGAGCATAATGCTTCCTTTGCATCATTCCTTGCAGGATCTCCTTCTAGGAATGTGGGAAACACCTTTAAGGGTACCACCACCTTCCAGAGCAACTGATCTCTTATATCAGGTGCCCCCCTCTCCAGGGTTTCAAAATACTCAACTTCCTCATCATTCCATAGTAGTGGAATCAGCAATGAGGCGGGTAAAGAGTAAGAAAAAGCACTCTTCTTATCCGCCAGGTCGTGAGTCTAAGACACTAGATGCCTTTGGACGTCAAACCTTCCAGACATCTATGCTTTCTGCAAGAATTCTCTCATATATTTTTATATGAGTCTATCTCTTGAGGAGGTCACAAAGCAATTACATCTTTTGACTCCTTCCCTTCCAGAGTCCAGGAGTGCAGGCTATTCTTCACTGCTTAAGCATCTTCAGAATATCTCTTGGTTTCTTACTCGTGCTTCCCTAGACTCTTTTGAGTCTGTTATCAGGACTTCTGCTATAACTATAGGGGCACGACGTAGAGCCTGGCTCCAAGCTTCAGACTTGGACAAATGGGCACAGCAAAGACTGGGACATACTCCTTGCACTGGAGACAATCTTTTCAACAAGGAGTCTTTACGTCAGGTTATTCAGTTGTCCACTGACTTACCTGTTCCTAGGGGCTGTTCTGCACCTTCTTCTGTCCCAGTAGGTAGGAAATGTCCTGCCAAACTTTCTTCCCATAGGAGAAGAAGGTTTTATGCATCATCTGCCCATCATACAGATGTTCCCAAACAAGGGAAGCATCGGCCTGGTCTGCAGAATTCAACCTCTCACCAGGCTCAGCAAACCCAGCAACCACAGGGTTTCTGATCAATCTCCATCAGATGCTTGTGACTCTTGGGGTTAGAATCTGCAGTTGCTTCTTCTCAATAGAGGCAATCCACTGCTGTCATTCTAAATCCTAGACATGGATCTCTTCCCAAAAGACATCCATTTTTTCTATGTTCTATGAGCTGTCAGGATGTTCATGCTTATAGGTCACAGGGTTCGCCTCTTCTTCCTGCTAGGGAAAGAGGTCTAACCACTATCAAACAATAGTTTTCCTGTGCCAGCATGTCTTTTTTCCTTTCTATAGACTTACTACTTTGTAAGTCTTCTTCAGCTCCATTCTCTTTACCCTCTTACCAAGCTTTTCCTCTGTAAGAGCGGTATTGCTTCACTGGAGGGCTTTTCTTCAGCCTCTCTAGTTTTGTTACTTTTCCAGTGCGGAGTTCTCCTCTCTGAGTTGACTCCTCTTTTTCAATCTTGCTTTGAGGCAGTTCATCAGACATGTCCAGAGTTTTCTACTCCTGTTCTGTCTGTTCTTTCTGTTTTTAAACAGTAAGATTCTTTCTGCTGTCTAGCAAGCAGCTGCCTATGCAGGAGCCTTAATGTTTGGACCACTGGTTCTTGTCCACCAGCAACCAGATTTGTCCTCCACTAACTTTCTGTCTAGTTTTAGTAGTGATTCCAAGTCAGTGCTGTTATCTGTCTTGGAAATTATTTCACTACAGCCTTGTTGGATTGTCTTCTTTTTCTGCCATCTCCATTCCCCTGGGTTTGGCAGCATAGTTGACATAGGTACTGGCTCTCCAGCAGCCAGTTCTGTCTCCTCATTCTCCTGCATCATGCTCTCTGCAATTCTACAGAGAAGCTCTCCACTATGGGCCCTTACTAGAGAGCATGGGATTTTCCTAGATGGTTGGAAAAGGCTTTTTCAGTCATGTCTCCCATGACTAGAAAGGTTCTCCCTTTGTTCACTATCTCCTTTTTATTATAAAGGACATAGGCCTTCTCTTACGTGAAAGCTTAAGGAATTGCCAATTCCCTGCTTTGGTCCATAGTATTTCCAATCGGGAATATGCTTTTCTCCTTTTTTGTCCTTAAGCAGGTCAGCATGGTATCTCATTTTTATGCGTCTTCTGTTCACTTACCATGCTAGAGTTCTAGAATACTCGGGACTTGCTGGCTGCAGACTGATATCATCCTCTGCTTTTCATGTAACCGTCCTGGTTATTTCACTAGCTAGCATCCCTGTAGCTCATAACCAGTGGGAATAGATTCTCTATATATCTTCTCAAGTAGGTTCCACCTTCTTGTTATTAGATGAATCTTTCCTCGCCACATTTCCTATGTGAATACCGTTCTGTAGGCATATCTCTGTCTGCTTCATTGCAGACACCCATATAGACAAAATTAATAACCAAATAAATAAAGGTCCCAAGAACAAACCCCCTGAAAACCGAGACACCCATATAGAGGCATATATATATATTCATTCTATAGCATACATCTTACAGATGTCTATGTCTATCATTTGTGTGTATTTTATGCCCTTCATATCTCACTATAGATATATTCTTATATATCTATCTATCTATATGTTATATATATATATCTATCTATATGTTATATATATATATATATATATGTATATATATCTGTCGAGATATTTTACTATTGGTAGATATGTATTCTGCATTATCTATCTGACTGTCGAAACTCATATAGCTATATGATTCTGACAGATGGGCTTTACCCATACCTATGCTATCCAGCATGTTTGGGGTTTTACACTCACAACCACTCTGTGGTAGTTAACAACTTCCACCATAACCTTAAGGTTTAGGTACCTCTGAAGCTCTCCATGTTCCAGTATCTCTCCTAGCTGACTCCAGTTAGGAGAGACATTGTGGATCTTCAGCTAATCACAGGCTCTAACGCCTCTGGCATTTGTCCTTTCTTTTGGGATACAAGGGGTTTCCATACCTTTTCCTCCCACAAGGACTGTGCCTGTTTGTCCAATTCGGTCGGCCTTCTCTTTTTGCTCCCAAGGGTGAGCCACTCTGTCGCCAAAAGAGTTCGGCTTTTATCATAAAGCCTTCCGCTGAAGGCCCACCGTTTTTGGTACTACTCCAGTTATTACCGGGGTCCCCTCTTACCTTTCAGGAATCTGACCTCCACTGTTTTTTCCTACAGGTTTATTACCTCCACTTCACAGTGAGGTCCTCCTTGAGGTTCCTCTACTGGGTTCCCCAGTAGATCCCATGAACCTCCTTACTGCTGTGTAATCCTGTTAGGGGAGGTCCATATTGCAATATTTCTTTCAATATCATTGATGATAATTATCATCCACACATGGACTCCTTGTCTGCAGTCCTATGCTAGGTTAGCTGTTCCACAGCACCTTTCTTTCTTCAACTCCTACCCTCCATCCTCAGGATGCCTGGTGTTCTGGGGGATAGCATGTTCCAACCTATGACATGCTGGGACTCCAGGCATCTTAGCTTGGGAGTCCCCATATGTGAAGACTCATTCCTGCTTGTTCCTGGAGATAGCACATACTTACCTGTAACAGGTGATCTCTGGGAACATCAGGAATAAGTCTTTACAACCCACCCACCTCCCCAGGAGTTGTATATCTATCTATCTTTCCTTTCCTCTCTCTCTCTCTCTCTTTGTCTCAGCTTTAAAACTTAACTGAGGAGAGACAGTTGGGAAAGGCGGGAAGGCAGCACGCAGGCGTGGTGGGATGCTTCCAAAAGCTTTTTGGACGCTGGGAAGCGTTCCCGCGCAGACTCCGTCGGTACCGACGTACCCATATGTGAAGACTTATTCCTGCTGTTCCCAGAGATCAACTGTTACAGGTAAGTAACTGTGCTTTATGAGAAGGAACTGTCTTTTACACGTCTCTGTACAGTGCTGTGTATGCCTTGTAGTGCTATGAAATGATAAGTCGTAGTAGTAATAGGCAGTTGGGAGGGTTTAAAAAGTTAGGAAGAATGGGCACCGCGCAGTCCAACGGTTACAAACAGCGACTAAGCAGCACAACAGCTTGAGTTCAGCAGACAAGCATAGGCCCGGAAACGGCACAGAAGGCACAAGACCCATCCGGCATCTAACCTGCCCATTAGAAGAAGCCTCGAGGGCACTGCTGTGCTGGAAAATTGAGACTTCTTTCAGTTTCCTCTTATTCCTTGGGTACGACAAGGGAAAAATTATGTCTGCAGCAATAAAGGGACAAGGAACAACACCACAGAGGAAGGGCTGTGAAACGAGCTACCAGCATGGTAAGCACGGATAAGCATTTGGAAAAGCACGATTAGTTGGCACTTCAAAGGTGGGAAGATGGCACATCATTATTGAAGTGGAGCATAGAAAAATGTCAGGAAAATATCATGGCTCAGGATTTGGAACAGCCATTGTAAGCCGTATGGATAGAACTCATTTAAATGCAAAGGAGCAGCTTAAGGGGTGTGAAAGAAGTCCATCCTAACCAGAGGGTATTAAAGTGATTTGAGCATAAGGACTTACCTTGCTGTGGTGAAACTGCAGGACAGGAATAAAGTGCATGATTGTGTCGGGAAGAGCAAGGGTTTCAGCACTTACAAGTCAGCAGCTAGGCCCAGGAACATGTTCCCAGCAGAACAAGGTCCACGGCTCCAATTTGTCATTGGCATAGGCAATGCCCCACCCCACTCACCCACCCAGGCAAAGCATGAGTGACTTCAGCAGGTTACAGACTGTGCATGCCCAGTAACATCAGCCTATCTCTGGCAAGAGAAGTGTCAGCACCCTGCTATTGACGTCAAAATTCAGCAATGTTTCTACAAAGTATGTTTGTCGTCATGTCAGGATTAGTCATTCAAGGCTGGTGGTATTTGGTGACAGGGCAGCGGAGTGTCAGTGCAGAGTTTAGTCAGAATCCTAATGGAGGAGGAGCCAGGGTCGGCCCAAGGGTTTCTGCTACTCCAGGAAGAAATCCTTGGCTGTGCTCCCCCCCCCTGTGCAAAGCCACCGCCACCAATTCTTTCTTGGTGGAAGGTGGGTGGTGGCAGCGGCGGCAGTATTTTAAAAGTGACTATGTGCCGCTTTGTTGCCTGCAGTAGACCATGTGCTTCTGACCTCCCTCCGACAGTAAGTTGCATTGGAGGAGGATCAGAAGCGGCAGGTCATGTGTGCCGAAGCACATGGCCTGCTGCAGGCAACAAAGCGGCAGCACAAAGCTGCCCACCCGGATTGGCTGCCCTATGCGTCAGCCTAGCTCACCTAGTGGACGTGCTGGCCCTGGGTGGCGCTATAGTACGATCAAGGCCTGAGGGCACAATGGCAGGAAAGCGGCAAGCAGAGACAAATGAAGGAGGAGATCACAACCATTACCAAAAAAGAGGAAACACACAAAAGATGTGGAGCAACCTTGACAAACTGACATACCTCCATTATTCTTTTAGCTCAGATAGATGATTTTGGTATTTGTTCACTTTTCACATCTTGCTTTTCCTCTTATAATTGAGGACTAGATGCATATGGTAGTTGTGATATTTTTAGTTAACGGTATATTGTAAATTTAATTTCTTTACCATTATACAGTTGAAGAGAAATTTTATAAGACGGCGCCTGGTGAATGCGTGTTTTTATGCACATACTTTAGATCTGTTTGATAGAGTCAAGTACGCACGTACTGGATTTGCTAAAATGCTAGCGTAAGTGGCAGGGAATGCACAAATTAAGGCGCAGTGACATACACCGGCCCTGGAGCTGCTTTTTGCAAGTAGACATGCAATGTGAGTGTGTACCTGCTCCTCCCATGTTCCATTTAAACTCCTCCCGTGTGGACGCCCACAGTGAAAACACACGCAGTCGGTACATTATAAGAAGCCATTTCTATGCCTTAAATTAAGGGCCTCCTTATAAAATTGGCCCCTTGGAGGAGCCTATTTAAGAAAAACAAGTAAGTGCCTACTTGTCTTCATAAAATACTATTGCTAATTCAGCCCCTCCATTTAAATAAATTTAGTTTAGATGTCAGACTTTTACTTTCCCCTCCTTATATGACATTTGGGAGATGGCTGATGTGTCTTTTATCTGTAGAATATTCACATGTGAAAATATGCTAACCCGCAGGCCTTATTGGTTTGTGTTTATTGAATTTCAAATACATTTCAAAGAGAATACAGCCAGGAAATTACTCACATTAATCCAACTACAAGAGTATACAACAATTTAAAATAAGAAAAATATCCATGTTTTCAAGCCACATTACGGAGGAGAAAAAGGCCCAACAAACACCCGAACCTAATTAAATCATAATGAAAGTAAATGTTAATCAAAAAAATCTAATTAACAAACAAGTCAGGAAAAGAAGAAAGCAACAGGAGGATTAGGCAGAGAGCACAACATTAATTCACAGGCATCCAGAAAGGCTTCTAATTTAGATGGAGCTGTAAACACATAATGCTTGCCTTGAAAGACACAAGGGAAGTGCAAATAAAAGGTAGCCTCTTTGGCCAAAACTTTAGGTTTAAGCGCTAGAAACAGCTTGCGACGAGTTTGCATTAGCCGGGAAACATCCGGAAACATAGTAATCCGTTGACCACTAATGGGCACTTCCTTAGTCTTGAAGTATTTTGTCATAGCCGCATTCTTTCTTCTTTTTTGGAGAGAAGGTCGTCCTCTCCGCCAATATGCTGCTATAGGTGCCGCTGGATTCTGTGTGTTACTCACAATATGCTTCCAACCTTGGCGATCAGTGGCAACATTTCTGGCCTCACTGATGGTTAGTCGTTGGTTCCTTAGGTCTTCCTCGATGTGTCTGAGCCACATTTTCTTTGGTACTGCTTGTTGAACCCTCCAGTGGACAGGTCGCTCTCGCCAGAGGAGTTTGTATGCCAGCCAACATAATCACATTATGAACCATTATACTTAAGAAGGTAACCAACAACATAGCACGGTTACTAATTTTATCCTGAGATGATTCTAAAAACTTGGAAAGGTCCAAACTAGGGACTTTACCAGTACCAGTATAAGCAACCCCCTCAATACCCTCAGTAATCGGGCAAGACATTACATAGTATACATTAGGTAGTTGAATGTCATCTGCATTGACCAATGCCAGAACTTCCTTAAAATAGTTCCTTAACAGAATAATACTCAATAAATAATGGGTTTGGAGAAAATTAAGTAAACAAAGGTTTTGAGAATGCACCATGTTCTCCATAGATTTAGCCTGCCGCCCCGTAACAGTGTTAAATCCTTAACCATGGCTAAACTAGTGTTCTGAAGCATTGAAACAGCGTGATCACATTCAGCCATTTTCAATTTCAACCCACCCACTGCACTATCCAATTGTTTGGAGTCCTTTCAATGGAGCTTAAATGGGCCCCAGATAATAAAGAGGCTTTCTCAGGGGTCAAAATCCCCCAGCTTGAGTCAACAGCACTGTATGCCAAAAGGTGCTTGTCCATTGGACCTCATGATAGTCTTAAGCATAGAAGTCACGGCCCTTTTTTTTGAACCTTTGCCCTTCTTCCCAAAATCCATCGGTGTTTTCCAGTGCTGCACTCAATTCCAGGGGTAGCTCGGCCATGTGCCTGTGGCCACACGGCAACACTCCAATCGCAACTCTGCAGAGGTGGGGCTTCGCAGCAGCATTGTCCCTGCTGCCTAGGATGACCCGGGAACAAACAACCACAGCAAATCTCCTTGCAGGCACAGGCATGATCCAGATAAGCAGGACCCCTTTCCTCTGGTTTATGGTTTAATCTATTTTTGATAGACCACCTTTAAACTTAGAAGGGCATTTTAGAAAAGATATCCAAATTAAAGCAGGGACTTTCAGGGCAAAATGTGAAGAAAAGTGCCAGGGATGTCTATGTCTCCGGCTGATTTCAGGAACATAGACGTTCCTGACCTGGATGTGCACGCAGAAGGTCACAGACGTCCCCAGTTGGTAGAGCAGTGCACATAAAAAGCTCCCAAAGCAAATTTTTAATACATTAATATTTCATCTTTAAACTGAAGAGCTATTATTCAAACAGACAGAGAAGAGCGTGATATTAAACATGGGTATCATTCTGACCTTGCTTTGTTTTTAATACTGAGCCATTGATTTAAGGAAAGGAATTCCAACAAATTCATGTTTCCCACAGGGACAGAGTACCAAATGGCGCTGATTGCCTATGGAAAATTATTCCATTATAAATACAGAGAAAGTCAAACTTGACTGTGTTAAAACCAGCAGAGATGTTGTATACAGTGATAAGCAAATCTGAGCCCAAATATTCCATAAACCTCTCCAGCAGGAACACCATTGCATTTACATTTTTGAAAGTCATCGCATTTCGTGAACCTACTTTTAGACATATTGCCTTGGGTTTTTCTTATTGAAAGAATAAAAATATCCCTAGTTTAAGATATCAGATCTCCAGGAACAAGCAGGAATGTTGTCTTCACATATGGGTATCGTTGGTACCGACGGAGCCTGCGCGGGAACGCTCCCCAGTGTCCAATAGGAAAGCTTTAGGGAGCATCCCACAGCGCCTGCATGCTGCCTTCCCACCTTTCCAACTCTCCCTCTTCAGTTTTTCATTTTCTGTGGAGCCAACAGGACGCATACCCTGTCACCACAGAAAAATTTATCCTTATTCTTTTGTTTTTTGTGGTCGCGTCTGCCTTCCTTCGACCCCTACCGGTACCGCCAGTTATCTTTTCTTCTTTTTCAAAAAGAACCCTCCCCCCCCCCCTAGTTTCTAAATATTTTCTTTCAGGGGCCTTTCCCCTCTCGGGGCTAGGTGCCATTTTGGGCACTAGGCCCATTATTCTTCAAACATGGAAAAACCAGCTAGTGGTTTCAAGAAATGTTGTAAATGTGGCGGTACCATTTCCGTCACCGACACCCGTGAATGGTGTCGGAGTGTCTCTCCTGCAGAAAGATGACCAAGAGGGGCCTGCAGAATAGAGCTGCAAAACTCTGTACCCTTTTTGCCGCAGATCTTTATCTTTATTTCAAAACTTTATATACCGCCCATTGTCAGGACATTAGAGCGGTTTACAAAAGAAAAATAAGTCTACGCTAAAGAAAAATGAAAAGAATGCCATAAAATATAGGAAAGAAGAAAGAGTAGTAAAGCAACAGCAAAGCTACAATGAAAAAAAAACAACATGGAGGAGCATCACAAAAGGGTATCATTTGGGAGGAGGTTAAAAGCCTGCTGAAATAAGTGTGTTTTTAACATGTTCTTAAACTCTGGATATGAGGGTTCCTAACGGAGTGAAGCTGGTAGGGCATTCCACAGTGAGGGGGCAAGGAAGACATCAGTGGCATCGACGTCTTCCAGGGCTTCATCTTCCTCCCATGGATCTCAGGTAACTAAACTTAAGTCTACTAAGACTGGCCGGTCCTCAAAGGGTTGATCTCCTTCCAAGTATTGAGATGCCACTGGCGTTGCCCTCGAGGAAAGTTCACCGGCAAAACAGCCCCGGTGGGAGGCCTCGGTCTCCAAAGCATTAACGGGGCTCCAGAATGTTCGAGGCTTCCACCTCTGCAGAACTACTGGTGCCATGTTCTAGGGTCGTAGCTGCTTCCACCGGTACCGACATCCAGACATCAGCAGCAGCGATGGATCACAGAATCCTCGCTATCGAACGCAGTCTAGCGGCCCTCTTAGCAGCTTCGGTACCGCTAAGACCGCTACAGACAGTTCCACAGGTATCAGTACCGACACCGGTACCGGTCCCGAGTGCCTCGGTGGGTATGCTTCCCCCTCATGCCGAGCCTTGAGCCTATCTCAGGTATCGACGGATTGGTACTGAGACACCCTGATATCGACTTCGAGCAATACCGGTACCATGCCTTGCAAGAACATCCGGCGCAGAGATACTTCGAATCATCCGATTACGATGACTCGGATGACTCTGCCAGTACTAGAGCTATCCTTCTGGAGGATCCATCTCCTTTTCCTCAACGAAGAATGTCTCCTCCAGAAGACATGTCCTTCCAGGACTTTATACGTGATTTAGCTCGAGGTCTTGCAATCATGGTGACTCCAGAGAAGGAACCTAGACTTAGAAATTCTTCAGTTCCCTAAGGCCCCCAAAGAGGCAGCTATTTTGCCTGTTCACAGAATCTTGCATGATCTTATGCTAAGAATGTGGGAAACTCCTTTGACGGTGTCTCCACACTCTCGACGACTTGATACCATGTACCGAGTTCCAAACTGTCCTGGCTTTCAAAAGACTCAGTTACCACACCATTCAATGGTAGTGGAATCGGCGATGCGTAGGATTAAGAGTGCTAAAACACATTCTTCCAATCCTCCGGGTCGTGAATCGAGGACGCTCGATGCCTTTGGGCATCGATGTTTCCAATCCTCCATGTTGGCAGCCAGGATTAGCTCTTACATTCTCTATATGGAAATGTTCCTCAAAGAAGTTACAGGTGACTTGGAGCTCATAACAACACTCAGATATATACATAAATGAGAATATGAAATTATGGGATTTTATTTTTATTTATTTATTTATTTATTTATTACAGTTGCTTATATACCGCACTATTCGGCATCAGCGCGGTTTACAGTATAACAAAGTGACCAATACATACATTCTGTTTGGTTTTACATCGAACAGGAATATAAACTTGGATAACAGGGGCTGGACTATATACATGAACTATTTACATGAAATATGCTATATACATGAGGTAAAAAATTCCTATACATGAGGTAAAAATTCCTATAACATTCCTATAACATTGTTGAATTGCTCAATAAATGATGAATCCGTTTTGAATACTTGATACCTTGTGAGTATGTGCTGCAAAAGGGCGGTGATTCTTAGGTGGTGCTAACTAAATTCATCGCTGGTTGGGTAGTATTGGAGGAAGAGGTGATATTTGATTGCCTTCCTGAATTGGGTCAGGTCTGCTATAGCTCGAATGTCTGGTGGGAGTGCATTCCAACATTTGGGGACGTAAAGGCTGAAGGCCCTATTTGCTGTTGTATTATTGCATTTTGTCAAGGTCTTCGGGGTTGCTAATAAATTTAGGGCTGTTGACCTCCTAGCTCTGTTGGGGGGCACTGTATGGATGAGATCCGTAAGTGCTGTGGAGGAAAGGTGCTTGATTGCCTTGAATGAGAGGATTAATGTTTTGAAAATAATCCTTCCGTGTATAGGTAACCAATGAAGCTGTTTTAATATCGGAGTCACGTGGTCTCTTCTGGAGGCTCCATGAAGAATCCTTGCTGCAGCATTCATGGCCAGTTGTAGCGGGTTTAGTGTGGATTGCGGGAGACCTTGTAGGATGGAATTGGCAAAGTCAAAGTGCGGCAGGATCAGTGCTTGGTATATGGTCCGGAAATCATCTGGCTCCAGTAGGGAGCGCAGATGTCTGAGTGAACGGATTTTAAAATAGACCGCTTTGACAATGTTGCTTATATGACATTTCATGTCCAGATGTTGGTCTAAGGTGATCCCCAGGTATTTTATTGTTTCTTTGGTTTGTAATTCCGCTTCCTTTACCTTTATATGTGTCGGTGGGGTGAAGTCTGGGTCTCTAGCGATGAATAATACCTCCGTTTTCTTGTGCTGGATGCGGAGGTTTTGTGCTTGTAGCCAATCCGATATGGTATTGAAGCATTCTATAAGAGGTGTAAGGTCCATTTGCACGGTTGAAAAAGGCATATATAGTAGGATGTCGTCTGCATATATCAGACAGCTCACGTTAAATGATCTAATGATGTTGCAGATGGGCTGCATGTAAATGTTGAATAGTAAAGATGACAATGAGGATCCTTGCGGCACACCTTGTGTTTGATGGAATTGTTTCGATTCTTCTGCTCCAGATTTAACATATTGACATCGGCCATTTAGATAGGAACTGCACCAATTGAGTGCGGTATTACAAATTCCCTTTTCTTTCAATCGTCCGAGGAGAATCTCATGATGAACCGAGTCAAAGGCTGCAGCGATGTCTAAAAAGATGAGCACAAAGCCTTGTCGGATGTTGTCAATGCCTGTGAAGATGTTATTGAATAAGAAGGTGAGAAGTGTCTCTACTCCATGGTACTCTCTAAACCCGTGTTGGCAATGATCCAAGGGCGCTGTGGAGTCTATATGATCCTGGATTTGCCTTTGGACCTCTTTCTCCAATATCTTTGCTAGTATAGGAATACTAGCTATTGGTCTGTACGATTCGGCTTGTTGTGGATCAAGTTTAGTGTTCTTCAGTAACGGCCTGATAGAAGTTTGTTTGAGTGTTGTAGGGAAGGAACCAGTAGTAAAGGAATGTTTTGTCAGTTTTGCGATGAATGGACTAAATTCCTTGCGTAGCTCCTTGATCCAAAAAGCCGGACAAGGGTCTGTTTGTGCAGTGGAGGTATTGAGGGAAGCTATTGTATCTTCAATGCTTTTTCTAGATGGTGCGGAAAACTTATTTAAAGGGGTTATGCCGGTATGGTCTTGGAGTGAGGCTGTTGATATTTTGTCGGTCTGTATGATCTTTGACTGGAGATAGTCAGCGAATTTTTGTGGATGGATATCCACGTGTTGTTCAGGAGTTGGTTCTTTAGAAAGGGCTTGCACCAAGTTGAAAAGATCCCGTGGTTTGTTCAGAGATCTTTTCAAAGTGTGAGTGTGGTGCTGTTTCATTTTTATTGAGATCGCTTCCCTGTGCCTTGTTAGGTGGAGTTGGTAGGCTGTCAAATCTTGTGTGGAGAGTGATCGGCGCCATTTTTTCTCTAGTCTACGTAGTTGTGTTAGAGAAGATTTCAATTCTTGGGAGAACCAAGGGGCCGCATTTCTTATTCTCTTGGATGTGTTATTGCTTTGTGGACGTTGTGAGATAGCCTTGAGGTTGAGGTTCCATGCGGTGACTAGTTCTTCCGGGTCCGATGAGGTTATGGTGAAGAGGGATTGGGTTTGCGATAGTATTAACTCTCTGTCAAATGCGCGGAAGTTTCTTGTTGAGGTTCGAGCTGTGTTGTAGCATTTTTGGGTATTGTGCCGCTGGCTGTTCCTGGTGGGTATTTGAAAAGTGATAAGTTTATGGTCAGACCAGGGGACGTCAGTGATAGACAACATCGTGTTATGGTTTTCCTCGAGGGCTGCGTGAGGTGCGAACACCATGTCCAAGATATTGCCCTTATCGTGTGTGGGTTTGTCGATGATTTGTGTAAAGCCCAGATTCTCGATGGCTTCGAGGAATGCAGTTGCGTGGCTTTGATGAAGTGAAGGGAGGTTAAAGTCTCCCATTATCCAAATAGGTGGGTTGAGGTTGTGAGCATTGGCAGCAAGGTCGAGAATTGTGGGGAGGTCCTCAGGTGATGAAGATGGTGATCTGTATAGTAGAGTGATGGAACATTGCTGGTTTTTGATGGAAAGCGAGTCCAGGTCACTTGTACTGAAGGCTTCAGTGATATGGAAATGAAGATCTGATTTTGTAAGTATTAGTACTCCCCCTCCTTTTTTAGTTTCTCTGTGTCTTATATGTACAGAGAAGTTGGGAGGTAGGAGTTGGTTGAGGATGACGTTATCCTCGGATGATAGCCAGGTTTCCGTGATCAGAAGTATGTCCAGGTTATACAGGGATATTATATCTAGGACAACGGGCCATTTCTTGCGTATGGAACGTGCATTAATCATGGCACACTTTAGGTTGTGGCAGTATTTTAGTTTCTTGTGGTCGGGTGTCCTGGAAGGTTGCAGTGGAATGTGTATAAGGTGAGAGCGACGTGTGTCGTGACTTGGGTGGGGTCCAGACCATCTTTTCCCACAGTTGCTCAAGATGGGGATATGGTTCTGGGATTGAGATAGTGCATTGGATATTCCCAGCCAATGTGTAAGGAGATACAGGCTGGCAAGAGTCAGGATGTGTGAGGCCATCTTGTGTGTATAGGAGAGAGTGATTGCAATATGGATAGGTTCTCACTGTAGATTACACAGCAATAGTAGAACTAGTAAGTATTAAAGGGGCATATAGCACTAGATGATGATGTCAAACGGTTGTAAAAGTAAACATGCTTACATGTTGTAGTGTGGTAGTAAGATGTACATACACGATAAATAAGACAAAGATGGCAGTAAATGTTGGTACTTTTGTTGGGTAACTAGTAGAACTATGCAGCAGAGATACACTCATAAGAGGGTAAGCTGAGGAGCAATTACTCAGACAATTTAAATGCACAGTAAAAGCTAGCAATAGTGAACAGATAATGCAGTTTAATCTAACAGGGATAAGCTACAAGCTAATATACAGTATAGGCTACCAATAGGGAACATATAATGACAATGGTAAAGCCATAATATTGTTAATGGTAGTGCTATGCAAAGCTGTTAGGATCAGTACCTGTGAGGGTTACAAGTATGTCTCTGATAAAGTGTTTTCTTAGGTGGTGCTGTGCTTCCGTGTTTCGTATCCGGGAGCTGTGTGGCTGGAGGTCTGATGCTGCAATCGTTTGGCAAAGCTTTCCACCCTGTTCCACGCCTAAGGGCCAGGCGCGGGCCCGACCTGGCGCGGGCCCGACCTGGCGCGGGCCCGCCTGGCGGCGGCTTCTATTTATGCCGGCCCGCTGCTCCTCCCCCCTCCCACAGCCCCGACTGGGCTGGAGGGGTCTTTCAGGTAGGCCGGATGGCCTGGCGGTGTTGCTCTCCCCGCACAGGGGAGGAAGATGGCCAGAGGGTTTTCCCGCCGGCGGCGGCTTCTATTTATGCCGGCCCGCTGCTCCTCCCCCCTCCCACAGCCCCGACTGGGCTGGAGGGGTCTTTCAGGTAGGCCGGATGGCCTGGCGGTGTTGCTCTCCCCGCACAGGGGAGGAAGATGGCCAGAGGGTTTTTCCCGCCGGCGGCGGCTTCTATTTATGCCGGCCCGCTGCTCCTCCCCCCTCCCACAGCCCCGACTGGGCTGGAGGGGTCTTTCAGGTAGGCCGGATGGCCTGGCGGTGTTGCTCTCCCCGCACAGGGGAGGAAGATGGCCAGAGGGTTTTTCCCGCCGGCGGCGGCTTCTATTTATGCCGGCCCGCTGCTCCTCCCCCCTCCCACAGCCCCGACTGGGCTGGAGGGGTCTTTCAGGTAGGCCGGATGGCCTGGCGGTGTTGCTCTCCCCGCACAGGGGAGGAAGATGGCCAGAGGGTTTTTCCCGCCGGCGGCGGCTTCTATTTATGCCGGCCCGCTGCTCCTCCCCCCTCCCACAGCCCCGACTGGGCTGGAGGGGTCTTTCAGGTAGGCCGGATGGCCTGGCGGTGTTGCTCTCCCCGCACAGGGGAGGAAGATGGCCAGAGGGTTTTTCCCGCCGGCGGCGGCTTCTATTTATGCCGGCCCGTTGCTCCTCCCCCCTCCCACAGCCCCGACTGGGCTGGAGGGGTCTTTCAGGTAGGCCGGATGGCCTGGCGGTGTTGCTCTCCCCGCACAGGGGAGGAAGATGGCCAGAGGGATCACAGACTACAACAAAAACAAAATGTAGTAGAACTAAAATTCTTACAGCATAAAGAAAATACACTATCCCAAAAATTAGTCCACAGTATGAGTTAGGAGGCAACAGGAAATAAATCAGTCCCAACATTTACACTCCTTCAAGAGCGAAACAAGGTTAGAAAAAAAACAAAACAAAAACAAGCAGGCTAAGACTTATGCGTCAGCCGTAATGGGCCCCACCTCTACCCCAACCTCTTCCCTTGCACATATAAATTCTGAGAGCTGCTTAGGATATAAAAAAAAAGGAAATTCTTCCCCTGGTAGGAAATATAACACTTAGACGGATACTTTAACACAAAAGAAGCACCCAAGGAGATGGTCCTGGCTTGAAAGGCCAAGAATTCCTCCCTCCTTAATTGGGTTACTTATGACAAATCAGGAAATATGCGAACATTTGAACCTAAGAACTTCTCATTAATATTCCTAAAAAAGGATCGAAGAATTAAAGCTTTGTCAGCTTCCAAAGCCAGAGTCACAAGCATAGTAGTTCTTTCCGTAACCACATCTAGAGAATTTAAGGAATCCTGTCAGGTCCCTGATACCACTCACTGAAGCCTCCTCATTCCTCCTCCTTGCTTCACCGCTGTTAACTGACAGATATTATGCCCTAGTAAGTGGGGGCAGATGCTCCGTTGGTATTTTAAGCACCTCTCTTAGATACTTCCGCACCATTTCCACCGGAGACATGAGAAGGGACCTTGGAAAATTTAATAGATGGAGATTGTTCCGTCGAGCTAGATTTTCAACGTGCTCAGTTCTCCTTATCAGCACAGTTCTTTCTTTCATCAGAGCTACATGCTCCTCTTTAAGATGGGCAATATCCTCTTTAACTTGTACCTAAGAACCAGCTTGTAACTCCAGATTTTTAGTTGCCTCCAACTTGATATTAGATATCTCAGTACTTACGGAACCCACAACAGTAGAGAGGGTAGTTGTTAGAGTAGATATGGCATCCCACATCGCTTCTAATGTTATAACTGCAGGCTTTTCCAACCGACTAACCGACATCAGCCCACCTCCAGGCTCCACCTGCCGTGGAAACGCCACACGAGAAAACGGAGCATCCATGTCCTGTCTCTCTGGCCGACTATCCCCACCGGAGTCCAGGGCTGACCGTTGCAGGACTTGTCTCTCATTGCAGGGCAATGGTGTGCTTACCCGAAAGCCCGGCGACACAGAGAAACAAGCACCATCCCGAGATACTGCACTTCCGGGTTGTGTCGGGGGCGCCCGCTGGTCAGGGGATAAACTCACCCCTGATACGCCCAGCACGGATTCCTCCTGCTGTGCTATCGAAGACGCCGCTAGTGACCCAGCGGCCGTGAAACTGCAGTGCTCCAGGGTTCTCTGGCCGATGACGGAAACTTGCAGTGGAGCTGCAGGGAAGCCCGCTTGTTTTCTTTTTTTCCGTCCCATCCTCGATAGAACAGGAGTTCACTGTCCAAACAAAAACACACCAGAACAAGATGGAGCGGCCACCAGCGATCAGGTACCTGCCACCATCTTGCCTCAAGAAATCCTTTTTCAGCAAGAAAAATAAATTTTACCCATCTTACACCCATCAGGGACACTGTCCCGTTCATATTCCCCAAAGGGGACAACAACAGAACAGACAGCAGAGGAAGCCACAAGTTCCAAGGGCTCAACCGGCTCAGCAGACTCGGACTCCTCAGGGGCTTTGACTCCTTTCTAGAGAACTTTGTTTTTATGCCCCTGAAAGGTCCAGAACCCCTTACCATCCCAGGCAGATTATGCCCTTTTGCCAGAAGATGGAAACAAATAACATCAGAAAACTGGACTCTGTCCATTGTATGAGAGGGGTACAGACTTCATTTCCACAGTATGCCCCCTCCTACAATGATAAGACAGTTCAATTCTCAGGTCCCTGCCACCAATCTCTTGGGTCAGGAGGTCGCATCACTTCTTGCTCAAGGAGCAATAGAAGAGGTACCCATACCCCAACAGGTAACGGGATTCTACTCCCTGTACTTTCTCATACCAAAGAAAACAGGGGGACACAGGCCTATACTAGACCTCAGAGAATTAAACAAGTATCTGTTCCGGGAAAAATTCAAAATGATCTCCCTCGGAACACTCCTGCCATACCTTCAGAGTCAGGACTGGCTATGTTCTCTAGATCTAAAGGATGCATATACACATATTCTCATCCATGCAGATCACAGGAAATTCCTTCGATTCCTTTTCCAGGGAAGACATTTCGAATACAGGGTTCTTCCCTTCGGTCTGGCTTCTGCCCCAAGAGTCTTCACAAAATGCATGGCAGTAATAGCAGCATTCCTGAGAACTCTAGAAATATTTGTCTTCCCTTACTTAGACGATTGGCTCATTCGAGCATCAACAGCTTCGCTCTTTTTCGCACCATGCGAATCCTTCGATACTTGGGACTGGTCATAAACCTCCCAAAATCTCATCTCACCCCTTCTCAGTCTCTAGAATTCATAGGGCCTCGTCTAGACACAAGGCAGGCAAGGGCTTTCCTACCACAGCCACGGTGTCTTCATATCGTACAGCTGGCCTCCCAAGCAGCTATGAAGGTCTTCCTGACTGCTAGGAGATGCTTCAGCTTCTGGGCATATAGCATCCACGGTCCATGTGGTTCCCTATGCTCGCCTTCATATGCGAGCAGCCCAGTGGACCCTATCCTCTCAGTGGACACTCAACGCATAATCAAGTCCGCAGAATGCCAAACTTCCCCGATTCTGTTCCAGAATTCCGGCTCAAAACAGTCAGACAAGGGATGCTTTCCTCCTCCATTGGGGTCGGGACTTCCTCTATGCCTTCCCACCCATTCCCCTCTTTCCCAAAACTTTATTCAAGAATATGGTACTCATAGCTCCATGCTTGCCAAGGCAGACGTGGTATCCTCTGCTTCTGCGTCTCTCTCATGCCACACCTCTGGGGTTGGGGTGTACTCCAGATCTTCTTTCCCAGGAGAATGGGACGCTATTGCACCCAAATCCCCAGTCCCTGCACCTCAGGGCCTGGTTACCTAGGATTCCCGGATATCAACCTATCTCAACAGGTAAAGGATATTCTTGTGGCTTCCAGGAAGCCTTCCACAAGGCGATCTTACGCCTTTAAGTGGAAGAGATTCTCTGTATGGTGTTCTCAAAGGGAACTTAACCCCCATACAGTGCATGTTGAATCGCTTCTGGAGTACATACTCCATCTATCAGATTCTGGTCTTAAGACCAATTCAGTAAGGGTCCATCTTAATGCCATTGCTGCTTTTTGCGAACCTCAGGATGGACAACCTATTTCCTCTCATCTACTCATAGCGAGATTTATGAGAGCTTTACTTTTAACAAAACCTCCCATTAAGCCACCGCCGGTGGCATGGGATCTGAATCTTGTTCTCGGGCAGCTCATGAAACCGCCCTTTGAGCCTTTAGCCACTACAGCTCTAAAGTTTCTTTCTTGGAAAGTCATCTTCCTAGTTGCCCTCACTTCTGCAAGACGCATCAGTGAGTTACAAGCTTTAGTGGCGGATCCTCCTTATATAAGATTTCACCATGATAAGGTAGTTCTTAGGACTCATCCACACTTTATGCCAAAAGTGGTTTCACCTTTCCATTTAAACCAAGCGCTTTACCTTCCTGTATTCTTTCCGAGGCCTCATGCCTCCAGTGCAGAAAGGAACCTTCATACTTTGGACTGTAAAGGAGCTTTGGCCTTTTACTTGCAGAGGACACAGCAACATCGAAAATCTTCTCAACTCTTTGTTGCTTTTGATCCTAGTCATTTGGGACTTCCAGTGTCCAAAAGAACTGTATCTAACTGGCTTGCACAATGCATATCCTTTGCCTATGAGAGTAAGAACCTTCCTCTTGAAAGCCATGTCACAGCTCACAATGTGAGAGCCATGGCAGCCTCAATGGCTCATCTTCACTCTGTGTCTATCGACGACATCTGTCAAGCAGCTACTTGGGCTTCGGTACATACCTTCATGGTCCACTACTGCTTAGACAAGGACTCCTGCCGGGATGCCTTGTTTGGTCAGGCTGTTCTTCAACACCTTTTTCAGATTTAGTCAACTCCTACCCACCATCCCTGGTAGGATGCCAGAGATCCATGGGGGGAAGCATAGCCCTTACACAAGAGCTGACAACTTCCTGGGGCCATCTCCCCTGGCATCTGCAGCTAGGGAGTCCCCATATGTGAAGACTACATTCCTGCTTGTTCCTGGAGATAGCGTAGTTACTCACCTGTAACAGGTGATCTCCGGGAACAGCAGGAATTTAGTCTTCACAACCCGCCCACCTCCCCTAGGAGTTGTATCTCTCTCTCGCTCTCTCTCTCTCCCTCAGCTATAAACTCAACTGGAGAGGGAAAGTTGGAAAGGCAGGAAGGCAGCACGCAGGCGCTGTGGGATGCTCCCAAAAGCTTTCCTATTGGATGCTGGGGAGTGTTCCTGCACAGGCTCCGTCGGTACTGACGATATCCATATGTGAAGACTAAATTCCTGCTGTTCCTGGAGATCACCTGTTACAGGTGAGTAACTACGCTTTCCTGCTGTTCCTGGAGATCACCTGTTATAGGTGAGTTAACTACGCTTTACTTCCACTCAGGCATGTTTACTAAAGGATTTAATATGTGCTAGTAAAGTTAACCCTCGTAAGTGCCCTGAACCCTTTTATTTCTATGGGTGCAGCAGCGTTAATTTCATTAAGTCTTGCAAGACTTCGGCCTGGCAGGGAATAGCCACCAGGTCCATGTTTCCTGCGGTGAACTTAAGAGAATAGAGCAGTGTGACAAACATGATAAAATAAGTTTGCCGTGTCACTGCCACCGAATGGGAGGACCCACTGCACTAAGGGGGAGGGGATGTGCCACCGCCGCAACAGTGGGGGCCCCTCATTGTAACGTATGCCACTGACCTTTAGTAAACATGCCTCTAAGTGAAACACTATTTTCAGCGGCTCTTTTTCTGAGGGAAGGGCCAGGACAAATTATTCATTCCTCATCTTTGCCCCAGAGCACCAAATGGCATTACTTTTGATGCTGTATTACAGCATTTTATAGAGGGTGGGGGAATAGAATAAGTCAGACTTATATAAGTTTTACAATAGTGTTTTTTTTTCTATTGAAAATACCCAGATATTTTTTATGGATAAATATGGAGTAATTTCTACATTACCAACGGAGTTTTTTGTTCCCTTAATTTTTGAGGAGCGCCATACAACCACACTTCAGAACAGAGGGTCCTGCAAGCACTTCCTTTTCCATGCGCCACTGAGTTCCTGGGTGCTGCATCCCCTTTAAGACCATTGCGGTTTTGCTTGGGGTTAGGTGCTGTTTTCTCCCTATTAGAAAAGGTTCCTCCCCTTAGCGATGATTTTCTTTCTTGTTTTCATTGTATTAAACTTTGATAGATTCATTCAAATTTTTGACTTGCATAAGAAAAAGACAGAATCCTTGTTGATTTGGCTTCACGCTGTGCTCTTTTTACCAAATAATAATGCATGTTAAATTCTTTGTGCAGAGCTGGCTTGCTGCCTCAGAGTATTCCCCTGGAGATTATTCGATACCTGTCTGCGGAGAAGGATTTTCTGCCTTGGCATGCTGCCAGTCGAGCTCTTTATCCTCTAGATAAACTCCTGGACCGTAGAGAAGACTACAGCATTTTCAGCGTAAACATTCTCTTCTTTTCTATTGTCAAGAGATGAACCTGTTCTTAGTTAGACACCTGACCTGAAGGAATCTTTGTTTTCTGTCTGATATTACTTTCTTTTCCTGTATTCAGTACACTAATTAAGCTCTACTTACTTTCCCTTTCAGCACTTGAACTGACAGTAATTTGTTGTTTAACAGACACACTAGACATCTTTTTTTGTTACTGGAAGTAAAAGCAAATTTTGTTTTGTTCTGTCTGAAAATGGGACACCAAAGAAATCCAGTGTTTGATTGGGTGCAGTGATTCATGTAAAAACTCTCATAGTCCTAACCATCAATTTCCCTAGAGCCTGCTTCAGGGGACTGAAGTGGCAATTAGCACGATGGAAAACTGGGATTCATGCTCACCGTTTTCAAGTAAAAAAAGCCCAGCAATTTCAACACATTTTCCTCATTTAAAGAGGGTTTTAATCACTACTAAATTAAATAATAAAAAGCCATTTATAGCTACTTTCAAAGCAATTGCAATAGCTGCAAATAATACATGACCTCAGCAGATGACAAGGTATTCAAAACACGATGATTCATGGACATGTGAGTTTGACCCAAAGCATTTTTGCAAATGGGACCGTTCTTTGTGTTCTTCGTTTGCACTGTATTTATTAAGGGGGATATTTACTAAAAAGAGTGTTCCTTTTCGTCCCTCTAGTCCAGTCCCGGAACCATAGAGTTTAGAATCTCCTCCAGCAGCCTTGGAGACTGAATGACATCACAGCTCTTCTCTCTCTGGTATAAATAGGCAAGGACCTCCCCCTTCCACCAGTACTTCAGTCTCCAAGCAGCTGAGGAGATTCTGGGCCTAGGGATAGGCCCAGCACAAATAGGCAGAGCTAGGAATTTTTTCTTTGTTTTCCTTTTCTAATTCTTGATGTTTTTTGTTTGGTTGCCTTTCTAAAATAGCTAGCCACTTTTTTCTTCCCTCTGGCTCCAGTCCTGCTTCCTCCTTTCTCCCTCAATTTTCCCTCTCATGAGGGGGGGGCTGCCCCTTGGTGAGAAGGAACAGCTTTACAGAGCAGAAGAAGTAGCCTCCCTGCTCCTGAACCCGCAAGCAAGGGTGAGGAGCAGGTGGAAGGCTTAGCCCCAGCCATCTCTAAGGAACAGTGAGATTGGTGGTGGGAGCACCGTCGGAGCCGAAGCCATGAGCAGGCTGAGCTCCGGCGCGTGTCTGCCTCATTGCAGCACCTCAGGTTGAAGCAGGGAACTGTAAGTAGGTCTCGCCGACTTTAACGGCATTTTTTCTTTCTTTTTGAGTTTTCTTTTACTTGTTTCTTGGAGGGGAGTTGAGAGGGAAGTCCCTGCCTCAGCGGGGGATCTCATAAAGGAGTTCTTTGCCCTCCGGACACTTTTTTGCTGCGCGGGAAAAGTCCCAGCGGCCATTTTGAAAACCGCGGTTTTTTATAGTAGCTTTTTGGAAGCGTTTTAAGTCTCATTTGCTGCAGACCTGCTATAGGCTCATCAGGCGCTTACAGAACGTTGGCCTGTTGGGGAAAAAAAAAAAAGAGAAGTTCAAAGGGAAACGAGCTATGCTGTACTTTTCCCTTATTGAAATATTGAGCAGGTGTATCTAGGCTGTTTTTTGCAGGGCTCCAACCCGGAGAGAGCCCTTCCTTCCGGGGCTGGCGGTCAGGGCCAGCGGGGGGGAGGGGGAGTTCCCGGGGTGGTTTAGAGCAGTTCTTTGAGGCGGTTGCTATGCCTGCAATTCCACGCTGCCTAGTGTGCGACAGAAGGAAAAGTTCAGTGCTGGAATCAGGAGTCTGTGTCCCTTGCTCCCTAGAGGCACAGCATATGGACGGAGAGCCGGGACAGCCCCTAGCAGGCCGGAAGGCTATTCGTACAGGTGCTGAGGCACTGTTATCTCCGTCTCTAGATCCTGAGGAGCCAGTGCCGGGGCCCTCCTCGGGCGGCGGCTCCGCCGGGTCACAGGAGCAGGGACAGGCGGAGGAGGAGGCGACTGGGATTCCGCCGAACTTCGTTGCCTTGATGCAGCAGGCTTTTGCCTTCCTTCAGCCCGCGATGTCGGCTCTTCCTCATGGACCCCAGAGTCAGAAGCGCTCGGCCTCTCTGGTCGGTTCAGGGAACGGTGCTCCGGTGGCTAAAAGGTGTAGGGCCACTTCGGAGGGTCCGCGCCTTACCTCGCTGATGACCTGAGCGAGGGGAATGGCAAAAAGGGAAGAGTTCTCGGAAGATGAGCTGGAAGACGGAGTGTTGCCTGACTCGGAGCAGCAGTGCTGGGTAGTCAGAGTGTTTCGGTGTGAAGGGCTTCCAGCTCTGGTTTCGGAGACGCTAAAGACACTAAACCTGCCTTCCAGCGAGGAAGCAGCGGAAGAATCATTAGAAGATCCGCTGTTGCAGGCGGTGCGGACATCCCAGAGAATGTTTCCCCTCCATATGGTATTTCGGAATATGATACAGGAAGAATGGGATTTGCCAGAGGCAGCCCTGAAGGGGGCTAGAGCGTTGGCTCGCCTTTATCCACTCTCGAACCGCGATAGGGAGCTGTTTCGTTCTCCAAAGGTAGTTGCGGCGGTATCGGCGGTCACTCAGAAAACCACAATTCCCGTGGAGGGGGACCGCAGCGCTGAAGGATGTTCAGGACAGGAGGTTAGACACTCTGTTGTAGCAGGTGTTCGATGTTTGCGCGCTGCCCGTGCAGGCCGGCTTCGGTGGCACATGGCTGTTTGAGGTGGTCCCAGAGGTTGCAGGAGACCATCTGAAAGGGCAGCTTGTAGATGCCACGTGACTGGAGTCGGGAACCGCGTACTTGGCGGATATTCATTCTGATCTCCTCTGCGGCTTGGCTAAGGGGATGGTCTCCGCAGTAGCAGCTTGGAGGTATCTCTGGTTGAGAACCTGGTCGGCGGACAGTTCGTCTAAGGCTCGGCTTAGCAAGTTACCCTTTGGGGGTACGCTTTTTTTTGGGGAGGATTTAGATAAGTTGGTCCAGGACCTCGGGGAGTCCCAGGGAGGACGTCTCCCAGAGGACAAGCCGAAGCAGGGCCGCAGTTCTGTGGGATTCAGGGAGGTCCCGAGAGACTTTCGTAGTTTTCGTTCTCCCCGTTATGGACAGTCCCAGCGGGGGAAGTTCCGCTTAGGGGTCAGGGGTTTCGAGGATTCAGGGGAGCAGGCCGGGGGTTCGCTCCTTTTCAGTCCTCGGCCACAAAACAGACACAATCAGATAAGGTGGGCTCAGGAGAGGGTAGTTCCCAGGGGAGGTCGGTTGCAGGAGTTTTGCCCTGCCTGGGTCCGAATTAAGTCAGATTAGTAGGTCCTGGAGGTCATTCGAGAGGGGTACGTATTAGAACTCCATCGACCCGTCGTAGGTTCCTTTGTCCGTTCTCCCTGCTCAGCCCTGGGCACAGGCAGGCGGTCCAGGACACGCTACAGCGGCTGCTGCAGCTTGAGGCGGTGCTGCCGGGGCCTGCGGAGCAGTGCGGTTCCGGTCGCTACTCCATCTATTTCGTAGTGCCAAAGAAGGAGGGCACATTTCGCCCAATCCTGGCTCTGACCAGGGTGAACCGTTGTCTCCGGGTTACCCATTTTTGGATGGAGACCTTGCGTTCCATGCTGGCAGCGGTCCGGACCGGGGAGTTCCTGATGTCGTTAGATCTCACGGATGCTTACCTGCACATCCCGATTCGGCAAGAGCATCAGAAGTGGCTGAGATTTGCGGTACCCATGGGACATTTTCAATTTCAAGCGCTGCCCTTTGGGCTGGCAACGGCGCCACGGACGTTTCCCAAGGTCATGGTGGTGGTGGCGGCGGCACTCCGCAAAGAGGGAGTACTGGTGCACCCATATTTGGACGATTGGTTGATCCGAGCGAAGTCGAGAGAGGACAGCTCGGCAGCGACGGCCCGGGTGGTCCAGATGTTCGAAGGCTTGGGCTGGGTAGTCAACTTTGCAAAGAGCAGGTTGGTACCATCGCAATCCCTGCAGTGCCTTGCGGCGCGCTTCGAAACAAAGCAGGGGAAGGTGTTCCTGCCCAGGGCCCAGGCTCTAGGTCTACGACAACTCGTCAGGTGTTTCTTTTCGAGTCCGGCTCCAACAGCATGACAGTACCTGCAGTTGTTGGGAACAATGGCAGCTACGATAGAAGTGTTTCCATGGGCCCGAGCGCACGTGCGGCCGTTACAGGCGGCGCTCCTCCGTCGTTGGTCGCATCAGTCGGATGTCCTATCGCAGAGGTTAGTTTGCCCTCAGAATGTGCGTCACGAGCTGCGATGGTGGTTGAGAACGGAGAATATGGAAGCCGGCATGCCACTGGACCGCCGTCCTGGGGACTGCTCACGACAGACGCGAGCCTCCTGGGTTGGGGGGAGCTCATTGCGAAGGTAGGTTTGCCCAGGGTCATTGGTCTCAGGAGGAGACGTCTCGGTCCATCAACAGGTTGGAGATGAGAGCGGTGTTTCTGGCACTACCGGAGTTTCAGGACACTCTCGGTCGGGAGGCGGTCCGAGTCTTGTCAGACAATGCGACAACGGTGGCCTACATCAATTGGCAGGGGGGCACAGGAAGTGCTACACTGGAAGCCGAAGCGGGTCAGCTGTGGGTGTGGGCCGAACACAATCTCCAGGCTCTCGCGGCTCAACATGTGGCCAGCGTAGGCAATCTCGAAGCGGATTTCCTCAGTCGTCGCAGAGTAGACCCCGAGGAGTGGGTGCTACATCCGGGGGTGTTTGCTCTTCTGGTGAGGCGCTGGGGAGTTCCGGTAATGGCTGTCATGGCGAGCTTCGAGTCAGCGCAGGTAGCAAGGTTTTTCAGCAGATGCCTTAGCGTAAAGGTGGCCAGAGGGAGTTCTCCTTTATGTTTTTTTTCCACCTTGGGCCCTCATGGGCAGGGTGGTGCAGCGCGTTGGGAGACATCGCGGTCGGGTGGTTCTGTTCGCGCCCGATTGGCCCTGAAGGCCATGGTATGCAGATTTGGTACGGCTGTTAGTGGATGATCCGTGGTAGTAACCGCAACGGGAGGAGCTCCTACGGCAGGGTCGGTTGCGCATGCCCTAGGTGAGTCGGTTCTCGCTTATGGCTTGGCTCTTGAACGGGCTAGGATGACAGCTAAGAGTTATTTGGCGGCGGTCATTTCTACCTTGCTAAAGGCACGCAGGTGTTCCACCTCGCTGGCGTATGTCCGGGTCTGGAGGATCTTTGCAGCTTGGTGTGTGGAGCGTAATATTCAGCCGTTGAGGGCTTCGATTTCACAGGTACTTTCCTTTTTGCAGGATGGAGTGCGGAAGGGATTGGCGGCCAGTTCCTTGCGAGTGCAGTTGGCGGCGATTTCCTGTTATAGGGGGAAAGTGCTCGGTCAGCCGGTAGGATCTCACAGTGACATTAGGCTTTTTCTGAGAGCTGTCTTGCTTCTTCGTCCATGGGTACGCTGTTCGGTGCCGACATGGAAGCTGAATCTGGTATTGGAGGCTTTGCTTGAGCTACCGTTTGAGCTGTTAAGCATCGCCACCCTGAAGGATCTCGTGTTAAAAAAGGTATTTCTGATAGCTATTTGTTCCGCAAGGAGGATTTCGGAGTTATAGGCTTTTCCTGTAGGGCACCTTATTTGTCTTTCTTCCATGATAAGGTCGTACTAAGCTCAGTGCCGGACTTTCAGCCGAAGGTGGTCTCGGCTTTTTATGTCAATCACGTGGTGTCACTTCCAGTATTCTCTAAGCAGCAAAAGGAGAAATCGGAAGGCAGGTTACATCCCCTAGCGGTTCATCGGGTTCTTCGGAAGTATCTTTGGCGGACGCAGCCGTTTCGGAGGACTGACAGATTGTTTGTGGCTTTCGGGGGGCCGCGGAAGGGTGAAGCGGCAGCGAAAGCGTCCTTTTCTAGATGGTTAAAGGCGGTTATTGCGTCGGCTTACCTTTTGAAAGGTAGGGTAGTTCCAGAAGGTCTCAGAGCGCACTCGACCAGGGCGCAAGCGGCGTTGTGGGCGGAGTACAGCTCGGTTTCGGTCGCGGACATTTGTAGAGCGGCGACTTCATCATCGTTGCATTCATTCTCGAAGCACTATCAGTTAGATGTGCAGGTGGCGGAGGACTTCGTTTTGGCTCTGCGGTGCTTCAGGCTGGGTTTTCTGGTCCCTCCCGTTGATGTGCACTGCTCTGTTACATCCTCTATGGTTCCGGGACTGGACTAGAGGGACGAAAAGGAAGAGTTAATTAGACTTACCTGCTAATTGTTGTTCCTTAAGGAACTCTAGTCCAGTCCCGGACCCCTCCCAGGGTATGCAGCCTGAAGGTGTTGTCCGTTGTATCTTAGTAAAAAGGGGTCAAATTGGAGAGGATGTCTCCGGAAGAGGAGTGGGGTTCCGGAAGACGCGGAGTGGAGCCACAATGGGAACCCCGCAGAAGCGCGGTTTTGTTTCTACGTTTTTGGCATTTCTACAAGGTCCTTCGTCGAAGAGAAGGTTAGAATATGCACAGGTTTTTAGATTCTAACCAAAGTTTATTTAGTTTATCTTGTTGTTCTTTATCTACTTATTTGTTGCTCTGCTGAGTTGCTTTGTCATTAGGTACTGGTGGAAGGGAGCGGTCCTTGCCTATTTATACCAGAGAGAGAAGAGCTGTGATGTCATTCAGTCTCCAAGGCTGCTGGAGGAGATTCTAAACTCTATGGTTCTGGGACTGGACTAGAGTTCCTTAAGGAACAACAATTAACTCTTAGTTGTCTTTGCGGAGCTAGCGTAGGATTGTTGCACCACAAAGACAGCTAATGCGGGAGAAATGCAGCTACCATAAGCCTTTCCATGGTAGCTGCATTACTTGAATGGGCAGGAAGTGGGCGGAGAGTGAGCATTCCAGAACCTTGCAGCTACTCGGGCGTTGACATTGCATGGTAGCTGCATGTTGTGCAGGCTTCACGGATTCAGCTCTTGCTACCTGAATGGGTGGCATTAGCTGAATCCACAAAGCTGCCACCATGCAATCCCAGCATTTTCTCCACGGTATCTGCACTTACGGCGGGACGTTTGCTGCTACTGTGGCGCTTTTGCAACTAACCCCCATCGTTAGCTGCAAAAGCCTCGTGCAATTTGGTAAACAGACCCCTAAGTGGACTATAGTGTTGTGATATAGCCACTGAAATCGATACATACAATGAATAACGACAATTAGATTGAGAAATGCCACTGCCTCACGGCTGCCCCTTGTAACAAAGCGGGCACCCACATGCAATACTTCTCAACCCTCTCCTGGAGGCCGCCTAGCCAGCCAAGGACTCAAGATCACCGCAATGAATATGCATGAAATTGATTTTTTGCAGTGAACCTCCAATATATGTAAATGTATTTCATGCATATTTATTGTGATGATCCTAAAAACTTGAAGGAGAACATCGAGAAGCACTGTCCCAATGCTCGTTTTTCACCCAGAAAGCAGCATTTTTCTTCTCTAGCTGCAGAATGATCACCGAGTAGATGGTACAGAGCTGTAAGACATGGATGGGCCCAATTTTTACAACCATTTATCTGGTTAGCAGTACCTACTAACTGGAGAAACTGCGCTGACCGGGGACGGACACTAATTTTCAATGGCTGGCATTATCCAGATGGCACCACGGCGATGCGGCATCAGAGTCAGAACAAAGTGCCAACTTATCCGATTGTCAATGCCACTATCCGCATAACTGCCCACATAATTGAGGATTTAAAGTGGCTGTTCTAGGTTCTGCAGATAGCTATGTGGATAACGGCCCTGAAAATTGCTCTTTTCCAGATAGTGAAGGCAGTTACCAGCTTTCCTGGATCTTCATAGCTGCGATTGAAATATCGTCCAGCACTGAAGATCTGGGTATATCTGTAAATGCCAACAGCCGGCATTTAAAGGGAACACAAACTGCAGAGTTTAAAAATTGGCCCAGATGTTTCTAACACATCCGTCTTTAGTGGTGTAAAGCTTCTAATTTTGGACTTCAGGTGGCCGACTCTTTACATCAGTGTGTTTTTAGCTTTTTCACTTGCTCTTGAACTCTTGTGTTGTATCTATAACTCACAATGCTACTGGTGACTGTGGCTGCTAATGGGTCTTGGACTCATATCCTCATTGCAGAGACCTTAACCCCTTAACTGGGGAAGCCGAATTAACTCGTCCTACTGTAGCCATTCAGCTAATGGGAGAGCCAAGTTAACTCACCGACTGTAGAGTTGGTGCCCCTGCAGTGATCGCCAACCAAGTGCTACTCCCCCTGATCACCGATCCCCCTACGGCTCTCTGGACAATCTGTCATTCACCGCGGGTCCTGGAAAACAGCGGCAAACCCTCCTGCCAAAAGCCAAAGCAGCTCAGGGAGGGTTTGTTGCTGTTTTCCGGGGTCTATTAATAAAGTTGGTTTGCACAAATTTGAGGTGATCACTTCTTCACCCTGCTCTGACTGTCCCTTGGGTTTGTTTGGGGTGCTGGTACCTCATTTTGACTCTGTCATTAATGTAGTGCATCACATGCTAAATCAGTTTATAGGCTGCATGTTAAAATTTTTATCAAGTGCATACAAAAAATATTTTAGTACAAGTTTTAGTGCTAGAAATAGTGCATTTTACATACATAGTAACATAGTAAATGACGGCAGATAAGGACCAGTATGGTCCATCTAGTCTGCCCAGTAAGATGGCAAGAGTAGATGCACCTGCCGCTCCGTGCAGGCCACCCATCCCCATGTCTTTGTTTAGGGGTGAACCCACCGCTCCGTGCAGGACACCCCTGTATGTTGAGAAATTAGTTAATTAAGTTTATTTTGATTTTATCCTGTTGCTGTAAAGGGATCCACTGTTTCTGTCCCATGCCATTTTGAATTCTGTCACTGTATTTGTCCCCACCACTTCCATCGGGAGGACATTCCAAGCATCCACCACCCTTTCAATGAAAAAGTATTTCCTGACATTGCCTTTCAATTTACCCCCTTGCAGCTTCATGTCATGCCCTCTAGTTTTACAGCTTCCCCGTCTTTGGAAGAGGTTTGTTTGTTCATTATTTCTCTTTAAGTATTTAAAGGTCTGAATCATATCTCCCCTGTCCCTCCTCTCCTCCAGAGTGTACATATTTAGGTCTTCAAGTCTCTTCTCATAAGGCTTCTGATGCAGGCTCCAAATCATTTTGATTGCCTTCCTCTGAACAGTTTCCAGTCTTTTTACATCCTTTGCAAGATATGGTCTCCAAAACTGAACACAATATTCCAAGTGAAGCCTCACCAGTGACTTGTACAGTGGCATTAGTACCTCTTCCTTTCTGCTGGCAATTCCTATTTGTATGCAACCCAACATCCTCCTGGCTTTTGCCACTGCCATTTTGGTTTATGAATGACTTCTAGAATATTAATTAGCAATATTTTGGATAACCCTGCCATGCACCTCGGGCATATGATAGCATGAACTCTTTAGACTGCATGTAGGTCTGATTCTAAAATTCACTCTAACTATTCCTTACATCTGGAACCTAGAACTCAGTCCAGTGGGCAGTTAAGAGCTGAATATTTACCCTCAGGTAGAGATTTTAGCAGTTTATGAAAATCTGATGTGGGAAATCCAGAAGAAGAGAAAGAAAAAGCTAAGGAAAAGATGGGAAGTAAAAATAAAATAAAATTCCCAACAAACGGAGTATTGCAAATGAGAACCCAAGGGTTGGATTTACTAAGCTTTTTCCCATAGACATGCAATGTGAAAAAGCCTTAGTAAATCTGACCCAAGGTAAGAACCTCTGTTGGTAGAATTTCCATAGGTAATGGTGAAGTCAAAAGTTCAATTATAGCAGGTTCCAAAACGAACCAACAGATTCCTGAAACTTTTCCTCATATTAAAATCTTCATAATCCACGCCACGGTCTTCATACAGTGCAATGTGATCGTGCTGCACAACTACAGGCTAATTTATAAAATAAAAAATAATATTTGTTTTATTATGGTCTATAGATTTATGCAGCTAGATATCAAAGCCTTCAAAAATCAATTGTCTTCAGCTTCAAAGTCCTGCCCGCAACTTGTTTCCAGTGACCTGAAACATTAGATTCTTGTGGCTCACCATGTTTTGCTTTCATAAGGGCTTCACCTCCTCTCTTACACACGGCCTTCCGGAGTAAGAGGAGCAGAGTAAAGCTAACCAGGGTGGAAGGAAAATCCACAGTACAGAAGGGACAACTCTTGCATCCCAGTAGGATTCACTTATGTCTCATAGCTTATTCTGTCTGATTAATCTAACAAGGTCACGTCGTTAAGAGATTTTGGTTGTCTTTGAGCAGTTCCAAAGTTTGCACAGAATGTGGCTGGATATTCAAAAGGATTCATGCATTCAGTGATGGTACTGACCTATAAGTGCACTCATCCTGCTGCTCCTCTCTTATCTCTCTCTACACCCCTCCTTGGGAACGCCGCTCTTCTAGCAGATCTCTTCTGTCTGTGCCCTTCTCTTCTACTGCTAGCTCCAGACTCTGTTCCTTTCACCTTGCTGCTCCTTATGCCTGGAACGAACTACCTGAGTCTGTCCATGAGGGCTCATCTCTGGCTCTCTTCAAATCCAGGCTGAAAACTCACCTCTTCAAGGCCGCTTTGGGATCCCGATCCACTTAGTTTAAAATCGGTTTCCTTACCTTTCCCCTAGATGTATCCTTGTCCTCAGCTGTTGTGCCCTCTTGAGTAGATTGTAAGCTCTGATGAGCAGGGACCATCTCTTGTGTCTGAACAGTGCTGCGTACGCTTTGTACCACTATGCAAATGATCAGTAGTAGTAGTGCTGTGGTATGCGTGCTTCCGCCCCTCCAATACAACAGAGAGGGGCATAATGGGCGTGGGGGAGTAGCAGGGCTGCTGTTACCCATGTGCAAGGGCCCAGGGCAGCTTCTTCTTTTGCCCATAGATAAAAGCATCCCCTTTCCCGAGAAGGGGTATAGAGCGAGAGAAGAGAGGTACGGTAGTGAGGAGCTGCTGAATGAATGCACTTACAGGTCAACAGGAGAAATTTGAACTGGCTGTGGAAATGGATAGGGAGCCGATGAAGCGAAGAGGAATTACATTTGCATAGCAGTGATACCGGAAGATTATTCGTGCAGCTGATTTTGAACAGAGTGAAGGACAGAGAGATGATTCAGAGGGAGACCAGGGAGGAGCAGGTTGCAATAATATAGACGGGAGGCAACTAGAGAGTGGATAAAGCTTCTTAGTAGTGTGTTCAGAAAGCAAGGGACAAATTTTGTTGGCTTCGGCTATCTGTTGGATGTATGCAGAGAATGAGATAGAAGAGTCAAAGATGGCCTCAAGTTTGCGAGCTGAGGAAAAGGGGGGGGGGAGGGTATAGTGTTATCCACAGATATAGAAAAAGGAGGAAGGGGAAGTGGGTTTAGGGGGAAAGACAAGAAGCTTGGTTTCACATGTTCGATTTTAGACAGCAGTGGGTCATCCAGGCCTTTATGTCAGATAAACAGGCAGAGAAACGGATTCTTGGAGACATTTCAGGTGCAGAGAGGCAGATCTGTGAGTCATTGGCATTAAGGATGATATATTGATATGAAATGTTAAGTTGTAAGGATACAGGGCCTGATATTCAGCTTCTGGGTAAAGTAAAACGCCAGCAGCAGAGCTTTCCTTAATCCATATATTCAGTAGTGCTACACATATAACAAGCATCGGGGATTATGCATGTTACACAGTGACCATATAGCCACTTCAGCGCGTAAGCTAGGTCAGCTTTCTTTTGCATATCTCTTGCTGCACACTCTGCCATGTGCTATTTAAACAGATTTTGAAAATCTATATTTTCCGAGGGTTCCCAGTCTAGGAGAATAATTTAGCTGTATAGTTAGGAACATTCCTTCTGGTGATGTAGAAAATTGATGTCTTGTGCAGTAAAGATGTTATATTAAATATTCATAACTGCACATACTGTTGGTCTCCTGAACCCATTACCTGGTTCCACTAAGCAAGGTAGCAGGAAGGGATTTTTCATTAGCTGGCATTGCAGGGCTCTGCAGAATTTCTTCAGTGGGTTGTTGGTATTTGTATTCCACAGGCAGCACCTTTAGCTGTCTGAAAAATTACATAATTTGACAGAGGTATGACTGCTGTAGAAAATCAAGACTTGAATAGAAATTATAGCTAAAACAGTTTCATCAGTTTCGACTCCGGCTCAGATCTCGGTTGCCCACTTTGCAGAATGTTGGAGAGCGCAATGCACTGTACGTGTCTGGCTACTCTAATGTTCGCCTACCACAATCAGCAGTCTCCGGTAAATTCTTAAAATTATTTGCCAAATAAAATTGAGGAAGATTAACGTCGTGAGAAAGCAAGAGTTCTGATAAAAGTACCTCAGCTGCTAATTTATTATACATCCAAAGTAAGTAGGGAGGAATATCGAGATTCATGCAGGCCTTTACTCATAGAGTGACTGAAAGGACAGCTTCTGCTAGGGCAAGGCTGATGGACCATGGTGGTGTATTTTTCTAAAACACTTCTGTTTTGGGAAAATGAAAAGTATGGTTCCTGTGTAATACGCTCAGAATCAAGAAAATAACCAATGGGCTTCTGCTTTCCATTTCACCTGCCTTTCATTATATCCTCTTTTACAAATTGGATGTTTTTTGAGGTGCAACCTAAGTGGTGCTGCAAGACAGTAATTCTCAACACAGACCCAGTCAGTCGAGTTTTCAGGATATTCACAATGAATATATAAGAGAGAGATTTACATGGATACATGCGTACTTCCATTCATGTAAATTATATCATGCATATTCATTGTGGATATCCAGAAAACTTAGTTGGGTTTATCTTGAGGAGCAACTGTTTCAGGACATACTGAAATGTAATGGTAATAGTACATCTATGTGAGAGGCCCGATGCCCATTTTCTTAATTCAAGAGCTGCAACCTGTGGTCTGGGGACCCCTGGGGATTCATATGAGACTTTTACAGGGAATTCACAGGACAAAGGGAAGAGAAAAAGGAGAGAGACTGGTGCAGATTAGTAGGGATTGGTTACACAGAGAGGGAGAGAGATACTGAGACTGGTGGGGACTGGTTGGATGCAATAGAGATAGTGCGAGAGAGAGAGGCTGGAGAGTAACCGGATGGAGATAGAGACTGAGACTGGCGGCAACTGGTTAGGGGAGGTAGAAATTGAGAGAGATTGGTGGCAAGGGAAGGGAGATTTAGAGGGCTGTTGGGGATACGCTTGAAACAAGGGGCAGGTGGTGAACTTGGGGGTCCCTGAACTTGCCGGAGGTAAATAAGGAGTCCAGACAACTAAAGAGGTTGGGAACCTCTGTTCCACAGTATTGCTCTAGCAAAGCAGCTGGGAATTTTCTCATGCTTGCTTTATAGCAACTTTGAATTTTGCCACATGTAGGAGGCATTGATGTGTTAAAAGGCAAAAGTATTTTCTCTCTTTTCTTGCCCCGGTCAGATTGGCATATTATATTTTTGCGAGTTTCTTCTTATGCCAGGAAAATAACTGATCTTGCTACGAAGAACTGATTTATTTTTCAGTGGATATTATTGGTAGACTAGAAAACCACCACTTTAAACATTTGCAGTCATTTTAGTCTGAAGAATTTCTTTTTCAATCACACTACCTCCCATATTTTCCATTAAAAGCATTTGCTCTCAAAGGACTGTCTTGTATACCCTCAGATCAAACACTCTCTATCTTCATTATGACTTTTTTCTTATGCTAATGTCCCATCTTTCATTCACAGACTCCCTTCCACTAACATCCATCTCCTCTGTGCTCATTAAAATTCTGTTGACTCCTTCTGTCCAAACCAGTGGAAAATTGTATGTATTAATATGGGCCTCTTTGGGCACAAAACCAGCCATCAGTGTCACTGCTCCCAAGATAGAGAAATGAACTTTGGAGACTCCCAAAAATAATGTGATATTGCACTTCCCAAAGTAACATTGCTCTGTGCTTGCGCTAAAAAATGAGCAAGAGATTCGCTCATGTAGCCTATGGTCAAGTCTCAGTTGGCTAAAACAGGCGCCAGCCACCATCAAGGTTGTGCTCTGTATTTCTTCCGTTCTGTAATGTGTAACAAAGCAGCGATAGAAGTGGAATGGAAAAAAGTAGCACGTTGCACTTTAAAATCACAATTTAGTTGTATTTTATCTTTAAATGTCAAAAAAGGAAACGAAAACCTTGTTAGGCTTCATAACTTTCTGTAATTCTCTCCCTTTCAGGAATATATCTTAAAGCAAGTTGCCTCAATGTACTTCAGACTTGGATGGCCCACGAATGGTCAAAATGGATCCATCGTTCTTCACTCCTACCAGGCAGAGTAGGTTGCATTTTGTTGTTTTAATGGAAATTGATGAATGAGTCCAAACTGCTAACCAAAATGTCAGAAACTGCCCTGTCTCATTTCCTTATTGCTGAAGCAAAGTGTAGAAAATTTGCACAAATTCTTAACCGTTTACTTCCACATTTTAATCAGCGTGAAGTGCGGTTAATTGGCATAAATTTTATTGTAGGCCATCATCTTCCACCCCACCACCTCGTTATCTACAAATGATGTGAATTTTTATCCTGGTAAAATTTAGCATGGTTATGAAATGCGCTTAAATTACTGTAGCGATTTTATGATATGAAGCTAAGAAGCTGTAAAGTCTTGCGCCCAACGTAACGCATTGTGGGCCACGTTGGCTAAAGTTTAGCATGTTAAATACATTATAACATACTGAGTGCCAGCATGGTCTCTTATTTCTGTGGTCATGGTATTACTAAGCACACACGTGAATAGAGAAAGCTTGTGTATGAAAGAGAGGTAAAAATGAAAAACCTTCCTGTTTCCAGGGACATAATTAATATCCAACCAGGAGTGACAAGGTGAAGGAGTCTGAGGTCAAGGTATTTCTTTTGCGCCTTGTAGTTTATTTTTAATATCTGCTATAATTTATTTAGTCATAGTTGAGAAGGTGCTTCTGTTTTGGGGTTCTGATGTGAGTCTGATGCTGACTTGACTTGTATTTTTTTCCCAGATGGCGTTTGGATACAATTTTGATTTAATGATGCTTCGTCCTCTTTTTAGTACTTTTTTTTTTTTTTTTTTACAATTTTTCTTCTTTTAGATTTTATTATTGCATATTATGTTTATTATAAGCCATTTGGACTGATACTGTAAGCAAGTAAAGTTGTATATAAATTATGAGCCTGATATTCAAAGCTACTTATCTAGATAGAAGGATCTACTGCCCAGATAAGTGCCGCAGACCGGGGCCTTACCCTTGCTTTTTATCATGTGCCAGATAATACCGCTGAAAATCATCACTATCCAGTTAGCGTTGGGGTGGTCCTTGGGTGAAACGAGGGCAGTTCCTGGAACTATCCAGTTGGTGGCGACAGTCAGCCCGATAACTAACCAGATAAAGTTAGGACAACAATAGTAGTTTTGTTATCTGGATAGTGGACTGAATATCACCAGATCCAGATAGAACCAGTAGTCAGAACTGAATCCACATATTCCGCACCGACCACAGACCTCCCTTGCTGAATCACTGGTCAACAAATTTTTACAAAAGCCATGTTACTGAAATAAAAATAGTCATTTCTTATCAATTTTTATATGCTGAACACAGATATGACAGTGAAATTGCAAAGATGGCTCTAGCTTTTTTGTAATCTACAAGAATTAATGTTTACATCACGAAATGCATGTCAATAGTAAATATAATAGGCCTTTGGTTAATACCTGTAAAAAACCAAGTCATAGATGACTTCTTAGATTTTTTCACCTGTCTCTTGTACAGCTGTTTGGGAGCTTCTCTGCAGTAGTCAGCCAGCATTGTAGTGGACCATTTTCCCTGGTATCTTTGCTCCATCGTTGCGATATCCTGGTGAAAACGTTCGCCCTGTTCATCACTAACCATACCACAGTTGTCAGGAAAGCAATTGAGATGGGAATCAAGGAAATGGATCTTTAGAGACATATTGCATCCAAGTTTCTGATACTGCATCAGCATGTCTTCTACTAGTTCCTTGTAGTTTTCTGCCCTAACATTCCCGAGAAAGTGTGTTGACACTAGGCGAAAAGCATACCATGCTTGTTTCGCATCACCCTGCAGCAAGTTGTTGAACGGTCATCTTTGAAGAGCTCTCAAATCTGAGGACCCGCAAAAACTCCCTCTTTAATCTTTGCTTCGCTGGGAATTTTTCATGCAGGTATCGGAAAGCTGGCGAAGTGCGGTCCATGGCTTTCACGAAGTTTTTCATCAAACCTAGTTTGATGTGAAGGGATGGTAGCAGGATTTTGTAAGCCTCAACCAGAGCTGGGTGCTGGATATTCTTCTCTCCAACTGTTACATTTTGTCTGCTATTCCATTCCTTCCGCAAGTAGTGCCAATCCCTTGCTCGGCTATCCCACTCACATAAGAAACACATGTATTTTATATATCCCTGCTGCAGTCCCATAAAAAGGGTAACTACCTTCAAGTCACCATAGAGGTGCCAGCTGTACTTGTTATAGTTAATGGAAATCAATAGATACTTTAAGTTATCGTATGTCTCTTTCATGTGGACGGCATGCGCTACTGGAATAGATGGAAGACGGTTTCCATTGTTCATAAGCACAGCCTTCAGACTCAGTTTCGAAGAGTCTATAAATAGTCTCTAGTCTTGTGGGTCATGAGTGATTTTTAAGGCATTCGTGAGGCTTTCAATATCGGAACAGAATACCAGATTACTTTCCTTTCCGACTGCGTATAGTACACTGCTGACGTCGGCTTCAGCAGCCGTCTGGCAGTAGTATTGCATTGCATCAGAAAATGATGCAATCAACTCTGGATGATGTGTGCATGCTGGTATTATGCAATGTGATGCAATATTACATCATTCAAGCTTATTTGATGTCCTACTGGATAAATTTACACGGTGAAACGTCAAAAATGAACTACATACAATATCTTCAAAACGAGAGCCAATAATTTTTTCAGCTGTTCAGCTCACCAAGATACTACAGAGTAGGGCCTTTTAAAGTCAGTAACAATTTCAGTGTTGACCAGTGTTATATATATTATAACAAATTAACAGTTAATTAAATAATTGCAATTAGAGCTTTCCTTAAAAACATCCATCCTGCTGTTTTCTCAGCCTCAAGGATTACAAGAAAGACCCAACATTGTTAATAGCCATTGCAAGTGAGTGCACAATGTGCTAATTTTGTGAGGCTCTCACAGACGTAAGAATTTACTGAGAAAGGAGTTGGTTCCACAATTTTAGAAGAAAAAGGAAATGGGAAATTAGAGAGCTCAATGGCCTATAATAGCAAAAAATCCAATTTGAAAGCAAGATAAGGTCATTTCCTAAAGGTTTCAACCAATCATAACACAGGGAATTTTCAAAGCCATTTATCTGAGCAAATCAACCTGCCTGGGAAATGATGTGGTCCGCCAGACTTTCATGGCATGTGGGATAGGCTGGTTAAAATGAGACATTTCCAGGGGCGTATTTGAGTTTGGGAAGGAAAAGTACAGTGCATAGATTGCATTATCCATGCAACATGCTTAATTTCCCAGCAAAATTCCACCTATGGGAAAATCAGGTGCAAATGACCTTATGTCCTTTGTTGCAATGGCAAACTTCATTGTGAAAATAAAGGTGCCCTTCTGCTTTAAGAACTTGGTGTAAAGTCCATTGGTAAAAACTACCTGCAATCTCAGTCCCAGCGTTGACCGTCTGAAAATTGCCCTTTAAAGCTGAGTCATTGCCGATTATGACCCAAATCCAATGTTGTAAAATAGTGGGCATTGAGCGGCGCCTTGAAAAGTTGTTAAATTATTTGTTCAGGGCCAAACCTCATGTCTTACTAAGAGGGAGAGGGGAAGATGATCTGGCCAGAGTTCCTTGATTAACGATCATTAACCCAAGCAGGATCAAGGGCAGCTGTAGCCAGCTGTAGGGTTTATGGGGACTATTGTAGTTGACATGGAAGGGGAGATTAGATAGGCCATGTGGTCTTTTTCTACCGTTATGTTTCTATGCAACAAAGCTAGAGGGAGTCGAGAATAAACACAAAAACCAACCGCACTTGACAAGATTGGAGAAAAGCACCACACATTTATCAGCTGAGTATCCTTCCAAAGTCCTTTTTAAACCCTTTTCTTCTTTGTTCTTTAAATAAACACTTATTAAAACTTAAGTCCAAAATGTCATTGTAGCCACACAGTGTCAGCTTCCTCAACAGGAACCCAACACACACGCCACTGATTCAAACAACTTATCTGGGGAGGGTTCCAAAATAGTGGCGTCTCTTATTCCAGTCCAAAGTAGAAGATGAATGCCCAAATGCTCGACATCAATGTTTCAGCTTCTTATCCAAAAGCTTGCTTCAGGGGCTGTCTCCATCTGGCATCCTCTCCACCACAAAAGCCGAATGAACATGAATCCGGAAAGGTGCACGAGTGTGGTTGGTGTTTGCGCTTATTGATGACTCCAGCTAGCTCCGTTGCATAGTTGATGTGTTTTCTACCCCTGTTTGTATTTGCTGCATTTCTCTGTGCCTTGCATTTATTTACATTTCCGACGCAGCAGCAAAGATATGCAAATGAATACCACAGAAATAACGCAGAATAGGCCAATCCTGTCACTCCAATTTGCATATCTTTTCTACCATATTAAAATTATAAAATGATGAGGGTGATTTTCAAATTCATATTTTAGCAGCACTAACCTCCAAGTCTTTATTTTTTCGCATTTTGCATACTTTGTTGTTCATTTTGCCAGAATCAGTGTGAACAGTGACGCTGTATTTACTGTGTTTGCTGTGTTTGGATACCGCCAGAGAGCTACGCCGAGAGGTTATCATGTTGGCTTGCAGCTTTGGGAACAAACAGTGCCACCAGCAAGCTGCAACGATGATCTCAGAGTGGATTTCCAGCAACAAAAACCGGTGAGTGGAACACGCCCATGAACCAGAGCAATAAGCGATGCAACTTTAGCAGCTTCCTATATGCTACATGAAATGAAATCAAAGGTGGAGATTTTCAAAGCGTTGAGGCGGTTTGCAGCCGGCAATCCGCCTCAATGGTGCTTAGTGGGATATTCAGCGACAGTAACGTGGTTAAAGCCGCTGAATACCCTGGGTGCCATCACTAAATGCCCCGAGGCTAGCCAGCTAGCATCAGAGCGTCCCGGGGGTGGAGCGGAAGTGGCAGCCAGGTATAACCAACTACTGGCGATATTCAGTTGCTAGTCAATTATCCCAAAGTGGTGAAAGTTAGGCACCTGAAAGGCTCATTTAGTATTTCCCGCTCTAGCTAAACGGGTAGTGGTTGAATATCAACATTGCCCAGTTAGCTGCAGCACTGACTGGGCAGCCCATATGTTCAATGCCGGCGGCTGGATGTGGCCCTGGCATTGGATAGCCGTTGCCTCAGTTCAGTGGCAACAGCTAGCTGCTTTACAAGTGCTAGCTTCTGCTGCTGAATATCCACCCCCCCCCCAAATATTCTGCAAAGAGAAATTATCATCTCCCTTCCCTGAGCAGGTTAAAAAGCCAAAATGTATAATATTATTTTTAAAAACCGCATGTTTAAGTTAGGCAGCTATTTTCAGTCAAATTTAGGACCTTATGTTTACTAAAAATAAATACCTTATGCTCCTAAAATTGAAGTCCTTAAATTTATGACATTCTTCATCTGCCTTAGGCTTCTAAAGGGGGGGAGGTTAGTTACTAACATGCAGTAAGAGAAGAACACATTATTTTTGCCTCTTAACCCACTTAAACAGCAAATTGTATTTTACCATAACATGTTTGCGGCAACGTTCGCTAGCAATGCATGCAAAGCATCTCATTATTATGGGAATCAAATAACACAGCTTATATAGAGCTTAAAAGAACTTCAATTGAAAGCTGGAATTATTTTTCCTGCCCAGAAGCATTAGGTTGGTAACATGCGGCCCATACCGAGTGCCCTCTTAAAGGGTTCATTGGCTGTGAAGCCTCTCCACCCTGCAGTCCAGATCCTCCACAGAGACCCTATAGACCCTGTCCCTTAAAGAAGACCCTTCCCTAAAGACTTCCCACCTCACTGTAGGCCTCTAAAGGCCTACCTCAAGGAATTTCTGGTGTTCTAGACTTAGGTAAGCAGGAATTGTCTGGGACACTTATCTGAAGTATGTGGGGGCGGGGAGACACCTTAGTTTCAGGTTTGATCAATAGGTCATGGAGGAACGACGAGGAGTCATTACCTTAACCCTCCCCCCCCCATCCCATGACAGCAACAATATCACTTCCAAGCAGACAAATCGATAGAGAAACAGAAACAGTGATGCATTTCCCTCATACTGTACGAAATAGAAAGCTAATGGATGTAAATTCTAAAAACAGACATATTCAAATCAATAAATTGAAAATAATTTTTTTCTACTCCCTCTGTCCCCTTTGTAGAATCAGGAGCAGGGGCTTTGCAATAAAGGTAGGAATAAGGGGCACAGCTGTAAAATCGGGGATAATCGCTGAAATGCAGGGATTTCTGGTAACCTTAGACTAAGGGGGCAGGAGTGCCCCTCCCCCCAGTCACTCCTGCCCTTTCTGGCACTGGATGACCCTTAGTGGTAAGGGTCAAGCAATCAAAGGACACCTCTCGCCGTTGACTGGCCCATTCTTCTGGCTATGATTAATGAAATGCAGAAGACAAGAATTAGCCGCAGAAAGTAGAACTGCTTCTGGGATTTTGCCTTGGTCTCCATCCTAGTGCCTGTTTCCGCTCTTCTAACTTTTTATTGTTTGTTTGTTTGTTTTTTTAAATTGCCATTGTAAACTGCTTTGACGTTGTTTGTGTGGAATATAGTATATCAGGCACCCATAAGTAAATAAATTTGCTGTGAGTGCAGCTGCTTTGCCTGTGCCTGCTACAAAAGAACATAAGATATGCCCTACTGGGTCAGACCAAGGTCCATCAAGCCCAGTATCCTGTTTCCAACAGTGGCCAATCTAGGTCATACGTACCTAGCAGTTTCCCCAAAAGACACAGGTTCCTCAATGCTTGTATTGGGTCAAGCATTGATATCCTGGGTCCCTTCTTAATAATGGTTTATGGACCTTTCCTCCAGGAACTTGTCAAAACCTTTTTTAAACCCAGCTACACTAACAGCTTTTACTACATCCTCTGGTAACAAATTCCAGAGTTAACCTTTAAGGTTCGGTTTTGGGAAGGCTTCATGCTATATGTAGAACAGTGATCTTGGACCATGATTTATATAGCTAAGACTGACCTAAATTAAACCATATTAAATCTGTTATTTGGAGAGTGGTGATGAGCATACACATTTTTTAAATGCTGTGGGTGGTGTTTAAAAACATAATGACATTGGCCAGACTGAAAATCGACCCGAAAGTCCTTGGCAAGATTTAGAACACCAGGGTAGGTCGGAACGGCGCATTTCTCCTATGCAGCTGAATAAAAACTGCATTTTAAATAAGCTTCAAATATACTTGAGTGAAAGCTGCAAAGTTATTACCAATTGTACTGCAGTCTAGACGAAAGCAAAAGCCTCTTACAATGTTAAGCTAAGATAGTACAAGCAGAATGTGACACTTGAACAGTTTGTATTGCCTGAAACTTGCTATTTGTCAAGTGAGGATGAAATGAATATTCAGACTAATTAGGTTGTCTGTTCTGGCTTGATTAACGTATTTATTGGGTAGAGAGATTAAACACTCCAAGGAATGTAGATATTACCTTATAAATGGATGATATTCATCTAGGGCCCCTTCCTCTAGGAACTGTATATTGTTCAGGTGCAGTGGACACCTACAGCTGCAGGAGATCTAGCCCGATGCTGAGGGGTAGAGAATTGCGCAGGAGCTAATCCTTTCAATAAACTCCAGTTATTCTTTTTCTCATCCGTTAGGTTCTTCATCCTCCCTCGCTCCTCATCTCCAGGTGTTTTGATTCATGCCCTGCGTTTTGCTACGGTATGGAACTAGCAGTAATGCACCTCCTTCTTAAGCATCTGCTAGAAAAGGAATGAAACAAGCTCTTGGCATATTGAGATGTCACGGCATTTTTGGGATGTGTGTCGAAAAGTTGTTTCGACAGTCTACTTCTAGGATTTTGATTTTAGTTAGATACGTTTATCCAGATAATGGGAGCTGTTATCCTGATAAATTACTTCACCGCCTCCATCCGCGCATATTCAGCAACACTAACTGGAAGTGCCGCTGAATAGCCGTACAGATTACCTTACACTATCTGGACAGTGCTAGGGTACTTGTGGCCAGATCGGCACGTTAACCAAAGAGGCGTAATATTCAGGCCGCTATCCAGATAAAGATAGGAAAGGAAGGCCATCCTAAATTTATGCAGATAGCTATCTGGATAGTGGATTCAATATCAGCGCTTTCGGGAAAGCTGTCGCGCTAACTGCGCTATACAGATACTCAGCACTGCCCACAGTCTGGATAGTAGATTCGATATCTGGATTACCTGTGAATTACGCTGCCAGCATTAAAGAAACCCACCAACTGCGGTGTTTAAATATGCCCCATTGGGTTGTCCATCTTACCTCTTGACGTTTCTTCATTTGACATTTTGGGGATTATATTAGACATTGTCACATATTAGATTAGCTGCACTTGCAAACAGTAGTTTTAGAAAGCTGCTGTTTACATGTAGAGATTACAACTAACACAGTAGGTCTTTTTCCACAGAGTAATTTGTACCAAAAAATATTTTGTGAACTCTGTATAACAACTTGAAAGTAATTCTGGTCTAGCGTTAGACTGGCTGTGCTTATAAATCATTTAAGCCTTTGTGAAATACTCATCGGGAAGCTGCGTGGTCTCAGTATTATCGGGCTAACATCGTCAAACCGACTCATCGCCCAAAGAGAAACATCAATGACCACCCTAATGCAGCCCCCTCTCAGATGACATTCTCAAATAGTACTGCGTGTGACGTCAGTTTGTTTACTAGTTCTTCATTCATTGATAGCTCCCCTTATTTAAGGTACGCATGCGCGGCGTTTTTTACAACCGCTCAGCAGTTCAGCAATTTATGTGAATGGAACGCCAGCGTATGTAGAGGTATGGATACTGTTTCACATTTTCAAGTGCTGTTTAAGTTTCTATGTTGCGAAAGTAAAGTCTAAAGGAACTGTTTTTATGTTTTAGAGCTTAGCAATCTCCCCTGATGAAACCTTTTTGTTGAAACGCCTAGTGCCTGACAGCGTTGGGAAAGACGTTTAAGCTAAGCATTTTTTCATTTTTCAATATTGTTATATAAGTACTATTTGAGAATGTCATCTGAGAGGGGGCTGCATTAGGGTGGTCATTGATGTTTCTCTTTGGGCGATGAGTCGGTTTGACGATGTTAGCCCGATAATACTGAGACCACGCAGCTTCCCGATGAGTATTTCACAAAGGCTTAAATGATTTATAAGCACAGCCAGTCTAACGCTAGACCAGAATTACTTTCAAGTTGTTATACAGAGTTCACAAAATATTTTTTGGTACATGTAGAGATTGACACCAGATTTCAAGGGATAAGGTTTGAGTGTGGATAGGGCATGGTTTGGATGGTTGAAAATCAAGACGTGTACTCCTTATTTTACACGGGAGATATGCATGTTGGATAAAACTCTTGGATGTTGGTGGCCTTTGCACCTGCCCTGAGGCATTGCACAAAGTGCAGTTTTAACAGATGACACCACACCCTCCCGACACCATCCAATATTCCCTGCCGCTCTCCCAAACATTCACCTGACAACATCTAATGTTTCCTTCACTGAGACATGCCCAACAGTATCCAATGTTCCCCATCCCTCCAAAAACCCCAAGCATCAAGACCCCTTATTTTTCCCCCCAACATAAAGATTCCTCCCCCTACTCCTAATCCTAATCCCATCTCTGGCTTTACTAGAGGTCCTTGGTGATCTAGGGGGAGCAGGAGCAATTATTAGTCACTCCTGCTCATTGTGGCTCCAAGTTCAAAATGTCATTGACTTGTGGTTCTACTGCTAGGAGTCAAACTGCCAAATAAGTGATTCTGACAAGGAGTAGCCTAGTGGTTAGAACAGTAGGCTCAGGACCAAGGAAGCCATGAATCAATTTCAACTTCTCCTGTTCATGTACCTTGTGATCTTGGGCACGTCACTTCACCCTCCAGTGTCTCAGTGGCAATTTGTATTGTGAGCCCAACTAGACAGGAAAATAGCTTGTTTACTTGCTTGTAACTTACCTTGAGATGAATTTGGAAAATAAAAGCAATTAAATCTCAAAATTGTTCATTTCCAATTAGAACTCCCCAATGTAATGTTAGGCTGGTGTATTTATCTAAGATGCAGTAATTTTATTCAAAACATACTTCATTCCGATTGTAAAAAAAAAAACCTTTATGTTCTCTTTGGACTGAATCAGCATCTTAAGTCTAAATCTAGGTCATTGATCTTGATAGTTCAAGAATCAATTAAAGAGTCTAGGAGGTGTTAAATTTAAGCCAATTATGGGTTTTGGGAATAGGTTAAAATTTAGTCATATCCATCTTTTCATATTGCAAAATTAACTTTTAGGTAGATTTGTAGCTCAAATTGGTATACTTTCTCTCAATCCCCATCATTATCCTGCACAGTGATTTTCTCAGTCTCCCTTTTATTTCTAGTTGTTACATTCCCTATCTCCAGGAACAAGCAGGAATGAGTCTTCACATATGGGTACGTCGGTACCGACGGAGCCTGCACGGGAATGCTCCCCAGCATCCAATCAGAAAGCTTTTGGGAGCATCCCTCGCGCCTGCGCGCTGACTTCCCGCCTTTCCCACTGCCCCTCCTCAGTTTTCGTTTTTCCGCGGAGCCAACAGGACGTCCTCCTGTCACCGCAGAAACGTTTTTCTTTAAAATCCTTATTTTCTTGTGGTTGCGGCTGTCTTTCCCGCCGATACCGGTACCGCTGGTGCTTTATTCTTTTCTTTTCAAACTTAGAGAAATATTTTCTCCTCAGTTTTTTGTTTTAACTTTTTGGGGCCTACCAGGCCTTTTCCAACATGGAGCCTTCTTCCCCTAAGAAGTGCCTTCACTGTGGAAACTTAGTTTTCTTTTTAGACTCCAATGCTTGGTGTCTAACCTGTTTGGGTCCTGACCCTTTTTCCCCTGATACCTCAGGCTATTTTATTGGGAGAAGACCTTCCCTTTTTCGAGTTTCCCTCGATGCCGTTTTTCCTCCTGAGGTGAGGACACTGGTTTATTCTTCTCTCCAGGATCAGGTAACCCACAAACAGTCTGTTAAGACTAGCCAATTCTTGAAGGGTAGGTCTCATGCCCAGCATGATGACGGCTCCGGTCTTGCCCTCAAGACCCCATTGGCAATAATACCCCGGCTGGAGTCTTCGGGCTCCAAAGCATTTTCGGGGTTTCAGGTTGTTCCTGGGGCTCACCCCTCACAGAACATACCTGAGCCATGCTTGGTGGTGGTATCCGCTTCGAGCGGTACCGATCCCCCAGCATCGGCACCGGTGTCGAGTGTTCCACTCTTCACCAGGGATCGTCATCTGGTGTCCTCGGTGCCTTCGGGGCCGATCGATATCACCCAGATTGGCTTTCCTGTAACCCAGCCATGTTCGGGGTTGGTACCGGCTTCGAGCGGTACCGATACCCCGGCATCGGTGTCGAGTATTCCACTCTTCACCGGGGATCGTCATCTGGTGTCCTCGGTACCTTCGGGGCCGATCGATACGGCCCAGATTGACTTTCCTGTATTTTCGCCATGTTCGGGGTTGGCATCGGCTTCGAGCGGTACCGATACCCCGACATCGGCGCCGGTGTCGAGTGTTCCACTCTTCACCAAACATCGTCGTCGGACGTCCTCGGTACCTTCGGAACCGAACGATACGACTCCGATTGACTTTCTTGTATCGGCATCGCCGATACCGCCACCAACGTCGGTACCTTCTGGACATGCATCGATAGACTCGCTCCCTTCGATGCCGAGTCTAGAATCGATATCCAGTCTCGATGACTTGGTACCGACGCGTTTCGGAACCGATCCATTTTGTTTCCGACTGCGCAGTACCAAGGATATTTACCAAGGTTCTCTGGTTACCTCGGCACCGCTTCAGCAGCCCCCGATTACTGCTTCGATGACATTATCGTCTCCGATACCGGTACCGGTATCGATGTCGATTCCTGCAGTTCCATCGGTGCCATCGATCCTTTCTATGCCTAGTTTAGAATTGATACCAGGCACTGACAATGCAGTACTAACTGCCTCAAATCAGAACTGTCAGTATCACGGTCCATCTAGCAGGATTCTTTTTCTGCACCAGTCCAGTATGCCTTCTGGTGCTCAAGCTACTCCTTCAACCTCAGCTTACCCAGGAATAGTTCCTATTGGAGATCCTTCTTTTCAGAAATTTCTCCTTGACATGGCAACCTTTCTTGCCATTCCTATTCCTGGTTTTACTCAAGATCCTGCAGATAAGGAAAATATAATGCTTCCTTTACATCATTCTTTGCAGGATCTTCTTCTGAGGATTTGGGAATCACCCTTAAAGGTTCCTTCGCCTTCTACAGCCATGAATGTTCTGTATCAGGTGCCTCCCTCTCCGGGGTTCCAAAAGAACCAACTTCCACATCATTCCATTGTAGTGGAATCAGCAATGAGGAAGGTAAGAAGCAAGAAGAAGCATTCTTCTTATCCGCCAGGTCGTGCATCTAAAGCACTTGATACCTTTGGACATCAAACCTTCCAAACTTCTATGCTGGCTTCAAGAATTGTCTCATATATTTTTTATATGAGTCTGACACTTCAGGAGGTCACAGAGAAATTATCTCTTTTGTCCCCTTTTTTGTCAGAGCCTAAGGCCACTGACTATTCCTTGCTTCTTAATCATAGCAGGAATATCTCTTGGTTTCTTTCTCGTACTTCTCTAGACTCTTTTGAGTCTGTTAGCAGATCCTCTGCTATTGCCATTGGAGCACGTCGTAAAGCCTGGCTGCAAGCTTCAGACTTGAGCAGATGGGCACAACATACACTGGGTAATTCTCCTTGTACTGGAGAACATCTCTTCAATAGAGAGGCTTTACGTCAGGTTGCTCATTGCTCCACTGACTTCCCTGGTTCTGGAAACCATCCTAAGCCTTCTTTTTCCCCAGGACGTAGGAAATGTCCTACCAAACCTCCTTTCCCTAAGAAAAGAAGGTTTCACCCTTCTCCTGCCCATCCTCCAGATGTACCCAAGCAAGGGACATCTCATCCTAGTCTGAAGTCTCCAGACTCTAACCAGTCTAATCATATCCAGCAACCATAGGTTCCTGTATGTTGCAATCTAGCAGAAGTTTATTCTTCAAACTCTACACTGTTTTTTTCTTTTTCAGTATGCAAAGCTGTTAGGATACTTTGTCCATGGGTTACAGAATTCTCCCCTTCTTACTACCACGAAGGGAGGCCACAACTATCCCATGATAGTTTCTGTCCCCACATGGACATCTTTTCCTTCAGCTAACTTACCATATGGTAAGTCACCTTCCACCTCTCTTCCAGGGGTTTCCCCTGCTTGAGTTGGTACCATACTGAATCACTTCTCTTTCTTTCCAGTGTAGATTTTTTGTTATCCTTCAATGCATGCTCTGAACAACTCATCAGACAGGGACGGGAATATCTCCGCTCCCTTTGTCTGTTTTTCTCTCTGTTTTCATACAGGAGAATCCCCTCTGCTGTTTTGTTCAGTTGCTGTGCATGCAGGAGTTCCAGTGATTACTTTAATACTCATTGCAAGCTACTTTCAACTATCTTGCATAGTACTACTCACTGCAGGTTATCTTCTTCTAGCCATATCCTTTCCTAGGATGTGGCAACACACCTGACTTCAGTCAGTTTTATCTCATAATTCTCCTGCACAATGCTCTCTGCAATTCTCAGAGAAGCTTACTACTATGGGCCCTTGCTACAGAGCATTGAACTTTATCTCTGAAGGGTTTTTTCCATATAGTAGAAAAAACTTATATAATCATTCCAGGACTATATGGGTTCTTATACCCTCTTGTCTCCTGTTGTGCTACAGAAGACAAGCTTTTTCTGCGTGAATGTCCAAGGAGTTCCCAATCTTGCAGGAATCCACCCTTTTTTCCTTACAGCTTGGCATCATGCTTTCTGCTCCACCTGGACAACGCATACTCTTTTGGTGTACATGATACCCCTGTGTCCCTTGACTGGGTCATCCTGGTGTCTTAGTCTATGCGTCTTTTTGTCCTTTGGACATGTCAGAGTCCTAAAGTACTCCTGCCGTGCTCTTGCCAGACTGCTATTATCCTCTGTTTTTTCACGCAACCATACTGGTTATTCCACTGAAATACATTCCTGCACCGCAGAAATAGATTCTCTATATATCTTCAGGTGGTTTTCACCCCCTTATTATTAGATGAATCTTTTCCCATCACATTCCCCATGTGAATGTTTTTGTGGAGCTCAGTTGCAGGCATGTATCCTCAGACTTATATTCATGTATGTATATTCCTATACATATATATTTCTGTTGTCTGTGTAGGCATCAGTCATGCCCATCTATATATATACATATATCTAATTCTATATATCTATATATATCACACATATCTAAACATATATGCACATATCTATAGATATGTATGTATCTCCATATATATATATATATATATATATATACCCATCGGGAGATGTCCATAAGACGCTATGTATTACCTACTATCTCCCTAACTGTCTGTGCTATAAAGCTTTTACCTTCTTAAGGGGTCCAGACAGTCAACTTGCCTATTCTCATACGGCTCAGTAACTGGGAGCGGTTATACACACAATTACTGCTGTGATGTCAACAGCTTCTCTTTTTGTTATAAATCTCCCTGTCTATGAAGTATCAAACTTCAATGTCTTCCTATCTCTTACCAGCTAGGAAAGACAGTGTACATCTTCAGTATTTCTGAGTACACTTCTGTTCTCCTTGGGAATAGGGGCTTTTTTCCATACCCCCTCTTCCCTTCAGGACTGGGCTAATTCTCCAGATCGGTCAGTCTTCTTCTTTTAGTTCTCAATGTTAATAACTCTGTACCTAAAAGAGTTTTCAGCTTTTTTCCATAAAGCTTTCCATTGAAGACCTACCGTTCTTCTCCTGCCCCAGTTGATACCTGGGTCACCTGCCCATTCCAGATTTGGAACTTCATCCTCACTGCTGTGAAGTTACCTTAAGGATTCCGCTACTGCATCTACAGTACACTCCATCACAGTTCTACTTCCTACAATCCAGTAGGTAAGCTCTATATTGTACTAGTTCATTAAATATTTTAATGATACTTGACATACATTCTAAAGACTCTTTTTCCCTGTAGTCTTTAGGCTTGCTGTTTCTCTTCAGCTCTTTTCTATTCAACTCCTATCCCCCCATCCCTCAGGGGATGCCGGGGATCCAGGTTTGGGAAATGCCGTCCTGTTCCAGGGATACGCATTTTATGGGATCTCCCCCGGCACCCACAGCTAGGGAGTCCCCATATGTGGAGACTCATTCCTGCTTGTTCCTGGAGATAGCACAGTTACTTACCCTGTAACAGGTGATCTCTGGGAACAGCAGGAATTAGTCTTCACAACCCACCCACCTCCCCTAGGAGTTGTATCTCTCTATCTCCTTTCCTCTTTCTCTCCTTCTGTCTCAGCTATGAAACTCAACTGAGGAGAGGCAGTGGGAAAGGCGGGAAGTCAGCGCACAGGCGCGAGGGATGCTCCCAAAAGCTTTCTGATTGGATGCTGGGGAGCATTCCTGTGCAGGCTCCGTCGGTACCGACGTACCCATATGTGAAGACTAATTCCTGCTGTTCCCAGAGATCACCTGTTACAGGTAAGTAACCGTGCTTTCCCCACCATCTTTGCCATTTCCCACTCTTTTTCCCCCACCCTATCCCTAGTAGTCTCCCTTTCTCAATCCATCACTCTCTCATCCTCGTATCTCTACAAGTCTCCCACCTCATCTTTCCTATCCCCAGTGATCTCCCTCTCTCTCAGCCTCCGTTGTTCCCCACCAGTCTTCCTGTCTATCCATCCCCCTTTGCAGAGGTCACTGATGCTAAAAAATCAAGAGGGAGGAGGCCTAGTGGTTGGGGCAAGTTACCTCAGGCCAGAAGGTCAGGGGTTCAAATCCCACTAGAGGACAGCAACCTTGGGCCGGAAGGACTGGGGTTTCTAGTCCCACAGGTGCTCGTTGTGGTCTTGGGCAAGCCACTTAACCCTCCATAGCCCATGTTCCCTGTAAAATAGTTATCTCCAAGTTATAATGCCCTGTTCAATGTAATTTCAGCTTGTTCAATGTAAACCACCTTGATGATATGAAAGGTGGTATATAAGAAATGTTAAATAAATAAATAATAAGAGCTTCTGTCCTGTCTCCACTGCAGGGCCACGCACCATCCTAGTCTCACAGTCTCAAGTCTGGCAAGACTTGAGACAGCCAGACAGTGTAGGACTTCCTTCTAAGAGCTATACCATGAAGAGAATGTTTTTGCTACAATAGAGCGGAGAAGGAAACAGGCAGGTGTTGCTCTGATGATGTCATCCAACTGCGACACCAGCAGTCAGATGGTGTCAAAGCACCCAAGGAAGCAAGATTTTCAGTTGCAACTGGAAACCCCAAATTCCCCATGGGTGATTATTAGAATTTCCCATTTATAACCAAAAATTAGGGATGCAAATTTGTTTCCTTAGCAAGCCTTAAAAAAATCCATTGTGTGCTAAATTAATCTAATGTGCAGTAACCTACAAATTACTGCACAGTAAGTCGATTAGCACATATTCAAAAGTTCTAATGCATATTACAAATTTATATTAAAACAAATGTATGAAAATGTCCAAGACTCAAGAAAAAAGCCTCAGTGAACCTTATAAAGTTTTGCCCTATGCACATCTCTCTTGATAATCAGATGCCCCAGATGTAAATAAGGGAAGAAAGGGCAGAAGTGAATGAAGGTTCACAGCTCTGGTTCGAATTGAGCTGGAAGCCCAGAAAGACAAGGAGGAAATCGCTAGGGCAAAAAAAAAAAAATACACAAATCAACTGGTTTCTTTGCTGTGCATCTTCTGTGGGTTTTATCCTTCTATCTCATTCGTTTAATTTTTTTTTTTTTGAACTTTAAATTTTTATTCAATACTTTTGTTATACAAAACACCAATTGTGCATAACAGATATATCTGTACCATTAACAAAACTAGGTGTACATTCTTACCAGCTAACTTCTATTATAGATTCATCCACTGTACAAACATTCTATAATAAACCAACATTGAACATCTCCTACATTTGTAATGAATATTTCTTTTCTATTCTTTTTGGTTATTACGTAAAGTTTATACAACAAAACACCACCACCTTACCCAATGCATAACTTCCACATCACATTTTGTTGCAGCCAACATGAGATCCATATCTCTTAACAGCGCAGCTGCTGTCGCTAACTGAGCCTCGAAAACCCCGGCCCTTACTCCGCCCCTCGTTCTTTACTTCGCTGGCTTTAAATACCCCCCGACCCTTCCCCTCCTCCCCCTTCCCCTTTCACCCCCCACCCTTCCCCCCTTATATTACCACCGGTATTGACCTTCATACTCCCTCCTATATTACCCAATCTTCGCCTCCCATTCGTTTAATTTTTTAATATTTTTTTTCACTATGTTTTTACACATTCAGAATTCACTTTTAAGGTGTGAGAAAATAATTTGATGCAGAAGGTTATACAGTCACTTCAAAGTGCCAATCAGTGGGGTGTTTCTCATGGTTTTACTGTTCCAGATATAATGACGTATATTGAAAAAGCTTTACAATTTGCTGGAATCACTCATTAATACCAGAAATAATTTCTCTCTTATGCTATTGATTATTTTATAGGAGTTAATTTTAATTGGTTATTTTGAAGCGACTTTTCAGCTGAAATTAACACACTGGGTTTTCAAATGAAAACATGGCTGAATTTAGCCTGCCAGAATTTGCCACTTATTGGCTAAATCAGTGGTTCTCAATCCAATCCTCTGGGACCCCTAGTCCAGTTGGATTTTCAGGGTGTCCGCAATGAATATGCATTAGATAGATCTGCGTACACTGCTTCCATTGTATCCATAGAAACATGATGGCAGAAAAAGACTACATGACCTATCTAGTCTGTCCTTCCATATCAACTATAATAGTTCCTTTTTTTCCTTCAGAGATTCTCTGTGTTTGTCCCATGCTTTTTTGAATTCAGATACTGTCCTCGTGTCCACCACCTCCACTGGGAGACTATTCCATGCATCTACCACTCTTTCTGTGAAGAAATATTTCTGCATATTACTCCTGAGTCTTATCCCCTTTCAGTCTCATCCTATGTCACTTCGTAGCAGAGCTTGCCTTCAATTGAAAGAGATCCCCCTGTGCATTTATGCCATGGAGGTATTTAAAGGTCTCTATCATATCGCCCCTATCCCGCCTTTCCTCTAAAGTATACATATTAAGATCTTTAAGTCTGTCCTCATATGCTTCATAACGAAGACCATTAACCATTTTAGTAGCTACCCTCTGCACCAACTCCAACCAGCCTATATCCGTTTGAAGGTACGATTTCCAGAATTGCACACTACTCCAAATGAGGTTGCACCAGAGACTTATACAGAAGCTTTATCACCTCCTCTTCTCTGCTGGCCATTCCTCTCCCTATACACTCAAACATCCTTCTGGCTTTCGCAGTTGCCTTTTCTACCCGTTTAGCTATTTTAAGATTGTCAGACACAATTAAGCCCAGGTTCCGCTCTACTTTTGTGGACAGAAGTATCTCACCCCTACGCTGTACAACTTCTTTGGATTTTTGCAGCCTAAATGCATGACCCTGCATTTTTTAGCATTAAATTTCAGATGCCATATTTTAGACCATTCTTCAAGTTTAGCTAGATTCCTCCTCATATTGTCGACTCTTTCCTGTGTGTCTACTCTATTGCAGATTTTGGTATCATCTGCAAACAAGCAAACCTTACCCGACAGACCTTCCGCAATATCACTAACAGATTCGGAACAAGGACAGATCCCTGGGGCACACCACTCGTAACCTCCTCAGCGTGAGCTCCATTTACTTGTACCCTTTGTCGCCTCCCACTCAACCAATTTCTAATCTATCCAGTAACTTTAGGGTCCATTCTCAGGGACCTCAATTTATTTATAGGTTTGCCTGTGTGGAACGGTGTCAAAGGATTTACTGAAACCTAAATACACCACATCTAGGGCTCTCCCTCGGTCCAACTCCCTGGTCATCCAGTCAAAGATATCAATCAGATTTGTCTGACAAGACCTGCTTCTGGTGAATCCATGCTGCCTCGGATTCTGCAATCCATTGGACCCCAGAAACCTCACTATTCTCACCTTTAGTAGCCTTTCCAATAATTTACTAACCACAGAGGTTAGACTACCTGGCCTGTAGTTCTCAATGTCATCTTTACGCCTGCTTTTGTGTAAAGGGACCGCATGTGCCTTTCTCCAGTCCTCTGGCACCACTTCAGACTCCAAAGAGGCATTGAAAAGGTCAGACAGTGGAGCTGCTAGAACGTCCCCAAATTCCCTCTGTATTCTTGGATGCATCCCATCCGGACCCATCGCTTTGTCTACTTTTAGTTTAGATAGTTCCTCTCGAACAGTCTTCTGAAAATCGTTCAAGATTCCCATCGCTTCTGTGGCAGATCTATCTCATGCATATTCATTGTGGATATCCTGAAAATCTGACTGCCCTGGGGTAGAGAACCACTGCTGTAGATTATGACTTTGGAGGGTCCTCTCTTCCCTGGCAGGAGGGAATTGGCAGTCCTCTGCTCCCTCTTACCAGCCCTTATGTAATTACCAGTGGAAAACACTATTCAGAAATGAGTTGCAAAGGCAGTCTGAGGACTGTGAAACATCTACTGCTGAGGAAATGGGACCTTTATTATCGTGAGTACAGATTCTGCAGGGGTGATGGATCGGAGTGGATATGTGAGGGGCTGTTGAATGTCAAGAGTAGAATCGGGGCTTATGAGGCTTTTTTTTTAAATATGGAATTCCGAGAGGTGGATCAGGGCTTGAGGGATATTCCTCACTGGGTCAGACCAAAGGTCCATCGAGCCCAATATCCTGTTTCCAACAGTGGCCAATCCAGGTCACAAGTACCATGAGGAAGGGGAACCAATTGAGGTTTGGGGACTATTTGAAAAATTCTTTGGTTGCCAAGAGAGAGGGAAGGTGATTGTTTGTATGGGGAGGTATGCTTTTGAATAATTCTTGAGTGCTGAGAAGGAAAGAGGGGAATTAGGACTTGGGAGAGATTTTTTTTTTGTAATGTTATCAGGTCATGGGGAGGCTTTCTGAGTTTTAGTTTTAGACTTCATTTATTTGGCAGCTTAACCTCTAGCAGTAGTACCCAAAACTACTGTTAGGGGTCGACTGCGCCATTTTTTAACCCAGCAACTATTGGGTTAGGAGTGACTGGAGATCACTTCTGACCCTGCCACTGGCCATCATGAAAAGCCCCAGAGAGTGCTGGGGTGTTTGGGGAAGTGGGGAGTGTATTTTTGAGTATCACGGAATTTGGGAGGAGGGGAACGCAATTTTGAGAGTCAAAGGGGTTTGGCGAGTGGCGGGAAGGAATTTTTAATGTCAGAGGAGTTTGTGAGGGAGGGGGAATGTGATTTTGAGTGTTGGGGATAGGGGATGGTATTGAGGTTTAATATATCCCTTCACCAGTCACTTTAAGAGACAGTGGGCTCGACTTGGGGCCCATCATCTGCATTACTGCTGTCAAGAGCATGCAATGTTCCTGACTGCAGCAAAGCAAATCTCTATTTACCATGGGACAGTGTTGCAAAATTTGCTGAGGGCCTCCAGTGACAGTAACAGTGGTGGGGTGGGGACAAAACACCTCTCAATGGGCCCAGATTTTTTTTTAAAAGCACTTATGCACACTGTGGGGGTGGCTGGGGTGGAACTTATGTCACAGCTGTGGGAGACGCTGACATATGATGCTGAAGGTTAGTGACTCCCACGGGAAATATTTGTGTAGTAAAATGCTTTAGTTTGCCACAGCTTAATAACTAACCCCTTAGCCGGTTAAAGTTGGCTAATCAGAGAGAAGTTCTTAACTGTTATGGTTTAACCAGCTAATTCCTAGAGGCAGCCAGTTAAACCTTCTGAACATCCACGCCATAGCTTTCAGGTTAGATGAAGAATATTTGATTTGTGTTGTGCCTTTCCCTAGTGTTCTCATCGTTCGCTGTTAATTTACCACTAGTAGTCAAGAATTTTTCTAGATTATTCTCAGATACATTTAAGGAAGATGCTTCAGTTACATGGTGAGCTCTTCATGAGTTTTACCATCCCAACTGTACAGTGAGCTTCACCTTTCCATTTATGTTGAATGCAATACTACCTACTACTACTATCAAACATTTATATAGTGTTGTAAGGTATAAATAGCTCTTTACAGATAGACATAAGACAGAGATTCTCAGATCAATGGAGCAGGGACTGATGAAGACAGACAGAAAGACCAGACACGCAGCAGGTCAGTATTCAAAACCACTTGTGTCGTTGAGATAAGGCTAACCGCATAAGTGCTTTTAAAAAAAAAATCTGGGCCCTTTGAATGGTTAACTTTGGACATTTACATCAGGTCACCTAGGTTGAGGGGGCAAGTTGGTGCCTTATTTGTAGCCTATTATATAAAGACATAGGTGCTTATACAGTATGGGGGACATTAGATCGGTGAATAGCATCGTTAGATGTGCAGGCCGGACGTCCAACCGGAGCATATCAGCCCCAGTGTATTCTACAGACAGCGCTCCCCGCATGTATACAGCGTTTGTGCAGGGAGCACTGTATGGGAGTGGAGGCGGAGCTGGTGAGTGGTCAGGGCCTATTCTGAATCAGCTGTTGTATGTTCCCCGGCACCCGCCAGCGTATTCTACAGACAGCGCTCCCCGCATGTATACAGCGTTTGTGCAGGGAGCACTGTATGGGAGTGGAGGCGGAGCTGGTGAGTGGAGGCGGAGCTGGTGAGTGGAGGCGGAGCTGGTGAGTGGTCAGGGCCTATTCTGAATCAGCTGTTGTATGTTCCCCGGCACCCGCCAGCGTATTCTACAGACAGCGCTCCCCGCATGTATACAGCGTTTGTGCAGGGAGCACTGTATGGGAGTGGAGGCGGAGCTGGTGAGTGTACAGGGCCTATTCTGAATCAGCTGTTGTATGTTCCCCGGCACCCGCCAGCGTATTCCACCCTGATGGTGGAATAAGTCCTAGGACCATCAGTGATCGTGCGCCACAGCCCTTTGCACTCCATGCCGTTGGCCCAGCCAAACCCTGCAGCCACGATCCGGGCCATAGGAGCCTTCAGTGTCGCCTAGGCAGTGGTCTGCAGGGGCCGATGAGGGCCATGGTATTCAGAGCCATCAGGTGAATGGCTCATTGCCACGCTGCACCCTCTCCCCAGCAGCATGGAGACAGGCAGCTCCCCATACATCGATCTCCGTGGCATACGGGGAGCACCTGGATGTGCATCTCCCCCCGATTCCACCAGCACAGGTATGTCTGGACCCCGCGGTGGCAGAATTGGCTCTATCTCAGCCCTGGCTAAGTTTTTGGCAGACATGGTGGCCATGTGTGAAGGCACAGAATTGGCCTATTTGTCTTCATAAAATACTAGTACAAATCCTGCAGAAATCACACCTAGAAATCACCTGTGTACTTCTCACACCTGTTCGGGAGCGGGGTAAATGTATGCAGGTGAAGTATGTTCCCAGCCGTTAGCCAAGGCCAGGCAGCCACCTAGGGCAGAAGCTGCAGGAGTCAAAGCAAAGCAATAGATCCTGACAGCCATCCAAATTCAAAGAGCATCTGGACATTCTGTGTAGCCTTTGGGGTGGGTGAGCCCACGCCTACGTACAAAGCAACGTTTCATATTTCAAAGTATGGTGCCCGATATTCAAAGTCATTTACATGGTTTAAAAACCTGTGAACTGTGTAAATGCCGCTATAGAGGGCACATAGCTAGTGGTGCTGAATATCCACCGTTTCTGACGCTGCACGCACTGATGCTGTCCGTGTGGAATCAGGGCGCGTCATGAGCGTTCTGGGGCAGAGCAAAGGTGGCACGCTTTGCTAACCGGACACTGGCGATATTGAACCGCTGCCTCTTAGCAACCCGGTGTGAGAAAACCTCAACTATCTATCTCCAGGAACAAGCAGGAATGTAGTCATCACATATGGGTATCGTCGGTACCGACGGAGCCTGCGCGGGAACGCTCCCCAGCGTCCAATCAGAAAGCTTTTGGGAGCATCCCACAGCGCCTGCATGCTGCCTTCCCGCCTTTCCCAACTGCCTCTCTCCAGTTCTTCATTTTCCGCGGAGCCAGCAGGTCGTGTTCCTGTCACCGCAGAAGAATTTCTTTATTTCTTTTTGTGGTCGCGTCTGCCTTCTTCAACGCTCTACCGGTACCGCCGGACTTTCTTTTCCTATTTCTAAAAAAAATTAAAAATCTGTTTTTTTCCATTTTCTTCAAGTGCACCCGCCTTTTTGGGCCTTAGGCCCAAAACCTTTCCTTAACATGGAAAAACCTGCCTCAGGTTTTAAAAAGTGCACCAAGTGTGGCGGTACCATTTCCGTCACCGACACCCATGAATAAAATGTTTAGGTCCTGACCACTCCATCACAGATTGTGTGTCCTGTGCCATGATGTCTAAAAGAGGTCGGCAGAACCGAGCTGCCAAGCTCAGTACCCTGTTTCCCTCTGATGCGGCTTCGGTGGCATCGACATCTTCCAGGGCTGCTTCTTCCTCCCGTGGATCTCAGGTAACTAAACATAAATCCAGCCGGTCCTCGAAGGGTAGATCTCCTTCTAAGCATCAAGATGCCTCTGGCATTGCCCTCGAGGATTCTGCACCGGCAAAATTACCCCGGCGGGAGGCTTCGGCTTCCAAAGCATTATCGGGGTTCCAGGATGTTCTCGATGGCTCGGCCTCGACAGATCTCCTGGTGCCATGCTCTGGGGTACCGGTGGTCTCCACCGGTACCGACATCCAGGCATTGGTGGCGTCCATGGACCAGAGAATTCTGACCATGGAACGCAGTCTGGCGGCTTTCCTTGCGGCATCGACGCCCTTGGTACTGCGACAGACAACTCCACCGGTACCGGCACTGGCACCGGCATCGGTATCGGTACCGGTACCGATGACATCGGCATCGGTGTCTGCTATGCCGGTACCCTGTCCTCCGATGCCCTCCGGTACCGATTCTCCGGTACCGGTTATTCCTGGTACCGACCTTGGTCGGTATGGGTCGGGCTCTGCAGGAGCATCCGGACAGACGATACTTCGAGTCCTCAGAAGAATCTGAGGATTCTGAAAGTTCTGTCGATGCAGCGATGCTTCTTCCAGAGGAGTCCTCCTCCCCTAAACGCAGGATGTCTCCTCCAGAGGACATGTCTTTCCAAGACTTCATCAGAGAGGTGGCTCGGGGCCTGTCCATTACTGTGGCCCCTGAAACAGAGCCAAGGGCCAAGGAGTTGGAAATTTTACAATATCCCAAAACTCCTGAGGCAGCTACCTTACCCATTCATAAGATTCTATATGATCTCATATTGAGGATGTGGGAAACACCTCTTACCACCTCTCCTCATTCTCGTAGGTTAGATACCATGTATCGTGTCCCTCCTTGTCCTGGGTTCCATATGACTCAGCTTTCTCACCACTCTATTGTGGTGGAGTCAGCTATGAGAAGGATTAGAAGTGCAAAAAGACATGCCTCTAATAATCCAGGACGTGAATGCAGAACCCTGGATGCTTTTGGACGTAGAGTCTTTCAAGCTCCCATGCTTGCTGCAAGAATCAGTTCCTATAGTCTCTACATGGGAATGTTCCTAAAGGAGATCACAGATAATTTACAGACTTTAAGTCCTTTCATTTCTGAGGATAAAAGATAGGACTTTCTCACTTGGGTCAAACATGCCCAAGATGTCTCTAAATTCTCCAACCGTGCAGCCTTTGACTGCTTTGAGTGTATAAGCAGAACCTCGGCTATTGCCATAGGTGCACGTAGAATTGCTTGGCTCCAGGCATCTGATTTAGAGCTCTGGGTACAAGATAAATTGGGAAATATTCCTTGTACTGGTGAGAACCTGTTTGGTAAAGATTGGCAGGAAAAAGCCAATGAAATGGATGCTGAAAATTCCACCTTGGATAGACTATCCAAGTACACTGCTGATCCTGTTAGAAAGAAGTTGTTCAAGATAACATCTTTTTCTAAAAAGAAAAGATTTTATCCTGCTTATGGTCAGCAGGCATCTTCTGCAGGTCATTTTTCAACCAAACGTCAGCAACCACCCAAACAGAAGAAAGCAAAGGCTGCTAGGCCTCCACCGGCCCAGCAGCCTCAGCCTCCTCAGGGCCTTTGACTTTCAGCTAGAGAACTTAGCCTTTCTGGTTTTGGAAGGACCAGAACTGTCCACCATTCCAGAAAGGTTATGTCATTTTGCCCCCAGATAGGGGCAAATAACAGCAGAGCATTGGACACTCTCCATCATAAAGGAGGGGTACAAACTTCATTTTTCAAGCATGCCCCCTCACACAATAGTGAAGCAGTTCAATTCTCCGACCTCTCTCATCAACCTGTTAGGTCAGGAAGTTGCCATCCTTCTTGCTCAAGGGGCAATAGAAGAAGTGCCTCTTCATCAACAGGGCACAGGGTTCTATTCCCCTTATTTTCTTATCCCAAAGAAAACAGGGGGATACAGACCTATCTTAGATCTCAGAGAATTGAACAAATTCCTTGTCAAGGAGAAATTCAAGATGATTTCTCTCGGAGCTCTGCTTCCATACCTTCAGAGTCAGGATTGGCTTTGTTCTCTAGATCTCAAGGATGCCCATGTCCTCACCCATGTCCTCATCCATCCAACCCACAGAAGGTTCCTTTGATTCCTTTTTCAAGGAAAGCACTACCAATACAGGGTGCTTCCTTTTGGTCTGGCCTCTGCACCAAGGGTGTTCACGAAATGCATGGCTGTGGTTGCAGCATTTCTCCACACTCTGGGAATATTCGTCTTCCCTTACTTGGACGACTGGCTCATTCGAGCTCCAACACAGTCAGAGGCAAAGACTTCTCTATCCTGCACAATGTGTATCCTTCAGTATTTAGGGCTGGTAATAAACATCCCAAAATCCAGTCTGACTCCCACTCAATCTTTAGAGTTCATAGGAGCTCTTCTGGATACCACAAGGGCAAGGGCCTATCTTCCCCAGGCCCATTGCCTTCACTTGGTGCAGTTAGCTTCTCAAGCAGTGCTAAAGTCTCATCTAACTGCTCCAGAAATGTTGCAATTGCTGGGCCACATGGCATCCACTGTGCATGTGGTTCCATATGCTCGCCTCCACATGAGGGCAGCTCAGTGGACTTTATCCACCCAATGGACCCAGGCATCAGGGTGCCTGTCAGACCAAATAGCAAACACAAGTCGCCTCATTTTGTCCCTCCAATGGTGGACGTCCACTCCAAATCTGTTGCTGGGGTGCCCCTTTCAACAATCCTTACCCCAAGCAACTCTCACAACAGATGCTTCTCCAAAGGGTTGGGGAGCTCATCTCCAAGAGTTCTCCACCCAGGGCACCTGGTCTCCGCAAGAGAGTTGTCTGCATATCAATCTCTTGGAACTCAGAGCAATTTTCCTGGCTCTGCGAGTGTTCCACTCCCTGCTCAGCTACAAGATAGTCCTCATTCATATGGACAATCAGGTAGTCATGTTTTATGTGAAGAAGCAGGGGGGAACAGGCTCTCTGTTGCTTTGCAATGAAGCTTTGCGACTATGGGCCCTCGCCAGAGAGCATCAGATTCATCTGCTGGCAATATATCTTCCAGGCATTCAAAACTCTTGGGTGGACAGACTCAGTCGAGTTCACCTTCCACACGAGTGGTCTCTGCATGCAGACCAGGTGACCAGGATATTTCAACTTTGGGGAACCCCGGACATAGACCTCTTTGCAAGTTCGTAGAATTCCAAACTTCCCTGGTTCTGTTCCAGAATTCCGGCTTAGGGGGCTCAGGCCAGGGATGCTTTCCTCCTTTACTGGGGTCAAGACTTCCTGTATGCCTTTCCACCCATTCCCCTAATTCCCAAAACCCTCTTCAAGCTTCAGAGAGACAGAGGCCACATGATTCTCATAGCACCACATTGGCCACGGCAAGTGTGGTACCCTCTGCTTCTACATCTCTCTCAAGCTCCCTCCCTGGAGTTGGGGTCTGCTCCAGATCTCCTATCTCAGGAGAACGGAATGTTATGGCATCCCAATCCCCAGTCTCTGCATCTCAGGGCTTGGTTGCTGAAGGCCTAGATCTCCAAGATCTTCATCTTTCTCAGCAAGTGAAAGATGTTCTTTATGCTTCCAGAAAACCTTCCACTAGACGTTCTTATGCTTTCAAGTGGAAAAGGTTTACTATTTGGTGTTTGGAAAAGGGTCTTAACCCCCTTGCTATACCTCTGAAATCTTTGCTGGAGTATCTCCTCCATTTGTCTAATGCAGGCCTTAAGACAAATTCAGTAAGAGTCCATTTGAGTGCTATTGCAGCTTCTCTTAAACCTCTAAATGGACAACCTATTTCCTCTCATCCTCTTATAGCAAGATTTATGAGAGGCCTCCTTCTAACTAAGCCTCCCATTAGACCACCTCCGGTGGCATGGGACTTAAACCTGGTTCTTGGGCAGCTCATGAAGCCACCTTTCGAATCGTTAGCTACCACCTCCTTGAAATTTCTTTCTTGGAAGGTTATCTTTCTCATTGCAATCACATCAGCACGCCGCATTAGTGAGTTGCAAGCGCTAGTAGCTAATCCACCTTATACAAGGTTCCATCATGACAAGGTAGTCCTTAGGACTCATCCACACTTTATGCCTAAGGTGGTCTTGCCTTTTCTTCTTAACCAAGAGGTCTACCTACCTGTCTTTTTTCCAGGACCTCATGCATCAAATGCAGAGAGGAATCTTTATACCTTGGACTGTAAAAGAGCTTTAGCTTTTTACTTACAAAGAACACAGCAACATATGAAGTCCTCTCAACTCTTTGTTGCTTTTGATCCTTCTCATTTGGGACTTCCAGTCTACAAGAGAACACTATCTAACTGGATTGCCCAGTGTATTTCTTTCGCCTATCAGAGTAAGAACCTTTCTCTGGAGGGCCATGTCACAGCTCACAATGTGAGAGCCATGGCAGCCTCAATGGCTCATCTGTGTCTATTGACAACATCTGTCGAGCAGCCACTTGGGCCTCGGTTCATAACTTCACAGCCCATTACTGCTTGGACAAGGACTTCCGCCGGGATGCCTTGTTTGGTCAGGCTGTTCTCAAACACCTGTTCCATACCTAATCAACTCCTACCCACTATTCCTGGTAGGATGCCAGAGATCCATGGGGGGAAGTGGAGCCCTTCTCAGGGACACACAACTTCTGGAGTCTCTCCCTGGCACCTAAAGCTAGGGAGTCCCCATATGTGATGACTACATTCCTGCTTGTTCCTGGAGATAGCATAGTTACTCACCTGTAACAGGTGATCTCCGGGAACAGCAGGAATTTAGTCCGCACAACCCACCCACCTCCCCTAGGAGTTGTATCTCTCTATATCTCTCTTTCTTTTCCCTCGCTCTCTCTCTTTGTCTCAGCTCTAAAACTCAACTGGAGAGAGGCAGTTGGGAAAGGCGGGAAGGCAGCACGCAGGCGCTGTGGGATGCTCCCAAAAGCGTTCTAATTGGACGCTGGGGAGCGTTCCTGCGCAGACTCCGTTGGTACCGATGATACCCATATGTGAGGACTAAATTCCTGCTGTTCCCGGAGATCACCTGTTACAGGTGAGTAACTATGCTTTACCTGTGGGAGCTAACTGGGAAGTGGCTCAATATTGCTGCTATCCAGTTAGCTTCCATGCCCTGTAGTGCATTGCGACAGACCCGAATATTCAATTATGGTGGCCAGATATGGCCCCAGATTGAATATCGAGATTTACAGTTCAGCAGCCTTAGAGGCGCATAGCCGTCACAACTCAGTATCGGGCCCATGATGTCCAGTTGTGTATTTTCACAGGATTGTTGAGGGAGGAGTGGTGGTCCAACCATCACGACTGTTGGATGCCCTAGGTCAGGGGTCACCAACCTCCAGAGGGCCGCGGGCCGCACAGCCAACTATCGGGAGCCTCGCGGGCCGCACCCCCCTTCTCCCCGCCCCCGCGAAAAAAAACAACAAGCGCAAAATTATGAAAACAATGGCTGATCACCTTTATTGAATTTAATGAGATGGCTGATGATTCATGCTAGCAGACAAACGCTTAAAGTCCGGCTTCACAGATGACACTGACAGGAGAAGGGACGCTTTCAGGTGGTCGTCGGTGAGCTGCGAGCGCGTGGATACAATGGTGGGAATCCTTGGCGGGCCGCACGTAATGTTAACCGGGGTAGAGCCTCGCGGGCCGCACGAAGGGACCTCGTGGGCCGCATGCGGCCCGCGGGCCGCAGGTTGGTGACCCCTGCCCTAGGTGAACCTTTAGCCTTATGCCCTTCCCAACACCCTAGCACTGGCCCTGTGCCACACGTCCACCTCTGCCCATGCTGTGCCCACATTCTTCCCTGGAACACACCTAGGCATGGGTAATGTACACATATGCCCATACCCCATAGGAAAATTTATAAACCCTCCTTATAATCATATAACGTAGTTTTATGCATGGGACAAGTTTATAACATTGCCAATATGGCCAAAATTATCCATCTGAAAAGGTTTTGGATATGGGAGGATTCCTGGGATGCGGCACCACTTAGACGTAAAACCTGTAAATCTAAGAGGTGATATTCAGCCATGAGATGGCTAAACATTTCATACAAATTGTCAGTATAACCTGAACTAACCTAGATGTTTCTGATTATTTGAGTATATTCAGTGACATCACCTCAGTTCATGGTGGTGGATAATAAAGGTTTTATTTGAAATTGACTTTGGTAGACATTTTGATTATATTTATTGGATCTGAAGAGTAACCAGAGATTATGTTCATCAAGCAGCTGAATATTGACCTTTTAAGTGTTTTGAGGAAAGACAAGAATAGGATTTAACGTTGAAAAGGTAGCGGAGCGTTACTGAAGATAAAGAACCACTTTACCTGATGGGGTAAATCCGTAAGAAGTTCGGTCTGTCTCTCAAAACAGGAGATGGGGTGGGTAAGACGCCAAACCAGCCCAATGGTGCTTCTCCTCTTCAGTAAGAGAATTGGCACAAGAAACATCAGACATCTTTTCAAGCAAAAAACCCCACCAAACATTAAGTCAACAATTCTACAGCATGTTACAGCACGGTGCATACATTTGGCTCTTGAATACGCTGTGCTGTCGATGGCGTATCCTCTTAGGGAGTTGGTTATGCAGACAATGAGGTGTGCTAAGCTTGGAGGAAGAAGCAGATAAAAGAACCACATGCTTAGATAAGATTGGGATTGGGTTTTTTTTTTAGCAAGTGGCTGAAATTAGGCAGTCAGTAAACAAGTTTATTCATTTAGTAAAGCAACACATACTTCACAGCAGGCTGTAACCGCTGCTGCTCATTTCCTCACATAAAAAGATTCAGTGAGTGTATTCACACACACACACACATGTTCCCTTCTCAAAGACATGTTTTGCATAAAAAGTGAGCAGGGCGGACCCAAGAATTGATACCCTCGGCAGACCTTAAATCTTATGCTCTCCCCTCCTCCCTGGCTGTCAGAATAAATTGTTAAGCTTTGAATACGTTGCAGTTTGCCCCCCCCCCCCTGAAGTTTCAGCCCTAGTTGACTGCTTAGTTTGCCAAATGGTTGTGCCGGCCCTGGAAGCGAGTGCAAAATAAAGTCGCTCTCAGTGATCTGCTATGTATTTATTTTACCACTTTTATACCGTGAATCTCATGCATACTGTGCAGTTCACAGTCAAACATAAGACATAATAAAAGACAGACAAAAGAAAACTATATAAAATCTTTAGACCAGGGCTTCCTAAACGTTTCTCTGACAGGGCCCCAGTTTTAGCAGCTGAAAACTCATGTGACCGCAAATGACGACAAAAACAAGTTATTACTTATAAAACATATTGACAATACGTTCATTGTGCTTCTTTAAATTTCAGAACATATAAATAAGTAAATCCACCTTTAAAGTAATTATTATCAGATGTCCTCACCATGCGTGAGGCATAAGAGTTTGCAAGTTGGAAGTGGGGGCTGTAAGGAGGAGGATGTGGGTTGTATACAAGTGTGTAGGTGGGGTACCTGTGTGCATGACTGATGCAGGGGTGTTTGGGTGTGAGAGTGAGCAGATTTGGAGGCTACCTTTGGACCCTTGTTCTCCTTGTGTCTCCCTTTCCTATCTGAACCCCTTGTTTCTCTTATACTGTAGTGTCTGTCTTGATTAGATTGTAAGCTCTAACGAGCAGGGCCTGTCTTCTATATGTTCTTATATAGCACTGTATATGCCTTGTAGCGCTATATAAATGATTAATAATAATAGTAGTATGATTGCTTGAGTAGCGAATAAATGACTGCGTGCGGTGTGTCAAGGAAGAATCTGGGACCTCCAGTGCACCATGTCCGAAAATCTGGAGGTGTGATAGCAGTGAAGAGAGATATGTATAAGCATCGTCTGAAATCTCTGTCACTGCCCAAAAGATGAACGTCCCAGTAACTGGTTCTGGTGATGGGCCTGCGCAGATTGCAAAGATGGATTTGCGTAGGCCGTTTCACAAAGGTGGACATCCCTGAATTGCTCAGCTGCAGAACCGGGTACTCCTGCTGACTGGGGTATTTCGGAAGGGGAGCTCTCGTGTTATGAGACTTGCATGTCCCAGCTGGGCATTTCAGATAACTAGATGTGCGACGGTGGGCCAGTAATATGCTTGGAGTCCGTATTTACATGCAGGTTTCTTTGGCCAGGAAATATTAACTGTGGTGATGAAAGCACATTTTGCTGAAGCATTGCAGCCATGAAACAAGCGCTTTTTGGCACCATATTCTTGGTCAGGAGCAGGGATAGGCTAGGACTACATGTGCTTAAGCTGTTCTGAAATCATACTGCGATGTGCCCAGGCCACGCCCCCATCATGCCCCTGTGCTACATGGATGTGCTTGCACCAGGGATGTCTATATACCCAGCTTTCTAAAATGGGTCCATCATGCACATCTGAATGCCCATGTTCAAATGTCCACGAATGAAAGTTCTAAAATGAGCCAGATACGCATGGAAGCTGCAAACTTGGTTCTGCACAGTTTTCCCACATGTAGTTTTGTAAAATGAGTCTTCCCGCCGTATATGGTGGCAAATCCACGTGCACTCCTTCCACATCCTTATATGCATTTTACAAAAGGCTTCGCGTTTGGCACACCCTTTGTAAAATAGTTGGAATTTTCCACGTCCTGACCTGAACATCTTAATTCCCCTCTCCACGACCTATTTAAAATTAGCTTTGTTCCGTTTGTCCGCACTGAATTGTTTTGCACTTGTAAAGGTTATCCACCCAGGTAAAAGGGCTTTTTGAAAACAACCTGCTTGCACCAGGACTAGACTATTGTAATTCAATCTACCAGGATCTACTAAGGCACACCATGTACCCACTATAACTAGCACAAAACACAGCTGCAATATTTATTTATTTAGCTGTATTTTGTCACGCTCTCACCACCCGCCTCTAGCCTAGAGGGGCGTAGTATCGGAGGAACTTCTCTCGATTGGCTTGGGCAAACTAACTTTCCCCAGGTGTATCTTGGGATATGTAGTTTGCCTTCAAAAATGGCTTCAAGAAAAAGTTGTAGTCATGATTCGGAGGTAAGGCAAAGTGACAGAATTTTATTTCTTACGCAAAAGTTCAAGTACCTTGTACACAGGACTCCTCCTTATGAAGGATTTTGGTAATACAGCACTAGAACAGCATAACTGCTTCACAAGCTTCAAACACACACAGCTGCTTCAAACGTTTCTCAGCCCTGAAAAACAGCACTTCTTTAGCAAGGGTAAAAATGCCTTGCCTTGTAAAACAATTAATGGCAACAATAAAACTTAGTCCCCCTGGAACAAAAGCTTCTTCTTAACTCCCTTCCCGGATTAAGTTTAAACCAAAATATGGGAGACACGGGCAGCAAATATTCACCAAGCTTTTTAGCTTCCCTGCAAGTTTTCCTGGCTGCGTCACAAACCTCCGGGTGCTAGCAAAAGTATCCCCGGCCTCCTGTCGATTCTCTGGGTCTTGTTATTTCCAGCTTTAGGAGACCTTCTCAGAAAGTGTTAGCCCTCAGCATAACGGTTCAACGCATTTGGTTTGGCATAAAGTACAGTCCATAGGAATATCCATAGCCCTCAAGTCATCCTCAGCAGTATCGACTTGCATATCTTCAATTGTTGGAGCAGTTTCCTGTTCTGAGTTCTCAAAGCAGTGCTCAGTAAATAGCTCTCCCTTGGGTCCTAGAGTCACTCCTGCTCCCATCTCTACCTGAGACAGCCGGTCAGTACCTTCAGCCTTCGGCCCGTCTCCTCGGCTGTGTTCCCTGTGGTTCAGCTCCTCCCAGGGCTCTCTATGGCTCTGCTGCTTCTCTTGACTCTCCTGAGCCTCTTGTTTCTCCAGCTCCCTTTGTTTCTCCAGCCTCCCTTGTTTCTCCGGCCTCCCTTGTTTCTCCAGCCTCTCTTGTTTCTCCGGCCTCCCCTCTCTTTGCCTTAGCAGGGGTTTATATTTCCATCTCCAGGGTTCCAGCCCCTCCTCCTCCCTTCCGGCCCTTCCCAGGTGATAATAATCTCATCTCATGCCTGCAGGGACCTCATAGAAGTCTGGGTGTGGCATCCTGGGCTTTCTCTCTCTCTTCTTTCTCTCCCTTCGCGGGGCCTGAGATCCAGGCCAGGCAGGGATTTTGTGGGTATCGGTGTATGCAGGATTCAGGTTACCCTTGAAATACACAACTGGGCTCCTCCCTAAGTCCCATTCCATATCCTTTTCTATTCTCATGGGTTCAAGACGGGCGTCACTGTCACAATTTATATCCTGCTTTTCACTGGGTCAAAGTGGTCAATTGGGGGATATGAGACACATATGCTAATACTTACAGGGAACATGGGCAATGGAGGGTTAAGTGGCTTGCCCAAGACCACAAGGAGTGCCTATAGGACTAGAAACCCCAGTCCCTCTGGCCTGAGATTGCTGTCCCCAGGTGGGACTTGAACCCCTGGCCCTCTGGCCTGAAGTACCTTGTCCTAACCACTAGACCACTCCTCCCTCCAATACTTAAAAATGGCACATTCTGGTACGTCCACATCACCCCAATCCTCAAACAACTGTACTGGCTACCAGTTGCCTCCAGAATCAAATATAAAATCACCATTAACACATACAAAATCATAAATAACCAATTAGCAACCTGTCTATGTTCACTAATAAAAACACCCAAGACCAACAGACCAAGGCAACAACACACAACCAATCTTCCGGAAACACCAATGCACAAAATTAAACTAAGCCAAAAGACTTGCAACAGGGCCAGACTCAACTTTTCCTGGAATATTTTGGAGCTGATCCTCATTAGCTTCACTCTCAGCCCATATACAAATTCTAATAGCAACACAGCATGCTGTACATAGTTAACACCCTCCCCCCCCCATGACAACCCCCCCCCCCTCAACTATTGTTCAATGTAAAGAGCACAGTTGTTATTATCTTTCATTTTTTCACATTGTTATATGTAAACCGTCTTGTCTTGTAGAAAGACAGTATATAAATACTGTTAAATAAATAAATAACCTGCCATCTATATGGGTACAAATAGGTGCAGTCCTCCAGAAGGAGGGGTTTCCACATCAGGATTGGCCTGGGTGAGAGCAATGTACGGAATTTTGGCTGGAAAAAATACTGGCAGAAAAAGCAGGTAGAAGTCTCTGCAGGTTCCCTAAGCAGATTTGAAAGGATGTATTTTCTCTTTGAGAGCTGGTGCAAAGCCCAGAGGCAAAAATATCCAGTCTTTGCATTTTATAAGTCGCCCCATCGATGTTCGTGTTACATTTGGTTTCCCAACTATTTGTATACTTGCTTTAGATCTTACTATGTTTTTAAGGGAGCCCTATGGGGCTGATATCTATATAGTGCACATGAATAGTTATGCGGTTGACACATGTGTAAGTCCCTATTCTAAAGGATTTACGCATATGAATGGGCACTTGTGTGCACATATTGGATGGTCACAATTAGAACATAAAAACTGCCATACTGGGTCAGACCAGGGTCCATCAAGCCCAGTATCCTGTTTCCAACAGTGGCCAATCCAGGTCACAAGTACTGGAAGGTTCCCAAAGAGGCACACAGGTTCCACAATGCTTGCCTTAGGGCAAGCAGTAGATTTCCCGAATCCTCTGTAATAATGGTCTATAGACCTTTCCTCCAGAAACTTGTCCAAAACTTTTTTTAAACCCAGCTACACTAACAGCTTTTACTACATCCTCCGGTAACAAATTCCAGAGTTTGATTACGCGTTGAGTCTTATTAGTCTTAAATTGGTTACATTGTAGCTTCATTGCATGTCCCCTAGTTCCCGGAAGTGTTTTTGCTTCCACAGCAAGCTTCAAATTCTTTCTTTGCCTGCCTTATCAATGCCTTGTATCTAACTTGCCAGTGCTTATACTGTTTTTGTCATTTGGCTCCTTTTTCCATTTCCTGAAAGATGCTTTTTTAGCTGCAACAGCCTCTCTGACCTCACTTTTAAACTATGCTTGCATTTTTTTGGTCTTCCTTCCACTTTTCTTTAAGTGTGGAATACATCTGGCCTGAGCTTCCAAGATAGTATTTTTAAACACCCATGCTTGATGTAAATTTTTATCTTTTGCAGCTGCTCCTTTTAGTTTTTTCTTTACTGTTTTCTTCATTTTATCATAGTCTTCTTTTTGAAAGTTAAAAGATAGTACTGTGGACTTCCTTGTTGTCTTGCTTCCATTTATTAAATCAAATGCAATCACGCTGTGATCACTATGGCCAAGTGGCCCCAACACCCTTATCTCTTGCACTAGATGCTGTGAACCACTAAGAACTAGGTCCAAAATAACTTCTCCTCTTGTCAGTTCACAAACCAGCTGTTTCAAAAAGCAGTTATTAATTTCATGTAGAAACTATCCCTCTAGCATGTCCAACTGACTGGGGTAATTGAAATAGCCCATTATTACTACTGTGAACTTTTGTTAGCTTCCCTGATTTGTTTTAGCATTTCATCATCCATTTGTTCGTTCTGACCAGGTGGTCGGTAGTACACCCCCACTGCCATCGCCTTCCCCTTTTTACATGGAATTTCTATCCATAGAGATTCTATAGTGTATTTTGTTTCTTGCAAAACTTTAATATTGTGACACTCAATGCCCTCTCTAACATAGAGCGCAACCCCTGCATCAATTTGATCTACTCTATCATTGCGAAATAGTTTGTACCCAGGTATCACAGTGTTCCATTGGTTGTCCTCCTTCCACCAGGTCTCTGAGATACCAATCATATCTAACCTCTCAGTTAGTGCTATTTTATAGACTTCTAGCATTTGCATACAGGTATTTTAGAGGTTGTATTTTGTTCATATTAATCTGGTTATCAATAGACAGGGGTAATTTGGAATCTTTCAGCTCTGTCTGCTCTGTACTTAAGGGCATCTGGATTACTATTATTTTTATTGGATCCTCTCTGTCAGGATGCCCTAACTTCCCTCATTTTCTAATATTTTTCAAGGATACAGCTTTCTGATACATCCGACAAGAATGTGTGTAAGATCCTTTGTGAGCTCTTTCTGTAGGGGTGTGCACAGAGGTGGAGCTTGGTTGGAGTGTAGGCGGGGCTTAATTATGTTATAGAATACTATGATGTATATGCGTTTCCTCACCAATCTGGCCACATCGATTTACGCCTGCTTTAGAGTGGGCTTAATGACCCCGACTGGGTTCAGGCACACCACTATGCCCCTAGTCTATAAAGTAAAGTACCTGCGTAGGTTATTTTAGAAAATTAGCCCCAAAAGGGCATGTGACAAGACACAGACGCTATGCAGGGGTACATAAAATTACCCTCTTCAAGTGCTCATCATGGAAAATGATGCAGAATTTAAATATTAATATGTTATGAGAGAAGAGTGTATGTGTGTCTGTGGAGAGGGTTACAGATTAATTTTCTATTTTCCAAGTGAGATATATATTTACCGCTTAACCAAAGAACTGTCTACAATGCATACAATTACATTTCGAAGCAATTAGAGCAGTTTGTCCAGGAGATAAGTCTCATTGTATAAATATAATTCAGATTGTTGGAACTTAATTTAAATAGGTGAAGGCACCAATTAATCACTGCACAAGAGATTCGTTTTGCCATATTGATAGGCACTTATTCAAGGGGAATAGCTGATCCTTCTGAAGGAAAATCATAGCAGAGTTTAATTAATTTCTCTGAACTACTTTTTTTTTTTTAAAGACACAAATTTCATGGTGAGTAATATTGGACACGGGCTAATTTTATAACAGGCACCTATGGGAAAAGTCCAAAATGGTATCAATTTTATGCCTATTGAACAGATCAAACCAAAATTAAGGGGCCCTTTTAATTAAGTGTGCTATGCAGTTAACGCACGATTTGGCATGTGGTAAGTGCATGCTGTGGCTTGTGGTAACGGTGCATGGCGTTGTAAATTAGCACACACCAATTTACATGCTAACTTTGTCTTGTGCCTTAGAGCACTAAAGGGGCAGAGAGAAGGCATGGTGAGCATGCAGCAGTTAGCACGGTGTCTTCGTGTGCTTTCATATTAGTCACACGCTATATGCACACCCACAGCACACTTTAGTAAATGGGCCCCTAAATGGCCTATACGAGCAACATTTCCTCAAAACTCTAAATGAACTTCTCTCCTATGTGCTTTTATATAATGGATTCCTACGATGACCCCCGGTAATGCAGAAATTCTCTCACATACATTTACATCCGCTCCAAAGAAAATGTAAGGTTGTGCCTGTACTCTTTGCATTTACGTGTGTGTAACTGTGTCCCCGTGAACACTCATGCACAGATTGCATCAAAGTTTATGGTTAGCCTACTTTATACACAGGCATACTGCTGCAGAAGAGCATGTTTCCACATACAGTGGTGCATCCTCAGATTAACATATTCAAGATCAATATGCCTTTATCAATGCCCTTAAGCATTCCAATAAAAATGGTTCAAAATGGGAAGGGGGCTGGAAAGATGGCAGAGCACTGCTAGTTCTCAGAGCCTGGTGTTCTCTTGCCATGGTTGTTATGGGTAAGAGAAAGGGGAAATCCCAGGATATTCATAGTAAATCTTGGAGAATTGTTACATCGACCCTGATACAAACTTCAGTGGAGCGTTTGTGACTTGCACGGTGACAAGAAGTACATAGGAGGGTACCTCGCATGTGACGCCAAGAGTAATGGAGGGCTGATCAGCATCTACATAGCATTACTTTACTTCCCCCGATGGGTGGATGTATCAAAAATACTTGCTGTGAGAGAAGGTCTACCACTGAGAGGGTCTGCACCTGCTGATGAAGTATCTTCTGGAGAAGTCACTAAGGAAGCAAAGAGCGTCAGGCCTAAGAAAGTCCCAAGAGGGGAAGGGCGGCATAAAATCAGAGCCCATGGAAGAATCGGTTCTTGGGGAAGATCAAAGCACCACAGGCCAAATATTGAATGCAACGGGAGTGTTGTGGCATTTCCCCCGTCCCCTCTGTTTGAAGAGGTCCTAGGCATTCCGCCTTGCTACACTCTTGGAAGCTATACAACAATCTCTGACCACTCAAAATGTGACTCAGAACAATTTGCTCAGGTAATGGGGAACTTTCCACATATGAAGACTGGTGTGGTGTCTTGAAAAGAAAGAATGGATATGTGTGAAAGGAAATTACAGGAGACCATCAGCTGACTGTGCACTAATAGTGAAGGAAAACACTATATTACGTTGGAAAATAGAGTTTGGTGAAAATAATTTTCCTTGTTTGTTAACTGTCTAAGCATATGACATGTTTAAAAGGTACCTGAGGCTTCTTGTCTTCCAGCCTGAAAAATGTATTATTTGGCTAGGGGTAAAATTCAACCAACTGTGGACTGGTGGGTTGAATGATGCTTCCTTAATTTTACTGGTATTTGGAAGGTTCTTGGGGGAAGCTCTAACACTGGCTACATTGATTGTCCGGCTTGTGCTAGATTCTGACAGAGGTTGCTCAAAGCTAGGGACGTGCTGGTTTTGAACTGTAAGATTTGCAGGTTTCCCAACATTGCATGAGTAACTCAAAGGAGAAGGAAACTATTTCTTATTTTTAGGCCACAAATTTTGGAAATGGGGCAATATTCATTTCTGATCTTTGATCCAACTCAGTTGTCTCTGTCTCTGCAGTGTGGGGGATGGTACTTCAGGTTTGCTGAAAGGATTGGGTATTGGGGGGGGCTCCATGGCATGGGGGTGCCCACATTTTTTTAAATGGTTTGGAGATGAGGGTCAGTCTAGATGGGGCAGTTTTTTTATTTTAAGGGATTGGGGTGGAAGACTACATTTTTGACATTTCAGGTCTAACCCTTTAAAAATGTATGTGTCTAAGTTGGGGCCCCACTACCTTTGGGGAACCCAGTGATAAATTTTCCTGCTATAAAATATTGCACAAAAGTTCTGTTTTACTCCTGGTTAGTAAATAGGAGCTTAAGTTGGCATGTATAGCTAGTCAAATATTGATTGGCCCTCCAGATTTTCAGTGTCACTTTTAGCTGAATGAGTTTGGTTGAGTACCTGGACAAAAATAACAAGGTCATGTAATTGCACTTCAGCCACTGATTCTCAAGGTAGATTTGAAATAAGAGAGTTTCCTTTAGCAGCTGAGTTTACACACTCTTACTGGCCTTTACACTTTACCAGCAGGTGCTCTAGAATGAATGTTCCTTGGAACCCACTTGCCGCACTAAGAGGAAAAATCTAATTTTCTCCTGCATAATTTTTCTTTGTTTGCCTCAGCTTCAAAGCTGAAAGGTCAGAAGATAGGTTATTATGTGTCTTAGGCTTTTAATAGAAGGTTTGAATAAGTGTGTTTGGCTTTTAAGCTTCTCTTACCAGCTTTTTGCACAATATGGTGTCTGTAAGGAATTTTATGTTTCTTATAATAACATTAGTAGAAAAGGCAGTTTTCAAAGACATTTTATTGGATGCTAAGCAGTTACCTGGGTAAATTCCTCTGGGCTCAGGATTGGCCTCCCTTCAGCAGCTAAATCAAGCCGCCAGGTTCAGAATGCAGCTAGTTATGGAGTGCGGATGCGGGAGGGAAGGACGTGTGGGGGTTTCCTTTGGAAATCTTTGGATGTACTGTCCCATGCTGTCTTTAGTCCTGTTGGAAAGAAGGTGCAAGTGTGTCCTGTGGCTTTGCTGAATCTATTTCTCAAAGGGAAGCTGACAGTGAAGGTGTTCTGGGGACTGGCAGACTGGGGCATGTGCCCTCCTACACCCTGCGTTCTGATGGCCATGTGGTCTGATGTGTTCCTACATTGCATCATCTGACGGCTGGTAACCGATGCACTGTTGTTGTGCTAATGTGCTGCATGTCCCTTGCTGCTACTATCGCACCCTACAATTGTCCTAACCTATCCGTCACATATGCATAGCCTGTCCTGCTTGCAATTCCATCTATCTGTTGCTGTCACTTCCGTCTGCCCCTGTCATTCCCTTCAACAGGGTTCCCCTGTGCTGCGGCAACCTTTGCTTTGAGACACATGCTATTCACCTGTGGACAGATCACGCTCTGCCTGCAGTCTATGCCTCTTTAATGCTTCATCCTCCACACCCTCCCCCCCAGCTATGTTCAACTTGCCTTTAAGTGCCCTTTCTTGCTGACCTGTGCAGCAGCTACCTGGGCCTGGGTCCCTACTTACTCTGATCCTGGGCTCTATTGATGCCCTGTCTTGATTATTGTACTGCCTTCTTGTTTGGCCTCTCCCTAGGGCAGGTGTTTCAGCTGATGCAAAATACCACCTCGAAGCTTATTCCTGGCCTTCAGAAATTCAGACATGTTATTCCAGTGCTGAATAAGCTTCATTTAACGAAAGGTGGGATCCAATTTATCACCCTCCAGGTAAACTGAGAGAACGAATGGTCGTATTGTACCGCATGCTGCACCATTGGGGCTGCAAGTGTCTTAGTCCGAATGTGAGAAGCATGTTCTGCCGACCTCTTCTTAAAGGGGCGGATTGTCTGGCCAATATATTTAAACCCGCAAGGACATTGGATCATATAGCAATATGATCTCTCAATTTACTTGGTGGGTGATAGATTGGATCCCACCTTCCGTTAGGGGAAGGGACAGACAAGCTTTGCTATAACTGTGGGAACAGCAATGGATCTTCCAGTTAAACACAGTAGTCCTGTTTGGGCTGAATTTAGAATTAGATTGGTACAGCTTGGTGTGATTTGATTGGCTATCAGGGGTGACGATTACATGGTTGTTCTCCGCTTCCCACTAGCCAGCAGTAAGAAATTAGTCCTTTATGACAACAGATACCATACATTTAAGTAGTTCTCCCAAACTTTTGTTTTTTATTGATGACGGAGTGGCCATTTGGGGAACTTTGGCCTGAAGCAGGGTTTGTGAAATTCATAACCCGAAACATACGAGGTGTGACAAAAAAGAAATGAGACTGTCCCATAAATGTTTTATTACAAAATCTACAGAGAAATTACGCACTGTCCCCTTCAAAGTAATCCCCCCCCCCCCCCCGAGTTAATGCACTTTTGCATTCGCTCTTTCCACGTATGGAAGCACTCGGTAAAGTCCTCCTCCTTGAGGTCCCTCAGCTCCCTCATCACAGTGGCCTTGATCTCTTCTACAGAGGTGAAATGAGTTCCTTTGAGCACAGTCTTCAGCCTGGGGAAGAGCTAGAAGTCACACGGTGTGAGATCTGAGGAATAAGGAGGGTGGTCGAGAGCTGTGATCTGTGTGTTGGCCAAAAACTGCCTCACACTGAGCGTGGTGTGTGCGGGTGCTTTGTCATGGTGGAACGGCGACGACTTGTCTCTCCACAGAGCCCGCCTACTGCGCCGAAGCTGGTCACGGAGGTGATTGAGGACCTGCTGGTAGAAGTGCTGGTTGACTGTCTGACCCTCAGACAGAAACTCATGATGGACCACTCCCTTCTGGTCAAAGAAGGTGATCAGTATGACCTTGATCTTTGATTTGGACATGCGTGCCTTCTTGGGTCTGGGTGACAGTTGAGTCTTCCACTGCAGGCTCTGTCTCTTGCTTTCAGGGTCGTACTGGAAGACCCAAGTCTCGTCTCCTGTGATGACTTGGCCAATGAACTCTGGATCTTCTCCGATCTTCTCTAGCAAGTCTCGACAAGCATTGACCCGGTGCTCCTTCTGGGCGTCTGATAAAAGCTTGGGCACCATCTTGGCGCACACTTTTTGCATCCCCAGCTCCTGCACCAAGATGGTCCGCACTAACTCCTTGTTCAGGCTGAGCTCCTCAGCTATCATCTGCACCGTCAATCTGCGATCACTCCACCCAGCTGGTTCACTCTGTCAATGTTCTCAGCCGTCTTTGTCATGGAAGGCTGTCCTGACTTGGTGCCATCCTCCACCTCCTCATGGCCAGTCTTGAAGAGTTTGTGCCACTCGTAGACTCGCGGCCTTCACATTGCATCTTCTCCATAAGCCTTTTGGAGAAGTTGGAGACACTCAGTTGGGCCCTTCTCCAACTTAATCAGAAATTTCAAGTTGATTCTTTTCTCCATATTTCTGCCACCTCCAGTTGCGTGACAAAGCAATGGAGCAGTGTGCTACAAAAAAAACCTGAAAAAGAAAAACAGAGTGAGAGAGATGAAAAATATTATAGCAGAATAGTGGTGAGATGTTGCACAATACAGTGACATAAATGGTTAGCCAATTGGCATTGAGTCATGGACGTGGCTGCCACAGTTTCGTTTCTTTTTTGTCACACTTGTGTTGCTGACTTACCCCAGTGTTTTGGCTCCGTTATGCTGTGAACTAGCATTCAGAGAAGTGCATTTTGTTGAGTATGGCTGGCTGGCTTTGTTTTTACTGCAAGTATGATTAAAAGGACCAGACTTACAGTAGTGGTTAACTCCACATGTAGTCACTGTCAAACAAAAATATTTTTTTTTCTTGAATATATTGTGTGCAAAGGGAGGCATCTGTTTGGAACTGGCTAACAGGATTTTCATTAAACATGGGGCGAGCTTTGACCCAGTAATGTCTTTGGGGTTATATTTGGTTTGTAATAAGCTTCATTGGCTCCCTGTGAGTTTCAGGTCTTTTTGCTGGGGTTTAAGGCAGCTATCCTGAATGAACCTTCTCTTGGCTGATCTCAGAAGTTAAGCAGAGTTGGGCCTGGCTAGTACTTGGCTATTGCAATACCAGGGGCTATAAACTCACTGCACAAATGAAAGGCCTGGTAATCTACTTCTAGTTGCACGTTGCCAAGAAACTCCAGGGACTGGTTCGCCAAGAGTCAGCATTGACTCGAAGGTGCACATTGCATTGCAAGGCCTTAGCTCACGATGGTGCCTAAATACTAAATTGCTTTGCTATATGTTTGGCCACATTTTGCATTCCCAGGAGGATTGACTATTAGTGGTGCCTTCTTTTAGGACCATGCACAAGATCAGGCATTGTGACAGAGCTTTTTCTGTGTGGGACCCTCGTCTCTGGAATGTTTTACCCAGGGAGGTTAGATGGATTGATGATCTTTAGACTGCTTGATAAGACACCGAAGACCTTTCTCTTTAGGAAAGCATTTGGGAATGGGTAGGAATGAAGGTTAAGGTTGTAGCTGAGGATTTTTGCTGTCATTTTATTGTATAGATTTCATACTTTCTATGCCCTATTTGCCTCTAAGGCATGGGTGTTCTTTATTTCTGCCTGTTTGATACTGGATCATGTTGTGAATATCCAATTACATGGTTTCATCTTCATCCATAAGGGTATCTAACTTGCAGACCCTTTCAGTCATCATACAAATAGCTCCGCCATTCACTTAAGAATAACAATTGCTTTAATAACTTCCATGCCTGCATTTCAATAGGGATAATATAATTTTGTTTACACAACAGAGAACATCTTATCTCAGCTATTAATGACAGTCATTTTGTGAGCAAGCATTCTGGAAGAAAATTTGATAATAGGAGGAGAGTGCTCAGCAAAGCCAAAATGCATTTCTTTGAGAAACATCTGCTGTTAATGAGAAAGGTAAATTCATGGGGGGAACACACTTGAAATATAGATTATGACTAGATGGATATGAAATTTCAAAATTCAAACTCATTTCTTTCAGGAAAATTCATCAAGTAGCAGAAGTGATCATATGCTTATAGACCTCTCCTTTCCATTCCATTACACTTTGGACCCTTTTTACTAAAGCCCACTTACTGGTTAATGTGCGTTTTAATGCATAGCAACTGGGAACCAGGAACATTAACGCGTGGCCTTGCCAACCACTGCACCTTAAAAGGGAAGGGGCTGGGAAGGGGTGGAGAGTGGGTGTAAAGAGCACATCTCTACTAATGCCAGGAAAACTGCTGCATGCTGAGTGGTGATGTACCTGTTTAACACGAGTTCACCTAAAGACTTCTCTGTTGGAGTTGTTAGGTGAACCCACCTTACTAGAGTGTACATTAGGATAGCCTGTCACACGCTACCTACTGAGAATGTGCCAGTCATGCCCCCAACAGTTAACGTGAAGGCTTTGCACCTAACGTGAGTTTGCTTGGGACGTTAAGTGCAAGGCCTTAGCAGGCTTTAGTTAAAAGGGCCTTTGTTCCAGTTTTTGTTTTTATTATAGGGCCCTCATCTTCATCATGTTTCCCTGGGGACTTAATGAAAAGTGGGAGATCCCTATTTTCCTCATTCACTTCCCCCATTCCTTGAATTCTGGATCCCTCGACTTCTGGTCATGCCCACTGTTCCCTCTAAGCTGTGCGCGTGTGCACGCGCACACACCTCGCCGAGCGAGCACACATACTTTACAACAGAGCGCACAAAAATTACGGCTCTGATTCTGATAGAAAACAACACAGACGTCTTAAAATTTAAGTTATGATTGTAATGACTAGAAATTTCCTGCTTCATTTAGTAATCGTCTATTTTCATTTAATTTGATTAAAATCAATGTGGTGTACATACTGTATTCTGATGTGTAGTCAAATTTTAAAGTATATAACTCCGAGTGTCGTTATGTGGTGCACAAAATTTAACCTTCCTTCAAAAACTGCACAGCTGATATTTTATGCGCACACAGCCTACAGAAAATTAGAGGGAACATTGGTCATGCCCCAGGTGTGTTTGCTATACTTAAGTGAAACCTAAGTGGGATATAATAAAAATACTCATAACATCGACACAACATAACAGTAAAACTTTGTCGACTGCTTGCCTTAAAGGTAGGGATGGTGAGGAGGTTCAGGGAGTTCAGCCTTCGTGTTCTGTTGTCTGGGACCTTTTGTTTTAGGATTTGCAGACTTTCTGCTGAGAGGCTGTGAAGAGTCTTGAAGATGCTGAGCATCACCTTGTACTTTATTCTGCATATTAGTGGGAGCCAGTGCAATTGCTTTAATGTTGATGTGATACGTTGTTTTTGAGGTGCGTCTTTTATCATGCGTGCAGCGGTGTTCTGGACCATCTGTAGAAGGTGTAATGCTTGCTTTGGGGTTCCTTGATATATTGTGTTACAGTTGTCTATGTGTGGAGTAATTAATGCCTGACATACTGTCCTAAAGTCGGTAGGGTTAAGAAATGGACAGAGATTTTGCAGAGTCTTTGTCTTGTGGTATGTAGCTTTGCTGGTCTTCTTGATGTGTGATTGTAGATTGAGATTTTGATCCAGGCTTAGTCCTAGGGATCTAACTTCTAGTTTGACTTTCATTTTGTAGTCTGTGATTTTCAGTGTCGACAATGGGCAGAAGGTCAAGTCCCTTGTTATGAACAGAACTTCTGTTTTGTTGTAGTTTAAGGAAAGACTGTGGTTGACAAGTCATTGAACGACACCTTGGAAGTAGCTGCTTGTTGTCATTTGGTCTGAGCTGGTTATGGCAAAAGATGTGTATTTCATGATATCATCCGTGAGATAAAGTAAAGTATGTTGTGGCTTTGTATCACTGAGCAAAGTGGCTGTATGTAAATGTTAAATAGTAAAGATGAGAATGCAGAACCCTGTGGTTTGTAAGAACGCATAGAACAACTACATTGATCAGAAATATGTCTGAAATAATGAGGGCCATTTTTAGATCTTATATGTGGGTAGCTGACTGCCTAAAAAGCCCCATTGAGATTTGCTTCCTCCTCCTCTCAGTAGGTAAAATTATAGGTTCTGTTCATAGGACAGAGATGGGTCCAGAGGGAGATCAATCTCAAAAGTGCCCCTAGAATATATTATTCCTTAAAGAGGAGCCAAAGAACGCCAGGACATCTCACTCAATACAGCTGCGTCTTCTGGGTATTTGCCATAATTATGTATTTAAACTGTATTCAGCAGGGATCAGAGAAGATGCCATAGATACAGCTACAGTTTTTAAAAGCCACTAATCGAGTCTTTAGACAGGAGATAAAATGTTTGGATTTGTTTCTATTTATACGTACAAAAGAATAAATTAAGTTGTACTATTTTCACCAGTTATCTTGAATCTGTTTGCCTAACTAAGATGCTGTTTCTGTTCATACCAATTACTCTTTGGAGAATGTTTATCTTATTATGCTTTTACTCTTTGCTTTTCTCTTACCGTATCATTTTATATTGTAAACCACTGTGATAGTTTGAGAAGGCAGTATGTCCAAAACAGCAATAAGCTATAAAAGAAAGAAAGACGGTCCATTGAAATGTTTTACCCAAGGAGTTAAAAAACGCTGTAAGAAGCAGGAAATCTTGTGGATGCTCTGATTCTAAGGAGAGTCACCTGACAGATATAAGCGAATGAGAGGGTTCCCCTGGAATTTCGATACAGTTCACTTTTGAGATTTGTATATTTGCTTTTTCCCTGGCTTTGCTATCCCTTCCACCATTTCACAAATACGGATGGAGCAGACAAGGAACTGGAATGCTCTCCTTGATAATCTGCGTAGGGATTTTGATCTCCTTTTGTTTAGGAAGATGCTAAAGGCATTTCTTTGTTGGTGAGGAATTATGAAAAGAAGAATTATAGCTAATTCCATTACCCTTCTCGTACAGTTTTTAAATTACTGCTTTATGTTTATGTGCTCTATGGTTTTAGGTATAATGTATTGATTATCAAATAATGAATGCTATATGTCAGGCATGTCCAACTTCGAACAGATCGTGATCTACTTTTTCCGGCCAAAAGTGCCAGTGATCTACCACCATGAAAATTAAGTTTCAAATTAAATTTTAACCCAATAAAGTTGGAGGATTCCCCCCCCACCCCCCACCACCATTTTTAATGAACCTTCTGTCATTTACTTGGATGTGATCAGCTGTTAAGCAAATTAAGCAAAAACAAAACAGAGACGAAGATCCAGTAAGAATTGTGAGGGGAAATGGAAAGTACATTTTTTCTTAAAGTTTTATTGAGTAATAACTTTCTTTAACTGTCTTAATAGCTTTCTTTAACTTTTATTGAGTAATTTGTGTTAAATTTAGGTCGAGTATTGATACAGACTGATCTTGCACAATCTTTAATATTTCGCTGTTGCTCATTAGTGAGACGTCTGAGCCTGCATTTCAGCCACCAGCTTTTTGAAGTTGGGTGAATATTGCATGAGGGCCAGTCTCAGGGAATCCTGGAGATGTTCATCTATCATGTTCGAACGTTGTGTACTCTTTGTCATTTTCAAATGGGAAAACACAGATTCACACAAATAAGTTGAACCGAAACAGGAGTACAGCTTCACTGCATCTTCTCAAGTTGGGAAATTTGTCTCTAGGCACTAGCTTCCAAAACGATTCTTGCTCAGCACGAGTCTTGAGAAAAATGTAATTTTTAAGGGTTAATATTTTGTTTTCAAGAGATGGCTTGTTCAATGAGTAATTTTTACTGATAGCAGTTGCAGTCTCTTTAATGTCCACATCTACTTTGAATGGGTATGACAAGTCCTCGACAACTATTCCAATTATGAAACCGTTAACCTCACCTGTCATTGCCTTGCTCCATCAGTAGTGATGGAAACAAGTCTATGCAATGGAAGATTACGCTTTGTCACAAAAGAAGGGAAAGAACTGTATAGTTCCTGACCGGTAGTTCTCCCTTTTAAAGAAATCATTCCAAGTAGTTCTTCTTTAACACTGAAGTCTTCAAAAACCATCTGGATAAAGACTAGTAACTGGGCTATGTCTCTTATGTCTGTAGATTCATCCAGTTGGAGTGAGAAAGCAACACAATTTGAAACATCCTCCAACAATTATTCAGTTGTGTCTCCACACATCTTTTCTATTCGCCGCACAACAGTGTTTCTTGACAATTGTACATCTTGAATAGCAGCTATGATCTCTTTCTTATTTTTAAATCCTTCAAAAAGGTTGTCAGCTGCTTCAAGAAAACAATCTTTTATAAATTCCCCTTCAGTGAAAGGTTTGCATTTCTTTGCGATCAGGTTGCTGACCTTGAAGGATGCTATGGTTGCACTGACCGAATGTGACCTTGGCTTCGCCATCAACTGTTGCTGAGTAGCCAATTTTGATTTAAGTTCTTTGAGCTTCAGTTTACAAATTTCACTTTTGGGTGGAAAATCAGCATCAAACTTATTGCTATGCAGAGCCTTATAATGACATTCCAGATTACCCTTTTTGGGCAAGGATACTGAGGCATTATACATTAGACAACAATACTTATCTGTCACCATGATGAAGAAGTAGTCCATTTCCCATTCATCATGAAAGTGGTAGGTTTTGCTCTTCTTTGGAATACTCATCTTTGTTATACTGGGGTGGCTGGATTATTTATTTATTATTTATTTATTTATTACAAATTCTTATATACCTCGCTATTTAGTATCAGTGCGGTTTACATAATAACAACATTTTGCATTAGAAACAAGATCTTTTGCTTGTAAGAAGATCTTTTGATGTAAGAAGGCCAAATCTCCTTAGTATAAACACTGGCTGAATCTGGTCCAAAACTGTCACTGTCCCAAAGTATTAAAGATCAATAGGAACTGAAGGCCTCTGTATGATGTGCAATACAAGGACTGGAGATGCCAAAACCACACATGCAGTTCTAAAAGTAAAAATAAGAATTCATCATACTGGCATTAATAATCAAATACCACCAAACAATCATCAAAAAAACTCAAACACCTGTCCAGCAAACCAGATAAAATCAAATACCGCCAAACAAGTTCAAATACCACCAAACGCGATTTAATAAATTCTGCACACAGTGTAGAATCAACACAAAGGCTAGGCAAAATAAAATTGCAGAGGCAAGCAAAAGTCACAGTGGTTTGAACCAATTCGAAGGCAAGGCAAGTTAGAACAAAATTGGAAAAGCCTACCAAAATCACCAAATTCTTGACACTTTGTTGTGTCTGCCCGTAAACGTTTAATGAAAGTGAACTATAAAACGACCAATGACCAGCACACGACACAACTAATATGGTAAGTGTATTCAGATAAAGCCCGGGTGAATGGATATCGCCCGGTATATAACACACTTCTAAGGGGTGTTGGGGCGGGGGCAGGAAGGGGTGATTCTGAGAGGCAGGAGACCAGGTATGATGCCGGGCCTGTGGTGTCTCGTCGCAGGGCGGCGGCCCCCTGGGGGCATGAAAACAACAAGCACCCCCAATACACCTGCAGGCAAGATTCCCGCAGGCAGGGAAAAAAGACAGGCAAAGGATCAGCAGCGGCGGCAAGCCCTCGGCAGACGACCTGCCGGCACGAGCTCTTTCCTAGCGACGGGGCGAGCTGCTGGAGAGATGGAGCCAAGTGGGGCTGGCGATCTACCTCTGACCCCTCCACAATCTACAGGTAGATCGCGATCTACCTGTTGGACATGCCTGCTATATGTTTACTGTAGATATGAATGTGATGTGCGATAGATAAGCGTAATTATGAATGAATGAATGAATCTGTTAGCAGTACACAGTGCTTTTACATGAGAACAAAGAGATAACGTGTGATTTTTCTTGTAGCTGGGTTTAGCTCTCCAGCATTTAAGAAGCTATGGTCATTTCAAGGATTTGAACGGACTGCAGTCATGGGATGGGATTGCTCCTGTTCTGTTATTTCACTCAGATGTGAAGAGATGAAAGTCATTAAGGCTTCGTGTACTAAGGTGCAAAATCACCTCACAAAAGTGCACTGTGCAGTACTAAACTTTCGCTCACAGTCCACTTTGCACAAAAAGGTTTATTTAGATTCGCCATTAATGAGCTGCTGTGAAGCCAAATTATGCAAACAAGCTCACTAATGGTAAGAAATATGACAACATGTGTGGGAGAAAGGCTTTATAGCTGAAGGTGTAGATATTTTAAGTCACATCTCAAAAATGGTTGTGCCGAACTGGATCCTCCCAGGAGGGCTCTGATGCCTGGTGTTTACTGGATCGTCAAACTCGCCCCATCAGCCTGGCTTGGGGTATAAATGAATTAAAAAGTGTCCCCCTGGATTTCTTTGAGGGGAGTAAAAATCTCTGATGGTCTAGGGGGCCACAACTCACCCCCCCCCCCTCCTCCACCCAAGCCTTACCTGGAGCTCAAATGACTAAATAAACCCCTATCACCACCATATCCCAACACCTTAAATTGAAAATCTGAGGGCTGGCCCTACTTCCTAAGATCCTGACTCACCCAAGGGATATGATCACATCTAAGGCATTCCCTTGCTTAATCTACCAATCGGGGCTAAGGGGAGGAGCCTTGATACCGTTAGGAGCTGCCACCGTCTGGATCAGACTGCCTGTTTGTTCTGCACAGCTGATTTAAGTATCATCAAGCAGCTCTTTGCCTTATCACATCTAAGGCATTCCCTTGCTTAATCTACCAATCGGGGCTAGGGGGAGGAGCCTTGATACCGTTAGGAGCTGCCACCGTCAGGCGTGGTCCTTAGGCGGGGGACATTGCAGAAAACGCAAAACTATCAACATTAAAACTAAGAAAATAATGGTAAGCAAATAATTTAATTTAATTTAAAAATTCATTTAATTAACCTATCAACTCACTTTGTAAACCCAAATAATCTGGTATCTTCTCCTGAACATAGCAAACAAAAAATTATAATATAGTGAATGTAATCATATGTAAAGTTTACCTTCTTAATTTAAAACAATTCAATTATCTAACTCCTTTAACGTTTACACAAGTTTCTCAAACATGCATACAACATATCAATATATACTTCTTTATTTTAATATGTTATTTCTTACACAGCAAGCTTTACCAAACACTATAGTAATTAATCCTATTAGTCCAAATTATGTTAGGTATAATAATAATAGTTTCAAATACCATCATCATCATAAACAAAAAGATAAAAAATTAAATAAAATTCATTCTTCATCATTTAAACGTAGCACCAGAAACCCAGTTCTTCATTCACCTATTTCATGTGTCTTAATAAATGCAAGGTCAATAAGAAATATGCCAAACATTATCTATGATTATATCAAATATCATAACCTTGATATCATTTGCATCACAGAAACTTGGTTAAAAGACACAGATCAAATTATTTTAAATCAGATTACCCCTTTAGATTATGAAATATTTAATTGTCCTAGAGAACATAAAAAAGGAGGAGGAATCCTAATATTAGCAAAAACAATCTATAAATTTAAATCTATCACAACGAATAATTCTACTGAAACAACCTCAATTATTATATCAAACCACCATGTCAATGTTTGCCTCACATATAGACCACCTAATGCTGCAAAGGATCACCTTTCAACAATTTTGGAATTAATGTGCACATATAGCTCTCAAATTAAACCACTAATTGCACTAGGTGATTACAATCTATCATCATCACCTAATGAGTCCAGAACTTTCCTAAATGCAGTAAACCTTCTAATGAGTCCAGAACGTTCCTAAATGCAGTAAACCTTCTAATGAGTCCAGAACGTTCCTAAATGCAGTAAAATCGTTAGGCTATCAACAGATAATTAACCAGCCTACGCACCATCATGGAACCATTCCAGATTTGATCTTTTGCTCCGAGCAACTATTTTCACAAAATCAAATTACAGTCCCAAAAGCTACTCCAGTACCTTGGTCTGATCATTATCTAATTCCATTTTCCTTGCATCTTCAGACTTCATCCAACAACTTAACAAGTGATTACAAAACTAGAAAATTTAAAGCTTTCCTTAAAGAAGATTTTCTTAAAGAAATTATTCCACAGTTGCAACAAAACTACACTGAATTGGATAAAGCTGTAGAAAATTGGAACAACATCATTTCAAATGTTGCTATAGCCCTGAAGAATAATAAAGTGCAAACACGCAGGGCGAAAGATGCACCGTGGTATTCAAATGAAATCAGGGAGACAAAACGCATGTTAAGAAAACTTGAGCGTAAATGGAGACTAACTAAATCTCAAGATATAAAATTTCTATTTAATGTTAAGCAAATAGAATACAATAAGCTAGGGAGCTGTTACCGGAGAGTGAGGGAGGAGTGTGCGTGCCCTGCTGAGGTCTGCTGGAGTGCGGGGACTTCCTTGCTGCTGCTGCCGGTCCACTGCAGGCACTCCTCGGTCAGCCTGCTCCTCGAGGGTCCTCCGGAGCCTTTAAAATCCTCCTTGCTGCCATCTGGGAGTTGGAGCTGTTACCGGAGAGTGAGGGAGGAGTGTGCGTGCCCTGCTGAGGTCTGCTGGAGTGCGGGGACTTCCTTGCTGCTGCTGCCGGTCCACTGCAGGCACTCCTCGGTCAGCCTGCTACTCGAGGGGTCCTTTTGCTATATAAAGTGAACTCCCCCTTTTCTCCGCGACCGTGGAGCGCGGCCGTGGTGCGTGTTTTAAGGGGCGTGTCTAAAGGGGCAGGTTCTGCCCCTTAGACGCCCCTTCGACACCGCAGCGACGCTGGAATGTTAGAGGACTTGTTTTCCTGCTGCATATTGTGAGTTCTCTTTCGTGTATATTTGTTCTGTTTTTCAGTAGTGTTTGATATTATGGGGAAGAGGAAGGGAAAGTCACAAGGGAAGGTCCCGGCGGCCGACGCTGGTGGGGGGAAACCAGTCGGCCCACTGGACAAACATTTTGTTCCAGTTCCTCTGGCACAGTCCTCGCCGGAAGGGGTGTCCTTGAGCCCGGGAGGGAGGTCCCCTCCCCCCTGCCCTGGTAGTGCTAACTCTGGGGTCTTATCACAGTTCAGCAGGGATATGGCTGCTATTAAATTGCCTTGTCCTGTTCAGTTGTCAGCACTGGAGAGCTCTATGGAACTACCAGTCCTGTCATCTGAAACTGAGGTTACATTAAAGGATTTATGGGGGGCTTTGCGGTGCATAGATGCTAAAGTGTCTTCAACTTTTAGTTCCTTAGCGTCCTTCTCACAAGATGCTGTAGCTGCTATGCAGCAACTTGATAAGAAGGTATCTTCACTTGATAAGGCAGTTGATAAACTGGAATCCCAGGTCCTTCCACTACAGTCTATTAATGTGATGGGTATTAAAGATTCTATGATTTTACATTCTAAGTTGGAGGCCCTAGAGAATTCCATGCGTGCTTGTAATTTGAGAATTTTGAATTTTCCTTATACATCTTTGCTCTCACCAAAAATTTTGTTTGATAAATATGTGAAAGAGGTTCTTGCCCTGTCAGATATTATTGATGTTAAACAGATATATTATATACCTTCTGGCACTAAAAAGCCATCTATTGCTGATGTGGAGGTTGATGAGATAGTTCCTAGTGTAGCTAATCTTACTGCTTTTCTGGAAGATTCTTCTGATAATATTTCTGTGCGGTCCACTTTGGTGGTCACTTTATTTTCTATTGTAGTTAAACAACAAATCTTGAAGGCCTTTTTCAAAGTAAAGTCCACCTTATTTTGTGGGCAAAAAGTCAACATTTTCCCAGATGTGTCCCGCAGCACCCAGATGCGACGGAGGCAATTTCTAACCTTTAAGCCTCAGGTTTTAGCACTGGGTGCAACGTTTTTCCTTCGTTTTCCTTGTAAGTGCCTCATTAGTTATGAGGGTACATCTTTTGTTTTTCAGGATGTTACACATCTGGAAAAATTTTTGATTGATCGTCAGGGCTCAGCAGGGTTAGATAGCATTGATGTAGGTTCCTCCTGATATGTGGCCCTTTGGCTTGTTTTCTTGTTATAAGATATTTCTTTGTTCAAATAGTTGTAATTGGCTCCCTTGACGTGGACTGAAACTACTGTTTAATGTATGTGGATTGATATTTCTTGTAACTTTATATTTAGTAAGATATCTTGTATTTAATTTGGTTATTGTATATGACTGAAAAATCTCAATAAAAAAAATAAAAATAATAAAAAAAAAAAAAAAAAAAAAAAGAATACAATAAGCTAATAAATGATCGCAAACAACAATACCATACAAATCTAATAATGAAAGCAGCTAATAAACCAAGGGAGCTCTTTAACATTGTTCAACAACTCACAAAAGTGAACACTTCATATAGTGACTATCAAATAGATCCCCAACTATTTGCGAACTGCCTGATAAACAAAAATTCACTTTCGCCAAACAACTTACCTACATCACAAGACCACCAATTTTGGATGAAACCTTGCATCGAATTCACAAAAGTCTGGAAGGATTTTTCTATACCAAATTCAAAACAAATTGAAAATATAATCAGCACAATTAATACAACAACTTCCCCAGCTGACCCATGTCCAGTGGAATGGATTAAAAGTACTAAAAATCAAATTAGTTTTCACATTGTAAATATCGTCAACAACTCTTTAAAACAAGGACACTTATCATCTATACTAAAGAAAGCTATAATTTGACCAATCTATAAAGGTAAATCACTAGACATCACTGACCCCAAGTCATACCGTCCTATTTCAAGTTTACCTTTTATATCAAAAATTATAGAAAAAAATTAATTTACGTTTGTGTTCAACTGTTTCTTCGCTGTGTGGGTTTACGCATGATGTGGTAGCCAAAGTTAAAGATGTAGATGTTCAAATGGTTTCTTCTATGAAGTCTATTGCCCGTTTGGATTCTCAGTTGCAAACCCATAGTGATTTGTTTGCTACTTCTATTAAAGAGGTTTCTTCTATATCTTATCGGGTTGAGTCACTTGAGAATCAGCAACGGGCAAGAAACTTACGTTTCCTAAATTTTCCATCTATCCATTTGCTTTCTTTTGAATTATTGTTGCATAAATATTTTTCTGAGGTACTACACTTGAAAGAGACCCTAGAGATAGTGGGTGTTCAGGGTGATCTGGCTGCAGACGGGTTGTCTTCCCCGCCTGATAATTCAGTCGCTAATAACCTCATGGCGTTTTGGAAGACACACTTGATGTTATAACCAAACGTTGCACTTTGGTGGTAACATTTAAGTCTGAATCTATCAAATTATCTGTTTTACGTGCTTATTTTAAATATAGGCAAGTTGTTTTCTGTGGTTTTAAAATCCAAGTGTTTCCAGATGTCAGCCGGGTCACTCAGCTTCGGCGGAAGCAGTTTCTTGAATTAAAATCTAGGGCTGTGGCTTTGGGGGCTTCTTTTTTTCGGAAGTTTCCATGCCGCTGTTTAACAACATTTGAGGGGAAAGATTATGTTTATACGGACGCCTCTGCGTTGCGTCAATTTTTGTCTGCAAAGGAAGACTTAGGGGAAGGTAGGTGATTACATTTTGTTTCGCTCCCTCATGTGGAGTTAATACTCCTTATTTCTTTAACTTTCTCTTTTCTATAATGGAATGAATCAGGCCTTCTCTCTTGATGTGTATATCATGTTGTGATCTTTTTATTCTTGAATAGTATTCAATGTGGTGTATTTTGCGGAATTGAGGATTATGTATTCTTGTATTCAGGAAAAGTTTAAATAAAATAATTTAAAAAAAAAATTATAGAAAAAGTAGTACAAAAACAACTGCAAGATCACATTGACTTACATGCCCCACTGGATATACATCAGCATGGCTTTAAACCAAATCACAATGTGGAAACGCTACTGATTTCTCTCTTTAATAATCTTATAACAGGTCTTGACAAAAACAAATTATTTCTATTAATCTTCATCGATGTCTCAGCAGCATTTGATACTGTGTCTCACTCAATAATGCTGCAACATCTACGAAATATTGGTTTATCCAAAAATACAATAAAATGGTTTGCTTCTTACTTAACCAATCGTTCACAACTAGTAAAAAATGGGGACAAAATATCCTCACAATTCACGATTGTACAAGGTATTCCGCAAGGTTCTGCTTTATCATCTATCCTCTTTAATATCTATATTCAACCCATATGTCAAATTATTAAACATCATGAAATGGATTATCATTTATACGCTGATGACATTATGATTTATACGTCAATTGATCAAAATACTTTTGATACAACAAAAATGAATAGCTGTTTGAATGATATGAATAATTGGCTCAATAACAACAATTTTAAAAATAAATTCTGACAAAACGGAAGCATTGTTCATATCGAATTGTTAGTCCTTAAAACTACCAAGTTTTACCTATTAAATAAAAAAAATAAAAATTAAAGATGAAGTAAGATATTTAGGTATAACCTTAGATAAATATTTAAACTTAAAATCTCATATAAACAAAATTGCAGCTAAAGCATACCATCGCTTAAAGATTATAAGAAGACTAAAATCAATAGTAAATACAAATCACTTTCGCACGGTATGTCAAGCTGTCATAACACCCCTTCTTGATTTTGGAAACGTCTTGTATCAAGGTCTTCCTAAAAATGCTATCCATCCTCTCCAATTAGTTCAAAACACTACTTAACGTATAATTACTGGCTCTGCAAAATTTGATCACATAACTCCTGTCCTTAAACAGTTACATTTCCTTCCAATTATTGCAAGAGCAAAATACAAAAACCTAATGATTATTTTCAAAATCTTTCACCAATCTTCAGCAGATATTCTACAGCATATAATATCCAAAGACAAGAGCCTAAGACCTAGACGATCTCATAACTCCAATAAGCTTAGTACACCTTTAAACTTCAATAGATCAAAACAGCTGACCTCTAAAAGAGCATTTTCCTTCATGGCACCAGAGGTATGTAATTCTATTCCTGAAGAATTAAGAGCTCAGGATGACATCAAAGACTTTTGCATATCTTTAAAGACTTATTTATTCATAGAATCATTTGGTCAAATAACTTAAATTGATCAACTTGTATATCCAGTTTCACTATGAGATAATATTATAATTTACTGTTTGTACTGTATTTATATTGTAATGTATTGTATTTGATCTTCCCATGCCCTCAACATGTAAGTCCTTTGTTGTTTTGTCAGACACTTTGATTGAAGGATAAGGTGGTATACAAAACTGGTTAAATAAATAAATGGTACTATGCTGTTAGTGCAGGAAGGAGTGGGAATCACTCATGACCCATTGCTCCCCAGATTCTTTGGGTGAGTTGGAGGTACCAGGAGGTCAGAGTGGGAGGTGGGATCAGCTCTCATATTTGATTTTAGAGATGGGGCCTTGGCGGGTGGGACATTTCTTTAGCCATTTTAGCCCCAGATTAAGGCTATGGTAGGATGAGGCACACTAGACCACTCAAGGGTCTGGAGGAAACATTTTTTAATTCAAGTATGCCCTGAATTGGAGTTGATGGGGAGCATTTTAAGGGCCTCTAGGCACCAGATATCAGAGGGCTTCTGGGGGTAGGTACAGGGAACTTCTGATTTAGGCCACTAGGGCCCTTTAAATTGCAGCAGCAGCAGCCATTACATGAAGCTGTTTTGTTTTGTTTTGGTTTTTAATTTTTACAAGTAACTTCTGCTGGGAATGTGAAGTGTTCCTGGCCATGGCAACATGTGAAAAAGTTCTTGCAAAATTTAGCTACAGGATGGAGTTGGACTAAGAGCTGATCTACATCCTGTAGCCAAAGTTTGAAAAAAAAAAAGGGGATAAGTACATGAGGGCTGAAGTAAGGTTCAAATAAAACTCTTTTTAGTTGGTCTAATCAAGTAGGCCTGTGACAGCTTACAGGAGTGCTTCTCCCTTCATTGGGTCAGCATTATAGGAGATAAGAGCACATCATCACCTTATCATATTTAGAGTTAGTGAAACAGGGGAGAAACATACAAGACTCCATCCTTCTGTCTCCATGCTAACATCCATCCTTTGACTACTGGAAGAACTCTCCAAGCATAATTCGCCTTCCTTCTTTTCCTTGTATGTGGGCTTCTTGAACCAAGGGGGACTCCCTGGATGGCAAATCACAACTTTAGTCTTAAGGTCCTCTCAAGCTTTTCAGCACCTATCCATACTTATTCTTTTCTTTGTGTCCAAAGGCAGATCATCTCTACAACTAAGAATCACTTCCAGCTCTTCAATAAATATTTCACTGGCCTGTAACTGTCAATCTGGCCTTCAGACCTTGCTTTCTTTCTTCGGCAGAAAGGAGATAAGATCCATGGTACATGCGTTCCTTTACTCCAAGCCCTTTTCTCGTTCTTCCCGCCACAAGGTCCGAGGAGCCTTCTCTCAAACATCCAACCTGTATCTAGGAGGCAGAAAAGAGACAAAAGATGGAGTGGGGGAGTAGCGTAATGGTTAGGACACTGGCTTGGGAACCAAGAGACCAGGGTTTGCTTTCCACTAGCACCCCTGGTGGCCTTGGGCAAGTCACTTAAGCCTCCATTGCCTCAGAAAAATCCAAGTTATCAATGTTCCTGTTTAATGTATAGTACAAAGTTTAATTTGCAATGTAAACCATCTTGACTGAAAAGGTAAAGCAGTATAAAAAACCTGTTAAATAAATAAAAGATCTATTCCTTCCAAAAACACCCAAATATATGACTAGGCAACTGGTCACTCCATCCTTGGCCACCTCCTAGAGGAGAGAGCCAACTGTTCTATACCAGCCCCTGGCATTATATCATGCTTAAATATAGAGGCAAGTATTACCTCTACTGAAACCGTCATATCAAATAGGCAATACTAGCTATACTGTCATCCTTCAAGAGGGACATGCCCCAGTGTAGTGATCACACTACATGTCTTTGTCGAATGAATTGTCCAACAGTCATCATGTTTGGTTTCCTGTATGCAGAGTTCCAGGCGGCAGCCCTGCAATACCTTAAATGTGCTGCTTTCGCTTTTATTCCATCATCACAGGGTTCCCAAAGATCCTCCACACCTTGCATAGTAGATAAGAATAACCATTGTCATACCTTAAATAACTGAGCCTTGTGATCTTTCAAAATCCCTGTCTACTGGCACATCTTGGTATGATGACTAGGGAAGGTAGAAGCTAGCTGCCTTGCAGTAGCCACTAACTGGCATAGTTGCTATGGTCTGTAGACTCAAGGAGTTCACCTGCTTGCCAGCATGAGATCCAGATCTGCTGAGAAACTCTCTCAATGTCCTGCTGAAGACATTTTCACCATAACCCTGCCAGAGAGGCCGACAAGTACTAGGCACTGCTCATAGACCACTTGGGAGCTAGCTGTTCCATTTGCAATCACAAAGGATTATTTACTATGTCAAACCATGAATCCAAGAGGGTACTTTTATAAGTGGACACCTAGTTAAAGTGTCCATGTAAGCTTACAAGGTATACCCCAAGTCTCCTCACTATCTGCATGCCTATTCAACCTCTATCTGCAACCTCATAAAGCAACACAGCACACTCTGCCACCCCTATGCAGATGACCTGATGCTATATGCTCCATTCTTCATAAAACAACCAGTCCACTCGACAGTCAAAGAGTGCTTCAAGGCAGTCTATGATGGCTAACTGACCACAAACTCACGATTACCTACACCAAAACCAAAATTCTGCTCATAACTAACAACCCAACCCTCACACACCCCCAGCAAACATCACAATCAACAACAATGAAATAAAAGTAAAACCCAAAGTCAAATAGAAAAAAAAAAAAAAAAAAAAAAAAGACTGTTAAATAAATAAATAAATAAATAAATACCTGGAGTCACATTAGACCAACGAATAAACTTCCAACCCCACATCAAAAGAACTACCTCAACACACAAAATCAGGACCCTCCATAAGCTACGCCCCTTGTTAGCTACTGACCACTCAAGGACAGTATGTCAAGCATTAATAACTCCACACTTCGACAATTGTAATTCTATCTTTCACGGACTACCAAAACATACATTATAACCACTTCAACTAGTACAAAAACAGCAGCTCGCCTAATCACTGGAACACAAAGAGTAGACCACATAACATCCACCCTTAAGACACTTCACTGGCTCCCAATCCAAGCCCAGATCAAATACAAAACAATAGTGAACACGTTTAATCCATAATCAATCATCAGTATACCTATAATCTCTCCTCCAGAAGAATCCAGATGCCTGAACAAGAAGAAAGATTCATCAAAACCTACTAAACATGCCAGTCTGCAAAACTAAATGCTCACAGATTGCCTGCAACAGAATCTTCTCAATATATGGACCTACAAACTGGAATGCCCTCCCAAACAACCTAAGAGTCATCAACAACATAACTGAATTCCAAAAGAAACTAAAAACACTCCTTTTCCAAGAATCTCTCGGATCAGACACCTAAACATCCCACCTGTAAACCCTAATCCTCCATCCCCCTTTCCACTACCCTCAACCAACCCAAACTCAACCTACCCAACCAACTTAATCACCAGCAAGCCTGTATATAAGTTCTATGTTTAAAGCATAATACTCCCAATATTCCCCTTCCCCAATGTTCGATGTATCAAGTTGCTGTTCTATAGCTTGAAAAGCGTTATATAAAAAATTTTAAATAAATAAATACAGGTGCCTACATGTCTTTCTTTTTTTTTTTTTTTTTTTTTTTGAATTTTAACAATCTTTATTATAAACAAAGATAGGAATTACAATCAAGTCCACGTCATGGAAGCGAGAGGATCACAGAAAACAAGCATAATAATACAACGACCATTTTAACAAAGCCAGATAGGAATAATAATTCTAACCCTAAGACTTAGAAAGGAAGTAAAGAAATAATCCTAAACACATTCTTTACTATCTAAAAAAACTATCAATGAATCAGATTCCATAAAGACATATTTTGTCTGTTGAAAAATCAAAATACATTTGCAAGGGTATTTAAGAAAAAAGGAGGCCCCTATTGCCACAACGCGCGGTTTCAGTGCCAAAAAAGCTTTCCTTCGTTTCTGAGTGAGTCTACACACGTCTGGGAAAACCTGTATCTCGCCACCACAAAATAATTGTTTCTTTTTAGGAAAATACAACCGCAATATTAAATTTTTATCAGACAATGACACAAAGGAAACAATTAAGGTGGCGCGATTAGGAATCTCATCCGTGGAAGACTCAAGAAACGCGGAGACATCTAGTGACGAGGATACTGGAACCTTGCCCGCGTCGTTGGCAAGAGGGGAGGAGGTCTCCGCTAAAGTTGAAGGAATATAATAAACCGAGGAAAACTTTATTGAATTAACATCATCAATTGATAAGACCTCTTTAAAATATTTATGCAACAAAATAGTAGGAGAAAGGTAGTGAGTCTGGGGAAAATTAAGAAACCTTAAATTTTTTAAACGCACAGCGTTTTCAAGAGACTCAATCTGATGATGAATATTAATATTATCACGAGTAAATGAAGAAGCAACTGCCTGCATAGCAGAGACTTGACCCCTAATTTATTTAAAGCAACATTATGTTTTACCAAAGATTCATCATGGGTTCCCAACTTCCGTACCACATCCTTGGAAAACTGTGAAACCTGAGAGAGAGAAACCCGCAAGGATAACTCCATGCGGGTGACTACCTCAAACACATCTCTTAAGGAAACATCTGTTGGAGAGACCACTGATGGGACGGTAGTGGGGAACTCCAATGGTGTAGGAAGAACAGACAATAATTCTTTATCCTCCTGAACAACCGAAATAGCAGCAACATTAGTATTATCTAATAAGGATCCCATCCCCAGACTAACTCTTCTGTGGGAGAACTCCTTTAAAGTCTCAACTTCCTGACTGGGTAGGGAAACACCCTGCGCAATTAAAGAAGAGTCAGAAACAGTACTCACGGACCCTAGGGTCAAGTCCGGCAGCTCACGCTCTCCCTGAGCTTTTTGCAAATGCACATCCATCGGGCCCACGATCTTAGGGGCCTTTTGGGTGTTCGTCGCAGGGAACACCTTCTTCCGTCGTTTGCCCATGGACACGCAAGACCTTTCTGTACCTCCTCGTTGCTCCGAAGGGGCTCCAAAGGGGCGTGTCCTGCCCCTTTGGTCACGCCCCTTCGGTCACGCGACCACGGGTGCGCGCCCGCGGGTCGCGTACCGCGGGGGACCAAGTTTTTAAAGGTCCTGGGGGGCGGGGCTACAACGCTCCTCCTGCCGCTAATTCCACCACCGGCTCCAGCTGTCCCCGCTCGCTCCGGTACTCCAGCGGGGGACCAAGTTTTTAAAGGTCCTGGGGGGCGGGGCTACAACGCTCCTCCTGCCGCTAATTCCACCACCGGCTCCAGCTGTCCCCGCTCGCTCCGGTACTCCAGCGGGGGACCAAGTTTTTAAAGGTCCTGGGGGGCGGGGCTACAACGCTCCTCCTGCCGCTAATTCCACCACCGGCTCCAGCTGTCCCCGCTCGCTCCGGTACTCCAGCGGGGGACCAAGTTTTTAAAGGTCCTGGGGGGCGGGGCTACAACGCTCCTCCTGTCGCTAATTCCACCACCGGCTCCAGCTGTCCCCGCTCGCTCCGGTACTCCAGCGGGGGACCAGATTTTTAAAGATCCTGGGGGGCGGGGCTACAACGCTCCTCCTGCCGCTAATTCCACCACCGGCTCCAGCTGTCCCCGCTCGCTCCAGTACTCCAGCGGGGGACCAGGTTTTTAAAGGTCCTGGGGGGCGGGGCTACAACGCTCCTCCTGCCGCTAATTCCACCACCGGCTCCAGCTGTCCCCGCTCGCTCCGGTACTCCAGCGGGGGACCAGGTTTTTAAAGGTCCTGGGGGGCGGGGCTACAACGCTCCTCCTGCCGCTAATTCCACCACCGGCTCCAGCTGTCCCCGCTCGCTCCGGTACTCCAGCGGGGGACCAGGTTTTTAAAGGTCCTGGGGGGCGGGGCTACAACGCTCCTCCTGCCGCTAATTCCACCACTGGCTCCAGCTGTCCCCGCTCGCTCCGGTACTCCAGCGGGGGACCAGGTTTTTAAAGGTCCTGGGGGGCGGGGCTACAACGCTCCTCCTGCCGCTAATTCCACCACCGGCTCCAGCTGTCCCCGCTCGCTCCTCCTACATGTCTTTCTAAAATGCCAGCATAAGTGGAAGAAATTGTAGGCCTCGAGCTAGTGTAAATTTCTGTACCTGTAAGTTTCTAGTGTGCGCAAGATTATAGCATTTTATAATGAACTGCTGCACTTGTGATTTCTGCATATGCTCCACTCAAAGCCTGTACTTGTGTACCGCTATCAGCAAAGAATGTGCCATTGTGTCAGCACGTGTATTTTATAAGAGGCCACAGAGGCGCATACATGACTAAAATATTGCCCAAGTAGGCACAGACTTTACTGCTTAAAATACCTGCTCCCTTGTAAAATTACCGTCTAAATGGATCAAATTTGAAAATCATAAGCTGGTGAACGTTTTCGATGTTGTTTTGTAAGGAGGACATGACAGTATATTATTGTTGTAAAATTACCCTCCTCATGGCCCTTATATTCACCAACACTTCTATGTGGTAGATGCCGTGTGATGTCGCTCTTTTTTTTTCCATGTGCATATTTGCATAACTGATGCTTCCACTGTACATACCAGCAAATACACATGCCTTGGCCAACATTCTTATTTGTATTTTACAAAGGGCTCCTCATTTGGAAGAGCCTTTTGTAAAATACTGACAGAATTGTGAACATCCCGACCTGGCTATTGCAGTTCCTCCTTCAATGATCTATGCAGAAGGGGGCTTCATGTGTTGGTAAGTTTTTATGGCTTAGCCTCGATATGTACTAAGCTGAGCTAAGCTAATGTGCATGAATTAAAAATGCAGCATGAGTTGGAACATCTATAGGTATTGTGATGAGGAGAGCCCTGCTGAACCGATGGAAATAGGAAAAGATAGTGAATATACCTTTAAGGAAAGAGATTCCTGAAATTCACAGGTTCCAGACTGCAGTCAAAGAAAGAAAGCACGGGAGCCAGTTTGCCACACCCTAGCTCTGCTGACGTAAGGGCAAGCTTAGGGGGTAATGGCAAACACCTGTGCAGGGACAGAGAAAGGCTAGCTAAGAAGCAGCCTTATAAACCCTGCTCAGAAGGGGAGAAGGGGGTTCAAGATCAGGTTGCGGTTCAAACTGTTTGTGTTCCAGTTCCAGTCCGGAATCGTGGGCAGGTTCAGAGAGTTCAGCGTGTTTCAGCTGTTCCAGGAGTTCAGAGAGAGGAACTCAGAGGAGGAAACATCAGGGGAAGGAGAAGGACGTGGAAGTAGCCTGAGAGCCAAGAAACCACGTGGGCTTTGCTTAGAGAAAGAAAGCAGGGAAGTCTTCTACCTCGGGTCTCGGACCGAAGGTTTCAAGCTGCTCAAAGGTGGGTGAACAAGACTATAGCTAGAAGTAACCAAAACCCAGCCTGGAGCAAAGAACCGTGGCTGAACAGCGGAGAGGAACCAGGCAACTGAACCAGGGAGGGATATCCCATACTAGAGATACAGACATTCCTTACCGGGGAAACCAGTGCTGGAGGGAGGTCCAGGGATTTCCCCAGAGCATTCACTGAGGAGCAGATTGTGGGAGTTCAGAGCCAGACTATATGCTTTAGAACAAGAGGATATGCAAGTGGACTGTGCGGAGGAAAACTCCATATCAGGTGAATTGCCAATGGATTGTACATTATGCCAGACAGAAGCTATGAAAGTCTGTTGATAAGAAATGCTTGATAAAGAAAGGTCTTGAGAAGCAGTGTGAATGAACCTAGTTTTGTTTTGCTAAGAAATACCTACTAACTCAAGAGAACGTTGCCAGCTTCTACATTTGTGTGTTTAAAGGAGCAGAAGGTAAATGAGGACATTTAACTTTGCTTAAACAGAGAAGCGGTATTTTGTTTTGCTGATTACCTTATGAAAACAATTGCACATGTTTTAAAAGCTTATGAAGCTTCCTCAGTTCCAGCTTATGTATAATTTCTGAAGTATTGCTTGGAGAAGAATATCCTGATGTTGTATGTTTGAACCTTAGTGCTTTTTGGGGAAAAATAAACTTTTTTCTTTGCCTTTAACCCTTGGCTTACACGACTATCCTTGAACGAGGAAAAACTACAAGTCCCAGAATGCCTCCCGGTGGATAAGAATAGTGTTTAATTCCTTTATTAGAGGACTAAAAATGGCAGCCTTATGCCTCTAGGCCCTCGGCCGGGGCTGGGGTCACAACAGTATGAATAATCCTTTGAACTATTAGAGGACAAATAGATGTTTTGATCTCTCCTCCTCCAGTTGTGTGTTTACCCTTGTTGATACATGTCCAAGCTGACCTGTGTAGCAGCTACAATTCTTTGTTGAAATGTTCACGTACGAGATCAAAGGGCTATTAAACAATAAGCAGCCTATTAGGAAGGTTTGCAGATTCTGACTCTGCAAAGAGTAATGTGAGGACGAAACAGCTGTAGTGTTATTTTTTTAATGATAAACTGCAAGCCCTGTCAAAATATTTCAAAAGTGTTGTACTGGCATGTTGACACGTATATAAGCAACTCTCCAAAGAATCTGGTTACTGCAGCACTTTGCAGAACAATTCAATCCATCATGATTTAGATTGCTCTGACTCGCTGCAAGGTAGTGAAATGGGAATGTTTGAAATGAATTAAAACAAATACATAGATGCCAGTTTTGCATTTGTACGTGTGCATGACATGTGCAATTCATCAAAGGACAGTATGCGTGATAGGAAGCAGTTTACTTCCTCAGACATTATCATTTTCGAGCTAATGTTGGTAGTATGGTGATCCTGAACCAAAATGTGATATCCATAGTTTTAATGCTGTAGGTGTAATGATGTTCGTGTCAAATGATTTTTAATTGCTGCTTCAGTTGATGTTACTGGTTGAATGACTGTAACTGTGAGTTATCATGTGAACCATCGACAAGTGTTCTTAGACTTCCTTGCTGGTGCCTCTAGGCTCACAGATTTTTAATTTAATATTTTGCAACAATGAGTATTATGAGTACTACTTATTGTTTCTATAGCACTACTAGGCATATGCAACACTGGACACATGCATCTAAGAGCCAGTCTCTGCTCCACAGAGCTTACATTCTGCTAAGATACATAAATGGAACAAACAGGGGACTAGAGAATTCGTAAGGGACATGATTAAATTACACATGGGTGAAGATAGGAGACTAAGGGAGTCAGGATCCAAAAGCAGCCACGAAGAGATGAGTTTTTAGCCTGGATTTGAATTGGACTATAAATGAAGCCTGGCGTGCCAACTCGGGTAATCTGTTCCAGGCATATATTGTGCAGCAAGGTGGGACAAAGTGAGTCTGCAGTTGGCAGTAGACGAGAAGGGCGATTTGCTTGATGAGTGCAGTTGCCGATTTGGAGTGTAGAGAGAGATAAATAATAGAGGAGAGGTAATGAGGGGCTGCAGAATGAATGCACTTATAGGTCAGTAGGAGAAATTTGAATTGTATGTGGAAACAGGGAGCCATTGAAGTGACTTGAGGAGTTATATGAGCATGGCTATGCTGGCAGAATTTTAGCCATGCAGATGAGTTTTGAGCAGATTAAAGGGGAGATAGATGACCAAGGGGAGACCAGTGAAGAGCAAAGTTGCAATAGTATAGACAGAAGGTGATGAGCGAGTGGATAAGGGTCTTAGTAGTGTGTTCTGAGAGGAAGGGACACATTTTGCTGATGTTATAGAGAAAAAAATGGCAGGTTTTATCTATCGGATATGTGCAGAAAGGGAGAGAGAAGAGTCAAGAATGACCCCAAGTTTGCGAGCCAAGGAGACAGCGAGGATGACAGTGTTATCCACATAAATAGAGAAGGGAGGAGGTGAGTTTAGGGGAAAAGATAAGAAGTGCTGTCTTGGCCATGTTCAGTTTCACATGGCGGCAGGACATCCAGGCAGCAACTAGGGACAGCCTGAGGGGGATGCAGAGGGAAGTGGGGCCATGTGCAGAGATAGATTGCAGGGCCTCATTTGCATACATCAACAGCGGTTGAATAGTGGAGCTGAAAAGCGGGGCCATGTGCAAAGACACAGTTGCTCAATGGTAGGGCTAGCTATGGCAGCAACATCAGACAAGCAGGCAAAGAGTCATGCCTGGCGTCCTAGGGAGATTTCTGGGGTAGAGAGGTAAATCTGAGAGTCATCAGCGTAAAGCTAGTACTGAAAACCATGCAAGGAGAACAGAACACCAAGGGAGCGAGTTGTCAATGTCTAAAAACGTCTTAGTCCTACGTCACACCAGTTGTTCCTGCTTCTTCTGTCTCATCATAGACCCTACTCTCTCTCTCTGATCTTCGTCCTCATTGTCCCTTTATATTTCCTATATATCGGCCCTATGTTTCATACCGGTTGCAAATGAGGACATGAATGGCCCTCCACCATCACTGAAAGAGTTTGAAACCGTCTTGAAATCATTTTTTTTTAAGAGAAAGCAGAGTAGAACAGGCATGCTAAGCATGACCAATGTGACGTTCCAGCAGCTCTGCATGTCTGTTTCTGTGTGTGTGCGCACGAATGTTTGTATTCATGTTGTTTTTGACTTGGAGGGAGAAGGGGAAGGGCAGTTTAAAAAAAATGTTTACAGATACTTAATTTAATTTAAAACAGCATTTATGAGTCCACGTGACACATGAGCGAGTGAAGACGTGTCTCCACTCGCTCCGGGGCCACCTCGAAAAAACTGCTAAAAATCTATCTGTTTTGCCCCCCGGAGGAAGGTTGCGGGTGGAGAGAGAACCAGCTCAAGCCCCTGACTACAAATAACAGGCTGCAAAGCGCAGAAAAATGCCACCTCCGGCGCGCAAGGAGAAGGAGAGTGTGCCAAGGCCTGGAGCCCCGACCTTGACGAGCACACAGCCCTCCTCACCAAGCAAGGAAAGCGTGGAGTCGGCCACTGAGGATCTGGCAAGGGAAGTGGTACGACAGTTAGACCCCAAATTTGATCAAATATTGTCGAAATTGGAGGTCATGGGCACGTCGATGGTGGAAATGAGCCAGAGGATAGAGGAGCTGGAGAACAGAGTGGCGGCCATCGAGGATGATGACGGGCGACAGGCGAGGGAGCACGAGGGCACTCGGGCAAAGCTGGAGGCCTTACAAAATAAGATCGACGACCTCGAGAATCGATCCCGTAGAAACAGCATACGTCTGGTTGGGATCCCGGAGACAACTACTGACCAGCAGCTGCTGCCCTTGCTAGAACAATGGCTCCCGAAGGCTCTGGGACTTGACTCGTTGGTGGGAGAAATCAAAGTGGAGCATGCTCACCGCGTCGGAGGGAAAATGGCGTCCAGACCGCGGCCCAGAGTGGTGATAGTGCGGATCCTCAATTTTGCACATAAGGAACAATTGTTACAAACCTATCGCTGGCACCAGAAGCTAACCTTGGATAACAATAAGCTGCTTTTGTTTCAAGACTATTCAGCCTTGGTCACCGCGAAGAGAAGAGAGTTTACACTTGTGTGTGCAGCTTTATTCCAAAAGAAGGTCAGAATCACGCTGGCGTTTCCGGCCACCTTGCGAGTGTACAACATGGGGAAAACTTTTGTATTTGACTCGGTGGGAGCGGCCCAGACGTTTCTGGCGGAGTTGGAGAAAAATCTGCCAACGCAGAACGGAGAAGTGAGTCAGGACCCTGGCTTATAAGAATGGATAGGCTCTGGGACTTTGAATATCATCTAATATAACTTTTAAGGCGGAAGGGAAGCCTGTGCCACAGCGATGGATGCCCTTGCGTGAGACCAGGCCTGCGGATGTTTGAGCGGGTAGCTGCCTGCCTTCTGTTAACGTGTGGTTATTGAGTTGATGTTGTCTATTATATTATCCTGTTCTGCTATTCTTTGATGTTCTATATTAAGCATGAAGGTATGGAATGCTTGTTATTGAGTGAGGGACGGAATGTAAGCAGACAGGAGAACACTGCCCGCCCATGTATACTTGTTTGTATAAACTTGGTTAGGGAAGCCATTTGGGAGGCGGGCTGGGAGGGGCAGTTACAATCTGATGATCCCTCCAGAGAAGGGGCTCGGGGCGGCCCCGCAGTGCACGGTAGGGACTCGTAGTTCAGCCGAGATGGTTGACGGTGGGATAGGAAGTTTTTTTACCTGGGGGGGAGGGGGAGAGGGGGGAGGGAAGGGGGATGGAGGGAAGGGAGAACTCACAGGGATTGCAGGAGGTGCAAGGTCGGGACGAGCTACAGGATGGGGAGAGCAAATCCATATTATAAATCATAACTGCAGCCTACCTTTGGTAGTTTCTAGGCTGGGGGTTGAGGCTGGGCAACCCCGGGCAGTGGAATGGGAGGAATGCATGGTGTCACCCTATGTTAATTAGCACCAATGAGACAGCACATGAGATTCATATCTTGGAATATTGGGGGGATAAACGCACCAGTGAAGAGAACAAAAATACTACAGGCCCTGCGGAAGAGTAAAGCCCAGGTAGCATTGCTGCAGGAAACGCACCTCAGTGCAAAGGAACATGTCAAGCTTAAAAAAGGTTGGGTGGGGCATGTGCTTGCTGCTCCCTCGGGGGGCCGGAAAAGAGGGGTGGCAATTCTGATAAGTAAAGAGATCCAAGTGGAGATGTTGAGAGAGGACCTGGATCCCTCGTGTAGATACATGTTTGTGCACTTAAAGTTAAATGGAGAGGAATTTTTTCTAGGTAATATTTATGCCCCAAACGTCTGTGATCACTGCTTTTTTCAACGGATGAGTCACAAAGTGGGTAATGCCCCGAGGATTCCGTTGATTGTGGCGGGCATTTTCAATTGCCCTCATGATCCTGAGCTAGACAAGTCTGGAGGGAAGGAGAAGGGAGGTTGGAGCAAGAAGGGAGTGAGCTACCTGTGTCAGACAGGGGGATTGGTAGACACTTGGAGAACCTTGCATGGGGGGGGGGAAAGACTTTACACATCTGTCTAGACTTGATTATATTCTAGTGGTGGAGAGAGAATTTGACAGAGTGATTAGTTCTGAAATTGAGCCTAATTTAGTGTCTGATCATGCCATGGTGAGGATGGATTGGAGGGGGAGAGAAAGAGGGGAGTCCCGATGGGCTTTCCCTAGGCAGATGTGGAAGAATAAAAGCTTTCAACAGTACTTAGTGCAAAAGTGGGAAGAATATCTGCATTTTTATGAAGCCAGCGCTCGATCTGCCACCTTGTGTTGGGAGGCTGGGAAGGCAGTAATGAGGGGACACATTATTGCGTATGTGGCTAAGGAGAAGCGCAGAATAAATAGGGAAGTATTGCTATTGACGCAGGAAATGCGACGGTTGAAACAACTGTCCTTGAGTGCCCGGGGAAAAGAACATGTTCCGGCTTATCTAGAGGTTCAGCGGAAGCTTAATGGCATTCTGCAAGAGCGAGCAATATGGAGTATGCAATATTACCGACATCAGTTCTTCAGATATGGCAATAAAACGGGCAGCTTACTGGCACGCTTGGTGAGGGAGGGGGGAGAACCTAGGGTGGTGGCCACTGTTAGAGATAGCACAGGGGTAAGGCTTTCAGACCCCAGAGGTATAGGAGGAGTGGCCTAGTGGTTAGGACAAGGTACTTCGGGCCGGAGGGCCGGGGGTTCAAGTCCCACCTGGGGACAGCAATCTCAGGCCGGAGGGACTGGGATTTCTAGTCCTATAGGCACTCCTTGTGGTCTTGGGTAAGCCACTTAACCCTCCATTGCCCATGTTCCCTGTAAGTATTAGCGTATGTGTGTCATATCCCCTCGTGTTAAATGTATCTCCCAATTGACCACTTTGACCCGGTGAAAAGCGGGATATAAATACAGCTAAATAAATAAATAAAATAAGGCTTTCAGACCCCAGAGGTATAGCAGAGGTCTTCTGGCAATTTTATGAACAGTTATATACCCCAGAGTTGGACGATAGAGGGAGGGAGAAAGCATTTCTGGATGAGATAGCGCTGCCGAAACTTTCGAGAGACGACCTTGAGGAGTTAAATAGACCGATAGAAGGAGTGGAACTCCAGAGGGTGATCAGAGGGGGGAAGCCGCACAAGGCTCCTGGGCCGGATGGCTACGGAGTAGAATTTTATAAGATGTTAGAATTGCAGGTGGTCCCTACTCTGGCTGCAGTGTATGGGGAAGTGTTAAATGAGAGAGGGTTCCCTCGGGATATGAGGATGGCCGCGATCACGGTGATTCTTAAAGCTGGGAAAGATGCGGAAAATAGAGCTTCCTACAGACCGATTTCTTTAATCAACTATGACATGAAAGTGCTGGCTGGGGTGTTAGCGAAAAGGTTGCAAATGATCCTGCCGAAGTTGATTAGCCCGTGTCAAACAGGTTTTGTTAAAGGCCGGGAGGCCTTTTCTAATATTAGTAAAGTTCTTCTGGGGGCGGAATTGAGTGTGCAACGAGGCGACCTGTTATTGATGGTAAGCCTGAATGCGGAGAAGGCCTTCGATAGAGTGTCTTGGGCGTACATGTTTGAGGTGCTCGGGAGGTTTGGTTTTGAGGGAGCCTTTTTGGCTTGGATACAGGCACTCTATATGGCACCTTTGGCTTTTATAACAGTAGGTGGACAGCGCTCAGAATCTTTTGAGTTGCGAAGAGGGACGCGGCAGGGCTGTCCGCTATCACCTCTGTTGTTTATCTTGCAGATGGAGCCACTGTTGAGAATGTTAGAGCGGACGGAGGGGATTCAGAGGATCGAATGGCCGAGAGGGGGAGTGAAAGTTAGTGCGTTCGCAGATGATCTATTATTGTGTTTGACGAATCCGCAAGGGTCATTGGAGTGCGCATTATCTCGAATTGAGCAATTTGGAGAGTTCTCTGGCTTAAGAATAAATAGAGCGAAGTTGATGGGGTTAGATATCGAAGGGGACGTCAGGGGGAGATGGAAGGGTACCTTCCCGTTAGTCTGGGCGGAGGATTCTATTCGCTATCTCGGTATCCAGATTCCGCATGAGCTCTGTAATCTGTATGCAGTTAATGTAGAGCCAATGTTGGGTAGAACATTAGAGAGGTTGCAGAAATGGAGACAGCTGCCTATTTCGTTGAAGGGGAGAATAGCTCTTTTCAAAATGATCGAGTTGCCGAGATGGATCTATCTTCTAAGGCATGCCCCAATATGGCTCTTAAGGAAAGACTTAAAGACTCTGGAGAGGCACTTGTCAAAATTTTTGTGGAAGGGGAAGAAGGTGCGCATTGCTTTTGCGACTTTGCTAAGGCCGGAGCGGGAAGGGGGGGGCGAGCTTGATATCGCTGCGGGAGTATAATCTGATTAGTCTACTGCGGCCGCTACAAGATTTAGTAGTGGGGACAACTGAAGTTATCCTGACTGAGTTGATTGACCATATCTCCGAGCCATATCACAGGATGTATTTGATGCATAGACCGGGTAAAGAGTTACCAGGGTTTGGGGGGCGTTCGGGTTATCTTGGGGCAGTTCGTCAGGCATGGAGACTGCTATGTCAATATAGGGGATGCGATTGGAGATGTTCTGACTGTCTCCCACTAGGCGGTAATGGGGACTTTATCCCGGGGAGGCAAGGCGGGGTGGCCAAGCAATGGGCACATAGTGGAGTGGAGTATGTGGGCCATTTGAGGATGGAGCAAGCAGCACAGCTGGACTCCTACCAGTCCCTGCAGGGCTGGTATCAATTGCGAGCGCAGGATTTTTACTTTTATCTGCAGGTGAGGCATTACGTGCATAGCCTGCGGCGTAGAACTTCGCTGGGCCTACAGTGGGAGGCGAGAGGAATGGTGGATCTTTTCCGTGCCCTGGAGGGAAAAGTCACGGTCCGGAGACTGCGGGAAGAGCTTAGTGTGGTGGAAGATTTGACAGGGTTGGCAAGGTTAGAGAGCAGATGGAAGGCTGATGGGATTTTGGAAGGAACGGTAGAGCGCTTACTAAAGGCCTTTCAACACATCGCAACAGTGTTGGAATCGGTGCAGATGCAGGAAGTGCAATATATATTTTTGTGGCGCGGATATGTACATGATACCTGGGTGATGCGGGTGGGTATCTCCGCCACAGATAGATGCCACTTGTGTGGAGTGGAGAGGGGCACGTTGGCGCATAGGTTTTGGCTATGCGACACCATTCAAAGATTCTGGGGGGGTGTTGGAGTGAAACTCAGTGGTTGGATTGGCCAGCAATTAAAAATAGCGCCCGAATGGTGTCTATTTGGGTCTTATGAAGATAAGGCCTTTATAGATGGAAGTCAACGCCAACTTTGTGAGAAGGGCTTTGTGGTGGCCAAGCAAACGATATTGAGGCCCTGGGTAACGCCCACAGAGCCTAGTGTGCAGGAGTGGGAGAGTCGGATGGGGGTTTTATTGACTATGGAGTGCTGCATGGCGCGTTTACTCAGCATGCAGCGGATAGACCAGTTCAAGAGGATTGGGCCCCGGTTCTGCAGAGGGGGCTTGACGTGGGAGAGAATGAATAGTGGGGATAGGAATTGGAGGCGGAAGAGGCTGATATGCATTACACTATGAGTGAAAGTGAGAAACTGCTCTGTTCGGGTGGGAGGAGGGGGGTGAGAGGGGAGGCTAGGAGGGGGGAAAGGGTATGGGGGAGCGACAGGGAACGTTATTGACAGTTCTCTGAATGTTGATCAGGGCATGTTTATCACTGTGAGTTATAATCTACCTAGGACTATGGAATTATGAACTATGTTAAATGTGCTAAGGTAATGGTGTAGGAGTTAAACGGAGGTGTAGTAATGATGTGTTAGTAGCCCATTAGAAGGTGGCACTGTTGATTGATTGCTGTTTGGTAAACGTGATTACGGTTTTGGGTTGCTGTAGAACTGTCTTGCCTTTGTTAGACTGATAATGTTAGGCTGAGAGCAATGGTTTGATCGGATGTATTCTGAATTGTTACTAGCTATCTTCTGGATATGACTAATAAAAATGATTTTCACTAAAACAGCATTTATATCCTGATTCTATTCAAAGAAAGGATCTGAGGTGGATTACATAGGACGTACACAGGGATAATAACAAACTATCTAATACAGCATTCAACTAATTATCACATTTCATATCCGTCCTCCTTCATTAAATTATAATTCACTAACCCCATTGAGAAAAAAACCCTTAGTCGGTTAGCAGAACCTGCTAACTGGCTAAACCGCGGTGATCCCCAATATTCGGCAGTACTAACCAGACCGTGCCACTGTAGCGGCAGAGCGCAAACAATACAATAATACCAGGAGTCTGTTCAGAAGGTCCAAATCATTTATTGTGCACAAGACTCAAGCAGAATCACATTCAAAATGGCTGTTAGCAAAACAACAACTTTTATACTGTTCTTTTCCATTCTAGACATAGGCAAACTTTTCATTGGTCCCGGTAACCCCTCTCACCCCATCTATTGGTCCTGGTACCGTTACGTAGCTATCCAATGAGGACCTTCGTCTGGGCTCTGCACCTGTTTCCCCCCCTTACAGTCCTCATTACAATGGTCAGTTCTTAGACTCTTGATACATTTCTCCTCCAAGGTCACTGGCTAACTAAAACATATGGGAAAGCAGGGCACTGTAACTTTTCTTTCAGCAGAGTTAATTAATTCCATAGAAGCTTCACACATCAGTACCAATTAAAGTTGTTTTTCTATCTCTTCTAAGTTTCGTTTCTGCTTAGCTAGGCTTGGTTATGCTTAGTTAAGTTTCGATTCTATGGTAGCAGCATTCAGGGGGGTTTTCATTCCTCTGGGCCTAACCACAGGCTTCATTTACAGGTCAAGCTGCTTAGGCCTGTCTGTTTAGTTCAAACAGCATGGATCATAGGCCTTCGCCTACCACATTCCCCCCTTTGATTAATCTCACCCTATGACTAATAAGGTGTGAGATTTAAATCACTTAATTACACTGGGGTCGGATTACGACCAAGCGTTCCAGGATTAGGGTGCCATAAGGCCAAAATCTTAGTGGCAGTCTTTCGTTCTACTGTATTTTCTATAACACTGTTAATAGAGCGCATACAACATGGGATTATACAGGGTAACAGCAAAAACAAAGCTACAAATATCAATATTATCATAGCAAAAGTAATAAGTCCCCCCAAGCCAGAGAAGATAGATTCGAACCAATTAGGTATCTTAAGACCATGCCAGGTATCTACTGCGTCTCTGTTGTATAGTATATAAATATGTATATATATTAGATAAACTCACCGGGTGCTTCAAGCGATAATCTGTAATTTACACTGGATCTCAATCGGTAATGTAGGTGCTAATGATATGTATATCTGTAATCTTGCCGTTGTCAAGCTACCCCGTGTATTGTCCACTCTACCATGTCCTGTACAACAAGTTGTAACTTATACTGGTGTTCAAGCAGTAATTTATGTACCAATTAATTGTATAACTGTAATCTTTTCTTTGATTATCCCTCCCTTGTCTTGTCCCCTCTCCCCGATCTTGTACAACGGTGAACCGCTTCTGATCTCTGGAAGGAGCGGTGTATAAATGTATGCCAAATAAATAAAATAAATAAATAAGTTTGCTTGCGCATGTTCTCAGCAATATCTTCAACTACTTGACCTTTGTCATCTATCTTCAAACAACAATTGGTTAAATTCAACTTAGCACATACTCCTCCTTCAGCTGCTAATAAGTAATCTAGTGCCAAGCGATTCTGATATATTGCAGTACGCATTTGTGTGCTTTGTCTAGCTAAAAGTGTGAGTGCTTGACTAGTTTCATTAGTTATTAGTTCAACAACAGCTTGTAAACGGATAATACGGTTTATCATATACACAGGGGTTCGGTATCCCCAGGTGCCATCTTGCTCCCAAGTGGCAGGTCCGTAGTAGGCAATAATTCTCTCAGGTGGCCAATCATCCCCCTCCCATCTCTCCCATTTGCCTATCTGCAAAGCTGCTCTTTTCTGTCTCTTTGTGTAGACTGGATAACCTAATTGTTCTCCGTGTTCTGTAGGTAACAGAAAGAAAGAAGGTCGGATGGTTCCTAAGACACATGCCCCTCCCCAGTGAATAGGGAGTCGAGCATATGCTCGGGTTCCACAGATCCAATACAAGCCAGGTGGGGCTTGCCAGGAATGAGGCCGGGCAAGGTTGGTCCATAAATCAGCAAGCTCAGGGAATTTTGATAATGGGTTGGTAGGTTCAGATGCATTAACTCCTGACCACCAGGACTTCTGTTTTGTGGTGTCGTTATAAAACTTCTGGCTAAGACAGACAAGCTGTCCTACATTCAAAGTGAACTGGGGTCCAGTTCGAGCATAACACAGTCATCCCACTATTGGGTGTGCTAATACCCATTCACTGGTGGTCTTGTGCAACTCAGTATGGTTATAAGCTACTGAGTAATTCAATTCTTGGGCCTCCCAGGGCCATTGATCACCCATTTTAGTTCCTCCACAGAAATAACAATCGGAAATGTGGAGACTGGATACTACTGCTCCAGCTAATTCTAAGAACAGATTTTGAGAAGGGTGTGGGATATCAAACTTATTTACATGCATAGTTTCATAGAAGGTATTGTGTATATGGTATCGTGATGAACGATGAGCCTGGGTGTTCAATCTTATATATACAATGGTTCCGGGATCTGACCCAGAACCTGCAATGCGTAGTCCAAATTTATACCCTTGTGTCCATGCACTAGGATTCATTATATGTAACTCTAATGGATTGCAAGCACCCTTCTTACATTTTTCTGGATTCTTCATATATGGCTGGTGTAAGGCAGCCATTCGATTATCTCTAGTGTTTTCTACCATACCTGTCTTCCATGTGGCATAAAACACACATTCCCACTTTGGGCAATAGTAATCTTCAACCGGTGCTGTGCTATATTCGTTTGCTAGAACTCGTTTACCTGTACAGGCTCCCCACCCGGTGGTTCCTTCTGGACACATATACTTGTGATCATGATAATATGCTTTCTCCCAGTTAGCCCAATGAGACTGACTGTCTCTATTTATAGCATCACAAGCATCAAAATACAAAGCAGCACCCTTGGTAGGGTCAGTGAGTGGGGGTGTGGCATTAAGTAAAGCTCCATCTGCATCATTCCATCGTATTTCTAAAGTATAATAGGATGGGTTCTGATGTGGGTTAAAACAAACTTTAGTATCTCCCTTAGTACAAACGTTCAATTCAGTGGTATTATATATATACCGGCTTACTGTACCAGTACAGGTATAGTAAGAATGATAAAGCAAAGTCTGGGTTACTTTCATTCCAGTCCGAGTGGAAGTAATGCAGGCAGTACATGGGGGTAAGGCAAGAATAAGTTCAAATCTCCCCAGGCAGGCAACCAAAGCAAGAAAGAAACAAAGATGCATGTTGATTGTAGTCCTTCTGAATCTCCGCTGGAAAATCTTGACCTCGACGTTCGCCGCTCCGTGACACAATGCTGACCCGTCTGCTAATGAAGCAATTCAACGGGTGTCAATGTTGATTGAAGATCCTCAAGTGTCCGCCGTATGCCAACTTACCATCCGTAGTTGGGCCGAAGATAGTCTATGAGTGCAAAGTTATTCAGTGAAGAAAACAAGTTTTTGCTGTATGGAAAACAGCAATCCTCTTCGAAAGACTTGTCTACTGTAGAGTACTATAGTTCTTAGGCGGCCCAGAGGAGCTCTAGGCCGCTGGTTGCCGCCTCAGGGTGAGCCGCAAAGGAATATCAGGATGCTGCACTGCTGTCCACTGATCTGGCTCTGGAACTGCTGCTGGCTTGACTCTGCTATGATGGATCCAAGATTCGATTTCTGCGACCTTGACAGCTGTTGGTGTAGACAGGATGACGGTGTATGGTCCCTTCCAATGGGGCTCCAGCGGTGTCTTCTTCCAATCTTTGATCCACACCGAGGTACCCGGCTTGTAGGGATGCAAGGATTCCGTCAAGTTGATGGGTAACTGATCCTGTATCCACGCATGAAGAGTCTGCAGAACAGAACTAAGAGCTAGGAGTTCTTGTCTGGTTATTTCTGAACCAATTTGTGTCAGACTCCCTTTGACCCCCTGCACTATTGGTGGGGGTTTACCATAAATGACTTCAAAGGGAGAGAATCCTGATGATTTCACAGGGGCTGAGCATATTCTAAGTAAAGCTATTGGGAGAACTTGGGGCCACTTCAGGTGGGTCTCCTGACATAGCTTAGACAACTGAGATTTTAGAGTACGATTCATTCGCTCAACCTTCCCTGAACTTTGGGGTCTGTATGCAGTGTGTAACTTCCATTGTATCTGTAGGGCACTTGCCAACTGTTGGGTAATCTGAGATACAAATGAGGGCCCATTGTCTGACCCTATTACTGCAGGGATTCCATATCGAGGGATGATTTCCCTCAGCAATACCTTGGTGACTTCCCTGGCTTTTTCAGTCCTGGTGGGGAAAGCTTCCACCCACCCAGAGAAAGTGCAAACTAAAACTAACAAGTAGCGATATCCGCTGACTTTTGGCATTTCAGTAAAGTCTATTTGTAGGTTGTGCATAGGGGTTACACCACCTGACTGAGCTCGGGGTGGCGGTGTAGAACCCTGCTTAGCATTGTTCTTTGCACAAGTTACGCACTGGCGAGCTACTGAAGCTGACAAGGCTCCCAACACTGAAATGCAAAAATGGGGTCTGAGTGCTTTTTCCATTGCGTTTTTCCCATAATGTGTGGCTTGATGAAAGGCCTTTACAAAGGCCGGTCCCAATGATTCAGGGATCACTATTCGTCCTGGGGGTTGGTTGCCCTCTGCTGGTGGCAGTTCAATCCATCCATCTTTCAGTACCCCCTTCTCTGTAGTGCAATAATAGTCCAATTCCCTCATAGTATATCGCGGCGTCCACAAGTTGAGGGGTACTGGAAACAATACTGCTTGTACTGGTGTTGCTTGTGATGAAATTTGGCCTGTCATGGCTGCTTTGCATGTTGAGGCATCAGCAAATCTGTTTCCTTGGGCAACTTCTCCTTTTCCAGTTTGGTGTCCTCGGCAGTGCATAACAGCAACTTGTGCTGGGGCCCATACTGCATCTAATAACATTAATATTTCTGGGCTGTACTTAATTGATTTGCCTCCAGAGGTGATGAGTCCTCATTCTTTATACAGAGCTCCATGAGCATGTAAAGTTGTGAAAGCGTACTTTGAGTCTGTATATACGTTCAACTGAAGTCCGGCACCTAGTACTAGTGCCCTTGTTAGCGCTATTAATTCTGCTTTCTGTGCTGATGTTCCTGAGGCAAGAGCTGATGATTCAATGACTTTCTCCTGGGTGACTACTGCATACCCGGCACAGCGTCGTCCATTGATGATGAGGCTGCTTCCATCCACGAAGTAAGTCTGGTCAGGGTTCTCTATAGGTACATCAGTTAGATCAGGTCAACTTGAAAACACAGTGTCCATGACTTCCATACAGTCATGTTCTGGTGGGTCCTTGCTGATTGGTATCAAGGTGGCTGGGTTGAGAGCATGACTCACTTCCAACTGTACTCGGGGATTTTCACATAGCATACTCTGGTATTTTAACATTCGAGAATTTGTAAACCAATGATTCCCTTTTTGTTCCATAAGGGCAAGCACGGCGTGTGGTACTGTAACGTGCAGGTTCTGTCCTAGGGTGAGTTTGTCTGCTTCACTCACTAACAATGCTGTGGCTGCTACAGCTCTCAAACATGGCGGCCATCCTTTGGCTACGGTGTCCAATTGTTTTGATAAGTATGCTACGGGTCGCTCCCAAAGTCCCAATGTCTGAGTCAACATTCCCAGAGCGTTCCCTTGTATTTCATGTACAAACATACCTACTGGAGGGCTATACCTAGACCCTGCGATGTGTGCTGTGTATTACCCCTCTTCTTTCTATCTATGCCCCAATCTTCCTGTCTTGATTTTGTGACATATCCCAAAGACTTTAATCAAACCGCTTCTGATCGCTGGAAGTAGCGGTATATAAGTGTTTGCTAAATAAATAAATAAACAAATGGAAAGGCTTCTGGACATCTGGAAGTCCAAGTGCTGGCGATGACATTAATGCTTCCTTCAAGGTTTTGAAAGCTTCATCTTGATCGGGTCCCCACTCTAGTGGTGACTTCTCTTCTCCTTTGGTGGCTTCGTATAGTGGTTTAGCAATCTGAGCAAAGTTGGGTATCCATATTCGGCAGTATCCTGCTGCTCCCAGAAAGGCTCTGACTTGCCTCCTGGTGGTTGGGGTTTGGATACTGCACACGGCTTCTTTTCTCTCTGGTCCTAATTGTCGGCTTCCTTTGGTCAGCCGGAAACCCAAATACTTTACTTCTGTTTGGCATAGCTGCGCTTTGGCTCTGGAAACTTTATATCCAACTTCATCTAATAATTGTAAAAGGTCATTTGTGGCTTGTACACATTCACTCTCTGAGGTGGTAGCTATCAACAAGTCATCCACATACTGAAGAAGCACCCTTTTCCCAGGGGTTACAGGATAACTTGAAAGGTCTTGGTTCAGTGCTGCACTGAAAATGGTGGGTGAGTTCTTGAATCCTTGGGGCAATCGTGTCCAAGTGAGTTGGCCCCGTCTCCCTGAGACAGGGTCCTGCCATTCAAAGGCAAACAACAATTGGCTAATCGGGGCTAATCGTATGCAGAAAAAGGCATCTTTCAAATCTAGGACAGTAAAGTGGGTAGCTTCAGCAGGTATCAGTCCTAAGAGTGTATAGGGATTTGGTACAACTGGATGTATGGTTTCAACTGCTTCGTTCACTCTCCGCAAATCTTGTACTGGGCGGTAATCACCTGTTCCAGGCTTCTTGACTGGCAGGAGAGGTGTATTCCATGGTGATTGACATACTCTGAGAAGGCCCTACTCCAGTAATCTTAATAGGTGGCGATGAATGCCCTCAATGGTGGGTCTTGGGAGTGGGTATTGTTTAACATGTACTGGTTCTGCTCCAGGCTTAAGGTTCACAATTACTGGGGCTATGTGCTTGGCTAGACCTGGTGGGTTACCTTCTGCCCATACTCCAGGAGGAGCCGTAATGCTTGCTGGCATACTGAAATTGGTATCAGGAACTGGCTTAGTACTGTAATATCTCCACTCTTCTTCTCGGGGAACAGTAAGCACCATTAATCCTGCAGGCTTTGAATTTACAGTCATTTGCATTTCTCCTTCCTCAGTAAAGGATATTTGGGCCTGCAGTTTGGCTAGCATATCTCGTCCCAGTAGTGGCACTGGGCATTCAGGCATATACAGGAATTGGTGCGCTATTTGCTGTCCTCCTAATTCACATACGCGGTTTTTCAGAAAAGACTTGGTGGCTCTGGCACCAGTTGCTCCCATAATAGTGACTGCTCTTGTGGACAAAGGAGCTATTTGCTTATCTACTACAGAATGTTCTGCTCCAGTATCAACCATAAAGTCCATGAATTGGTCCCCTATCTTTAAGTAGACCATAGGCTCCTGGGGACCTAAGGCAAATGCGGAGCCCGGTCTGTCCTAATCTGTTTCATCTAGATCATAGTCCGTTGCGGTTGCAACTCCCTCTATGGCCTCCTCTCTTTCCCGTTGGAAATGTACTCAATTTGTCCCTCTGCGATTCTGTGATCGGCCTCTCTCCCTCTCTCTCCGAGGGGCGTGTTCTTCTTCTTCGTGTGAGGCATCTTCGAGTTGCGGGCATGTATTCCTCCAATATCCTTCTTCCTTGCAATAAGCGCATTGATTCACGCCTAGCAGGGGCCGGCTATCTCCTCGGCTCCGCCCTCTTCCTCTGCTCCTTCGGTTAGGGAAACCTCCCCGTTTCTGTTCAACTAAAGCGGCAGCCAAAAAATCCGCTTTCTTCTTCATTTTACGCTCACTTTCTCTCTGTCTTTCATTATCACGGTTCACAAACACTTTCTGGGCGACTTCCATTAGCTGTGACGTATTCATGCCCGCAAACCCTTCTAACTTCTGTAATTTGCGTCTAATATCTGGTTGGGACTGGCTGACAAAAGCGGCATTCACCATGCATAGGCTCCCTGGTGCCGTTGGGTCATAAGGCGTGTACATTCTATATGCTTCAGCTAATCTCTCATAGAATACTGCTGGGCTTTCATCTGGGCCTTGGATAACTTCCGCCGTTTTGGAGAGGTTCATGACTTTCTGACCCCCCTTTCGCAGACCTTGTAAAAGGCCTTGGCGGAACCGAGCTAGGGCTTTTGATCCTGCATCGGTGTTTGGATCCCACCGAGGATCCTCATTCGGAAATTCTTTCTTCGCTGCTTCACGGTTATCTATTCCTCCTGCTCCTTCTACTAGGGGATTTTCTGCTAACCAATTGACAGCTGCTTGCATAATTCTTGTCCGCTCCTCAGTAGTAAATAAAGTAGACAGGAGTTGACGGCAATCTGCCCAAGTAGGCTGGTGGGTTTGCATAATTATATTCATTACTTCTGTTAATTCTTGGGGCTTGTCAGTGTAAGAAGCATAATGCATTTTCCAATTCAACAAATCAGTAGTGGAGAATGGCACATAAACTAAACTTGTGGGTCCCGCTACTATCTGGTTCTCCTCGTCCCTCACGGGCATTCCCGGGACCTGCAGTAGTGGCATAACTTTCTTGATGGGGCCCCTCTTTCTCAATTTAAGCTTTATCTGGGATTTCTTACTTGCAACGGATGAACTGGTACTGACAGCTGATTTTACACTTTCAGTCTCGTACCGAGAAGATGTTCCTTCTTCTTCTTCTTCTTCTTCTTGCTCTGACTCAGAATTCTCCTCTGTCTCAAGCTGATCGATCTCTTCAGGGGGTGGATCATCTAACTGCTGAGGGTCAGGGGATGGAATTCGCCAGTCCCGGGGGCCTGCCGCAGGACGCGGTGGTACTTTTACTGGGTGCTGAGCTTGGGGCTGTCTAGTAACAACTTCTGGGGACTCGGGATCAACATAAACAGACTTATTTTCTTTCCCTGTTCTCTGTGTCTGTTCTGTCAGCGCTACCATTATTCTGCACTGTTCTTCATAGCAGCGCCGGGCCCAAGGGGGCGGGCTTTCACAAATACTTAACTAGGAATCTATATAGGGATACTGGTCAGGGTGCGCTACTCGCACCTTCTGATGAACTGACTTAATAATTCCTATGGCAAATGTTCCATCTCGGGGCCACATGGGGTCTAATTCGGGCCACTCCCTAGTACACAGAATCTGTAATCGTGTTACAGTCATTTTCACCCCATAATCTCCTGAATATCCTTTATTAAAGTACTTAATCATACATTCTAATGGAGTGTGCATAGTAGACCCCGCCCCTCCCATATCGATGTGTGCGTGCAACAACAGACAAAGGGGAAAAGGAGGGCGGACCGTGGGTGAGGGGTCCTCACGGTCCTAGAAGCATTTAAGGGAAACAAAAAACAAGACAAGACGACGGTCGCTTCCTCCTTTTTACGACCTGGACGCGGTCGCCCGGCCAGGAACTGCGTGACTCAGGAGTCCGCCTTCGCTTGGTCTGTGTCACCAGACCTCTCAACCACACTTCATTCACACAATCATGCTAGCAACGTACTCCCAAAAAACCCAATCCTGTCTGTTCTGACTAGGCTATACAAAAGTTATTCCAAGTTATGCCGGCTATTCCAAGTTATTCCAAGAAGACGGTGGGTTCACCCCGCGAATACACTATGCAAGGTTAATTGGACCGCCTTTGAGAGGTGATCATGCTCTCTTACCAAAATTTCCAAGTTACAAGTTCCAAGTTACAAGCTGCAGTTCTGACTCATCTGTCTAGACATACCAAAAACTATACTCACCGGATCCGGTCCCTGTTCCCGAGCAAGCGCATGAGTTGGACCTCGGACTCCCCTCGCGGGTTCGAGGTGTTGGCTCCGTCCGGGTCCGGCACCCGCCGAGGCCTGGCCCAGCTCCCTCCGATGCAACTGGACCGGTGGCGCCTGGGAGCCGAGCCCACGTCGGGAGGGCACGAGCCCGGCAGGACCAAACCTATAGAGGCGGAAAGTCGTGGTATATTAGCTCGTATACCCTCTACTAACCACACGTTCCCGGCCAACGCACCAAGAATATGTAGCGGCAGAGCGCAAACAATCCAATAATACCAGGAGTCTGTTCAGAAGGTCCAAATCATTTATTGTGCACAAGACTCAAGCAGAATCACATTCAAAATGGCTGAGCAATGACTGTTAGCAAAACAACAACTTTTATACTGTTCTTTTCCATTCTAGACATAGGCAAACTTTTCATTGGTCCCGGTAACCCCTCTCACCCCATCTATTGGTCCCGGTACCGTTACGTAGCTATCCAATGAGGACCTTCGTCTGGGCTCTGCACCTGTTTCCCCCCCTTACAGTCCTCATTACAATGGTCAGTTCTTAGACTCTTGATACATTTCTCCTCCAAGGTCACTGGCTAACTAAAACATATGGGAAAGCAGGGCACTGTAACTTTTCTTTCAGCAGAGTTAATTAATTCCATAGAAGCTTCACACATCTTATCAGTACCAATTAAAGTTGTTTTTCTATCTCTTCTAAGTTTCGTTTCTGCTTAGCTAGGCTTGGTTATGCTTAGTTAAGTTTTGATTCTATGGTAGCAGCATTCAGGGGGGTTTTCATTCCTCTGGGTCTAACCACAGGCTTCATTTACAGGTCAAGCTGCTTAGGCCTGTCTGTTTAGTTCAAACAGCATGGATCATAGGCCTTCGCCTACCACACCACCAAATATCCCCACTGACCACAGAAAAGACGCCAAGTTAAAACTGGGTAGATTGGGGGCAGTCCCGGCAGCTATTTAGCCACTAACCGGATGGAGTTAAGACAGGTCAATGGCAGCGCCGGATGACATATAGCTACCAGCATAGTTTGAATAATGGCTTTTAGATTATCTTCAGATACAACCACATTTGTCCTATTAAGTGCAAATTAGAATATGCAGATTATGTCACCTTTGAAATCTGTGTGTGTTGAGCCTAATATTACACCTAAACGTTTACGTTTTGTCTCAAGACTAATCGCCACACCATTTATAACAGGCACTTTTAATGGTGTCTCTTCTTTGGTATCTTCAACCCAAAGAATTTTTGTTTTTCCACGGTTAACCTTTAGAAAGTTTAAACCCATCTTCTATATGAATTCCATGAAATAACTAACATCAAAATGTTTCTTCAAAGTTCCGTTGGTTTCGAAAGAACAACAAAACAAAACCAAGTGTGATAATATATTTAACCATTAGGAGTTAATTTTATAAACTCAAATGCAGTTAATGCACGTATTTGAGATCTAGTTTATAAAATAAAGTACGTGCGTTCTTTATAAAATAGAGGTGTAAAAACGCACTTAAGTATAGTTTCGGCTGTTATACCTGCTCTAGGGCAGACATAAATGCCACACCTAGATTGTTCAAAAACGCACATAAGTTATAATATTTTATAACTTGTGTGTATAAATTTAGGCCCCACCTATGCTCCACTCCTGTGTCCTCTCAAACCAAAAGTGCACACAGTGGCATGTTCACTTACAGCATAGTGACTGTCTAAAGTGTGCGTTAAGTGCCAGTTCACACGTGTACTTCCTTTAGAATAGGGACTTAGGTGCATAAATAGTGCACAACTTTTCACATGCCCTTTCTAGAATCAGCCACTAAGAATGCATTGTGCATACAAGCCACAGGGTGCTAGTGTTCCAAGGAAAAAGTTATTGCCTTGTTTCTCCACTAAGGAGGAGCCATATACTTGGAGGCATGTTCGAAGATGTGCGTCCCAGGCCTCTGTGCATCCGGTTGGAACGGGATGCACAGAGGTAGATGGGATTCTGATCCCACGGGGCATGTCTAGCCCTGTGGGATCAGAATCTTGTCTAGGCCTGTATGTGCAGGCCTCTGCCCAGCTAACTCAATCAAGGCTCCTGAATGGAGCCGCGGCGCCATGACGTCCAATTGCCAACCACTTCTTTCATTCTCCACAACCCACCCCCCGATCTGGCCACCCTTGGCCAGAGTCGGGCTGCAGTGAATCTCCTGCATCCCCTCCTACCTTTTCTGCCACCTGGACCTGCCGTCCCCCAACGTCTAGAGGAACATTCCACCTCAGAGGTGGAATAAGTTCCCCGTCTAGTCTAGTCTTTTCTGCCGGCCCCGAACATACAGGGCTGACATAAGAATCGGCCTTATACGTCCAGGACCACAGACCGCCAACTGCCCACCCTAACTCCGACTCCGTACCACTCCTTTCCCGTCCCGTCTAACCTCCCTGTACAAACTCCTTGTGCATATGGGGAGGCTTGGCAGAGACGGGAAAGGTGGACAGAATAGACCCCATAGCAACCAGTAGCAGATTACATGGTTCAGCCACTAGGAGGGTCACCATACATAGAAAGGTGTAGAGTTCAGTTACTAGTTTCACAGAATTTACAACAAAGAAAACAAAATGCACAATGTTTGTATAAATCTGTGCCTGTGTTAGTGTTTCTCTCCTTATATGTGTGTATATAAATGGCGGAGGACAGGAGAGGGGGAGGCAGCTTGAAAGGAACAGCTTCCTAACACTATGCTTTAATATATCAGGGCTTCTATGCTGCAGATGTTGAAACTCCCTCTCCCATAGAATTGCACTAGGCCAATTTTTGGGGGCTTATTTCTCTGGAACTTGTGGGCCAATCTGACCCATTTTCAAACTTATTGTGTCTTTTGCCCATTTTTTCCCATTACCAAATTTAGTTCTGTTAAGTTTGTAGATGGCAGACAGATATTTTTGACCCCTTGGGTTGGACAGAATGAAAAATGAAGACTGGTTACTCTCTCTCTCTTTGCTGTTGCTACGTTTCTACTTTCCGCTATCTATTGTACAGATTTTGCTGTTGCCTTGCACTGAATTTTTAGGAAAAAATACAGAATTTTACTTCCTTTCTGGGAAAAAAGAGAGAACAGGAATTGGGAAGACAGGGTGAAGCCGAAAAAAACCATGACAAAATTATTACTTCAATATAAAGTCTGCAATAAATGCACTAAAAAACGTAGAAGATACATCTGATCATTTGGATATTTGAAATCTGTACTTTGTGCAAATTAGCTGATGCTTATACAGACCCCCCCCCCCCCCCCAGCACCACCAAGTGTAGTGAAGGCACCTTCTCCAAATAACCCCACTCCCTAAATATGGCTGTCACCCACCCATCTCCCAAAGACACCTTTGCAGTCCCATCTCTCCACTTTAAGAGTCCCTGGAACCCGATCCAAGCCCCCACCCCCACCCCTGCTTCCCTTAGAGGTCAACCCCAACATTAGGACTGTGAGAATACCACTAGGGGATCACAACTACCATTTTGAACCAGACACTGGCCTGGACAGAAGTGAAGGGGAGGGGGGGGGGTCGTTCCCATCTGGGCCACACTAGACCACAGAACTGAGTTAAGGTAGGCCTGGGGGGGCTTTTACGGGGGTGGGGGTCTTGGATCAGGTTTCAGGAGTATCTTAAAAGGAAGAGGTGGGAATTTGATGGTGTCTTTGGGGGAGGGTGTTATTTTGGAGGGGTGCCTTGATTACTTGATGGGGACCCTCGGCCACCGGTTGCACTTTATACATGTGGCCCCTTTAACATAGTATACGATGGCAGATAAAGACCAGCATAATCCAACTAGTCTGCCCAGTAAGGTGGCTAGAGTGGTTGTAACTGCAGCTTCATGCAGGTCACCCCTCACCACAAGCCTGTGTTTATGGTTATACCTGCTGATCCATGCAGGTCAGCTCCCCTCTATTGAAGTATAAAAGATATTTAAGTTTGCTTTGATTTCATCCTCTTGCTATAAAGAGATCCACTGTGTCTGTCCCATGCCATTTTGAATTCTTTCACTGTATTTTCCCCCACCATCTCCATCAGGAGGGCATTCCAAGCATCCACCACTCTTTCAGTGAAAGTATTTCCTAATGTTGCTTTTACGTTTACTGCCTTGCAGCTTCATCATATGCCCTCTAGTTTTACAGCTTCCCCTTCTTTGAAAACACACTGAACCCACTACAGCTAGCTTTGAGAACCCACGGAACCCACTACAGTTAGCAATGAACGCTGCTGCCCGCTTCCTATACGGGGCCTCCAGAAGAAACCTCATAACCCCAATCTTAAAAAACCTACACTGGCTGCCGATCAACTGCCGGCTCACCTACAAAGTAGTACTGCTGACCTTCAAAGCCATCAACAAAAGATCCTCCACCTCCCTAACGGACCTTCTCCACCCCACTCCTCCAAACAAATCCAGAAGGACTTTCGCTACCAACACACTAGTAATCCCCAATGAAATAACAAAATGCTCTCAGGCAACAAAAAACAGAGCCTTTGTGTTCTATGCACCTACTTGCTGGAACGACCTCCCAACCACTATCCGAGCGATCACTGACCTCACCCAATTCAGGAAGGCATTAAAGCACCACCTTTTTCTTCTACATTACTCACATGCCAACGAAACAACTCCACCCACCATACCCCCAACCAGCTTGACACCACCACCAGCACACCCTAATCATGTTGAGGCAACCGCACTCATCAGCCCAACTATCTAAACTGTAAATAACTGACAATCCTGTACATAGTTATTAGAGCACGTCATGTCGACACAACAGCTCAGTGACACATTGCTCAGCTTGTATAAACAGTAGTTACCCCAGTTCTAAATCCAAGTTGCAATACCTGTTCAATGTAAGTACAAAGCAGGTTACTGCCTACTTTGTACAAATAAATGTTACTTGTAAACTGCACTGTTTTTAAAGAGCGCGGTATAGAAAAGCTTTAAATAAATAAATAAAAATGATTTGTTTGTTCATTAATATTCTTTATAACCATTCTTCCAGTGTTTGTAGATCTTTCCTCTTGTTCTCGACTCCCTCAGAGGAGTCCACTCTGTTGCAAGTTTTCGTGTCATCTCTAAAAAGGCAGACTTTCCATGCAGTCCTTCTGCAGTATCACTCACGAATACATTGAACAGTATCGGTCCCAGGACCGATCCCAGAGGCATGCCACTGTGCATCTTCCTTTCTTCTGAGTGAGTTCCGTTTACCACCACCTTCTGTTGTCTGTCAGTCAACCAATTTCTGATCCAGTTCACCACCTTGGGACCAATCCCCAGGCTGCTCAGTTTATTGATAAGCCTCCTGTGAGGAACAGTATCAAAGGCTTGGCTGAAATCTAGGTATATCGCATCCATTGCATGCTCTGGATGTAGTTCTCCTTTCACCCAATCAAAGAGCTCAATGAAATTTGTTTGGAATGGGTTTCCCCTGGTAAACCATGTTGCCTCAGATCATGCAATCCATTAGTTTCCAGAAAGTCCACTATCCTTTCTTTCAAGAGCGCCTCTATTACATTTCCCATCTCAGAGGTAAGGTTTATCAGCCTATAGTTTGTCACCTCTTCCCTATTACCACTTTTGTGAAGAGCTACCACATCAGCCCTTCTCCAGTCCTGTGGAGCCTCTTCCATTTTCAAGGATCTTTTAAAAAGCCCTGCCAGAACCTCTTTGAGCTTATTCAGTATCCTGGGATATATCTCATCCGGTCCCATGGGCCTTCTCCACTTTCAGTTTTTCAAGGTGTTCAAAAACATCTTCTGTGAATGGTATGGAATCAACTCTATTCCCATGCATATTTAAGAAAGTGGCCAGGCGTATAGGGTAGAGTGTTAGAGGCCTGATGCTTCCGGCTGGAAAAAAATAAGGCCATCTTTGAGCTGGCATGATTTTTCCTTTCGAATAATTCAGCTTGCATTGCCGATTGCAAGCTGCAGTTTTCCTTTACCATAGGAATCACTAACGTGCGGTACCAAGTTACCACATATTAGCGACTCCTATTGTAAACTAAAATACAGTAAAATCCATGATTTTACTCCGTTTGGTAACTAACCCCTTACGTCCTTTGCCAGTTGTTCATAGGTTTTCTAGATCTTAACAAGTAAGATTTTGGTTTTTCAAGCTAGCTGTGTAGAGAACCAAAGCTTACGGGCTGATATTCGAAAAAAGCTGAGCACTTATGGCAACTTAAGATAGCTTTCCATGTGGCCTAAGTTGCAGTCTGGATAAGTGCCAACTGAAAATCCTATTAAGCGGATAAATATTTGCATTTATCCGAATAGCCTCCCTCAGACTGGATATTTAGTAGCAGCTCCTATTCTGCTGATATTCAAGTGCCACAGCTGAACTATAAATTTTTTATTTATTTATTTACAGTTTCTTTTATACCGCGCTATTTGACATCAGTGCGGTTTACAATGAACATAAAACTACACGTCACAAAGATTGATCAGTGCTTACAATGAACAGGACAATAAACTGGGTATACATTAAACAGGTTTCATAAACAGAGAACATGAGAACTATGTACAAAATGTTCAAAGAGACCAATTTAGAACATAACTATCAACGTTAGGAGCATAAGTCCATGGAATATCTGGCCATGTATTTGCTCTTTATGGAAGAAGTGGGGTCTGCAATTAACAGTAACAAGGGTGAGAGCTAGGAACGGAGTTAATTCAACTACAAATATAATAAAGCTATTGGGGGCGTTTTCATTGGTGATGGCCAGCCCGATGCAAGTGGCTGGCCATCACGGCTTTAAATCTGAGCTGGATATTCAGTGTTGGGGCCAAATCTGGCCACTGGCATTGAATGTCCAGGTTGGCTGGGTCAAGATCTTGCACTTTGGTCAGCTGCAGTATTCAACCACTGATCAGATTGCAAAATGGGCTAAAGTTAGGTTAGTTGAATGGCCGTCCTTTAGGGTTAACCGGCTAGTGGCTCAAAATCGCTGCTAACTGGTTAACCCTGGGTGCCACCCTCACTCCACTCACCCCCCCCCCCACCCCCCATGTTATCTGCTTAGCTTCAAGGTGTTCAAACCCAATATGAGAGGCTATTCAGTGACACTAAACCGCTGACTGCAGTTTAACCGGTTAGCAGGGATACTAACCGGTTAAACCATTTTGAAAATGCCCCCCATTGGTAATGCTTCACGTGGAGACATAGTCTTTGAGCGTATGCTAGCTTAACATAATGTCATACTTGGATTTATTTTATTTATTTATTTGCAACGTTTTTATATACCGCCATTTCCTAAGATCAGTGGCGCTTTACATTGAACATAAGTCAAAATACAGAGAACAAATGTGAAATACAGAGAAACAATAACTAACTATCAACAAAATACATGTAACTTTAAGCAACCTTGAATAGATTATGACAGGTAAGAACTATTTACAGGTTTGACATAGTTTACATATTTACAGGTTGTAGATATCAGTTCAGATAGGAATGTGGGTAGGAGTAAATTGTGTAGGAGTAATAGAATACAGAATTGAATTATGGAGGATAAGATGTCGTATCCATATAACAATCCATATTGGAATAGTGTAGTGTGAAGAGGTGAGTTTTTAGTTCTCTTTTAAACATTTGTAGGTCTTTTATTTCTCTAAGCTGTGTCGGGAGGTTATTCCACAAGGTTGGTGCAATGTATGAGAAGGCGCTGATGCTTGTTGTTTATTTAGGATCCCACCAAATGTCAGGGACATCGTGTACTGTACAGGTGTTTCACTGATGGATGAAGACGTCTGGGAGTTCATCTGGATGAAGTTTCATGCTTCCACGGCCGTGTCTGAAAAGAAAATCTTGCTAGAAGCCCTGACCTGTAGCGATGACAGAAATCTGTTAACCAGGTGAGTGGGTCTCTCTCTGTTTAAACTACCATTATTAATATTGTCCAGTTAATTAAATTATGGCCTTTTTCTATCCTTGGCCCTTGAAGGCTTCTTAATGTGTCCTTGAATTCGGAAGTGGTCCTGGATCAGGATGCAATCGATGTGATCATCCATGTAGCGCGAAACCCACATGGACGGGACTTAGCATGGAAGTTCTTCAAAGACAAATGGAAGATTTTAAATGCCAGGTAAGGGCTCTTGTTTAATGTGTATATATATTTGGAGCTGTGCAAAGTCTCTGTTAAATCCATTCTAATCATCCTACTCCTCCTTGAGATGAAAAGTCAAATTTTAATACAGAAAAAAACATATTTTCTTAAGTTTTTTAAATCTGAATCCAATAAATTGGCCCATATTGCCATCTTACGGAGTATTGGAAAACATTCTCTGTATTTTAGAGATTCAAGAGGAAGCTTTTGACTTCTATGCCCCAAAATATAAAGAGAGTCTCCAGTGATCATAGAATGATCTAATTAGATTTAATAAATGAAGGGAGAACAGCAAGGAAATCTACTGTGCTAGCATTTAACTTTCAAAGGGGAGACTTTGATGAAATGAAGAAAATGCTGAAGAAAAATCTAAAAGGAGCAGCTGCAGTGGTTAAGAGTTTACTTCAGGCATAGACATTTTGTAAAAATACCATTTGAGAAGCTCAGACCAGATGTATTCCACGCTTTTAAAAAGGTGGAAGGAAGGCCAAATGAATACTGGCATGGCTTAAAGGTGAGGTGAAAGAGTCCGTTACAGCTAAAAAAAAAAAAAAAATTTAAATGGAAAAAGGATCTGAAAGAAGAAACAGCATAAGCACTGGCAAGTTAGATACAAGTAATTGACAAGGCAAGCAAAGAGAGAATTTAGAAAGAAGCTTGCAGTGGAAGCAATAACTCATAATAAAAACGTTTTCAGGTACATTTGAAGCAAAAAGCCCGTGAGGGAGTCAGTTGGACCATTAGATAATAGATCACTAAAAGTGTCAGTAAGGGAGGACAGCTAGCAGAGAGATGTGAATCAGCATTTTAGAAAGGCTGTTTAGGTACCATGTGGAACATCCAAATCAAAACATCCAGAATTCCATGGGAGTGGCAGTAGAGAAGATGGGCACATGTAAATACATTCTAAAATAGACCTATCTCCTCCCCAAAAAGATAGATGTCTCCGCCAAAAGACAAGGAAACAGAGTACTGCAGCATCAACCCTCAAACATGTGCAGGGAAATGGCTAATTTAGAAATGTGCACATGTGAAATATACACATCTGTGAAACTGGCATCATAGATGTGTCCATGATGATATTTCAGAAGGCGCAGACGTGTCTGCCGCCACACACACGTCTTGGCCTGCCATTTTGCAGACTGAGATGTGCAGTGTTGCAGCAGCTCTCAAAAAGGACTTTATATATAACTATATGCTTTTTTGAGCAGAAAAAACGTATTAGGGGGTGGTCGAAGGACATTCCTCTCTTCTCCCTGCTGCTGTTTGCCGGCTGTAACAAGAACTTTTCAAATGCCTCTCCATGCCCAGAAGCAGGTAAAGATAAAGACATGTCTGCGGGTGGTCATAAACACGCAACACCTTTCTAAAATCCAGCATACATGTTGATCTTTAACAGACCGCCCTGGACATGCCTCTACCATGCCTCTATGTGATATAGCTTTACTGCCGCTGAATATGCCAGTGAGTGAGTCGGCAAACCACCTAAATGAATATCCCGCCAATGTTGTTACTGAGGTAACAGGACCCAAATCAAAATTATTAGTACTATTAACGCTTATCCATCAACTTCTGTATTACTATCGCTAGCTATAATCACCACTGCCGTAATGTGGAATTTTGATCCATGTAGAATGAAAAGCATTTTAGAAGTAAAATAATCCAGAATGATGCACGATGGAGTTCTGACATGTTCTAGACAGGAAAGGGAAACAGGAAGCATCTTAGCATATTACTCAAATCCTTCTGGATGAACTGAAGTTACAGGGTTGTAACATGATTTGACAAAGGTCAGTCATACACTCGGCGGAAGAACAAAGACTTTCATTTGAGCTGATGGCTTCCTGGAGTCTCTTGACTTATGCTTCAATTTTCTAGCTGTGGTACATTTTTCTTTGCGGTTGAAAAAGGTCAATAGCTATATAAATATGGGGCGTGGGCTGCCTGTGATTGTGATTCAGAGTCACATTCTGTTTAAGGCGCCAAGATCCTTGAGCCTAACTGTTAGCACACAGACATTTTGCATTCAGAAATATGGCATTTACTGCTTTGGGAAATTAATCTAATGCATTTGCTATTTTTGCAAGCAGAATTCAAGCCAGAAACTCTTTTAGATAGCTGTGGTTCAGGCATTGGTACTGTGAAATATCAGCTCTTTCTCCTGTTGTCTTGCCCGGACTTAGATTTAAGCAGTAATGTCTATGCCTTGAAAATGCAAACCTTCTAAACAGATTGATCTCGTCATGTTTAATAAGTGCTCTCTGTCCTTCTATAAAGATATGGTGAGGCATTATTTATGAATTCCAAACTTATCAGTGGCGTCACAGAATTTCTCAATGCCGAAGAGGAACTGCACGAGGTAAATGCTTCAAAATTGTTTCTCGAAATGACATTTTTTTTCTCAGTACATATAGTGCAAGAGCAACCAGAGCTGGTGTTATACACGCAGGGGCCCAGGCAGAAACTGGTGTGGGGGCCCAAAGCCTGCCTGCAGGCTACACGTCCTTCATCTGGAGGTGCACTGGGGCCTCTTATAGAATGGGGGCCCAGGGCAATTGCCCTGTTTGCCCCCCCTTCCGTAACATTGGCCCTGATAGCAACAAGCATACTGAATCTGCTTCCTGTTTTCCCTGTGACAAGATGATGGTGGAAAACGAATATAGCATGAGATGCATGCAGGACTAGTAGTACAGCATCTCTGTCCCTTGAGAACTGATTCAGAGGCTTCTGTATATGTAACTCTGATGATCTGTATAGAACCCAGGTACGTGTGGGCAAACGAAGAACCAGTCAGTCTGATGAATGCTTTGCTCTCTCAGAGGTGTACTTCCCTCTCTGCAGGATGTAAGGTCCGATCACAGAAGTCTGAATCCGAACCCGTATCCTCTTCCGCCATGCTGCTTGGAGCTTGGTGGGACTTCAGCTCTTTCCCAGTGAAAGTTCAGAGAGAGAGAGAGGAAGTCTACCAAAGTTTCTTGGTGTGGAGAGGTTTATAAGGCAGCAGTGCTTCAGACTTTGAAAAGAATAAATGAAATGTCTTTATTTTCAGAGCTGAAGAAGGTTTCCCTAACAGTGTGACTGTATTTGCTCTCTTTCTCCTTAGCAGCAGTAAATTTCGAGTACAGAACACCAGCCTAGACAGTTGTCCATGTGGAGAGTAATTTTTATAACGGAGCGTCTAGGTTAAGGCAGGCAAAACACATCCATTGTAAGCCTGTTTTATAAAGACGGTGCCTTAAATTCAAGCATGGACATATATACTCGCAGCTGTAGTGTGCAAATATGCACATAAATTAAGGGGGAAAGCATTCAAAGTGTTTTAGCTGGTTATCAGACCTGCTAACCGGTTAAAATGTGCTGAGCCCAGTATTCAACGGCACTATGCAGTTAGTGCTGCTAAATTTCCCCCAATACTGTAAAAAATACCTGGGTAAAAGCAAGGTGCTCTGCGGGTGGATCTGGGATAGTGCCGATCACCATTCGGTTAGCTTAACCGGTTAGAGTTCGGTCAGCTGAATACATGGTATGTGGGATATTCAGCACCACTAACTGCGGCCACCAGAACGTCTCCGGTTTCCGGTACTAAATATCGGGCACAGCGTGTTTTAGCTCTGCTAACCGGCTAAAACATTTTGAATATCAGCCCCTAAGACTTTTGTGGATATTGGTACTAAATTTAACTTAAGATCTTTTGCATTTCTGTGATCTTAAGGAACGATTGTAGTCACATGAGATGATCTGTACTTTTATAACGAAGTGTTTTGTAGCGTTATTGTTACGGTATTCTGTGGCAATGATTTGTGTGCTTATTTTATCATTATTTATTGTTATGTATTTGTTACTGTATGTAACTGGCCCAAAGGTACTTGATGGGCAAGAAATAAATACTACTAATAATAATAATAATTGTAAATATACTGTTAGTGGAGAATGCAACTTTTAAGGCAAAGAAGTAGTTATAGGTCAGACATCGATCTGGCTTTTAAGTGCAGTAGCCATCTTGGAGATGATGCTGATGTTGCCAGTTTTAGTTCCCTAGATAAGTTATTTCAGTGCTGTGTTATTTTACGTTCAGATCCAATTGTTTTTCATGAATGAATGTGAAAGGGAGTTGACTTCTTATGGATGCAATTTCATATTGTGCTCTTGTAATGCAATATACCACCCTTGTTTTCTACTGCCATCAGAATTTAAATGTCAGGCTGCCACTGTGAATCCTGTGAAACAGTTTTCATTTCAAGGTCCTTTATGACGTTTATGCAGAATCTTTTATTTGCATCTCTGACATGTTGATCATAGTCTGTGCTGTATCTGGAAAATGACATCTTTGAAAGCGAATGTTCAGGTCATTGATCAGTTGCAGCTCCCGTTTCTGAAATATCTTCCATTGTCTTGGCAGCTGAAGACCTTCATCAGACTTCATGAGGGGGCTTCTGCTATGACGACACCTTTTTCACGAGCCGTGGAAACTGTGGAAGCCAATGTGCGATGGCAGAGACTCCATAAAGAGGAACTTTTTCAGTGGTTAAGGAAATCCCTAAAACATTAATCTGCGACTCTCACGCATCATTGCATTTCTGGATGGGAACTGCTTTGTTCAGAAAAGCTCACAATGTTTGAACTCAAACTAGCAGCAATGTACAGGAATAGAGACAGATTCCATTTCCTTATTTTTGCACTGCGGCCTTTTTCAACGCTAATGAAACTTTTTCAAAAGGACAAGGTCACCACATTGTGTGTAAAATTCAGTCCTGGCTGTATAGGATCAGACAGTCAATTAAGTGGATGCATGCCAGTGTTACGTCCGTTGAGAAATTGTCGCAGAGTATTTTGTGCATGGTTGTACGGTCCCTGCCTGCCCTGTAGCATGCTTGCTTACGATGTCCGCGTTTTGTATTTGAATTTTTGTTACATCAAGAACGGGCATTATGCTAAAGCACAATGACTGTACATGACAATCAGTGGTGTAAAGATCAGAGGAAATCGAAACAGGAAAATATCAAGAATAGTTTAAAAAAAATGGCATGGATGGGAGGAACAAGAGGTATCAAATCAGTAGACAGGAAGAGCTGTATTCAGAAGTTTGCATAGTAGTCATAGGGCTGATTCTGCATAGTGCACATGGACAACTATGCGGTGGATGTGTGCATAAGTCTCTATTCTCGATTTATGCACACGACTGGGCACTTAGGTGCACACTTTGGGCGGAACCCAAATTCATCAAGTGTATGTTACAGAATATTATAACGTACATGCATTTCCTTGCCAATCTAATTGCAGTATTCAGCCCAATATCTGGATAACTAACCGCATAAACTTAGGGCTGCCTTTTTTATGGACTACGTTTATTTGCTTTTCTATCCAGATAGTAGGCTGAATATTGAGTTCTGTGGCTAGTGGTGCTAGTATCAGATACTCAGCACTGGATTTTATGTAAGTGTGGTGGCCGGCGTTTATAGAAATGCTGACTGCCGCAGTTAAATATTAGTCCCTAAGTATCTAAACAGTGTTCCCACGATGTTGCACGGGAGGAGTCCACCACCCACTGCCAGTAGTGTAGGCAGAGCAGTCCCGCGCAGCTTCGTGGACATACTGGTTAGAGGCTTAGAGCTAATGATTCGAAAAATGAGTGGTTCAGGTGTGTCCATATGTTGCATATGCTGAGTTTTCACATGTATTACACATGTAACTATAATATACATTAGGAGCAGTTCCACAGGTAAATCATGTAAATCGGCTGTGTGGAGATTGCCCATCCTGTATGTGAGCAAGAGGACGCACATATATCCACAACACCTGCATTTCTACCCGCACTGGGGGAGAGTCAAGGTGCAACTGCAAGTAGACATGAATTATCTGAGTCAACAAAAAAGGATTTAGGCAATTTTCAAAATAAAAGTTCTCATGAATGGACATATACTTTGAAAATTCCTGCTTTGATCCATTCTCTGGGAAAACCTCTATCATCAGAAAATTATTTGACCTCTGTAATCCATGATCCAGAATTTCTCCCATTTTATGAGATTCTTTTTATCAGAAAATTTCTATTATCCTGAACTTCCACTAGCTGGAAAAACCCATGATCCAGAATAGCCTGTGATGGCTGTTTCTGAATGAACAGTGCTCCACTATGTCTGTCGCGGATGGTTACAAACGATAGTTACAATACAGATGGGGCAGAGGAGGGAATAGAGAAGGTTGAAATTGTGGTGTTGTACAAGATTCCATGTATCTGGACCATTTTATAAACCTAGACATGCAGATGCTCTTAGTTACAGAGGACTCTTGTCTCAACCCATTTCAATTTGGAGAGGGGAAATAAACATTTGGGTATTATCCTTCCTGTAAAGGGATGGGTAAAAGGAACACTTAAAATTACTATTCGTGTCATAGAACAAGTGTAAATCTGGGTGTGGACAATTTTAGGCTTAAATGAGCATTCCTCCTATGAAATGGGGAATACACATGTAGATTTTTGTCCTGCCCAAGGCCACACCACTGACACGCTGAACCTGGTAAATATAATAGGATAATTTGACAAATTTAAGAGTAGCAAATCATCTGGACCAGATGGTACATATCCCAGGATGTTGAAAGGCCTCAAAAATGAAATTGCAGACCTACTATTAGTAATCTGTAAACTAATCATTAAAATTGTCTATAGTACCTGAAGATTGGAGAATGGTCAACGTAATGCCATGTTTTAAAAAACAAAGGGGCTCTAGGAATGATCCAAGAAGCTACAGACCAGTGAGCCAGAAATTAGTGCTAGGCAAAATGATAGAAATCATCATAAAGAACAAAATTACTGAATATACAAATAGTCATGGCTTAATGGGATAAAGCCAACATGGATTTAGACAAGGGAAATCTTGCTACATTTTTTGGAGGGTGCAAATAGGTAAAGGTGAGCCAATGGATATAGTATACCTGGATTTTCAGAAGGCCCTCATAAGAAATGGTAAAGAAATTAAAAAGTCATGAGATAGGAGACAGGGTCCTATTGTGGATTAAAAGACAGAAAACAGAGTGAGGCTGAATGGTCAATTTTCTTAATGGAGAAAGGTGAATAGTGGAGTACCCCAGGGATCTGTGCTGGGCCCACTGTTTTTTCATGTATAAATGACCTGGAAATGGGAATGAGTAAGGCGATCAAATTTGCAGATGACATAAAATTTATAGCTGTTAAATCATATGAGGATTGTGAAAAATTGCAAGAGGGGTCTTGAAAAATTGGGAGACTTGGAGTCCAAATGGCAGATGAAATTTAATGTGGACAAGTGCAACCCAAGCTACAAATACACAATGCAAAGTTCCACATTAGGCATCACCACCCAGGAAAAAGACCTAGATGTCATCATGGATAATATGTTGAAATCCTCTGCTCAGTGTGCAGCGGTGGCCAAGAAAGCTGATAGAATGCTAGGAGTCATAAGGAAAGGAATTGAGAATAAAACCAAGGATATTATAATGCCCCTGTATCGCTCCATTGGGCAATTACACCTTGAATCTGGTCGCCACATCTAAAAAAAAAAAAGCAGGGTTGCCAAGTTATCCAGTTCCAGGAGTGAGATTTTCTGCTAATCCTGGATTTCCAACAAACTCATTCTGATGCATTATGGGTCCTGCAACACTGATTTCAGTGGGTAAAATCTGTGACTACAAATGCCACGTTGCATTGCAATGCAAATTTGAAACCAGAAATGGCAAAAAAAATTTCACTCCTGGAGCTGAGTAATTTGGCAATTTGATAAAAGATATAGCGGAATTAGAAAAGGTATAAAGAAGAGCAACCAAAATGATAAAAAGGATGAACGGATACCCCTATGAGGAAAGGCTTAAAAACCTTCTTACTTTGGGGGGGGTAAAGGGTAAGGATGTCATACTGACAGTTGGGGCTGCGGTACCAGATCACCATTAGTGCCTGCAACATTGCCGCCCCCCCCCCCCCCCTGCTATGCCTATGCTTAAAAGATTAGGGCTCTTCAGCTTGGAAGAGGCGACTTGGGGAGATATAATAGAGGTCTATAAAATCACGAGCGGAGTGGAATGGGTAAATGTAGATAGGTTGTTTACTTCTTCAAGAAGTAGAAAGATGAGGGGACGTACAATGAGGCTACAGTGTAGAACATTTAAGACTAAATTAGAAAACTTATTTTTTTCACTCAACGCATAAATTGTGCAATTTGTTGCCAGAGGATGTAGTTAAAGCTATTAATGGAGCTGGGTTTTAAAGAGGTTTGTACAGGTTCTTTGTGGAAAGATCTGGGGAATCCACTGCTTATCCCTAGAATAAGCAGTATGGAATCTGTCTACCTTTTGGAAACCTGTCAGGATTGGTCACTGTTGGAAACACGATACCAGGCTTGATGGATCTTTCGTCTGACCCAGTATGGCATGTCTTATGTTCTTATAGATGTTGAATTTGCCTATATTTTTTCAGATTTATTAAAGGAAGGAAAAAAGAATTTCTCCGGGAACAAGTAGGAAGACAGTCCTCACTTACGGTGCCATCTTGCCTGTCTCCTTTTTCCATAGAGCCCATCGGATGTGTGTGTTCCCCTTGGAAAAAGTTGATAGCTTTTGTCTTGAAATTAGTTTTTTTTCTGATCCCGTACGGGTTCCTTCTCGCTCCCAAGTCCACTTGCCTCAGTGTCGCATTTAGGTTCTTTTCTTTTTACTGATGTTTCTTCAGTGTGGGTTCGTGCCAATTCCTGGCCAGACCAGTTGAATTTGACCTCACGGGGGCAGTCTTCCCCACCATGGCCTCTTCAAGGTTCAACGCAATAGGGCCACAGTGATCCTGGTAGCTCAACGGTGGGCCAGGCAACTGCTGCTTCTCCACCTGTCGCGGTGCCCTTGATTCCCCTGGGGTGCAACCCAGGCCTACTGATGCAGAAGAAGGCTGTCTCCTGCACCCCATCCTGGGGTCCTTGATGCTCACAGTCTGGCTGCTGAGCAGGTAGCTCTGGCTCCTTTCAGCCTCTCTACAGAGATGGAGGTGGTGGTTCTGGCCTCTCATAAGACCTCCACATGCCGAGTGTATGAATTCAAGTGGCGAAGGTTCTCTGTCTGGTGTGCGGAGAGGCCCTGCTCCTGCTCTGTCCAGCAGGCGCTGCAGTATTTACTTCACCTGTCTCAGGCAGGCTTGAACGCTAACTCAGTTAGGACGCATCTCAGCATGTTGGCAGCGAACCACCATCTAATTGAGGGCAGATCTCTTTCCACCCAGCCATTAGCGGCACACTTCCTGAGGGGTCTTCTCTCGAAGCCTCCCATCCATCCATCCCCCAGCAGCAGAATGGGACTTGAACGTGGTACTTTCGAAGCTTACCATACCACCATTTGTGCCTCTCAGCTTCTGCCACCTTAAGTACCTCACTTGGAAGGTGGTGTTCCTTGTGGCATTCACATCTGCTTGCTGAGTCAGCGAGCTCCAAGCTTTGGTGGTAGACCCACCGTATACTCTGTTCTATAGGAACAAGGTGGTGTCTCCATTCCACCTTAACCAGCAGGTGGTATTAATCCCCTTTTTTTTGCAACCCCATGTCAGCAGGGCGGAGGCCATCCTTCACACACTGGACTGTAAGCGGGCGCTGTCCTAACTGCAGCGCACCCAGGACCACCGCTGAGCTTCTCAGCTCTTTGTCTCCTTTGACCCAAGTCAATCGGGGGTAGCAGTCTCTAAACAAACTCTATCCACCTGGGTAGAGGACTGCATCGCCTTTATCTATGAACAGGCTGGTCTCTTGCTGGAGCACAGTGTCTCGGCACACAGTGTCCAGGCCATGGCGGCCTCAGTGGCAAATCTGCACTCTGTTCCCTTGTCGTAAATCTGCTGGGCCGCCACCTGGTCCTCAGTCCATACGTTCACAGCTCATTACTGCCTGGAGAGGGAGTCCCGTCAGGACAGTGCCTTCAGTCAGGCAGTACTCTGTCATCTGTTTGGGGTGTAGGCAACTCCAGCCTTGCTGTGTTCGGGCTACCAGTGAACTGGTTTCTCACTGGACACTTGGGTCGTTCATGATCTGTTGTCTTCCAACTCAGTTGCTGCTGCTGCTGCTGCTGCTCACGGCTCACCTTTTTCTGGTTACCCAGAGCTTTTACAGGTTTTTTGTTAGCCTGTAGCTGAGGAGTCTCATAAGTGAGGACTGATTTCCTGCTTGTTCCTAGAGAAAGTATAGTATCTCACCTGTAGCAGGTGTTATCTGGGGACAGCAAGAATCAGTCCTTACTGCCCTGCCTTCTCCCCATGGAGTTATTTTTTGCTGTTTTTTTTGCCATCTTGTGCAATGATATCCTACTGAGGCCAGATGGCATCCTTAGATGGGAACGGGACCACGCATGCATAGGGTATCTCTCAAAGGCTTTCTTTGAAAGCCTAGGAGGGATTACCGTGTGGGCTCCGCTGGCACCAACGTCACCCATAAGTGAGGACTGATTTCTGCTGTCCCCGGAGAACATCCATTATAGGTGAGTAACTGTGCTTTCTCCGAGTCCAATTGCAAGAATAGAAACATTAGTCCAGCGTTAGAACATTTTAATTTAGAGGTGTGCAAAGCTAGTCTTTGGGTACCCAAAGTGGTCAGGTTTACAGGATAACCCTCATACATATTCAAGAGGGGTATTTGCAAACTATTGCAGCAGTATGAAAATCTTTCTTATGCATATTCATTAGGGATATCATGAAATCCTGGCTGGTTTGAGATCTCTAGGACCGGAGTTGCCCACCCTGTTCTAATTCACACGATCTGTGTTTTGTACTACTGAAATCCAAAGTGAAAATCCACAGCTAGCAATACTCCTGTTAAGTTGCCTAGTATTCCTCCGGGCGTGCTGCTGCTGGTAGGAGGAGGCGCTGTGATACGGTACTTGCTCTTGACAACAAACGCAATGTCATAGCACTTCCCCCTATTCACAGCTGCATGGCCAGAGGACACCCACCCTGCCAATGGAGGATGCTTCCAAGGTTTCTGTCTTAAACTGAGGCGTTTACATGGACAAGACTACAATTTCGCATTATTGTTTGCTCAGTGCGAAAATGTCACCTTCCATCTGACATGACACAAAGACCAACTCAACGTCATTTCATTTCCACTGTCATGCTAAGTGGTTTCAGCACTTTCTGAAAAGACAGATAACAAAATTGAAATGAAATGAATACAAACACAAAATGAACGCATCTCCCCATGTGAACCTCCATTTGCCTAATCGTTGTTATGTATATTTTGTTGGTTGCCACTGAGGCTGGGATTTGGTATTTTAAGGAAAGGGACTCAAGTGATGTACCTTTACCTGGTGCTGGTACAAGCAGTACTATCAGTTACATAGGACTTGGTAATTGCGGTGTTTCCGACGGCAGGACTCAGTTATGCCAGCCTGATTATGTGTCCAGACTGCTTCCTCCTTCATATGTTTGCGATTTGAATTTATAATCTATGCCTTCACTAAAGCCACTTATATAAGCAGGAAACATAACAAGTGAAGTAGGCCTGTGCGATGTAGACTATTCCAATATACAGCGAAGAGAAGTGGTCCACTCTCATTGTTCCAAAATTCACGTACTGCAGACTCCTTCCATCAGTCTAATTACTCTCCCCAAACACTGTTGAAGCTAGGGATATTTTTGTCCTTTTATGACAACTTATGCTGTATTTGCTCATGCAAAAGGTTTGCATTGAAATCTAAGTGAGAGATTCTGTGAGAAAGCAAATGTTTTTGATTTCTTGTGAAAATGTTTCTAAGCAGAAAATTGACTTTTCACACATCCTTTAGTCCCTGTGCTGTGGTTTTCTTGGGATGGACATTGATTTTTGTCGTCTTGGGAAACCAAGTGTGTATTGTTTCCAAAGCCTGAGAGCACACAGTGACATTTACAGCAAAGGTCATGGAGACCTCAGTTATCAGAGCATCAGAAATAGATCCATCAAAAACATTGGGGTGAAAAATGCAGATGTGGGCAGGGCTCTTATTTTGCATTGTGCTGTAAATTTTGATAGGTCTTTACACCTGTGTCTTTTCTCCTGCAGAGTTGCAGTTCATCTAAACTGATTTTGTTTTTGGTCAAAAATATTTCTGTGATTTTATGTATCGGGTATTAAGAAGATATAATATGTGCTATTTTTTTAAGAAACTGTTTTTGGAAAATAAAGATGCATCTGAAATTAATTCAGGATATACCATTTGTTTTATATCTGTGTTATACTCTGGCCCAAGAACACATCAGAAGCATCGTGCTTTATCGGCACAGTCACGGGCTTTGCCACAGTATCATTGTTCAGTAAGGGAAGGGCTTCATGGGGAAGGTTGGATAGCCACCGCCTAGTTAAATGCTGCTTTAAGAGCCTGTTACAGAGCATATAGTCAAACAGAGCATGTTTCATATAATTTGTGGGATTTGATGGCAACCTATGTATGGAAATAGGAGGTCAACAAACAAGTTGTAAGTGACGCCTTTTTAATGGATTAACTTTATGTTAATTCATGAGATTATTCTCTGTTCATGAGGTCCGTGAAGAAACAGCAGTTGTACTGGGTTTAAATAGTATTTTCCTAGGTCTTTGGCGGTCTGCATCTGCCCTTACAGCTCAGTAAAAGGGGGTGAGATAGAAATGGTTTACAGTTAAAGGTCCTAATGGGTGAGAAATACATTACTGGAAAACACAGACAGCTTTATACAAGACACCACATTTTCCTAAATAACATTGGGACCTGTTTACTAAAATGCATTAGGTGCCTAGGGTTGCCAGCTGGCTCCAGATGCGCCCGGCAGGCTTGATCCAGTCCTGGGTTTAGCCCATAGCTTTTCCTATGTAGTGTAAGAGAGAAATCAGAACTACATATCCCTGCATGCAATGGGGTAAACATAGGAGTGGATCAAGCTTGTCAGGAGCATCTGGAGCCAGTTGGCAAACCTATAGGTGCCTAACATGGGTTTTATGCGCATTGAGTAGCACTAAAGCATATTAAATCCTGTTTTAGACACTTACTGTAGTATATTATGTTAATTGAAAGAAGGACTGGGGAAGATGTGAGGAGGCTGGCACAGACGTTAACACACCTTAACTGCAAGGCAGGCTGTTACCAACGAAACTTAACTGTACCAACCTGATCCACAATTACGTCAACTTCAGTAATGACATCTATTTGGAAATTATGGGAGGCAGGGGGAGACATTCTTGAAAGGTTGCCACAAGAAACCATTTAAACATTAACAATGTTTACCTGCAAACATCTGTATACAGGAATTTATTTATTGACAGCATTTATAAGCTGCCTAATCACATAAGTTCAAAGCGTTACAAAAAAAACATACAACAAAAATTAAATCAGCAGAACACACAAAAACAAAAAAATCAAGCACCAACATCTTACAGAAGAAATGGCCCTTTGGAACCCAACGAAAGGACAGCAGATCATGACAGCCCCATAAGGAAGCCGGTAAACAATTCCACAAGCCAGGCACAGCCAAAGCAAAAACACGGGATGGTATGACACGTAAGCTAGACCGGAAAAAGGCAACAAGGTAAGAGTATCACACAAACCCTGACAAACTGGACGCAGAGAAGTAGGCTACGACAACAACGTCACCAAACAGGACACAGACAAACCCAAGCAAAGCTTCACCACCACACAAGGAACCTTTAAAGCAATCCACTGCTGAATAGGTAGCCAATGCAGAGAGTGCAAGTAGGGAGTAATATGATCAAACCACATCTTACCTAGAACCACCCTTGTCGCACATTCTGTTCCATCTGTAGCGCTGACAAAGTAGAAGACTGCAGAACGAACTAATAACACCACCATTGGCGTAATCAAAGCTCAGTGACAACACCGCTTGAAATACGGAATGAAAATCAGAAGGAGCAAGCAATGGCCAAAGACATCGTAAAAGCCGAATTTGGAAAAAAGAATGACACACAAATTTAGCAACGTGAGCTCTCATGTTCAAGCACGGATCCAAAGTCATGCCCAAATAAACCATTTCCTTATGAACAGCGACTGTATATCCATTCAACAGTGCTTCCAAAGGAGTGACAAAAGACCCATCTTGAGACACAAACAATACCTCCGTCTTCTGATAGTTAATATGCAAACCATATTGGGCAAACCACGTAGCAACAACATTCAAATAACACAACAAAGGCAAGGAGGTATATCCAATAGAAACATCAAAAGGCATATACACCAAAAAAATCCTCAGCATAAACCTGATAGAAAACAGTAAAGCTCTGAAATAAGGCATACACCGGAGCAACATACAAATTAAACAATAAGGCAGATCTCTGCAGCACATCACTATCTAAGGGAGTCCATTCTGACACATCCAACCCAACCTGTACCTGAAAAAACCTGTCCATTAAATACGAAGCAAACTAATGCAATACCTGCCCTGCAATACTCAATGAATGCAAACACTGTAAAAGCAGCATATGATTAATTGAATCAAAAGCTGCAGACATATCAATAAATATCATAACCCCCATGTTTAATACTTTATGGTGTAGTTTGGATTGAGTAAACAGAGACAAAGTTTCCACACCGTAACCTTGATGGAAACCATGCTGCTGCACATCCAGAATACCATGTAGCTCAACCAAGTCTGACAACTTGCCAACACCAGCCACTTAAGCAACTTTGCCAAAAAAGGAAGACTCGAGATAGACCAATAAGAAGCCGAAGACAAAGCATCAAGGATCCCCTTTTTAAGCAATGGCTGAACAGTACCTGACCGCAAGAAGAGATTCACCATCTCTCAAAGGAGCACACTCCTCCTGAACTGACCGCAACCAAAAAGCATGGCAGGGGTCAAGAGGACTCATAGAGCAAGACAAAGCAGAGATCACATCCACCACCTCACTCACTGAAACCAAACGAAATTCTGACCAAACATCAGCCACCAAGGCAGGAGTACATTCCATACAAATATGAGGCAAACAAGCTGATGCCAAAGAGACCACACTCCTGCTAGCCACAAGATGCCTTGAAAAGGCCTGGGAAGAAGGACAGTGCACACTCTGGCCATCTTCCAAAGGATGAATCAAAGACCGTACCACAGCAAACAACTCCTGCAGCTGATATGAATGGTATGCCTTCTTTCTATCCGACACAAAAACCCGATAATCCGCCAATAACTGCAGATATTCGGCCCTTATTATACCAATGTTGTTCAGCCCTCCTCAAGGAATGCTTCTTTTCCTGAATGGAAGCATCAAACCAGTGTATCTGGACTTTCAGAAAGTCTTTGACAAGGTCCCTCAGAGATGTTTGGCAAAACTAAAAAGTCATGGGATAGGAGGCAGTGTACTATTGTGGATCAGGAACTGGATAAAAGATAGAAAGCAGAGGGTAGGGCTAAATGGCCAATTTTCCCAATGGAGAAAGGTGAATAGTGGAGTACTACAGGGACCTGTGCTGGGTCCGCTGCTTTTTGACATATTCATAAATGACCTGGAAAAGGGAATAACGGGTGAGGTTATCAAATTTGCAGATGACAGAAAAATATTTAAAGTTGTTAAAACCCATGAGAATTGTGGAAAACTGCAAGAGGATCTTGATAAATTGAAAGACTGGGCATAAAAATGGCAGATGAAATTTAATGTGGACAAGTGCAAAGTTATGCACCTAGGAAAGAAAAACCAAAACTATGCTTACACGATGCAAGGTTCCACATTAGGAACCACCACCCAGGAAAGAGATTTAGGTGTCATCATGGATAACATGTTAAAACCTTCTGCCCAGTGTGCAGCGGGGGCCAAGAGAGCAAATAGAATGCTAGGTATCATAAGAAAAGGAATGTAAAATAAAACAAAAGATATTATAATGCCTCTGTATCATTCCATGGTGCGACCGCACCTTGAATATTGTGTGCAATTCTGGTCACCGTATCTTAAAAAGGATATAGCGTTATTATTAAAGGTACAGAGAAGAGCCACCAAAATGGTAAAGGGGATGGAAGGATACCCCCCTATGAAGAGAGGCTAAAAAGGTTAGGGCTCTTCAACCCGATAATGAGACGGCCGAGGGGAGATATGATAGAGGTATAATAAATTAATGAATGGAGTGGAACGTGTAAATGTAGATCAATTCTTTGTGTCATCAGAATATAGAAAGACTATTGGACATGCAATGAAGCTACAGGGTAACCTATTTGAGACTAATAAGAGAAAATATTTTTTCACTCCACGTATAATCAAACTCTGGAATTTGTTACCGGAGGATGTAGTAAAAGCTGTTAGTGTAGCTGGGTTTAAAAAAGGTTTGGACAAGTTCCTTGAGGAAAGGTCCAAAAAACATTATTAAAAGGGACCCGGGATATCACTGCTTGACCCAATACAAGCATTGTGGTACCTGTGTCTTTTGGGGAAACTGCTAGTTACTTATGACCTAGATTGGCCACTGCTGGAAACAGGATACTGGGCTTGATGGACCTTGTTCTGACCCAGTATAGCATATCTTTTATTCTTATGTTCTTATGAGACCTCACAGAGGAACCAGAGTGCTGACAAGCAACTGCAGCCGCCGCTGAGTTCCAGTCAGAAACCATATGGTCAACATCAAATTACTCAGCACCACTGAAACAAAGTCAACTCTTGAAAGCAAGCCCTGTCAAATCGAAAGAAACGACAACTAGATAAAAGGCATTCAGTCACCAAGGTAGGACGACCACTTTTAACTGGCAACGAAAACAGGCAGTCAAGATCAACATTCTAGAGCCACCTAATGCACCACTAAAGTGAAAAGACTGGAAAGACACGTGGAAGGTGGACGATACACCACACCAAATGACAAACGCCCATTACCAGCAAAATAGTAGTCAACTTTGAAAACCCCCCATTCCTTCCTCATGAGGACCATTACCCTACTACCCTGCTTCCCCACCCTCAATTCATGGAAGATAACATATGCAGGAGGGCATAGTTGATTCAAAAGAACAGAATCACTAGGGGAAACCCAAGTCTCCATAAAACCAACCACATCAGAGCCACAATCCATGAAATAATCATAGATTAATTCCACCTTATTACACAGAGAGCGCATATTGACCACAGTAAAACACAACTCAGAGCAACCAAGGAGAAACAAGAGATAAAATTTTACACACAGATGGCCCCCTATCCTTTATCTTATAGATAACATTACACAAACTGCACCTACCGTACCCATGAACGACCAGGATACTAAAGAAGAGTCCCCCCCCCAGCCTCCACAGACAAAAGAAAATCAAACATAACCAACCCACCCCAAGCATTCACACACCAAACATGGAAATGCACGCAATAAAACGAACCCACAGAATCACTCGAATAAACCCATACCCAACAAACAAAGGACCAGGCCATCAGGTCTTCTTGGGGCCTGCCTAGGGGCCCTCTTTAGGCCCCCTTGCCGTCTCACAATGATGATATCCATAGAATATCGCCAATGTTTCTGGCATTCAGATACTGTCCAGTCCAGCAAATGCAACAACCAGTTCTATCCTTCACACACAACAAAGTGCAGTTGTTTGAAACGAAATGGGAAATGTCAGTGATATTTCCCATTTCATTTCATATCGTTTTGAACAAAAATACAGCAAATACTGAAATTTCATCCCTTCCCATCTTTCACTAATATTGCACACAACCACTTAATAGCGCATGCTGTTAAACTACTGGGTTTCCTATTAGCATGCCCTCTGCTTTAGCAGTGTTTCCATTAATTTATTCACCACAGAGGTCAGACAGCGTAGTTACTCACCTGTAACAGGTGATCATCAGAAACAGCAAGAATCAGTCTTCACATGTGGGTGATGTCCCCGACTGAGCCTGCGCAGGAACGCTCCCCCGCATCTAATAGGAAAGCCTTTGGGAGCACTCCACTGTGCCTGAGTGCCTGTCTTCCCACCTTCCCAACTCCTCTGCTCAACTGAGTTTGTAGCTGAGAAGAAGAAGAAAACAAAAGAACCCTACAACTCCTAGGAGAGAAGTGGTGGGGATGTGAAGATTGACTCCTGCTGTTCCTGGAGATCACCTTTTACAGGTGAGTAACTCCAGGAACAAGCAGGAATGCAGTCTTCATATATGGGACTCACTAGCTCCCAGAGACCAAACTGGTATGGAGGGGAGAGTGATGTGATACCTGAGGCAAAAACCTGTAGCTGATGAGTTTGGAAGAGTTGTAGCCTATAGGACTCGATTCCAGAAGCCGATGCTCTGCCGATGACAATCTGGTGTCTTGTAGAAGTATTAGACGGAGGGTAAGAGTTGAATTTAAGTCCCAAAGAGCTGCTGGAGTACGGATTGGCCAAAGACAGCATCCCGAAGGGAGTCTCTGTCCAGGCAATAGTGGATAGCAAAAGTATGAATGGAGGATCAGGTAGCTGCCCGGCATATGTCCTCAATGGCTACTGAACGGAAATTAGCTACAGATGTCACCATAGCCCACACATTATGAAAGGATAGTATCTCTTTTTTTTTTTTTTTAGAATAAGAAGATTTCTTGGGAAGAGCCTTTCTTTTATATGGGTCTACTGTCTTTCTGGAAAGGCGCTTTATGGTGAGATCATCTGTTTCAATATCCACTGCTTTCTCCCTCCAAACCCCGCCAGTCCATGGGATATTGGCCAGTTTATCCTGGACCCATTGCTCGAGATCTGATGCCTATAACCAGGCCATTCTGTGAGCCCCAATGCAGACTGCTGAAGCTCTGCAGGTGGACTCAGAGGCATCAAAAGTGGCCTTGATAAGAAACTTAGAAGTGTTCTGACTATGCTTAATAGAATCTGGAATGCACTCTGCTTATCCTCGAACCAGGGGGGAGAAGGTCTCCAGATCCCTGGTGACATCCTTCAGAAACATACCCATATAAAGTATGTAACAGTTTATTCTGGACACTAACATGCATGCCTGGAAACATTGATGCACAAAAGCATAGAATGTCCTAGATTCTCTGCCAGGAGGCACGGATGAATGGTTCTTTGAGCTCTTTATTTGGCACATCAACAATTCCACCATCATTGAGTGCTGGGGAAGCTGAGGTTTTTTGAAACCTGGAACTCTGGTACTCTGTACATGGTATCGAGTAGCTTGCCATCAAGAGGAACCATGAGCAGGAGCTCCCATATGCAGAGTAAAAGGTCCTAAAGGAGAAAAGGCACCAGTAAGGTAACAGCCTCCTTGAGCGTTGTAGGGTATTGGAGTATTTCCAGTTCCTCATCCCTCAGTTCCTTTTCAGAGGCTACCATGATGGAAAGCCCCTCTGCCATGTCACGGATGAAGTCCTGAAAGGACATATCCTCTGGTGAAGACAGACACACTTCCTAAGGTGGTGAAGGGTCCAAAGAGATATCAGGAAGTTCCCGGGAATTGAGGGACCCCCACGTCAGATTCTGAAGAACTTGAATCAGAGTCCAGCAAGAAATCAAAGTATTGGCGGTCATGGATTTGACCTCGATGCTTCGTGAAAGTCGATGGTCGATGCAGATACTGGTACTCTGAGGTATCAGAACCAAGGTGAATGGGAGCCTGAGTCTGTTGGATACCGGGGGCGTCGGCTGGTTCCAACTGAGTTATCGGCCTCAGCTGCTCAGACGATACCAACTCAAGTGCCGGTATCAGTGCTGATACGGTGTTTGACTGTAGGCTCGGTACCGAAGCCTGTACTCCTGAAGCTCTCTATATTACCAGTACAGAGGCTGCCAGGAGTGCCGCCAAGATCCTCTCGACAGGCGGCATGTGCTGATCCAGGGAGATGGCAGATGTCCGGGTGGAATCACGTATTGGGCTTTGAGCTACCGTCCCAGAACAAGGAAGCGGTAGCTCTCCTGAGGTCGAAGCCTCAGGAGCATCGTAGAGCCCAACTTGTGCTTTGAAGGACAGGTCCTCCCGCTGGGGTTGTTTGGTTGGCTGATCTGCATCGGAAGCACCTTTAGGGGAGTGACGATGCTTATGTTGGGACTTCTCCCTGGCATCGGAATCGTCTTTGATGCGGAAGATTTGGAAACAGCCACGGACTTTGACTTACTTTTGTGCTTGGATGTGGGAGAAGCCTGAGACCCATGAGAAGACAATGATGCCCTAGAAGTGAAAGCAACTGAAACAGAGTCCAAGGCGAACAATGATCCAAACTGCCTGGCTCGGTTCTTGAGGCCTCTCTTTGCCATTTGCTGGCATAAAGGACAAGAGGTGGGTTTATGGTCAGGACCCAAACATTTTAGACACCAGTCATGTTTATCAGTGACTGAAATGGTACTGGCACACTAGGTACATTTAAAACCACTGACTGGCTTGTCCATGCCTGAAAACAATTTGAGAGTGAAAACAAGGCTATGGAGACCTAGAGGCCTAGGCTAGTGTTGAGAATCAATAGAAAAGAAAAAGAAAAAAATTGAAAATAAAAAGAAAGAAAGAAATATCGGGACCGGTGTCAGATTCGACGTTACCAGCATCGACGGGAAAGCAAAAAAGCACAATGTACTCTGAAGGGCACAAAATGTTTTTCAGAGATGAAAGGAGGGTGCATCCTACTGGCTCTGTGGAAAACAAAGAACTGAGGAGAAGAGTTGGGAAGGCAGGCGCAGTGGAGTGCTCCCAAAGGCTTTCTTATTGGATGCTGGGGAGCGTTCCCACGTGGGCTCCATCTGGGATGTCACCCATATGTGGACTGATTCCTGCTTGTTCCTAGAGATTAACCTGTCTGTAGTTCCCAAATTCTTCCTTACTTCTGCTTTTGTGGCAGGAACCACATGTGCCTATCTCTAGTTCTACGGAACCGCTCCCTACTCTAAAGAAGCATTGAAAAGGGTCAGATAGTGGAGCCATCGGTACTTCTCTGTTCCTTCCCTACTCTCAGATGAATCCTGTCCAGCCCCATCGCTTTTTCTACTTTTAGTGTAGTTAGCTCCTCAAGAATACAATCTTCTGAAAATCATTTGAGGTCTATCTCACTTTCATACCTATTTGTGTTTGCTTTCTGAGGTCCCATTCCCTACTTTTCATCTGTGAACACAGAACAGAAATATTAATTAAGCCATTCTGCTGTATTCTTATCAGCCTCTACATATTCCTCCTTTTCACCCTTGAGTCTCACCTTACTTTAAAAAAATAGTTCTGTCTCCATGTTTTACTCTACTGGCAATTTTGTCTTCCATTAGCATTTTTGCTTTCCTGACTACTTTACCAGCTTCCCCTAGCTTCTCCAGATATTGCTGCGTAACTATCTCCTTCCTTTTTCCGTGTAAATATCTCCACAGACCACCCTGGCACTATGCGGTTCATGCCAGTGCACTCTATGGGCGAAGCTAGGTTGGTACAGCCACAATCTGGATAAGTGTTGACTTCACCTTGATAATGGTGATTTTCAGCCAGCACTTATTCAGAGAGCTTAGACTTAGCTGTCTTAATAAGTGCCAGCAGAAAATTGCTGCTCTCTGAATAAGGCTGGTATTTCTCCAGATAATTCTCTCAGAATCTGGATATTCAGTAGCAACCACTGTCGGGACTGTGACTAACTACGATGGCCTGAAAATCAGCCTGTTTGAGGCCAACACAAAAGTACTCAGAGATTTCTGTTCAGTGTGCAGCATCAGCCAAAAAAGCAAACAGAATGTTAGAAATCATTAGCAAATCTATAGAAAATAAAACAAATAATATCCTAATCAGGGCTAGTCCAAGGGCTGCTGCGCGCCCCCCCTTCCCCCCCCCCCCCCCCCCCGGAGCCATGCTGTGCCACTGTCCTCCACCATGTTGCCATCCCCACTGATGCCGATTCTGTCAGCGGAGTTGGGGGTGGCTTGGCGCAGCAGCAGTAGCAGGGGGGCTCCAACACATCTTCCTGTCGGAGGGGGCTCAGGAGTGAGAGACCATGTGTGCTGTGCCACCCTAGGTGGCCTCCTAGTGGATGGGGCCAGGCCTGATCCTAATGCTTCTGAATCGCTTTATGGTTTATACCACTCTTCAGACAGCAGAGAGGTGCACAATAAAGACAGCGGAAATCAGAAAAAGAACTCCAATAAAATAGGAACGAAGGAGACACAATGCACAAGACCGTCAGGAGAAGACCCATGAGGGAGGAGAAGAGGGCTAAGCGTGACTTCACCTGGAGTATTGTGTGCGATTCCTGCCTCTGCATCTCAGAAAAAGAGATATTGTGGCATTAGAAAATGTACAGAAAAGGTCGACCATAATGACGGAGGGAATGGAACGCCTCTATGAGGAAAGGCTAAAGAGTTTAGGGCTCTTCCGGCTGGAGAAGAGACGGCTGAGGGAAGATAAGATAGAGCTCTATAAAATCTTGAATGGAGCAGGACGGGCAGGCAGACAGAAATACAAGGACTGGGGGACACAACGTGAACCTACAAAGTAGTATATTTAAAATAGAGAAGAGAAAATTTTTTTCTCTCACCATATAGTCTTTGCAAACTCGCTGCTGGTGGATGTGATAAAAGCAGGTACTGTAGCTTGCCACCCACCCACTCCCTGGACCTTGAGGGTTAAGGGAGGGGCTGGCCTTGAATGCCCTTGAGGGTTAATGTTGTAGTTGTGTTGGTGCTCAAGTGATAAGGCAAGGCAAAGAATATTTCTTTTTTTGTGAGGTTTATTCCCCGCTTTCGCAGTTCAAATGCAGCAGACGTAAAAATGAAATAATATGGCACAAAACAAGATTGAGAAACTGAACTTAAACAAGGCTTTTTTTCACTGCTTGACTGAATGTCCATTACTGATCACATTCACCTGTCATGTGATCTCCTTTTCATTAAGGTAACAGAAACTCTGATATCAGCACTGCTCCTGAATTGCACAGAATATGCTTCCACTTATTCCCTTCACATAAGCTCTTTTATCCCAGCAAACAGTGAGGTAACTTTGCTATTTTCTTACATACAACACTGGCAAGCAAATCACTTAAATGTCCTTTGGAATCATACAAGTAGAGCACTCCATCGGGACTTCCTGTTCTGTAGATGGCAAAGAAATTAAAGGCATTTCTTCTTGCCAGCTGATCAATGGCTTTGCTATGTTCTGAGTAGAAACTGCTCTGCTTTTAAGGAACTCTCTGAATTCAGTGAGAAGTAATTCAGCCTGTGTATTTTCTGAGCTAGGCTGAGCAAATCCTCCTTCAGGTAAATGCTTGTTTATATTTCTTATCTCTAGGCAATTATCAGTGCTTTTACTTGGACAACATTTCAGCGTGCAAGCATTTCCCTTCCCCCACCTATCTCCACATGGCAGTGCAGGGTAAAACACTTCAGCTGTCCTGGGAGAGTCTCTCAGAGTGTTAAAAGGAAAACAGTCAGGCTTCTCCTGGCTTAACCAGTTATTATCAAACTTTCTGCCTTTATCCTGTCTTTCACAATTAAAATTCACTCTTTCTGGCTTTCCACTGTTAAGCTTGCTAGCCGTGCCACACCCACCAGATACCTTGTGCTTGGGCTTCTTCCAGGGTAATTCCTTATCCCTTTGCCTCCTATTCCAAGGTTCTTCTGGGTCCTTTAAACTCCTGAGCTGCAGCCCTGGGTCTCTCAGTGCCTTAGAATTCTTCTGCTTCCAGAAATCTTTCTCTGCCCCTGAGTCTCCCAGCTCCTGTCTGCTCCTTCTTGGATCACAGCTGCTTAGTGGTTCTCTCTCCCACGGTTCCTGTTCCTGGTCATCTGACCTGTCCTCGTCCAGGTGCTCGTGTCCTTCTTCCCTTTCCTGGTGGTCCTCTCTTTGCTTGTCTAACTGTTTCTGTTTCTGGGTTTTTAACAAGCTAGCTGAGTACTGCACTGCCCGCCTCCTGCTTGGGCGTGCCCAATCCGGGACTTGGCTTCTCACCTGCCTTGAAGTGAGGAGTGGTTCCTGATTAGCTCTGCATTCTTTTTTCCTCTCAACAGGGAAAACCCTGCATTCCCCTGCAGTACCGGTTCTCTCCACCGGATCTCTATCAGTTTCTCTTGCTTCATAAGAGTCTGCTACATCACAAGCTGGGTTTAAAAAAGGTTTGGACAAATTCCTGGAGGAAAAGTCCATAAACAGATATTAAGGTAATCCAGGAGAAAATCTGGGGATAAGTAGCATGGAACTGGCTACTTTTGGAATACGTCTGGTCCTTCTGACCTGGATTGTTGGACTTTTGGTCTGATCTGGTATAGCAGTTCTTATGGTCTTGGAGTGGAGGAGTGGCCTAGTGGTTGGGACAAGGTACTTCAGGCCGGAAGGTCGGGGGTTCAAATCCCACTAGAGGACAGCAACCTTGGGCCGGAAGGACTGGGGTTTCTAGTCCCACAGGTGCTCCTTGTGGTCTTGGGCAAGCCACTTAACCCTCCATAGCCCATGTTCCCTGTAAAATAGTTATCTCCAAGTTATAATGCCCTGTTCAATGTAATTTCAGTTTGTTCAATGTAAACCGCACTGATGCAGAATAGTGCAGTATATAAGAGAATGTAAAATAAATAAAATAAAGACATTGGCTTCTTCTCTGTTCACCTTCCATCCCATTTTATTGAGCTGCAAAGGCATACGGAGACAGGGCTCTGAGAGCCAGCGTGAGCAGACAACCTTTCCAGCCCCCTGCATTGTTTGAAAATGGGTTTTAAATGTACCAGGGTAAATAAATATCAAGATGAAGTAAATGTCCGTGACGGCCATTCCAAAAGGTCAGTAATTGGAGAATCTGCAAGGTGCTAATATTGTTCCTAACAAACAAACAAGACAAGCCAGGCCGGACCCCTTCAGAGATCCCGGGATCATGTACCTCCCCCCCCCCCCCCTACACACCTCATCAGGCCTGTATGCTGATAGTCTAAGAATATTTAAACCCAGTGTAACTGCAGTTTCTTCACTGATCTGATAAAGGGAGAGGCTAATCCTGAAATGTTTGTCAGACAGATTAAGCGATGCAATGAAAAGGCCTCACCCTTTGTGCTAAACGTCTTAACATGGCCACACAATTCTTAGCTCCAGATAATGGGGGTAAATTTATATGCATGAAATAGCTTTCTACATCCATAAGGTTTTTTTTAGTGCCATCAAGTCAGTGCTGACCCAGCTGCCTCTGGGATTTCTTGGCAGCGTATCACTGGAAGTAGTTTGCCAGGCCTTTTCTTTTGAGCCAATGAAGGGTAAAGTGACTTGCCCAAGGTCACAAGGATTGCCAGTGGGAATTGAACTCTTGATCTTATTTTTCATTGCCTATTTAAAGGATTAAAAAGGAAAAAAAAGTTTGTTTCAAGAGGGACTGTATTCCCTGTTTGCAAATGGTCTGACAAAAAAAATCTTATTACTGTATTTTGCTCCATCAGCCTGGCCTGATTTTTGGTTGTGATTCACTTGGCGGCTAGTGTTGTTCAATGTGGGTGTTTGACATTGGATATTCCTGCTCCAGGGCACGAAGAGGTGACAGAAAAGCACTTGTTCTGCCATCAGGCTGGCAAATAAGAAGGTGGTGCTCTGATACCTTTTATACATTCCATGATGGTGATCACGAAAACTGCAGGGAAACGAGGACATTTGTTTTGATTTGGCACAGAGAGGCACATCCCTGCATGCAAAATAGCTGACAAGGACATGCACTCGGCATAGGATAGACATCCCCAACCCAAGTATTTGTAGCGGAGGTCTATGTGGCCTCCTATACAGCTGTCCCTTTAAAGGATTCTCAAGTTGCTAAAATCTGGTCGAAATGTAGATGTCCCCACCTTTTTATTGGATGTTTTTCCCTGGATATCCCGGATTGCACCCATACCAAAAAGCAAATTCTAACAAGGAGCCAAATCACATTCTTAAAAAACAAAAACCTCCTTACGTAGGTTAATGTCCAGTGCACCTGAATATTCTTTCTAAAGTGCCACTTCACAATTACTGAGGGAAGGGTGCACGCAAATACACACACAGATCTTACAAGCCCTTCTTCCTTCTGGAAGGTAGGCTAATAAAAATAGAAAACACATTAAAGTTTATACCTTCTTTTATTACACTGAACTGATTGTCCTTCACATTTAGAAAGTCATCTTATAACTACTTACTCGATTCTTGCATTAAAGTTCTCTTAACCTTGATACTACTAAGTGAGCTCCCCTCATCAGCTGAAGAGGTTTCCTCAAAGCACATGTAAAAATGATCAAAAATAATACCCAAGAAAAATCTGAGATGAAATGTGAAAGCTGTTGATAATTATGAAACAGATTTTCTATTTGCATTTTCAGTTTCTTAATTAAACCTTTGAAAACTGACTCTGCAATGAAGGCAGGCATGATACCGTTGGTGAAGAAAACCTTCTTTTCATGGAGGGAAAACTGGAATTTCTTTAAACGACTTAGGACCATAGTTAATAAGGTTGTGCTACTGCTGACACACGTTACTACAATATGCTTTATATTACTACAGGTCTGATCGAATGTGGTAAAGTGCATTGCAATAAAATAATGCATGTTTGTGGCAACACAACTTAGAACTATGGCCCTTGGAGGGTGATTTTGTAAGGTACATATGTTATAAGTAAGACACATGGCTACTTTACTTTATAAATTAGGGACATGAGTGTTACGTCTTGAGCACTTATGCTAACCCTATGGCTGGCCTAAATGCTCATGCCTAGATTTTTAAAAAATGCATTTGAGTATTTTATAATTTATGGAGTCAATGTTTAGCCTGTGTCAGTCAGTGCTGCTAAAACACCTGATTGCTGCGAGCAAAAATGAAACCGGATCTTCAGCACCATGGCCAGCACGGAAGATCCGGTTTTGGCAGTGACTGGTGTTGCTAACGATAATATTCAACCACTTACTGGATGGTAACAACTGCATAAAGTTAGGGCCATCGGTGACTTTTCTGAAGTTTGTGTGTTTTGCCCATAAGGTTAGTGGCTGAAGATCACCACAAACCGCCGCAGCCCCTTCCGCGGACCGCCCAGAAAGTGATCTTTGCAGTTTTACGGATCATGCCATGTCTCAGGAAGTGAAACCGACATTTCAGCCATTGTGCTGCAGCTTTTTCCAGGGTGAAGCGGTTGTGTAGTGGATGTCTGGTTTTCTATATAGGGATTCTCGAACCAGATGGGTGACTCTGAGGCAGGAAATTTGAATTTTGATGGTAAATTGGAATTTGAGCAGAAAATTTCATTAGAGAAGAGGGCATGAAAAGTGCAGGTGATTTCTGGAAGGCGAGGACGTTTGAATTTTTAGTAAGAGGGTTTGTTGTGACAGGAAAAAAACTGTCTTCAGGAGGGCTGGTCCAAGGATTTCTGCCACCCTAGGCAGACGCCCCAATCATGCCACCTACCTCATCATGCAGTACCATTCCCTGCGCACCGAGTCACATTACTGCCCCCCAACTGCCACTGATTTCGGTGGCAGGGTTGAGGGGGGGGGCTCAGCTCAGCTCGGCGGCAGGCCAGGTGCTTTGGCACAATGACCTGCCGCCTCTTATTTATTTTATTTATTTATTTAATTACATTCTCTTATATACCGCGCTATTCTGCATCAGTGCGGTTTACATTGAACAAACTGAAATTACATTGAACAGGGCATTATAACTTGGAGATAACTATTTTACAGGGAACATGGGCTATGGAGGGTTAAGTGGCTTGCCCAAGACCACAAGGAGCACCTGTGGGACTAGAAACCCCAGTCCTTCCGGCCCAAGGTTGCTGTCCTCTAGTGGGATTTGAACTCCCGACCTTCTGGCCTGAAGTACCTTGCCCCAACCACTAGGCCACTCCTCCACTCCTCTGACATAACTTTGGGGGTCAGAAGCGGCAGGCCATTGTGCCAAACCACACAGTCTGCCGCTGAGCCGTTCCCCCCTCCTGCCACCGGAATCAGGGGCAGCAGCGCCGCAGGGGCAAGCATGGGGGGGGGGAAGGGGGAGGGTGGCGCAGTTCGGCAGGTGGTAGGCCATGTGTGTTGAAGCACATGGCCTGCCTCCCATAGAGATCTGCCGCCTAGTGGATGGGCCCACTGTTCCCTCTAAGCTGTGCGCGTGTGCGCGCGCACACACCTCACCGAGTGAGCGCACATACTTTACAACAGAGCGCACAAAAATTACGGTTCTGATTCTGTTAGAAAACAACACAGACGTTCTTAAAATTGAAAAGTTGTTGTGTATTTATGGTTTTCACAAGTTCTACAATATTTTCTAGTGCAATCAATGTGGTGTACATACTGTATTCTGACGTGTAGTCAAATTTTAAAGTATATAACTCTGAGTGTCGTTATGTGGCGCACAAAAATTTAACCTTCCTTCAAAAGCTGCACAGCTGATATTTTATGCGCACACGGCCTATAGAAAATTAGAGGGAACATTGGATGGGCCAGCCCTGATCTTCAGCATTAGCCCTTGTAGCACTAAACCCTCTGTGAAAGAGGGGTTGCCATGCTGTGTTGATATTGAGTTCTTTGGCCCGTTGTGGTTTCATGGGTGTCTTGCTATCTCCACCGCCTCTTTGATCTTCCTCAGCCACCAATGTTCTTCTGTTTTTCCTGGGATCCTTGTGCCATCAAATCTAATTGTATGGCCAGTTTCCATTATGTGAAGGTCGACAGCAGATTTCTCTCTGTTATTGAGTTTGTGATGACTTTTCTGCTCTTAAAGCCTCTCTTTTATGGTGCGGCTGATTTTGCCTATATACGATTGGCCCCAGCTGCACTGACTTTTATAGACTCCAGCGGTTTGGAATGGGGGATTGCACTTTTCCCACCTCATCTCTAACATTTTCCCACCAAAATGCAAAATTTCATGACTTTTCTTCAACGAACTTTCCCACCAATATTTCAAATGTCCCCCTTCAAAATTCAGACATCCAATGGATAACCACTTCACCCTGAAGAATGCCACATCATGATGGCTGAAACGTTCGCACCATTTACTAAGTTACGGCATATCCCGGAAAACTGCAAGGATCGTGATACTAGCCAAGGAAGCCCACGAGAACCTTCATCCAGAAACTGTTGGTACATTTCTATGGCAGTCTGCACGAATATTCAGGAGCACCGACCCCTAGACATATAACTTTGTGCTCTGCCCACATTTCACGCAACCTCCACCCTCGTACACATCCTTCAGGTAAATACATGATTGGCCCAGCAGGTGTACTTTCAGAATAGCAGTCTCATAAGATAGGTGCATATATGACTAAAATACCTATGTGCATTGTTTGCATGTGAGTCTAGGCGGCTTATATAAAATTAGCCCCTTGGGGTTGAAAAGCACATTAGGAATCCTGAAAATATAGACCTACATCAGCTTTTTCTCTTCTCTTTTAAATATGGAAAAACCAGTGAATCTTTTAGTCATTCTTCAATGATTTGTTGAAAGGCAAATTGAAGCAGGCTGCAAATGTAACAAATTTTGTGTTCAATAATTTTGATGGCCTCCTCAGAAAATGGTGACAGTCTAAGTCAATCAAGCCCAAACTGTGTAGTTCAGGTCTCTGGCCCTGCTCTATAAGTGGAGTAATACACTAAAAATATGCACTTTTACTGCTGTAGTGACACTTTTGCTGTTCTGAAATGTAATGTGAAAGCACTTGGTCTTGATGGGAGAGAAGTGGGCAGACTTACGGTGCTGGCTGGCAGTCATTCTCCACTAGGAATAAGGCTATCGGTGTGTTTGTTCGGGCGTAGTAAGGACTGTAGATAATGTGACTAGGCATATTCGGTTACCCTTTGCATTGTGCAACTTCTAACATACCTGTCTCTGGATCCTCTGTCTGTAGCATCTTAGAGTGCCTTTTGCATTTATAGACTTTTTCATGGAAATTAACATTATCCATTATTTTCTTCTTAGCAATTTTACAATTCTGAAAACTTGGGGAAGGAGGCTGTAGCTGACGATAGGGCAGCCTGAAATAAAGATGTTTTTTTCCTTTCATGCGCATGGATAGTCGAGCCATTCCCGCGCCCTTGTATCAGTCACACATTCATGACATTTGTTTGGAGAATTTCATGCATATATTCATATACCCTAACGATGATAATAATGATAACCATAATATATTTGACTGAAATTGTCCAGATAAATCCTATCATATTGAAGAACAGCAAGAATAATATGCTAAATTTTGTAAAACATTGCAGCAAAATGTCATGGCAAAGTAATTAGGGTAGTGACATGTGTTATCCATCTAAATATTACACTATTGCTGTGGAAATGTTATGGCAGAAACCCAGACGTGCGGCAAACAGGCTATGGAAGAAAAACGATTCAGTAGCTGCAATGTTATTACGAATGTTCATTAGTGCAGCTACAATACCAAGCATTCAGCCCCCCGCCCCAGAAGAACTGGAGGGGAAAAGCTCACCCATCATTTCTATTCAGAAACAAAGTACAGCTGGTCAGTGGTGCGCAAACCGGTCCCCCTTGGTCAGGAGATCATTAATGAGTATACACGAGGCAGATTTTCATGCGCTGCCTTCAGTGTATGTAAAGAGCTCGTCCATATTCACGAGAGATCTCCTGACAACCGGATTATGCATAGACTGCATCCTGAACCCATGCACACACAGATATACTGCACATATGGAATGGGTGTGCAACAGGACACTAGCTGTACCTTATTTGTACACTGTACACATGTAAACCTATTGAAGTGCAAATCACAAATGCCACACTCACCCACCTAATGGTCATATTACAATTACACGCAGAGTTGAAAGAACAAGCAGAGGTCTAAAGATACTAGACTTTTGTTCCTACAGATACAAACGGGCTGACACACTAGATCCTTGGTTTCTTTTGTATGTGAATCCATGGTGGTAATATATACCACGCTGAATCAAAGACAGACAAATAACCTGATAGGCTGGACATATCTGCTACTTATTACAGAAGCACTGGGTGCTGGTCAGTCATAGTAGCTATGAAGGCATACCTTATGCCCTGTATTTCTGAAAGGATTATAGAAACCCATAAAGAAGGACATAGGTTTTATCAGTCTTCCCCCTAGTGAAGAAAGGCGCTGTTTACTGTGACTTGCTTTTCCTTTCCATGTCAACAGTCACGGTATAAGGCTTTGGTTCTAGATAAATATAGAGGTCAATTTTCAATAAAACTGTTTCACTTCTAAATTTAGCAAGATTTTCAGTCAAACTTATGTACTTAATTTGTATCTGAAAATTCACCTAAAACTTGCTTCTTTTGAAACTTAAGCTCCCTAAATTTAGGTCTGCAGTTCATTTGCCTTGACTTAGGAGCCCAAGGAACCTATTTATTTATTTAAAAGGATTTCTATACCGCTTTATCCTTAAATCAAAGCGGTTTACAATAAAACCAAATGTGTTACATAAAATGAGGGTGGGGAGCATGCAGGGGTTTCACAAAAGTTCTCTCTAATTTTGTGTCTATGGAGAAAATGCGTAGTAAAAAGGTCTTAAACTAGATGCCTACTTCTGAAAAACAGTGCTTAATGCCTAACATTTATCCCTACTCTAACCCCACCCCTACAGCTGCCCTCTTTTAAGTTTCCTAAATCTATGCATTCATCCCTAGTCAGCTTCCAAGGGGCCAATTTAGGAGTCTCTCTTCCAAAATCAGATACCGAAACCCTCTGACAATTGACCCCCTATTGTCCACTCATTCCTCAGATCCTTTTTATGCCACCCAACTAGTTTAAAATAGCTTTTTTCTTACCATCAAGTTGGGACTTATTTTTTCTACTATCTTCAGGCCCTCCCAATGCAACTTCTACAACTTAAAATGAAAGGTGTCCTGCTTTTGGAGAATGGTTCGCTTCTAGTGCGTCTGCAATTAAACCAACTAGATGTACTTCTGTGTCCCATTTCTTTGTGTCCGTGGGATGATTCTATGATTTGACATGCTTAGTCCAGGATTAGTGAATATTTCCATAGCCTTTTTTATTTTGCCTAGCCTGAGTTTGTTTGCTTTAGGCCATCTAAGACTGTTCAGTGCAAAATTATTTTCTAGTATGAAGTGCTACTTTCAACTAGACCTTCATATATGCTGTAAACCAGATTTCAAAAGCTGCTAGGCAGGATTTCAAAGAATCCATTATGTTTTGTAGCAAATGCAATTAAAAAAATAGATTAAAAGTAGTTCTACCCAAGCTAGAGTGACTGTGATATAAAAATGTACAGAAACATGAAAATGATAACAAAAAACACTAAAGTTCCAGTCTTTTTGAGATGCCTACGGCAATGAATAAAAATACGACATGAGAAGATGACAGTATTTCTAGAAGAATAAAATTATTTATAAATGCAAATAAAATAAAGTTGCTGTTAAGTGCCGTCGAGTTGGTGCTTACTCATGGTGACCCTCTGGTCTGTAAAATACAGAGGGCCTGCTGATTTGCTGTTTCAGTGAGTGAAAAGTGAGAAGCTATCGCTTGCTAAAGCTTCCAATCAAACTGAGTATCAGAACAGTAAAATATTATTTTATGCAACGCATACCTCTCTGTCCACTAGGATGACAGCAACCAATGAAGCCTAAATTGGAAGTTGCAGAGAGGGACTTGTGATGCCCGTTGAGTGTAGTAACAATTGACGGGTGCTGCGGAGTTTGTCTCGCTTCATTGCCTGTACATTCGCTGCTCTGTAATATCTCAGTTTGATTGTGGGATTCGGTCTTGCTGCTGTATGAAGTGTTCCCTTGTCCATAAAGGTTATATAGTCTTTTGCAGGTTCCCAGTATGCAGGCTTATAGACACTGAAAGGATTTTTCAGAACAGAACCCGCTGTATGTGCATTCCAAGTCTCGCCCATAAGCGTCAGTGGTACATGACTAGTATGAAGCATTTTATTTCTATTCATTGCAACATGTATAGTCTAGAAGAAAGGAGAGGAGACCGAGGGGGAATTCCAGATATTCAGGGAGCAATTTTGAAACTATCTGGGGAGTTTGCAGGTCATAGGTGTGGAGTGGAGGAGTGGCCTAGTGGTTGGGGCAAGGTACTTCAGGCCGGAGGGTCGGGGTTCAAATCCCACTAGAGGACAGCAACCTTGGGCCGGAAGGACTGGGGTTTCTAGTCCTACAGGTGCCCCTTGTGGTCTTGGGCAAGCCACTTAATCCTCCATAGCCCATGTTCCCTGTAAAATAGTTATCTCCAAGTTATAATGCCCTGTTCAATGTAATTTCAGTTTGTTCAATGTAAACCACCTTGATATCATGAAAGGCAGTATATAAGAAATGTTAAATAAAATAAATAATAAAATAGGTGCTCTAGATATAATCACCCAGCATGCCTTCCCTTTCTTGCCTTAATCCTGCCCTTTGAACAACCGAGGGGAATTTAATCCTCAGCCTGGGAAGCTTCCCAAAGACCCCAAAGGTATAAATCGGAGATTGGAATCAAAGCCAGAACTTACAGGGGATGGAGGTGGGATAGACGAAGGAGAAACATCATAACATATTTCTTTGTGGAAAGGGAAGCAGATGCACAGAAGGACCTCCCAGTAGAAATGATAGAAAAAAAGATATTGTAAATGGAATATCAAGAAGGTGCTGGGTAAACACAGAGAATCTCCAGTGGTGGAGGAAGTTAGAGATGAACTTGAGATTCTGGCACTACACCAGCAATGAAACTGAACTGACTACACCCGATAGTCCTTGTGGGTTTTCATATTCTATCCGCCTGATATTCAAAGCAAGTTATACCTTTGTTTGAGGCCAGTGAATGCGTAGCTTGCTTATTTGTATATATTTTTTTAAATTATGCATACTGTGTATCAGAACCCTTGGCCAACTGGAAGCTGTCCATATAAGGGTGCTGACCACAATATTTAGTGCCACTGATTAGTGCAGGGAGGGTCCATGAGTAGAGTGAGGACATTACTACTGTTAAACACTTATATAGCGCCCCGCACGCAGCGCGGTACAGACATACATACTGAATAACTCAGACCGCATCACTTACATGATTTTCAGTCGGCACGTGTTCAGATTACTTAGGTTGCATGTAAAGCAGGCCTTGAGTAAGTCTAAACTGAAAATCACCACTTATCCGGGTAGCAGATCTCAATTCGGATATTCAGCGGCAGTCACTATCTGTATGCTGTAATTAAATATCCAGATAATGTGTCCAACACCATTTGAATATTGGGATTTTTGAAAATTGGCCTCTAAAAGGCTCGATATTGTCTTTTATGGGCCGTGTTATTGGTGGGATAGAGGCAGAGCAGTGATATTGAACTAAATGAACAGTGTCTGAACAGTCACCATACAATACTAGGGATGTGCATTAGTTTGAAATGACATGGGAAATGTCTGTAATATTTCCTTTGTTGTTTCATATCATTTTTAATCTGAAGTAACAGGAAAAAATTGGATTTTTTCCAGTGTCATTTATAGTTGTAATGGGCTAGCCTCAAACCATTGCCCCAGGTGAGAAGGCATCAGTTTTCCGTGAGGAGCTATTCTTCCTCCTGGAGATCTGGTTCTAGTCAGCCTTTTGTTATCTGTGTCTTGTATTTCTGGTACTCTTAATGCCTCTTTCATGATTGGCCCAAAGTTTCCCTGTCTGGTCTACAGCTCTGTTGAAAACCCTTCCTATATTAAATTTATTTTATTTATTTATTTATTTAACAGTTTCTTCTATACCGCCCCTTCCAGAGATCAGGGGTGGTTTACATTAAAGCAAAGATACCCCTGGCAAGTGCCGGGGGGTGATCAGGAATTGGGGATCAACAGCACTCTCTTCATTGTGAGGGTTTGGGTGATACATTGCCTAATGCTGGTTCTGGGAGGGGAGTGGAGGGTGACAAGTGCTACTCTTGGGGAGGGGTTATCATCAGTGGTTCAGACTGTGATTGAGGAGTTTTGGGTGCTTTGCAGAGAGTGTTTTTTTTTTGTCTGGGCACCAGCCACAGCCATCTCTTAATTAATAAAATTGCCTTGAAATGAAAACGTATAAAAACTAAAGAAAAAGGAAAAAACCTCTGCAAACAACATATGAAAGTAATCAAAATAAAATATTTTTGCCTGCACACCCTTACACTAACTACTGAATATGAATAGTGGCCCCAAATATATGTATTAATTAATTTATTTAACAGTTTTTCTATACCACTTTATCATTTCAATCAAAGTGGTTTACATTGAAACTTAAACTTGGATTACATTAAACAGGGACGTTGATAACTTGGATTTTTCTGAGGCAATGGAGGGTTAAGTGACTTGCCCAAGGCCACAAGGAGGGCTAGTGGGAATTGAACCCAAGCCAGTGCTCTAACCACTAGGCTACTCCTCCGCTCTGCAAGTTCTAGTGTCAGTATCAGCTCAAAATGAGTCTTATGGGTTTTTTTTTCATTCTTTTTTCATTCATTAACTTTCTGGAAACATTGTAGCCACTGAGAATTTTGCTTGGAGGGATCATTTTCTCTACTTTAATGTTTTTGCCTTATGTAGAATAGAAGCCTCTGGATTGGCACAACCTCCCCTAGCATTCCTAATACAAGAAGCAAGATCAAACGAATCATGTTTATGGAGATGCAACTGTTTTATTTATCCAGATCTCAGGGATGATTGCTTAATTATTTCACAGCCTTAGGGAAAAATATATTTTCCCACCTTCTGGGCACATCCCCAGGGCTATGCTCATATCATTATCTGTATGTGGACCGCAGAGCTTTTCATAACTGCTGTCCATGGGGATCTTTCACATTTGTAATAAGCTGGATTTCGTTCCATGTCTTATTAAATGGAGATTCTGTGCAAAAGTATTGAGATAAGGTTTTTTTCCTGTAGACCAATGCCATTTAAATTTTGAAAACAAAATGTAAAAATGTATGAAAAAATACTAACAATGATGCATTTGCAAAGCATAGCTATCCAAGTTATCGCCTCAGAACTACTATACGTCTAATCCTTAGAATATTCACTTTTTCTAACATTGGGAAAAAAAATCCAAACCTTTTGAGCAAACAAAGGTATCAGTGCTTGGCTAGTGGGGTCATTCCAAAAGCCAAATAAGCATTTAGACATTCACTGGGGACATTTATGTGCTGAAAACATCTACGAATGTATTCCGGTACATGGCACCCATACACGTTTTTCTTGCTTGAACTGGGATGTTCACATGTGTCCCAGAGGGGGCAGAATAGGCTGTGGCCAGCTGCAAAGAAGTATATACTGTATTCTCAAAAGCTCCTTATACATTTATGGCCTTTCCAGGAGATGTGCCGTTATTCCTGTTAGAGACATGGAATAAGGCCAGGACTTAGAAAAGTTTCTGCTGTGTTCTACAATTCATCCCTGCAAGTGAGAGAGTGAGAGAGAGAGAGAGAGAGAGAGAGAGTGAGAGTGTGTGTGTGTGTGTGTGTGTGTGTGTGTGTGTGGTTTGAGGGTTGCATGGGAGGATCTGGTGTGCTGATTTGCAATTCAGGGAGGACATGAATATCTGGCCAGTACCTAGACCTCACGGATGACCGCAGTGTCACCAGGTTCCATTGTGATAGGGCAGCCTTACATCAGCTGTGCCAGGCACTGGGAGACATGACTGATGTTGTGCCAACATTCCCCAGACTGTGCCATGAGGCCTACATCCTTACCCAGTCCAGGATCTAAACAAGTTGTTAGAGTGGTGATATATCAGGGGGCTGGCTACCTGGTGCAGTTGTGGTCAACATTATTGGCACGCTTGCATTTTAAGTATGTTGTGTACAGCAGGCGCGGCTTTATAATTAGGTGAAGTGAGGCAGGGGCCTCAGGTGACAAACCTTTGGGGGCGGCAAAAATGCCCCCAGAACAGTGGCCTCGCTCCGCCTTCAGTTTAAAAACAAACAAAAAAAAAAACCAACTGCGGACAAACTGCTGCGACCGCGATAGCTTTTAAAATGAAAGGAAACTGATGTGGAGCCTCCTGGCACTATGGAACCTCTGCTGCTGCTGCGTCCCGCCCCCAAAAGGAAGTGACGCTAGAGCAGGATGCGGCGGCAGCAGCAGAGGTTCCATAGCACCAGGAGGCTCCACATCGGTTTCCTTTCATTTTAAAAGCTATCGCAGGCAGCCGAAGGGGAAGGAGCAGAACTAGGGAGACACGGCCGGCAGAGCAGAATGAGCTACACGGGGGGGAGGGGGAAAGAGGGGGGGGGGGAATGAGAGAAGCAAAATGAGCTATGTATATGAGGGGGGAGAGAATGAGAGAAGTGGAACGAACTACATGGGGGGCAATGAGAGAAGTGGAACGAGCTACATGGGGGGAATGAGAGAAGAACAAACTACATGGGGGGGATGAGAGAAGAGGAACGAGCTACATAGGGGGGAAGGGGAGGGAACTGAACAGAGCTGACAGAGGGGCAAAAAGGGAGCTGGAAGAAAGCTGACAGAGGGAAGAGAGGACTGGAAGTGAACCGACAGGGGGCTGGAAGAAAGCTGACATGGGGGAAAAGGGGACTGGAAGGGAGTTGACAGGGGCAAAGAGGGGGCTGGAATAGAGCTGACGGGAGGAAAGAGATGGCTGGAAGGGTTCTGACATGGAGGAAGGAGATGGCTTGAAGGGAGCTGACATGGGGGGGAAGGAGGAGAATGGAAGGGAGCTGACACCTGGGGGTGAGACTGGAGGGAGCTGACATTTAGGGATGGGACTGGTAGGTGGCTGGGTAATGGGGAGGAGTCTGGCAGGGAGGGGGCACTGGGACTGGAAGGGAGCTGACATGGGTCAAGGGTCACTGGGACTGGAAATAGGCTGATGGAAGGAAGTGATCACAACCTAAAGTAAAAATAAAATATTTTGACAAAAATTAAAATCGGCCAATACTGAAGAACACATCCCTTTGCAAGAAGGATCCCACAGCGTTACGCATGATCACAGTCTTCCATTTCTCACAAAAATCATAGAAAAGACCGTGCAGATACAACTTCAAGACCACACAGATCGCTGTGCACTACTTAGCCAGTACTAGCATGGTTTCAAGCCACAACACAATGTCAAAACGCTACTAACCTCTCTCTTCGACGCCATCTTAAGAGGAATCAACAACTTTAAGAATGGCTTCCTCCTAATATTCATAGATTTCTCATCCGCCTTTGACACTGTGTCAAACAATATTCTGATCCGTCAACTGCAGGACATTGGCATTTGCAACACCACCCTTAACTGGTTCACTTCTTACTTAAGCAACAGACTCCAACAAGTCAGATGTGGAGCACTCGGCTCCCTTCACCATACCACAAGGCATTCCCCAAGGCTCCGCACTCTCCTCAATCCTCTTTAACCTTTACATTTATCCTGTCTAACATAATCAAAAAACATAACATACTGTATCACTTATACACCGATGATCTCATGGTATACACCCCTATTAAACTGGAGAAACCAAACCTCACAGCCATAACCCAATGCCTGGAAGATGTAACCACATGGCTCAGCAACAACAACCTCACGCTAAACTACAGCAAAACAGAAGCACTCTACATCAGCAGAAACACCACCTTCAACCCTCCACAGTCAATCCAACTACTGAATCAAACGATACCAGTAAAAGCGAACTGCGCTACCCCAGAATCATCTTGGGGTAGTGACCCACAGTTACTTCTTATGTAAACAAATGATCCATATTATTGTAAATAATTTATTGTAAATAGTTTATTAGCTCATTAGTTCCTTAGTTCTTATGTTACCTATGTAGCCTGTTACCTTGTTCTATGTAAATAGTTGTACAATTCTGTCAGTTACGTTCCATGTAAACCATCTTGAATTGTAGAAAGATGGTATATAAAAACTGTTAAATAAATAAATAAATAAATCTTGGACGGAAATATCAACCTCCAATCGCACATAAACAAAACTGCTGCTAAAGCTTATCACAGGCTAAACCTCATAAGGAAACTAAAACCACCCCTAGGCCAGGATCATTTTGGACAGTATGCCAGGCTATCATCACCTCAATACTAGACTACAGCAAGTCACTCTACCAAGGACTCTCAAAGCAAGCCACACATCCGCTTCAGATGGTGCAGAACACAGAAGCGTGCATCATCACCAGAACTAACAAAGCAGATCACATCACCCCAGTATTACACCAACTGCACTGGCTCCCAAATCAAGCTCACTCCAAGTTCATAGCAATAATGAACATCTTCAAAATACTCCATCACTCCTCCGCTGACATCCTAGAGAGCTTGGTCATAAGAGACTCAGGTGCATGCCCGAGGCGCTACAACAACATGCACAAGACCATTGTGCCCACAGATTACCAGAAAAGCAAGCAATCCACCTCCAGAAGAGCACTTTCCCTTGCTGCCCCCCACCTGTGGAACTCCCTCCCCGAAGAAATGCACGCTTCCAGAGACATCAAAGAATTCAGGAAGAAACTCAAGACCCTTCTATTCATAGAACACTATGGGAACATGACATAGCCCAACAACTACATGGCTCTCCTCAAACAGAACTGCTTTCTGATACCCCCATCCAATCTGTAAATAGCATGAACCAACTGTACAGAAATCAAGCATATTGTAAACGGGTGTCACCCTGTTAAGCTCCCTGCAGGCCGACTATGTACCCAGTTTTAAGTTGTGTTGCAATGTAAACTGCTTTGATTTAAGGATAAGACAGTATTGAATGCAGGTTAAATAAATCAAAGACAAGAAATGGCAGATAGGAAAGCAGAAGCCTCAGATCAGGACCGGCATGACCAGAAAATAAAATGGTCAGACAACAAAGGTAGAAAAAATAATTTTATTTTAAATTTAGTGATGGGACTTTGTGCTATCTTTATAGTTTACACAGTATGGGGTACTGCATTTTTCATCTGGTGTTGCACTGCATGCAGAGTCTGGCTTCTCGGGGTTTCGGTTTAATTTTTGTCTAAATATTTTATTTTTACTTTAGGTTGTGATCACTTTTTCTGTACTTGGTGAGAGTCTGTTTTCTGGGTGTGTGACCAAGGCTGTGTGTTCTGTTAACATGAAATCTGTACGCAGGGATCTGTACTGTAGCAATTTGCCTTGTTCAGCTTTTCAAATAGGTGTTAGATGTTCTAGGGCCTGCTGCCGTATTTATAGTGCTGCTTTTTTTGTATGAATTTTGGAAGTTAATGCTGGTAATGCTATGGTAGATTTGGCCTTGTAGATCTTTGGTGACTTTTGTACGTTTTATATTAGTTCCCAATATTCCTGGTACTGGAGAATATTTGTTAGTGAGATGACCAGAATCAGATTTTTTTTAAGATATTGAGTTCTGTGGGTGAATGTCCTAGTTCTGCTCTGCACCCACTGTTGAGGGAAGGGGTTCTGAGGATGCAAAATATATGTTCAAAAAGAAAAAGCAAGAACCATAACGCAGTTTATAACAAAATAAAAATGAGTCGTAATTTAATTTTATAAAGTGTGCTGTGGTTCTCACTCATTCTTTTAGTTCCTTGGTGTGCAAACATCTTGCATTTCCTCCATATTATCTAATTGGCTTTTTGATTTGGTTCAGTCCTGACTGGAGTTCTGAGAAAGCACTTCCACCCCCCCCCCCCCCACACACACGCTACAAGGGAGGAGGGGGGCGCCATCTCATCCTTCGCCTCAGGCAGCAGATTGCCTTGAGCCGCCCCGGGTGTACAGTATCTTGAGAAATAATTGGAAATATTCCAACTGTATGTCATAATATTTTAATAGTATATTCAAAAGTATACAACACAAAAAATAGATGTCTGCGCAACTTAGACATAATAATTTCTGAGAAAAAAAATATGACCTGGACAGCATTAATGGCACCCTTCACTAATATTTGGCTGCATAACCCTTGGCAGTGATGACAGCTTCCAAACATTTCTTGCAGCCATCTATAAGTTTTGTTCATCTGTCTGTACATGTCGCTGGTGAGGCCTCACTTGGAATACTGTGTTCAGTTTTGGAGACTATATCTTGCAAAAGATGTAAAAAGACTGGAAACTGTTCAGAGGAAGGCGACCAAAATGATTTGGAGCCTGCGTAAGGAACCTTATGAGAAGAGACTTGAAGACCTAAATATGTACACTTTGGAGGAGAGGAGGGATAGGGGAGATATGATTCAGACCTTTAAATACTTAAAGAGCATTAATAGACAAACAAACCTCTTCCAAAGACGGGGGAGCTGTAAAACTAGAGGGCATAACATGAAGCTGCAAGATAGTGTAGCTTTACATCAGAAGGTAGAAAATTTAGAGAATTTGTTAAGATGTAAAAATCTTCGATTGCTTAATTTTCCTTGCATATCGTTGCTTTCTCCTTCAATTCTTTTTAGGAAATTTTTGAAGGAAATATTGCTTTTACCTAATGCTGATACTTTAGAATTTACTAAATGTTACTATATTCCCACTAAAGTAGCTTTGCCTAATGTTGATAGAGAATTGGCTGTTTTGGAAGAACAAAACCCTTTCAATTTGACTGCCTTTTTGGAGGATACACAAGATGTTATTACAACTAGGGCTACCTTGTTAGTTACTTTATCCTCTGAAAATGATAAAGTTGCTATTCTTAAAGCATACTTTAGGAGAAAAGGAACCCTGTTCTGTGGAGACAGGGTATCTATTTTTCCAGATGTATCTCGTATAACACAAATGCGCAGGAAATCTTTTCTAGTCTGTAAGCCTAGGGTGCTAGCCCTTGGCGCTACCTTCTTTTTACGTTATCCATGCAAATGTTTAATTTCTTTGGGGCAGGATAAATTTGTCTTTTTGTCCTCTTCAGATTTAGAGAAATGACTTGTGGGTGGGGAGGATGCATGATTGGTTCCTTTTCTTAGTTTTTGATAATTTCTTTTTCTTTTCTTACCGGGTGTATGGGAGGGTATAGGGCTGGGGAAATGTGTTAGCCAGACTAGCCTTTTTCGAGGGCCTCTCTGGTTAGGTTTTCTTTGTTACTAATGTGGTCTGGATACCCCGAGATGTGGGCTAATGTATTCCTCTTAGGGTTTCTTGTACTGTACATTATTGATGCTATTTTGTATTTCTATGGTTCTTTTATTCTGATAATTGTATTGTCAGTTAAAAATTCAATAATTAAAAAAATTTAAAAAATTAAAAACACATGAACGCATGAAGAAGGGCTGGGAGTTTTCGGTGGCCCGAGACACAGCGTTGTGCAGCAAGCAAGTGGATAAAGATATGTGAGAAACAGGGTCCTATGACATTTCAGCGCATTATGAACGACATGACAAGCTGAAGTTGTTGGGAGAGCTAGTCGGTTCTCTGAACACGGTTATTGGTCACAGCAGCTGCCATTAAGCAGAGTTTGAGACAGCGTTGGAACCACAGACTCTTTGGTGCTGCTTCAGATAAGTACATGTGGGGGAAGGCTTTGTGTCGTGTACTAGAAGAGGGATATTCTCCAGGACCAAGCAGGAAGTCAGTCCTCACATATGGGTGACGTCGGCGCCGACGGAGCCCTCGCGGAGCAATTTTCCCCAGCTTTCAAAGAAAGCCTTTGGGAATTGCAGCGCGCATGCGCGGTCTCCTTCCCGCCCAAGGGTGCCATCTTAGCCAGTCTTCTTTTTTCCGCGGAGCCCTACAGACGTACCCGTCGTGTCCCCGCTGAAAAAGTTGATTTTCGTGATTTATTTCTATTTTTTCTTCGGTTCGACGCCGGTCTTTTTCCTGCCCGGACTCGCGACGCCGTTGCGAGTCCTTCTGTTATTTTTCGGTTTTTCTGATTTTCTGTCAGTTTCGTTTTCGGTTTTTCGCTGGCAGCCCGGTCCTTTGACCTTGCAGGGGCCCTTTTTCCCCCGATGGCTGCCAGTGGTTTCAAGCGGTGTGTTCAGTGTGACAGAAATATGTCACTCACTGACACACATGATAATTGCCTCTGCTGCCTTGGCCCGGATCACGAGGAACTGATCTGTGGGGCCTGCAGCAAAATGTCCTCCAAAGCGTTAAGGAGTCGGCGGCATCAGCGGGAACGAATCTTCGCTGATCCCGCCTGTACCCGGACCTCGTCGGAGGCCTCGGCGTCAAGAGGTTCCAGCTCTGACCGTCACCGGAGTTCCTCCGACAGGGGTTCTCCCTCCGGGGACCATCATCGGAAGGTGAAACCCGCGAGGGCGGCGTCGGTGGACGCTCCTGGTTCCGCGAGGGCCAGGTCGCATAACCCCGATAGCCGTCCCGGGTCTTTGGAGAAGGAACATCTCCCGAAGCGATCTCGTCTGGAGTCGGAGTTGCCTGCTCGGGTAAGTCCTGTAGTCCTCCTGGACTCGCCTCCGAGGGGTCCGACGTCGGGCCCGACGCCGTCGGGGCCCGAGTCGGGGGCTGCTGGGTCACCTGAGGTCGGACTCAGGTTGACGGCCTTGGAGAGCAGACTATCTGCCTTCATGGACCAGCAGCGGGCACTGCTCGCTAGCCTCGCTGGCGCCTCTGCCCCGACTGCCGGGACGTCGACGTCTAAGTCGACCCCGGAGACCGAGCCGATCCTCGAGTCCATGAGGGCTCGAGTCGATCCTCGGTCGAGGTCACCCTCGGCCTCCCGTTCGGGACCGAGGTCGTCGATGCCGACTCCCTCGGCGTCGGGGCGGCCGACGCCTCCGCCCGCCCGAACCGACCCCACCGATTCCTCCTCGGAGTCGGCCTGGGAGTCTGAAGAGGAAGAGTCACCTGATTCGTTCCGGACTCGGTGTGTCCCCTCGGACTCACCTGAGTCCGAACCTCGGAAACAGTCCCCTCCGGAGGATGCCCGGTTCTCGGACTTCGTCAGGGATATGGCCAAGGCTTTGGCCTTCCCTGCGGATCCCGAGGAGGAGCCTCGAGCCGAAGAACTCGATGCCATTCAGTACGACTCTCCCGCCAGGGAGCACTTTACTGTACCGGTTCCTCCCATGCTGGAACGACTACTCTTCCGCATGTGGGAGAGTCCGGCATCGTCGCCGGTGTTAAGCAAGCGGGTCGATTCCATCTATCGAGTCCGCAAGAGTCCTGGCTTCCAAAAAGCACAGCTACCGCACCATTCCATGGTGGTGGAATCGGCCATGCATAGGCTTAAGAGCCAGAAGATGCACTCCTCGGTGCCTCCTGGCAGGGAGGCCCGCAACCTGGATGGCCTCGGTAAGAAGTGTTTCCAGGGCTCTATGCTTGCTTGTCGGGTCCAGACCTACCAGCTCTACATGGGCATGTATCTCAGAGACCTGGCTAAAGAGATAGCCGGATTCTCCGCTGGGCTGTCCGAGGAACCTTTGCGGAGGTTCCTGGCCTTGACAACTGGTATTCGGGAATGCTCCAAATTCATGTCTCGAGCAGCCTATGATGGCTTTGAAGCATCGGCACGAGTGGCCGCAGCCGGCATCGGTGCCCGCCGACAGGCTTGGCTTCAATCGTCTGACCTTGAACCCTGGGTGCAGGACAAGTTGGTCGATGTCCCCTGCCGAGGTGAGAACCTCTTTGGCAAGCCCATGGCTGAAAAGGCTGCACAGATCGAGACGGAGACTCTCACCAGAACTAGGCTTTCTAGGAAGACCTCCGCCCCTTCCCAGAAGAAGAAGGGCTCGGGAAAGAAGTCCTTTTACCCGAGAAAGGCGGCTGCCTATAAACACTACCCTCAATATCAGGCCTCCACAGCTCCCCAACAGGGTCAGCAGGCCAAGGGACGGGGTAACGGGTCCCGTAGGCAGCAAGCCCCCAAGCCTGCACCACCGGCCCCTGCTCAGCAGGGTGGGGGTTTTTGACTTCATCAGCATAGCCTCTCCCCCTCAGCTGGTTCCTCCCAGCACAGGAGGCCGGCTGGTTCACTTTGCCCACAGGTGGTCCAACATCACTTCAGATGCCTGGGTGCTTCAGGTCGTAAGAGAAGGCTATCTTCTCCACTTCCACCAGGTCCCTCCCTCCTATTTCCCGGGAGAACCTCCACGACTCCCTCTGCACAGGGACTTACTCCTTCAGGAGTTAGCAAGTCTTCTCCAGGAACAGGCTGTGGAACCGGTGCCCCACCACCTGAGGGGTCAAGGCTTCTATTCCAGGTATTTCCTAATACCAAAAAGAACGGGAGGCCTCCGACCCATCCTGGACTTGCGCAACCTCAACAAGTTCCTCGTCAGGGAGAAGTTCAAGATGCTTACCCTTGGAATCCTTCTGCCCTACCTCCAGCAGGGAGATTGGCTATGCTCCTTGGATCTAAAGGATGCCTACACGCACATCCTCATCCACCCAAGCCACCGCCAATACCTAAGGTTTGTGGTGGCAGGAAATCATTACCAGTACAGAGTACTGCCCTTTGGCCTATCATCCGCACCGCGAGTCTTCACAAAATGTCTCGCGGTGGTGGCGGCTTATCTCCGGCTTCACGGCCTCTATGTCTTTCCGTACCTAGACGACTGGCTCATCAGAGCATCGTCCTCTCCGGAAGTCACAAATGCCACACACCGCACTGTGACTCTTCTGCAGTACTTGGGCTTTGTCATAAACTTCGCAAAGTCCACTTTGCTCCCCTCGCAAGATCTCGAGTTCATCGGCGCAAGACTGCACACTCTTCAGGCACGAGCTTTCCTGCCTCTCGACAGGGCTCAACGGCTCATGGACCTAGCCGGCCGTTTTCGCAGCCAGTCCCTGGTCTCAGCCAGGCGCTTCCTGAGACTACTCGGCCATATGGCTTCCACCGTCCACGTGACCCCCAATGCCCGCCTGAATATGCGGCCTGCTCAATGGTGCCTTCGCAAGCAGTGGCAACAAGCCACGGGTGGCCTAGCCGACTTAGTGCGCGTCTCCGGCCCGCTGGCCTCTTCTCTACAGTGGTGGCTTCATCGGCCGAACCTGCTGCTCGGAATGCCTTTTCAGTCCCCTCAGCCGGCTCAAGTGCTGACGACCGATGCTTCTCTCCTAGGATGGGGAGCGCATTGCCAAGGGGCATGTACTCAAGGTCTCTGGACCACGTGGGAGTCTGCTCAGCAGATCAACTTCCTGGAGCTCAGAGCAATCCGTCTGGCTCTCAAGGCTTTCTCCCACCTGACTTCTCACCAGTCCGTCCTTGTCCAGACGGACAATCAAGTTGCCATGTTCTACGTGAACAAACAGGGAGGCACGGGCTCCTTCCTTCTCTGTCGAGAAGCACAGAAGCTCTGCTCTTGGGCCGTCAGCCACGGCATTCTTCTCAAAGCAGTTTATCTCCCAGGCCAAGAAAATTGCCTGGCGGACAAACTCAGCAGGATCCTCCAGCCACACGAGTGGCGCCTGGATCCCTTCGTAGTTCAGAAACCTTTTCTGAAGTGGGGTCTCCCCACAATGGATCTCTTTGCCAGTCCTCTCAACCGGCAACTTCCTCGCTTCTGCTCTCGTCAGCCGCATCCACTTCGAGTAGCGGCGGATGCTTTTCTACTCTCATGGTCGAAAAGCCTTCTGTATGCCTTTCCTCCCATACCGTTAGTCTCTCAAACTCTTTTCAAGGTTCTCCGAGACAAAGCTTCCATGATCCTGATCGCTCCTCGCTGGCCCAGACAGCCGTGGTTTCCACTCCTGCTGCAATTAGCGGTAGCGGATCCGTTCCCTCTGGGGTTTCAACCGGATCTCCTAACACAGGATCAGGGGTCCCTGCTACACCCCAACCTCAGATCTCTACATCTGATGGCCTGGCTGCTGAAAGGGTAGTCCTTGCTCCCCTTCTACTGCCGGCAGAGGTGGAAGAGGTCGTCCTAGCTTCTCGGCGACCTTCTACCCGCAAATGCTACGCCCTTAAATGGCGTCGTTTTTCCGCTTGGTGTGCCCAGCAGTCTCAGGATCCCTTCTCCTGCTCGGTGTCGGTGATCTTGCAGTACTTGCTCTACCTCTCTAATCTGGGACTTAAGTCCAACTCCGTCAAAGTTCACCTCAGTGCTCTTTCAGCACATCATGTGCCGGTGGACGGCAGACCTCTTTCCAGCGACCCTCTCGTAGCGAGGTTTCTCCGAGGTCTCCTTCTACTTAAACCACCTCTGCGCCCGCCAGCGCCTGACTGGGATCTGAATGTGGTTTTACAGCGGATCACCTGTCCGCCTTTTGAACCTATGGCTACCTGTTCTCTCTGTTTTCTTTCTTGGAAAACATTATTCCTGATAGCCCTCACTTCCGCTAGACGCGTAAGTGAATTGCAGGCCCTCGTGTCTGATCCCCCTTACACTCGGTTCTACAAAAATAGGGTAGTCCTACGGACTCACCCTAAATTTCTTCCTAAAGTGGTCTCCCCTTTTCACATCAATCAGGAGGTGGTACTTCCGACCTTCTTTCCCAGGCCACACTCCAGCCGAGCTGAAATGGTCCTGCATACCCTGGACTGTAGAAGGGCATTGAACTTCTACCTTGACCGTACGCGGGAGCACCGTAAAGCTGCTCAGCTTTTTGTGTCTTTTGACCCCAATAAATTGGGGCTCCCGGTCTCCAAGCGTACTCTGTCCATCTGGGTTGCTGACTGTATCGCTTGGGCTTATGGGGCAGCCGGACTCTCGTTAGAAAGTGGAGTCACGGCTCACTGTGTTCGGGCGAAGGCTACGTCAGTGGCTTACCTCCGCTCTGTTCCGTTGGCAGACATCTGCCGGGCCGCTACTTGGTCTTCGAGCCAGACTTTTGCAGTCCATTACTGCCTTGAGAGGGAGTCCCGCAGGGACAGTGCTTTCGGACAGGCAGTTCTCCGAAATCTCTTCGAGGTTTGAGCAACTCCTACCCTCCATCCCGGATGAGGGCTACCGGTGGGTAATAATTCAGTGAAGATTCCTTCCTTCTGTACCGCTGAGCTAGAGGGAGCTCATTTTTGTGCTTAGGGTCTCCGGTAGCCTTAAGCTTGGGAGTCCCATATGTGAGGACTGACGTCCTGCTTGGTCCTGGAGAAAGCGTAGTTACTCACCTGTAACAGGTGTTCTCCAGGAGCAGCAGGAATCAGTCCTCACAACCCTCCCTCCTCCCTTTGGAGTTGCAATCATCTGCTTAAGTTTTTTTGCAAATTTTTATGCTATCTTTTAGCTATGTCATCAGACTGGCTAAGATGGCACCCTTGGGCGGGAAGGAGACCGCGCATGCGCGCTGCAATTCCCAAAGGCTTTCTTTGAAAGCTGGGGAAAATTGCTCCGCGAGGGCTCCATCGGCGCCGACGTCACCCATATGTGAGGACTGATTCCTGCTGCTCCTGGAGAACACCTGTTACAGGTGAGTAACTACGCTTTTCATTCTATGAAAGAGAAAAATGGAGGGTTTGCTACAAGAAGGAGCAATCTCTCGAGGCAAATGAAACAACAAAAATATTGTGGTCTTTTGTAATAGGATATACAGGTAGAATTCATAACCTCCTTAAATTTTAGAGAATAATCATGTTCTAGCAATGTCCCAGTTTTCATACTATTTCCTTTTTAAATTGACCTTGTTTTATTTGATTCTTTTATGTGTCAAATGTATGTGCATATATAGTCCAAAGCCAATTCACTGGCCACTTTTTTTTTAAGGGAAATATTGGACATTAAGGGGGTTGGACTTCAAGGGTGCCAATAATGTTGACCACAACTGTATGATGGCACAGGAATCCCCCCTCCCATGCCCACAGAGGTCTGACCCGGGAGTGGGAAGGTAGGTAGGGTTGCCCCACAAATAGCAGATGTTGACAAACCAAATAAGCCAAAACAGAGAGTGGACATTGTATGGGATAGGTGTAGCCACATGTACAGAGCTGCTGTGAGAAATGCCAGTACCCAGATATATGGAAAACAGATACCATAGCCAGAAAGTCATAATCATTAAAAAAGCATACTTTTGTAGCTCAGCAATATTATGCATCCTTTGGGAAATTACAAAGTTAGTTTAGGTTATTGTGAACCTGGTAAAGGTCCATACTTAGCATTTTAAAAAGTGTTTTTAGAGATGACGAATGCAAGAATAACTGAAGCCTTTTTATACTGCCAAGTAATTTTTGATGCAAGGTATATCATGACAAACACGTTAATATTTACTTTATCTTCTAATATTTTAGAGTGCACTGAGATTACCTAGCACTTTTCTGGGCATGAAAAAGATAGTATATACAGTCTAGTTTGCATCAGCATTTATCTCTCATCAGTATTTATGTCTAGTTCGCATGAACAAAATACTGTCAGTGAGAACAGCAGTTTAGGAGATGCACATTGCTGGCCAAGAACTTTTATCCTGGTTGTGAAAAAATGGGGATACATAGGATCTGATCTTGTTGTATTACTTAGGATTACATTATTGATTTTGGTGTTTCTTAAACCTCTCTAGTGTGGATGCCAAAACTATGTGGAGCAGGCAGCTCATTGCATGTATGCACCAACAGAGTGAGTGTGTGTGTTTGTGTGCATGTGTGAGTGTATGGTCAAGTTAACACTGACTCAGCAGCTCCTGGGTTTTCTTGGCAAAGTGTAACCAGAAGTAGAATGCCAGGCCTTTATTCTGAGGAAATGGAGGGTAAATGACTTGCCCGAGGCATGCCAGTGGGAACTGAATGCTGGTCTGTTGATCACCAAGCTGCCGCTCTAACCACTCAGCTACTCCTCCACTTCACCAATGGATCAGGAGATAGATTTATAAAAGATTTTTCATTCATATTAAGTCTCATAAGATTACCTCACATGTTATGGTGAAATTAAAACAGCCGTGTTGAGGGAAGGGGTTTGGGCGAAGCTTTGATTTTCTGAACTATGCATGCCCATGTGCGCTTTACACGCTAGCATTTACGCCTAATCCATGGTACTTGTGTTCTTGTGTCAGTGTTGAGCAAATTTTCATAGAAGAAAACTGCTTGGAGAATTTCTTTGCAAATTTGCTTATGTTACCCAGGTACATTAGTACTTATATACTTTTTCCATTTGGAAGCTTACTGAACATTGTTTTCTAAAAATAGTGTCCTAATAATTACAGTTATCCATAGGTAATTTCTATGATACCTTTGCTGAATAATATTTAATAATGTATCTGGGTCTATGCAATAATGCTGCATTTTAAAGTTCATGTGCTAAAATGCCACTTTATAAATGATGCATGCCGATTTTGCACTTACACTGAAATGCACCACACTAGCAGGCGTGCAAAAGTATGCAGTGTAAGCCAGAAACTCCAGTGTGTGCACGTTGCATCTTCTTGAGATCACTCTGCTAACCCACTCCTAGTGAAAGGTCCAGTTAACATGGAGTATTTCATCTTCCTCAATCTCCCACATCAAGGCTGCCTTTGGATCGTGACCACTTATCCTTCTGTCTTCACCTATTTAATAATTTCCCCAAGAATTCCTTTGTCTCCTGTTCTATTTGTGTGTCTTAGCAGATTGTAAGGGGCAGTTTCTCCAAATGGGTTAGTTTTGCGCATACCATAACAGTCATGAATCTCACTTCTAAGCCAGGGTATGTGGAGTATGATCTCAAATTTACCACTAATGCTCAGCGTATTACTTGCGTTGTGCCAAAGACAGTCTTCTTCTGGAGTTCATAAGATGTAACGTGTATGGGTAATTTGTTTTTGGAAAATCTTCTCAAGCCTGTAGCACCCAATACAATGGGAAATAACTCAGTATCTTTCTGCTACATTTTCTTGGTCTCTGACTGCATTTCTTATACTCTTTGGAGAACGTACTGTCTTTTTTTTTTTGTGTATTTGTACAGTGCTACATATGCCTAGTAGCGCTATATAAATGATAGGTAGTAGTAGTAATCATGATTGACTCTGACTTCCATTTAAAGTCATCCACCATCAACATCTCACACCATGATGTAGATCCCCCAATCAAGGCTCCTTTACATCAGATCTCTTCCCCATCAACACTCTCATACATATCCGACCCCTCTATCATTGTCAGACACCCTTGCCCCTACCCTTACCCAAGTTGCCTCTTCATTCAAATGAATTCTTACCATTCTGTTGAATTACAGTCTTCACCTGCAAGAGAGGCATGAGGGTCTTCCTACCAGCACACTTTTGAATGATGTTAACCTGTGTCACTTTACTACAGGATTTAATCTATAGACAAAAAAGAAGAAGTGACCTGTGGGGACGGGGATGGAAGTGACCTGTGGGGGTGGGGCCAGGGCCGGAAGTGTTTGCATACTTTTGTTTATAGCATTGGTGAATAAACTATCTGCTTAGGCTATTTGGCAGACCTAAAGTAAACATGTAATTTATCTGAATAGTGTCTGAATATGGCCTACCCCTGCTCCTCCCCTAATATGGCCCACAAAGATATGGATTACGTCTGGCCATTTAGCTCGATATTGTCTGTATATTTTTTGAAAATACATAGCCGGTGGGTTGTTGTTGCCGTTGAGACGCTCTGCACTCACCGCTCTCATCCGGTCTCGTCGGCAGCTCTGGAAATGGGGCGTCGAAAGAGAATACAGGCTGCCCTTCCCTCGGGGTTGGCTTCTTCTGCTACTCCTGGGCAGAGGACGCTGGTGGCGTGTGGATTTTCGGCGGCAACTGGTGGAGCAGTATTTTCAGCAGAGCCGTTGGCATCTGAACCATCAGATCTGGGTGCATCTGGGGTTTGGCTGTCTCCAGAGCAGCACCCCCCCCCCCCCCCACCTCGACCTGAGAGTGCTGTCCCGGCTATCGGAGTATCTCCCCCCGGTTTGCCGATGTGCTCGCCGGTTAAAGGAGGTGAAGAGGGCTCTGGTGGGTCTTTGAAAAAACTTTCTCACCCCTGGTAGAAACCGCAGTAGAAGGAGTTGGAGCAGGAAGAATCAGCTCCCCTGTTGGGTACCTGCAACTGCAGCCGGAGATTTTGATGGAATTCCAGGTCTGAGTGGCTTGACAAAACCAGCTGTTATAAATTTAGAAGCACTGTGGGATGCGGTGGCCACCATGAATGCTTCAATGCTGGCTGTTGTGGGTGTTGTTAAAATGGACTCTCTTTCGTTGAGGAGTGATATTGCAGAGGCAAAAAGGATGCAGGAGGAACAGGCTCGGCGTTTGACCGGTGTGGAAATGGAGCCGGAACATCTTTGAGGACTCTGTGCTGCTCAAGTTAAGGATTAAATCTTGCTGTCTAAAAAAGCTGAATATTTGGAAAATTATGTGTGTAGAAATAACTTGAAGTTATTGAATTTTCCTAAATCTCCAATTATGTCGCCTTTGGAGATGGTTTGCAAATATCTCCAAGAAGTGCTTAAACCTCCGGGTGAAAATTTGCCTCCTGTTGTGTGTGCACAATATTTAACCATAGGCCCTGTGTCTAAGGGCCCCACTTCGGAGAATTTGCTTCAGGGTGCCGGAGATCTTACGGCTTTCTTGGAGGATTCTTTAGAAGTGGTGACCGGTCGAACTACCTTGCTTGTGACTTTAGCCTTGGAGCCGGATAAGTCTTTGATTCTTCAAGCATATTTTAGAAATTTCAATGTTACTTTCTTAGGTTCTAAAGTATATATGTTTCCTGATTTAGCTCATGTTACCCAGTTGAGGAGAAAGGAATTTCTCGGTCTTCGATCTAGAGTTATTTCCCTCGGGGGTAGTTTTGTGTTAAGATTTCCCTCTCAATGTGTAATTACCTTGGATGATAAGTTTTTTCTTTTCTTTGAACCTAGTCAGTTATTGGAATTTCTTGTAGCTAGAGAAGGTATTGTGGTCCATACTTCTTCCAACATGGCTAATACGTAAGGCTCCACCCTGCTATGATGTTTTTTGTTATATGAAATTTATTTTTCCTGTAGTCCTCTGGAATTGCCTAAAATTGTGGGCTAAATTAAGGATGTATCATTGTTTGATGCTGTTATTGTTCAATGTTTCCTTTATGTTTATGCCATTCTATGTATCATCATATTACTTTCATTCTTGTTTTGCTTGAATGTTTTGGGAAATTAATAAAAAATTTAAATTAAAAAAAAAAGAAAATACTATACTCTAACTATGCATTTGCCAGCAAACACAGAATTGCCTTTGAATGGGGCATATTTATTCATTTGTCTGATAGGGTATAATTCTTCTTTCATATGGAGCAATCCCACATTCACCAATATAAATCTTCCAACAACTGATGCAAAGCAGAATTAGGGCTTTCCACTTTAAAACTCAACATACGAAAGAAGATTCCATTCAAAATCTGGTTTCAAATCAGTGACAATACCACCAACTCCTTCTAATGTCAAGCACCGTGCATCATAACACAAAACCCTGCAAATGGACAACCACACCAGTACCAAATCTAAGAACCCAACCGTTCCTTTGAAAATTCAGCATTGCAAATATTCTAGAACATACTTGGAAAAAGAGAATAAGCTGAACTACAGAATCCCTCACCTTGGCTGCACATGGAGAAAACAGACCATAGCCTAGTAAATAATAAACTACAAATTAGAAAAAAAATATTTCAAATGGAAAACCTCCAAAAATGGACACTGAAGAAAGAGAAACAGAAATCTATTTCCTCCTCTACTTAAGTGCAAGAAATGTACATTTTCAAAACGGATATATTTCATTCTCTTAAAAACTGCCACTCTTGCATACCTTTTTTTGTCTGATCATTTTATTCTTCTAGTTGGTTGGTCCTGGACTCTGTCTACTTCCTCTTGTTGGTTTTCTTCTAAGTCTTTTTCCAGGATCTCATTTCCATTTTCTGTTTCATCACACTGTCTGTCTTCATTCTTTCCTTCTCTACATCTTTCTCTAATCTGCCTTTTACTCTAACTATATTCATTCCATTCCTCCCTCTCCCTCCATCAGCCTTCCTCTTCGTCTTTTCACCTTCTTACCAGCTTTCCATTTCCTAACTTTACTTCCCTAATCCTTCTACCTCCCCACTTACCTCATTCCTTCGCCAGCCTCCTATGTCGCCATCTTTCACCCACTTTCTAGTCCTCCATTTCCACTCTCCATATGCATCCCCTCCCCAGTCTCATCTACCACCATCTGCCTCTCATCCTCTAATCAGCCCCATCTTATTCCCTAGCACATCCTCTCTCCACCTAAAGGCCCTTTCTTATGTCTTATACCCTATCCAGGTTTCCATTTCCACTTTTACCTCACCCATTTCTACTCTGTCACCACCTTCAAGGAAGACCTGTCCCTTCTTGTAGCTCCCACCCACTCTATAGCCCTCTGTCCTTTTCAACCACCTCTAATCCTTCCCCAAACACTCCAAGGCCCTTCAAACCTTTGCCCCTCCACATATTTCTGTACTTTGTCTCATGGCCCTACTCATACCCCTAACCCATTCATCTTGTCCCCACTTTCCTCCACTGGTCAATTTCTTAGTCTCCACTATCCCCCCAGGCAACCAGTCCCCACTTTTTCACTCTACCCAGTCCCTATGTCCTCACTCACAACCCTATCCAAGCTCGGAGTTCCCACTTATAAGCACAATATCCAGCCTATGTTACTCTTTCTTCTGTTTTCTCACCCAGTCTTAGATTCTCTACCTAAGCCCAAGTCCCTACTCTCCCACATCCTCATGTCTCCAGTGTCCACCCATCTATCTCCTTCTCCAATACTTATTAACCCTTCCTTCCCTCCTCCTTACCCCAGCATCTGATCTTATACTCCACCCTCTCAACCTTCCCCTGGTTTTGACTTTGCTTCTTCACCAGCCTCCATAATATCTGTCCTCCTCTCCCTTCTCACTCCCCAGCATCTCCTCCTTTTTCACACCCTCACCCCAGCATTTATCAATACAAACTCCCATTCAGTACCAGGCCCCCCCAGCCCTAAATTTAGACCCTTTCCAGCACCAGTTCCCTTCCAGTCCCAGTCCCCTTCCAGCATAAGCCCATTTACATGACTAGCCCCAATATCAGCCTATCCCAGTTCCCCCAGCCTCAGTATCAGTCCATTTCCAGTCCCAGCCCCCCCCCCAAGCCCAGTATCAGCCCATTTCCACCACCCTAGCCTCAGTATCATCCAATTTCCATTCTCAGACATCCTCCAACCACAGCATCAGCCCATTTCCAGTCTCAGATCATCTCCAGCTCCATACGAGGGTTGCTATTTATATTTCTGGCCTTAGCAACAGTAAGTGTTGCCAGGCGCCATCCAATGGTTCCAATGGAACACTGACATTGTTGAACATAACCTTATTCATAACATTTTATCATTTGAGCACGATTTATTGTTTACAGTAACTTGAAAAATTCATCTCGGGCGAAAAATGGAATTAACTCGTGAATATTTTCGTGCGATTATTTTTCATAACTTTCGACATGGATTATCAAGACAAGAGTGCATCGATGAACTTAATTTTTTATACGGCGATAAAGCACCATCCTACAGCACTGTAAAAAACTGGTATAACGAATTCAATCGTGGCCGACGTTCGCTCCAGGACGAATTCCGTCAGGGTCATCCAAAATCGGTTGTTGTGCCATAAAATATTGATGCTGTGTGTGAACTGATAAAGCAAGATCGTCATGTGACATTTGGGCATTAGTATGACAAGCATCAATAAGATATTGCATGATCATTTGGCCATAAAAAAGATTTGTTCGCGTTGGATCCCGCATAATCTGACAAACGCTCAAAAGAAGGCTCGTGTCGATTGGTGCAAGGAAATGTTGAAAAAATACGTTCAAGGTGCATCAAAGACTGTGTATAACATCTACACAGGTGACGAATCATGGATCTATGCATATGAGCCCGAAACAAAACAGCAATCGACTGTATGGGTCTTCCAAGATGAGCCAAATCCAACAAAAGTTGTTCGCGGAAGAAGCACATTGAAGCAAATGGTTGCCTGTTTCTTCGGCATTACCGGTCACGTGGCAACAGTGCCGTTAGAGCAACATAGGACAGTCAATTCTGAATGGTACACAACCATTTGTTTACCAGAAGTCTTCAGAGAAATTCGGAAAATGTCGAAGAAGAGGCGAATAATTCATCATGACAATGCGAGCTCTCACACATCGGCTCAAACAAAGGAATTTTTGACCGGCCAAAACATCGAATTGATGGATCACGTACCGTACAGCCCTGATTTGGTACCCAATGACTTCTTTTTATTCCCGCACATTTTATTTATTTAGTAAATTTATTTATTTATTTATTTATTTTATTTATTTATTTCAATTTCTTATATACCGCACTACGATCAACAGCGGTTTACTTTACAGAATCATAATGCATTGTATAATACATTGAGATTTTTAGTTTTACATTTTGATTAGACAATGATTTACGTAACATGGGATAAACAGTTGGATACAATATACAGTTGATTATTATAGCACACAGATCAGGGTATACATTTGATTTCAGTAGGTTGGGGGGCCAAATATACATTATATACAGTATTGACTTCCAAAGAGTACAGGCTAACACATGACTATATGCTATTAGATTTTATGCTGTCGCGGGCGGTAGAGTTCATCTGGTTGAGGTAGGGTATTGCAGTTAGATCAGGTTGTAGTGGGTTTGAAACAGATATGTTTTAAGCTTTCGTCTAAATTCAGTCAGGCTGTTTGTGAGTCTTAATTCATGCGGTAGTTGGTTCCATTGGATTGGCGCTGTGTATGTGAATGCTCGCTTGCTTGTTTCGGCCTTGACAGATCGAATGCTTGTCGGGATACACAGGGTGTTGAGATTCGTAGTTCTCCTGCTCCTGTTGCATGGTTGGATAGTGATTAGGTTATTGAGGTAGGATGGTGCGATGCCATGGATGAGTTTAAACGTTGTGATGATCTGTTTGTAGATGATGCGGGCGGCCACTGGGAGCCAATGCAGGTCCATTAGTACTGGGGTTATGTGGTCGGAGACTTTCTTTTCCATGATGACTCTTGCAGCCACGTTCTGGGCCATTTGCAGGATACTTAGTGTGTTCTTTGGAAGCCCTAGTAGAATTACGTGGTCAACAATTTTCAACACCCGAAGATGCAGTTGATGCATTCAAAACGCATGTTTTGGTGTTACCTCAATCGGAGTGGAAAAAGTGCTTCGAAAATTGGTTCAAACGCATGCAAAAGTGTATTGATCTTCATGGAGAATATTTTGAAAAACAATAAAACCAATTTTGATCATAAATATTTGTTTTTTTCATTATTAGGCCAGAAATATAAATAGCAACCCTCATATCAGTCTATTTCTAGACTCAGTTTCCCCCAGTGCCAGTATCAGCCCATTTCCAGTCATAGCCTCCCCTCCCAACATTGGCCCTCTTCCAGTCTCACTCTTCATTTGCAACCAGCTACCTCCTCCCTACCTCTCCCAGCCTCTTCTTAGTTAACACAGCCGCAGGTGCATTTCTGTTTGCTCCCATGGCTGTGTTGGACTGAAGCAGCCTGGCCACTGCATTTACAGTAAAGCAAAATCAGCACTTCCTGCTTTACTATAAGTGTTGCAGCCAGGCTGCTTCACTACCGCACAGCACAGGAGCTTCTTTCTTCCTCTGCCTACTCCATACCGTTGCAGCCGTATTAACAACACAGCCACGGAAGCACTTTTGTAAGCTCTGGCGGCTGTGCAGTAGTGAAGCAAAGCAGGAAGTGCTGGTTTTGCTTTACTGTAAATGCAGTGGCCAGGCTGCTTCAGTACAACACAGCCGTGGGAGCAAACGAAAGCGTTCCTACGGCTGTGTCAAATGTTAATACGGCCGGCCGTGGCAGGACAGAGCAGGTGGGATGATGGAATCTATACCCCCCCCCCTCCTCAAGACATGCTGGAATGCTGTTCCACCCTCTTCTGGCACACATTAAGCCCTGCTTCACTATTAGAGAAGACTGTGACTCCTCAGAATGGTAAAAAAACATTCTAGACAGGTTGGAAAATTGAGTCCTACTGGGTGGGGAGAGAACGGGTTTGGTTTTACTTAGGGGACCTTGAAGGATGGGCTTTAATATTGGGGTTCATGGAGGGGTGGCCTTAATGTCGGGAGGGGGGGCTGGATGTTAGAGGGTTCATGCTAGAGAGTTGTTGTTAGGATCAATAACTCGCTGAAGGAGCTTTGATGAGGAAAGACTTGGATCACTGGTCAAAACTTTGATAGGAGGTGGCCAGCCTAGAACAAGGTTGGGGACTAATCCTGATGGTGAGGTTTGGGTGATTGAAATCCCCTTTGCTTATTTGTCTTTTCACTTTGAATCAGTTAGCACGTGAGACTTTCAAGAAGCAGTTTAACACCAACTCCCCGGTGGGTTTAACACGCATCTATCAAATAGTGCATGGCAAAGAAGTTCACTCCACTTACCATACATCTGCTAGAGCTTTGTTTGCATCATTTACATTTTTGTGTGGGTAGAAGCTAATTTTCTCTTATATCTGCTAATGTCTTTTGAGCCTAATTCATCCTGCATGCTAAGTTTAGTGCATTGGCCCTCCAGAGCACAATTATTTTGATTCTGTTCTAATGAAGGACTGACAAAATTCATTTTTTAAATGAGAACATTTCTCAACTTCATTTTAAGAATAGTACATTTGAACTTTACGTCAGATGAATTTTTGTACACTAATATGTCATGTGCACATTATTGTTGCAATTCCCTGACAAGTGAAGATGCGATTAAAACGCAGCTGTTTTGTTTATTCTGATTTAGCATGAGAGTTGTAGGAAAGCAACACAAGGCTCAAGCGGCGCCAGAGAAACCCGGACTCCTTTATAGATGGAATTCCTTCGGTTGGGCGAGAGTAACTCATTGGACAGTACCTTCTGTGCTCTCAAACGCTCCTGCACAATATAGTGTCTGGATAAGGATATACATACAACCTTACAAAGGAGCCCCAGAAATAAGAGAAAAGGAAACATTTAGGTGGTTTAACACAAGAACGTTTTGCATCAGTTTACACGATCGGACCAGCAGTCAGAAGCAGCTCTCATTTAACTGGGAACATACCCTAAACATCTGTGCTTTTTCAATTTTGTATAGTAATTTAACGCACATGCAATGATTTGTTTCTTGGTGAAAGCTATTTCAAGTGAAGCACAATTCAAATTACCTTTTGATGACTTTCCTACATTCAATAGACTTTCAGCATAATCCCAGGTTTCAGGAATGATTTATGATAACAATGACACCTTGTGCACAATTACACATAGCACTCAAAGTGTGTTTAAGTGTTTATAGATGAGTGTTAACGTTTCTACTGTTGTCGTAGATTCAATACAAGACTGAGAATGCAAAAATATGACGTTTTTCCTTTAAATTTAGTTTGCTTCACAGCACCAAATTGGGGACAGGAATTTCTAATGTATTATTCCAGTGTGAAATGCAGAGCACTGATAAGAGAACCCTGCCGGCTTCTCCGAGTCCTTGCCGCACGCTCCCTCTGTGAAAATTTCTGTCAGATTGAAATCTTTTATGTCATAGCTGCCTCCATAACAGATAGAAAGGTGATATCACATGTTATTTTAGCATCTATTTCGTTCTTTCCTTGTATATTTATGTAGAGTGGAGTAGCCGAGTGGTTAGAGCAAGTGGGAACCAAGAGCCCAGGGTTTTTCCCACTAGCACTCCTGGTGGCCTTGGGCAAGTCATTTAACCCTCCATTGCCTCAGAAAAATCCAAGTTATTGATGTCCCTGTTTAATGTAAATTACCAAGTTTAAGTTACAATGTAAACCGCTTTGACTAAAAAATGATAAAGCACTATTAAAAAAACAAATAATAAATATACATACCCATATATTTGCCTTTAGTCATACTCTGTATCTGTCTTTTGTTATCCCAGTTTCCTTCTCTATCCAAGCCAATCTCAAATCCCCCACACGCAACATTCCCACCAAGCTGCTGGGGAGTCCTCACCTTCACTGCAGCTGGTAGGGTATGCGACATCATAGAGCCTCCCAGTACTGGCCCCAGAGTGGGTGGAGGACTCATGCATCTTTCAGAAACATAGAAACATGACGGCAGAAAAAGACCATATGGCCTATCTAGTCTGCCCTTCCATATCAACTACTGTACTATAGTCCCTTTTTTTCCTTTGGAGATCTTCTGTGTTTGTCCCTTGCTTTCTTGAATTCAGATACTGTCCTTGTCGCCACTGTTCCCTCTAAGCTGTGCGCGTGTGCGCGCGCACACACCTCGCCGAGTGAGCGCACATACTATACAACAGAGCGCACAAAAATTACGGTTCTGATTCTAATAGAAAACAACACATGTTCTTAAATTGAAAAGTTGTTGTGTATTTATGGTTTTCACAAGTTCTACAATATTTTCTAGTGCAATCAATGTGGTGTGCATACTGTATTCTGACGTGTAGTCAAATTTTAAAGTATATAACTCCGAGTGTCGTTATGTGGCGCACAAAAATTTAACCTTCCTTCAAAAGCTGCACAGCTGATATTTTATGCGCACACAGCCTACAGAAAATTAGAGGGAACATTGCTTGTCGCTACTACCTCCACTGGGAGACTATTCCACTTATCTACCACTCTTTCGGTAAAGAAATATTTCCGCATGTTACTCCTGAGCCTATCCCCTTTCACCCACATCCTATGCCCCCTCTTGCAGAACTTGCTTTCAATCGAAAGAGGCTTTCCTCTTGTGCATTTATGCTATGGAGATATTTAAATGTCTCTATCATATCTTCTCTATCCTGCCTTTCCTCTAATGTATACATATTAAGCTCTTTAGGTCTGTCCCCATATGGTTTATAGCGAACACCACTGATCATTTTAGTAACCACCCTCTGCACTGACTCCAACCTGCTTATTCCTCTCCCTTTGCATCCAAAAGCATCCTTCTGACCTTTACCCTTCGCCTTCACTACCTGTTTAGCCACTTTAAGATCATCAGAAACAATCATGCCCAGGTCCAGTTCTTCTTTCATGGACAGAAATACTTCACCCCCTACACTGTACCACTCCTTTGGATTTTTGCAGCCCAAATGCATGACCCTGCATTTTTCAGCATTAAGTCTCAGCTGCCAAATTCTTGACCATTCTTCAAGCTTAGCGAGATACCTCCTCATGTTATCGACTCCTTCCTGGGTGCCACTCTATTGCAGATTTTGGTATCTTCCACAAAGAGGCAAACCTTACCCGACAGCCCTTCTGCAATATCACTAATGAAGATGTTAAAAAGAAACAGACCAAGGACAGATCCCTGTGGCACACCACTGGTAACATACTTATTTATTTATTTTTTATTTATTTAGCTGTATTTATATCCCGCTTTTCACCGGGTCAAAGCGGTCAATTGGGAGATACATTTAACACGAGGGGATATGACACACATACAGGGAACATGGGCAATGGAGGGTTAAGTGGCTTGCCCAAGACCACAAGGAGTGCCTATAGGACTAGAAATCCCAGTCCCTCCGGCCTGAGATTGCTGTCCCCAGGTGGGACTTGAACCCCCGGCCCTTCGGCCTGAAGTACCTTGTCCTAACCACTAAGCCGCTCCTCCCTTCTCCTCATACTTCTCCTCAGAGAGAGCTTCATTTACCTGTACATGTAAAGGATTTTTTTAAAGTGTCATCAAGTCAATGCTGACTCCTAATGACCCAGAAGCCTCTAGGTTTTCTTGGCAAGGTATGACCAGAAGTAGGCTAACAGGCCTTTTCTTCTATGGCAATGGAGGGTAAAGTGACTTTCTCAAGGTCACAAGGAGTGCTTGTGGGAATTATATCCTGATTTCTTGGATTTGGGCTGTTGTAATCCCTAGGCTACTTGATGGGAACATTGGTCATAGATAATTTATAAATAGTCAATGTATTGAGAGGCCTTGAATTTACGGAGAAGGTAAATAAGGTAATTAAGACTAAACATGCTCACATGCATTAGAAAAACAATGATAGCTTTCAATTGGCCCTATTGAAGTCCTGATCAAATACCCACCTCTTTGAGATTGTTTTTAAATCCAAAACACCTGATACTGACCCTCTGATATTAAACATGTTTTACTCCAATACTTAAGTCATTACAAGAAATAAAAGTTCATTTCTTTTGCGTGCCTCAATTAAATTGCAAGCTCTTGGAGAAGGGACTCTCTATGTTATGCATCACTACAGTGCAGAGTATAGCCTGTAGTGCTATAGAAATGTTTAATAGTAGTAATAAGAATGATGTTTAACTGGATAGGTAAGGATCTACAGAGGTAGATCATCTCAACTGAAAACTGCCCCTCCCAGTGGATAAAAATACACATAAACGTTGTGGATACTAGGGATTGCCATTTTCTTCTACAGCAGATATTCAATATGGCGCTGGCTTCTGATTAGGCAACAGGGAAAACATCAGCACTCCAATGGGTGCACAATAAAATGTGTTAAATGACTCAACACGGCCATGTTTCAGCATGATATTGCCCGCATTAGAGGTCCAACCATAATATCGACAATTTTCATAGAAGCCAATAAAAAAGTAGACGACTCTTATAAAACACCACTCCCTTCTAAATAATACAAATTGCTTCTGAATCAGGAAAAAAACACTCTGCATATCCCTAAAGCAGTCACGCTTTAAATGGATTGAAAAGAGCTGGCAGGTTTAGCTTAAGGTGAGGGATGAAAACTACATATATAGACGTGATTTTCAAAACTAGGTGTGTTGTCTTAACCCAATCGACAGCCCACAGAGGCAGCAGGCACAGTTTTACATAGACACGTTGTAACTAGTTGTCTGCAAGATAGACGAGTACAAAGTCCACACGCACCAAAGTGCAGGCACGCCATGCCACAATGGGGTGCTTCATAATTGCCACCCAGCAGCACTTAATTTACAAAATGCCTGCAAAATGGTATTACAGAGATGAAGAATACTTAATACAAGCTAGAAGAGGATGAAAAGAAATCGAAATGGGAAGAACAGAAATAAAGATTAGAGAATGGGATGAATATATGAGGGAAACAGAGGAATTCTGTAAAGACTTTGGTGTGAACTGTAAAGATTTAATTAGGTTTTATGCAGGTAGAATGGCTGAATCTTCCTAAATGGACTTTCAGCTGGCCAGACGTATGCTTGCACCCAGGACATGTGCGACTAACGAATCTGGTGCCCCCACCTATCCGGCTATGTGCAGTAACTCCCTCTTTTTGAGCTTCCTGGAAGTCCAGTGATGATATCAGCACCCCTTTCATACTTGTGCCCTGTGCGGTTGCACCACCAGCATATCCCTTGGTATTGCCCTGCGGGCACAATCATGACCCACATACTGTTAACCGCAATAAAGAATGAAAGAAAATGGAAAGTAAGAATTTAACACATGTAAGCAGGTATGTGTATTTAGCCAGTATCCAAGAAGAATGCACATGGGTACCTTCTACTTGAATGTTGGCTGGATTTTGCAGGCCAAAATGGAGGCACATAGGAGTGCCAGTTGGGTGCCCTACTGAAAATATGTCCCTTTATGATAAACAGATAACGCTGCAGAGTAGCTGTCAGATAGGTGGCTGAAAAAGATATGAAAATGTCCACTATGGAAACAAGACAGATTTTCAGGTCAAAAGCAGGTATAGGCATGGACGCCTCAACAAGCAGGGCCTGACGTGCTTGTGCCATTGTGAAATTGCATCATGACATGCATCCACCTTCCTCCGCCTAGGGCATGCCTCCACCACACCCCTGTGCTACACCGACGTTCTTGTGCTGGGGACGTCTATATAACTGGCATTCTAAACTGGCTCCATGATTTTCACATCTATGTGCCCATTTTCAGTTGTCCCAACTCACAAACAGAGCTTCTAAAATGCCCCCTTACTTTATTAAACATGCTTGATTGCCCATATTAAACATTTGCACATCTTCACCTGTTCTCAAGCTTATGTAAATGGAGACAGCTTCATTATACCATGATTGGTGCTGGTATGTACTGAAGACATACAGGCACCTATTTGCCCTTCACACGTAGGAAACCTATTATGAAACTACTCTCGAAGCATGAAATTTGCATTAATGTGCAGGTTAGTAATTCAAGTCCTTGCATCGTAAATCCTCTTTTGGGCAGGGAACTATCTACTCTACCTGATTGTAACTCACCTCAAGTTTGGATTTCAAAAGGCTAATTTTCAAATCTATTAAAGTACAAGAAAGAGATTTTTGTCCAATAAAAATGCCTTTAATTTGTTACTATTTTCATGATGTAATTGGAACTATTTAAGGGTCAAGCTACACATATTATAAGACTCAAAAGGAGGTGGGTATTATGTGAGTACTGTTCAGGATAATATCATTTTTCTACAGGCAACAGCTAAACTTCCAAAAATAAACCACAGCAAAAATGTGTTTTGTGAAAAAACAGCAGAGGTGATGGTATTAAATTTTCATTGTTGACTAACATATCTGTTTTTATTTTTGGTCATGTTTGTTTTCAAGAAATGATGATAGTTTTTTTATTAACCTGTTTTAAATGCAAAAATTGTACTTACAAAAAACACAAGTATTATATGCAAAATGCCTAATTAAAATAGTGCCTAGAGGCATTCCACACAGCCAAATCTAAAATTAAAGCATCAAGCCTTCAGCTGGAAATCTAACAAGTTACAAAGAGCATACTCAAGGGAGTAGAGGATCATGGTGGGCTCTGTTACTACTGTGTCTGATTTATTTTTAATGTATTTATTTAACTGTTTATTTGGTATACTGTTAATCTACCAGTCAAAATGGCGCATACTTTAATGGTGGGATGATGAGGGGAGCTTGATCATCTTGGGGTCTCTACTGAAAATACAACACATGAAGTGGCATTGTAGAAGAGATGTCTACAGTGGTGTAAGTAACAGAGAGGGGCCTCAAGCAACATTCTGTTGAGAGCCCCCCATTCTCAGCTGGTCCGCCCCATACATGTGGCAGTGCCTCCCCCACCCCCATACAGTGGCAGTGGCAACTTACTTGAAGGTGTTTGTGCTCTGGCTCCACTCTTTTAAGTTCATTGCGGGTCTGGCGACTACTCCCCTCTGGCTGAAGTCTCGCGGTTTGGCTGTTAATTGCCAGATTTTGGCCCACAGCTAACTTAAAAGAGTGGTACCGTGCTGCCGTTGCCACCACCACTGAGTGGGCCCTATTTCTGCCCTCCCCTCCCCCCCACATGCGGGGGCTGCTTGGGCAGAATTTACGACACTGGATGTCTAGGAAGAATCTGGGACGTCCAGAACAGAATGTCTAAAAACCGAGGGAGTGGCAGCCATGTCTTCTGAAATCGCTCCTTCTCCACCCCGAAAAATGGATGCCCTAGTTCAGTGATGGCTAACCTTTTTGAGCCCGAGTGCCCAAACTGCCGCACAAAACCAAAGAATTTCCTCAAAGTGCCAGCACGTCAATTAAACCTTAACAACAAGATTTTAGTATCTAAAAACTCTTTATAAAGTTGCCTGAACTATGTAACATCATTTGTAAAGTTTGGAATCTTTGTATTGTCAGAGAATCAATTTGATTCACAATCCTTTGGTTTTCATTTCAATTTATTGGCAATTTATAATGTTTTAATGATTTCATTCAATTTAGAAACAGGAAGGCAATAATTAAACTGGGAACCCCAAAAGCCAAACTTGGAATGTACAACAACACTGTAGAAATAAAACTATAAATTAATTTCCTCTTGTACTAAACAAAGCACAGACACTAATGATGCACATTTCCCAGAGCTGACATATTCCAGTTAATAAATTCAAAATAAAGAGATATCTTTGTACCTTTTGTGCATTTTTTTCAGTTGCAATTGTTCCAGCCACTTTCTTCTGGTTTATTTGTGTCTTCTGCTATCTCTCCATCGTCTGCTGTCCATTTCTCCTTTCTTCTCTTCTAGTTTTTTTCCATTCTCTCTCTTCATCTGCTTTAACATAATAATCTTTCTCCTTTTTTAGTCTCCCAATACCCGGCCAATTGTACATTTTTCTTCCCTCCCACACAAAATATTTTTCCCCTCTCCATTTCACTCTCCCAGCCCCATCCCCTTCTAATCTCCCCCAACATCAGCTCCCTTTTAATTCCAGCCCCACCCAGTATCCGCTCCCTTCTAGTCCCCACATCAGCCCATTTCCAGTCCTGGCCCCCCATCAGTCCATTTCCAATCCTATCCGAGTCCCTTCATCAGCTCATTTCCAATACCAGCCTCCCATCAGCCCATTTCTAGTCCTTTCCTAGCCCCACCATCACTCAGCCCATTTCTAATCCAAGCCCCCCATGAGCCTACTTCCAGTTCTAGCCCCTCCATGAGTCCATTTCAATCCAAGCCCCCACCACAGCCCATTTCCAAACTTAGCTCCCCCAACACCCAATTCCCAGTCCTATCCTAGCCCCTCCATCAGCCCATTTCCTGTCCTAGCTCCCTCCCCTAAGAGCCCATTCCAAGCCCCCCTTCCCATCAGCTATTTGCAGTTCAAGCCCCCCACTTCCCCTCAGCCCATTTCCATTCCAAGCCCCGTCCCCCATCAGCTATTTGCAATTCAAGCCCCCTTCCACTCAGCCCATTTCCAGTCCTAGCAACCCCCCCAACCCATTACCAGTCCTAGCCCCCCATAGCCCACTCCCAGTCCTAATCCCACCATAGCCCACTCCCAGTCCTAATCCCACCAGCCCATTTCCAGGCCTAATCCCCATCACCCCATTTTCAGTTTAAGCCCCCTCATAGCCCAGTACCAGTCCTAACCTCCCCATCAGCCCACTCCCAGTCCTAATCCCACCAGCCCATTTCCAGTCCTAATCCCCCATCACCCAATTTTTAGTTTAAGCCCCCCATAGCCCATTATCAGTCCTAACCCACATCAACCCACTTCCAGTCCTAATCCCACCAGCCCATTTCCAGTCCTAATCCATCACCCAATTTTTAGTTTAAGCCCCCCCCATAGCCCATCACCACTCCTAAACCCCCCCAGCACCCAGCACCACTCCTACCCCCCCCCAGTGCCCATCACCACTCCTAACCCCCCAGCGCCCATCACCACCCCTAATCCCCCCGCAGCGCCCATCACCACTCCTAACCGCCCCAGCCCAGCCCAACCAAAATTTAAAATAAAAAAAAGCTGTCTTCTGCCGCTTCCGGGGCCGACGCGGCAGAATCGAGTGTGCCGCGGGGCCCCCCCTGTGCCTGGCAGAGCCTGCCCTCCAGATCCTGCCTTCCCCGGTATCAGTCCCTGTTTCCAGCTTGTCACACGCGCCGGCTTTCAGAGCGCGAAGGGAACTAGTTTCCCTTTCGCGGCTCTGTTAAGCCCGCGGGGGCTGATGGGAACTTCCCATCAGCCCCCGCGGGCTTAACAGAGCAGCGAGGGAGAAACTCTCCCCTCGCGCTCTGAAAGCCGGCGCGTGTGACAAGCTGGAAACAGGGACTGATACCGGGGAAGGCAGGATCTGGAGGGCAGGCTTTGCCAGGCACAGGGGGGGCCCCGCGGCACACTCGATTCTGCCGCGGCGGCCCCGGAAGCGGCAGAAGACAGCTTTTTTAAATTTTTTTAAATGCGGACCTTCCCGCGTGCCAGCTGCAAGGCCTTCGCGTGCCACAGCTGGCACGCATGCCATAGGTTCGCCATCGCTGCCCTAGTTACTGTTTGTGGAGATGGGCCTCGCACAGATAACAAGGCCGGGTTCATGCATGGGTGTTGACCATTTTACAAATGTGGATGGGAAATCTGGGAGATCCAAATCAAAATATCTGAAAATTAATGGGACATGCAGAGTAATGGGTCCGACACACGCAAGGCTTTTGGACAATTTTAGAAACCTGCAAGTGGAAGATATGGATGTCTGGCATTCCGGAAACATAGATATGCCCATTGCCATATTTCAGAATATGTCTGTATCTCTCACCACATACACATCCCAGCCTGCCATCTTGAAACTGGGTGTGTGCAGCAGCACTGGAGTTAGGACAAATGCTTTTTAATGTCCTGCCATGTTTTTTTGAAGAGGCAAAAAGTATCTGTGTGTGTGTGTGTTTGTTTCTGATGGCAAACTGAGACTGCTAAGTGACCTGTTCAAAATCCCATATATACCACCAGCCTTCTTACAATTAATTTTTTTCTCAGATTATTGCAACAAAGGCTGTTATCAATAAGCTGCACCACTTACCAGTCCTTTTTAATCTTTTTTTAAATAATAGTGATCATGCATAATTTCTTTTAAAATAATACCAACACAGCATCGCATTTTGAAGTTGCTATCAGCTAAGTTCTGACTCACGGTAACATTGATATATTCATCTGCAATGGAAATTAGTTGTCTTCCGTCAGAATTTGCACTGGAAAACTCCAAAACCGGAGTCCAAAAATCATCCGTGCTTCACAACACAGCTGGAACATCACTGGCTTCAGAACTAAAATAGCTGCAGTATCTTTTTGAACCATTTCAACTACACCCATTGGAGGACTCTTAAAGAAAGAACATATTTTTAAATCAGGATTTAACAGTCTACTTGCTAATTTTATTTTATTTTATTTTTTTAATATTTATGCAATTTTACAAAAACAATCAAGCAATGCTTGTACAGAAAAGCTACTACTATAAAGCACAAACATTTACAAAGAATCAAATCAATAGGCAATTAAATAAAACTTCCACAGTAGTATAGTTAGCCCACATTATGAAGGGGGAGTAACATTCCAATAAGGAGCTAGGGTAAGGTACAAAACCCCGATCCCAAACAATGGAAAAAAGTAAGAAGAAACAAATACAGCAGTGGAAGGCTGAGCCATAAACCCATTCTTAAGACGAGAACCTTACTCAAGAGGGGAAGAAGATATCAGTACATGGGAGGAAACAAACGAAGACAGCTCCTCCGGTTGAAAAAATATATACTTAACCTTTCTAAAGTAAATAATACATTTGCATGGATACCGTAATATAAAAGAAGCACCCAGCTGAATCACACCAGGTCGAAGAAGCAAAAAGGCTCTCCGCCTCTTTTGCGTCTCCCTGGATACATCTGGAAAAACGGTAATCTTTTTACCCATAAATAAGGCAGACCGCCTCTTAAAATATAGTTTCAAAATCCAATCCCTATCCAAAGGAATAGCAAACGAAACTAACATAGTAGATAGTTTTAAATTATCTTCCTTCGGTGATTGTAACAAGGCAGAAACATCTAGAACTTCCATTTCTAAAGAACCCACTACTCTTTGGTCTACCTTTTTCCCCACAGGCAAAAAATACGCTTTAACAATTGGGGGGGTCAAATCTGGAGGCACAAGAAGGGTCTCATACATATACTTCTTAAACAATTCTACTGGGGAGATTTCAGGTACAACAGGAAAATTCAATAGGCGCAAATTTGACGCCCGCACAACATTTTCAATATTCTCCACTTTCACTCTAAGTGCCATATTATCCTTCACAATTGAATCAGTAAGTGCAGAAACCTGCCCAACCTTCTGGTCTCCGGTAGCCAACTTTTCTCGTATATCAGTCAGTTCTCCTTGAAATCCAGCTGATGTATTCTCAAGTTGTTCCAAACGCGAAGCCGTCAATTCCACCTGTTGAGACACCGCGGTTAATAGCTGAAAAATAGCTTCCCAGATAGAGTCCAGGGAGATTACTTTCGGGCGCTTCGAAGCAAAGCCCTTAATTACAGAAGACAGCAAGGAAGATTCCTGTATAGTTTCTCCTTCCCCTCGGTGAGTAGGTAATGCAGACTCCTGACCCGAATCCGTAACTACGGGGAGAACCCCGGGTTCCAAAAGCTGACCTCCAGGCTTCTCCACCAGCGAGACCCGCTCCTGAGACGTCACTCTCTCACCTCTTGGGGAAGCCTCGTCTCTTCTCGCGGGAGAGAGCTCCGGACCCCTAACCCGGGGCAGGAGACGCCGCTCGTCGGGGGAGAGAGATACTTCAAGGGTAGGCAGCTCCAAGTTCACCTCATCCTGGGCTGCAGCACCCACTCGAATCTCCCCAATTTGTTGCTCAGACAGTTGGACGAAACGGTCCATCGGACCCGAGGTAATAGCAAGCTTGGGCTCCACGGGAGGAGCCCTTTGCTTGCCCTTCCGCTTAGGCATCTCAAACACTAGGAAAACGCTGCTGCCGCCATCTTAGTTACAGCCACTCCCCGTCTACTTGCTAATTTAAGCCCAGTGGATAACCGGTATTCAAGGTGTAGATCCAGAACTGTTCTTTATAATAGAGTCGTGCCTCCTGATTGCCACCTCTCCAAAAACATGGAATATGTTCAATAACTCACCATCTCAATTGCCCAAATGAATGACCATGCTGTATACAATGCTCTACAATAGGAGCTGCTCTATTCTGAGTATTTAACCGAGATCGATGCTCTTATAGACGCTGTATCATATTGCGTTTAGTGCAGCCAATTTAAACTTTATCACAAGGACATATTAAAGCATATATTACTACTTCCGCCGCCAACTAAGCAGGCACCCATCTTATCCATACACACAAGTTTAGCATACCGCATTATTAAATACCATCATTTTAAATGTTACCTTCAATTGTACTGTCTAAATTCTGATAAGTAACTGTACTGTCTAAATGTTTACACGTACCCTAATGTTAAATGTAACCCTCCAATTGTGATGTGACGTAACCACCTTGATTGAAGGATACGGTGGCATACAAATCTGTTTAAATAAATAAATATTACAAAAAGTAGTCAGACATGTAGTCCAATTTTTATTCTTCAAAAATGTACCAATAACTGGATATTGCCAAGATTCACCTTCTATAGTTTTGGAGCAAAATTCACATAAACCACAGGCCAAAGGACCAAAAGGTTGAACAGAGGTAAAACTGTCTTCCTCTCAGGAAATGGTGTTGTTTGCAAAGTTGGCATTATTTTTTCCCCGCCAATAGGCGACTATTGATGAAGTTGTGAAGCAAGTCTAAGCTTGCAAGATACGCCAATGTTTACAAATTATGGCTGCTACATTGGTATTTTAAAAGAAATTACGCAAGATCACCATTATTTATAAAAGATTAAAAAGGACTGACATGTGGGGCAGCTTATTGATAGCAGCCTTTGTTGCAATAGCCCGACAAAAAAACTTGGTGGTGTATATGGGATTTTGAACAGGTCACTTAGTGAGAATCTATTAACCTCATACTGGATCTATTGTGTGATTGGTTTTGAAGCTGAGACCTGCAGCACCAGTCTAAAATTGGGGACACACCTGTATTTTTTTCAGCCCGCCCCCGGCATGTCCATGAGCAAGTTTGATGTGATTGCACAAAACACATTTAGATTCAGGGCTTTCTAAAATGGCTCTAGGGATGTGGATGTGCTTTCCACCTCTAAATGGGCGTTTTGAGATACCGAAATCACAAACAGGGCTTCTAAAGTGGCCCTCTTAATAAACTTATTAATTGGAAGAATGAGGAATGTGTCTTCAAATTTTTATCTTGCTACTCTCCTCCAGACAAAACTGTCTTTCCAACTCCCAGAGTAATTGGTTAGGAAGTCTCATAAATTCAGCTAACCGAATTATCCAACAGCCCTCACATCTTTCTTTAATTATATTGCTGCACCCCAGTTATGTGATATGTTTATGTTTATTTGGGCTTGATAGACCGCTCTCCACTCAATGCAGCAGGGCAGTGTACAAATTTAAAACAAATTAAAATCACAGACAGAAAAGGAATGCCAGTATCTAACAGGAAGGGATAACACATTCGCACCAAGGAGGGGAGAGAGGAAAAGAGCAGGGGAAGGTAGCAGTAAAGTACGGTTTGGCCTATGATCACGTAACGGGCAGATCATAGGTAATCTGGAAAAGCGGGTTTTTAAGGGAGCTTTAAACTTGGAATAGGAAAGTTCTAGCTGATGGGCCGGTGGGGGGGGGGGGGGGTCGAGTGCATTCCAAGAGGCAGGACCCAGAAAATAAAAAGCTGAGGAACGGATGGAGTCTAGCCAGGCTTCAGAAGCGGTTTGCGAGGTTGTTGCAGAGGACATGGTGCGGAGAGTGAAGGAATAGACCATCAGAAAGGTAACGGCAGGAACCTGTGTGCTCAGTGGACCAGAGTGAAAAGTTTGAATTGAAGGCGGAGTTTAACAGGAAGCCAGTAGTAGCAGACTAGAAGAGGAGTGACGTGCTTGAGCCAGGAGGCGTGTGCAAGGATACAAACAGCAGCATTTTGAATGAGTTGGAGTCGATGAAGATGATATTGGGGGAGACCTATAAAACCATTTTGCAGTTGTTGAGCCTTGATATCATGAATACAATCAGAAGGGTAGTCAGAGGGGAGAATCCAGTGTGACTCCCAGATACTGAATTGAGTCAACCAATGGGATTGAAGAACTAGGGAGGGTAGGGGGCTAACGATGAGAGAGGTTGCTGAAAGAAAACCAAATAGCTGCGGACTTTGTGGGGTTGAGGTGAAGGAACTTTTTGGACATTCAGGTGGAAATACTGGAAAGGCAGATGTTAAGGAATGTGAGATCAGGAACAACTGAGTAGTATGGTGGAGCAGAATAATATCATCAGCTAATACAGCAACATGGCATTTTGGCGCACTATCAGGAGAGTAAGAGAAATCAGAAAGATATTAAATAGAAGGAGGCCAACACAGAACCTTGGGGAACCTCACAAAGAAGAGGGAGAGAGGAGGAGGAGGAAGAGGTGCCAACTGAAACAAAGAAAGACTGATGAGGATAGATCGAAATCAGTGGAGTACCATGCCACACAGGCCAAAATCATGAAGGTGTGAGAGAAGGGTGACTTGGTCTACAAGATCAAAAGCTGAAGAAAGATCTAGAGAGACTGCGATAGAGATGTTACAGTGATCATGGGATTCATGTACTTCACTCAAAAAAGAAAAAAGGATAGTTTCTGTGCTGTGCCCAGGATGAAAATCAAATTGACAGGGGTGAGTGGAATCAAGGTGTGCCAAGAGCTCAGCAAAGACCAATATTTTGAGTCCCTTAAAGAGAAAAGGGAGAGTGGAGACTGGACAACAGTGTATGGGAACAGAGGCGTCTAGGGATAGATTCTTCAGAACAGGTCAGATTAAGATATGTTTCCAAAGGGCCAGGAAGATACCCAAGGACAGACTATTGTTAAGGATCAATACAATCAGGGGTAACAGAGCCAGTGAAAAGGTAGCAAGCCAGGACGAAAGGATGGGGGTCAGCAGGGCAGGTTTTGTGCGATGATGTAATAACCTTGAGAAAGTCGGCAGAAGTAACTGGATGGAAAGAAGACTATGTGTGAGAGAGAGAGATGCTAGGGGAGAAGAGGTTATCAGAGGAATTGGAGTGAGAAGCTAGAGAGGGGAACAAAGGAGGGGGGGGCAGTTTGCAAAGGAAGACCAAAGAGTTAGAATTTGCTTTGGAAGTGGTCTGCAAGAAGATGAGGGGCAGGGAACACATCCGAGGCGGAGAACCAATTGGCAGTGATTGATTTGGAAAGAGCTGCCAGAACCAAATATAGCTGGCTGGTAGAGTTTTTGGAAGAAGAAATGAGATCAGAATAGTAAGTTTCCTTAGCTATGTGAATCATGCAATGGTAATGGTGATTAAGGTGCTTGAAATGTTGGATGGAAGCTGGGGAAGGATGTTTCTGCAAAAGACACTCTGCCCGGCAAAGCTGACAACAATGAAGGTGGAAGCTGTTAACGAACCAGGGGCGACTATGCTTGGGTGGTCAATTCCGGAGACGAAGAGAAGCAATGTTGTCAAGGGCAGTGGATAATGTGGAATGCCAAAGCTGAACTTGAGTATCAACTGAGAGGGAGGGAAAGTCTAATGGGAAGATGTCTGCAGCAGGAAAGAGTTCAAGGGTGCAAGAGGAAATGTAGCGACTAAGCACTATGCAGGAGGGTTTGGGTGAATGGGTAGAGGAAAATATGGAGTGGCAGGGACAAATCGAAAGATAAAGAGAATGATCTGTGGTCGGACCAGGGGACTGGAAAGAATGTGAATGAGGAAAGAGCTGAGCGCAGAGGCGGAGAGGAGAGAATGATGTTGAGGATACGACCAGCAGAGTGGGTGGGAAAAGACACATGCTGGAAGAGCATAAGGTCAGAAAAAAGTTGAGTAACAGTTTTATCGCAGAGTGGGGAAGCGTAATGGGTACTGAAATTGCCAAGAACTAGGAGATGTGGGTACAGGAGGGAAACTTTAGAGAGGTATGAAGGGAATCCCAAAAGGTGAGGGCAAAGGGTCAGGGGTGCATAAAGTAATAGGAGATAGAGAGGTGGAGAGCTGTCAAGCCAGAGTAGAAGGGATTCTGGATGGTGGAGGGCTGAAGATGAAACCTCAGACAGGAAAAGCAGTGCAACACCTCTAGCAATGCAACTCACCCTAAGTGTAGAAAATGCTACATAACCCGGTGGGAGGCAATGATTAAGAAGTGGCCCCTCTCCCTCCCTTAACCATGTCTCTGTGAGGAAGAGGATGTCAAGACAGTGCTGGGAAAAGAGATCTTGATTAAGAATAGTCTTCTCGTGAAGAGATGTGCAATTTCACAGCGCCGTGCAGAGAAAGGCGTGAGAAGAGACCATGGAAGGAACAAGTTATCAGGCTGTGCAGTATGTGAGCAGGGCCAGTTGGGGCTGGGGGGCAGAAAGTATGTGGGGCGCCTGTCCCAATAAACAGGAATAGAGGACATTGTAGAGTAGTCCAAGGGCAGAGAAAAGAATATTAGGAGCAATATCAGATAAAGAAGATACTGACAGAGGGGTCAGGGGCGACAAGAAATGCATAGGGATTAGAAGGGCAGGAATATCCACATTGCCGTAAGAAACTCGCCCAAGGAGCATGTCTTGCTCCTTTGGCGTGCACCACTGTGGCGCGGAATGCCGCTGAGGTCTTCTTTCAATGTGTGGCCCATTTACCTGGGGAGTCATGGCCGTGTTACTTCTGGATGAGCGGGCACAAGGCAGTGGGTGATTATGGACCTGGAGAGTTGCAGGCACATTCAGGTGGGCGGGCACAAGGCAATGGACAATTATGGATCTAGAAAGACAGTACAGAAGCACAATCAGTATAAGCAGAAGAACAGCATAGAGATAAGTGATGATCTGAAGAGAAAGGAATGTGTCAATGTCCCATGAAAGGCATTGTGTCAATATTTATTTGCAACGTCTGCTTGTTTGCATTCTATGGATTTTAGGAATCTCTCTTCTGTCCAATGGATATCTCGGAAGGAATTAAAAGTAAATACTATCTTGAGCACCATCTCTGGTACACACCTGGGATTGTTTATCACAAGCTGAACAACCTATGGGAGGGTGGCATAAGCTTTTTATAATGCATTTGGAATCAGTTGGATTTCAGCCTGGTTCTACTTTGAGAAAATTCACTGACCTCCCTGAGATGCACAGGGAAAATCCATCTGCTTTTTCCACTACATGGCTCTTAGTGCAATGGTAATATGGATTATCAAAGAATCTGAGAAAGACATTAAGAGGGTGATTTTACAACAGGGCACCTAGGTTAAGACAGCCAGAGTGTCCCTATTTGCATATTTATAAAATATTACCTAGATCACACTTTAAATTCAGGCAGGGATATTTACATCCGCTGAGGGCTGGCCCGTCCACCAGGTGGGCCAGGCAGCTGCCTAGGGCAGCAGATCTTGGGTGGCAGCATGACACCTCTACCATTGTAGAGATTAGTGACAGAGCAATCTCTCCAGCACCATGGTGGCCCTTGAAACACCCGCGCACAGGCGCACACTCATGGCCTGCCATTCCTGCCTCGTCTGATAGGAAGTTACATCGGAGGGGACAGATGTGGAAGGCCAATAATGTGCGCTTGTGTTTCAAGGGCCACTGCGGTGCCGGATTGCTTTGTCTGCTGCTGCTCTGTATATTAGTACAGGGGCTGTGGTGCCACCCTCAACCTCCCCCCACCCCCCGATGTGAGGGTGAGAGGGAAGGGAAGGGGAGATGGATGCCAGTGGGGGTGGGGGAGGACTGCCTTGAGTGCCGCAACCATTGGGCCGGTCCTGCATTTGCCTTATAGCAGGTGTACATGATCATGAGTCAAGTTCCCAAGAATGCATGTACTTGTAAACTTTACAAAAAAGAACCACTAATTGCAAATAATCTAGAGTCATACGAAATCACAATGCAAACAAACAAATTTTTCAAAAAAATATTATATATCATACATTGTTTCAAAAAAGCAGATTTTTTTGTAATTAAACGATACAATAATTAGTATGTATTAAATATTTATTACATTTAATCAACCATACAAACATATAAAAAAGTTTTTTGATAAAGTCACAATTGGGAGATAACATGTGAGACACAATTCATGAGCAGCACATAACAAATATAAATACAAAAATACCCCCAATATACATTAATTTCTAGAAAAATAAACATTTTTTATATTTATAATCTTTATTGGTATTTATAATAACACTCAGGTATTTACATGAATGAAAATACCTCCTCTTTCAGGCCAATAGCAAGTCTCCCATTCACTGCTAAAGTCATCGAGAAGATAATTCAACAACAGCTTCAAGACCACCTGGATACCAACAACTTCCTGGACCCACAACAACACGGATTCCGCCCATCACATGGAATTGAGACCTTCATGATATCACTACTGAATACCCTAATCAAAAGGTACACAGACAAACACTCTGGGTATGCTATGATCTTTCTAGACATATCCGCAGCATTTGACACTATCTCCCACAACACACTCCTACATAGACTACAAGAGATTGGCATCAAGGACATCGTGCTACAATGGTTCCACACCTACCTGACCAATAGATAAGAGCTGATCCGCACAAGCATGGCAACCTCCCCCCCCCCCCCACTTTCGACAGCACCAAGGAGTACCCCAAGGCTCCACACTATCCACGATGCTCTTCAATATCTACCTACAGCCACTCTGCTCACAACATCAACTACCATATCTACACAGACGACATAATGCTTTATGGACCCATCACAACCACAAACCCAACAAGCAATCGCCTATCATACTGCTTTATTAATGTCTCCAACTGGTTACAAGAGAACAACCTCTCCATCAACATTAAAAAAACGGAAGCCCTCATTGTGACCAAGGACCCAAACTTCACCCCACCGCCACACCTCACTTTGGGAACCACCCAAATACAAGTCCAACCCTACATAAAATACTTGGGAATCATCATTGATCAAGTGCTTACATTTAAACAGATCAAAAAGACGGCCAGAACAATATTCCACAAAGCAAAGACAGTACAACGGCTCAGACCCCTCATCGACCCACAGGACTTCAGAACAGTCATGCAGGCCATGACGCTCCCCCACCTGGACTACTACAATGCAATTTATCATGGACTACCCGCCACCCACACCAACCCACTACAAACTGCCTTAAACACCACTGCAAGAATCATCCCAGTCCTGAGAGAACTTCACATCCTGCCCCTCGAAGCAAGGATTAAATACAAATCCCTCCTACTTATCCACAAAGCCCTCCATCAAACCCAGACCACACAACTTCAGACTCTACTACCTCACCCTACTCTCAACAGACCAACCCATCAGACCACCAGCAACACTCATTATCCCCCACGAATGAACTAAGTTCAATCAGCAAATCTGCAACAAAGCATTCGAACTGTACACACCCTCCCTCTGGAACTCCCTCCCAAGCCAGATCCGAAGCACCAAAGACCTCTCCACATTCCGGAAACAGTTAAAACCCATCCTGTTTCATGAATATCTTGGACCTGAAACAGACATCTCTCAATAACTGTTCACGCGAACACTCTGACCTACCCCCCCAGCAACCATCTAAGAGACTTCCGTAAAACGTCAGACTGTCTAGTACTGTTACTTTCTGTGACGATCAACTATGTTATCCCCCCTGGTGACAGCCCCCCTCCCTCTCTCTGTCAACTTGATTATTGTCCCCCCCCCCCCCCCACACACTTTTATGTTAAACCGCTTTGACCCGGTGAAAAGCAGGATATAAATGCAGTTAAATAAATAAATAAAATATGGGAACTCCAATTTGTACCAGTTATAATAAATTATAATGACACATTCATATTGAAAGTAGTAAATCCTATCCCAAACCTTAGTCCACATTTTTTAGGGGAGGGGCTACAGGAAATAAACCTTCCCCCTTAATTTACACTCCGTAAGGGAACAGAAACACGGTTTAAAAGGAAAAAATACCAGTTATAACAGGGTAAGACTTATGCATCAGCCGTAATGGGACCAACCTCAACCACAATTTCTTCCCTTGCACATATAAATTCTAAGAGCTGTTTAGGTTCAAAAAATAGGAAATTCTTTCCTTGAAAGGAAATATAACACCTAGACGGATACTTTAACACAAACGTAGCACCCAAAGAGATGGTCCTGGCTCGATAAGCCAAGAAACCTTTCCTCCTTAATTGGGTTACTCGAGAGAGGTCAGGAAATATACGAACATTTGAACCTAAAAACTTTTCATTAATATTCTTAAAGAAAGACCGAAGAATTAAAACTTCGTCGACCTCTAATGACAGGGTCACAAGCATACTAGTTCTTTCTGTAACCACGTCCAAAGAACTTTCCAGGAATCCTGTCAGGTCCCTCAATCCACTCACTGAGGACTTCAAATTTCTCCCCCTTACTTCCAAGGTGTTAACTGACAAATATTGTGTTCTAGTAAGGGGGGTAAATGTTCCGTTGGAATCTTGAGCACCTCCCTCAGATATGTCCGTACCATTTCCAATGGGGACATGAGCGGAGACCTTGGAAAGTTTAATAGACGGAGATTATTCCGACGGGCAAGATTCTCAAGGTGCTCTGTTTTTCGTGTCAGCACTGCTCTTTCTTTCATCAGAGCCATATGTTCCTCCTTAAGAAGAACAATGTCCTCCTTCACCTGCAGCAAAGAACCTGCTTGCAACTCCTGGTTCTTAGTCGCCTCCATTTTCACATTAGATATATCAGTACTTACGGAACCCATAACAGCGGAAAGGGTAGAAGTTAAAGCAGAGATAGTGTCCCACAGTGCTTCCAATGTAATTACCACTGGCTTCTCCAAAACCCGACTCACCGCCATCAGTCCTCCTCCAAGCTCCATCTGCCGTGGGGACACCACACGAGGGGGCAGATTATCTACCTCACACTCCTCTAGATGACTCTTCCCTCTGGAGTCAAGGGCCAACCGTTGCAACCCTGGCCCATCGGGCAACGGAGTTCTCACCAGGAGACCCGGCGACTGAAGAAAACAAACATCGTCCGGAGAGGAAACACTTCCAGGTTGTGTCGGGGGAGCTGGCTGATCAGGAGAGAGACTTACTCCCGATGCGCCCAGCACGGACACCGATTCCTCTTGCCGTGCTCCTGAGGACGCCACTTCTGACCCCACAACCGCAAACCTGCAATGTTCCAGGGTCCTCTGGCCAGAGAAGGAAGCCTGCGGTGGAGCACCGGGAAAGCCCACTTGCTTCCTTTTCCTCTGCCCCATTCTCATCAGAGCGAAGTTCACCACCAGAGCAGCAACACGGAGCAAACGCGAAGCAGCTGCCAAGGATCAGGTACCTGCCACCATCTTGCCCCCCCCCCCCCAATATGTTCAGGATATTAGTCATAAAGGAGGAGTGGCTCAGTGGTTGGGACAGGTTACCTCAGGCCAGAAGGCTGGGGGTTCAATTCCCACATGGGGACAAGCAACCTCAGGCCAGAAGGACTGGGGTCTCTAGTCCCATGGCCACTCCTTGTGGCCTTGGGCAAGCCACTTAACCCTCCATTGCCTCAGGTACACTTAGATTATGAGCCCTTTAGGGACAAGGGACAAAGCCCTTCAGGGACAGGGACAAAAAGTACCTGTTAGTATACATGTAAACCACACTGATTCTAAAGAGCACAGTATAAAAAAGAAAGAAAGAAAAAATAAATTATCACATTTTTTATATATAATTCATCATTCATCATATACAATCTTATCTAAAGTGTTACCACAAATCGCTAATTCATCATATACTCTTATCTAAAGAATTGCCACAAAACCCTATCTAGAGAATTACCACAGAACCCAATGTACTTGTGAACTTCACATACACTCCATCCAAACTGTGCACCCTCACAACACCTACTGGCCAACCACGGGCCTTTAGGTTAACGTGGTTACTTTCATGCTACAAAGATTTGACAGACTGGTTTGTGAACCTCCTTTTTAGGGGATTTGAACATCCCTAGTCCACAGAAACTACACACGAAAAGAACTGGTTGGCTCTTGGACTTGCTCTTAGTGGGAGCCTTACAAATAACGGCCTTAGAATCAATTTCCTGTCTGTGCTGGAGAAAGTTGTGCCCAGTCTTTCATGCAATGATTAATGATGAACTCATCCACTAATTCTTATGCGCTCAGGTCCTTGAGGTTAAATCTCAATAAGTCAAAATCATTTTACCAGCAGCTAATTTTGCTCTTTTTATTTCATTGAATGAAATATGAACTAGCTCCTTAAACCACTCACTGCCTACTGCAGTAAACGAGCTGCTATCAGTTTCTGGAATTCAGGGATACCCAAGTGACTGACTCATCCTTTCCTTCTTTACAAATCTCCGTATAAACTAGGATGCTTTCAAATTAATAGCTCTGCCTGGTGCAATGAGCAGTAGTCAACTGAATGGGGACCTCAAGAGGACCTAGGTAGCTTTCTGCAGTACTATAAAGAGTACAGCTCTCATGCTAGAAACTGTGCTACTCCTTAAGACATGGGATATATTTAATTATGCAAAGAGAACATGAATAATGATGTTGCTGCAGATATTATGGAGGTAATTTTATACATTTTTTATGAGCAATTTCTTACGAATGACTTTGATGAAAGAACGTAAGGCGGGCTGTGAGTTTGCATGAATACAAACAAGAGAGGGTGGGTCTTTTAATGTTACTAAAAGCGTATTGGCCGAATGGATGTCAACATTCAGTAAAAAGCCATACACCTTTTTTGTCCTGTTATTGATGAGATGGAGAAGAGCAGGCAGTGCTGGAAAAACGTTTGACAATTGTAAATCTTGTGGATTTTGAAGTGGACAATCAAGCGAGAAGTGTAATGGGAATGTTCCACTATGTTTATCTAGTAGGAGGTCTGCAAAATGCTTGCTATGTTGGATGAGGACCCAGTATCCTTAGGCAGAACTACTTGGCTTTAAATAGAAACAAAGAAGAGATGAGATAAGTGCAGAAGATTTATTATAACACTAAAGTTCCATATTGTCTTTTGTTCAGACAGACAAAGGAGGTTTTTCATGCTAATGACACTGTATTGAGCACTGTAGCAGTTGAAACACAGACACCTTTTGGACTCTAAGGTTTACCCCCCCCCCCCCCCAAGTTTTATTATTAATTGTGTGCCGTTTAAAAGAATAACTTACAGGATTAGGTAAAGGTTTTTTGTGATTGAATAGTAATTTTATAAAGTCATTTTCACTGTATGTGAGCACAAACACACATAAATAAATAGTCTCACATAAAATTCTGAGTGGCATAAAAGGTCCAATCTTTGACATGATGATGCATTATTGCCGGTAGGCATCAGAGGGGTGGAGCTTGGACAGACCGTGGACAAAGCACGCAAGCTTGCACATGGATTAGGAAATGTTTTGATTTACACATACCTAAAAATTATAACAGCAGACATTTTCATCAGCTCTGGGGCTGGTACACATGTCTGTACCTGCAACGAGGTGACATATTTGCCACTTTGGCTAGTATTTTATACAAACAATACAGAAAAATTACTCCATTCTCTCACCAAAACTAAAAAATACAGAAACTTTCTTGGGAACAGGTCTCAGACTTCAGTAAGGTGGGGTGGATCCCAGGAGGTATACCTCTGCTGTGGTTCATTAACCCCGTCTTTTGCATCAAGGACCCTTGTGTTCCCTTTCTTTTTATTCCAAAATGACTTATGGTAATGATATCATTGGTGGTACTTCTACAGAACAAAATGACGAGTGTTATCTTCACCAGACTAGATCAAAATTTCTCTTGGCTTCACGATCAATGACTTTTTTGCAGTTCGGATTATCAATGAGCTATATAAAGTGAAATGTTGTTACAGCGATGACCAATGAGATCTAAAGACGTGATGTAATCTTTTAGTAGGAGCATTCTCATTGGATGTCGTTAGTAATTGATCGTGTGACCCCACGGGAGACGCGAGTAGCTTCAACATATAAATACAGCTGTCATTCAGTGACCACGCATGCGTGGCGTTTTTTCCTGAAGAGAATGGTGCCGAGAAGAAAAAAACGGTATGAATGGGACCTTTTCGAGATGTAATCTTTTCCACGGTTATTATTAAAAAATACTGATTCTATTCAACTTGTTTGATTTTAGAGTCTTTTGAGCAGCGAAATAGCGCATGAGAATATAAATTTCGAGGCTGCATGGCGATATCTTTATCTGGCACAGCATTCAAGTTGGATCCCCTGATGAAACTGCTTATGCAGTGAAACGCACGAGCGCGCCTGATTGGCGTTGGGATTGCAGATAAGTCTTGTTTGTGCTGAATATTATCTTGCCAGTATAACACAGATTGATGAGTGAAATAGACCGTAAGCACTAGCCGGTGAAGTTGTCTAGAAGAAAAGTGAAGCCAAGAGAAATTTTGGTCTAGTCTGGTGAAGATAACACTCGTCATTTTGTTCTGTAGAAGTACCACCAATGATATCATTACCATAAGTCATTTTGGAATAAAAAGAAAGGGAACACAAGGGTCCTTGATGCAAAAGAAGGGGTTAATGAACCACAGCAGAGGTATACCTCCTGGGTTCCACCCCACCTTACTGAAGTCTGAGACCTGTTCCCAAGAAAGTTTCTGTATTTTTTAGTTTTGGTGAGAGAATGGAGTAATTTTTCTGTATTGTTTGGCTATTTACTCCGATAAACCCACAGATTAGTATTTTATACAGACAAGTCGGCTTCTACTTGCCTTTATTAAATTGCCTTAATAGAGATGCCCGAAAACCTGCTTAACACTAGAAGCCCCAAAGTGCGTCAATTGACGCAAATGCATCTTCAAAGTTGTATACCAGCACCACTGCTAGAACCATGTCAGTCATGTTCCATGACTTTGTTAGCAAGGTCAAGATGTTCAAATATGTGCATCGAAAATTAATGACAGATGCACCACCTAGCGGGAAAATGAATTTATACCTAGAATCCCCAAAGTACGTCAATTGACGCACTCAATTGTCTTGGATGCGTCAATTGACGTACTTTGGGGCTTCTAGGTATAAATTTATGTTCCCACTAGGTAGCGCATCTCAATCACTGTTTACAGTTTTACTCCGACATTACAAACAATAAACACACGATGACGTCATGTAATGACATCACATACTGCACATATTTAACAAATAAGTAACTTCACATTAATTCACATCTGCATTTCATGCTAAACGCAGTCGTCGTGATAATGCGTCAATTGACGCACTTTGGGGTTTCTAGGTAAAATTCCTTTTGGGGCTTCTAGTGTTAAACTAGGGATGAAGACATGGCTGCTCTGTGAGGCATTGGGGGAGGGGGGCAAGTTGAGTTTCAGGAGTGCCGTTGGTAGGAGGGAGGGGTTATAGTGTTTTTTGCATTGTTACATATTATATATGGAGTGGAGGAGTAGCCTAGTGGTTAGAGCAACAGCCACTATCCAGGCAATTCTGGGTTCAATTCCCACTGACAATTCTTGTGTCCTTGGGGTAAGTCACATCACTCTCTATTGCCCCAGAAGAAAAGGCCTGGTGATCTATTTCCAGTCATGCCTTGCCAAGAAAACCCAGGGGCTGCTGGGTCACCAGGAGTCAACATCGACTTAAAGGCACTTAAAAAAAATAGACGTATTGTACAGATTTTTAATTGTAAGCTGCTTTAGGGTCTTTATTGACCCCTAGGTGGAATATCAACAGCCAGTAATAAACAAATAAATATAGGCAGATTAAATTTGCTACCTGAAAAACTTTGTGCTTCAGGATTAGTGAAGTTATATTCAATAACACCCCTCCCACCCCTTGTGTTGTTTTTATGTAGCTGTGGTAACCTTATCCTCCATGAAGTATGTTAGGAACACAATGATGGCAACTACTCTTTTTCATGATGGTAAATCAGCCCCTATAAAGAGGCTTTGCGAGTTCATAAGATCTCCGTATAAGGACAGTGCAATAGACAGGGCAGTGATGTTGGATCTGATGCATTAGTCCCCTTATCATAGATTGGGCAAGAGTGGTCCAGGCAGTTTCCCACCTGGAGTACTGTTATGGTATTTACATGGGCCCTTCGTCTAAGTCCATTTGGAGGTACAATTGGTCCAAAATATGATGGCTAAGGTAACAGTAAAATACATTAGAATTTCATACACTGATCACAAGCATCCACATCTAATCCACAATACAGAATCTCTAAACCCCCCCCCCCCATGCTGTAGTAGTCAGTTTGCCTTCATCAATCATTCCTGCACCAAGTTTTGAGTTACTTGTGGTTTCTGAAGTAACTCTGTATTCTTCGTGGACAAGCAGTGATGTCATCCAATGGAGACCATGTGGGAGCACTCCCCAGCTACTAGTGGAAGATTTTGGGAGACTCCACCACACTTGTGTACCATCTTCCCACCTGCCACTGTGGCGCCATCTTGGATTAGTCTTTGTTTTGCTACAGAACCCAACAGAAGCATTTTGATGTGTCTCCACCTTGGTAATTGTTTTTTTCCCCCCTTCAGGGATCCTGCCACCTTTCCGTTACTTTTCTCTTTTCCTTTTTATTAATCTCCTTTTGGTCAATTTAAAGTTTCTTTTCCTTTTCTGTGGCACGTCTGCCCCCTTAGGTGTCGGTGCACTGGCCGGGCCCTGCGCTTTTCAAAATCGAGCCATTTGATTTCACCATGGCTAATCTTTCCAGGCAAGAAAGAACAGCACATGTGAAGATAATGAACAGCAAATCAAAACCATTCAATCTTCATCAGGGCCTACCCCAAGGCTCGGCCTTATCTGCTCTACTCTTCAACATATATATTCAACCAGTCTGCAAGATCATACAAAAACAGAAGATGCACTACAATCTCTATGCAGACAATGTCATGATATACTCCCCAATTGACACCACAACTCCAGACTTCTCATCCATCTCTGCATGCATGATAGAAGCAACTGAATGGCTATCACAGCAAAATCTAACAATCAACTACAAGAAATCTGAAGCCCTCGTGATCACAAGAGACACATCATTTAAACCCCCCAAATAATATACTAATTGGAAGCTGTTCGATCTCAATTAAGAGTGAGGTAAAATACCTGGGAATACACCTGGACCACAGGCTCAACTTCCAAACTCATATTAACAAAACAACATCCAAGGTCTACTACAAAATTAAGGTCCTACAGAACCTACGATCCATATTGGAACAGAAGCACTTCAGAACTGTCTGCCAAGCAATCATCACTCCGCAATTAGACTACAGCAACATGATACTCCACGGCCTACCCAAGAGCACAACTCAAACTCTGCAACTGGCACAAAATACAGCCGCCAGACAGATTACAGGATCAAAGAAGCACGAGCACATCACCCCCGCACTAAAAGACCTCCACTGGCTACCCATCAGATCCATAATTGAATATAAGGCCATAATGATGACATATAAGATATTAAATAATCAGTCCACTGAATGTTTAAATAAGATAATCAGAAAAGTGCCAAACACACACTCAAGGAGGAAGTTTCACCAAAACACTCTATCCACAGCCTCCATACCACCTAACTCCTCACAAAGAGTTCTTCACAGAGCATTTGAATACTATGCACCATCACTATGGAACTCACTTCCACACAACCTAAGAGATACTACAGACATCGCTGACTTCAGGAAGTATCTAAAAACATACCTCTTCAACAAACACTACAACTGCATACGAGACACATGACACTACAGCAACATATGAGACCCACAACCACAGGATTGAATCCCCTACACAGTTGTCCCCCCTCAACAAAACAACTCCCAAGCCGGTACTTATACATTGTACATAGTTTTAGAGTTGTAAGCAGTTAACTGTTAATTGTGTAAGCTGTTAAATGTTAATTGTAAATAGTTAAATATACTGTTACTTGTAAGAACGTTCTGTTTTCTGTAAACCACTTTGATAAAATGAAAAGCGGAATATAAAAAATGTTAAATAAATAAAATAAACATAGTATGTCCCAAAAACTGGACAGCGAATTGATCTCCACAAGAGGATGAGGAAGGATGCAGCTTCCTCTTTATCAAAGCTGAAGGGAGGTCACACCGAGCAACGACTTTGATACATTGACGCCTGTGTCCCTCGAGGCATGGCATCGAGAGTGATGAGGGTCTGCGAGAGTGCCCCTCAGCTGCCCCAAAGTGGAGGAGCAGCCTAGTGGTTAGAGCTCTGGCTTGAGAACCAAGAGACCATGGTTCAATTCCCACTAGCACTACTTGTGGCTTTGGGCAAGTCACTTAATCCTCCATTACTCAGAAAAATCCAAGTTATCAATGTCCGTGTTTAATGTACATTTACCAAGTTTAAGTTACAATGTAAACCACTTTGATTGAAATGATAAAGTGGTATAAAAATACTGTTAAATAAATAATAAAATAAATAAGGGCAGCAATGGCCTACCGAGAGCAGAGACCAAGCCGCTGATAACCCTGTTCAGATTCCAGGTACATCAGTCAAAGTTGCTGAGGCCCCACAGCCTTCGAAATCAGCAGCCATGGAGAAACACCTTCTGCAGGCTCTCAAGGAATGAATAGTAGTGCTCTTGGCCATGCAGCAGGCCGAGGTGTTGATGTCAGCTGCATCGACATCGGCAAACAGGCATTGATCCTCGAGACGCAGGCTTTGCCTGTGGGAGATGCATCAATATCGAGGCATCGAAGGATTCAGACACCGATGCTTGCTCTCTAGCATTTCAGGGTCTGATGCATCCTTGAAGTCTAGACAAACATCAGTGCATCATCGCTCCTGAAGGAGCTCCCAAATCCCTCATATCAGGAGAGTGATCCAGGCAGAGACTCAGAAGTACTTTGATTTCCTCTCTGAGTCTGACTCAGAAAGCTGGATCACCAATGTTAAGTCAGAATACTTGTCGAAGACTGGTCTCTTGAGCTTCCATCAGACCTGTCGCTCCCTCATGAGCAGCGCAAGTCCCCTCTTGAGGACATGATCTTCCAAGATTTTGTCAGGGACATGGCCAAGGTCATAATATTTTCTTTGGAGACTAAGGATGAGCCCAGGGCAGAAGAGTTGGAGATCCTTCAGTACTCCTTGGCCCATAAGAAAGCAGTGACAGTGTCCATGCATCGCATCCTTCAGAGAGTACATAAAAGAATGTGGGTGGACCCCCCTCACTGTACCTCTATCAGCAGAAGGCTTGTCTCTATATACAGAGTTCAGAAGGCTCCTGGATTCAAGAAGCCCCAGCTCCTGCACTATTCTTTGGTGGTTGAATCTGTCCTTAAGAGATCCAAGAGTTCCAAGATTCATTCCCTGGTGCCCCCGGGGAGGGAGGCTCAGACACTGGACTCTTTGGGGAGAATGTATTTTTAGAGTTTCATGCTCATAGTAACATAGTAACATAGTAAATGACGGCAGATAAAGACCAGCATGGTCCAGCCAGTCTGCCCAGCAATACGGCAAGAGTAGGTGCACCTGACGCTCTGTGCAGGTCACCCCACCCCATGTCTTTGTTTAGGGGTGGACCCACCACTCCATGTAGGACACCCCTATTTGTTGAGAAGTTAGATGGTTCAGTTTATTTTGTTTCTATCCTGTTGCTGTAAAGGGATCCGCTGAGCTTATCCCGTGCTGTTTTGAATTCCGTCACCATGTTTGCCCCCACCACTTCCATTGGGAGAGCATTCCAAGCATCCACCGCCTTTCAGTGAAAAAATATTTCCTGACATTGCCTTTCAATTTTCCACCTTGCAGCTTCATGTTATGCCCTCTAGTTTTGCAGCTTCCCCGTCTTTGGAAGAGGTTTGTTTGTTCATCGTTCCTCTTTAAGTATTTAAACGTCTGAATCATATCTCCCCTATCCCTCCTCTCCTCCAAAGTGTACATATTTAGGTCTTCAAGTCTCTTCTCATAAGGTTTCTTACGCAGGCTCCAAATCATTTTGGTCGCCTTCCTCTGAACACTTTCCAGTCTTTTTACATCTTTTGCAAGATATGGTCTCCAAAACTGAACACAGTATTCCAGGTGAGGCCTCACCAGCGACCTGTACAGTGGCATACGTACCTCTTCCTTTCTGCCTCTTACCAGCTCTATATGAGCATGTTTGTGACCTCACTGATCTGTCCCAGTATCTTCCTCCAGAGAAATTGGAACAGTATTGTTCCCTAGGGGCTCATGGCAAGGACTGCTCAAAGTTCATGGCCCATGTGACCTACGATACCTTTGAAACGGCATCGAGAGCTTCTGCTTTGGGTATCGCCTGGCTCCTATTCTCAGACCTGGACAAACTTGCTGCCATGCCGTGCATGGAGAGAATCTCTTCAAAGAATAGATCGAAGAGAAAGCTGGCTTCACCCTTCATAATCTCTCAAGGCACACATCTGAGTGTGTATTATAAGAAATGATGATTGATAAGGGGAACGCAAAGGACAACATATGAAAAGATCAGTAGTTTATTTCCTTAAAGCAGTGGTTCCCAAACCTGGGTTAAGGACCCCAAATGGGGTCACGTCATCACTGAATGGGGTCACAGAAACACAGCCATTTCCCATCTTCTCTGGACTTTTACCATGACCTATACCATGTCACCAGTCAGCATGTGGCCTGTGAGCCAGTGAACATTCATAGGCCCTTGCCCCTTGTGGGTAAGCTCTGTGTTAGACGGGAACCCATGCTGAGTACTGTAAGCACACACTGCACACTGACCTCTGCTGACTGCTGCTTCTGTTGCCTTCCAGCATTAGATGAGTGGAGGGAGGGGAAGGAGGCTGAAGATCTGCCAGTTCAATTTCATCATCATCTGGGGTGACGTGAATTTTTATTTATTAAATTGGGCTCATACGACATAAAAGTTTGAAAAGCACTGGTCTTAATGGCTCCATTCTGATGGTTCTTCACACTCCTTTACTGTATATATTTTTAGTTTTGTATATGTTCTAAGTGCATGTAAAGCTTGATAAGTGGGCTTTTTCGAACAAATATTTTTGGGAAAGGGTTTTTTGTGTATCCATACAAGTTAAGCATACAAATGTTGCCACACAAATACATAGCAACATAAAAACATAGAAATATTACGACAGAAAAGACCACATGGCCTATCTAGTCTGTCCTTCCATATCAACAACTACAACAGTCCCCTTTTTACCTTTACAGATCCTCTGTGTTTGTCCCATGCTTTTTTTAATTCAGTTACTGTCCTCATCTCTACCACCTCCACTGGGAGACTATTCCAGGGATCCACTACTCTTTCCGTAAAGAAATATTTCCACATATCACTCCTGAATCTATCTCCCTTCACCCTCATCCCATGTCCCCTCGTAGCAGAACTTGCTTTCAATTGAAAGAGGCTCTCTCCCTGAACATTTATGCCACGGAGGTATTTAAACATCTCAATCATATCACCTCTATCCTGCCTTTCCTCTAAGGTGTACATATTAAGATCCCTAAGTCTGTCCTCATATGCTTTATAATGAAGACCACTAACCATTTTAGTAGCCACCCTCTGCACCGACTCCATCCTGTTCACATCCTTTTGAAGGTGCGGTCTCCAGAATTGCACACTATACTCCAAATGAGGTCGCACCAAAGACTTTTACAGAGGCACTATCACCTCCTTTTTTCTGCTAGCCATTCCTCTCCGTATGCACCCAAGCATTCTTCTAGCTTTTGCTGTCACCTTTTCTACCTGTTTAGCTACTTTAAGATCATCAGACACAACCATGCCTAGCTCCCGCTCTTCTTTAGTGGACAAAAGTACTTCACCCCCTATACTATATTGCTCCCTTGGATTGCTTCAGCCCAAATGCATGACCTTGCATTTTTTAACATTAAATCCCAGCTGCCAAATTCTAGATCATTCTTCAAGCTTAGCAAGATCCCTCCTCATGTTATCTACACCTTCCTGGGTGTCTACTCTATTGCAGATTTTGGTATCATCCACAAAGAGGCAAACCTTACCTGAAAGCCCTTCCGCTATATCACTAACAAAGATGTTAAAAATAATTGGACCAAGGACAAATCCCTGGGGCACACCACTGGTAACTTCCTTCTCCTCAGAGTGAGCTCCATTTACCTGTACCCTTTGTGGCCTCCCACTCAACCAATTTCTAACCCAAGCAGTAACTTTAGGGTCCATCCCTAGGGTGCTCAGTTTGTTTATAAGTCGCCTGTGAGGAACGGTATCAAAGGCTTTACTGAAATCTAAATATAACACATCTAGGGCTCTCCCTCGGTCCGACTCCCTGGTCACCCAGTCAAAGAAATCAATCAGATTTGTCTGACAAGACCTGCCTCTGGTGAATCCATGCTGCCTCGGATCCTGTAATCTGCTGGACACGAAACCTCACTATTTTCTCTTTTAGCAGTGTTTCCAATAATTTATCATATAAAGTTGGACAAGAATAGTTAGTGATTCCACTTGTACATTAGTGCCATTGAAAATCTGAATGTTTAAATGTGTTTTTTTTTAATTGTTCAAAGTTCTGCAGGCCACAATTCACTTCTGCAAATTTAAAAACTCAAAGCGATTGAGAACCTGAATTAGAAAAGCAACTGAGGTATCATTTTGAAACCTTCGTCAAGCTCTTCCTAGTAATACACTTGACAAATTACCATAAAATAGCAAACTCCCATCAAGCATCCGGACATGGGGAGCCTCATAGACTTTCAAACCTATCCAGCCTTTCTGGAAATATGTTTTTCATCATTAAAAATAGGTTTTAAGGATTTTGAACACCCTGCATGAGGTGTTAAGATTTTAAGCACTTCATTTTAATTAGTTTTAAAGTGAAGGATGCTAGAGATTTTTAAAAATTTGCATAAGATAACCACTTTCTAATAATCCCTATGAGAGCGGAGAAAGCTGACAGCTGATTGAGGAGAAACTTTCCTTGATATTATTTTGATTAATATCTAATTAAACTAGATATGTTTCACATCACGACACGCAGGAGGGAAAGTTCTTTGAGATGATGTGAGTAACACTGGCAAATTAGTTAAAATATGGCGGGAGTTTAATTAAATTGATTTACAGAAATTTCAGAAGTCTGACAAGGATGAATCTATAAATACAATGTATGAGAAGGAAGATTTGATTCTCCATTTGAAAAGGTTTATGTGAGAATACTGGAGTTTTGGAGATGGACCAGGAGAGGGGCGTTCAGCTCCATTGTTGAACAGGTGAAGTGGCATTTTAGAAATGACGCCCAGGGCAAATCTGAGGCATTCGGGGCAAAACATTCAAAGAAATGCCGGGAACATTTATGTTTCGGACCGATTTAGCAACTTGAACATCTCCGAAATGGACGGTCGCATGGGTGGCCTCAGACATCCCTGCTGCAAACACTTGGAGTGAGGACATCTATCCTATGCTGAATGCATGCCCATGCAAGCTATTTTGCATGCAGAGAGGTGCATCAACATGTCAAACATAAAGAGTATCCTCAGTTCCCTGCAGTTTGTTATTATCATGTGAAGTATAATGGATATCAGAGTACTTTCCTCTCTCGATGCTCTCCAGGTGTCTGGATGGTAGAACGAGAACCTGATGCCTGCTCATACCCTGGAGCAGGAAGAGATGTGGACAGTCCCGCAAGTGGCAGGGGACGTTCTCACTATTTCTGAAATTGGAAGCATAACTCCAACTTGCCAGAATACCCTAAGTCAGTGATGGCTAACCTTTTTGAGCCCGAGTGCCCAAACTGCCGCACAAAACCAAAGAATTTCCTCAAAGTGCCAGCACGTCATTTGCATAAGTGGTCTTATTTGCATAAATATTTGCATAATGTTACCATACACTAACTTTTAGTAAACATGTCTCTTAAAGAGTGTATGGATAAAGAAAGACTAAAAGATTTCTACATTACTATAATCCAGTGCCAACCGCCAGGCACATTAGGAACTACTACAAACGCTGCCCATTTAGAACCCATAGCAAACCCGCCGTATCCTGACAGCATTACCAGGACTCACAAAGCACCATACCCTAACTATCAAAAGGCAACACTGCAAATATTAAACCAATACATTTCAGTGAATACTGGGGAAAGAGAACAAGTGGCAACGTCAAATAGGAATTTCCTCTTGTACCAAACAAAGCGCAGATATTAATGATGCACATTTCCCAGAGCTGACATATTCCAGTTAATAAATTCAAAATAAAGAGATATCTTTCTACCTTTTGTGCATTTTTTTTCAGTTGCAATTGGTCCAGCCATTTTCTTCTGGTTTCTTCATGTTTTCTGCTAACTCTCCATCGTCTGCTGTCCATTTGTCCTTTCTTCTCTCTCTTCTAGTTTTTTTTCCATTCTCTCTCTCTCTACATCTGCTTTAACATACTAATCTTTCTCCTTTTGCTCTTTCCTCATTCCTATTTCATCCACACAAATTTTACCCCTCCATCCTCAATCCCCAATTACTCTCCCAATACCTGGCCAATTGTAGATTTTTCATCCCTCCTACACAAAATATTTTTCCCCTCTCCATTTTACTCTCCCAGCCCCATCCCATTCTAATCCTCCCCCAACATCAGCTCCCTTCTAGTTCCAGTCTCACCCAGCATCCATTCCCTTCTTCAAGCCCCCCACTTCCCCTCAGCCCATTTCCATTCCAAGCCCCGTCCCCATCAGCTATTTGCAGTTCAAGCCCCCCACTTCCCCTCAGCCCATTTCCATTCCAAGCCCCATCCCCAACAGCTATTTGCAGTTCAAGCCCCCTTCCACTCAGCCCATTTCCAGTCCTAGCAACCTCCCCAACCCATTACCAGTCCTAGCCCCCCATAGCCCACTCCCAGTCCTAATCCCACCAGCCCATTTCCAGTCCTAACCTCCCCATCAGCCCACTCCCAGTCCTAATCCCCCATCACTCAATTTTTAGTTTAAGCCCCCCCAGCGCCTATCACCACTCCTAACCCCCCCAGCGCCCATCACCACTCCTAAACCCCCCAGCCCAGCGCCCATCACCACTCCTAACCCCCCAGCCAGCCCAGTGCCCATCACCACTCCTAACCCCCCCCAGCCAGCCCAGTGTCCATCACCACTCCTAACCCCCCCAGCCCAGTGCCCATCACCACTCCTAAACCCCCCCCCACCCCAGCCCATCACTACTCCTAACACCCCCCAGCCCAGCCCAGCCCAGCCCATCACTACCCCTAACCCCCCCCAGCCCAGCCCAGCCCATCACCACTCCTAACCCCCCCAGCCCAGCCCAGCCCATCACCACTCCTAACCCCCCCAGCCCAGCCCAGTCCATCACCACTCCTAACCCCCCCCCAGCCCAGCCCAGCCCAGCCCATCACCACTCCTAACCCCCCCTCCAGCCCATCACCACTCCTAACCCCCCCAGCCCAGCCCAGCCCATCACCACTCCTAACCCCCCCCCCCAGCCCAGCCCAGCCCAGCCCATCACCACTCCTAACCCCCACCCCCCCCCAGCCCAGCCCAGCCCAGGGAAAATTAAAAAAAAAAAGAAAACCTGTCTGCTGCCGCTGTCGGGGCCGCTGCGGCAGAATCGAGCGTGCCGCGGGGCCCCCCTGTACCCACCCGGCAGAGCCTGCCCTCCCCGTAGCAGCTCTCTCTTTGGAGCTGCAGTCAGACGCGCCGGCTTGCAGAGCGCGAGGGAAGAGTTCCCTCGCTGCTCTGTTAAGCCCGCGGGGGCTGATGGGAAGTTCCCATCAGCCCCCGCGGGCTTAACGGAGTCGCGAAAGGGAAACTCTTCCCTTCGTGCTCTGCAAGCCGGCGCGTCTGACTGTAGCTCCTAAGAGAGAGCTGCTACGGGGAGGGCAGGATCTGCCGGGTACAGGGGGGCCCCGCGGCACGCTCGATTCTGCCGCGGCGGCCCCGACAGCGGCAGCAGACAGGGGTTTTTTTTTTTTTCGATTGCGGACCTTCCCGCGTGCCAGCTGCAAGGCCTTCGTGTGCCACAGCTGGCACGCGTGCCATAGGTTCGCCATCGCTGCCCTAAGTCATGCCTCCATCATGGCCCTTCGTGACTTAGACATCCTCGCACTGGGGATGTCTATAGAATTGGTTTCTAAAAAAGGCTCCTGGGACACCTCTCTGACTGGGACATCTGCATGCTTGTTTTCAGATGCCTGAAGCATGACTAAGGCTTTGAAAATAAGCCCCTAAGATGACAATTGTAAAAGTCATTTCTGACTGTCGAGAAGTGGTTTACATGCTGAAATAAGCGTTTATAAATATGCAGATACAGAGAGGTGGGTAGAGTCTGAACATGAACAACATTACCCAGACTGAGCGGTGGTGTTCACAAGAACATAGTCAGGAGGGTTAGGGAGTCATTCTGATCCTTGTTTAGCAGGTCTGGATGTCCAGATCCGCTAAACGTCCGGATTGCAATCGCTTCCACAGTGCTCCCCGCACGTATAGCTGACTTGTGTGGAGAGTTCTGTTTGTGGGTGGGAGGAGGTGGGCTGGGGGAGGAGTGAGGGCAGGCAGGAACACGACCCCGGATGTACAGGACTGATTTTGAGGTTGGCCCTATACATCCAGGGTCAGCCATGTACATGGGGAACTTATTCCACCTTGGAGGTGGAATAAATCCCCCTGGATGTAAAGGGCAACAAGGTGGTGAGGGGTTCCCCGCAGCCTGACCCCGGCCATGGGAGGCCTGATCAAAGGTTGGGCTGCAGGAAACAGGTCAGATACTTCTGCCACCAGGGAACGCATCTCCTGCATAGAGCCGCGGTACCATGGCGACGAGACACCATGGTTCTGCAGCTCCATGAAGGAGCCTGGCTGAGCTAGCCAGGGAAGTGGCTGGACAACTGAGATGCCTGAATCAGGGCACCTCCCGGACGTCCAGCCACTGTGATATGATTCTGCTCCCGCGGGGATGTCTAGTCCTGCATCTCCAGACTGTCCGGACGTCTGAATGTCCGAACAGCCCGGAGACACATATGTCAGAATGGGCCTCTTAGCGTTTATGTGCAAACTTTAGAAAATACATGAATATACCTACATGCATCTTAGAAAGAAGTGAAAGGCTTATTGATTTTATATTGTTTTTAAGATGAAAAAAATGATAATAGATTGTTTTTCAATTACATAGTAACACATAATAACATAGTATATGATGGCAGATAAAGACCAGTAGGGTGCATCTAGTCTGCCCAGCAAGGTGGTAGAGTAATTGTAACTGCCGCTCCGTGCAGGTCCCCCCTCCTCTATGCCTTTGCTTAGGGTTGTACCCGCTGCTCCTTACAGGTCACCACCCTCTATTTGTTGAAGTATAAAAGATATTTATGTTGATTTTATCTTCTTGCTATAAAGGGATTCACTGTGTCTGTCCCATGCCATTTTGAATTCTGACAATATATTTGCCCCCAGCACCTCCATTGGGAGGACATTCCAAGCATCCACCACCCTTTCAGTGAAGAAGTATTTCCTGATGTTGCTTCTAAGTTTACCTCCTTGCAGCTTCATCATATGCCCTCTAGTTGTATAGCTTCTCCTTTGAAAAAGGTTGGTTTGTTCATTGATACCCTTTAAGTATTTAAACATCTGTATCATATCTTCCCTGTCCCTCTTCTCCTCTAGGTCGTCAAGTCTCTTCTCAAATGTTTTCTGGTGCAGGCTCCGAATCATTTTTGTCGCCTTCCTCTGAACCATTTCCAGTCTTTTTATATCCTTTGTGAGATATGGAGGGTCATTCCGAACGCGGGTTGCGGGTCTGCAAGTCCTCGTGGGACAGGCAGCCCCGCAAGGCATCCGGGGCCGATTCCCGCACTGGCTCTCCCCATATGTCCTGTGCATCAGGATGGGGAGAGCCAGCAAGGGGGAGGGGGGGGGAGGGGGGAGAGCGGAGGCGTGACGCCCGGCAGATTCAGGTCATGGCCCTGTACGTGCTGCTGGGCTCCTGGAGCCTGTCTGTCTGCCTGCTGTCATGCAGAGTTGCCAAGTACCCAGTTCCAGGAGTGAGATTTTAGGCCAGTCCTGGATTTCTGATGATCTCATCCTGAAGCATTATGGGATCTGCAGCACTGATGCTAATGGGTCAAATCAGGGACTACAAATAGCATAGTGCATTGCAATGCAAGTTTAAAACCAGAACCGGCTGAAAATCGCACTCCTGGATCTGGATAATTTGGCAACTCTGCAACAGACCTTGAAATGCCGTTTTTCGCATGGGTTTCCATTGTTTTAGATGGTGTTATTTTGCTAGCATACAGAATTTACGTCCCCTTCTTCCATTCATAGACTCAGGCATGTCTGTATGGAGAACTTAGTGGTGAGAGAGAAGAGGTAAACTATGTCTGAGAGTGTGTTGGTGGATGGGAAGTACACGGAGTCTGGGTATTCTGACTGACAGTGCATGTGAAATGCATCTAGATGGGTTCCCATGTATCTCTGGCAATGAACGGCAGGTATGCAGGGAGGCATTAGATGTTGGGGAGAACTGGAGAGCTGTGCATGGTGGGATGACATGAAATATTGGCTGGGGGGGAGTGAAGTGTAACTGTGTATTGTCATGTGCAAGGGTCCGAGCATGCACTGTTTAGGGCGCATTGTCCAGGATTCTGGATGCAACACTTGTAGTAAGGTGCACAGTACCACTTCAGGATTCTGGATCATTTCTTTTTATCTCGCAAGTGCTCACATAAGCTTCAAAAGCCCTTAGAGCAGCTTGGCTTCCCTTAGTCCTTTGTCCCCCCAAACAGGCAAAATATAAGTAGTACTGCTACTACGAATTATTTATATAGCGCTACAAGGCATACGCAGTTCTGTACAGACACATATAAGTCAATTCAAATAAAGAGAAACACATAAAATCTGCTTGCACCAGGCTCAGCCACCTTGGCAAACTGAGCTAGTCCAGGTTTTCCAACCAGCTCCTGTGTTTAGGCAAGCAGGCTGCTCTCCCTTGAGGGAAGGGCTGTCCCTTCGCTCCCCAAGGCCAGCGCTAGGGTTTCTCTTTCAAATCCAGTGTTGTAAGAAAACTACAGTGAAGGGGCAAATGCCTAGCCAGAATTAAAATAACTACTGAGCAGTAAATATTTAGCATCATAGGAACAGGATGTGATAGTTCAAGAGCAGGCTCAATTTTAGATATGGATCAGGGGAAAAACACTCAGCTATATGGACAGCTCAGAAATATTTTACTCATTGAAAAAATAAGCAGAAGAAAGATTTTGTACAGAATGTAGGAATCAAAAACATAACCAAGCAGTCAGTGAACATCTAGAAACTATAAGAAAAAGTGGTATAATGTTGATGCAAAAAATAGTCACAACATAGGAAGACAGTAACAATATTAATATACTTCTGATTTAATCCATATGTGCTAAGCAGGTTTCAATGACAAACCAGTAGGTTGCAAGCGGTAGCACTGTGAAGAATTAGTAAAATAGGCCAACAGTATACAAGCATGTAAAATAAAAAATATTCTCTGAATATATTATTCATATACCAGCATTTCAGCATGCCTTGCTGTGCCCATTGTTAATAAACTATACTACAAAAACCAAACATTAGTGTTCATAAAATACGTTAAAGCAATCCGATTACTATTGTTCCTTAAAATGTTTCACTGTGCTGTGCTTGATAAGACAAACAGCCTTCCGCAAACTCCCAATTGTGAAAGTCACATCCTTAAACACCCAACTGGTATTGCAAAAGATTACCATTTAGGACCACCCCTGATGCTTCATTGCAGGATGACAAGTAAGAGGTGCCCGTGGGACATACTGCTTCCATGGACAGAAGGCTGTGCGAGGCCCTGACTGTGGCCCAGAGAGGCACAGCCTGCCCGTGGGAGCAGCATGTCCCACAGACACCTCTTGTTATCCTGCTTGGGGAAGGGGGGGGAGAACTAGCGACAGTGCCCCTCAACAAAGATGCACCCCTGCTGCCCTTATCCAGCTTACCGGGTAGCGACAGCCCTGCCTTCCTGCCTCATTCTTTTCCTCTCTGTGTTCTCAGTTTTCACACCTCTTCCCAATCATGAAACCAAAACATAAGAAATAGTTCAGTTCACCAGTTCAGTTATTTTATTTATTTATTTATTTATTTATCTATTTCTTCTATACCGCCCCTTCCAGAGATCAGGGGCGGTTTACATGGAACAATTGTATACATTCGTATAACATTACATAGAACAAGAACTTTTTAACTTTTTACATATAACTTTTTACATATAACTTTTTAACTTTTTACATAAAACAGAACAGTAAGTTGTTAAAATTATTTACAGGGTGTATACTTTTACTCGATCACCTTTGGGTAAACCTTTACTCCTTTTGCCTGTGCTGAAGTAGGGTTGGGGAAGCCTTCCACCCACACTTCCCCTAGGCATTTCCTAAAGCCCAGTCTATATCAGCCAAACATTAAGTGAGTTCACTCACACACTTGATTCACCGGCCTCCTGACTCCATTTCCTCAGACAACCAGTCAGAGGGTTTTCCTGCTGCCAGCTCCATGGATTCAGGAACTTCCTGGTGTGTGTAGAGCTCACGAGGAGACTGACTCCAGGCAGGAGGCTACCTAGTGCGTGGGAGAGGCAGGATATACCACTCATTCTCTCAGGAAGGTATGTCAGCCCCGCCCACTTCCCAGGGACCTGGGGGAAACCACCCAGTCACCGGTTCCATTCCTTTGCTCTAAATTTCAGTTTCTACCTGCATGGGGGTTTCTAAATCCTGGCCTGGATCCTGCATAGCTCTTCCTTCTGTGGCTTACCCTGGATTACTCTTCCTCCTGGCAAGGATATCCTTACGATCATAAGCTCTTGAGTTTAGGAGCCCTGGGTTCTTCTCCTCCTCAGAGACTGGGGCAGGCCATCCCTGCCACAGTATTTATGAGTCTTAGGAGAGTCCCTCAGTCTTCATGTGGCTGGAGCTTCCGGAGGTCACCTCCTTAGTGCCACAGAGCTCGGCCTCTCTTTAGAACATTCCTTCAGTATTTATTTACTTAACCGGTTTTCTATACGATCTTATCCTTCAATCAATTTAGTGCAGCAAGACTCCTCCTCAGTGCTGCAGGACTTGGGTTCCCTGCAGACCGATGATGATTTGAGTCAAGTCTGTTGTGGTAGCCTGAAGTCCCAGGCTTAGCTTGACTGAAGTAATCCCATTCGTTGGTGCTGAGTTTCTTTACATCAATAACAAATATCTTTTGTTGACCTTTTTATTTAATTGTTTATGGTAAAGAGCTGGATGAACTGATATACATTTATAAAACAGGCACAACCTATGCACCAATGTACCATCACTAGCTGTCTTGTTTTAAGAGAGCACTCTTAGCTCCTCTCATTAAAAGTAATTCCTAGCTCTTGAAGTAAAAATATAACTTGTAGAAGAGGTGCATACCTCCTCCTTTATATTTTTCTGTGAATGGTAATTGTTTCATATCTTTATTCATGCACTAATTTGATTTACTAAGTATAGCTTTCAAGACCCAAGAAAAATACTTTTCTGCTTTGCCTTTGATTAACTTTACTCACTGGATGGACTGAAAGCAATCTTTATAAAAACGCAGTCCTAATGAATAGGGAACATCTGTGCTCTAATTAAAGAGTCTGTTTATAAAAATCTGAAAATATACGGGTTTAAAAAATGTGTTTCTAGAGGTTACTTCAATCTGCAGAGTAGCAATTTGGCACTAGATCAATGGATTTTCATCGTGTTCCTTTCGTTCTGATTTCCATTAAAAACAGCGGACTTGCCATGGCAACCCTACTTTCCTTAATATAGTTGCTTTGAAGCTACTCAATACTTTTCCGTTTCCTGCTTTAAAATAAACATTGCCTAATAAGAGATAAATGGTGACCACCACCTTCTCTTGACTTCTGAATTGCTATCATGTGACAGATGGCTCAGGGACCATATTTATTTAGCTATTTTTTTAATCTCGAAGTGAAAGTGGTTTACAATTAAATGAACTTCAATTATTAAATGGAAGATGGGGATTAAACTTGGAAGGTAGAAATGAATTAAATATACACTAGATTTAGGGGTAATTGTAAGGCAGGAGAAGTGTTACATGGTTACATAGTAATGGAGAGCTGGGGAGGAGAAGGGGGGGTTTCAGATTACGTTGTTACAGTGTTCTTTGAAGAGGTGGGTTTTGAGGCTCTGGTGGAAGTCCATGAGGTTTGAGATTGTGTGTAGAATGTCAGGGAGGTTGTATGGTATACGGTGCACTACCATACTGTCTACTACCATGCAGACCTGGGTTTGATTCCTGATTCAGGTCTTCCTGTCTCCAGGTCAACTGGACTAGAGATATTGCAGGTGCTATTAGGTTAAAAAGTGCCAACATCCCCAAGTCAATTTTCTTCTACTGACCATCTCTTGCAGGTCTTCTTAAATAGTAGCGGTACGGCGTCATCAGCATATATGTGTTGGTCAGGGTTATGTGATAGATGTTTATATCTTTTAGAGCACCAGGTAAAAACTTTACTGTCCAAATTGAATGGAAGTGGGGAGAGTGCCTGCCTTGTCTTATTCCTCTTTTTATTTTCATGTTTCCTACTGATATTTTGATTGTAGTTGTTTGATTCTAATATAAATTAATGATTATTCTAATTTCATATTTAGTTATACTAACTCTTCACATTATTTCTACCAGTTTGCTATGATTTATTTGCAGTGCCTCAGCTTAGTCAATAAGGCAAATGTCTACATTTTTCTTAGTTCAAATAATTATTTCATCTATCCTTCATAGTAAGTAAATGCCATCTTCATCTTTTAAACTGTCTTCTAGTGCTGTTCAACAGTTGATGCAGTTCTGTTTTTAGTGACCTGCAAAAGTATCTTAGATGCATACAGAGGCAGCAGAACATCTTTTGGTTGTGGGGGAGAGTTGAACAAGTCAACCTCAGCCCATTTCCCTTTTTACCATGGTCTCTAGTTATGATGCTGTGTGGAGCAAAATGTTGGTTGGGCCATGGCCCCACTAGTCTACCATATTCCACTGTTCATGAATATCTACGGCACCAAACCTTTTGTTCTGGATGCTCCGCAGTCCAGTGCTTTGTTGATTAAGATGTGAAGCGGCATTTCCGAAAGACCGTTTAGATGCCATCTGGGATGTCCATGTCAAAATGTCCTAAATTCCCTGGGAGGGGCAGCAGAAAAGATGGGCACATGTAAATGCATTCTAAATTGACCCGTCTCCATTAATAAACAAAAGGTTTGGACAAGTTCTTGGAGGAAAGGTCCATAAACCATTATTAAAAAGGGACCCAGGTTATCAATGCTTGACCCAATACAAGCATTGTGGAACCTGTGTCTCTTGGGAAAACTGCTAGGTACGTATGACCTAGATTGGCCACTGTTGGAAACAGGATACTGGGCTTGATGGACCTTGGTCTGGCCCAGTATGGCATATCTTATGTTCTTAAACTGGAACGTGCAGAGTAAAGCCCCAAATATGTGCAGGGAAATGGGCGATTTTAGAAATATGGACATGCGATGCATGCATGTTTGCAAAACTGGCAACATAGACATGTCCGCGATGGTATTTCAGAATGCAAATGTGCATCTGTCGTCACATATAGGTCCTGGCGGAGAGATGCAGCAGTGTGACAGCTCACAAAAAGCCCTCTGTATTTACTTGTATGCCTCTTTGAAGGGGCAAAACGTATTGGGGAAATAAAAGGGCCATTCCTCTCTTCTTCCTGCTGTTGCTTGCTGGCCGTAACAAGCACTTTTCAAATGCCTATTCATGGCAGGGGCAGGTACAGACATAGTCGTGCCTGCCTGCAGTCATAAATGTGTATTGCTGTTCTAAAATCGGATGTGCACATAGATCTACTAGGGATCATCCCAGACACACCTCTGCCATGCCCTGTATAAAATTGGACCTTTGCAAAATGTTTTTTGGGACATGGAAGTGACTGTCACATCTGAATGGGCATTTTTAGACGTGCAAATCATGAATAAAGCTTCTAAAATTACCCCCATTGATAGAAAGGTCTTCTAAGAAATCTGGGAGATATCACTATACCTACTTACTATAAGCAAATTCTTAAGGAAAGGCAAAACCCACAATAAAATACAACTTATCTGTGAGAGAAGAATGATTTCAGGATTTCTATATAGCGTACAAGGGATTCAATGGGGTGACAGAATGCCATATTAAGGGTATTAGTCAGTGTGTATCTAGGATTAAATGGCAGCCGTACCTCCACCGATATGAGAGGTGAGGCCTTATCTGGAGTACAGTAACCACAAATAATTGTATCGATGGCAACAATTCTGATATCTACCAATTTAACTTATTTAACTTTAGAAGATTATGTGGAATTATGATGGTGCATATAAAATGCCACCTCTTCCTCTCCAAAGAGATTATCCACAGTCTCCTTTAAGAGAGTCTGCAACCAAGAGTTCAGGGCTGGGTAGGCTCAGAGGGAGAGGTTAAGAACCCAGCAGGCTGCAGGAGGGAGAGAGACCCATGGAGTCAGGAGTTCTTCCAAAGCAAGCCATGAAAGGAGTTCCGAGGTAGGAACTTAAAACTCCACAAGCTGCGCTTCTCGGACTTTCCTCTAGCCCCTGGGACAGAATTAAAGCTGATTTTTGTCTTCCCTGAACTGCTGTCTGTTATGGGTTCTGCTTTGTGGAGGTTTAACAAGCTGGGACAGAATGAAAACTGCTGTTTGGTCTGTGTTTTAAAGAAAACCCCTTCCCACTGCATGCCACACACTGTCACAGGCATGTTTACAAAGGTTCATGCTGGTGGCATTCGCTGGGGCCCAAATATTAGTGCAGATGCCTATGCTAACTTTTGAGGGTATGTGTGTCCACCCCCCCCCCTTGCCATTAGCACAGTGTTAACGTGTGACACTGTGCAGATGCACTTACAAATACCCATTGAGGAGGTGTTAAAGACACACACACACACTAACAGCTATCTTTGTACTCAAAATGTGCCCAAAACACCTGCGCTACCCATGACACAAAGTCCACACCCACATTCCAACCACAACCCAGGACCATACCAAGCTAGAAATGTGCCCTATGCAACTAATGAACCTGGTGCCCCCCTCAACCCAGCCACTTCAGTAACTCACTCTTTTTAACCTTCCTGAAATCCCAGTAATTATATCAGTGTCCCTTCTATGCTTGCGCCCTGTGTGGACACACCGCTCACACAGCCCTTGGTATAGCCTAGTCACAACCAGCTCAGTCCCTGCCTGATCATATACTACTTGGTTAGCATGCGATTTTTAGCACGGGGCCCATGCTGTTAGAATGGTACGCTTACCACATGCTAAACCTCATGCTAACAGTACACAGTAAACATGCCCTTATATTTTCATTTTAGAGACAGGAGAATGCTTTGTGATATAAAGGACAGGAATGGTAATTTGAAGTCCGTTAGAAGATAAGCTATCCATAGTTGACCTCCACAAACTTTCTAATACAGAAAGACTTTTAATTAAGGTCCTTTAATTAAGATCTAATGGCAGCCTATCAAAACTATTTAGCCTTAAAAGCCCACTCATGAAATTGTGTTCCAAAGACTTTGATCATTCTTCCTGTATTATACTGTTGGCATGGATTACAGTAGTCACTCATGTTTTCAGGCATTACTTTCATGTACTTTTATCATCTATGTTTTATGCATCTTCTGATAATTCCTCTATTGTGCTTTGGATCAGTGGAAATTTTGATGCCATCTTCAAACATACACAGCCATGATTAATCATCAGCCAAATTAGATTACATTGCTTGACAAGAATATTGTATTTTTAGGAAAGCAATGTATCAATTCACTTATTCTTCAGTGGGCATAAGTATAAGCTTAATGTCACAGGCGATATGTATGGATCAATGGCAGCGGCCAGCACTTGCAAAGTGTCTGACTGTCGCTGTTTAAAATTAGACCTGGATATTCAATGCCGGAGTCATATGTTATATCCGGCTATCGCCATTGAATATCTCATTTGGCCATTTAGGGCCGATTCTATCTGGGACATACAGGCCTTCTGTGTGCCCAGTCAGAACCAGATGCACAGAGGGAGTCGTGATTCTGATCCCACGGGGCACGTCTAGCCCTGCGGGATCAGAATTGCGAACAGGCCTGTACATGCAGGCCGGGACCACGATTTAGCCCAGCCTACACATACAGGCCTTGCCCGGCTAACTCAGTCAGGGCTTTTAAATGGAGACACGGCGCCATGGCGTCCGGTTGCCATGGCACCTTGGCTCCATTTAAAAGCCACGATCCCCAGCCGCTGACTCCTGCAATGCTTTCCCTGCAACCCGACCCCTGATCTGGCCTCCTAAGGCCAGGATTGGGCTGCATGGAATGTCCTTGGGTCCCCCTGCCCCTTCCGCATCCAGGGCCCGCCATCCCCAGGTGACTAGGGAACTTATTCCACCTCCAAGGTGGAATAAGTTCCCCGTTCAAGTCGCCAGCCCCGGACATTCAAGACCGACATTAGAATCAACCCTGTATGTCTGGGGCAGACGACTAGCCACTGCCCAACCCAATGCCGCCCTCGATCCTCCCCTTTCCCGCCTCCATCTAACTTTCCCATACAACGCGTGGGGAAGGAGGACGGGGCTGGGAAAGGACATGAATAGTGAGAATGGACATCTCAACAGGACGTCCTATTCGTGGCTCAGAATGACCCCTTTAGTGTTTTAGCTAACTGGACAGCAATGATATTCAGCCACTGCTCAGATAGCTAAACCACCTAAAGTTAGGCACCAAAAAGGTTAGCTTAAGTTAACCAGCCAGTAGCTGAATATTGGCGCTGACCAGAACTCCATGATGCTATGCGGAAAGTATCGAGGCATGTGGCAGAATTAGGAGGGGATATTTCGTGGCACAAAACGGCTATGTGACACAGAATATCCCGCTCACCAGGGTTAACGTGGTTAGCAGGTCCGCTAACTGTGTTAATTATTTTGAATATGCTCCCCACAGAGCTTTTACACTCAACTCTCTATAGCTGGACCCAACAGGATCTGAGACTCTCTTCTTTCACGAACTTCCACCTCTACTTCCTACTTTACCACTCCCTCCTCCCCTCACATACACAAAGCAGTATAATACAGAGATGGCTGTAATTTGAGGTATTTGTTAGCCTCCTATCAGGAAATGTTATCCTGGAGGGCACTTGTGAATTGGGGGCTCGGAACTGCAGCAGTTGTTTCCTCTCTGTGTTGTGGAGGGAGAAGCTCCCTAAGACATCACACAAAGGGTAAAGCAACACCAGCAAGAGAGGAATGGAGACCTAAGAAACCCGCCAACCAGACATGGGAGGAAGACTGGCATCTACGTACGAAGACACTGCTCGCAGAGTGAGTAAATCGCAGATGGGTCAGTTGGTAGCATCAGAATGGGAGATTACTTGGATCCTGGGTAAACGATGCTTGGAAGAGGCAGCAGTGAACAAGACTGAAGAAGGGTGGTGCAGCAGCTCTATGCCAAGAAGCTTTCCAGTAACATGAGTGTCAGACAGCATAACATGTTGCTTTCCAAGTAGACGCCAAAGTCTAGCTACAACTATGGCCTTCAACATTCCTTCAGAGCACTTCACATCTCCACCATTAACAGGAATATCACATTTAATAGCTTGCATAGGTAAACAAAGGAAGCAGGTTCTCTGAAACAATGTTCCACTGCCGATCCCGTGAATACTTTGGGGGTCATTCTGCCGTCCCAATCCCTAACCTCCCCATACAAACCTGCTGTTTGTATGGGGAGGCCCAGACAGGGGTGGGAGGGGGCATTCTGGAGGCAGAGTGAGTGCATGACATGGGCAGCCGACACTGGAACATACAGGGCCGATTCCGAGGTCGGCCCTGTACGTCCAGGGCCTTCAGGCTAGATGGAGAACTTATTCCACCTTGAAGTTGGAATAAGTCCCCCTGGACAGCGGGGGACCGCGACACAGGTAGGCAAGTGAGGGGGCTCGGGGGGTTCCCTCACAGCTCGACCCAGGCCTTGGAAGGCCAGATCGGGGGTCAGGCTGTGGGGAATGGGAGATGCTCAGGAGCAGCTGGCAATCGTGGCTCGTAAATGGAGCCGCAGTGCCATGGCGACAGGACGCCACAACACTGTGGCTCCATTCACGAGTCTGGCTGAGTTAGCCAGGTAGTTGCCAGGATGTACAGCCAGGCAGAATTGGGTCCCGGCCGGCATGTCCAGGCATTAGACACAATTCTGATCCTGCGGGATCAGAATTGGGTCTAACTTTGCACAGCCCGAATCTGCCCGGCCATACAGGCTGCACGGCCTGAATAGAATAGGCCTCCATGCTAACAAATCTAGTTGATCCATGAACCTCAATACTAGACTCCCGTTTAGGGCCATAAAGCTTTTTAGAAGCAATGGAATACCTATGTTACTATACTGAAGTGCAAAGAAAACATGATTTAGACCAATAAACCTAACTATATACTTACATGGATAACTAATGGGTTTCCTGTCTCATAGCAACAAAGTAAAGATGAGGCTGAGAATTACAGGGCGGTTATTCTGACCTCTCTGGTGAATAAATTATTGGAAACGCTGCTAAAACAGAGAATACTGAGGTTTCTGGAGTCTAATGGATTGAGGAATCTGAACATGGGTTTACTAGAGGCAGGTCTTGTCAAATTTGATTGATTTCTTTAACTGGGTGACCAGAGAGTTGGACTGAGGGAGAGCCCTAGATGTGATATACTTAGATTTCAGTAAAGCTTTTGACACTGTTTCGCACAAGCGACTTATAAATAAATTGAGTGCCCTAGGGATGGACCCTAAAGTGACCGACTGGATTAGAAATTGGTTGAGTGAGAGGCACCAAGGTGTACTGGTAAATGGAGCTCACTCTGAGGAGAAGGATGTTGCCAGTGGTGTGCTGCAGGGATCTGTCCCTGGTCCGATTCTTTTTAACATCTTTGTTAGTGATATAGCGGAAGGGCTGTCGGGTAAGTTTTGCCTCTTTGCGGATGATACCAAAATGTGCAATAGAGTAGACACCCAGGAAGGTGTAGATAACATGAGGAGGGATCTAGCTAAGCTTGAAGAATGGTTGAGAATTTGGCAGCTGAGATTTAAGGGTAAAAAATGCAGGGTCATGCATTTTGGGCTGCAAAAATCCAGTGTACAGTGTAGGCGGTGAAGTACTTCTGTCCACAAAAAAAGAGCGGGACCTGGGTGTGATCGTTTCTGATAATCTTAAGGTGGCTAAAACAGGTAGAAAAACTGTCAGCAAAATCCAGAAGACGCTTGGGTGCATAGGGAGAGGAATGGCCAGCAGAAAAATGGAGACGATAGTGCTATTGAATAAGTCTCTGGTGCAACCTCATTTGGTGTATTGTGTGCAATTCTGGAGACCTCACCTTCAAAAGGATATAAAACGGGATCAAGTTGGTGCAGAAAGTGGCTACTAAAATGGTTAGTGGTCTTCATTATAAAACATATGGGGACAGATTTAAAGATGTTAATATGTATACTTTAAAGGAAAGACGGGATAGAGGATATATGATAGAGATGTTGAAATACCTCCATGGCATAAATGCACAAGAAAAGAGCTTCTTTTGATTGAAAGTAAGCTCTGCAAGAAGGGGACATAGAATGAGGGTGAAAGGGGATAGACTCAAGAGTAATATATGGAAATGTTTCTTTATGGAAAGAGTGCTATATGCGTGGAATAGTTTCCCAGTAGAGGTAGTTGAGACGAGGACAGTATCTGAATTCAAAGCGGCATGGGACAAATCTCTAAAGGAAAAAAGGGGACTATTGTAGTTGATATGGAAGGGCAGACTAGATAGGCCTTGTGGTCTTTTTTTGCCATCATGTTTCTTTATTATTGTGTACTGCTTCTGCAATATGTGGATATATCCAGAGTCTTTGCCCAAGAAAATGGGTTAAAGCCCTTTGAAAGCAAGGCGCATAGCGTAACTCGAATCTTGTCAAAAGACAAAGGAGACAAGAATTATCAATCTACACCCTTCTGTTTGTGTAGATTCCTCCAGGAAAAGTAGTCGAGCTAAAACCATTCATAGATATCTGCGCCTCTCCTTCTACTACTGCTCGAGGTCCCACTCATCTCCCCACAAGTAAAGGCGCTCACAGTTTGAAAGACAAACTGGGATATTTAAGACCTCCATTAGATATTCTTATAATTGTCTCTAGTTGACAAACCGAAAAATAAATTACGAGGGTAACTTTATAAACTCCCGCAGATTGCATAAGCGGTGTAGAAATGCGAATATTTATCATCTGCTCTATGGGGATGGAGGATGAGTAGGGATACTGATGGGGGGGGGGTTATAGGGAGAGTGGGGGATGTGGGTCAGGGAGGTATCGGAGGCTATACTTGTCAAATTATCTACTGTTAAATTATCCCCTTTTTAAGAATATACATAATCGTAAGAAGGTGCTTATACAGTCATAAAATGAAATAATGATTGCAGAAGGACAGAAACAAGCCACGGAGTGCAATATACAAGGAAAGTACATGTGACACAGCTCATATTGCTCTGTTGACTCTTTGATTTTGATTTCTGTTTCTCTTCAGTGCCTATTCCCTCTTTCTACACTGATTTATTTTTTGGTCAGTCATGTCTAGGGGAAAATCAATGATGCTTCTAGGAGGAGTTCATGTCCAGTTCAATTTTTAAAGACCTGCTAAATCTCTGTAAATATTTCAGTGCTAATTCAGAGGGTAGGGGATATTGTAACAGGAACTACCCAACGTTCTTACATTCAGAAAGCTACAAAGTACAGATCAATACCATACAGTGACTGTTATCAACGAGCAGGATTAATGAACAGAGCACCATCCACCAGGAAATGGTAGAAGACAGACTAGTTGAATATTTTAATTGCCGAGTGTTTGTTAGGTCCCACCTCCCTATCTCTGTGCGTTATGACTACTGAAGCATAGCAGACATTAAGACGACAAACAATGACCTAAATTCCTAAATGCAAGGGTGCCTATGAATAGTTAGCGCCATGTGGTGTGTGATTAGTGTTATTTGTGTCTGTACAGGAAAGCTTGACTTGCCATGTTAGCAAGATGGTAATGGGGGGTGGTGTCCTGCTATACTGCCCTTTGCGGGGCATGCAGGGAGGTTTACAAATCATACTGCTCTCGGTATTGTGTAAGAGTGTCCACATCTGCGAGTGTGTTTGCCAGTTTTTCTATAAAAAAATAGATTTGAACATAAAAATCAGAAAAAAAGAAAAAGAAAGGAACGCCACCATGGTACAGGAGAGGAAGGAAAAGACAACTACAACTACACACATGCAGCTCTCCTAGCTGGGCCCCATGTCAAAGGCCAGCTGAAGCAGAGGTTTTAAGAAGGGATTTAAACTTGACAAAAGACAGCTCAAAGCGACTATATGAAGATAAACAATTCCAAAGGGTCGGGGCCACAAAGAAAAAAGTGGACTGCCTAGCGGATTCGTATTTGGCATGGGACAGAGAAGGTTGAACTTTCTGTTATCGTGAAGGGAGCGTAGACAGCAGGAGGGATGGATGGGATAGTGAGATGTGAAAGGTACTGGGGAGTGTAATTGTGAAGAGCATGATGTGTCAAAATGACGATCTTATACTGAATACGTTGAGGGAGTGGAAGCCAATGATGATGAATAAAGAGCGGAGTCACATGGTCACATTTCTTGGCATGAACTAACGCTTAAATGGCAGTATTTTGAATAGATTGAAGCCTCTTCAGCTGGTGGTGTGGGAGACCCGCAAAAATGGTATTACAATAGTCAAGATGCGCAACTACAGTACTAAGTTGGATGGATATTTGTGCAGCTGAATCCAGGAAGAGGCATAATGCACAAAATCTACACAGAGCAGAGAACGTGGTCTGGAAAGGTGACTAATGTGTACTAAAGGAGAGCTCCAAGTTGATGCAAACACCCAGATATTTAAAGGAAGGGTGCAGAGTAATGTGAGTGAAGTCAAGAGAAGGGGCTAGGAATGGAGCTGTACTCAAACCAGTGATCCATGTGGTTGTAGTTTTTGATGGGTTAAGTTTCAAAACATTCGTGTAAAGCCAGGTGGATATGCTCACTAAAGCAGTGTTGAGAGTAGAAAGGTCAGGAAGGGAATTGTCCATCCCGGTGATAAGGGGATATTGTTAGCATACCTATAAAATAGAATACCTAAGAACTGAAGGAGCTTAGCCAGGGGGCTGAGAAAATTATTAAACAGTATTGGACTTTAACATTTGCTCTGGCGAAATGGATTAATGTGAGCATAGCCACATCTATCATGTTTTACTAATATTTTAAAAGTCACTTTCAGTATGGCTTGAACCAGTGACATTTTGACATTTTGCTATAGGGAACCTGTTCTTTTTTATTCTGCCCGATCACACTGGCACCTGGTGATGCTCTGGTCATCCCTACTGTTCAGGTACTGGCCAGGCATTCATGTCCCCCCAGATTTGCAGATGAGCACACCAGGTTCTCCCATGCAACACACACACACACACACACACACACACACACTTGCAGTCACAAATAACCTCTGCCAAAACCATGCCTGCACCTATAAACAACTGCTGTGAAGACATAATGGCATGACATCTCAGGACACCACATCTGATCTGCATTCTCAGCCAAACATGATTCTGTTCCCTACATCTACATTCCCATTTTTCCATATCCTGGAATTGTTAGGGACACCCAGAATAGCCCCTGTAGCACAAACAGCAAATGTCAGCATGGCCAGAATAAAGACTGTTGCAGTGCTTTATGTTTCTGAAGGGGTGTTTTTTATTTTTCCCTAATCTTACAAACGTCCCTCACCCATGCATTCTATTCTTTACAACTGCATCTTGTGCCCTCCCAGACAGCAGACACACCAGTACAGAGTACAGACATGTCACAGTCATTCATCTCTATGGGATGCATTGAAGAGCAGAAATTTTTCTAAGTGCTGGCCTTATTCCACGTTGCTGCTGGTATAACACAGGTGTTCGCAGGAAACACTCAGGATGTACATGGGCCTTTCCTGAATACGCTTTCTATGTCTCCACGGCTTGCCTCACCCCTCTTCCGCCCCCCCTCCCCCTTCTTGTCCATGTTCTGAGATCCCCATCCTAGTGCCATATATGTGCAGGGCCGCATATTTTCAGAATACAGTTCTAGACGTATTAGCGAGAAAAATGTCTATCCTGCATGTTTAACCAGCTTATTAGTGTTCTGGAATGACTTCCATAGTGACAATGTTCATACCAGATAGAAGTACTAAATATATAGATTAAAGTGTGCTCCAGCATTTAACTTAAGCTGGTGATGGTGATGGCTGAAAACTGACATTTTCATTTCTTTGGGTTTTTCTTTTTAGCAAGGCAAGCTTCCATTTTATTTTCTGGGAAAAAGCAGGTTGATATGTTCGGATTCAGTATGCCAGAGTAAATCTCTCAAAATAAAATTTTCAAGAGTTTTCCTGGCATAAATGCACAGGAGAGAGCCTCTTTCAATTAAAAGCAAGCTCTGCAACAAGGGAACATAGGATGAAGGTGAAAGAGGATAGACTCAGAAGTAAAATGCAGAAATATTTCTTTATGGAAATAGTGGTAGATGCATGGAATAGTTTCCCATTGGAGGTAGTAGAGACGAGGACAGTAGTTGAATTCAAGAAAGCATGGGACAAACACAGAAGATCTCTAAAGGAAAAAAAGGGGCTATAGTAGTTGACATGGAAGGGCAGACTAGATAGGCCATATAGTCTTTCTGTCATCTTGTTTCTAGTTTCAATTTCAATTTATTGGCTTGATATACAGCCCACCTTACAAAGACTATCAAGGGTTTACAATATCATCCCAAACCCCCCTCCTCCCAAACCATAGATGGGGAAATCTTGCCTGACACAGGACTGTGTGGTCCTTCAGTCAGTTTCATATGCCTGGCTAACAATTCTGTGTGCTGTTTTAATAATACATAGGACATTTATGCATATTTTATAAGGAAAGCTTTCTTAAAAGCTCCATCTTTATAGGTAATAATAACCTGCTTACTAAAATATTTTCTTGAATAATGTATGCCTATTTAGAACAGCAAAATCAACTATCTTTTTATAAGGTCACCTACAAAGCAACAGCTATTAATAATACAGTGATACATCCCAGAAATCAATTACTGTAACAGAATATTTATTTCATACTCACACAAGAGAGGTACCTATGAAAAAATTTGGAAAACTAACCAGGAAAGATGTTTTGATTAGATACGTACATGCAATGACTTGAGACACCCAAAAAACAACCAAGTTGTGCTCAAAATTCTCTACGCCTCTGTTTTCATTGGTTATTTTTTAATGCACATAAAATGTTATTTAATAAAGTTTTCTTTTTTCAAATGAACAATGACTGGACTTGAAAAGAAGGAAAGAGGGAGAATCTAGGGCCTGATATTGCCAAAAAGCAGAGTTCCTAAATTTAGGGGCCCTTTTAGTAAGGACGGTTAACTGGCAAGTGGTAACTGCAGCCAAGAAAGCTAAACACGCGCGTGCATGCTGCTAAAATGCACGTGAAGTGCTCAGCACGTGCTAGGAAAGAATGGTGGAGTGTAGGGCACACTGCCGCTAGCATGAGGGCAATTGTCACATGCTCAGTGGCAATTAGCACTAGTGCACATATCGATTCTTCTTTGTGTGTCCTTAGGTGCACCCGCGTTAATCATGCTTTGTTGGGCACACTCCCGATAGCACACGACAGTTGCACTTACCGCATGTTAGTTTTCCTGGTAATTATGCAGCAGCACAACGCTTTAGTAAAAGAGACCCTTAAGCCCCTAAATTAGGTTTATTTATTTAACAATTTTTATATACCGCCTTATCGTAGAATCAAAGCGGTTTACATTATAACTCACACGGTTACAGAGAACTTATTATGGAACTTGGGGAGGGGTGTCATGCAGGGGACGCTCTGAAGCACAACCTATTTACAGTGGAACATATGTACATACAGTAGGTCCAGCACTTATGGTGTCAAGTGTTTTCATTGAATTGATCAACGAAGAGGAAGGTCTTTAGTTGCTCTCTGAAGTCCTTCACGTCAGTGGTGGTCCTGAATTTCCCAGGGAGAGAGTTCCAGATGATTGTCCCCTATTGTCCCCTATTTTTAGCAGTAAAATATAGGAGCCTAAGGGAAGCTGGTTACTAAGCTGTGGCCGAGTTTACCCCGGGAGTGTCTAACCTGCGATGACTCAGGACCGCAGGTTAGTAGCTCCTGTGGTAAATGAATAGTACAGCTTGCAATGAACCTCTCTGAGTTATTCTGCTTCAAACCAGAAGCAGCGTCAGATAGAGACACATTATTCTCTTTCCCCTGGAAGCAATTCAGCCATGAAATGAGCACTATTTTGTATCTGATTTGTGGTCAGGAACAGGTATAGACATGAATACTTCACCAACCAGGGCCAGACAAGCTTGTGTCAATCTGAAATGTCATCACGACGCGCATCTCCCCTGCTTTGCTCAGGACATGCCTGCACTCCACCCATGCTACATGGGCATCCTCACACCAGGGACATCCATATGCCCAGTTTCTAAAATGGGCTCAGGGACATCTCTGTGATTTACATATCTTAATGTCCATTTCAGATGTCCAAATCACAAAGAGCTTCTAAAATATCCCCTTAGTGGGTTTAATCAGTAGATGCTGCTAAAGGTTTGTTTTGCTGTTGAGCTCTGACTATAGACTGGTAATCCATGTATTACACAGGGGCATCTCACAGGTGCATTTGAGCAATTAACGCCTCTGTTCCAGTTCTATTTGCCTTTAGTCCCAGAATTCTGATCCCAGGACCCGGAGTGATTAGTCAAAGGTACCCCCAGGAACCTTGAGGTATGGGGGATCCTGCCTCTGTTGGTGGGGCGTATTATTGTAAATTGAACCGCATATTGACCTGGCCCAGATTTTGAGAAGCAAGAATACATTTCCCCAATAGACTTCAAATGAGGAAGGTGGTATAAGGACAGTCTCAGGACCAGGTTCATTAATGGTGTCAGTCCATTCTTTGCTTATAGGGAAAACAGGTAATGAATCAGGACCCTTTTTTTATTATTTTCTTTATCATCTTTATTTTACAAATTTAGGGCCTGATTCTGTTCCACACGTACAGCCCCTTTCTACGTCCGGTATGAGCGGGATGTACAAAGGGGAGTGATTCTGATCCCACGGGGCACCTCTAACCCCACAGGATCAGAATCGCAATCAGGCCTGTACATGCAGGCCGGGAATGCGATTCAGTCCCAGCCTACACATACAGGCACTGCCCAGATAGCTCAGTCAGGCATTTAAATGGAGCCGTGGAGTCATAGCATCATGTTGTCATGGCACCACAGCTCCATTTAAATGCCGCGATAATGGCCTCCAGAAGCTAAATTTTATTCCCCATAGCCCGGCTCCTGATCTGGCTTCCTAAGGCTAGGGTCGGGCTGCGGGGAATAAACACTGGCCCCCCAGCTCCTTCCATGCCCTGGGCCGCTAAAAAAAACACGACTGGGAAGATATTCCATCTCAGAGGTGGAATAACTTTCCCGGTCATTTCGCCAGCCCTGGACATACAGGGCTGACATTAGAATTGGCCCTGTATGTCCAGGGCTGGTGACCGCCCACTCTCTGCCCTCCGGCCACCTCTTTCCCGCCCCCAACTAACTTCCTCGCACAACCCCTTAGTGTACAACATCAAATATAAAAAATCAATTAAAATACAAAACAGAGTAATAAGAAGATTAAATACCACTCCCCCCCCTCCCCGGCATCAGATATATAAATGACAAACATCAATAAATACATTTATTGGAAACAAAATCATGACATCGTGATGGCTTGGAATAAAGCTGACCATTTAGATAGATAGGTTGATGTATGTACACAAGACATGATATATTGTTTTTCATATTTATAATAAAGACAGACCGTATTCCATCAGTAACCGTAATCAAGTACAGTGTTATCTTTCCAATTACTTATTATCAGCTTTAGTGCTTCCCGTAGCAGAAAATTAAAAGCATAATGGTCATCAGGTTGAAAAGACGAGAGCCCTGCTAGGGAGCGATAAATTACAATATATGAGGTAAGTAAGATCCTCTGTAGAGAAGAGATGGTATCCATCTGTCCAAGAAGGGTTGACATGTCTTCAGTTGCAGACTGGCTAACCTACTGAAGAGAGCTTTAAACTAGATTCATTGGGAATGGGCGATGAAAGCCCCCAGGTAAGTGAAACATTAAATTCCTCTATAGAAATGGATAAAAGAGGCAACATCCAGAAAGCGGTGTGTATAAATGCCTGTAGCATGGGAAATAAGATCCCAGATGTTGAAGTTTTAATGGAAGAGGCGGACTTGGATTTAGTGGCGCTTACAGAGACATGGTTCACAGACAACCAGGAATGGGATGTAATTATACCAGGCTATACTTTATTCAGGAAGGATAGCGAGGAAAAAGGGGAGGAAGAATGGCACTATATGTAAAAAATATTAAAGCTGTAGAATTACAGGGCTTAAAAGGGAGAGAAGAGGCAATGTGGGTTAAACTAGAAAGAGGGAAAGAGAAATCCATTTGCATTGGCGTGATATACAGACCTCCATCACAGGGAGAAGAAGTGGATGGAGATTTAACAGAAGACATATGCAGCACTGCCAGGAAACGGGAAGTGCTACTGATAGGTGATTTTAAAATGCCAGATGTTGACTGGCACACTAGAAGTAAGGAGATCCTGAATTTTCTACAGGGAGAACTATTCAGGCAACTGGTAACAAAACCCACACATGAAGGGACCATACTAGACGTGGTGCTTACCAATGGTGAAAGTGTTTCTGATGTTACAGTGGGAGATCATTTTGCATCCGGTGATCACTAGATGGTGTGGTTTAGTATTAGGACTAGGGCTGATAAAATCTATTCAAAACCGAGGGTCTTAGACTTTAGGAAAACTAACTTTGCCAAGATGGGCCAATAACTCAAGGAGTCATTAGCGGGATGGAAACAGCTGGGGGATGTAGAAAAATAGTGGGTAAAACTGAAAGGGGATATTTTAAGGGCAACCAACCTTTTCATTAGAAAGGTAAATAAAACGTAAAAGGAAAAGGAGGCCGCTATGGTTCTCAAAAGAAGTAGCTGAAAAGGTGAAGAAAACGAGGGAGGCCTTCATAAAATACAAGATATCACAGAGAGAGGAAGACAGGCATCCATATTTCGAAAAACTTAGAGAAGCTAGTAGTCATGAAAGCAAAGATATAAAAAAAGAAGAAATAGCCAATGCAATAAAATGGTGGATAAGACATTTTTCCGATATGTTAGTGAGAGGAGGAAGGACAAAAGTGGTATTGTCAGACTCAAGGGTGCAGGGGAGGAATATGCAGAAACTGATGGATAAAGCGGAATTGCTAAACAAATATTTCTGTTCTGTGTTCACAGATGAAGGGCCAGAAGCAGGACCTCAGAAAACACCAACAAATAGGAATAGAAGTGACGGGGATCTCAAATGATTTTCAGAAGATGGTGTTCGTGAGGAACTAGCTAACAAAAGGTAGACAAAGCGATGGCACCAGATGGGATACATCCGAGAATACTGAAGGAATTTGAAGATGTTCTAGTGACTCCGCTGACTGACCTTTTCAGTGCCTCTTTGGAGTCAGAGGTGGTGCCAGCAGACTGGAGAGAGGCACATGTGGTGCCTTTACACAAAAGCGGAAGTAAGGATGTGGTTGAAAACTACAGGATGTTTAGTCTAAACTTTGTGGTGAATAAATTATTGCAAATGCTGCTGAAAGAAAATAGTGAGGTTTCTGGAGTCCAATGGATTACAGGATTGGAGGCAGCATGGATTCACCAGAGGCAGGTCTTCTCAGACAAATTTGATAGATTTTTGACTGGGTGACCAGGGAGTTGGACCGATGGAGAGCCTTAGATGTGGTGTACTTGGATTTCAGTAAAGCCTTTGACACCGTTCTGCACAGGTGAATTATAAACAAACTGAACACTCTAGGGATGGACCCTAAAGTTACTGATTGGGTTAGAAATTGGTTGAGTGGGAGGAGACACTCTGAAGATCTCACTCTGAGAAGGAGGTTACCAGTGGTGTGCCTCAGGGATCTGTCCTTGGTACGATTCTTTTTAACATCTTTGTTATTGATATTGCGTAAGGGCTGTCAGGTAAGGTTTACCTCTTTGCAGATGATACCAAAATCTGCAAAAGAGTAGACACCCAGAAAGCAGTAGATAACATGAGGAGGGATCTAGCCAAGCTTGGAGAATGGTCTAGAATTTTGCAGCTAAGATTTAATGCTAAAAAAATGCAGGGTCACACATTTTGGCTGCAAAAATCCAAGGGAGTAATACAGTGTGGGGGGTGAAGTACTTCTGTCCACAAAGGAGCAGGACCTGGGCATGATTGTGTCTGATGATCTTAAAGTAGATACACAGGTAGAGAAGGCGATAGCGAAAGCTAGAAGGATGCTTGGGTGTATAGGGGGAGGAATGGCCAGCAGAAAAAAGGAGGTGATAATGCCTCTGTATAAGTCTCTGGTGCAGCCTCATTTGGAGTACTGCGTGCAATTCTGGAGACCACATCTTCAAAAAGATACAAACTGGTTGGAGTCGGCGCAGAGGGTGGCTACTAAAATGGTTAGTGACCTTCGTTATAAAGCATATGAGGACAGACTTAAGGATCTTAATATGTATACTTTAGAGGAAAGTCGGGCTAGAGGAAATATGATAGAGATGTTGAAATACCTCCGTAGCATAAATGCACAAGAGGAGAGCCTCTTTCGATTGAAAGCAAGCTCTGCTACAAGGGGACATAGGATGATGGTGAAAGGGGATAAACTCAGGAGTAATATGCGGAAATATTTCTTTATGGAAAGAGTGGTAGATGCGTGGAATAGTCTCTCAGTGGAGGTGGTAGAGATAAGGATGGTATCCGAATTCAAAAAAGTATGGGACAAACACAGAGGATCTCTAAAGGAAAGAAGGGCGGACTAGATAGGCCATATGTTCTTTTCTGTCATCATATTTCTCTGTAGGTTTAAAGATCAACTGGACTTTTGTTCCATACCTGTTACCAGTAGTCATGCAGATTAGGACAGAAAATGATTATGTGGGTAGAAGTTCTCACTCCTGTTTGGCAGGACCAGCATCTGTTACCCTGCTGGGTCGACCATTTAGTAAGGAGGACTGGTGCGATATATGCACGATGTGCTAAAAAGTATAAAGTTTGTGTCATTGATGCTAAATGATAGGTATAAACTAGGGAATTCCAAAATTTATCCCATAGTGCACGTGTGGGTAATGCTCTGACATACAACCCCAGGCCCTTTCCACTCCAAAGCAGACTGTATACTGTTGATCTCATATTAGGGAATAGTAGTATGAAACCAACTTAGTGGATCCTTCAAAGGCCTGTGCTAGTTGGAGTAATCACCAGTGATCTTTGGCATGAGGAAAAAATAAGCCTGTTTTTCGAATACAATTACACAACTGTAACCATTGAAAAAGTGTAGTTCCTCACCTGTAACGGGTGTTCTCCAGGGACAACAGGAATCAGTCCTCACATATGGGTGATATAGGTACCGACGGACCCCTCGTGGAAGCATCATAGCAACATGGTATATATCGGCAGATAAAGACCAGAATTGTCCATCTAGTCTGCCCATCAAGGCGGTAAGAGTAGGTGCATCTGCCGCTCCATGCAGATCACCCCTCCCCATGCCTTTGTTTAGGCGTGTATCCACCGCTCTGTATAGGTCACCTCTATTTGTTGAGATATAAGAGAGTTATGTTTATTTTGATTTTATCCTATTGCTATAAAGGGATCCTCTGTGTCCGTCCCATGGTATTTTGAATTCAGTCACTGTATTTGCGCCCATCCCTTCCATTGGGAGGGCATCCCAAGCATCCACCACCCTTTCAGTGAAAAAGTATTTCCCGACTTTGCCTTTCAGTTTACCCCCTCATAGCTTCATGTTATGCCCTCTAATTTTACAGCTTCCCCATCTTTGGAAGAGGTTTGTTTGTTAGTTAAGAATTTAAAGGTCTGAATCATATCTCCCCTGTCCCTCCTCTCCTGCAGAGTATTCATATTTAGGTCTTCAAGTCTCTTCTCATACATCTTCTGATGCAGGCTCCAAATCATTTTGGTCGCCTTTCTCTGAAACGTTTCCAGTCTTTTTATATCCTTTGTGAGATATGGTCTCCAAAACTGAACACAATATTCCAAGTGAGGCCTCACCAGTGACTTGTACAGTGGCATTAGTATCTCTTCCTTTCTGCTTGTAATTCCTCTCTGTATGCTATTCCGCCACCTTGAGATCCTCAGAAATAATCACTCCAAGTTCTTTTTTCTGGTTCATGCACACTAACCTCTCGCCTCCTATCACATACAATTCCCTTGGATTTCTTCATCCCAAGTGCATGACACTGCACTTCTTCACATTAAATCTTAACTGACAAGCATTAGTCCATTCTTCCAGCGTTTGTAGATCTTTCCTCATGTTATCCACTCCCTCGTGTTATCTGCAAAAAGACAGACTTTTCCATTCAGTCCTTCAGCAATATCACTCACAAATATATTGAACAGTACCGATCCCAGGACTGAACCCTGGCGCACACCGCTAATCACCTTCCTTTCAACCAAGTGAGTTCCGTTCATCATCATCTTCTGTCATCTGTCAGTCAACCAATTTCTGATCCAGTTCACCACCTTGGGACCCATCCCCAAGCTGCTGAGTTTATTGATAAGCCTCCTATGAGGAACAGTATCAAAGGCTCTGCTGAAATTTAGGTAGATCACATTCATCGCATGCCCTTGATCTAGTTCTCTGGTCACCCAGTCAAAGAACTCAATCAGATTTGTTTGGCAAGATCGTCCTTTGGTAAAACCATATTGCCTTGGATCATGCAACCTGTTGCTTTCGAGAAAGTCCATTATTCGCTCCTTCAGAATCACCTCCATTACCTTTCTCGCCACTGAGGTAAGGCTTACTGGCCTGTAGTTTGTCACTTCTTCCCTATTACCACTTTTGTGAGGAGGTATCACATCAGCCCTTCTCCAGTACTGTGGTACTTCTCCTGTCTCGAAGGATCTATTAAAAACATCCTTTAGTAGCCCTGCAAGAACCTCTCTGAGCTCTTTCAGTATCCTGGGATGTATCCCGTCTGGTCCCATGGCCTTGTCCACTTTCAGTTTTGCAAGCTGTTCTAACACATCATCTTTTGTGAATGGTGTGATATATACTCCATTCCCATTTGTATATTTGTCAATCACAGGTGGTCCTTCTCCAGGATTTTCTTTAGCAAAAACAGAACAGAAGTATTTGTTTAGCATTTTCGCTTTTTCATTGTCACTTTCCACAAATTCATTCCCGACACAAATCCTGCAATTCCATCTCTGATTTTCTTCCTCTGCTGAATATAGCTGAAAAACGTCTTGTCTCCACACTTCACATCTTTTCTTCTGCCTTTGATTTTGCTATCCTTATTTCTCTTTTTGTCTCTTTTAGCTTTATCCTGTATTCTTTTCTGTATTCCTCTGTTTGTGAACTTCTGAATTCTGTGAAAGCTGTGTTTTTTGCCTTTATTTGTGCAGCCACTTCTTTGGAGAACCAAATAGGTTTCCTTTTCCTCTTGTTTTTATTTACTTTCCTTATGTATGCATCTGTTGCACCTTTTATTGCCTCCTTTAGTTTAACCCACTGCAATTCTACTTCCCTTATCCCCTCTCACCCTGCTAACGCCTCCTTCAGGTACTTGGCCATTTTACTGAAGTCAGTGTTTTTGAAGTCTAGGACTTTGAGCTTGCTATGATTGAACTCCGTCTTGACTTTTATCTCAAACCACACCATGTGATGATCGCTGCTGCTCACCTGGGCATCCACACTAAAATTCAACACACTATCTTCATTGGTGAGTACTAAATCCAGCATTGAGTTTTCTCTGGTCAGTTCCATCACCATTTGTCTAAGTAGTGCATATTGGAAGATATCCACAAATTTTTTACTTCTTTCCAGATTTGCAGAAGGAAAACTCCAATCCACATCGGGTAGATTAAAGTCACCCAATATGATTACTTCCCCCTTCATAGCTATCTTTGCAATATCAACAATCAATGCGCTACCCATTTCTTCGGTTTGAGTTGGAGGCCTGTAGACTACACCAGTATGGATGACAGTGCCATCTCCTCTTTCCGACACAATCCACAGTGCTTCTAATTTTCCCCATGTTCCCTACATTTCAGCAGCTTTAATATTACTTTTGACATATAGGGTTACTCCTCCTCTTTTTCTACTCTCTCTATCTCTTCTAAATAGATTATAGCCAGCTATGGCTATATCCCATTCATGTGACTTGTTAAACCATTTGGGAGATGCCACCACGCATGAATGGTCCCCTTCCCGCCCAAGGGTGCCATCTTATTCAGTCAGATGATATAGTTAAACAGCAAAAATGAAGGAAGCAACTCCAGGGGGAGGAGGGAGGGTTGTGAGGACTGATTCCTGCTGTGACCGGAGAACACCTGTTACAGGTGAGTAACTATGCATTCTCCGGGAATAAGCAGGAAGTCAGTCCTCACATATGGCACTCCCTAGCTACAGGCTATTGAAAGCCCATAGAGGAAAAAAAACCCCACAGTTACTCTTAAGGGAGGCCATGAGCAGCAACAATAGAGTCCACAATGCAGACTGCAGTAGGACCCTGTGTCCGATGGAAGTGACGCTCTGTTAGCCTGAACACAGAAGGGTCAGAGAGTAGGGGTTGCCTAGACCCTGAAAAGATTACAGAGCACGGCTTGGTTGAAGGCACTGTCCCGTTGGGATCCCTCTCCAGGCAGTAATGAGCTGCAAAGGTATGGACTGACGACCAAGTAGTGGCCTGGCAGATGTCCACCATCGGGACAGAGCACAGGTTTGCCAAAGAGGCTGCCATGGTCCAAACATGGTGCGCCATGATCTGGCCTTCCAGTGGGAGCCCTGCCTGCTGATAGGCGAAGGTGATACAATCCGCCACCCAGGTAGACAGTGTACATTTGGTCACCACCTCCCCCAGCCTACTGGGGTCATATGAGACAAAAAGCTGAGAGGGTTTACGGTGGCCCTGGGTATGTTGAATGTAGAAGGACAGGGCCCTCTTACAGTCCAAGGTGTGGAGGACAGTCTCCGCCCTACTGACATGAGGCCTTGGGAAGAATGTTGGCAGCACCACCTCCTGGTTGAAGAGAAAGGGCAATACCACCTTCAGAAGAAATTTGGGGTGTGTGTGGAGCAAAACTCTGTTCTTATAGAACCTAGTATACAGTGCCTCTGCCATTAAGGCTTGGAGCTCGCTAACCCTGCAAGTAGAGGTGAGCGCAACTGGAACACTACCTTCCACGAGAGGTATCGCAGATGGCAGATATCCAGGGGCTCAAAGGCAGTAGAGTAAGCTGTGCCAATACAACATTGAGGTCTCACTTGGTTGCCAGGGGGTGAACCGGGAGTTTTGATAAAAGAAGTTCCCTCAAAAAGCAGGTCATCAGCGGCTGGACCGAGAGGGGTTTGCCATCCATCGGGTGGTGATGCATTGCCAGGGCACTGAGGTGCACACTGACAGAGTTCGATTTGAGCCCGGATTGCGAGAGATGGAGCTACATTGGACAGGAGAATGGGTTAGCTCCTTGCTCTGCGCACCAAACTGAAAATCTGCTCCATTTGAAGGTGTATTTATTTATTTATTTACATTCTCTTATATACCGCGCTATTCTGCATCAGTGTGGTTTACATTGAACAAACTAAAATTACATTGAACAGGGCATTATAACTTGGAGATAACTATTTTACAGGGAACATGGGCTATGGAGGGTTAAGTGGCTTGCCCAAGACCACAAGGAGCACCTGTGGGACTAGAAACCCCAGTCCTTCCGGCCCAAGGTTGCTGTATGCTTTTCTGGTGGAAGTCTTATGGGAGGCCAGCAGGATCTCCTCCACTTCTCCTGAGAGGTTGAAAGGGGCTAGGACCACTCTTTCAGCAGCCACGCTGTCAATGACAAGGACCCATGGTTGGGTTGCAAGAGAGCCCCCCTCCTGAGACAGGAGCCCTTGAGAGCTCCCCAATGGGATGGGAGTCTCCACTGACAGTCGGTAGCGGGAACCACAGCAGCCTGGGCCATCAAGGGGCTATCAGGATCAAGGAGGCCTTGTTGTTGAGGGGCCTGAATAATGTTTTGTCAATTAGTGGTGTGGCTGGGAAGGTGTACATGAGAACCTCTGACCACGAGATGAGAAATGTGTCTGCTGCCACCTGGGAGGGATGGGCTTTCCAGGAGCAGAAGCGGAGCAACTGGTGAATTAAAAATGGGCAAGGTTTCAAAGGCTAAGTTGGGGATAAAAGGCACCCCCGGTGGGTACCACGATATAACTGAAATGACTGTGAGACCTTAGATTTTGGTGGCTGTACCTTTTCTAATGCTATATCCTTTTTAAGATACGGCGACCAGAATTGCACACAATATTCAAGGTGCGGTCACACCATGGAACGATACAGAGGCATTATAATATCCTTTGTTATATTCTCCATTCCTTTCCTTTTGATACCTAGGCTTCCATTTCTTCTCTTGGCTGCCGCTGCACACTGGGCGGAGGGTTTCAACATGTTATCCACGATGACGCCTAATTTGGAACCTTGAATCGTGTAACCATAGTTTGGGTTGTTCTTATCCAGGTGCATAACTTTGTACTTGTCCGCATTACATTTCATCTGCCATTTGGATGCCCACTCTTCCAGTTTATCAAGGTCCTATTGCATTTTTCACGATCCTTATGTGTTTTAACAACTTTGAATAATTTTGCGTCATCTGAAAATTTGATTACCTTACTCGTTATTCCCATTTCCAGGTCATTTACAAATATGTTAAAAAGCAGCGGATCCAGCACAGATCTCTGGGGTACTCCACTTGGAAAATTGGCCATTTAGCCCTACCCTCTGCTTTCTATCTTTTAACCAGTTCCTGAACCACAATAGTACACTGCCTCCTATCCCATGACTGTTTAGTTTTGCCAAAAGCCTCTGATGAGGCTTGTCAAAGGCTTTCTGAAAATCCAGAAACACTATATCAACCAACTCACCTTTGTCTACCTGTTTATTCACACCTTCAAAAAAAACATAATTTTGTTCTTTATAATGGCTCTACCATTTTTCCCAGTACTGACAAGAGTCTCACCGGTATGTAGTTTCCTGGATCATCCCTGGAACCCTTTTTAAAAACTGGCTTTATATTGGTCATCCTCCAATCTTCAGGTATTATAGATGATTTTAATGATAATTCACAGATTACTAATAGTAGGTCTGCAATCTAATATTTTGGTTCTTTCAACACCCTTGGATGTATACCATCTGGTCCAGGTCATTTGCTACTCTTCAGTTCATCAAATAGTTGTAATACATCTTCCCGGTGTATTGATATGTCTTTCAATTCTTCTGCGGCATCATCTTTAAATACCATTTCAGTTAAGACCGAAGCAAAGAATCCATTCAGTCTCTCTGCTATGGCCATGTCCCCTCTTAGTGTCCCTTTTACTCTTCTATCATCTAATGGTCCAACTGACTCTGTCACAGGTTTTTTGCTATGAATGTACTTGAAAAAAGTCTTTATTACGCGTTTTTGCTTCTACCGCAAGCTTCTTCCCAAATTCTCTCTTTACCTGCCTTATCATCCTTGTATCTAACTTGCCAGTGCTTTTGTTTTTTCCAGTTTTCATCATTTGGCTCCTTTTTCTGAAAGATGCTTTTTTGGCAACAGCCTCTCTGACCTCACCTTTAAACCATGCTGGCAGTTTTTTGGACTACTTTCACTTTTCTTAAAGCATGGAATATAGCTAGTCTGGGCTTCCAAGATAGTATTTTTAAATACTACCCATGCTTGATATAAATTTTTAACCTTTGCAATTGCTCCTTTTAGATTTTCTTAACTTTTTTCCTCATTTTATCAAAGTCTCCCTTTTTGAAAGTTAAAAGGTAGTACTGTGGATTTCCTTTCCATCCTTCTTCCATTTATTAAATCAAATGTGATCATGCTATGATAATTATTGCCAAGTGGCCCCAGGGCCGGCTCGTCCATTGAGCAAGAATGTTTTTTGCACAGGGCCCCGTGTTTCAGGGGGCCCCGCGCAAAGAACATTCTGCTTTTTTAAAATTTTAAATTAAAAAAAAAAAAAAGCTGGCTGCTGCCACTGTCGCCGCGGCTGCGGCAGAATGGAGTGTCCCGTGGGGCCCCCTCTGCCTGGCTGAGCTCTCCCGGCCCAGCTGAGCCTCTCTGTGCCGGCTTTCAGATATGCGAAGGGAGAGTGTCTCCCTCACATTTCTGTTAAGCCCGCAGGGGCTGATGGGAAGCAGGGGCTGATGGGAAATTTTGGGAAATTTCCCATCAGCCCCTGCTTCCCATCAGCCCCTGCGGGCTTAACAGAGACGCGAGGGAGACACTCTCCCTTCACGTATCTGAAAGCCGGTGCAGAGGGACTCAGCCGGGCTGGGAGAGCTCAGCCAGGCAAAGGGGGCCCCGCGGGACACTCCATTCTGCCGCAGCCGCGACAGCAGCGGCAGCAGCCAGCTTTTTTTTTTTTTTAAATTTTCCATGAGCCGATGGGGGGGTTAGGACTGGTAATGGCTATGGAGGGGGATAGGACTTGACTTGAGGTGGGCTGTGGGCTGTTGGGGGGGGGCTTAAGACTGGTAATGGGCTGTGGGCTGATGGGGGCTGTCTGGAAATGGGGTGATGGGGGGTTAGGAATGGTAATGGGCTATGGTGGGGTTAGGACGGATAATGGGCTATGGGGGGGCTAGCACAGGAAATGGGCTGATGGGGAGGGGTTAGGACTTGAGGTGGGCTGATGGGGCTAGGACTGGTAATGGGCTGTGGGCTGTTGGGGGGGTTAGGACTGGTAATGGGCTATGGGGGGGTTAAGACTGGTAATGGGCTGTGGGCTGATGGGGGCTGTCTGGAAATGGGGTGATGGGGGGTTAGGACTGGTAATGGGCTATGGGGGGTTAGGACTGATAATGGGCTATGGGGGGGCTAGGACAGAAAATGGGCTGATGGGGAGGGGTTAGGACTTGAGGTGGGCTGATGTGGTTAGGACTGGTAATGGGCTGTGGGCTGATGGGGGGGTTAGGACTGGCAATGGGCTATGAGGGGCTGACTGGAAATGGGCTGATGGGGTTAGGATTGAAAGTGAGCTGATGGGGGGTTAGGACTGGTAATGGGTTATAGGGGGGGCGTAAACTGAAAATGGGGTGATGTGGGGTTAGGACTCGAAGTGGGTTGATGGGGGGATAGGACTGGTAAGGGGTTGGGGGGTTGCTAGGACTGGAAATGGGCTGAGTGGAAGGGGAGGCTTGAACTGCAAATAGCTGATGGGGAGGGGGCTTGGAATGGAAATGGGCTGTGAGGGAAGGGAGCTAGGACTGAAAATGGGCTGATGGAGGAGCTAGGATAGGACTACAAATGGGCTGTTGGGGGGGAGCTAAGATTGGAAATGGGCTGTGGTGGGGGCTTGGATTGAAATGGACTCATGGAGGGGCTAGAACTGGCTCATGGGGGGGCTTGGACTGGAATTGGGCTGAGTGGAGGGGAGCTAGGATTTGACATGGGCTGATGGTGGGGCTAGGAAATGACTAGAAATGGGCTGATGGGGGGCTAGGATTGGAAATGAGCTGATGAAGGGTCTCGGACTGGAAATGGATGGGGGAGCTAGGACTGGAAATGGGCTGATGGGGGGCTAGGACTGGAAATGGGCTGATGCAGGGACTAGAAGGGAATGGATGCTGGGTGAGACTGGAACTAGAAGGGAGCTGATGTTGGGGGAGGATTAGAATGGGATGGAGCTGGGAGAGTAAAATGGAAAGGGGAAAATATTTTGTGTGGGAGGGGTGAAAAATCTACAATTGGCCGGGTATTGGGAGAGTAAGTGGGGATTGAGGATGGAGGGGTAAAATTTGTGTGGATGAAATAGGAATGAGGAAAGAGCAAAAGGAGAAAGATTAGTATGTTAAAGCAGATGTAGAGAGAGAGAATGGAAAAAAAACTAGAAGAGAGAAGAAAGGACAAATGGACAGCAGACGATGGAGAGTTAGCAGAAAACATGAAGAAACCAGAAGAAAGTGGCTGGAGCAATTGCAACTGAAAAAAAATGCACAAAAGGTAGAAAGATCTCTCTTTATTTTGAATTTATTAACTGGAATATGAAAGCTCTGGGAAATGTGCATCATTAACGTCTGCGCTTTGTTTGGTACAAGAGGAAATTAATTTATAGTTTTATTTCTACAGTGTTGTTGTACATTCCAAGTTTGGCTTTTGGGGTTCCCAATTTAATTATTGCCTTCCTGTTTCTAAATTGTGATTCCTTGTTTGGTGATGGTCTATGTTCTGCATGTGTAACTGAGCTGAGGTATTCTGTTTATGTAATTCCTATTTGACATTGCCACTTGTTCTCTTTCCCCAGTATTCTCTGAAATGTATTGGTTTAATATTTGCAGTGTTGCCTTTTGATAGGTAGGGTATGGTGCTTTTTGAGTCCTGGTAATGCTGTCAGGATACGGCGGGTTTGCTATGGGTTCTAAATGGGCAGCGTTTGTAGTAGTTCCTAATGTGCCTGGCGGTTGGCACTGGATTATAGTAATGTAGAAATCTTTTAGTCTTTCTTTATCCATACACTCATTAAGAGACATGTTTACTAAAAGTTAGTGTATGGTAACATTATGCAAATAAGGCCACTTATGCAAATGAGGCCCCGCACCGAGTCTCCGCACATGGCCCCGCACCCCCCTTGGGCCGCCCCTGAGTGGCCCCAATGCCGTTATCTCTTGCACCAGATCTTGTGTTCCACTAAGGACTAGGTCTAAAATGGCTTTCATGAACCAGCTGCTCCAAGAAGCAGTCATTTATTTCATCTAGAAACTTTATCTCCCTAGTATGCCCTGCCTTGACACTGACCCAGTTGATACCGGGGCAATTGAAATCACCCATTATTATTACCGTGCTGTAAGTTTTGTTAGCTTCCCTGATTTCTTTGAGCATTTCATCATCCATTTGTTCATTCTGGCCAGGCGGTTGATAGTACACCCCCACCGCCATCGCCTTCCCCTTTTTACATGGATTTTCATTCCATAGAGATTCTACAGTGAATTTTGTTTCTTTCAAAACTTTAATCCTTTGTGACTCAATACCCTCCCTAACATATAGTGCAACCCCTCCACAGATTTGATCTGTTCTATCATTACAATATAGTTTGTACCCAGGTATCACAGTGTCCCACTGGTTGTTCTCCTTCCACCATGTCTCTGAGATGCCAATCATATCTAACCTCTCATTTAGTGCTATATATTCTAACTCTCCCATCTTATTTTTTAGATTTCTAGCATTTGCATACAGGCATTTTAGAGGCCGTATTTTATTCATATTAATCTGGCTATCAGTAGACAGGGGTAATGTGCAATCTTTAAGCTCTGAACGCTCTGTACTCAGGGGAATTAGTGTTACTTTTGTCTTTCTTGGAATCTCTCTGTCTTTATGCCCTAACTTCAATCTTTTGTTAGTATCCTTCAAGGATACATTGTTCCGAACCATGCGCTCTTGTGCAACTAACAGCTGTCCCCTATTATCTAGTTTAAAGCTGCTCTATCTCCATTTTAAAGGTTAATGCTAGCAGCCTGGTTCCATCCCGGTTAAGGTGGAGCCCATCCCTTTGGAAAAACCCCTCTTTTCCCCAGAGGTTTCCCAGTTCCTAACAAATCCAAAACCCTCTTCCTTGCACCATCGTCTCCTCCATGCATTGAGATGCCAGGGTTCTACTTGCCTTTTGGATCCTGCGCGTGGAACAGGAAGCATTTCAGAGAATGCTACCCTGGATGTTCTGGATTTCAACTTCCTACCTAAAACCTAAATTTGGCCTCCAGAACCTCCCTATCACACTTTCCTATGTCATTGCTACTGACATGTACCAAGACAGCAGATTCTTCCCTGGCACTATCTAAGACCTTGTCTAGGTGGCGCGTAAGGTCCGCTACCTTCGCACCAGGCAGGCATGTTACCAGGCGATCCTCATGTCCACTAGCCATCCAGCTATCTACATGCCTAATGATTGAATCACCAATTATAATGGCTGCCCTAACCTTTCCTTCGTGGGCATATGGCCCTGGAGAAACCTCCTTAGTGTGAGAGGGTTTTACATCACCTGGAGGACAGGTCCTAGCTACAGGATTACTTCCTGCCACATCAAGGTGATGCTCTCCTGTCACGTGACCTCTCTCCTCTATAGCAACAGTGATGCTGCAAGACTGGAGGTGGGACTTCAGTACTATATCCCTGTAGGTCTCGGCTATGTACCTCTCTGTCTTCCTTACAGTATGTCCTCCAAGTCTGCTACTCTAGCCTTCAGAGATCAAACTTGTACCCTGAGAGCAAAGAGCTCCTTGCACCTAGTGCACACATAAGACCCCCTCACCAACTGGGAGAAAATCATACATGTGACACTTGTCATGACCCCCTGCCTAGGCCAATGGCCGATAGGCAAAAGGGCTGCCTTATTTGCCCTTTTGAGTACTGTCCCAAGTCTTTGGCTGCCAGCACTGAATGCTGGGACTTGTAGTTTCAGATACTCTCCAAGCAAAGTAGTGTGACCACACGGTTTGTTAGGCAAAACAAAGAAATTTATTTCAGGGTTTCCCCCTCGCATCAAAATTCATAGCGCCAAAACAAGGCAAGGATTAATTCTCCAAAGTAAATGAAGAAGAGGAACAAAACAGGCTTAAACATCAAAGTCAGGAATATTCTTTCCACAGCAGCCGCATTCAGCTTTCTTCAGATAAATGCCTTTCACTGCTATGGCTGTTAATCACATCAGGCAAACTTAAAACTTCTAGCAAGAGTTTTCTTTCTCACTCAGCTTGACAAAAAACAGGTTAAACAAACTTCTTCTCATGGCCTGAGCCTAGCACATGTTTAGTTTGTTTGACTTACAGAATGAGCATTCCATTTCTGCTACGTCAATATCACAGGGACTTTCATACATTTCTATCTGCATTTCTTCAACAGCTTCACTTGAGTCATCTTCCTGGGAGCTTATATCAGAAGGTTCGAATTTTACACTCAGCAGAAACTCTTTCAGCTTTCCTACAAAGTGTTCTTTCTGCTCTGCACCAGCATAGTTTAAAGAAGGAGTTTCTCTCTCATAGAATAGCTTATCAAAAACGTATTTCAATATCCAAAGTATTTCAATAGGAAGAAATACCTGAGCAGTATACCATATATCACAGTCAGCCATCAGTAGGTATATTACCATTGGTAAGCCTCTAAAGCTGATTCACGGCACTTACTTGAACTGTTCCTGTGCCTGCCTGGAGCTGCTCTCACTGCCTTTTGTCTAGCACAGCGTTCAGCGCTTTTCCTCAGCTCTCTGACCACGTCTTCAGAAAAGCCTCTGTTAGGAACTGTAGCAAACTTGCCTTCCCCACCTCTCTTACTTGTCTGGCTCTCTGAGCTGCTTCCCCACGTGGAAACAAACCTCTCCAGCTTCTTTTCTCTGGGGTGCTTTAGGACAGGTTCCAACCTTGGTTCCACTGCTTTCTGAGAGTAAGAATCAGCTGTCCTTCCTTCTCCACGCCTTCGCTCCTCGTGCTCCCTTTTCCCGTGGCTTCCTTTCTCCTCCTGACTCTCGCTTCCCTGACTCCTGCTTCCTCCTTCCTCAAACTCGGAAGCAGTTTTAAAATGGTGCTTCTTTTCAGCCACACCCTCCTCTCTGCACACGTGAGAGCTGTTAGGGCTCAACCTAGCTCTTACGTCACTGCTTGGGCAGGGCTTAGCTCTAGCTACTGCATGCTCCGGTGGCTTGTGGTTTCTATGGGAACCCTGTTTACATCTGTCTTTAAAGGTACCTTCCTCACTTCTCTCCCATTCCATCTCATCTACACAGCTCACCTTATCACACACGCAATGCAAAAAATTGGAAAGCCCCCATCTCGCTGCTGGACTGCTGTCTGCATCTTAGTTTTAAGGTTCTGTTTAGGTATTTAAGTTGTTTACTTACTAAGGTTTGCTTGAGAAACTTACACTAATAAAACTATCTCTAATATGTTTATTGGACTTTGTTCACCTCAAAGCTTAATTAATCTCAGGTCCTTAATATATGCCTGATGAGGATAAACAGCTGCACCCAAGTGAATATGGCACCTCCTTTCTCTTAAGAGTTTTAAGCATCTATAAAGCTATGATTATCCCAGGGGTGGGTGGTAGTTGGGGAGGGAGGGAAAGAAGACTTATTAAAAGCTAGCTGCTGCACAGTATCCTGGTCCTGTGCTTCTGAGGTAATCTGTGAAGGGTTTAAATTTAACCAGAAAGCTCTCTATTGTGTTTTAAATTTAAAATGAAAGCTCTTTGCTGAAACTAGGCCCTGACTGATTTCACAAATACATTGGATTCTAATTTACACAGATTAATCAGCTTTAGTCTAAAGAATTCCTTTTTTCTCCCAAGATTTTTTTTTTTTTTTGCATTTAATCAGTATTACAACCAATCACATAAAATAAAGGACAATCAAGAACAATCAAAGGAAACATGATACATAATTTAAACAAGGTGATAAAGTCCACATTACTGAGACCTGGATATGAAAGTAACAAAAGAAAAAAAGAAAACAAGGTTCCCAAACAAACCTACATATTAGGAGGCTAACGTCAATTACTCCCCCTGACTAACCTCCCAAGATTTAGAAAATTTCCCAGAAGTAAATACTTACAATTACAGATCTCTCTTCAGAAGTAGCAGTCCCTTTTTGTAGTCAGCATTAAATAGCAATATTGGATGATAATTAGAGATTTTTTGGGGGTCCCGACCAGGTTTTTCATGGACAACAATAATAGCATCAGTAAAAGCACCAGTACAAAGGGATTGTTGCACAAGCAATTCAAAATACTGCTGCAAATAAGGAGCAAGATCTGCACTGAACATTTTATAAAATTTCATTGGAAGGCCATCAGGCACAGCAGCCTTGCCAGATGCTAACTGATGTATAGCTTGAGTTTTCTCCTCCAATTGAATGCCAGAATCTAATTGTATAATCTGAAAGGAGGCCAGAGTGGGCCTATGATTGCCCATCAAAGTCAAACTTATTCGCCCCTACCTCAGAATTGTATAATTTAGTGTAGAACTGCTGGAAGTGTTCTAGTATTTCTACATCTAGAGTGATTATTTGCCCTTTATCATTAGACAAGGCTGCAATCCTGGTCGTTACTTTTCGGGCCTTCAGTGTATTTACTAGCAATCTCATGACTTATTTCTTTCAGCATAGTAATGACTGTTTTGATTATGGACAATTTTATGGACTTCTTCCATCAAGATAGTATTATATTCGTACATAGTTTTTGAAGATAAAATGGATTCTATGGCTCTACTCTTCTAGACAGTAGATGTTCCCCAGCCCAGATTTGCTGCAAATGATGTTGCAACTTACGTTTCTTTTGATACACTAACCCAATTGAAAAACTCATTATAGTGGATTGGAGGGTAGTCAAAGGCCTCCCACCATGCCTATAAATATGTATCATTAGGGCTACTAGTCGCAAAATATTTTTGAATTACAAATTTCAGTGTTTCTACAAAATCCGAGTTAGTCAGTAATTTTCTCAGAAATCTTCAAGGTGGAGGGGGGAGTCTAACGTATTAGGCTGCAAAGTAAGAGAAACCGCAGCATGGTCAGAAAGCGCAGTCTCTTGAATTTCAGTGGAAAGGAGCCATGACATAATAGTTTTGGACGTAAGGAAAAAAAACTATTTGTGAGTGGGTATAATGAGGTAATGAGAAAAACATAAAGTACTTTTCTGTTGGCTGTTGTAATCTCCAAGGAACCACTAATCCCCTGTTTTCTATCAGGACTTGGAGAACTGGCCTAGCTTGAGAAATTTGTATACAATATTGTGATTGTCTATCTAGGGGCCGATTCAGTATCTGCCAGTTCTTTTGTAATGGAGTGGAAAAAGCCTTGGGAATCGACGTTCAGAGCATACTCCACCATTAATGTGAGAACTTCAGCACCAAGCTGAATTTGTGCTTTAGCACACCGACCTTCATTATCTGTCCATAGTTGAAGGGATACCACAGTAAGGGTTCAGCAGATACATCATTTCTCTTCCGAAGAGCTGGGGAACAGATTAGTAGATCGAAGAGACTATCACTTAATTTTTTTGGATTCTACTAAATTCAGATGAGTTTCCGGTAGGTATATGCTATCTGCTTTAACTTTATTACAGTATAGCAAGATTTTTTTTTCCATTTAATGGGATTACTAAGTCCCTTAACATTGAAAGACAGGATTTTTAAAGTACTAGCCACAATCAAAGTACATGAAGGATCAGACATAGAGGAAAAATTCCAGAAGAACCAACAGCCATATCCAAAGTATTTCAATAGGAAGAAATACCTGAGCAGTATACCATATATCACAGTCAGCCATCAGTAGGTATATTACCATTGGTAAGGAGGGGGGAGGGGGGAAGAAGGATCATCTTCGAGTGCCACCATATCACAGCATAAAATAATAGTATTCCGAGCCGGAGAGTCGCCTAACTGGAACAAAGGAAGAACCTTAACTACGTAGTGAGCCAGTCCTACAACAGAGTGGAACCCAGGGGATTGACCATACAAATGTACTATATTCTACACCATCCCATAATATGTACACACCAGAGAAATCTTCCCCACGCCCAAAGTACCCCACCCTAATACTCGAATAACTTACCCAGAGCTTGCAAGGTACGGTAAAGTACACAAGTAAACAATAGCATCCCAAAATCAACCTAAACAAAAATATTAACATTATAGCATTATAAATTCCATGCATAAATGGTTTTAACACTGTTATCTAAACATAATTGTATACATAACTCTAGACCATTTATCTCTTCTAAAAAGCAACTCATCAAGAATTAGGCAATAAAAGAGATATATTCAGTGCATGATGGCGTTCTCCTAATCCTATAAGATCTTAAGCTGTTCAGGATCATCAAAGGTCTTTGTTTGATTGTTACATACATTCTCAAAGGAAAAAACAATCCGTAGCGGGCTTGAAGATGATGTACTCAAGGCCTGAAGGCCAATAAGTGCTTTCTCCGATCAACAGTGGCCTTATGTAAATCCGGAAAGATTTGGATCTTGCTGCCTTCATAAAACAGTGGCGCATGTTGTCTAGCAGCTTGTAATGATTGTAGAGCATGTGGATAGTGCAGCATTTTTAATACAAATGGTCGTGGATATTCAGCCTTTTGTGCTCGATGCAAGGGCACCCGATGTGCTCTTTCAATGTCTACAGGCCTCTCTGAATTAAGATGTAAGAGCTTCGTTAGTAAAGCTTCTAAAAAGACTACTGGATCATTGCCTTCTGCACCCTCTGGAATTCTGAGGATGCATAAGTTGTTGCGCCACATGTGATTATTCGTGTTCTCCATCTACGCTTCTAAACTGGTAATGCGTTTAGTATTTTTTGGTACTTGGAGTAGCCTCTTTATGGCCGTTGACCGTGCAATCAAGCACATCCAAATGAGAAGTAATTGCTGTGAGCTGTGTTTTAAGTTCTTCAATTTCCAAACGCACTGTACTGAGTGTCTCCCCATTAGGTGTCACAAGCTCTCGCACCGCACGAATTTTGGCAAGTATTTTTTGCATGCTATTATCAGATTCCTTCGTGGCCACCATTTTCTGTGGGGACAGGTGTTCCTGTTTGGAACATTTAGCACCTTGCGATGCACCCAGGGGATATTCCAATCGTGCAGGCTTAAGAGTTGCCATATTGGGTAATGTTCTTGTAAAATTGCAATACCAAGGAGACGCTGGGATGGGGAGAATGCAGGATTCTAGAAAGAAACCTTTGGGAGAAGGTCCCCTATGCTGCCATCTCTGTCCGTGGTCAGGCTCCGCCTAGGACCCTTTTTTATTTTTAAATTATCATATATTTCTGCCATTCTCATGCTTAAAAAGTATCTGCAGTCTAAGGAAAGGCTACAAGTATTGTCTTCTTGTGTTACAACTATTAACAAGACTGGAGAAGCAGATTGAATAGATCATTTAGCCTTCTTATAGAATCTCTATGACCTGCCTTTCTTAGGCAGGTTTCATATCAGGTAATACTGCCAATTACCAAAGATCAGTCCATATGTCTGTCTGTCCATCTATTGTATGCATATTTTTATTCGCACATGTACAAGCAAATCTATAAATATGGAGATTGCAGAGGAAAACAAGAGTCGGTGCTAGAAACTGCTATGTGGTGGGGAGACTGCACTCCATCAGTAAGAGAGAAGAGTCAGTGGGGGAGAGGGCATGTTTATGGTCATTTGCGTTTATAAAAAGATTAGATATACTGCCTTTTGCATGGTGCTGCCAAGGTTTCCATCCTATCGGTAAAAAAACCGAGACTGACCACGGAAATGCAAAAACAGGAGTAATGGCAAGATTTCCAGTCCAGACTAGATGGACCATACTGGTCTTTATCTGCCGTCATTTACTATGTTACTATGTAAGACTGGAAACTGAAGTAATGCTGGTGAGGTGAGAAGGGAGGTAAGAAAGGAGAATTTTACGAATTTTAAGACTTTGGCTGGGAGAAAAGAGTGACTGGCCCTGGAACGCAAGGCATTGTGGCAAAGCAGCTTAATGGTAAATTTGCCGTACTGCCTCTGTGTCCTGGCAGGGGGTGGGGGAAGGTGCAATGTAGTGTGCAGTGCTGTGCCGCATGGGGGGGGGAGACCAGCAGCATGGGGGCACATGCCCTCGGAGCCGAGGGGGCTGGGATCACCACTGGAAGGGGGGAAGGAGAGAGAAGGAAGGACATTAGTAGATAAGATTGACAGATTTTTGGCAGACAAATCTGGGTCATTTATCCAAAGCTGGGGCCATGAGTTCTCCTTTAGTTCCAGGATTGTGCAACCGGGGGCTGGGAAGGGAAATGAAGTCAAGTCACCCTGCTACACATCATCCCCATCCATCTCACTCAATCAATCCCCAATACCACCTATAACTCCCCCATTAGAATTCACCAATTCATTCGGCCTCCTTATCACCTATAACCCACATCTATTCATCAAATGACTCACTCTTCTACACAGGCACCCGCAGCCAACCATGCACTGATCCAGCGCAAAACCCAACCATGCACTGATCCAGCACAACACCCAACCATGCACTGATCCAGCGCAACACCCAACCATGCACTGATCCAGCACAACACCCAACCATGCACTGATCCAGCGCAACACCCAACCATGCACTGATCCAGCGCAACACCCAACCATGCACTGATCCAGCCAACACCCAACCATGCACTGATCCAGCACAACACCCAACCATGCACTGATCCAGCGCAACACCCAACCATGCACTGATCCAGCGCAACACCCAACCATGCACTGATCCAGCGCAACACCCAACCTTGCACTGATCCAGCGCAACACCCAACCATGCACTGATCCAGCGCAATACCCAACCATGCACTGATCCAGCGCAACACCCAACCATGCACTGATCCAGCGCAACACCCAACCATGCACTGATCCAGCGCAACACCCAACCATGCACTGATCCAGCACAACACCCAACCATGCACTGATCCAGCACAACACCTTTCTGGAATTCTTAGTGTATGCACTTCTCTTGAAGTTTTTCCTCACTGTACAGATAGGGAATGAGAGTTTCAGTGAAAAAGGATTCCCGATACAAGGTTTCTTTAGATGATGTTAACATATATCCTGATAAATTACATGTAAAATGACTATGGTAATTACCAAGCAATTATACAACAATTAATTACCACACTGAGCTTCCTTTCATAAGGTACTATAAACAGATTAACTTCCACATCTAATTAAAAATTTCAAATATTGCAAAGAGCTGGTGCTTCAAAGTGAACTTCTTTGATATTTATAATCCAGACTATAAATTCATGATTCAGGTCAGCTGACGATATCCGTTGGCAATCCCTTTACGCATCTCCATGGAAACACTAAGGCAAGGTGCCAGAGGGCCGCAAACCAGTCAGATTTCCAGGATATCTTTATGAATAATCATGAGAAATATTTGCATGCTTTGCTTTTATTGTATGCCAATATATATATCATGAATTTTCATTAAAGAGATTCCCAAAGCCTCTAGGACTGTGGTTTAACACACCTACACTAAAGGGCTCATTCTGTTCTGGACGTAGAACCCCTCTGTACTTCTGGTCTAAGCCAGACGTACAGAGGGGATTGCGATTCTGATCCTGCGGGGCACATCTAGCCCTGCGGGATCAGAATCGCGATCAGTCATGTGTGTGCAGGCTGGGACTGCGATTCAGTCCAGCCTGCACGTACATGATTAGCCTGACTAACTCAGTCAGGGCTTTTAAATGGAGCCCTGGCATCCAGTTGCCATGACACCGCAGCTCCATTTAAAAGCTGTAATGCTGGCCAACGGAAAAATATTCTTATTCCCCGCAGCCCGATCCACGATCAGGCCTCCTAAGGCCAGGGTCGGGCTGTGGGGAATGTCCTCTGGCTCCCCCTGCCCCTCCCCCTTGCCCCATCTGCGCCCCGGAATTTAAATAAAAAGATGTCCAGGGAAGTTATTCCACCTTGGAGGTGGAATAACTTTCCCGCACATGTCACCGGCCCTGGACGTCCAGGGCCAGCGACCGCCCAGACTTCGCCCTGTGCCGCCCCGATCTAACTTCCCCGCACAACCAGCGGGGAAGTTAGAGAAGGCTTGAATAGCAGGAACCCCGCTATTCGTGGCACAGAATCGGGCCCTAAAAGGTCCACATTCGAAAAGCTGATGACAGGAAAGCTAACCAGACAGCTTGATCCAGATCTTCAACCTGAATCGTCTGGGTTGAGTGTCCAGTCTAAAATTAACCAGACAGACAAAGCTGGCTAGTTAATTTTGGGCCTGCTATCTAGGATGACCACAGTTACCAAAAAGATTCTCTCTCCGGTACCAAATATCAGCACAGATAAGCTAAAGTGCAGTCACACTTCATAATACTGCCCAGCATTGCCTTTTTTGGGACAGATAAATTTCATCTGAGCAACAGTTGCCTGCACTAAATTTTATAACAGGTCGCCTATGTATGAAGGCCATGCAGTCATCTCCTTTATAAACACAGATGGCTACGTATTCTTGCAAATCTGCCCACCTAAACTCCTTCTAATTGAGCCACATGCACTTTTATGTGTGAGATAACTTTATTTATTTTATTTATTTAAACAGTTTTACATTTGAACAAACCAGATACATGGAATAATTAGATAAATTTATGAGGGCTTTTTCAATCATATGTATGCTTATCTGACCTGGACAAGTCATTCCTGGGGATGGGGTTGGGGCAGAATTTGGATGTATGTGGTATTTCATAAGTTACATACAAAATAAAATAGATTTGTGTGCTTCAAAGAGCAGATGTGAATACGTGTCTGTATTTCCAATGGGGTAGGATTCAATGGTAGAGCCTAGGCATCTTTTCCCCTTGAAAATTGGTCTAACCAGGGCTTAAATTCTGGGGGAACGGACTGAAATTCACTTCCATCACTCCTTTTCTGAATGCAGAGCAGCGGGGCTGTTCTGTTCCAGCCCCTTCCTTCCAGGCTATCCACAGGAGAGAGTAGGGGAGGGGTGAGCATACAGCCAAGAATAGTTCTTCTATTTCCCAATTCAGCCTCTCTTCTCCTGCTCTACCCTTGGTTTACAGGCCCCAGGACCCTCCCCTGGTTTGACAGTTCAACTTCCTTTTATCTATAAACTAAGCCTTGTGTCTAGGGTTGCCAACTTGGTTCAGATGCACCCAACAGGCTTGATTCAGTCCTAGGTCTACCTCACTGCATGCAGGGACTTGTAGTCTTGCTTTTTTCATGGAATGCAATAGAGAAAGCATACTTATTCACCTGTAACAAATGTTCTCCAGGGACAGCAGGACATCAGCACCGATGGAGCCCTCGCAGAAGCATCTCCCCAGCTTTCAAAGAAAGCCTTTGGGAGATGCCACCATGCATGCGTGGTCCCCTTCCCGCACAAGGGTGCCATCATGCTCAGTCAGATGACATAGCTAGAGCAGACAAAAGAAGATGGTAGAATACAGCAATTGCATGGAGAAGAGGGAGGGTTTTGAGGACTGATTCCTGCTGTCCCTGGAGAACACCTGTTACAGGTGAGTAACTACGCTTTATCCAGAAACAAGCAGAAAGTTAGTCTTCACATATGGGACTCCCTAGCTAAAGGCTACCGGGAACCTGTAGAAAAATACAGCGAAGCCATGAGCAGCTGCAAGCAAGTCTGAGGAGAGACTCTAAGGACCCCAGAGTCCAAGGAGAACCACTCCAGTACCCTGAACACAGAAGGGTCAGAGAGTAGGAATTGCCTAGACCCCGAAGAGATTACAGAGTATGGCCTGGCCGAAGGTCCTGTCCCATCAGGACTCCCTCTCTAGGCAGTAGTGAGCTGCAAAGGTGTGAACCAGGTGGCAGCCCAGCAGATGTCTGCCATAGGGACAGAGCACAAGCTTGCAAAATTAGTCACCATAGCACTGATGTTGTGTTCCGTGACCCAGGGCTCCAATGAGAGCCCAATCTGATCGTGAGTGAAGGCAATGCAGTCCGCCACCCAGGTAGACAGAGTCTGCTTGGTAACAGCCTTCAATGTTGTGAGGCTTTGTGATGGCTCTGGGTACATTGCAGGTAGAAGGACAGGGCCCTCTTACAATCCAGAGTATGGAGAACAGCCGCTGTCTTGTCGGCATGGGATCGTGGGAAGAAAGTGGGGAGCACCACCTCCTGATTTAGGTGAAACGCAGACACCACCTTCGGAAGGAATTTAGGGTGGGTGCGAATCACGACCCTGTTCTTGTAAAACCTCTTGTAGGATGGCTCAGTCACCAAGGCCTGAAGCTCGCTGACTCTGCGCGCAGATGTGAGCACCACCAGGAAAACTATCTTCCATGTGAGGTATCGCAAATGGCAGGTCACCAGAGGCTCAAATAGCGGCTTGGTGAGCCACATCAAGACCACATTGAGGTCCCATTCCACGGAGGTGGTCGGATGGGAGGCTTAGAGAGCAGGAGGCCCTATGTGACCCTAATAATGAGGGGCTGAGCAGACAGGGGTTTACCCTTAACAGAATGGTTATGCGCCGAAATTGCACTCAGGTGCACCCTGACGGAGCGCCACCTAGATAAGGTCTTAGATAGTGCTGGGGAGGAGTCTGCTGTCTTGGTACATGTCGGTACCAATGACATAGGAAAATGTGGTAGGGAGGTTCTGGAGGCAAAATTTAGGCTTTTAGGTAGGAAGTTGAAATCCAGAACTTCCATGGTAGCATTCTCCAAAATGCTTCCTGTTCCACGTGCAGGACCCAAAAGGCAGGCAGAGCTCCGGAGTCTCAATGCGTGGATGAGACAATGGTGCAGAGATGAGGGTTTTGGATTTGTTAGGAACTGGGGAACATTCTGGGGGAAGGAGGGGCTCTTCCGAAGAGGTGGGCTTCACCTTAACCGGGATGGAACCAGGCTGCTGGCATTAACCTTTAAAAAGGAGATAGAGCAGCTTTTAAACTAGATATTAGGGGAAAGCCGACAGTCGCCCAAGAGCGGATGGTTCGGAAGAATGTATCCTTGAAGGATCCTACCAAAAGCAGAGAGGTTCCACAAAAGAGTAAAGTAGCCCAAATGCCCTCAAGTATGGAGCAGACAGAGCTTAAAGATCCCAATTTACCCATGTCTAACAATAGCCAAATTAACATGAATAAAATACATTCTCTAAAATGCTTGTATGCAAATGCTAGAAGTCTAAAGAATAAGATGGGAGAGTTAGAATATATAGCACTAAATGAAAGGTTAGATATGATTGGAATATCAGAGACATGGTGGAAGGAGGACAACCAGTGGAACACTGTGATACCTGGATACAAACTATATCGAAATGATAGAGCTGATCAAATTGGTGGAGGGGTTGCACTCTATGTTAGAGAGGGCATTGACTCAGAAAGGATTAAAGTTTTGCAGGAAACAAAATCTGCTGTAGAATCTATATGGATTGAAATTCCATATAAAAGGGGGAAGGCAATGACAGTGGGGGTGTACTATCGAGCACCTGGCCAGAATGACCAAATGGATGATGAAATGCTCAAAGAAATCAAGGAAGTTAACAAAAGTTACAGTGCAGTAATAATAATGGGTGATTTCAATTACCCCGGTATCGACTGGGTCAGTGTCACATCAGGACATGCTAGGGAGATAAAGTTCCTAGATGAAATAAATGACTGCTTCTTGGAGCAGCTGGTTCATGAACCGACCAGAGGGGAAGTCATATTAGACCTAGTCCTTAGTGGAACACCAGATCTAGTGCAAGAGATAAGGGTGTTGGGGCCACTTGGCAATAGTGATCATAGCATGATCGCCTTTGATTTAATTAGTGGAGGAGGGATAGTAAGGAAATCCACAGTACTACCTTTTAACTTTCGAAAGGGAGACTATGATAAAATGAGGAAAACAGTTAAGAAAAACTAAAAGGAGCAGTTGCAAAGGTTAAAGACGTACATCAAGCTTGGGTGTTGTTGAAAAATACTATCTTGGAAGCCCAGACCAGCTGTATTCCACGCTTTAAGAAAAGTGTAAGGAAGTCCAAAAAACTGCCAGCATGGTTTAAAGGTGAGGTCAGAGAGGCTGTTGTTGCCAAAAAAGCATCTTTCAGGAAATGGAAAAAAGAGCCAAACGACGAAACCTGGAAACAGCACAAGCACTGGCAAGTCAAATGCAAGGCATTGATAAGGCAGGCAAAGAGAGAATTTGAGAAGAAGCTTGCTGCGGAAGCAAAAACGCGAAATAAAGACCTTTTCAAGTACATTCGTAGCAAAAAACCTGTGAGAGAGTCAGTTGGTCCATTAGATGATAAAGGGGTTAAAGGAGCACTAAGAGGCGACAAGGCGATAGCGGAGAGACTGAATGAATTCTTTGCTTCGGTCTTTACTGAGGAAGATGTAGGGATGTTACCCATGACTGAAGTGGTATTTAAAGGTGCGGAAGAATTGAAGGAAATATCGATACATCGGGAAGATGTCTTACAACTATTAGATAAACTGAAGAGTAGCAAATCACCTGGGCCGGATGGTATACATCCAAGGGTGTTGAAAGAACTGAAATATGAGATTGCAGACCTGCTATCAGTAATCTGTGAACTATCATTAAAATCATCTCTAATACCTGAAGATTGGAGGATCGCCAATGTAACACCAATTTTTAAAAAGGGTTCCAGGGGTGATCCGGGAAACTACAGACCGGTGAGCCTGACGTCAGTACCGGCAAAAATGGTAGAAACCATCATAAAGAATAAAATTACTCAGCATGTAGATAGTCATGACCTAATGGGAGACAGCCAACATGGCTTTCGACAAGGAAGATCTTGTCTTACTAATCTGTTATGTTTTTTTGAAGGAGTGAATAAACAGGTGGACAAAGGTGAGTCGGTTGATATTGTGTATCTGGACTTTCAGAAAGCCTTTGACAAGGTCCCTCCTCAGAGACTTTTGGCAAAACTAAAGAGTCATGGGATAGGAGGCAGTGTACTATTGTGGATCAGGAACTGGTTAAAAGATAGAAAGCAGAGGGTAGGGCTAAATGGCCAATTTTCCCAATGGAGAAAGGTGAATAGTGGTGTACCCCAGGGATCTGTGCTGGGTCCGCTGCTTTTTGACATATTCATAAATGACCTGGAAAGTGGAATAACGAGTGAGGTTATCAAATTTGCAGATGACACAAAACTATTTAAAGTTGTTAAACCCAAGAGGATTGTGAAAAATTGCAAGAGGATCTTGATAAATTGGAAGACTGGGCATCAAAATGGCAGATGAAATTTAATGTGGACAAGTGCAAGGTTATGCACCTAGGGAAGAACAACCCAAACTATGGTTACACGATGCAAGGTTCCACATTAGGAACCACCACCCAGGAAAAAGATTTAGGCGTCATTGTGGATACCATGTTAAAACCCTCGGCCCAGTGTGCAGCGGCGGCCAAGAGAGCAAATAGAATGCTAGGTATGATAAGGAAAGGAATGGAAAATAAAACAAAAGATATTATAATGCCTCTATATCGTTCCATGGTGAGACCGCACCTTGAATATTGTGTGCAATTCTGGTCGCCGTATCTTAAAAAGGATATAGCGATTTTAGAAAAGGTTCAGAGAAGAGCCACCAAAATGGTTAAGGGGATGGAAGGATACTCCTATGAAGAAAGGCTAAAAAGGTTGGGGCTCTTTAACCTGGAAAAGAGACGGCTGAGGGGAGATATGATAGAAGTCTATAAATTAATGAACGGAGTGGAACGGGTAAACGTAGATCGATTGTTTACGTTATTAGAATATAGAAAGACTAGGGGACATGCAATGAAGCTACAGGGTAAACTATTTAAGACTTATAAAAGAAAATATTTTTTCACTCAACGTGTAATCAAACTCTGGAATTTGTTACCGGAGGATGTAGTAAAGGCTGTTAGTGTAGCTGGGTTTAAAAAAGGTTTGGACAAGTTCCTGGAGGAAAGGTCCATAAACCATTATTAAGAAGTGACCGAAGATATCAATGCTTGACCCAGTACAAGCATTGTGGAACTTGTGTCTCTTGGGGAAACTGCTAGGTACATATGACCTAGATTGGCCACTGTTGGAAACAGAATACTGGGCTTGATGGACCTTGGTCTGACCCAGTATGGCATATCTTATGTTCTTATGAGTCTAGCTTGTGAGAGATGAAGCAAGTACGGCAGCACCATGGCAAGAGAATGGGTCAATCTGCTGCTCTGCACACCATCCCGATAATCTGCACCACTTGAATGCATAGGCCTGTCTCGTAGAGTTCTTACGAGAGGCCAGGAGGATCTCCTCCACCTCCCTTGGGAGGTTGAAGGGGGCCAAGGCTACCCATTCAGCAGCCATGCTGTTAATGTCAGGGACCCCAAGTTGGGGTGGAAAAGGGAGCCCTCCTCCTGAGTAAGTAGCCCCAGAGTGTTCCCCAGGGGGACTGGGGGCTCCTTTGAGAGGTAGAACAGCAGAGGGAACCAAGGCTGCCTGGGCCCCATGGGGCCACCAGGATCAGAGAAGTCTTGTCCTGCAGGACCTTGAAGAGGATCTGGGTGATTAGTGGCGTGGGAGGGAAGGCGTACAGAAAGCCCTCCAACCACAAGTTCAGAAAGGCGTCTGCCACTACCTGGGATGGGTGCAGCTGGCAACAGCAGAAGTGGGGCAGCTGAGCATTGGTCAGGCTGGCAAAGAGGTCCAGACTCAGGTGCCCCCAAATCAGAAAGGCCGCTGTGCCATCCTGGGGTCTAGTTGTCATTTGTGCGGCTGGAGGAGCCTGCTCAGCCTATCTGCTGGGGCATTGTCCTAGCCCAGAAGGTACACCGCTCTGAGGGCATTCCTTTGCTGATCGCTTATATAGAAACATAGAAAAATGACAACAGAAAAAGACTACATGGCCTATCTAGTCTGTCCATGTATGAGCAGAGGGCTACAGTTTCCTGGCAGAGGTGGTAAGACCCTATGCCCCCCTTGAATGTTCAGGTAGATCACCACGACCTGGTTATCCGTTTGGACCAGCACCATCTGTTGCTGCAGGCAATGGTGAAAGGCCCTGATCGCCAGAAAAATGGCCCTGAGCTCTAGCAGATTAATCTGCTGCTGGCTCTCCGCTAGGGACCAGTTGCCCTGCGTGCAGAGTTCCGTGCAATGGGCACACCAGCCCAGTAAGGAGGCATCCATGGTAAGGACTCTCTGGGGATTTAGGGCCTGAAAGGGCATGCCCTCCTGCAGGTGCTGTGTGGCCTGCCACCAGTTGAGTGAGTCTGCTAGCTTGTGGGTCATTAAAATTCTGTCCCAAAGCCGGCCTGTGGTTTGTGTCCACTGGGAGCAGAGGCACCACTGTGCCACCTGCATGTGAAGGCGGCTGTCGGGAAGAACATGGACTATGGACGCCATGTGGCCAGCAGGTGGAGCATGGACCATACCGACACTATGTGACGGTTGCACCTCAGTAGCCAGGGCCACGAGGCGACCTGCCCTGTCCAAGGGGAGAAAGGCCTTGGCTGAAGAGTGTCCAGTCAGGCCCCTATGAACTCCAGGACCTGTGTCGGAGTGAGGTGGGACTTGGGGTGGTTTATTACGAACCCCAGGTACTGTAGGACACTGATGGTGCGGGCCATAGCCTGTTGTACCTTGGTGGTCATGTCTCCCTTTTCAAGCCAGTTATCCAGATATGGGAAGATGAAGGCCCCTTGGAGACGGAGGTAGGCGGCCACCACTGCTAGGCATTTGGTGAAGACTCTTGGTGCGGAGGCTAGACCAAAGGGTAGTACTCTGTATTGGTAGTGGTTGCCCCTGACTATGAATCTGAGGTACTGCCTGTGGCTAGAATGAATGAGGATGTGGGTATAAGCATCCTTCAGATCCAAGGAGCATAGCCAGTCTCCCTGCTGGAGGTAGGGCAGCAATGTTCCAAGGGAGAGCATCTTAACTTCTCCCGCACCAGGAACTTGTTCAGGTTTTGCAAGTCTAGGATAGGCCTTAGGCCCCTATTCTTTTTGGGACTAGAAAATAGCAGGAATAGAACCCCTTGCCCTTGAGGTTATGGGGTACTAGTTCCATGGCTCTGTCCATGAGGAGGCCTGTGAGTTTCCGTAGTAGCAGGGCCTAGTACAGGGGAGTCTAAGAGGGCTGTCCTGGAAAGAAAGGGGGAGGCATCTGGTTCAGGTGAAGGAGATAGCCTTCTGTGACTACTTGGAGTGCCCAGGAGTCAGTAGTGATAGCAGGCCAAAGTGTACCAGATGCCCCCCTGTTGGTAGCTGCTCCCCCAAGAGTGGAGAGGCTATGCTCAGGGAGTCAAAAACCCATGCCCGGGTGGGCAGGAGTCGGGGTCTGGGGCTTGGAGCCCTTAGGCTTGTGAGGGCCTTGGCCCAGTCCCTTGCTCTGGTGGCCTGGTAGTAGGGGCAGCACCGGTAAGGTTGGCCCTCTCTCTGGAATGGGGACTCTTCCCCGGTTGTTTCTTCTTAGGGAGGGTGGAAGTCTTCCTGGAGAACCAAGTCCTTGTGAGGTACTCTTTCTTGATCAATGTCTCGCACTTTGCCACCTTCTCCTCCATTGGCTTGCCGAATAAGTTTTCACCGAGGCAGGAGACATCGAGGAGCTTCTCTTGAACCCACTGCTTGAAGTTAGATGCCTGGATCCAGGCTTGGTGTCTAGCGCCGATACCCACCCTCGCGTTTGACTCTAAGCTGTTGTAGGCAGCTTGAGACATGTACTTAGAGCACTCCCCAACACACTTCATGAGGGTTTGGAACTGTTGGAGGTGATCCCCTCCAAGGCCCTCAGAGAAACCTAAGAGTTTGCCAATCCCAGAGATACATGCCGATATACAGCTAGGAGACTTGGATTAGGCAGGCCAACATCGAGGCCTGGTAGCATTTGTGGCCAAGGGCGCTGAGGGTGCGAGACTCCCTGCCTGGGAACATGGAGGAATGTGTCCTCTGGCTCTTCTGCTGGAACATAGGTCGACTCCACCACCATGGAGGTGTGTGGTAGTTGTGACTTTCTGAAGCCGGAGCCTTGCTGGACTCAATACATGGTGTCCAGGCATTGGCTGACTATGGGTACCAACGCCGGTGTCTCTCACATGAAAAGGAGGAGCTGCCCGAGGACAGGAACAGTCAGGCCTCCTTGCGTGGGGCCTCGTATTAGAGGATTTCGAGTTCCTCTGTGTGAGGGTCTTCCTCCGACTCCGTCTTGAAGGACAAAGCCTTCAACATATCCGGAACAAACTTAAGGAACAATGTGTCCCCAGGCGGGACCGATGCCATGACATCGTGGGAGATGAGTCCGATGGGAGGTCATGGTACTTCCACGTCTCCGGGGATGCCTTGTTCTCGGACTCCCAGTCGGAGTAGTCAGTGAAGTACTTGGTGGCCCACGGCAGCCATGTGGCCAGAGCCATGAGCACTCACTGGGGAGGATCTCACTCCCAAAGAGTGGGAGAGAGACTGAGACCCTTGCTGAGGATTGACTAGAGGCTTTGGGCTCATGAGGATCAGCTCGGCAATTGGGGAAGTCCTCGATAACGAGGTCTGGTGGATGCATGGTGAGGAAGGCAGTAAAACTGTGCTCCAGTGCCATCATCCTGGTTTCCCACTCAGGAGGTGTAGCCTTTGACACAGACAATGGGGTCACCAATTCTGGCATAGGTGAGAAGAGGGAATCCTTGATGAGACAGGCCTCAGGAGTCTGGGACCTGTCACCAGAAGCCTCTGCATCTGCTCAGGGAACCTTTGCTGGTCACTTCTGCACCAACATCTCGAGTTCTCTCTGCAGGTCGTGGGACCTGGAGCAGGACTTGCCTGGTGTGTCCAAGGTCCAGGATGAGGTCCTCAAGGATTTCTTAAGGGGAACCCTTATCAAAGTGTCCGCAGTCCTGGTCTAGTGCCGCGGGGGCATTACACGACTCTGAGGACCCGTGTGGGGCCTTGGAGTGTGAGGTTACCGGGGTACCATCTAATCTGTGGAAGATATTGTGCTGCTTCTGCTGACAGTGCTGGATGGCCTTCGCGGACATCTTTTTACAGAGTGCACAGATCTCTGGGTCATGGTTGGTCCCTAGACACCGGAGGCAGCAATCGTGTGTATTGGTAAGTGACATGGGTTTTGCCCACTGATCACACTTCTTGAACCCACTGGCCATTGGGGGAAAAAGTACCCCGGCAAGATCAAAGACCCTTGAAGCGACCAACAGATGGAAAAAGGCACGAATCACATTGAGGAAAAAAAACTAGAACAGTTCCAAGACACGAGCTTGGAGGCGGGAAAGGGACCAGTCACAGCCGGAGAAAGAAAAGGGTATTTTCCACAAGAATTAATCAACTTTTCCTGGGGGAAAAAGACACATGAAAAAAAGGAGACTGAGCAAGATGGCACCCATAGGCAGGAAGGGGACTATGCATGCGTGGTGGCATCTCCCAAAGGCTTTCTTTGAAATCTGGGGAGATGCTTTCGTGAGGGCTCAGTTGGCGCCGACGTCACCCATATGTGAGGACAGACTTCCTGCTTGTTCCTGGAGAAATCAGAACTACATATCCCTGCATGCAACGGGGTAAACCCAGGACTGGATCAAGCTTGTTGGGCACTTCTGGAGTCAGCTGGCAACCCTACTTGGGTCTAATTTATGCTTATGCCCGCTACACAATTTAAGTGCATGCCATTCTCATAGATGGGAGCTTTTCTCTCTTGCAACTTTCCTTTCATAACAGAAAGCACACAGAGTTCTCATACTGTATAATCTTACTGGTCCGTACATGTTCAAACAGCTTGACAGCATTTTATATTACACTAAAGAAGAGGAGCATCCAATGTTTGTATTATTCTATGAATATCTAAACATTAACCTATAGCCTCACATAATGGCAACAATACATTTTAAATGTGTTTTGCAATGTCAAGAGCATTTTATTATGACAAAAGACAAAGCAATTGCTTGGTGTGTTGTCATGAACAATTTGGCATAGAACACAGGGTGATAAATAGAGTCAATTCTTTAGCTCATGCATGTAACCACTGATTCCTTTAGAATCATATTGGTAATAAAGTGTGCATGCCGCTGGGCTCCGATGAACCCGAGTTGTCACACTTAAGTATTTCATTGAGCTTACACAGCATGTTTTGGTTTTACACACTACTAAACCCGTGACCTCTAATTATTAGGATGCAATGGCTGGAAATGTGTTACATTTGTCTCTCTGCTGCACTCAACAGCTATTCCTACAGTACATTTCTTTTTAGGGTTCTTCTGAAATTTACTGTGACTTGGTATATTCAAATCTTGCCTTTTCTTGAACAGATATTCCTTTAATATAGGTCACAAACTTCATTTTCTTATCTTGTTGGTTTCCAACTAGATTGGGTCAATAGGGTATTTTTGACTGGGCCCTGCAAAACATTTGGTTATTTCAATATAGCAAACATGTGCTTAAGTAAAGCCGATTGTATTCCTGGTATTCTGCTTCCAGTGACAAGCTGGTCCAGTCACTATCAGCACAGTGCTAAAGATGTTTTGCTTTAAGTTAAAACTCTCTGAAGTTATAAATACAGTAGTTACTACGGACATGCATCCATTTCATATTGTTTTTAACCCAATAGGATAGGAACCCCCCAATATATGTTCTCTCTCGTGTTTTTAATACTGCACACTATTAACAAAATTGCCCCAGAATGAAAATTGAAAACAAAACAAAAAACCTACAAATGACATGGGAAAACTAAACAAAATGGAACTTTTTTGCCTGCCGACCCCTAGTAGCTACGAAATGCCATGACATAAAAATTGGCCCCGTTCTCTCGTGTAATGTGACTGAGTGATGTCAGCAATTTTACAGTGTAATCAAAAGATCCACATATAACCTCTTCCTCCTGACAGGACTGTGTAGAATTCAAGGATACATGGACAATATACACCGAGGAAGTAGCTTTCTAACTGCTCATTCTCATGTAAAATCTGTGAATATATTTCACTTCAAAAATGACTCTATAGAAACTACATGCATATATAGCGGGATATTAAAGAGCCTAACACGGCTAGGAGACCTGCCCAGGAAATTCAGCGGCACTTGCACAGTTAGTGAGATTGAATATCCCTGGGTGCAGCTGGCTCGCATCAGGATGAGCAGCAGTGCTACCCGGGGATATTTAACAGCACTAATGGTGTTGAATATCCCCCCTCCCCCATGTATGGAACACCCTCCCAAACCTAATCCGCAACAACAAGGATCTCCCTGCATTTAGAAGGCAGATAAAAAAACTCTCCTCTTCGGGAGCATCTTGGGACAACACAGAACAAAACTAAACAAGGCAGGCTGAGATAACGGCGAGAACCTGAAATGTAAATAGCACTGAAATGCAAATTTGACTGAAGAGAAGGACAGTAATGTCAAAGAATGTAAATAATATAATATCATTGTAAATATGCTATACCCCCCCCCCTCGGGTGATGATATCCCCCCCTTCACTTGTATCTGTTCAATGTACTCACCCCGTGTTTGTTGTAACCGCTTTGACCCGGCGAAAAGCAGTATATAAATATGGCTAAATACATAAATAAATAATGTACACATGTGGAGCCTGATTCCAGATGGGGCATGTCCAGGCTGTCTGGATGGCCCTGAAGAGGACGGGCCCATCAGCACCCTATTCTGCACAGCGGGAGCAAGACATTCCTGTGGGTGCAGGATCGGGCACTGAGAGATGGCCCAGCGTGCCCCTGCATCACCGCAGGGATGTTATCTCCTCAGCACAACCAGCCCGCTGCTGTAGAGACCCCAGTTTCCCCGCTACCCGACTTTGGTGGGTGAGGCCAAGGCCCGGATCAGGTGGCGGGGACTCACCTGGCTTGCCTCTTTTGCTGCTGGGGGCTGGCTGACCGCTCCAGAGGGGCAGCCAGCACTTATTTCACTTCTGAGGTGGATTAAGCTGGCAGTCCCCCCGGTGCTCCCCAGACATACAGAGCCGTGACATGAATCAGCTCTGTATGTCTGGGGGCCGGTCTTGCCCAAACTCCTCCCACTCTCTGCCCCATGCCTCCCCCATCCCACACAGCACGCACAGTGACTCTGTGCATACAGGGGGGCCAGGAGGTGGTATATGGTGCAGGCAGCTAGTGGGGCTGGACGTCCGACTAGGACATACTGCCCCGCGATCCGCCTTGCAGAATCGTGTCTGTAGTGCATTTGCACACACTTAAACCTTCTTTTGGGTGAATGTAAATTTCTGTCAGAAACTTTGTACCGTACTGCACTGTAACTGAGTGCAATTCACCTTGGACTATTAGTGAAAAGGCCTGAGATAAATCCCTAACCCTTCCCTTAAAACGGCACATTGTATGAAGACACATAGGTGGCTAGGTTGCCTTATCAAATGGGCACCTTTTTGGGCATTTCACATATATGCTCTGTTACAAAATTGTCCCTATATGTTTCCATGGGGCAGCTGCAAAAAATGTTAAAAACAAAAGTGTGCAGAAAAAAACCCCAGGGAATAGATTCATGTACATTTATATCCTTTAGCATGCACACGTTTTCTGGGTTAAATTATATGCATACACATTTTAAAAGATATATGCATTAGTGGAAACTCCTCACCTGCACCCACTCAGATTGGGTACATTATGTATGAACAAGTTGTATGCACATAGTAGGAGTGCGCAGGCAAAAATGTTTTTCTCCTTTCGTTTCCTGTTTCATTTGTAGGTTTTTTTCACTTTTTGTTTTGTTTTTATACATTTTCATGGAAATTTTGTCAAAGAGGTAGCTGTGGATGCTGCCCAAATGAAAAATATAGTAAAAGGTTACTAGAGGTTTCAGGAAAATAAAAAAAACTCAACTGTGCTTTTTTCTCAGTCAGAAACTGGTCTCAATTCTAGAGAGCAATCCAGTTAAAGGCACAATGAGTCACCATCATGTCTCCATGGGGGCTGACTCTGGCAAGCATTTCTGCATTGCTGGTGATTTTCCTTTCTCTTTCCTGATTGCCCCAAAGTTTGTCTGGTTTGCAGCTGTAGATAAAATTCTAACTGGATTATTTTCCCTTCTGACTCTATTGACTTCTGCTGTAGAGATTTACTCCAAAGATTTTATTTGCCATGTTCTTGAGCATACTTAGACATAGTTTCAACAGAATTTCTGTCTATCAGAGATGTTTATGAAGAATTTCTGGCACAAGAACATGGCAAATAAAATCTTTGGAGCAAATCTCTATAAGAGGTGTCAGTCACAAAGCAAAAAAAACATCATTTTACATAGCGCTCTATATCAGACAAACTTTAGGCCAATCAGAAAACAGGAAGGAAAATCATCAGCAATACAGCAATGCTTGCTAGAGCCAGTCCTCATGGAGTCATGGTGGTTCTTCTGCAAGCCTGACCTGTTATGAAACAGGGAAGGATATGAAACAAAATATAAACATTTGGTAATATTTACCATTTTGCAAAGTGAATGCGCATCTCTAGTCCATAGCTGCATACACATATTGGATGGACCTTTTTATAAATACCTATTTCCATGCATAAAATATCTTTCATATGCAGGAATTACGTACACCCTGTTCAAAGATTTACCTGCCGATAGGGAGGAAAATTTTATAAAAGCTCTTTTACTGAAGGGTGCTATGGCATCACACCTGACATGCCCATCACTCAAAACTATGATGCATTAGGTGAAGCATCACCATGTGAGCTGTTGGGGGCATGGAAAACATGTTCCTGGCATTTAACATGGTGCACCCTGCCCTAACACGGCCTAAAATTAGCACAGGTGCACTTACCTCCACCTATGGAAGTGTCATTAAGTGCACTCATACCAATGGCGTACATTGCAGTTAGCATGGGGCACGCTGAACGTAAGGAGTTTATCCTGTCGACTTACCACCCCAATGTGCGCAGCACAGTTACCATAGAAATCAGGAGGCGCTAACTTTGTTGGCCCTGTGCTAAGAGTTACCGTGGGTCACAGAGTGAGGTTATCGTGTTTTGAAACCCACACTAACTGCTTAACACGCTTTAGTAAAATGCTCCGAAGTTTACATTCCAATCTTCCTTTCAAAGTAGGAGTCCAGAGTCTTGGCATGTGATCTTTCTGCCCATGCATCACAGACTAGGCTCCTGCTGCCAAATCTTTCCAGGCAAACCCATCTATGGAAATGCTCAGACACTCCTGCATGCACCCCACTAATGATCTCATTTCCCCACAAAACTCCAATGTTATCCTAACTCTGTTGGTGTGTCTACGCCCAACACACAGAGAACTCGGGGTCTTCATGCAAATTATACAGAATACAGCTGCTAAGTTAGTTACAGGAGACCATAGATGGGACATGGTTGCATCTTTATTAATTTGTTTAAAGTGTCTGCCTATAGAGCCTTGGGTACTTTAAGGTTTTAATGTTTGTTTTGTAAATTGTTTTATGGTATGACTCCTGCATGTATGTTGACCATTGAATTTACATTCACAAGATTCAGCAAAACTACTCATATTAATACACTGTCTTCTGACACCTAAACGTTTTTAATTTAAGACTACCTTGGAGAAGATTCTTACTTTTCACGTTGAGCAGGAATGGAAATAAGGAAGAAATCGAACTATGCGCCTTTAAAAAAATATAAAAGTTGTTTTACTAATCTGTGGCAACAGTTACCGCATTCTCACCCGCCATTCCTACTTCTATCTTTGCCAAATTCAAGCCGTCAGTGCTGTGTTGTCCCCCTCTTCTCTCACCACTCTTCTTCTTTCCCTGGTGATCTCACAAATTGACTTCTGTAATGTTGACTTCACAGGTCTCCCCCTCTATCAGCTACACCGCCTACAGTTGATTCAAAATACCACTGCCCGAATTCTCTCCAGCACTCCCTGTTACAGCCACATCACACCTCACCTCATTCATTTGCACTGGTTACCTGCTTCTCACCGCATCACATACAAGCTCCTATCCTAACCCACAAGGCACTCCACACTCACACTCCTCAATATCTGACCAACTCCTTACAGTTTCGTTCTGTACCCCGCAGCCTTCGGTCTATTCACACAAACCACCTGGACCTCTCCTCCGCAGCTCGTGCTCACCTGGAACAAACCCGCCACTTAGCTTTTTTCTTCCTAGGACCCTCCCTCTGGAACTCACTCCCTGTTACCTCCATCAAGAACAGTCATATTCCAAATTCAAGGTACTCCTTAAGACCCATCTTTTCTGCGCTGCCTGACCTTCACCCCTCCGTCCCCTCTTAACTCTTTCCCTCTTTTTCCCCCGATATCCCTCCTTTTCTTCTCTATCTCTGATGCGACTGTATACTTTCCTGTCATGAATTGTAGTTCCCTTCTGTTTCCGGCTTTGGCCACTATTGCATTTTGCTTTATTGTAAACCGCTCTAATGATATCGAAGGTGCGGTAAATCAAATGCTGAATAAAGAACAAAGAATGGAGGGTAAAGTGACTTGCGCAAGGCCACAAGGAGTTCCACTGGGAACCGAACTCTGGTCTCTTGGTCACCAGGCTGCTGTTCTAACCACTAGGCCCCTCCTCCACTTCATGGCTGTTGCAGTTTTGTTTTGATGTATTCACATAAATGTCACGGATTCGATTTCACCCTGAGCTTCTAATCCGCTCTTAACCAGTTTAGTAAAAGTGGAGTATGAGGTGTTGATTTAATAAGGGAGTCGCATAATGTCGCGTTCGCTTTGGTCATTATTCTGTAAGCATGTGTGAAAGTCCTCGTGTGTACTTTGAGTCTGGGCATGCACAAGGGGTAGAATTGTGGTGGTGGAGAAATTTACACACATATGTTTTATAATAATATAACGTAGGCGTCTTTCTGAAGAATCTAGGCACAGGCAATTAGGTTAACTGCCATAACTAACCATAACTATATGCTACTATTTTATAAAGTAAATATTCACTTTATGAAATAGGCCCCAAATACGCATGTGGTAATGCGTGGTACCAGCAAAGGAGTTTAGGAAAGTACCTTCTAAAATGTCAAATTAAGTTGAATTCATATCAATGTTGGTGTCACTTTATTATCTCTCCGTGTTTTGGGGTCTTCTGCAAATGTAGATGGCAAGTTAATCTTATGCCACTATTAATGCAATTCCTTTTCTTTTGGTTATTTGGGGTCAGGGGCGGCTCAAGACAACCTGCTGCCTGAGGCGAGGGATGAGATGGCGCTCCCCCTCTGTAGTGGGGGTGGGCCCTTTCTCAAAACTCCAATCAGGGACTGAACGATACCAAAAAGCCGATTAGATCTTATGGAGGGAACGCAAGATGTCTGCACACCAAGGAACTAAAAGAAAGAGCGAGAACCAATAGCACAGTTTATAAAAGTAAATTATAACTCATTTTTATTTTGTTATAAACCGCATTATAGTTCTTGCTTTTTCTTTTCGAACATATATTTTGCATCCACAGACCCCCCCCCCCCTCCCTCAACAGTGAGTATAGAGCAGAATCAGGACATTCACCCACAGACCTCAATAGCTTAAACAAAAGACGACGATAACGCCAACAACAAACAAACATTCTCCAGTACCAGGCTTATTGTGAACTAATACAAAACTCTACAACAAAGTCACTGAGGATCTATAGAGCAAATGTACAATACCATACCAGCTCAACTTCCAAAACTCACATAAGAAGCCTACCCAAAAAAAAGCATAATTGTAAATACTGCAGTGGACCCTGGAACATCCAAACACCTATTTGAAAAGCTGAATAATTCAGATTACTACAGTACAGATCCCCGTATACAAACTCCATGTTAACAGAACACCCGGTCTTGGTCACACACTCAAAACAGACTCTCACCAAGTACAGAATAAGTGACCATATGTACAAATGTTTACTCTTAGTTTAACAATTAAACTGCAACCCCCAAGAAGCCAGATTCTGCATACAGTGTAATACCAGAGAAGTAGAAAGAGATGCATTTCCATGTACTCTATAAAATATAAAGATGGCACCAAGTCTGATCATTAAATTGAAAATAAAATGATCTTCCAACTTTGTCTGACCATTTTATTCTCTGATCATGTAGATCCCAATTTGAGGTTTCTGCTTTCCTCCACCTCCCAGTACCCCCCCCCCCCTCCTACTTCCCCCCAGGGGCGGCATGAGGGTGATGCAGGGCCATGTGCGGAGACTCACTGCAGCATCATTTGCATACATTTAGTATACTTTATTTTAAAATGTATATGGCACCCATCTAAAATCCTAGGTGGCTTCTAAACATGCACATGAAATTTAGTAAAATAGATGTTACAATAAAACAAACATAATAAAATAAATTTGTAAAAGCCAGTTACACAGTCCCCCCCCCCCAAGTCAAACCATTATAAGTATCTGCACATCAGTTTTATTTTGCTATGATCAGATTGATGAGGAGGGAAGATATAAAATGAGAAACTAATCCTGGTAGCCATGAATTCAAATGCTGGATTGGATTGTGCTAGAGCTGGATAAGTCCGGAACTCAGCAGCGGTGAAGCTATCAGGCTACTAAACAAAATTAAATTGAGACGTTCCCTTAAAATTTGAAATTTCCTTGAATCTGAACTGACAAAATATTTTAGATTTCAGTCTGGCAGCATAAAGAACACAAAACTGCAAATCTCAAAACACAATACTTATTATAGTACCCCCTCCACCAACCAACACCCTACAGTTGACTTCACCCAGAGTACTGGACCCATAGAGCAATCTACTATTCCATAACAGCACTAACTTCCAAAACTTACACAACATGGAGTGTACCCAGAAAAGGGCAGCACCATAAATATTACAGTGGGTCCTAGAACATCCATATTCCTATTCAGAAAACTGAACAGGCCAGATTACTATAGCTCCCTACATAGAAACTCCATGCTAACAGAACATGTAGCCTCAGTCACAAATATGCAGAACAGAGATATATTCCCTACTTGGTGAAGATCTATCAGTACAAACTAAAAACAGACATATGTAGTAAAAAAATGCTTTTACCCATTACTGTTAGGTTTACAGGATTTCTCAAAAAATTAAATTTTACTGCAGAGTGAGGAGAGTGAAAGAACTCTCACACAGGCATCACCATTGTTGGCAAAAACCAACATAATGGCTCAGTGCAAGTAGTGTGAGTGCAACTAATGCCCCTCAGTGAGTGGCCTTAGTTGCACCGGCAGCTGTTTTGCGGTGCTGAAATGCAGTAACTGCAGGGGGATTAAACTGCCTCCCTGCAGCTAGCCTATGGCCCTGCGTAATCAAACTGGAATTAGTAGAGGATGCAGTAAAAGCTGTTAGTGTAGCTAAAAAGGTTTGGACAAGTTCCTGGAGGAAAGGTCCATAAACTATTATTAAAGAGGGCCAGGGAAATCCACTGCTTGCCCCAATACAAGCATTGTGGAACCTGTGCGCCTTTTTGGGAACCAGCCAGGTACAGTACTTGTGACCTGGATTGGCCACTGTTGGAAACAGGATATTGGGCTTGATGGACCCTTAGTCTGACCCAGTATGGCATATCTTATGTTCATATGTTACCAGTGCAGAGCCTAGGAAACATGCTGCTAAATATTGCAAACAAGAGGGGCTCAACAGCACCCATGCAACATCTCCCATGTCCTCAAAAACAAGAGCGACTTGGCACCTTAACACAGTGCTTCCCACCCTCTGAAAAACAATAGGGACTTTGTGACTCCAACACAACACCTCCCACTACAACGTAAACACCAAGAAGGATTTGGCAACCCCAACATAACTCCTGAAACTGCACACTGGACCAGCATGGTATTAATGTAAATATATATTCCTTTTCTTTTTTTTTACAGAAATGCAAGATACTCGCACGCCAAGAAACTAAAAGAAAAAGTGAGAACCACAGCACAGTTTATAAGATCAATTGTAACTCATTTTATTCTGTTATAAATTGCATTATGGTTCTCACTTTTTCTTTATGAATATATATTCTGCATCCCACAGAAACCTCTCCCTCGACAATGGGTGCAGAGAAGAGGTAGGACATTCACCCACAGAACTCAATATATTTTAAAAAAATCTGATTCTGGTCAACTCACTAACAAACATTTTCCAGTACCAGGCATATTGAGAACTAATATAAAAACCTATAAAAGTTACTTAAGATTTACAATCTACCATACCATACCAGCATAAACTTCTAAAACTCATACAAGAAGCCGACCCAGAAAAAAGCAGCACTATACAGTGCCTTGTGAAAGTATTCATCCCCTTTGTGTTTGTTCTGATTTGTGCATTACAACTTGGAATTAAATTAGAGATTTGGCGGTTAGAACCATGTGATTTACACAACATACTTACCACTTTGAAGGTGCAAAATATCTTTTATTGTGACACAAACAATAAGTAAAACAAAAAAAACCAGAAATCATGAGCATGCATAGGTATCCCCCCTCTCCCCCCAAGTCAATACTTTGTAGAGACACCTTTAGCTGCAATTAAAGCTGCGGGTCTCTTGGGGTATGTTTCTATTAACTTAGCAGATCTAGCCACTGGGATTTTCACCCATTCCTCAAGGCAAAACTGCTCGAACTCCTTCAAGTTAGATGGGTTGCATTGGTGAACAGCAATCTTCACGTCATGCCACAGATTCACAATTGGATTGAGGTCTGGGCTTTGACTAGGCCATTCCAAGACATTTAAATGTTTCCCTTTAAACCAGCTTTAGCAGTATGTTTAGGGTCATTGTCCTGCTAGAAGGTGAACCTTCGTCCCAGTCACAAATCTCTGGCAGACCGAAACAGGTTTTCCTCAAGAATTGCCATGTATTTAGTGCCATCCATTGTTCCTTCAATCCTGACCAGTTTTCCTGTCCCTGCCGATGAAAAACATCCCCACAGCATAATGCTGCCACCACCATGTGGGAATGGTGTTCTCGGGGTGATGGGACGTGTTGGATTTATGCCACATGCATTTCCCATAAACAGGGGAGGCCCAAGGGGGGTGCGGGGCCATGTGCGGAGATTAATTGTGGGGCCTCATTTGCATAGGGAGCCTCATTTGCATAAATATTTGCATAATGTTAACATGCATTTTTAGTACACATGTTTCTTAATGAGTGTCTGGATAAAGAAAGACTAACAGATTTCTACGTTACTATATTCCAGTGCCAACCGCCAGGCCCATTAGGAAATACTATAAACACTGACCATTTAGAACTCATGGCAAATCCACCCTATCATAACAGCACTACCAGGACTCACAAAGCACCAAACCCTACCTATTAAAAGGCAACACTGCAAATATTAAACCAATACATCTCAGAGAATACCAATACATCTCCTACTGGGGAAAGAGAATAAGTGACACGGTCAAATAGAAACTACATGAACAGAATACCTCAGCTTGGTTAAAATGCAGAACATAGACCGTCACCAAAGAACAAGGGATCACAATTTAGAAATAGGAAAACAATAATTAAACTGGGAGCCCCAAAAGCCAAACTTGGGATGTACAACAACACTGGAGAAATAAAACTATAAATTAATTTCCTCTTGTATTAAACAAAACACAAAAGATGTTAACGATGTACATTTCCCAGAGCTGATATATTCCAGTTAATAAATTCAAAATAAAAAAGTATTTTTCTACCTTTTGTTGCTTGTGCATTTTCTTTTTCAGTTGCAATTGCTCCAGTCATTTTCTTCGTGTTTTCTGCGAGCTATTTGTCCTTTCTTCTCTTTTAGATTTTTCTCCAAATGTTTTCTCTATATCTGCTTTAACATACTATCTTTCCCCTTTTGCGCTTTCCTCCATTTCTTTCCTTATTCCTTTATCATCCACTCAAATTTCACCCTTCCGTTCTCAATCTCCACTTACTCTTCCAATACCCAGCCCATCGTAGACTTTTCTTCCCTCCCACACAAAATATCTTGTCCCCTCTCCATTCTCATTCCCCATCCCTCTCTAGTCCTCCCCCAAAATCAGCTCCCTTATAGTTCTAGACCCACCCAGCATCTGCCACCTTCTAGTCCCAGTCTCCCAAGCTTCCACAACAGCCCATTTCCAGTCCTAGTCCCCCATATACTGTTTTCCATTTCCATTCCAGCCCCCCATCAGCCCATTTCCACTCCAAGTTCCCCCATCAGCCCATTTCCAGCCCTATTCCAACTCCCATCAGCCCACTTCCAGTCCTATTCCAGCCCCCATCAGCCCATTTCCAGTCGTAATCCAGCTCTTCATCAGCCCATTTCCAGTTTGTCCCCCCCCATCACAGCCCATTTCCAGTTGGTTCCCCCCCATCACAGCCCATCCAGTCCTAGCTGCCCCCCCCCTTCTGAAGAGCCACGCGCCATCTAAGGGGCTGCAGAGGGCGCCGGGGAAGCCCGCTCGAGGCCCCGGCTCCCTCTGCACAGCCTGTCAGCGTGAAGAGCCTTTACCTTCACGCTGGCAGCTGTTTCAATGAAGCCGCGAATGTCAGGATAGGTACCCTCTCCCGGCATTCGCGGCTTCATTGAAACAGCCGCCAGTGTGAAGGAAAAGGCTCTTCACGCTGGTGGGCTGTGCAGAGGGAGCCGGGGCCTCGCGCGGGCTTTCCCAGCTCCCTCTGCAGCCGTCCACTGAGCAAGAATGTGGTTTGCGTGGGGCCCTGTGCAAACAACATTCTCGCTGCCCATAAAGGCCAAAAAGTTCAATTTTTGTCTCATCTGACCAGAGAACCTTCTTCCATGTGTTTGGGAGATCTGCCACATGCCTTTTGTGCAAACTCCAAACAAGTTTTATTTCTTTCTTTAAGCAATGGCTTTTTTCTGTCCTCTCTTCCATAAAGCGCTGCTCTGTGGAGTGTATGGCTTAAAGTGGTCCTATGGACAGATACTCCCGTCTCCGCTGTGGATCTTTGCAGTTCCTTCAGCGTTATCCTTGGTGTCTTTGTGGCATCTCTGATTAATGCCCTCCTTGCCCGGTCAGTGAGTTTTGGTGGGCGGCCTTGTCTTGTCAGGTTTGTAGTGGTGCCATATTCTTTCCATTTTGTTATAATCTGTTCCCTTCCATTCTAATTCTCTCATCCCTCCGCATCGGCCCATTTGTAGCCCTAGCCCCCACTCTTCTTCCAGGGCCAGCAGATCTCTCCTCTCCCCCACCCCCAATCAGCCCATTTCCATTCCTAACCCCCCATCAGTCCATTTCCAATCCCAGCATATTTCCAGCTCTAGTCCCCTCCCTATCAGCCCTTCCAGTCCTAGCCCCCCCATCAGTCCATTTCCAGTCCTAACCCCCCCTAATCAGCCCATTACCAGTCCTAGCCCCCCCCAATCAGCTTATTTCCAGTCCTAACTCATTTCCAGTGCTAGCCCCCAGATCAGTCCATTTTCAGTATAACCCCCCCCCCCCCCGATCAGCCCATTTCCAATCCTAGCCCCCCCCCCCCCCGCCCTGAGCCCCACGCCTGTCTGATCAGCTTCAGAGGGAGCCAGGGAAGCCCAGCACCCTGGCTCACCTCTGCAGAGCCGCGAGAGAACAGCATTTCCCATCTTTCCTGTGGCTCTGCTAAAGTTGAGTACAGCGGCCTGCTGGGTGTCGGGAGCATTTCCTGTCTCACGCGAGACAGGAAATGCCCTTATTTACCCTCAGCACACCGGTGGGCTCATCTAACAGAACTGCAGGAAAGATGGGATATGCTGTTCTCTCGCGGCTCTGCAGAGGTGAGCTGGGGGGGGGGGGGCTCCCAAGGGGTTGATCCTGCTGCTGCTGCCGCCGATATGCAGTGGCAGGAGCTTCTCCATCTTTCGTTTTTTGTTTAAAAACTTTGAAGGCGGAGTGAGGCGGCTGTTTTTGGGGCATTTTTTGTCACCCCCCCAAAAGTTTGCTGCCTAAGGTGGCTGCCTCACTCCTCCTCATTATAGAGCCGCCCCTGCTTGGGGTCTTTATGAGGCTCTTGATGCCCTGGAGTGCTGCTGAGTCTGTGGCACATGCCCATTGCCAAACTTTAAACAAGTTTGATTAAAGTGGCTGGAAAATCCCACCGTTAAGAGTGTAAAATTCTTCGCCTCCTTGACTTTAATGGATTGAATGAAATGAATAATCCAAATGTTCTGAATGATTCAGAATTTGAAGCGATACAAACTGAATTTTTTTCCCATGCACATCGCTAGCTGATAGAGTCTCATTGTTGTCAGTTACACAAAAAGAGCTAGGCCACATGTCCTCTGGCCCAGGACAGACACTAAATGGCCCAACTAAAGCAGATTTGAGTATGTATGTGTGGGGAGGGGGGAGGGGAGATGATGATATAAAATACTAAATATTTTTAATAATGGTTTATGCTACCATCCCCAGCACGGGATGTTGTTGTTAAGTGCCGTCAAGTCGGTGTTGACTCATGGTGACCCTCTGGATAGCTGACCTAAGCTGTATTTAGTCTTCAGTCAGGCAGCTCATTGTTGATAGAGAGGCATCCATAGCTGCTGTTATTGTATTGATCCATTTCATTGCTGACCTTCCCCTTTTGTGTTGACTTTCAACCTTGCCAAGCATAAAGCCTTTTTCTAATGATCTCTCTGTTCACCTGATGTGTCCAAAGTATGAAAGTCGAAGTCTTGTCATCTGAGCTTCTAAAGAAAGCTTAGGTTTGATCTCCTCTTGTACTGACTGGTTTGTTCTTCGGGCAGTCCATGGTATACGCAGTATTCTTCGTCAGCAACATAATTCAAAGGCATCAATTTTCTTCCTGTCTGTATTTTTCACTGTCCAACTTTCACATCCATAAGATGTTATTGAAAATACCATGGCTTGGACAAGTCGAATCTTTGTATGGAGAGAGACATCTCTACTCTTGAGAAATTTGTCTAGGTCTTTCATAACCATTCTGCCAAGAGCAATGAGTCATCGGATTTCTTGACTTCTCATTATTTCTTTATCGATTAGTGATCCAAACAGGTTAAAGTTGTTCACTATTTCAATTTCTTCTCCATCAACGAGCTTATTAATTTTGCCAATTGTCAGGATCTTTGTCTTGTTTACATTAAGGTGCAGGCCCCTTTTAAGACTATGTTCTTTGAATTTGAGAAGCAAGTGTTTCAGATCATCTTCACTTTCAGCCAGTATTGTGGTATCATCAGTATAGTGAAGGCTGTTGATGAGTCAGGGCCGGCCCGTCCATTGTGTGGAAATATTGTTCGCACAGGGCCCCATGCTTCAGGGGGCGTCGTGCCAAATTCATGCCACACATGCTGTCCGACTTCTGCCTGTATGTATGGCCGGCCCACACATGGCCCCACGCCTGCCTGACTGGCTTCAGAGGGAGCTGGGGAGAGGCGAAGCTAGGGTTGCCAACTGGCTCCAGATGCGCCCGACAGGTTCGATCCAGTCCTGGATTTACCTCATTGCATGCAGGGATATGTAGTTCTGATTTCTCCATTGCATGCCATAAGAAAAGGAAAACTACAAGTAACTGCATGCAATGGGGTAAACCCAGAACTGGAGAAAGCCTGTCGGGCGTATCTGGAGCCAGTTGGCAACCCTAGGCGAAGCCCCAGCACACCTCTGCACAACCGCCAAAGTAAAGAGCATCATTTTCCTTCACTCTGGAAGCTGTGTTCTCTTGCAGCCTGCTACGCGCTGATTGCCAGGAAGTTAAAGGGCATTTCGTGTTTCACACAAGACAGGAAATGCCTTGTAATCTCCCTGCACTCAGTGCGTGGGAGGGCTGCAAGAGAACATAGATTCCAGAGTGAAGGAAAATGCTGCTCTTATTTATTTATTTTATTTATTTAAAATTTCTTATATACTGCACTATTCGGTATCAGCGCGGTTTACATAGAACAGAAAAAATCAGACAGGAAAACATGTGTCTGAGTTTACAATAAACTGGACAACAAACTTGGATAACAAGGAAGTATTACAAATAACAGGGCCGCAAAACTTGGATAACCAGGGTAACTATTTACATCTTAGAGTCATAGAGATACATTCACCTCTTCACTCTGGCAACTGTGCAGAGGTGAGCCGGGGCTTCGGGCCTCCCTGGCTCTTTCTGAAGCCGGTCAGGCAGGCAGAGGGCTCTTCGGGGGGGGGGGGGGGACTAGGGGGGCTAGGATAGGACTGGAAAAGGGCTGATGGGGGAGGCTGGAACTAGAAGGGAGCTGATGCTGTGGGGGTGGGGGCTGGAACTAGAAGGGGGCTGATGCTGGGGGAGGACTAGAAGGGGATGGGGCTGGGGGCAGGGGCGGCTCAAGGCAATATGCTGCCTGAGGTGAAAAATGAGATGGCGCCACTCCCCCCCCCCCACACACACTTTAGAGGGGGGCGGAGCTTTTTCAGAAATTCAATCAGAGACTGAACCAAACCAAAAAGCTGACTAGATTTTATGGAGGAAATGCAAGATGTTTGCACACAGGGCCGTATCGAGCTGCAATCGCAACCTGTGCGACTTGCAACTCGGGTGCACGCCCTCCCTCTCCCCCCCCATACCTCCGTCCAGCGCTGCCTGCTCTTTCCCTGCTGCTGCCGCCTCCCTCTGTCTTTTTCACGGTGGCACTGGCAGCAGGGAAAGAGCAGGCAGTGTTGGACGGAGGTGAGGGTGGGCATGCAACAAATCTGAAAGGCGCCGGCACTCTAAGCAGATCTGTCCCTCACTGCTCTGACATCACGTTGGAGGAGGGAGGGACCAGACTTGCTTAAAGTGCTGCGAAAAGGCTTGGGGTGCATTTTGGCTGCCTGCTATTGTCCTGCCAGCAGCGGCAGGGCATCAGCAGACAGCCGAAATGCAAGCCTTTGCGCCCTGTGCGGCTGCACTGCTTGCACAGGGCTAGGTCCTGTTTGCACACCAAGGAACTAAAAGAGAGCAAGAACCAATAGCACAGTTTATTAAATTATAACTCATTTTTATTTTGTTGTTAAACTGCGTTATGGTTCTTGCTTTTTCTTTTTCAACATATATTTTGCATCCACAGTAAGTGCAGAGCAGAACCAGGACATTCACCCACAGAACTCAATCTTAAAAAAAAAAATCTGATTCTGATCATCTCACTAACAACAACAACAACAACAACCACTATTCTCCAGTACCAGGCATATTGTGAACTAATAAAAAACCCTACAGCAAAGAGCAAACCTACCATACCATATCAGCACAAACTTCCAAAATTCACATAAGGAGCCCATCCACTGTTCCCTCTAAGCTGTGCGCGTGTGCGCGCGCACACACCTCACCGAGCGAGCGCACATACTTTACAACAGAGCGCACAAAAATTACGGTTCTGATTCTGATAGAAAAAAACACAGATGTCTTAAAATTTAAAAGATGTGATTGTAATTGCTAGAAATTTTCCGCTTCATTTAGTAATCGTCTATTTTCATTTAATTTGATTAAAATCAGTGTGGTGTACATACTGTATTCTGACGTATAGTCAAATTTTAAAGTATATAACTCCGAGTGTTGTTATGTGGCGCACAAAAATTTAACCTTCCTTCAAAAGCTGCACAGCTGATATTTTATGCGCACACAGCCTACAGAAAATTAGAGGGAACATTGAGCCCATCCAAAAAAGCATCACTGTAAATACTACAGTGGGGCCTGGAACATCCATACACCTATTTGAAAAGCTGAACAATTCAAATTACTACAGTATTTATTTATTTATTTAGTTAGTTAGTGTACACTTATATCTTGCTACTTCCAGCGATCAGCAGCGGTTTGCTATACATAACAGTATGGTTGTACAGGCCATGGATTAAAACATACATAATGATTCAGTACAGGACACAAACATTCAGATTACAGGTTTACACTTGATTGCAAGACATTGATTACACATGTATGTACATATTTACAGGTTGTCAGAGTCTATAGGTGTTTGACGTGTAGTGCTCTTGTGCATGGTGAAAGAGGTTATGTGGGATTGAAGTGTGTCTGGAAAAGATGCGTCTTTAGCTTTTTTCTGAATACCAACAGGTCACTGATTGCTCTCAGTTTGCATGGTAGTTGGTTCCATAGCAGTGGCGCTACGAATGAGAATGCTCGGTTGCTGGTGGTTGCAGTGACAGATCTCAGGCTAGCCGGAACAATGAGGGTATTGAGGTGTGTGATTCTTCTGCTTCTGTTATTTGGCTGCGATGTGATAAGGGCGTTGAGAAACGAGGGTGCTATATTATGAATGAGCTTGAATGTGGTGATTAGGATTTTGTATTGTATGCGTGCAGTGATGGGGAGCCAATGTAGGTCCATTAGAATTGGTGTGACATGCTCCTTCAGGCCTTTCCTCATGATTAATCTAGCTGCCACATTTTGCGCCATTTGGAGGATGCTGAGGGTTTTTTTAGGCAACCCTTGTAGTATGGCGTTGCAGTAGTCCAGGTGAGGAATGATGAGGGCTTGTGCAACGGTCCTAAAATCTGAGTGCTCTATGATGCTACGTAGTGGGTGCAAGACTTTTATTTTGTGGAAAATGGCTCGATTGGTAATTCGGAGATGCTTTTCCATCTTTAGGTTGCAATTCAGTGTCACGCCCAGGTATTTTAGCTCGCTCTTTGTGGCGTAGACGTTATTGTTCATGGTGACTCTAGGTGGTGGGTTGAAATCTGGTTTTCTGGAAATGAACATCACTTCGGTCTTTTTGTGATTAATGGCCACGTTATTCTGTTGCAGACAGAATTGTAGCTCACTGAGGCATTTTTCCAGTTGACTGATGTTCGGGTTGTCTACATCAAGTTGAGTGTAGAGCATTAGGTCATCAGCATAGATGTGATAACTGATCTGGCGTTCCTGGAATATTTTACAAACTGGCCGTAGATAAAGGTTGAAGAGGAGGGAAGACAGGGCCGAGCCTTGAGGTATGCCTTGGGTTTGGGGGAAAGTTGCGGCCTTCTCGTTGTTGAAGTGGACTTGCTGCATTCTGTTGTTTATGTAGGAGACGAACCATTTCAGAGGGGCACCTCTAATGCCTATGGAAGCGAGTCTGTTTAGGAGCGTGGGGTGATGTATGGTATCAAAGGCGGCTGATATGTCTATGAAAACGAGCATGAACATTTTGCTTCTGTTTTCCAGTCCTTTGAGAAGCTTATCAAGTAGGGCCAGGAGGAGGGTCTCCACGCCATGATGCTGCCGGAAACCATACTGGTGGACGTCCAAAGCGTTATTGTCATCGATGTGATCTTGCAGTTGCATTTGTACTGCCTTTTCAATGATCTTGGCCAGGAAGGATATGCTTGACACCGGTCGGTAGGATGTTGGGTCTTTCTTGTTAAGAGTCTTGTTCTTTAGGATGGGTCGTATGATGGATTTTTTGAGGTGCGTTGGCATTAACCCCTGCCAAAGCGATTGGTTCACAATGTGTGTGATATATTGAACAATTTCCTGTTTTATGCCCTTTACTCAGGCCGCAGGGCAAGGGGTCGAGTGGGGAGGTGGTGGTTTTTAAGCTGGAGATTATGTTCAATATTTGCTTGTCATCTACGCTCCTGAAAGTGGTACATTCTTGGTATTGTGTAGTACTTTCCGGGGTGTTGGGTGTTTGCAGAATGTTGGTCATTGACAGATTCTGGGTGTCTGGTTCAGGCGCTTGATGGCTTCTGACATTGGCTGTAGGGTTGAGCTTTTTGGCATAGTGGTCTGCCAACTTTTGGGCTGTCATTGCCCCGTATGAAATTGGTTCTTGGGTAGTCTTCGTGAGGGATTTGACCAGTTCGAATAGTTCCCTGGGTCTGTTGAGGGCCTTGTTGAGCGTGTTGGAGTGATAGGTTTTCTTTGCGATGTTAATTTTATTCTTGTAAGCCGCGAGGAGTTTGGTGAATTCCATTCTATGCTCCTCAGTTTTGTGACTTCTCCATTTCCTTTCTTGCTTCCTCAGGCCTTTCTTTAGGTCATGCAGGGTGGGGGTGTACCATGCTTCTGACCTGATTCTTGATGAGAGTCTTTGGGGTGTCCAGGTTGGTACTGCGACTTCTTCGATTCCTGAGATCCATTGGTTAACTAGTATCTCTAGGTCCTCCTGTTCTGTATTCATATGTGCGCTTATTGAAGTTATCAGATTTTCCTTGTTGAATTTTTGAAACCTCCTCCGTAGGTTTGTAGGTAAGGTGTGATAAGAGTTCTCCGGCATGGTGGGTAGAAGCAATGTGAATTCAATTTGGTGATGGTCCGACCATGGCACTGGGGTTATCTGTATCTTGGGTTTTTGAGGCCTAAGAAGTTTGTTGGGTAGGAACACCATGTCCAGGGTGTTGCCTTTGATATGCGTGGCATTGCAGATTATTTGTTCGTATCCAAGTTGGTCCATGGCTTCATGGAAGATTTCAGCTTGAGCTGGGGGGACCGATGCTAGGTTTAGATCGCCTAGGATGATCTGGTGTTTTTTGCTTGCTGTGGTAGTGATGACTTCAAGGGCGTTTGCTAAAGTTTCATATGGGGAGGAGGGGGGTCTGTAGATCAGGCAGATAGCTATTGTTTTGCTTTCTATTCTGAGCATGTCAATTCCATTGTCATCGTTTTGAGAAGTGTTTGCTAGGAGTAGGGAGTCCTTTGCCATGATAAGAACTCCTCCACCTCTTCTCTTGGAGCGGGGACAATTGTAGATCTTGTAGCCAGGCTTGCTAATTTGGTTGGTGATAATTGAGTCTGTGTCTGTGATCCATGTTTCCGTGATGCATAGGATGTCAGGTTTTGCATCTGTGAGGATATCATGTATAATGTGGGTCTTGTTTCGTATCGATCTGGCATTAATTAGCATGAATGAGACTGCAGCCTGCAGGGGTTTGTCAGCCTTGGAGATCACGGTTATCTTGGTTGCTCCTGCTTTGTTTGTTTGCCTTTTCTTGGGTATCTTGGTGTGTTGGTCTTTTGAGTACTTGCCTGACAGAGTGGCTGCCCCTTGGCTGTGTTGCAGGGTGGTTTGCGTGCATGCAGGAATGAGTGAGTTGAATAGCGTAAGAGTTGGTAGCATGATTGGGTTGCAGACGTAAACTGGTCCCCAGGTGATCGGTTCATGGAACATCAGTATGTGGTTAGAGGCACAAGTGGAAAACAAAAATACATAGGCACAGCAGTAGGGATGTAGCGACGTGAGCCATTTCCAGTCACCTTGTGTAGCTTGTTGTTGCGGCTAGTTTTGTTGTGGTTAATGCAGACAACAAATACAGCGCCCTCAGCTTTGACTATGGGTGTATTGAGAAATGCAGTAAATCACTGTGTTAGGTTAACGCTATTCAGTAGAACAGCTAGCTCTATAGACATACAGTAGCACTACAACGCTATACAGTATGGAAAACATCAAATGAAAGTAAACATTGGTAGTAAACATTGGGTTGAGATAGTGCTGTTCGTTAATGCAGACAGAATAGACTACTCAGTTAAGGCACTCACTACAGATTGCTATATTGTCATACAATGGCAAAGTACTGCAATTCAGTGTGAGGAAAAATTAATGAAAATGCAGCAGAGTAAATCTGGTTAGCTGTATTATTGAACAGGTAAAGTTGTCATGTCCCAAAGGCAATAGATGAACTAGGTGAGGCTTAAGGTATATCTGTGCCACCCGTGTAGTAAAGCAGTCACTCGATAAGTAGGGGCGGGTTTCACCTTCGGCAACTATATAGGTAATCAGGTGTGGAGAGAACTGGACTGAATTAGGTGCAAAGACGTTGGCTTGGTTGCGGGTAGAATTACCTGGATTGTAGAGGGTCGTCAGGTCCCGTTGATTGCGAGCTCGACCTTCACCGGGAGCTCAAGCTTGGTAGCGTTTTCTGGCTAGAAGGGTCAATGAGGCTCCAAGGGATCTTGCCAGGTTGGGTTCTTGTTGGGCCACTGCCTAAGGGCCACGCCAAAGGGCCCTCTGGCGAGGCCCTCAGGCACGGTCCCGCCCGGCGCGGGTGTGCCCGCCGGTGTTTCTTTTATCCTTCAGTTGATCGCTGCTGAGTTGTCGGCGAGGGCTCTGGGCACCACTGCTGGATGTGCCCGATGGTGCTTCTTTTATCCTTCAGTTGATCGCTCCGATTGGACGGAGCACAGCTTGGAGGGCTGCCCCGAATTGGGCAGTGTGGCTCAGCAGGGAGTGAGCGGGAAAATCGCGTTGCTCAGCTGAGGACAAAGGCTCAAATCCCCTCTGGGAGAGCTGCTGAGTTGTCGGCGAGGGCTCTGGGGACCACTGCTGGATGTGCCCGACGGTGCTTCTTTTATCCTTCAGTTGATCGCTCTGATTGGACGGAGCACAGCTTGGAGGGCTGCCCCGATTGGGCAGTGTGGCTCAGCAGGGAGTGAGAGGGAAAATCGCATTGCTCAGCTGAGGACAAAGGCTCAATCCCCTCCGGGAGAGCTGCTGAGTTGTCGGCGAGGGCTCTGGGCACCACTGCTGGATGTGCCCGACGGTGCTTCTTTTATCCTTCAGTTGATCGCTCCGATTGGATGCAGCACAGCTTGGAGGGCTGCCCCGATTGGGCAGTGTGGCTCAGCAGGGAGTGAGTGGGAAAATCGCGTAGCTCAGCTGAGGACAAAGGCTCAATCCCCTCCGGGAGAGCTGCTGAGTTATCGGCGAGGGCTCTGGGCTCTATAGTATAGATCTTTATATACAAACTCCATGTTAACAGAACAACTGACCTCAGTCACACACACACAATATCGACCCTCACCAAGTACAAAATAAGTAACCACAATCTAAAGTAAAAATAAAAATATGTAGACAAAATTTAAAATGAAACCCCAAGAAGTCAGAGTCCACATGCAGTGCAACATCAGATAAATAAGAGATGCAGTTCCCCAATACTGTGTAAAATATAAAACTAGCACAAAGTCCAATCACTAAAAATTAAATAAAATTATTTTTTCTACCTTTTGTTGTCTGACCATTTTATTCTCTGATCATGCTGGTCCCGATCTGAGGCTTCTGCTTTCCTTAGCTCTCTTTCTGTGGTCTATGGTCCATGGTCCATCTGCCATTTCTTATCTCTTCTTTTCCTTTCTTCACTTCCTTCCATCAGCCCATTTCCAATTCCAGTAACCCTCCCCAGTATCAGCCCCCTTTCCAGTCCTCCCCTCCCAGTACCTTCCAATGTTAACCGCCTTGCATTCCCACGACTGCCACTGGTGTCCATTCCCTTCCAGTCCCCCTCCTTCCCCACTGTCCAGCCCCTTCTAGTCCAAATACCATCCCAGGTATCAGCTCACGTCCACTCTCAGTGCCACCCCCCCAGTCAGCTCCCTTCCAGTTGCCCTACCCTCTGCCCATCCCCCTTCCAGTGCCATTTGCATGTCAGCTCCAGCCTCCTCCCCATTACCCAGCCACCTACCACTTCCATCCCCAAGTGTCAGCTCCCTTCCAGTCCCCCTTCAGTACATCCCAGGTGTCAGCTCCTTTCCAGCCCCCTCCTTCCCATTATCAGCTCCCTTCCTGCCCCCTCCTTCCCCTGGCAGACCCTCCCAGTATCCGCTCCCTTCCAGTCCTATTCTACCATCCCCCTGCATCAGTCCATTTGTAGCCCTAGCCCCTAGTTTTCTTCCAGGGCCAGCAGCACTCGCCTCCCCTCCCCCATTAGCCCATTTCCTGTCCCAGCCCATTTCCAGTCCTATCCCCCTTATCAGCCCACTCCAGTCCTAGCCCCCCAATCAGCCCATTAACAGTCCTAACTCATTTCCAGTGCTAGCCCCCCATCTGCCCATTACCAGTTATAACCCTCCAATAAGTCCATTTCCAGTCCTAACCCCCCCCATCAGCCCATTTCCAGTTCTAACCCTCCCCCATAGCCCATTACCAGTCCTAACCCATCCCCCCCATCAGTCCAGTTCCAGTCCTAGCCGCCCCCCCCCAACCCAGGGAAATTGAAAAAATAATAAAAACACACTCCGGCTTAAGAAGCAGCTGCTGCTGTTGCTCCAGCGGTGGCAGCAGCAGAATGAGGAGTCCCGCAGCCGCCCGCCTCCCCGGAAAGCCGTGCCCGTTTCTCCTCCATGCCGGCTCAGTTTTTGCAGAGCCGCGGTGAAGGGAGAGCATTTCCCTTTCGCGCGGCTCTGTTAAAGCTGAGCCCATGGCGCTGATGGGGAAACATTCCTGCTTCCCATCAGTGCTGTGGGCTCATCTTTAACAGAGCCACGGTTAAGGAAAATGCTCTCCCTTTGCCACGGCTCTGCAAAAGCTGAGCCGGTGTGGAGGAGAAATGGGCACGGCTCTCCAGGGAGGTGGGCGGCTGCGGGGCTCCTCATTCTGACGCTGCCGCCGCTGGAACAACAGCAAAAGCTGCTCCTTAAGCGGAAGATTTTTTTATTATTTTTATTTTGAAGGCCGAGTGAGGTGGCCTTTTTGGGGGCAATTTTGCCACCGCCAAAAAGTTACCGCCTCACTCAGCCTCATTATTGAGCCACCCCTGGCTGGGTGAGGGAGGATGCCCAAACAAAAAGGTATAAAAATACTTTATTTTGAATTTATTAACTGGAATATGTCAGCTCTAGGAAATGTGCATCACTAACGGCTTTGCGTTTTGTTTAGTACACAAGGAAATTAATTTATAGTTTTATTTATCTATTATTATTGTACATTCCAAGTTTGGCTTTTGGGGTTCCCAGTTTAATTATTGTCTTCATATTTCTAAATTGTGATCCACTGTACAATCTTTGGTGATGGTCTATGTTCTGCATGTGTAAAAACGTAAGGGAAAAGGTGACCAGGAAGCATAAAACTTGTTCATAGAACTCATCAACGTCTTCCTTTTCTGCAGCTGTTGTTGGGTCATACACATAGAAATTAAGAGTTCACCGATTGCACTGTATTTCACTACAGTTCTTGCAAGTTTCTTCTTTGTCTTTCATTTCCATCATAATAGACCATGTGATCATCAGATGCAAAGTGCCCAATGCCAGTCCATTTCAGTTTGCTGATACCCAACAAATCGGGTTGTACATGTTCCATTTCATTCTTGACCACCTCCAACTTCCTTTAGTTCATGCTTCATATGTTTCATGTCCCAGCTTCTGACTCTCTTTTCATGCGCAGCTACATCAGCAGTCAGTCAGACGTCCTGAGGGCTTTGATCCAACCACTTCATAAATGTTGGCTTTACTCTGAAAAGTCTTCAGCTCATCCCCAGTAGATGGTTGAGTGCCTTCCAACCTGGGGGTCTCATCTTCCAGTACTATAGTGCAATTTGTTTTGTTGGGACTATCCAGTGGGTTTCATGGCAAGATCCAGAAGTAGATTGTTAGGCCTTTCTTCCATGCAGGTAATGCTAGTGTTGTTGCCGTTGTCACAGGAATGTGATCCTCCACCGCCAACACCATCCTATTCTGCTGCTGCCCAGATGGGTGGTTTGTCTTGGCTTGGCACCTCAGCTGGGACCTGTCCATCTTGGGAGACCCTGCCAGTAGTTAAACTACCGATAGTTTAGCTCTCAGCATCACTGATGCACACAAGCCCTCACAGCATGACAAGCTGCAAACCAAGTGAGGTTTAGAAACTGAAAATGTAGCAGGAGGAAAGTATTGCCAAGTAAGTTTCTGGAAAATATGATGGGACACCCTTTTTGAGGTAGAAGGGAGAAGGTGGAGGGAGGTGAGGTGGGCTGGCTATATATTGTTATTGAATAACTTTGCTATGGATGGTTGTCATTATGGCTTTGTTAATGAGTTATTCTGTATTGGAATTACACGCTTAGAGTTAATACAAATTAAATTGAAAAAAAAATTGATATTGTCAAAGAAGGTTGACTCTGGGAGGGAAAAGGAATAAGCCCTCTCTTGCTCATCAGATTAAAGGCAAAGCTGTCCCAGGAATTGAGAAACTGTGCCTAGGGTCTTCAAGTGTAGCTGACAGAGCCTCTCCCTACTTTCAGCTCCCAAAATGCATCTTGAGGCTTTTAGGACCAAAATAAAAAAAGTTTAGTTCAGGTTCATTTAAAATGAAAATGTTCCCAATTTTGGGGTATTTTTTGTGTTCATTTAGGTTATTTGCTTTTTGGACATATTATATGTGCAAGAACTTTAAAAATGCATACAATCGATTATGCGTGCTTTAGAGCTGTATGTACACACTATGATTTGCAGGCACTTTACATTTTTAGGTGCCCAAAGATACCAAATGCAGGCTCACAAATACACCTCCCCCCCCCCCCCCCGAATTTGCCCCATCAATTTTATAATTAAGTTACATCAACTTCAAAGGAGAGGGGTTCCATTTGTTCAGGCCCAGTGTATGTATATATTTGCATGCACAGTTGCACAGTAAGGACTGGAAGGCTTACTTTAATTGTCTTTGGTTGTTAACCCCTAACAGGGGCAAGAAAGGCTATGTCCCTCAGTAGAAAGTGAGGTGTGATCTCTGCTGGCTCACTCTCCGAGAGTAAATTAATCCCAGACAATTGGAATTCCATATTCCAAATTCTGATTTATCAATCTCTAAAGTCAAATTGACTCGCCTCATATCAGACTGACCTGATATGTCAATGATGTTAATAAGAATGCACCAATAATACAATGTAACATACATCCTTAAAAGACTATATTCTTCTAAACACTGTTTAAACAGATAAGCAATACCTATATAGAAGGTAGTTAAACAATATCAAATTATAAATTTATATTGTAGATTTATTATATACAAATCCATAATTGTAGACACATTTTTAATGCTCTCAATACTTTAAAATATAATTTACACATAAATTCATATCTAATGGAGTTTCAAAAAAGTGCATAAATCTAGTACAAATAAAAATCACACTATTCACACATCCACAAATACAATCATACATCATCAACCTCACTCTAATCAACAAAACCTTTCCCAGATTACAAAAACCTGACAAGTTCACAACCCATCAGCGCTAAACTGTGCTGTTTCACACTACGACACATTAACTCATCATCCCAAAGGTAGGACTTTACATTAATGTATGTCAATGTTCTTGGGATTAAATGCAAACGATCAATATTCTAATAAGAGGTCCACAATGTCTTTCCCAAAGTGCTTAAAGCCTCATATACTTGATCAAAATGCAGCAAATGAAAACTTCCATTCGCTATATTCAAAAGCTTAGTGTTCGGGAGAATATAAGCGTGACTCCAAACTCCCTTCACCCAAATCTAAATCCTTTTATACTCCATTTTAGCCTTAAATCCTTTAAAAGCATTAGCGTCTGCTGCATGAATTATTTACTAGCACTATATCTTTAAGTTCCATATTTTTGACAAGTTTCATGGTTCACGTACTGCAAGAGGTGGTAAGTAATAAAAATGAGGCTTTGTATTTTCTCAGGAACAGTTTGGACATCCTGCCACGCTTAAGTGTAACTTTTGTTATAGGCCTGTCTCCTAAAACTATAAGACAATTTTAGATGATGCTGTCCTGACAATGCTTGTGAAAAGGCCATAGAAGAGTGTATAGAACAGGCCAGGCAGATTTCCAAGTTCCTTGTGAGAAAGTTAAAATGAGAACATCCTTTGCATTGCTCGTTGATTAACTAGAGCAAATGCCAATTGTGTTTTCTGAAGATTGAAATGCAATGAGCGCTTTAAATAGAAAGCCACAGGTCTGACAATCCATTTTCCTAAAACATTTATAATTGTTCTTTTGTTATCAAAGCAGAGAAGAGTGAAACTTATTTATCCTCGGGACTCCCATGAGGCCTATGTGTAAACACTTATCTAAGGCACTTTTCGAAACATCGTTCATCTCTTAAATTCATGTTATGTTACTATAAAGGGGGAAAGTTGGCTGTATACAGATTACTACAGGAGACTTGTGTGGTTATTACTACATGGTGAGCCCTGATCCTGGGGAAATTATAGCAAATAAGATGAAGTAGTTATCAATCAGAATTATACTCATAAAAACATAGGGCTCAATATTCAAAGGGATTTGTAGGAGCTGCAAATCGCTTAAAACCCACCAAGCCTCATATTCAGTACCACTAATGAGCTAGTGACACCGGATATCCCTACAGGCCACATTGGCACTAACTGGGATTGTGCCAGGGTTGTCCATGAGCGGGGCTGGGGTGCTCCTGGCACTTACCCAGTTAGCAGCGATTTTCAGCCTGCTAATTGGATAGGTATCACAAGTCAATGGATGTCCTATCTGGTTAGCAGCAGAATATCACTGTTGTGACTGGATGGCAAGCACAGTCAGTAGCAAAACCTGATATTCAGTGTTGGATGCCAGATATTTAGTACTGGAACCTATCCAGTTTTGCTTTTGCCCCCAGTGGTCAGGTGCTTTAGAAAAACTGACCATGTAGGCTCAATATTGGGCCCATAGATATCAGCAGGGCCATTGGACATGGAGGTGAGACAGGTGATCCCTCTGGAGTGCTAGGCCCCTTGGGGCACCAACATGCATTACTGGGGTCAGGGCGCTGGTGCTCCCCGTTGCTCTTGCCTCTACATCAATGGCTTGTTGGTTAACCAGCCATAGTATCAGCTGCATCAGACTTACTTGGAAAAGCAGTTATTCTTCCATGGGCTTGATAAAACTGGTGCATACCTGAAATGGGCCATGTTCTGATCCGAGGTCTGCTTCAGGGGTATGTACAACCAAACTCAGTTTACTCTACACTCCGTTTCACTCACTGTTCATGATTTCCTACAGAATGGTGAAAGAATTCAGTAACAGATTTAGGCTACTCGGCAACCAGTGGAAAATAGGAACTCATCTAAAATACAGCCAACTTTCAACAAAAATCACTTTGTTGTCCATGGACTGAAGAAATATAGCAAAGCCATCTGTAATTACTCCAATAAATTATTGGTGATTTCTATAGACAAATAGGCATTTGCACCCAAAATTAATGGCAGCAACTACATGCTTGTGAATAATATGCATTTTGACTATATACTAGTGAGATTTATGAATTCCCACTTGATCATTCACTTCACTATGTACAAGCTTAAAGCGAGTTACCCATAAAACTAATAAAATGCATATTATCCTTAAACCCCTTCCTCTCTTCCCCGCACCCTCATCTACCATTCACCCCTTCCTACCTCAGACCTCAATAATTACCACCTCTTTCTCCATTCACCTATACCCTCACTCCACCCAACCACATACAGTACCATGCCTCTAGCATCTTATCCACCCTATCTGTGGGCCAATCAGTTCTCTTGCTCCCTCCCTTTTTGAAGCTTTCTTGGACAGCCAGGTCTTACATTTCTTCCACAAAGCCATATAGTCTCTCTCCTATTCAAAATCCCAATGTAATGCCAAATAGGACATTAAACAAATAAGTAACAGGTAATGCACAAAAGGAAAAATAATCCAGCTACAGTTACAAAATGCTGGGTTCTGAGTTAGGAGTCAAAGAAAACAGATCTTTGAGTCATTAAATGGCATTTTACAAATGATGTCCAAGTGCAATCTCGGACATCCAAGCAAGAATGTCCGGAAAAAGAAGGAGGTATGTCCAGGTTCAGGTGCAATTTCACAAACGTTGATGTGCCCAATATGGATGTCTGTGGGGCATCCCTGGAACAGCATTCCAGATCATGGATGTCTAGGAATATCCTAATGGTCAGCATAGTGGGCTAGGGCCACGGTTTGAATCCCACTGCTGCTACCACTGTGATTGTGAAGAATGCTGGGGATGGTGGGTGCCATTTTCTATTCTCCCTCTGGATGTTTTACAGCCAAAACAAGCTCCTTTCCCGATGTCCATTAATGCCTGGAGCAGGTAGAACCTTAGATGTAACTCCTGATGTCCAGGACATTTTTGAGATCAGATGGTGACATCCAGGTTCTTGGGAATACCCCGGCCACGCCTTCACCATGCCCCTGTTCAGACTTGATCTTCCTCACGCTAGGGATGTCCACAGACCTGGCTTCTAAAATGCCTTTGGAGATGTCTCTATACCCATTTTCAGACATCCAAAAGCTTGAACAGGGTTTCTAAAATAACCCCATTGTGGATAATATGTTGAAATTTCAGTCCAGTGTGCCGTAGCTGCTAAAAAGGCAAATAGGATATTAGGGGTTATCCAAAAAGGGATGGAGAAGAAAAAATCGAGACTATCATTATGCCTCTGTTTAGGTCCCTGGTGCATCTGCGCCTTAACTACTGTTTGCAATACTGATAGCCCAACTCAAAAAGGCTATAGTGCAACCTGAAAACGTTCAGAGAAGAGTAACAAAAAATGATATAGGAGATGAAACACTTCCCTTATAAAGAGACTAAACAGGTTAGGGCTCTTCAACTTGGAGAAAAGATGATTGAGAGGGGATATAATAGAAGTATAGAAAATCATAAGAAGAGCAGAACATTAAATAGGGAACCTGACATACAACACAAAAGCAAGAGGTGTCATCGTGGATAATATATTAAAACCCTCTGCCCAGTGTGCAGCGGCGGCCAAGAAAGCAAAGCAATGGAGAATAAAATGAAGGATATTATAATGCCTCTATATCATTTCATGTGTGACCGCATCCTGAATATTGTGGGCAATTCTGGTCACCATATCTTAAAAAGAATATAGAGAAATTAGAGAAGGGTACAGGGAAGAACCACTAAAATGGTAAAGGAGATGGAAGGATACACCTATGGGGGGTTATTCTGAGCCACGAATAGTGGGAATGGACGGCCCGACGGGACGTCCATCCCACTATTTGTGGCTTCTCCTGCCCCAGAATAAACTTCCCCACTGGTTGTTTGGGGAAGTTAGATGGGGGCAGGGAATGAGAGGCACGGGGGCGGAGAGTGGGTGGTCGCTGGCCCTGGACATACAGAGCCGATTCTAAAGTCAGCCATGTACGTCCCGGGCCGGCAAAATGTCCGAGGAAGTTATTCCACCTCCGAGGTGGAATAACTTCCCTGAACATTGCTTTTTGGAAGGCCCAGGGTGTGGATGGGGCAGGTTGGGGGCCAGGGTTTATACCCCGCAGCCTGACCCTGGCCTTAGGAGGCCAGATCAGGGGTCAGAATGCGGGAAATAAACTCTTTTCCTTGGCAGCCGGCATCGCGACTTTTAAATGGAGCCATGGTGCCATGGCAACAGGACACCATAGTGCCGCGGCTCCATTTAAAAGCCCTGACCGAGTTAGCTGGGTGCAGTCCTGCATGTGCAGGCCAGACAGAATCGCTGTCCTAGCCTGCACGTGCAGGACTTTCGCAATTCTGATCCCGCTGGGCTAGACTTGCCCCGTGGGATCAGAATCGCGATCCCCTCTGTGCGTCCGGTTCAGACTGGACATACAGAGGGGATCTATGTCCAGGACAGAGTCGGGCCCATGAGGAAAAGTGTAAAAGGGCTTTTCAACTTGGAAAAAAGAGACGGCTGAGGGGATATACAATAGGATAGAGGTCTATAAATTAATGAATGGAATGGAACAGGTTAACATAGATCAGTTGTTTATGCCATCAAAAAGTAGAAAGATTAGGGGACACGCAATGAAGCTACAATGTAACCCATTTAGGACTAATAAGAGAAAATATTTTTTCACTCAACGTGTAATTAAACTCTGGAAGTCATTGCTGGAGGATGTCGTAAAAGCTGTTAGTGTAGCTGGGTTTAAAAAAAGGTTTGGACAAGTTCCTGGAGGAAAGATCCATAAACCATTCTTAAAGGAGGACCCGGGAAATCCACTGTTACCCTGGGACAAGCATTGTGGAACCTGTGTGCCTTTTTGGGAACCTGCCAGTACTTCTGACTGGGATTGGCCACTGCTGGAAACATGATACTGGGCTTGATGGTCTGACCGGGATGGCATTTATGTTCTTAGGTTGCTCTATGAAGCTAATGACCAGCAGAGTGAAACCAAATAAAGGAAATATTTTTATGTGATGCATAAATAAGCTGTGGGATCTGTTACCAGAAAATGTGGTCAAGGATCCCATCACAGAAGGGCTGGACAAGTTCTTGGAGGAAAAGTAGGACAATGGCTGTGTTAGCAGCATTAAGGAAGGATAATCTACAGAAGGTTAATTTATGTGAGTAAATCATTACTGATCTGAAAATTGCCCTTTTTAGCAGCACAGACACCAATGTGGACTCAATATAGCAAAACATTTTGTCTCCCTTTAGAATGTGAAGTGATTAATTCCTCCATGAGGGAAAGGCAAGACAGAGGAAAAGTCCTCTCTGATACCCAGGGCACACTGTTGATGTAGAAACTGATGAGGATAAAGGGGAATTGTTTAACAAATATTTCTGTTATATGTTCACAGATGAAGGACCAGGAGCAGGACCTCAAAAAACACCCACAAATAGCAAAAGAAGTGAAGGAGATCTCGAACAATTTTCAGAAGACTATGTTTGTGAGGAACTAGCTAAATTAGAAGTAGACAAAGCGATGGGTCTGGATGGGATACATCCAAGAATATTGAAGGAACTTGGGGACGTTCTAGCGGCTCCACTGACTGACCTTTTCAATGCCTCTTTGGAGTCGGGAGTGGTGCCAGGGGACTGGAGAAAGGCACATGAGGTCCCTTTACACAAAAGCAGAAGTAAGGATTGTCCCCCGCAGCCCCCTCTAGTGGCGGCGTAGTGGTTCCACAGGGGCTGGGGAGCGCATAAGAATTAAAAGGTTCAGGGTTGATCTGTTGTGAGGGTCAATGGGATAGCAGGTCACATTGTCAGCCTCAGGGTCAACAACCTAAAAAAGTAACTCTTGCCAAGTGTAGGGTACAAAAAGGCTTTTATTTCCCCTTTTCGCATGAAGAAGTTCAAAATATGAGGTAATGAGTAACAGAACATAAATTCAGTTGCATCAAAACGTGAGTCAGCAAAACATTCAAAATAACATGGTTCCTTCACCAACTTAAAGCATAAACTTTCCAGTACAGTTTGCACACATTAGATTTGTTTGCCTTTTACTCAAAGATATCTTCTTGTGCAAAAGTCACATTCCATTGGTTCTATATCTTCAGTGCTCTCAGATTCCCCTGGCAGCCATTCCATGTCTATGGGATCTGAAACTGAGGTCTCTGAGATCTCTTGGATATTAAAACCTGGTTTCCTAAAAGCATGCCATACTGTATCCCAGTGCTGGCTTGGGAGTTTGGGGCGTCGGCTTTTAGGTCTAGTATATCTCCCTGGGCTTGCTGTTGTTTCAGGACTAAAAGTTTGCTCCTTCCATTCTCTGGCAACATTAAACTTTTTCCTGTAAAACTTATCAGTTATATCTGGTTTAAAACAGTCCTTATTGTCCAGATAAAAACCAGCCCTTTGTTCCTCTCTAGGCTTCTTGAAAAAGGCTTGAGGCCTAGTCTGAGAGTTTTGTGCTCCAGGTATAACCTTTCTCTCAAGGCTATGAACTTTTCCTTTATCTTTCAAGTTACTTTTGTAAAAGCTTTTAAAAGTACCTTTTTTCTCTTGAAGGTTTCTTCTCCAACCGAAGGGATAAGCACTTTCTTCCTTGGCTGCAGTCCGTGATACTGCCCCTTGAAGTTGTGTGTGGCCTTTCTCTAGGCCTGCTCTCCCAGTAGCTTCCTTTCCTTTAGCTCTGCTGGGTTTGTCAGTGACCTCACCTCGGTCTCTGAGTCTGGCCTCTGGAGCTTCCCTTGGCACTGCCTCCTGTTCTCCACATGAAGGTCTCTGCCAAGCTCCTTGCCTCCTCCTGTGCTTCTCCTCTGGGTTCTTCCCTTCGGGATTTCTCTGTTGCCTTTCTGGCTCTCTTGACTGCCTTCCTGGCACCTTTGCCTCTCTTGGCTCTCTCGGCTCTCTCTCTCTTGGCTCTCTCTCTTGCAGTGCTCTGTTCCTACTTAAATCCAGAGCAGCTGCTTCTGAGTCCTGCCCATAGAGGTGTGGTTCTTCCACTTTCAGGTTTGTTCTCCTGCTCCCTCTATGTGTCCCTTCTCGTAATTGCAGGCAAATCCTGTTTTTTTCAAGATTTAAAAGTTTCCTTTCTTGCATCAGAGGGCTTGCGGTATCACATATCCCCCTTCTCAAAATATTACGGGCTGGGGGAAGCTCTTCACCGCAGCACGTAATCCGAGACATGGTGTCTGCGTTACAATGTAGCTTCCCAGCTCTATGCTCAACACGAAAGTCATAAGGTTGTAAAGCCATATACCACCGGGTTAACCGGGCATTTTCGTTCCTCATTGTATGCAGCCATTTCAGGGGGGCATGGTCTGTAATGAGGACAAACTTCCTCCCGGTAAGGTAAAATTTTAATGCCTCAATGGCCCACTTGATAGCGAGGCATTCGCGTTCAATGGTGGCATATTTTCTTTCCGCTAATGAGAGCTTTCTGCTAAGGAACAGAATGGGATGTTCTGCTCCTTCTTGTACCCGGGATTAAAAACGGCACCCAGCCCGGTTTCTGAGGCATCAGTTTGAAGTAGGAACGTTTGCTGGAAATCTACCCCGCGTAGAACGGGGGCCTGGCACAACTTCCCTTTCAATCTTTGGAAAGCAGCTTCTGCTTCGGGGCGTCCATCGTACTATATTCGGGGCATTTTTTCTAAGCATCTCTGTAAAGATGTTGCTCTCCTCGGCAAAATGCGGTATGAACCGACGATAATACCCTATGAGTCCGAGGAAGCTTCTCAGCTGCTTCTTATTCTGAGGAACCGGGAAGTTCCTGACACATTCAACTTTATCCAATAGTGGCCGTACGGTTCCTCGACCTACTAGATGACCCAGGTACTTGACCTCCTCCGCTGCGAACGTACATTTCTTAGGATTAAGAGTGAGGCCCGCTCTCCTCATAGCCTCTAATATGGTGCCTATCTGCTGGAGGTGTTCTGTCCACGTGGCGCTGTGGATCACCACATCATCCATATATGCGGTCGCAAAATTCTGATACGGTCGAAGAATCACATCCATTAGGCGTTGGCATGTGGCGGCTGCCCCATGCAAGCCAAAAGGCATCCTCCTGAATTGATAAAGCCCCAAAGGTGTACTAAAGGCAGTTTTCGGCTTGGCATCTCGCGTTAAAGGGACCTGCCAATATCCTTTGGTCATGTCCAATGTCGTCAGGTATTTTGCTTGCCCGAGCCGATCTAATAGCTCCTCTCGCTCTTGCGCCAGCCATGCGCTCATTGTTTCTATGACAGGCGTCTGCTGCTCCTGCATCGCCTTTAGCGCCTGCTCCTGGTTCTGTTGCGCCAGCTCAGCCTGCTTGGTGAACTGGTGTGCCATCCAGGCACACAGCTCCTTGGGCTCCATTGTACCTGTAAAAAAACAGAAAGAGAAAAAAAAACCCAAGTGCGGCTCTTCACAAAATATATTTTTCAGACCCTCTATATTTTTTCTTTCAACTTCCCCAGGTGTCCAACACTAGGTAGGGTTATCTACGCCTTACCTTGCTTTAGTGTTGCATCAGCTTTTGGGGAATGTAGTGCGGTCGTCCAGGGGTTGCTCCACCGCTCCTGGATTCGCCAGATGATCTTTCACCTTTAGGATTTTCCTCCTTTTTTTTTTTTTTTTTTTTTCCTTTTTCCACTCCGGTCCGGATTCCTAGGACTCCACTCCTGGTTTTTAACTCCGGTCCACTTTCTAGCAACTGCTCCGGTCTCCTGGTTTTCCTCTTCCGATCCGGATTCTAATACAGGTCAGTCCGGGTTTTACTTGCAGTTTTTTTTGTTTTTTTTTTTCAAAAAGAAAAAGAGCTTCTATTTCTCTTTTGAGTAGTTGTCCACGTTGCTCTGTACACTCAAGAGTACCCCAAAAATCCTGCCAACTACGCCACTTATGTCCCCCGCAGCCCCCTCTAGTGGCGGCGTAGTGGTTCCACAGGGGCTGGGGAGCGCATAAGAATTAAAAGGTTCAGGGTTGATCTGTTGTGAGGGTCAATGGGATAGCAGGTCACATTGTCAGCCTCAGGGTCAACAACCTAAAAAAGTAACTCTTGCCAAGTGTAGGGTACAAAAAGGCTTTTATTTCCCCTTTTCGCATGAAGAAGTTCAAAATATGAGGTAATGAGTAACAGAACATAAATTCAGTTGCATCAAAACGTGAGTCAGCAAAACATTCAAAATAACATGGTTCCTTCACCAACTTAAAGCATAAACTTTCCAGTACAGTTTGCACACATTAGATTTGTTTGCCTTTTACTCAAAGATATCTTCTTGTGCAAAAGTCACATTCCATTGGTTCTATATCTTCAGTGCTCTCAGATTCCCCTGGCAGCCATTCCATGTCTATGGGATCTGAAACTGAGGTCTCTGAGATCTCTTGGATATTAAAACCTGGTTTCCTAAAAGCATGCCATACTGTATCCCAGTGCTGGCTTGGGAGTTTGGGGCGTCGGCTTTTAGGTCTAGTATATCTCCCTGGGCTTGCTGTTGTTTCAGGACTAAAAGTTTGCTCCTTCCATTCTCTGGCAACATTAAACTTTTTCCTGTAAAACTTATCAGTTATATCTGGTTTAAAACAGTCCTTATTGTCCAGATAAAAACCAGCCCTTTGTTCCTCTCTAGGCTTCTTGAAAAAGGCTTGAGGCCTAGTCTGAGAGTTTTGTGCTCCAGGTATAACCTTTCTCTCAAGGCTATGAACTTTTCCTTTATCTTTCAAGTTACTTTTGTAAAAGCTTTTAAAAGTACCTTTTTTCTCTTGAAGGTTTCTTCTCCAACCGAAGGGATAAGCACTTCCTTCCTTGGCTGCAGTCCGTGATACTGCCCCTTGAAGTTGTGTGTGGCCTTTCTCTAGGCCTGCTCTCCCAGTAGCTTCCTTTCCTTTAGCTCTGCTGGGTTTGTCAGTGACCTCACCTCGGTCTCTGAGTCTGGCCTCTGGAGCTTCCCTTGGCACTGCCTCCTGTTCTCCACATGAAGGTCTCTGCCAAGCTCCTTGCCTCCTCCTGTGCTTCTCCTCTGGGTTCTTCCCTTCGGGATTTCTCTGTTGCCTTTCTGGCTCTCTTGACTGCCTTCCTGGCACCTTTGCCTCTCTTGGCTCTCTCGGCTCTCTCTCTCTTGGCTCTCTCTCTTGCAGTGCTCTGTTCCTACTTAAATCCAGAGCAGCTGCTTCTGAGTCCTGCCCATAGAGGTGTGGTTCTTCCACTTTCAGGTTTGTTCTCCTGCTCCCTCTATGTGTCCCTTCTCGTAATTGCAGGCAAATCCTGTTTTTTTCAAGATTTAAAAGTTTCCTTTCTTGCATCAGAGGGCTTGCGGTATCACAGGATGTGGTTGAAAACTACAGGCCGGTTAGTCTAACGTCTGTGTTAGTAAACTATCAGAAAGGCTACTAAAAGAGGATAATTAGGTTTCTGGAGTCCAATGGATTGCAGGATCCAAGGCAGCATGGATTCACCAGAGGAAGGTTGTGTCAGACAAATCTGACAGATTCCTTTGACTGGTTGTCCAGGGAGTTGGACCAAGGGAGAGCCCTAGATGTGGTGTACTTGGATTTCAGTAAAGCCTTTGACACCGTTCCTCAAAGGCGACTTATAAACAAACTGAGCACCCTAGGGATGGACCCTAAAGTTACTGATTGGGTTAGAAATTGGTTGAGTGGGAGGCGACAAAGGGTACAGGTAAATAGAGCTCACTCTGAGGAGAAGGATGTTACCAGTGGTGTACCGCAGGGATCTGTCTTTGGTCTGATTTTTTTTAACATCTTTGTTAGTGATATTGCGGAAGGGCTGTTGGGTAAGGTTTGCTTGTTTGTAGATGTTACCAAAATCTCCAATAAAGTAGACACCCAGGAAGGAGTAGATAACATGAGGAGGGATCTAGCTAAGCTTGAATGCTAAAAAAATGCAGGGTCATACATTTGGGCTGCAAAAATCCAAAGGAATGGTACAGTGTAGGGGGTGAGGTACATCTGTCCACAAAAGAAGAGCGGGACCTGGACGTAATTGTGTCCGATTATCTTAAAATAGCTAAACAGGTAGAAAAGGTGACTGTGAATGCCAGAAGGATGCTTGACTGTATAGAGAGAGGAATGACCAGGAGAAAAAAGGAGGTGATAGTGCCTCTGTATAAGTCTCTGGTGCGACCTCATTTGGAGTATTGTGTGCAATTCTAGAGACTGCACCTTCAAAAGGATATAAACAGGTTGGAGTATGTGCAGATGGTGGCTACTAAAATAGTTAGTGGTCTTTGTTATGAAGCATATGAGGACAGAATTAAAGATCTTAATATGTATGCTTTAGAAGAAAGTTGAGAAAGGGGAGACAGAGACATTTAAATACCTCCTTGGCATAAATGCACAGGAGAGTTTCTTTCAATTGAAGGCAAGCTCTGCTATGAGGGGACATAGGATGAGGGTGAAAGGAGATAGACTCAGGAGTAATATGCAGAAATATTTCTTTACAGAAAAAAAGAGTGGTAGATGCATGGAATAGTCTCCCAGTGGAGGTGGTAGAGACAAGGACAGTATCGGCCCGATTCCATCCTGCATGTCCAGGCCGGATGCACAGAGGAGTTGCATGTCTAGCACTGCGGGATCAGAATCGCGAACAAGCCTGTATGTGCAGGCCAGGACCCCGATTCTGTCTGGCCTGCATGTACAGGTCTTCCCCGGCTAACTCAGTCATGGCTCTTTAACGGAGCTGCGGCGCCATGGCGTCCAGTTGCCATGGCACTGTGGCTCCATTGAAGAGCCGCAATCCCCGGCCGCTGGCTACAGCAGTGATTTCCCCACAGCCCAACCCCTGATCTGATCTCCTAAGGCTAGTGTCAGGCTGCAGGGAATGTCCTCAGCCTCGTCCCTTTCGCGCCCTGGGCCTGCCGATCCCTAGCGACTAGGGGAATATATTCCACCTCAGGGGTGGAATAAGTCCCCCAAGCAAGTCGCCAGCCCCGGATGTACAGGGCTGACATTAGAATCGGCCTTGCACATCCAGGGCAAACAACTACCCACTGCCCACCGTAACGCCATCCCCGATCCGCCCCTTTCCTGCCCCCGTCTACCTTCCTGATTCAAGATGCGGGGAAGATAGAGGGACAGGGAAATAGCACGAATAATGGGGATGGACGTCCCAACGGGATGTCCATCCCCGCTATTCGTGCCTCAGAATGACCCTGTATCTGAATTCAAGTGCTTTCAATCTAAGATGAATTCAAAAAAGCATGGGGCAAAACAGAGGATCTCTAAAGGAAAAAACAGGGGACTATTGTAGTTGATAAGGAAGGGCAAATAGATGGAAATATGATGGCAGAAAAAGACTATGTGGCCTATGTGTTTTCCTGGACAAGGAAGACTCACAAATTCAGTTTTTCTAATTGTACATAAAGTTGTGGGGATCTTTGCAATGTGTGCTCAAACAGAAACCTTGCCACTTCTCTCAAAAGGACTTTTCATCAGAATGCTATGCCTTTTTTTTTTTTACAAGCAATGAACTCATGAATCAAATCCCTTGTGGTTCATCTAGAACAGGCGGTAGGGCAGACGCCTTTGTTTATTGCTTGTAGATTTTTCAATTATATAGTGCACATATGGCTTATTTTATAAATGTTTGTTTACCCAGAAGTACCAAGCAAGAATGTGAGCAATCTTTACTAATTATCTGGCTCTGTTCATGCACATGGAACTGCGTGAAATCATGAACGTGGTTCCTACCTGAAAGTGTTTTCGGTCTAAGGTGAACATGTTGTGCCCCAGGGCCGCAAGGCGAGCAGTGGTTAAGGGACATGGATATAGGCTTGCAGCAGGTTCTAGATTTGTATTTCAATCTCATGTGAATACTTGCTGCATTTTCCTTTTTTTGCGTTTGCTGCGAACCCCAGATCCGGCTCTTTTCGGATGCCGTATCAAGCAGCATTCTGTAGCTTACTGTCATTCCCCAGCAGTAGGAGACGTTTTATTGTGAGGCCTTTTGTAGCACCATTTGTTCTTCTGAAGTGTTATTGCTTTCTTTTATGAAAGACAGATTTTAATTTATTGCACTCTCTCTTTTTTTACAGCAATTGTTCTGTCTGTCTGATGTTCATCTTACAGAATGTTTTCCCCTGAACTCCTGTTTCATGCTCGCGTTTTTATGGCAATCCATCAGAGGCAGAATACAATTTGTGCATGATAAATAAATGTCTAAATCAATCGAACATTGTTATCCTTTGAAGTTTTCCCAACAGGAAGTGACCTTCCTTCTGCTAAGGTGTAGCAGCGCTTGCCATAGCTGGGACTCTGACCTAAGAGCAGATAGAAACTACTCTGGTAGTAGTAAAAACTCCCTATCTTCCAGTATACGGTAAACAGGCCTGGGCTTCTAATTAGGTAAAGCAGGCACTTGCCTAGGGGCATTGACCTCACAGGGCAGCAACCATAGCCACGTGTGTGGCTTTAATTTCCAATTTAGCTAGGACAAGACAGAATGCAGAGGCGAATCGGTTCACGTGGGAGGGAGGCAGCCACCTGCACAGAAGAACCCACTAGTGTAGGTTGAACAGAGGAAGTGGGCTTCATCAAATGTTTGGGGGGGGGGGGTAGGGGGAAGGATTCACCCTCCAACGCTGTCAGAAGTTCAGAGAGGTTGCATGCATAAATCTAGACAAATCTGGCCCTGACAATGAGGCTCTATGAGCTATCATTTAATGAATCAGGTCCTTAGTTAAGCATTACAGACAGAGGCTATTGCAGCAGACAAAGTTTTAGAAATCTGTTCCACATTCTTTTTGGCAACCTTTAGACATATTTTGCCTCCCACTCAGACCCTAGTGAATAAATCAGTCGCTCATGGGCTTTGGAGAACTATTGATTGAGATTTTTCCCTGGTGGATAAAACATTGGCAGGTGAAGGAAAAAGGCTTTTACTATTATCACTGTAAAGCACCTCTATGCACGATCACCTCCATTCTTCCTAGACTGGCAGGACAAATTAATCTCTAGTGTGCTCGGGTTTAGATCTCAAGCAGTCAAGGATATCCATGTAAAATATGTTTTAAAAATCGCCTCGTTTCTCTCGGTAATTAAGAGAACAGGTAACAATAAATGTCAAATGCAATAAAGAGAAGGGAGGTGATAAGATTATAGACCAATGGGTGAGTGATATAGATAGGTAGGTGATAAATGAGATTCTGCTTTTAAGGGGGTTTGGTATTCATTGTTTTAGCTATTGAAACCCTTGGTTCAGGGACACCATATTGTTTCTAAGGGATATGCACAAGTGTATACACAAAGTGAGACTTTTGTGGGCTACTTCAACTAAACTTGTGCAAAAATAGAAAGTTGCATTGAGGTAATCTTTATTTCATTGATTTAACATTATCTGTTCATTGTACAGGATTTTTCTTTAAAAAAAAATACAGGGGCTTTTCCCTCCAGGTTGGGGCTCTCTTCAGCATACAGATTCAGTCATTCCTAAAGGAATTTTCCCACACCTCCTCATTTTAAGTCCGATTGGAGGCTCTCATACTCCTTCACTCCTGTTCTGCTTGTCCAAGACTCTGTTTAATCCGTGCTTGAAGGCAAAACAGTAGGGTGGTGGAACCTCGGCATTCACTCTCACTTCAAGCTAGCAAAAACTTAAGTTCACGGGAGATTTGTTCACAAGAAATGAAATAAAGGATGAAAGGCTGAGTGGAAAGAAATACTTTGTTTCATACAAAAACGACAGAACTACCCTGCCACTAAGGGGTCAGGGGCTTATACAAACTTGGGCAGAACCAACACAGTCATCCAGATGGGGTGCTGTAGCTAAATGGTTTACACCTCCTCATTTCACTAAGGTGGTAAGGTCCTACTGGGGTGAAATGGATGTGGTAGGGAAAGCTACAGGAAATTATTTACCACCACTCTGCATGCCTATGTGTGTGTGTGTGTTTGCACAGTAGTTGTTTATTCCTTTGTTTTTTGTGTGTATATTTGTGTGTGTATTTATACTGCATTTGTGTGTGTGTTTCTGTAAGCGTCTGACCAAGGACGGGATGGAAGGGGGAAAAAGTGGTCAGTTTTAAAGGAGCAACTTCCTAACCGCTAGTTTTTACTCTAGCTATGTTTCTATGCGGCAGCTGCATAAAAATAGCCATTTTTGAGGGACTTTATTTCTCTGGAGCCGTCAGTCTGATCTGACCCCATTTTTGCCCTTTTCCTGGATTTATCCTCCATGACAAATTTGGTCCAGTTCTGTTAAGTTTTCAGACTAACTTTGCCCCTTGATGGATAGACAGGCAGACATTGTTGACTCCTTACGTCTAGTTTCTCTCTCACATTCTATTGGGTTGGAAAGAATAAAGTGGAATTTATCCTCTGCCTCTGTTCAGAGCTGTTTCTTGCTCTGCTGAATCCCACTGAGAGAATAAAAGTGCCGCTCTCTTTGCAAGAATCTGCTGTTTCAGAGCCTGACGGTATTGCTTTGTAATTCTGTGAACTGAGAGACAGAGAAGAGAATGTTTGTCATCAAGCTCAAGCAAGCTTTTTATCCTATCGAGTTGTATTAATTATACTGACGCTGTCAAGATTAGATACCTGATCTTCAGTAGTGCTGTAAAAACAATAAGTACTGAAATTACACAGCTCTGTACAATGGTAATAACTACTCATGCACAATAAGCCCTGCCCCAAAGATTCTACCATCTATAGGTTACAAGGAAGAAGTGGGATTTGAACCCTGGTTTCTAACTCATTTCTCTAACCATCAGGCTACTATTCACCGTAGCACTTTGAGATGCGCATGGTTTCATTGTTATGACATCCACATATATTTTCCTATGCTTTCATTCCACGGTGCTTTCATCACTGTGATGGATAGCAGATACTGGACATGCAAGCTTCTTCAAATTAGAATCAAGCAACAATCTGAGGCTACCTGAAATGGGTTTGACTAACCTTTTTTTGAAGATCTGGAGCATATCTAGGCATCTGTTTTGATCTCTGAGAAATCATTAACAGAATGCAGTAAAGCAGAGGATGCTCAAGGTGCCCTCTCACTTCACTGCGCATTACGTGCAAAAAATAATGCATGGTACGTGCAAACCCCATGCAGCAACTTTTGGGGTTGTGTCCAAAATCAGCCCCAAAAGCTCCCAAGCAAGACAAACATCTATCACATGGTAAAAGGGCCGATTGAGCCATCCTACTAGCAGTGCACAAGCATACAGGCCACCTAATGTGCCTGCACCCTCAGCATTCAGTACTGAACCCCCCTCCCGATCCTGCCATCTAACGCCCCTAACATTCAGTACAGCACTCCACCCCCAAGCCCCCAACCAACCCCCCTAATATTCAGTACTGCACTCCACCCCCAATCCCCCATCCAACACCCCTAATATTCAGTACTGCACTCCACCCCCAATCCCCCATCCAACACCCCTAATATTCAGTACTGCACTCCACCCCCAAGCCCTCATCCAACACCCCTAATATTCAGTACTGCACTCCACCCCCAATCCCCCATCCAACATCCCTAATATTCAGTACTGCACTCCACCCCCAATCCCCCATCCAACACCCCTAATATTCAGTACTGCACTCCACCCCCAATCCCACATCCAACACCCCTAATATTCAGTACTGCACTCCACCCCCAATCCCACATCCAACACCCCTAATATTCAGTACTGCACTCCGCCCCCAATCCCCCCATCCAACACTCCTAATATTCAGTACTGCACTCCACCCCCAAGCCCCCAACCAACACCCCTAATATTCAGTACTGCACACCACCCCCAATTCCCCCATCCAACACCCCTAATATTCAGTACTGCACTCCACCCCCAATCCCCCATCCAACACCCCTAATATTCAGTACTGCACTCCACCCCCAAACCCCCATCCAACACCCCTAATATTCAGTACTGCACTCCACCCCCAATCTCCCATCCAACACCCCTAATATTCAGTACTGCACTCCACCCCCAAGCCCCCAACCAACACCCCTAATATTCAGTACTGCACTCCACCCCCAATCCCCCAACCAACACCCCTAATATTCATTATGTTTACTGCACTCCACCCCCAATCCCCCATCCAACACCCCTAATATTCAGTACTGCACTCCACCCCCAAGCCCCCAACCAACACCCCTAATATTCAGTACTACACTCCACCCCAATCCCCCATCCAACACCCCTAATATTCAGTACTGCACTCCACCCCCAATCCCCCATCCAACACCCCTAATATTCAGTACTGCACTCCACCCCCAAGCCCCCAACCAACACCCCTAATATTCAGTACTGCACTCCACCCCAATCCCTCATCCAACACTTCTAATATTCAGTACTGCACTCCACCCCAATCCCCCATCCAACATCCCTAATATTCAGTACTGCACTCCACCCCCAATCCCCCATCCAACAACCCTAATATTCAGTACTGCAGTCCACCCCCAATCCCCCATCCAACACACCTAATATTCAGTACTGCACTCCACCCCCAATCCCCCATCCAACACCACTAATATTCAGTAATGCACTCCACCCCAAATCCCCCATCCAACACCCCTAATATTCAGTAATGCACTTCAGCCCCCAAGCCCCCATCCAACACCCCTAATATTCAGTAATGCACTTCAGCCCCCAATCTCCCATCCAACACCCCTTATATTCAGTAATGCACTTCATCCCCCAAGCCCCATCTAACATCCCCAACATGCAATACTGACCTCTCCATCTGACACCCCCACATTCAGTGCTGATCCCCTCCTACTGTCTCTCCATCTGACACCCCTAATTTTCAGTACTGCACTCCAATCTCTAACCATCTAACACCACTAACATTCAGTACTGCACTCCACCCCCAATCCCCCATCCAGCACCCCTAATATTCAGTAATGCACTCCACCCCCAATCCCCCATCCAACACCCCTAATATTCAGTACTGCACTCCACCCCCAATCCCCCATCCAACACCCCTAATATTCAGTAATGCACTTCAGCCCCCAAGCCCCTATCTAACACCTCCAACATGCAGTACTGACCTCTCCTTCCGATCCCTCCATCTGACACTTCCCACATTCAAGTACTGATCCCCTCCTACTGATCCCCTCCTACTGATCTCTCCATCTGACACCCCTAATTTTCAGTACTGTGCTCCAGCCTCTAATCCCCCATCTAACACCACTAATATTCAGTACATCACTCCACCCATCTAACAACATTCAGTATCACCTTCTGATCCCCCAATCTGTCATCCCTAATATTGAGTATCAATACCCTCCTTCTGATCCTGCTATCTGACACCCCTAAGATTCAGTACTGATCTCTTACTATGCCGCACTGACACCTAGCTGGATAATAAAAAACATACATAAAATTTACATCTAAAAATCAATAACCAGAGATAACATAAACATGCCTCAAAAACATGTAAACCTGCTAGCTTGTTGACACAGGAAATAGCCTGACATCTACTATGTAAAGATTAGTTTATGCAAAAGGCTGAAAAGGCTTGCCAAAATAAAATGCACCTTTAATTTCTTCTGAAAGACTAGAATATCCAATATGCGGTGCAATTCTGGCAAGGCATTCCAAATTTGTGGAAAGTCCATGAAGAATATCACGCTATGAAACACTTGAAAATGAACGTGCTGAAAAAACAGAACATCTAGCAGTAAAGTCTCCTCCGAGCATAACAAACATTCAGTACTGCGCACCACCCCCCAGTCCCTCATCTGACACTCCTAACATTCAGTACTGCTCTCCACTCCCCAATCCTTCATCTGACACCCCTAACATTCAGTACTGCACACCAGCCCCCAATCCCCATCTAACACCCTGTGATAGATGTGTCCAGTGTAAGGCACCATACAGGACTCCACAGCCAAGAGAGGTTTTAAAGAAAATATATTTTATTTGGGGGACAAGCATCCAGACAATTGCCCCTAGGCTTTTTCCCCAGCTGTAAGCTGCCCTTAATTACTCTCAGCAGGGCTACACTGCTGAATAGCTGAACAGGGCTCCAGCACAGGCAGCACTTCCAAAACAAACAAACAATCTCCTCCTCAAGGTTTCCTCACTTTGGGCAGCACAGCCCTGCAAAAAGTCTCTCCAACCTTAGCAGAACTCCAGAGAGCAAGACTGAGCAGTCAGTAATAAATTTCAAATGCTTCCTACCTGCACAGCAGGCTCTCTTGTATAAGTAAGTAGTCTTCAGGCATACTCCAGACCCTCAGGCTCCTCTGTAGGACCTGGCCACACCCTTCCCAGGCATTTTCCGGCCTGTTTTCTTAAAGGGGTAGGGTTTAGTTTCTTATAGATGAAATGCCTCCCTGGTTCTAAGCTTGGCTGGGGAGAATCCCTGCAAGAGGATGGGCTGTTTCCTATACACTCCAGTACTGATCCCTCCTTCCAATCCCTCCATCTGACACCCCTAACATTCAATAGTGATCCCTCATTATTTTGCACTAACACCTAGCTGGATAACAAAAAAACATACATAAAAATTTACATCTAAAAACAATAACCAAACACAACATAACAAACATGCCTCAAAAACATGTAAACCTGCTACTTGTTGACACACAGGAAATAGCCTGACATCCACTACATAAAGATTAGTTTAGGCAAAAGGCTGAAACGACGTACCAAAATAAATGTGCCTTCAGTTTCTTGTAAAACATCAGAATATCCGATATGTAGTGCCATTCTGCTGGCAAAACGTTCCAAATGTGTGGAAAGTCTATGAAGAATGTCCTGTTAAACACTTGAAAATGAATCCACCGAAATAATGGAACATCTAGCAGTAAAGTCTCCTGCAAGCATAACACACATTCAGTACTGCCCTGCAATCCCCCAACTAACACCCCTAACATTCAGTACTGCACTCCACCCCCCAATCCCCCATTCAACACCCCTAACGTTCAGTAATGCATTCCACCCCCAATTCCCCATCTAACACCCCTAATATTCAGTACTGCATTCCATCCCCATCTAACACTCCCAACATTCATCACTGATCCCCTCTCCCAATCCCTCCATCTGACACCCCCAAAATTCAGTACCAATCCCCTCCTACCAATTCCTCTGACACCCCTAACATTCAGTACTGACCCCTCCTTCCGATTCCTCCATCTAACACCCCAACATTCAGTACTGCACTACAACCCCAAATTCCCCATCTGACACCCTTGATTCCAAACCAAATATTCCCAAATCCCAACATCCCTCCAGGCTCTGACTGGCAGTCCCTTGTGTCTACTGGGGAGCAAGAGTGATCCCCAGTCACTCCTGTCCCATCTGAATCCCAGGTACAAAATGGTAGCTTTGATCCCCAGTGGTACTACTTCTAGGGTACAAGAAACCAGATGAAGAGCTTTTGCCCTCTGTCCATTTCCAGCCCGTAAATGGGCATGTAGTTAGCATGTGAATTAGCACGTGCCATCATGCTAACGCCGTAACGGTTACCATGTGCTAATCCACATGCTAACTGCTTAGTGCACTTTAGTAAAAAGGTCTGTTAATTGTGAAGAAGCAAAGAGAAAGCCATAGATCAAGGATTTTAACAGAAGATAAGCTGGGCCTTATAATCTTTATCTACCATCACAGTCAGTTTCTGTGTCAATCAAAATTGGATTTTCAGATCTGATGAAATCTGTTTTGGATTCTGTGAAAATTCCAAACCTAATTTTCAGAGCTACTTTGTACTTTCTGCAGCTCTGTCAGAGACGGACTTCACTAAGTGTACCTTGGAGAAATCTGAAATTTCAAGAAACTCACACAAGGATGAACTTAGTCCAACACACGCTTTAAATGTGCAAAATTTTCACCTCTCTTGTGGAAAGACAAAGTTTAAGGACTCCAGCATCAAATCAACCGTCTTTGGTAAATAAACTAAAGAAAAATGAAAAGAGACAAAGGATGAAATCATTTCATGGAAAAGGGCTGAATGTTGCTTTGTTTGCATGTCTCAAATCCAGGCCAGGAAACATTTTCTTTTATGCCAAAGAACACAGAAAGCAGAAAGTCATTAGAAACACAGAGGGAACATAATAACCAATGCAATTCTATTTTATATTTGGAATAGTAAAATCCAATGAATTTTTCATTGGTAGTTATGGCGGAGCACAGGGTTGATACAGAATTAGGCTTTGAAAAGCTGGCTAATGTTTATTGTGATGAGAACTGAAATTAACCATGCCACTTGCTGACTCAGATTTTAGTTGAAGCCTCTGTATTATAGGACATGAAATTTGCTGAATATTATACTGAGTGTTAGAAGAGGGAGGCACAAGATCATGGGAACTGAGAGGAAGACCTGGAAAAACGACTGTAAGTTAAAGGTTGAGGGGAGATGGAAGTAGATCCTGGATAAATGTCGCCTGGAGAGTGGAGAACTCACAAAATTGCAAGAGGTTACCTGAACTCTAAACTGAAGGGCACATCTACTAGCGTGCTCTATGACATCACATGCTATTAGTACACAGTCTGACCGCATAAAAAGGGCCCTGAGTTGATGTAATGCACATGAATGGACGTTAGCACCCACTAGCGCAGTAGCGCCTTTTAGAAAATCGAGCCCCGAGTTTGTTCAAGGATTTAGCGTTTTATCAATTTTTCAAAAATGTCTTTTAATACCAATTAATTGTAGGGGGCACCTTTCACTAATCCACCTAGCTGGAGTGCACGTAGGGGACATATTAACGAGCTTGTGCTAAACGTTAGTGTGGGGTTTGACATATGCTAAGTGCACTGCACTAAAGGCACAGGCCCTGTGCTAAAAATCTCATACTAACTAGGTAGCAGGGCAACTGGGCGGAGTTAGGGGGTGGGATGTGGGCATTGATGGAGCATCGCAGTGAGCATGGGTGTTATGGGCATGTGCTAACTGCGAATGTTGCTGGATGAACTTAGTGTCACTTCGAGCAGTGGTGGTAAGTACACCCACGTGCCAGATAGCACAGTGCAGTGTAACACACTAACAGCAAGGGGGATGGATGTAATTCCTCCTAAATTGACAGACCCCACATGTGAAGGGGCCATACTGGACTTGGTGCTTACCAATGGTGAAAGTGTTTCTGATGTTATAGTGGGAGATCATTTTGCATCCAGTGATCACCAGATGGTGTGGTTCAGTATTAGGACTAGGGCTGTTAGAATCCATTCAAAGGTGAGGGTCTTAGACTTTAGGAAGACTAACTTTGCCAAGATGGGCCAATACCTCAGGGAGTCGTTAGTGGGATGGGAACAGCTGGGGGATGTAGAAAAACAGTGGCCAAAACTGAAAGGGGGTATTTTAAGGGCAACTAACCTTTTTGTTAAAATGGTAAATAAAGGTAAAAGGAAAAGGAGAAGCTATAGCTTTCGAAAGAAGTAGCTGAAAAGGTGAAGAAAAAGAGGGAGGCTTTCATGAAATACAAGAAATCACAGAGAGAGGAAGACAGGCATCTATATTTGGAAAAGCTTAGAGAAACTAGCAAAGTAGTCAGGAAAGCAAAGATTCAAAAAGAGGAGGAAATAGCCAATGCAATAAAATGGTGGGATAAGACATTTTTCAGATATGTTAGTGAGAAGAGGAAGGGCAAAAGTGATATTGTCAGACTCAAGGATGACGGGGAGGAATATGTAGAAGCTGATGAGGATAAAGCGGAATTTCTTAACAAATATTTCTGTTCTATGTTCACAGATGAAGAACCAGGAGCAGGACCTCAGAAAACACCCACAAACAGGAACAGAAGTGAGGGACATCTTGAACAATTTTCAGAAGACTGTGTTCGTGAGAAACTAGCTCAACTTAAAGTAGACAAAGTGATGGGACCAGATGGGATACACCCTAGGATACTGAGGGAACTTGGGGACGTTCTAGCAGCTCCACTGACTGACCTTTTCAATGCCTTGTTGGAGTCGGGAGTGGTGCCAAAGAACTGGAGAGAGGCTCATGTGGTGCCTTTACACAAAAGCAGAAGTAAGAATGTGGTTGAAAACTACAGGCTGGTTAGTTTAACTTCGGTGGTGAGTAAATTATTGGAAACACTGCTGAAAGAGAAAATAGTGAGGTTTCTGGAGTGCAGCATATTACAGGATCCGAGGCAGCATGGATTCACCAGAGGCAGGTCTTGTCAGACAAATCTGATTGATTTCTTTGAATGGGTGACCAGGGAGTTGGACTGAGGGAGAGCCCTAGATGTGGTGTATTTAGATTTCAGTAAAGCCTTTGATACTGTTCCTCATAGGTGACTTATAAACAAACCGAGCACCCTAGGGATGGACCCTAAAGTTACTGCTTGGGTTAGAAATTGGTTGGGTGAGAGGCGACAAAGAGTACAGGTAAATGGAGCTCACTCTGAGGAGAAGGATGTTACCAGTGGTGTGCCCCAGGGATCTGTCCTTGGTCCGATTCTTTTTAACATCCTTGTTAGTGATATAACGGAAGGGCTGTCAGGTAAGGTTTGCCTTTTTGCGGATGATACAACATCAGCAATACAGTAGACACCCAGGAAGGTGTAGATAACATGAGGAGGGGTCTAGCTAAGCTTGAAGAATGGTCTAGAATTTGGCAGCTGGGATTTAAATGTTAAAATATGTAAGGTCATGCATTTGGGCTGCAGCAATCCAAGGGAGCAATATAGTATAGGGGGTTAAGTACTGAAGAAGAGCTGGACCTTGGCGTGGTTTTGTCTGATGATCTTAAAGTAGCTAAACAGGTAGAAAAGGCGACGGCAAAAGCTAGAAGGATGCTTGGGTGCATATGGAGAGGAATGGCTATCAGAAAAAAGGAGGTGATAGTGCCTCTGTATAAGGCTTTGGTGTGACCTCATTTGGAGTATAGTGTGCAATTCTGGAGACCGCACTTTCAAAAGGATATAAACTGGATGGAGTCAGTATAGAGGGTGGCTACTAAAATGGTTAGTGGTCTTCATTATAAAGCATATGAGACAGACTTAAGAAACTTAATATGTACACCTTAGAGGAAAGGCGGGATAGAGGTGATATGATTATGTTTAAATACCTCCGTGGCATAAATGTTCAGGGGGAGAGCCTCTTTCAATTGAAAGCAAGTTCTGCTATGAGGGAACATGGGATGAGGGTGAAGGGGGATAGATTCAGGAGTGATTTGCGGAAATATTTCTTTACGAAAAGAGTGGTGGATCCGTGGAATAGTCTCCCAGTGGAGGTGGTAGAGATGAGGGCAGTATCTGAATTCAAAAATGCATGGGACAAACACAGAGGATCTCTAAAGGAAAAAAAGGGGACTGTTGTAGTTGCTGATATGGAAGGACAGAATAGATAGGCCATGTGGTCTTTTTCTGTCGTCATATTTCTATATTTCTATGTTTCTAATTTAGCATAGGCCTTGCACTAATTTTGTGGTCCAAATGTCCACTGCTGACATACCATTTAGTAAACTTGCCCCATAGTTACTGATGTGCCTTCCGTGAATTTCCAAGGAGAAACTCTGTTCAAAATTCCCTAAAGGCATGTAGTATGAGAGTGCACTGTTGTATCTATGGATGAGGCTCGGAGTTTTCCCAACCAAGATACACCCACTGGTAGCATCTACATTTAGAACGTTAGTCAAAAAAGTGATTACAATCTGGGGGAAAGGAAGACACACTATTGATACAGAGCTGGAAGGAACGGCTTCCTCTGAATTACACACTAGCACAACAAGTGGGAAACCAGAAAATATCCAAGATAAGCAACTATGGCAAACTTAAAGGAAACTCAAAGATCTGACTTACAGAACCGACGGCTGGATGTGAGAGTGATTGCAGTGTGCGTGTTGTGAAGGGGAAAAAGGGAAAGTAAGATGTGGAAAAGGTGCCTTGGTTAATAAGTGCCACAGTCATCTCTAGATTAGTTCATAATATGGTGTGTCATTACAACTGGTATTTGTAGTGCATTTCTGCATCTCGGGGTATGTTTGCTGTGTCAGTAATTTTCATGTGAGATGCAGCACAGTGCAAGGTGGCACACAGGTGCACTTAACACCATGGCATTAAGTGCACTCGCGCCGCGGCATTAAGTGCGCCCGCACTGAGGACAGCAAGAAAGGTTAGCATGCACTAATAAAGCCTGCACTAGTCGCAACTTGCTGTTAATGCCTTCATCCCGCCCCTTTAATTCATGCCATTAACCGTCGTGTTATTATTGTTCATTCCGCCCCTCACATGTCCAGCCCCTGTCCCATCACAGGCTACCTGATTAGTGTGGGATTGTTACTGTGGGAGCCCATGCTATTTTTTAGCACAGTGCTCAGACCATGTGCTAAATCGCACACTACAGAGTAGTAATTATGTCTCCTTGTGAATAAAAGCATTTATAAGCCAAGAATGGTTAAACATTGAGCCCAGAAAATGTTTAGCCACTCTGGATGGGGCAATTTTCAATAAAAGAATCCTGCAGTCTATCTCAAACGTGAAAGTTGCTTCCATAATATATTTTTTATTATTTTCAAAATATATTAAAGGATATCTTGAATTAATAGCAATGGTAAACGTTTTTTCTGGACAGCAGTACCTTTGCAGCATAGAAGAATGAATCACTGTGCTCTCTCGGTGATCTTTATAAGTAGATACGTAGAAAACTCCCTGGAATAAATGTGACAGCCGGGTTAAAAACCCGACGTTCTGCTCACTTGCTTGTTTATGTTTATGTTTATTTATGCTTGAATGCGTCTTTGTGTAGCAGAGTTCACAACATTTCTTGTCGCCATTGAATTCAAGCTCTTTGTCAAATACTTTCCGTGACAGATATAAGGCGGCATTTGTCTTGGATCTAGGGAAAAAGATCCCTGATAAATCTTTCCTAAACTGTCTCTCTATCTATAATCATCTCAATGTATATTCCAGACTCTCACGTCTTCTCTCTCATTCTCCGCTTCTTTATTTTGCCTTTCTTCTGCTCAGTTTCAACTCCACTTCAGAGCATCTTCATGTCTAAGACACCTTTGCCTTCTGGTCTTGTTACCTCTTTGCTTGCAGTATTCTCAATGACTTTTTCTTAGTCCTAAGTTATTTTTCTTTGCTTTGAGGATCATTTCATTTCACAAGTCTGCCTTCTCTGCCCTTCTTGCATTGCCAGGCATCTTCCTTTATTTTTTCATCTGGCTTTCAGCAGGTTTCAAGAGATATGCTAGTTCGTTTCAGAAGAGCACTTCACTAGTTGATTGAGGGACTTATTTTAGAAGCGTTTCCATTGGTAAATAGCAGAATCTACTCGTGTAGATTGGCATGCATGTGTAAATGCTATTTTGGAACAGGGACTCTTTACATGTGGGGATGCTTAGTACATTTAAGTGTCAAGGGGGCATGGTAAGGGTGGGGAGAGGGAGTGATTAGGGTGGCCTACAATACTGAGATGGATTCCTTTTCTAAGAAGAATAATTCATGTCACTATGGAAAAAATGGAGCCACCTGAAGGGCGGCGGCATTTACAGCTGTCCCAAGGCATAAATAAGTGCTGTCTGGAATGGACAGCTGTCAATGTTGACTTCTGTCTCCCCCCAATCCATCTCCCCTTCAATTAGCCCAACACGCTGTAACTAGGACAACCATGAATAGCAACCCCTTTGACCACATTACCCCCATATTGTACACCCTCCACTGGCTTCCTGTACAAAGCCGCATCATCTACAAAATACTAGTCACAACTTTCAAACTAATCAGAGAAATCACCCCATCTTTCCTCTCCACACTCGTCACCACAGACACTGTCACTCGCTCTCAGTGTGACTGCAATAAAAACAAACTAGCAATACCAACTGACTTCAGGAATCAAGGAAAATTACAACCAATAAAGCATTCTCCCACTTCGCCCCTAACCTCTGGAATAACTTCCCAGAACACCTAAGAGAAGCAAATGACCTCCTCACCTTCCGAAAAAAACTCAAAACCCATCTATTCACCCTTCACTTTGGGTCCTCTACTACCCTCAACTCCGTTGATCCTCCTCACTCCTCCACTTAAACCCTTCTACATAAGTCGCCGCTCACCCCTCCTTATAACCCCCAAGAATGCCTCATTACTTTACACTGTATTGGTCTACACCCCTATCTAACACCGAACTTGTATATAGCTCAATGTAAGTGTATATAGTTCTATGTAAATCAGCTTTGACAGTTCATGTATATAGTTAAATAGTTATTTGTAATTGAAGATGTACCTTTCACTGTACTATTCAAATTGTTGTTCATTGTAAACCGCATTTGATCTTTAGGAAAATGCGGTATAGAAATTTGTATTGAATAAAATAAATAAATAAACATCGATCCCCTTCTGAACCTCTTTAGGCCTTCCAGTCCCTTCACCCCCTTGATATCTGCTCCCCCCCCCCCAAAATATCAATACCCCCAGACAAGAACCCCCACCTGACCCATCCTGCATCGAGAAACTTCAGCCTTACTAGAGGTCACTAGAATTAGCAGGAGCAATCCCAAGTCGCTCCTGCTCTCTGTTTATTTCTTCATTTATTAAAGTTGATTACACGCCTTTAAATAAACTCAAGGTATGGTACAAAAAAAGAACAAAATAATATAACATAAAATCCTCTGTATCTGAAAAGCCCCTCTCACACCCCCTAAAGTCTGACTCATCTTTACTCATTCTCCATCGCAGCCCATACAATCTCTGTTAACCCACTTGGCCTCACAGTCTTAACCATCAATGAGGGCACCAAAGTTATAACTGCCACCAAACTCAACCTTGAACAAAATAACCATGCTTTTACCATTTTATAAAACTTCAAAACATTAAGCTTTGCTCGAACAAAGAATAGCAACATATTTCAAAGGACCAGGCCACCAAAGCAAAAAAATCCTATTTCTAGTCTGCCTCCCATTCCCCTACCCTTGCTGCCAGCCTCCCCCCCCCCTCCCCTTCCTCTTATGATTGGAGCTTTGTATTTTTTTCTCTCTCTCTTTTTATCTCCCTGTCTGCTGCTTTCCAATCTGAACACTTGGTTTCCTTTCTTTCTTTGTTTTCAACTGTAGCCTGTTTTAATTGTACACCACCCTGACGCTTATGCCTGGGCGGTATATCAAGCGCAAAAATAAAGTTAAAGATAAAGATAAAGACTGTTGATAATCACTTTGGAGAGGAATGGGTAACATTCTATATACTCCATTACAGAGACCAAGAGGCTTTTCCACCTGGTTATTCAGCAGAAGGCTGTATTCTACCCACCCGAGGAATACCACAAGCCACACAAGATCTGGCAGAGGATTTGCCTGACCTTGGAACAGTAAGTAGTGAAAGTGCAAAGTACATGGATGTGCAACTAGTTCTGTTGCAGCCAAGCAGCTGAAAATGCTCTCATTCTCATACCCACAGAAGGAAGCCCACAGACAGGCTGGAATGCAAACAGGATCTTTTAATGTGCACACAGGCCCAGACAGAGAGCCGGTACCCTCCACAAAAATCTGAGCCCCGAAGGACGTCCTACATTGTCTTATATACAGTACATTTTCAAACTCATTCTACAATCTCATTCGTCTCAGGTATTTCCTGTCCACCAATCAGCAGCCCCTGGGGAAGGTGCCTGGGTGACCTGTCCAAACCGGTATGCTCTGGTCTGCTGATTTATGGGCAAGGGGGTATTGTACTCAGGCCTGGAGGGGGGGGGGGAAGGGTGCCTACTGAAACCTTTATGTCTTTTCTTAGCAAGCTGATCACTATGTAAAATCCTCATGGCTTGGGGGGGAAGGGTTACCCACAGCTAAACCTCATGGTTGCCTCAGTTCTAGCCTAAAGATGTGTGCAGAGGGATGGAGACACAGAATGGGCAGGCAGACACAACTAGATATGGATCAGTGAACACAGAGGTGACAAGGAAAGATGAAGTGTGCAGCAGTCACACAGTGCACAAAGTGGGAGCACATAGCACAGCAGCTCAGTGGTGAAGGAGGAAGGTCACAGCAGCCCCTTTGAACATAGCAGAGGCATGTGCAGGGTCCATGGGAGTGAGGAAGGCTGTAAGGGAATAGTTATTGTCAGAAACAGGGAAAATAAGATGGGCCAGGCAGAGATGGGGTCAAAAACACAGGTGTGGACACTTGGAGACCGCCCTGTGCATCAAGAGGGAGCCTGTAGATCAACCCAACATAGAAAGAAAACACATGCACAGAAAGACATGCAAAAGGTACCACGCAGCAGCATGCAGGCAGCATTGCACAGAAAGATGTGCAAAAGGTACCACACAGAGGCATGCAGGCAGCATTGCACAGAAAAATGTGCAAAATGTACCACACAGAGGCATGCAGGCCACATTGCACAGAAAGACGTGCAAAAGGAACCACACAGAGGCATGCAGGCAGCATTGCACAGAAAGACGTGCAAAAGGTACCACACAGAGGCATGCAGGCAGCATTGCACAGAAAGACGTGCAAAAGGTACCACACAGAGGCATGCAGGCAGCATTGCACAGAAAGACGTGCTAAAGGAACCACACAGAGGCGTGCAGGCAGCATTACACAGAAAGACGTGCTAAAGGTACCACACAGAAGCGTGCAGGCAGCATTACACAGAAAGACGTGCAAAAGGAACCACACAGAGGCATGCAGGCAGCATTGCACAGAAAGACATGCAAAAGGAACCACACAGAGGCATGCAGGCAGCATTGCACAGAAAGACATGCAAAAGGTACCACACAGCGGCAAGCAGGCAGCATTGCACAGAAAGACCTGCAAAAGGTACCACACAGAGGTATGCAGGCAGCATTGCACAGAAAGACATGCAAAAGGAACCACACAGAGGCATGCAGGCAGCATTGCACAGAAATACATGCTAAAGGTACCACACAGCGGCAAGCATGTAGCATTGCACAGAAAGACGTGCAAAAGGTACCACATGAGGGCATGCAGGCAGCATTGCACAGAAAGACCTGCAAAAGGTACCACACAGAGGTATGCAGGCAGCATTGCACAGAAAGACATGCAAAAGGTTCCACACAGAGGCATGCAGGCAGAATTGCACAGAAAGACATGCAAAAGGAACCACACAGAGGCATGCAGGCAGCATTGCACAGAAAGACATGCAAAAGGTACCACACAGAGTCATGCAGGCAGCATTGCACACAAGGCTCCATAGGAACAGGAGCAGAGGGAGATTGTGAATATCTCGCCTCCCCCCCCCACCCCCCTCCAGAAGCCAGGGTGAGATCTATGGGCCACCAACAGCATGCCAGGCAATGTGCTCCCAGAGCTGAAGTTGTTAGTGGGAGGATGACACATGAAGTGTAAGGGAGGGGTAATAGCAGATGCCAGAGTTTCAGGATGGCCCCACTTAGCATGTCATTATTTTCCATTCCCACAGGAGATACTAGAGAAGAAGGACTTCAGGGCCATCAGGTATCAGAGGCCACATTGCCTTCAATAGCTATAGAGGGAGTAGCAGGAGCACCAGGGTATGTATTATGTCTGTGGGCAGAGTGGTAGCATCAAGTACAGGAGCCCTGTGTGATCGAGGTCCCTGGTGAGGGCTGCTCTTGGCAAGGAGTAGGCAGCATGGACAGTACAGCAAGGGGAAAGGTATCCAAGAGTTGCACAGAACAGTAAAGGACAGCAGATGCTGATTCTAACTAAGTGGAGCCCCAGAGCCAGGTATCTGATGCACAGGTCAGCAGGAAAGGGCATTTAAAAATATGACAGACATGGAGTGAATTATCCAGAGGTGAATATCTTATGCATCAGGCTAAAGCCAAAAGGGACTCCCCATTTCAGGGCACAGTAGGGACACATATATGAGTGGCAGAAAGATGTGAGAGGAGCATACAGATGACATCTCAGAATTGTAAGAGGACAGGTTGTACCCGTGGAAAGATGTCAGGCAGAGATAAATGGGTCTCAGAAGTATAGGTTGTGGTAGTGCCACCATGGGCAGTGTACAGATGCAGCTCAGGAGCTCTCTGGGGGAATGCTCTAGGACAGCTGTGGGTCAGGACAAAAAGGTCATAGTTGCCACATGATGCAGTGGTGGAACAAGTAAGCCCACATGGCCCCCAGAAAATAGGGTGCAGCACTGCACATGCCCTCTCTCAGTCTGTCCCCAACTCCATGAGTGTGATGTCAAGATCATGATGGGGTGGGTAACAGATCAGCTGATGTGGTGCAGGAAACAGAGGGAGTTTATCACTGGTCCAGTGTCAGCCAAATGACAGGGTTGACTTGAATTCTCTCACCCAAAGCAATGGCAGCAGCTGCAGCTGCAGAGGTGGTGGCAGCAGAGGAGGTGGAGGTGGGAGCAACAGGGGTGGCACAGACATCACAGGGAGACCGCTGGTGACTCCACATTTTATCAAGGCTGAGCAGCCACCATCTGGTCATCGACACCACTATGGAGGTGGAAGACAGGAGGAGGATATTGTGGAAAAGGATGAGGCGTACACCATAGACATGGAGGACCAGATGGTGGGGGGAGAATTCTACCCTTGTAATTTGTGCCTACTCTGGATTCATCTGAAGGACATGCGAGACTAGACTCTGATGCACCATACCACCCAACTGAGGTGCAAGGGGGAACCGTGGAATGGTGTGGGGAGGGGGAGGGGTGGGATGACACAGAGGGCCATGCAGTGCCACCACACGTCATATCAATGGTGCTGCATGTCCTTGCTGTGCCAGTGCAGCAGATGCACCAACATGAGGCCTCCCCCGGTCTTGGTGAGCTACAGGTCCTGCATCTTCAGGCCATCTGGATGGAAATGCAGCAGGGCAGGCTGTTGACCCTTCGGCTCTCTTCATTGCTCTTTCATCTTCTCTCTCAGCCATTATGTCATTTGAATCTGTTGATGAGGCAGTCTCTTCCTATAACACTATACTCTTTTCTTATTTATTTTATTTATTTTATTTATCTATTTCTTCTATACCGCCCCTTCCAGAGATCAGGGGCGGTTTACATGGAACAAGTAAACAAATTTGTATACTAATGTATACATTACATGGAACAGAAATTTTTAACTTTATACAGATAATAATTATTATATTACACGGAACAGAGATTTATAACTTTATAACTTTATACAGATAACTGTGCATTAATTGTCGGAACTATTTACATTATATACATTAATATATATATACATTTTCTGCCTTGGATGCTTTCTCCTTTCCCATTCCACTAAGATCTATTTCCCCCGCTGTAATCTCATCCATCTATCATATCCTCAACCTCTCGCTTTCATAGCAACTGTCCCTGCTGCCTTCGAACTTGCAGTGGTTACACCCTCTTTAAAAATCCTTCACTGGATACCGCCTGCCCTTCCATTATGGACCCATCTCCCTCTTCCCTTTTGCAGCCAAACTACCAAACATGCGGTTCACTGCAACCATCTCGACTTTCTTTCTTCTCAAGACATTCTGGATCCACTACAATCTGGCTTTTGTCCTGTACATTCTACAGAAATGGCCCTTACCAAATTTCCTGGCTAAATCTAAAGGTCTTAACTCTATTCTCATCCTTCTTGACCTATCTGCTGCTTTTGACACTGTCGATTACCGCCTTCTGCTCAATTTCCCCTTTTTCACTTGGATTTTGGGGTTCTGTTCTGTCTTGGGTTTCTTCTTATTTCTTGCATTGCACTTTCAGTATATATTCTGGTGGATCCTCCTCCACTGCTATTTCACTTTCAGTTGGCGTACCTCAGGACTCTGTCTTGGGACCTCTTCTCTTTACTCATTACACTCAGTCCCTTGGTACCCTGATCTCTTCCCATGGTTTTCAGTACCATCTTTATGACGACTCTCACATTTACCTCACTGTCCCTGAAATCTCTCCAAGAATCCAGCTCTTTATCTCTGCCTGCTGTTTCTGAGTGTCCCACCACTGTCTGAAACTGAACATGGCTAAGATGGAGCTTCTTAGGTTTATGTTTATGTTTATTAAAAACTTAATATACCGCCCATTACAAATGCATCTGGGTGGTTTACAATAAAAATCAAATGCTGCTAGAAAGGAAGAAAGGAACAGGAACACCATTAAAATATTTTAAACAGGATAGAGAGAGAAAGATAAGAATAGAAAAGGGAGAAAAGACATAGGGATAGCAAGGTATCAAGCAGGACAGAGAATGAGTATGATGGTAAGGAGGGTAGGACTTCAGTGGTGGGGGGGGGGGTGGGAGAGAGGGGCAATGAAAGGGGGTAGCTCGTAGGCTAAACAAAAAAGGTGTGTTTTTAGTCTCGCTTTAAACACAGGGAGGGAGTGTTCCAGACGGAGGGCAAGGGGGAGCGAGTTCCAGAGCCTCAGGCCAAGGAAGTAGAAAGCTGAGGAGCAGGTAGATTCTAAATGAGCCTGGGAAGGGGATGGAAGTGACATGAGATTGGAGTGAATGAAACGGAGGAGGCGGTGAGGAGTGTGGAGACGGACCTGGTCAGCAAGATAAAGAGGAATAAACGAGGTTACTTACCTGTAACGGGAGTTCTCCGTGGACAGCAGGATTGCGTCAGCCACACTTGGTGACGTCCTCCGGGCGGAGCCGAGTATACGGAAGTGCTCTCTCTAGAGCTCCGAAAGGTGAGCCCTCTGGGCCCACCTCAGGTAGCCCATCCCACCGGTCCGCCCCCTGGTCCGGCCAGTTCTCGTTCTTCCGCCTTGCCAGCAAGACGGACCCTGCTCTGCTCTCATTTGTTTTTTTCTTTGGTTTACTTTTTCTGGCTAGACATGCCAAAACACCATGCAAGAAAATGCCCTCAATGTGGCAATAAGAAACTCACCTCCCATGGATGTTCCCTCTGTGGGGAAATGAAGAAAGGCTACCATGAGGTGTGCTCTGCCTCAACGCCTCATGCGGACCCTCCGCCGGCCCAGGATGTGCCTGAACGGGCCTCCATCCTCAGCCGAGCCTCCACTGCTGACGTCTGGACTCCCTCCCGGCGGGACGCGCCATATGGGGCCTCCGTTCCTAGCCCAGTGCACAGAAATGACTCCGCTACTGCTCCCGGATCAAACGCTGCCACCCGCGCTCCCACGGAGGTAGGCTCTGCTACTGTTTTGTCTCCGGCTGCTGTGTTTGACTCTGCCGCTGCTCCTGTGTGAATTGATTTGTGAACAAAGATAAGGAACTTGAATTGAATTCGAAAAGAAACAGGGAGCCAGTGCAGGTGGAGAAGAAGGGGAGTGATGTGATCGGTATGGGAGGCATGAGAGAAGATGCGGGCGGCGGTATTGTGGATGCGCTGAAGGCAAGAGAGCTGAGACTGAGGAAGACCAGCTAGAGTGACATTGCAGTAGTCAAGACGAGACATGACGAGGGAAAGAAGAAGTGTGCCCAGTGAGGAAAAGGAAAGAAAAGGCAAACCACACGAAGTTGCTTCAGGGTGAAGAAAGAGCGCTGCACAACAGAGGAAATGTGTTCTTTGAAAGAAAGAGAAGAGTCAAGGGTGACGCCGAGGTAACAAAGGGAAGAAACAATAGGGATAGGAGAAGCGGAGAGTAGGGGAGTGAGAGGAGGAGTGGGGGAATTCCCAAAAGTAAACCAGATAGCAGAGGTTTTTGCAAGGTTGATGTGGAAAAAATTAGCAGAAAGCCAAGAAGCCACAGAGGAGAGACAAGAGTTGAGGGGGTAATGTCGGGAGCAGAAGAGTCAGTATGATGGAGGAGAAAGATATCGTCGGCGTAATAATACGCTCAGATACCGTGCTGTTGGACCAGAAGAGCGAGGGGGCAAGAAAGATATTAAAGAGAAGGGGTGCAAGAACAGAACCCTGAGGGACACCACAAGGGAGGGGGTGGGGGGGGAGAGGAGGTCCCTGAAAGAACCGAGAAAGAGCGACAGGAGAGAAAAGAACGAAACCACTGAAGTACTGAGCCGGCTAAGCTGGCTTCACCAAGACGAGACAGCAGAGTGTGATGGTTGACCAGATCAAAAGCAGCAGAAAGATCAAGAGAAAAAGTGAGAGTAAGAGAACCATGATCTCCCCTTTTCCTCCCGTCTTTGTGTCTGCGGATAACACTGTCATCTTGCCTCTGCTTGCAACCTTGGGGTCATCTTTGACTCTTCTCTCTCTTTCTCTGCACACACCAAACAGATAACTAAAACCTGTTTCTTTCTCTATAACATCTGCAAAATTCATCCCTTCCTATCAGAACACAATACCAAGACCCTTATCCACTCTCTTGTCACCTCCTGTCTAAATTATTCAACTTGTACCTCACTGGTCTCCCAGTGAATCATCTATTTCCCCTTCAATCTGTTCAAAGCTCAGCTGCACAGCTAATCATCTGCTAATGTCACTATGGTCACGTAAGCCCTCTTCTCAAGTCGCTTTATTGGCTCTTATCCATTTCTTCATAGAGTTCAAACTTCTTCTGACCTACAATGCATTCATTCTGCGGCTCCTCATTACTTTTCCTCTCTTAACTCTGCCTACACTTCTCTTCTGGCAGCTCTGCTCATCACACAAATAACTTGTACGCCCTTCTTTTCTACTGTCAACTCCAGAGTCCATTCTTCCCACTTTGCTGCTCCTTATGCCTGGCATAGACTACCTGAGTCGGTACATCAGGCTCCATCTCTGGTCCTATTCAAATCTAGGCTAAAAACTCATCTCTTCGAAGCTGCCTATGGATCTTGACCACTCTTATTCTCCTGTCTACAGCCATGTGTATTTTAATCATTTCCCTTAAGAATTCCCTAGTCCCCTGTTGTTCTGTTTTAGCAGATTGTAAGCTGCGTATGCCTAGTAGCACTTTATTAATAAGTAGTACTAGAAAATCCATCATAAAGACAGGCAGATAAAGTCATCTGTTTATCTTATGTGGCAGTCATCCCACTGAATATTGGCATTTAAATATTTTATAGTTTCCCACTTTCCAAGAAAACCTCAATCCCTCTTTGTGCCCCTTAAATTAAAAAAAAAAAATTAAAGCTAGGTTCTAGCACCCAGGATGGAAGCAATCAACATTTCAATTTAGCTCTTTTATGATATTCGAAACATTAAAGTTATTTTTTATATTTTTATACTACAGAAAAAAACATTTAAGCTTACGGGTCCTTGCATACCATCTGCCCTGCTTGCCTTGATTTATGATAAAACTAAAGAAGTTTAGAAGCAGGGAAGAAAGATACCGAAGACGTTTTGAAACAGTTGGGGTTTTGCATGCAACACTTGCTCTTTCCTCAAGCCCCCTGCCCTGCCCCCCTTGAATGTGCCAATAAACACAAGCCAACAAACCTTAGCGCAGTTAGTATAATTAATGATTTCATTTCATGAAGACCCTGTTGCTTTACGGAAGAGATAGCATGTTTCTGTAAAATAACAATGGGCCTGATATTCAGTGGCAGTGCTTAGTGCAATCACAGCAGCTAGCCGTCACCGCTGTGCCCTAGATCGGGATATTCAATGCCAGGCTCAATGTGTTTAGTGTATAGTAACTAGGATCTGCCTGCTGGAGGCCGTACAGAAATCTAAGGAGGGAAGAGGGACTCTTCACCTTGCTAAGGTGGGCAGCAGAAGCAGAGTCTGAAGCTGCCCCTAGTGGGGAAAAGGAGCAGCGCTAGAAGGATCTTGTGGAAGCAGAGAATGGCATTGAGATTTGGATTCCAAGGACGAAAGAGCCCTGGGACTGGAGTGAAATCTGAAAGTCCTAAATCGGGTTAGTTTCTACTTGAAGGGCATGTTTACTACACTGCGCTACCTCTTAATGTGGCCGGTAGCGTTAAGTGGCGCTGTACTAATGGTAACAGTCGCAATGCGCTATTCAATGGCGATATTACGGCCTTAACTCTGCCCACTCATGCACTAACTGGTCAGCGTGGGATTTTTAGTGCAGTGGTGTGTGCTGAATCCCACTCTATCCAGTAGCACGATTTAGTAAACATGCTCCTTTAAGTTTAAAAGGCAGAACATTGGTTCTGGCAGCTGAAAGCACATAAATTGACAAATGTAAGAAGAATATGGGCTTGATAATAGTTCTAAAGGAATAAATGTCATTTTACCAGGCAAGAAGGCAGAGGACGCTAGTGACACCGGCCTATTAGAGCAGAAGAGGAGATAGTGCTTATAAGGAGGGTTATTGTGCTGAACTTTGGTGCCCCTGTGTTGAAACATCAATGGTCTTTTCTTTGCAGCTACTGGTGAATCAGGCAGTACATATTGTCAGCACAAGGGGATGAGCTGCAGTCCAGATGCACTGTAAACTCCACGCCAGGTGATGACAGCAGGCTGACCACCGTTTCAACCTGCGATTCCATTGCTACAAGTCTCACAGCAGTTCAGTTCAGCGATTATTTTAATTAAGCAGATTAATCATTATTATTCCAACCTTTCATATAAATTCCCAGTGCTTATAAAGATAGCAGTGTCACATGCTCGCTAAATCCTCCAGCAACTGTTCCAGACGGCACAGTTCATGCGCCCCTCTCAGGTGTCTTTACATGCCCTGCCGCCAGCCAGCAGCGGTCTCAGTTCCAAACCAACAGAACAAGTTACCCAGTTCCAGGGGTGAGATTTTAAGGCAGTCCTGGATTTCTGACAAGCTCATTCTTATGCATTATGAGACCTGCGGCACTGGATAAAATCAGAGACTACAAATACCATAGTGCATTGCAATGGAAATTTAAAACCAGAATTGGCAAAAAAATCTCATTCCTGGAACTAGGTAACTTGAAACTCTGGAAGTAGAAACTGTTCCGTGCACATACCTCGCTCTTCCAGGCTAGTAGAATCGGTCCAGTCCTCTGCTTCCAGGCAGCTCAGCACTCCAGCTGTTACTCTGCCTCTGTAATCACCTGCTTCTGCACCTGGAGAAACAGCAACTCCCCCCTCTGGGGTTTATTCTGCACACAGTCAACAAGGTACATTCAGCAATGATCACTGGCCTTTATCCCCAAACAGTCTTTAAATGCACATAAAGGAGCAGTCCATAAACTCAATATTCTAGCGAAGTTTAATCCATGTCCAGCAGCTCTCCACCCACTCCTAGGATTTTGTTTCCTCTACTAGCCCAAGGGAAATGAACGTGGGGAATTCTCTGCTGTGGGGAACCCCACCCTCTCCTGGGTGTTCTCCCGCCTTGCTGGAATCACCTGGGGCTCTCTCTGTGGCAGGGACCTTCCTAGCCCTGTCTCAAGGAATTCTGGGATTTATAGTGGGCTCTGTGCTTCGTGTATCCGGCCCTGCCGCAATACACAGCTCTGTGGGTCTAATGGCATTAGGAAATGAGTGGAGTAGTAGGATATGGCCACATAAGGTTCAGGATTATGAATCCCTGATTAATGTGCTTCTGAACTGGTATAGAATTAAAGGTTAATAAATAAAAATAAAAACATAAGAATGAGAAGAGACTTGAAGACCTAAATATGTACACTCTGGAGGAGAGGAGGGACAGGGGAGATGTGATTCAGACCTTTAAATACTTAAAGAGAAATAATGAACAAACAAACCTCTTCCAAAGACGGGGAAGCTGTAAATCTAGAGGGCATAACATGAAGCTGCAAGGGGGTAAATTGAAAGGCAACAATGTCAGGAAATACTTTTTCACTGAAAGGGTGGTGGATGCTTGGAACGCCCTCCCGATGGAAGTGGTGGGGGCAAATACAGTGACGGAATTCAAAATGGCATGGGACAGACACAGTGGATCCCTTTACAGCAACAAGATAAAATCAAAATAAACGTAACTATCTAATTTCTCAACAAGCAGGGGTGTCCTACACGGAGCGGTGGGTTCACCCCTAAAACAAAGACATGGGGAGGGGTGACCTGCACGGAGCAGCGGGTGCACCTACTCTTGCCATCTTACTGGGAAGACTAGATGGACCATACTGGTCTTTATCTGCCATCATTTACTATGTTACTATGAATAAAAGATTTCTTTCTATTAGACTAATGTGATATATTTTTTGACTAGCTGTTGAGAGCTAAAACTCAGGTCATAACAGAATTCTGAATCTGAGCGCAGTCTTTACCATTACTTACTGCAGAGAACAGAGAATATTCTCCATAAGTCAACTTTTAAATAATTAAAGAAAGAAGATGAATTTAAGAAGCAATGTGATTGCTTCAGACTAAATATTAGATGTCATGAAAAGTGGACAGTCTAATGTGTAGCTACATATTTAGAGATTCATATTAAGCAAAGTACAGTATAAAGCAGCTTGGCTTACGCTTTTGTTTGCTACCTTTAGAGTTGGTCTGTATGCTTTGAATTAATGTTAGCACTAAAAGCCATGTAATTATTATCCAGCAATGATGATACTATTCATGGACAAATCTTTTTGCACTGCAAATGATTAGCATTAAATATTTCTCTTTAAATACAGTTCATGGAAGTAAATAGTAAAAAAGGAAAGATAGTAGTTTATTGGACAAAGATGTAAATGGGATATAAAGAACTTGTTTACCAAACTTTTATTTGCATAGATTAAAGCAGAGGTAGATATATTACCAGTTTGTAATATATTAGAACCATATAATCAATTTGTGTAGGTGCATCAAGTGTTAATTCAAACTGTGCTAGGGAATCTCTGAAACTTCTGCTTAATTAGGAGTTAGCAGTTGTATGTGCACCTAGTTTCAGTCATAAAAAAGCAATTTCTACTTGATGTATGTCTATATAATGGGCGACATTTTGTGTAACGTCAGAGATGGTTCCAGATGCACTAGAAACTGTTGCTATCTCTCTTGCTCGGGCAAATAAATAAATAAAACTCAGTAACTGAAGTTGTAATATATTGTGCCATTATTTTCAGATTAACACAGCAATGGTGTTACTTTCATCCTAAATAAGACCCTGCAACAATCCCATCATTTCTTAATCTAGTTGATTTTTGCTTTTTCCAACCACAGAAATTGCTAAAAAAAAGAAAAAAGAAAAATTGCATGGGGCATTTGACCAAAGTAACAATATGTTTTTTCAAGACTCTTATATAGTCAAGTCCTGGTGGGTATTGGACAAGCATTCTTATTATCACTTGGTGTAAATGAAATGAGCTGGAGGCGCCCGCTAAATGAGTGTCTACATGAGGAAACCATATTGGTACTAAATTGCACTCCAGTAAGTATCATTTCCAGTAGAAATAAATAGAGCCTAACTTGCACATTTTCAAATGGTCTAACAACCGAAATGCTTTGCTCAAGATGTATGTTTAAGGAAACTAAACTCACTGACTCCCCTGGGTTGTCTTGGTAAGGTGCAACTGGTAGATTGCCAGGCCTTTATTCTGTGCAGTAAAAGTGGCATTTTAAAAAGGATGCCCAAGTCAATTGAAAACAGCCAAGGACGTCTATGTCTTCACCCAACATAGATGTCCCCAACAAGTACTGCAGCCGCGTAGATGCCCCCATGGGGTGGGGATGTCCATCACCTGCATGCTAGCATAAGGGGGCATCTAGCAGCATGGGAAAATGACAATATGAGCCCTCAGTTCTCATCAGTGTTTGTTATCAGCATGGAAAAGATGGAAGGCACAAGCGTACCTCCTTCTCTACACCCTTGAGATGGCTGGCTGACCAAACAAGCACTTTTCCTCTGCCTGTTCAAATCTCGAGCAGGTATAAGCTTGGACACTGCTCAGGACATCCAGGGCATTACTAAAATCGTCTGCCCACCACCCATCGCTTCAGAAAAGAAAGCAGCCGCGGGAACATTTCCAGCAGTAATAAGCATTTCCTGTTTCTCGTAAGAAACAGTAAATGCTTATTATTGCCTTTAGAAACTCTGCGGTCCAGCAGTTTATAAGATAGCAGAGCCACAGGAACAGAGAAATGTTCCCATGGCTGCTTTCTTTTCTGAAGGATGAATTAGTGTGGGGAGAAGGGAGGGAGGGCAGGCAGCTGATACAGGAGGGAAGGGAAGGGAAGGAAAGGGGCCAGAAGGGAGCTGACATGGGGAGGGGGGGGGGGTCAGAAGGGAGCTGACACTTGGGGATGGGGATGGAAGGTGGCTGGGTAATAGGGGGGGGGTTGGAAGAGAGCTGACAGGGTGAAGGTGAGGGCTGGAAGGGAGCTGACATGGGGGGGTTGGAAGAGAGCGGAAAAGAGGGGAAGGAGGGGGTGGAGGGAAGGTGGGGGCTGGAAGGGAGCTGACACCTGGGGATGGGACTGGAAGGTAGATGGACAGAGGAGAGTGACTGAATGGGAGCTGACATGGGAGGGGGCACTGGGACTAGAAGTTCACTGATACCTGGGTTGGTATTTGGACTAGAAGGGCTGGACAGTGGGAAAGGAGGGGGCTGGAAGGGAATAGACATCAGTGGCAGTGCTGGGAATGCAAGGGAGTTGACACTGGAAGGTACTGGGAGGGGAGACTGTAAAGGAGGCTGATACTGGGGAGGGTTACTGGGACTGGAAAAAGGCTGATGGAAGAAAATGAAGAAAGCAAAAGGAGAGACTAGAAATGGCACATGGACTATAGACCATAGAAAGAGAGCTAAGAGAAGACACAGGAAAACATAAATCTCACATCGGGATCAGCATGATCAAAAATTATCAGACAACAAAGGTAGAAAAAATAATTTTATTTTCAATTTGGTGATTGGACTTTGTGCTATTTTTATAGTTCACACAGTATGGGGAACTGCATCTCTTATCTGGTGTGGCACCGCATGCAGATTCTGGCTTCTTAGGGTTTCATTTTAATTTTTATCTACATATTTTTATTTTTACTTTAGGTTGTGGTAACTTATTCTGTACTTGGTGAGGGTCTGTGTTCTGAGTGTGTGACTGAGGCCAGGTGTTCTGTTAACATGGAGTTTGTATGTAAGGATCTGTACTATAGTAATTTGACTTGTACAGCTTTTCAAATAGGTGTATGGAGGTTTTGGGGCCCATTGTAGTGTTTATAGCGGTGCTTTTGTCTTGGTAGGCCCCTTATTAACTGAGTTTTGGAAATGTATGCTGGTATGGTATGCTAGATTTGGCCTTGCTCTTTCGCTGCACTTTTCTTACAACACTGGATTTGAAGGAGAAATACTAATATCGCTTGAAAAAAGAGTTCACAAAGCAGTTTTGGGGAAAAGGAGGGTAGGGTGCAGCCAACATTAACAATAATGAGGGAGGGGCGCTGATTTATAAGTTGCAGGGGGGCACTAGAAACCCTAGCATTGGCCCTTGTCCAAGTTCTGGGAACATCCTAAACATGTCTACACAACGTCCCCTTTCAGACTTGGACATCTTTGCGCTGGGGATGTCCACTGAGCCGCTTCTGAAATGGCCCTAGGGACATCTAAGTTTTGGACATCTGTATGCCCATTTTCAGATGTCCAAAGCATGAATAGTTCTCCTAAAATGACCCCCTCAACTTACAGGACTATTTGGCAAATATTTTGATCTAAGCATTAAGATTAGGGAGGAGTGGCCTAGTGGTTGGGGCATGTTACCTCAGGCCAAAAGGTCAGGGGTTCAAATCCCACTAGAGGACAGCAACCTTGGGCCGGAAGGACTGGGGTTTCTAGTCCCACAGGTGCTCCTTGTGGTCTTGGGCAAGCAACGTAACCCTCCATTGCCCATGTTCCCTGTTAGTATTAGTGTATGTGTTAAATGTATCCCCCAATTGTGTTGTGACCACTTTGATTGAAGGTTAAGGTGGTATACAAAACTGTCTAAATAAATAAATTACAAAGAAAGCAGTACATTGGGTAACAGTTATGATATAATAATGTGAGATTTTGGGGGTCATTTTATAAGGAGCTACCTAAAGTTATGTTCTATCATCGCATGTAAATCATGGTATTTTAGTGATTACATGTGTAAATGACGAAGTCACGGTTTTATAAGTATCTGCGTCAACCTGATGGTGTGTACTTTCAAAGTGGGCAAGCATATGGGCAAGTGTATAAGTATGTGCATAAATGATAAAATCGTATAATTTATATGCATTCTTTGAAAATCTAAGGGCAGTCATTTAAAGCAGCTCTAGGACTAGTGTAGGTGATCATGTTTTCAGCTTTTCCCGAGTCCCTAATCCTGTTCTTGTCTTATTGTTTATTATTCCACCAAGCTGGTTGCTGTTTTCTAAAAAGCCCTTCCTCTCCATCTCTTTTGCCTGATCTGTGATAATCAGGGATAGTCATGAAATGACCTAGACCTGCTTAAAAGCCTACCTGGCTGATCCCCACAGGTCACTTGGGCCTGCCTTTCTCAGTATTTTAAAAGCAATAGATAACATTTTCAATATACTCCTCTCTTGGATTGGGAGCCAATGAAGTTTACTCAGGCAGCCACATTTTGGACTACCTGTAATCTCCATAACAAATATCCAGGTGACCCCACATAGAAAATCAAAAATCGATACAACCAGCATCACCCCTCCATCCATGAAAGGACACAATTGTCAAACCAATCGTAATTTTCCAAAAGCCATATGTATCATCTTAGAAAGCTGCACTTGTAGGGTCAATTTTGCATCTAATTTTACACTGAAATCCCCAATTTTCTTTTTCCATTTTAAACTAAATCCTTCAATACTAGGCCATTCAATCAAACTACTTGAATCCAATTCACCACAAACTAATATCTCAGGTACTGACACAGACGCCTTTACATTTGATGCAGTGGTTGTACCTTCCTGATAAATGGACAGTTTCAGTACCTAGTACAATTAATTTGGCATTTTTATGGTACTAAATTTAGCTGATTAAAAAAAATGAATGAATGCATGAATACGAAAGGCTTCCTGGTGAGCTCGATATCGGACAGGCCTAAACTAAACATTTAAATTATCCACAGAGCAGCTGAATATTGCTATTGCCCAGATAATTTATTGGTGCCTCCCTCATTCCGCTCTCCCGCTGCCCCCTCATAAGTACTGGGGTGCTGAGGTGCATTTTCAGCTTGGCACTGTCCGTATAGCTTCTGCATATCAATGAATAGGGAAGTTATACATTACCAGCTGTCAGTAAATGTAAAACTTCCATTGAAAATTCACTGTTTACGGCATAAAACTGACTTATGCAAATAAAAACTGAATTTATGCACTTAAATATATGCGCATAAATGACATAAAACAAAGAAACAAACTGTACATCCCTACCTCAGAACTCTGAAGCTTTATGGTGGGCTGCACTTTAGTGTGACCCATGTTAACATGTATCGGAGAAAGCTACAGGTAGATGCAACACCCCCCTTCCAGAAGTGTGTCCTTCTCCCGTATCCTCTCTAGTGATGTATGTTTGGGAAGCTTTAATTACTGGATTTCGCTCTTGCCTGTACTCTAACACTGGCAAACTGTTGTTGGGACCATGAGTATGGAGCTATCTATGTTGAAAACAAATACTGTTGAGGTTTCTTGGGGACAGGAGGAGCAAGAGGGGAAGACAGCTCATATGGAAGAGGAGCTGCTGCAACTTCGTCGTTTGTGTGTTCTCCAAGTTAAAGACAGAACTATCCTAGCGAGGAAGACTGCATATTTGGATAAGCAAGTTCATAGGAATAATTTACGTTTGTTAAATTTTCCTAAATCCCCTTGCTAGGATAGTTGCCCCCTCTCGTGCGGGCTCAGTACCTGTCCTTGGGCTCTGGCCCTCGGAGGATGGGTGAACCAAATACAAAAAAGCAAGAGGCGTGCGGAGGTCACAGGTGTCTTTATTAATTGATCCCCAACACGTTTCGGCAAATGCCTTCCTAAGGGGGTATGCAACTTAAAAGATAAACAGATAATAAATAAATAATTAAACATAAAAATGATAACAATAAATAAACAATAAGGTTGGATAATGTATAAAGACAGAATGTAAAACAATAAAAACAGTGATCAACTAATAAAATTAAGTTGTAATATATCGTAAAAGTAATAATAATAATAAATGATAAAAGCAATAAACAGTGCATAACATCCAAATAATGCTCTTCAAAAAATTAAGAACAATAAGAAACAATAAAAACACACAATAAAAACTGTCAATAGGACCTAATGATATAAAACAGAACAAATAAATAAAACAAAACGCAGGGCAGAGGGTTCTCTGAGCTACCCTCTACCCTGTGTTTTGTTTTATTTATTTGTTCTTTGGTTCTTATGTCCACATTTTTCCTGATTTATCACGAGTTACCCAGCAGAGGAGGAAGGAGTTTCTAGGCTTGCAGCCTAGGGTCCTCTCCCTGGGGTGCAAGTTTGTTTTGAGATTTTCTCCTCATTGTATAATTTCTTATTTAGAAAAAACATTTCTGTTTTTTGAACCAGGGCAGCTTTTGGCGTTCCTAGTTCCTAGGGAGGGGTCTGGGATTAGTGTGGTATCTCATATGACTGACACGTAAGTCTTGCCCTGTTTGGATTTAGTTATTGTGTGCCTGAGATGGGGTTTCCTTAGTAACCGGGGTATCCGGAGGGCCTCCCCGCACCCCACACATGACCCCCCCCCCATTCCCTCCACCATCCCGCCTTCACCTCTAACGCCCAAACACAAATACACTCAAACTGAGGTTGGCTTAATACTGTTACTTTATTGGTCGCAGCTACATAACCAAACAGATACCGGCCAAAACAGGCCAATTTTAACATTTTAAATCCGTATATCAACTCCCTCCCCCCCCCCGCGCTCCAATCCGGATGATGCCCGCCCACCAGCCGTTTAGCAAGGTGGGGCATCATCCACCCCCCGTTCCCCCTTCCGCCCGCCTCGCCGTGCTATAGCAAAGGCCGGCTCCCGTTGCTTCCCACCGGGTAGAGACCCCACAGTGATGTCTCTCCCCAACCCGGAGCACCCGCTCCCCTGCAAAGTGGCCTCAGCCGCCAATGCACCGCCGGGTCGGCGAGCACCAGCTCGCTACCCCGCTTACCCACTAGGCTCCACATCACACAACACCCCCCCCCCCAGCTGCGACAATCTACCCCAATCCGCTCCCACCCATGCCCCACACCAGAGCAAAGGGAGGGCGGGAGGGACGACCACTCGGTCCGCCGGCCACGACAGGAAGAGGGAGATCGCACGCCGGCGATCTCCCACGCTTCCTGCAGGCCCCGCCCCTACAGCACCCGCCGGACCAATCAGCACGTCCCACGTCACGGCGTGGGTACGCTGCCGACGGTCCGGCCCGTGCCCACGTGCCCCCCCCCCCACGCCAGTAACTCCCGCGGGCCCGGCCCCCGGGGACCCGGTTACTCTGCCGGCCTCGGGACCGGGCCCTGCGGCGCCGCGCGATTAACCGGGGTATCCGGAGGGCCTCCCCGCACCCCACACATGACCCCCCCCCCCATTCCCTCCACCATCCCGCCTTCACCTCTAACGCCCAAACACAAATACACTCAAACTGAGGTTGGCTTAATACTGTTACTTTATTGGTCGCAGCTACATAACCAAACAGATACCGGCCAAAACAGGCCAATTTTAACATTTTAAATCCGTATATCAACCCCCCCCCCCCCCCCCCCCGCTCCAATCCGGATGATGCCCGCCCACCAGCCGTTTAGCAAGGTGGGGCATCATCCACCCCCCGTTCCCCCTTCCGCCCGCCTCGCCGTGCTATAGCAAAGGCCGGCTCCCGTTGCTTCCCACCGGGTAGAGACCCCACAGTGATGTCTCTCCCCAACCCGGAGCACCCGCTCCCCTGCAAAGTGGCCTCAGCCGCCAATGCACCGCCGGGTCGGCGAGCACCAGCTCGCTACCCCGCCACCGGCACAAGGTAACCCCTTATCCTTGTGCCGCCCCCCCCAAAACCAGCTGCGACCAATGCCAACCTTCAAGCACCTCCTGCCAATCATTCAGCAAGAGATCTTGCCCCACCGGGGCAAGGTGCACACCGTCCAACCGGTACAGTCCTCGGCACTGCACCTCTGCCCAGGGGTGCAAGACCTGCATCCCCCCAGTCTGCGTCACCCAACGCCCTACCTGGCGATTAACCTTCACCAGACCCCGCGACCACCGTCGCTGGGACCAACACGCAGGGCGCGGGATGATGTCAGACCAGACAATAACAATCCCCGGGATCAATTCCCGCAAAAAACCAATGTCCGCCAGCACCGCTAGAATAAACTGCCGGCAGGGCCAGCCGGACAAGTCGTTTCCTCCCAGATGGATAAGCAGCCCGACCGGCTGCTGGCGTAGTGCTATCTTCGCCTGGACGCAGGCTATCAACTGCTGCCATCGCATGCCACGTTGCCCCATCCAGCAAATCCGAATCCCTGCCGGAGCCAGGCCGAGATGTATGCCCAATGGCCGCACAGCTGCCCTGCGCTCCGCCCAATAGACGAAGGAATGCCCGATGATCCACCACTCTCTCGAGCACGCACCATCTGCAAGGGAACAAACTGAACTGCAACCGGCGGCATCGCCTGCAACAAGAAGCAAAGAATGAAAACCCCCCTTGCCCCGCCCCCACCCACCCCCGTTTTACCCCCTTGGTACAGTGGACACCCGTGCCGCCCTAGCACCACCCGGGAACAGTCACAGACGCACATACCCCTTGTACGCATCTGAGCGCCACCTCCCGATACGCTGAATGACGGACCCCTCGAGTCCCGCCGCAGCCGCACTTGTGGCCGCACCAATCCGAAAGGAGTGCGAAGAATAACCCCTCTCGTCACAGCCCAGGGAACGAAGCACGAGGCGCAAAACCGCCGTGAACTGGAACTGGGTAACCGGGGCTCCGTCCGCGTGCACGAAGAAATATCCCGAGGACTCCGGCCTCTGCCGCACATAACTATGCAAACAGGACACCGGACAGGAAGGTGAAGGGGAAATGGCGTTCAGAACCACCCACGCACCTCTGCCATCCTGGTCCGTCTTGGAACGTGCGACGAGGATCCGGACTCGCGAAGCCTCCACCACAACACACTTGGCATCCAGCCCGCCACCCGCACCCGGCCGCGCGGACCGGGGCACCAACTCGCAAACGCGGAAGGCGCCGAAAAAGGCCGTTGTAAACAATGCCTGAAACAAAATCGCCTCAGCTGCAGAAGTCGCAACTCGCGGCAGCGCCCTACAGATGCCAAGAAGAAGAGGATGCGAAATCGGCAACCGCCAATCCTGCGGCGCGGGGTGCGCCCGGGCCCACCCCGCTAGCAACCGTTTTACCAAGAATAATGTGCGGGGGTTGCCCCAGCCAGCAGCCTTGCAGAAGAAGGAAAACCCCGCCAAAGCAGCCACGACGGCAGACCGGGCCCACCCGCCCCGTTTTGCCCACAACACAAATTGACTGACGAGCCCAGCGTGCACCCAACCCCCCTTCCATCCACACGCGCCCAAAAAAGCACTCACCTGCGAATATCCACGCCGGTACTTCGCCCAGGTCCCACGCGTCACCGATGAGGACAACAGAGCCATCACGTCAGGGTCCCAATCCTCCAAAGATGGTCCGGCACCACCGATGCCACTGCGTCCGCCGCCGGAGCCAAAATCCTGAACTGCGCCCACTGGAAACGGGACAAAGCATCAGCAATGGAGTTGTGTACGCCCGGCACATGCCTAGCTCTAGCGGTGACATTCAAGCGCAAGCAAGCCAGGACAAATACCCGCATCAACGCAGCCACCTTCGGGCACCGCGGGGAGTTGCGATTCAGAACCTCAACCACCGCAGCATTGTCACACCAGAATAACACCTTCTTATTCCTTACACGCTCAGGCCATACCCACAGCGCGACCACTATAGGGAATAACTCCAAAAAGGTAATGTTGCGAGTCAATCCAGACGCCACCCAATCAGAAGGCCACGCCTGAGCACACCAAGATCCCTGACAGTACGCCCCAAAACCGGAACTGCCCGCAGCATCAGTAAACAAGTGCAGATCCACATTAGACAACTCCGGCCCCTGAACGACCCTGCAGCCGTTGAAGTCGGCCAAAAAGGCGTCCCACACCCGCAAATCCTCTCGCATGCCAGCCGATACGCGAATACGATGATGCGGCCGTTGCACTCCCGCCATCGCCAAAGACAACCGCCGCGCAAAGGGGCGCCCCATCGGCAGCACCCTGCACGCAAAATTAAGGTGGCCGACCAGGGACTGAAGAACCCGAAGGGTGACTTTTCCCGCAGCCCCCACTATCGCGACCAGTTGCCGAAGCCGCTCAACTTTCTGCGCTGGCAACCGCAGCACCATCCGGACGGTATCAATCTCAATACCCAGGAAAAATAAGGCACGTGACCGGGCCCTCCGTTTTGCCCGCCGCGACAGGTATACCGAAGTCGCCCGCCAGGGCAAGGAAAGCGCCCAACAGCCCAGCACAGGTGTCCGACGACCCGGGACCGACGAACAGAAAGTCGTCCAGATAGTGCACAATAGTGGACAAACCAGTCCGCTGTTCCAGGACCCAGTGCAGGAACGTGCTGAAGGCCTCAAAATAAGCGCACGACACCGCACAACCCATAGGCATGCACTTATCATAGTAGAACTGTGACTCAAAGCGGAAAACCCAGCACCGGAAAAACCGACGGATGCACGGGCAACAGGCGAAACGCGGATTCGATGTCCACTTTTGCGAGCAAGGCCCCCGGCCCACATTGCCGCACGAAGTCTATCGCCGTATCGAAGGACGCATAGCGCACCGAACAGTGCTCACGTGGAATGTGATCGTTGACCGAATCCCCGGGGGGGCAAGACAAATTGTGAATTAGCCGGTAGTTACCCGGCTCCTTCTTGGGAACCACCGCCAGCGGTGAGACGACGAACGGAGAAAAGGGGGGGTCCGAAAACGGACCGGCGACACGCCCCAGAGCACACTCTTCGCCGAGCTTTTTGCGCACAACCTCCGCCAGGGCTGCAACCGAACCGGCATTCCGCGAACAGGCCCCCCGGGGAAAACCCCGCAACGGGATGCGAAACCCTTCTAGGAAACCCGCCAAAATCAGTCCCCCCGCCGTGCCCCCACGGGCCCCCCCGTACAAACGCAGCCAGGGCAGCATAGCGTCGACCCTCACGGGGGTGGGGGCCAAAGCCTCAGGGACAGCCTCACTTGCCCCCACCAGGGGCCCCAGCCACACCTTTGCGGCTACACTTCGCAGCGGCATGACCTGCTCCGCACAATGAACAAGCGTGCTTGAACTTGCAGTCGGGGAAGGGGCACGACGACTTATTGAAACGCCAACAGACATCTCCTCCGCTCCCCCCCCCTCTGGGCTGCACCGCAACGGGCCCGGGAGCCCGAAAGGACCGCACCCCGGGAGGTGTAGCCCCGACCCCCACTTTGCCACCGCCGGTCCCGGCACCGCCCGCCTTACTCTTGGCAGACATCTGCGTGAGCCACAGATTGATGTCCTTTGTACCCCACGACAACCGACCGTTCTCCTCCATCATATCACGAAACTCCTCGTCGTAATTTAACCAGGCCCACCCCTCGTGCGCCTGGGATGCCGCCAGGATCGCGTCCGCATACGCCAGCAAAGCACCGTACTGATCAGGATGATAATGGCCCCATACACTGGCCAAGCGCAAAAAGGCCCTGGTCCAATTAAGAGTGTTACGCGAAGCCTTCCTCACCCTCCCCGCTTTCTCATCCTCCTTGCGCTTGCGTCTACTGTCGCCCGAACGTTTTCCTGCCCTCCAACAAACGAAAAATGTCAATATACCGCCTCCGCTTAATACGATGCCGCATCTTTTTGGGCACCCCTTCCCACAGTTCCGAGCATTGCACCACCGGGGTACCCACCCTGTCCCCTTTATCTCCCCTATCTGGTGCGGAGTCGCACGAAGACTGCGCCGACGAGGACGAAGAGGACGACGAGGAAGAATCGCGCCGCCGCCGCCTGCTACGCTTGCGCTTAGCCTTCCTGCCGTCAGCGCAACCGCTACCCACAGCAGGAGCACTCCCCAAGGCAGCATCCCCACTCCCCGCATACTCACCAGGCTCAGCCGTGGAAACCGCTGGCTGGAGGGCCGGAACCGCTCCCGCAACCCGATCCATCTGCTCCGCCGAAGGTCCAGCCGATGCCGCCCCACTCGCTTGCACGGACATGTCCAGGCGACCACCGGAACTCTCGGGTACCTGCAGAGGAAAAGACGGAGAGAAGCCAGCAGCAAAAGCCCCAGACGCTCCAGCCGTCCCAGACCCAGGCCCTGCTCCCCATCGCCAGGCAGAAGAACCTTGACCACCAGCCTCCCACCCAGCCAACCCACAACCCGCCGGGGCCTGCGCCCCTGACGGCCCAGCACCATACCAGCCCCCCCAGCCACTCCCCCAAGGACCTACCGCCCCGGAAGGCTGGACCCCAAAACCCCACGGCACCGGGGGCCCCATCGCCCCCCTAGCGAAGCGCCCGCCGATCGTGCCGGACGCATAGCCAAGAGGAGAGAAGGGGGCGCCCAACGAGCCGCCTGCCAAGTACTCCCCCCCAAGCACCCCTACCGCCGGAGGAGAGAGGCCAACATCATAATTATCCGCCCCCGGGACCCCGCCAGGGGCACTAGGCAAAGCCGGGGGGGCAACTGACTCCACCCCAGCCACTCGCAGGTCAGAACTCCGCACCTCCAAACCCTCCTCGGGCCCAGTACTTGAAACGCCCGGGGGCGACCGCACACTGCCCCGTACCGCGGTCCGCCCCTGCCGCCCCCCGCCGTGCTGCTGGTGAACCCGCCCACGCCCCCGGGCCCCACCCCGGCCCCCAACAGCAGACCCACGTGCCCTTGCCGGGGCACCTCCGCGCCGGCTGGTTCCGCGCCCACCGACACGCGCTGGAGCAGTGCCCGACCCCCTCCTACCCCCCAGTCCCCGCTGGGAACGAGCCATGCCGCCCTGAACGCAAGGGCAGGCCTCCAACAAGCACGGGCGTCAACAGGCACCACTCGCCCAAGGCCTAAGCAAGACCCACACCGGAGCCTGCAGGCCCCCCTGTCCTCCAGATAATACCTGGACACCCCCAGTGAACAGAGCCCAACGCAGGGAAACCCCGAGCCCCCCGGATGCAGGCCCTATTCCCCCTTTAACCGCCGCTCTTCCCTCGTGCCCTGCTTTAACCCTTTTTTTTTTTTTTTTTTTTAAAGGTGCCCAGCAAGCACGGAAAACGGCAGACGGGAGTGGAAGAAAGCCTCCCCACCGACCAGCCCCCCGCAAACCTGGCACCACGACGACCGCAAAAAGACGACCACTCGGTCCGCCGGCCACGACAGGAAGAGGGAGATCGCACGCCGGCGATCTCCCACGCTTCCTGCAGGCCCCGCCCCTACAGCACCCGCCGGACCAATCAGCACGTCCCACGTCACGGCGTGGGTACGCTGCCGACGGTCCGGCCCGTGCCCACGTGCCCCCCCCCCCCCACGCCAGTAACTCCCGCGGGCCCGGCCCCCGGGGACCCGGTTACTCTGCCGGCCTCGGGACCGGGCCCTGCGGCGCCGCGCGATGACCCCTGCTCTTCAGTATATTGCTTGTAGGCTCCCTTTTACTTTATCTTTATGGACTAATTAATGAGGGATGTCTGCTTGATTTTGTAATGTTTCCTACTTATTGTTTATGGTGAATTCTCAGTATTTCCATGATGTATATTCTTGGATGTAAATTGAAAATTTAATACAACAGTTAATTTTAAAAAGTGGGTATTTACGACTAGGAGATTGGTACAAAGCTTGTGTCCCGCATTATAATTTTTTCCCTTGATTCAAGTGGAACATTCCGTTCAGACAAATAAAATGTCTCTTAATTCCTCTTTCTTTTTGACTTTCTTTTATTAATTGCCTTTATGATGTAGAGACTGCTTGGATGTTGCTGTGTGAGCAGCAGCACCATCCAGTGTTCCTACTAAATTATTACAATGAAGGTTGGGAAAATCCCAACAATTTCCAGAACAGAGGAGGTTCTTGCTGCCATCACATCATGCTGGGAGGAGAGTTCTCTGAAAGGGAAAAATCAAATTATATATAAACCACTCCCGAAGGCAGAACTCTGTCTTTAGCACACAGGCCCTCACATCATCTAGAGAGGGATCAACAGGCTCAGAGCAGGGAAGAGAACAGACCACTGCAAAACCACTGTCTCAGAAGATGAGTAGCTCTGCCTGTGTTAAAAGTAAGGAAAGAGAGCTTCCAAAGATTAAGGAGAAAGGGTCCAAGAGATGTACAAACAACTCAGCCTTCCAGTCCATCAGTCAGGAGCCATACAGAGTAATTTCATGGACCTGCATCAGAAGCCACCAGCTCTCAGGAAGAACCCAAGCATACAAGTGACACTAGATGCAGGAATGAGCCCAGCACAGAATCGGGGACTTATATCTACATCCCCACCAGTTTCAGGTATACTGGGAAAAAGTACTAGAAACAAGAGAGAGGGATTCCTATTCCGTGAAACCAGATTAAGGGGTATGTTTACTAAACTGGGCCAACAGCACACACTATTTGTAACTAGGTCCCATTGAATAACATGGGGGCTAGTTAGAAATAGAATGTGCTAGCCAATAATGCAGCTTGGTAAACATTCCTAAAAAAAGAAAAGGTGCAGAAGTGGTAAAGAGTGGAGTAACCATTCTGCTTAAGATAAAGAGTAGTTGAAGGGGATATGGTACCATATCTTACTGAGAGGCGAAAGGAATAATCTATATGTAACCATTTTTTACTAAAGGAGAAGGAGTTAACTATAACATAATTCTTATTTGTTGCTTCTGCAAATTGTTATTGGCAGAATCCTTGGTTCAGAACACAGATTCTGGCCTAGACTCTTATTTGAGAAGAGAAGAGGTGTGAGCGTGTCAAGGGCCTCCCAGCAGTTGCTGTTTCCCATCAAAGAACCTGACAGTGAATTCCATTATTTATTTATTTAGCAGTGTTTATATACTGCCTTTAAACCATGGTCAAGGACCATGAACAGCAGTTATGATTTTACATTGAACAATAAAACTTATGTACAGGTAACAGGTAACAGGTTAAACTATATACAGTCGATTAGTTGATTCTAGAGAACAATCACTGTTTACATTTATAGGTAACAGGTTAAACTATCTACAGTTAAATAGATGGTTCTGGAGAGTAATCATTGTTTACTTGAGGTCATGTTATGTATAATTTGGTGTATCAAACATTTTGTATTTGTGGTATTATTCACTGTTGTTGTTATTGTTGGGGGTTTTTGGGGGGTGGAGGTGGGGGCAAAATGTTCTATAAACAGCAAGGTTTTCAGTTGTTTCCGGAATGAGGGTAGATCTGTATTATGTCTGCGAGAGAATTTTATTTATTTATTTGTTATTATTATTTATTTATTACATTCTCTTATATACCGTGCTATTCTGCATCAGTGCGGTTTACATTGAACAAACTGAAATTACATTGAACAGGGCATTATAACTTGGAGATAACTATTTTACAGGGAACATGGGCTATGGAGGGTTAAGTGGCTTGCCCAAGACCACAAGGAGCACCTGTGGGACTAGAAACCCCAGTCCTTCCGGCCCAAGGTTGCTGTCCTCTAGTGGGACTTGAACCCCCGACCTTCTGGCCTGAAGTACCTTGCCCCAACCACTAGGCCACTCCTCCAGGCAGGTGGGGTGTACAGTCTGAAGGCTTGCGTGAGGCTTGTCGAGTTGATTTTGTTCTTGCGTAGAAAATGATTAAGGTGTTTGTAGCAGATTGTCGTCCTGCACGGTTATGTTGCGGGGTTTGGAGCACTGTGCGTAGATGAGAGGGTGGGTTGCTGTTGAGTGCTTTATGTGTTATTAGAAGCGTCTTGTACTTGATCCTGCGGGCAAGTGGAAGCCAGTGAAGCAGTTTCAAGGTGGGCATTATGTGATCATACTTTGAGGTTCCCATGACTGAAAGATTGCAAAAAACAGCTCTTGGATTGGACCACACAAAAAGGGGGTTACACAAGAGTTGCCTGAACAGCAGAGACTTAATTGGCTTTTAAAAAGGGCACTGACAAATGTTGGGACTCCTGGCTATAGAGCATAAATTTTACAGCAGCAGTTTTGGGACTGTGCTGACCTTTTACTGTGAAGTCTGGGCAGAGAGCAAAAGGCTTGAGCAGGAGAGTTCCAGCCAGTAGTAAGAATTGTGGGATGTTGAATTTTTGGTTTTGATTTTTTTTTTTTTTAGTAAAATTGCAGTGGTTTGAAGTATTTGCAAAGCTAGTGTTTGTAAAGTTTCCTGCCTTTGGAAAAAAAATATGAATCGTCAGTTTCCGCTGGCAGGCTCAGGAATGTGCCTGGGCCAGAATATGCTTGCCAACAAAGTGGGAGCATGCAGATGTAGAACGTAAAGCACGCCAACATGTGATGTCAGGGATCATGTGTGCCAGCCCACCCAATCAGAGAGCTACAGTATAAGTGCAAGAGAGTCGTACTTAAAAACCATGCCTGGGAGGAGTGGCATGGTTTTTAAGCATGGTGAAAGGATAGCGGAGGAGGATGGCCACACCACAAATGTAAAAAACGTTCTTATTAAGAAAACCTCAAGGTTCAAGACCTAATTTGGCCATGCTTTGGCAATCAGCCTGCATCAGGGGTCTGGAACATAAACAAATAAATATACAAAATGTAGATTAAAATATGATAAATAATACAAAATCAAAAACAACTCTACTGGTTGGACTTCAGCCGGGAAGGGGGGGGGGGGGTGAGAAGAAATCCAATAAGGAGAAACTCCAAGGTACAATCTAAAAGACATTAAAATATAAATAAAATTACGTAGAGGTGTACATCAAAAGAAATTACATAAAAAATCCATAAGAGAAATGTGTGCACCTGTATGTAATTTTATTCATATTTAGATGAGCAGGTGTGCATACTGCTGACCACACAGAGAAAAAAATGACATTTCTGAGGCTTTTTACCTGTTTGGGGTTAAAAATGACATGGGAAATATTGTTGATGTTTGCCAGCCCTTTTCAAACCCAAATCCCTAAAAGGCCTCATTTCGAAGATCTATTGTGCTCGGCCCACAAAATCACAAACCAAATCTCAGTGGGCTGTAAGTGGAACCATACAAGAAATAGTTCCCTTTGTACATCGCATTTGGCTGTACACAATTCAGTCATATTAACTCTTGTTCAATTGAATAAAAAAAACCCCTGTATATATGTAATTAATTCCTCCCATCTTATGGAAGGAAAATCAATTACCTAACTGCTGTGTGTCGTGCTTATCCTGTCAATCACTTTGTATATAATACAAATTTTTCTGTCCTGATCAGACAGCTCCGACATGTAATCTAATCCGCTACTGATCGCTGGAAGTAGCGGTATACAAATGTACGCTAAATAAAATAAATAAATAAATAAAATCTGGCTGGGGACTCCAGACACTTTTTGGAGAGGGTGTATTTCTTGCACTCTGTTATGCTATATTTGTAAACTGGCTTATGAAGGTTTATTGTATCTTCTACTTGTTCACTCAATGCAAATAAAGTTTAAAAGAAAATGTTACAGAAGCCTTCCAGGATTTCCGCTGACTCAGTGGACAAAGAGAAAATTTCAGTTGTTTGTCCAATCAACTCAACAAACATTTTTTCTAATCGGCAAGTGCAAGACAATTCACTTCGGAGATTTGAGAACTATGAAACCAATTTGAGGAATTTGAAGAGGGCAGTATTGTCCCTTTTTATATTGCCATAAATCAGGAATACCAGGTTAATATCCTGTTTCTTAGCTGTCGTTTCCTTTTGTTGTTTCTCTTCCCAACTTTTGTATATTTTTGTAGTTCCAATGTTCCATGAATCTGTTTTATTTTTTAAATGTATTTTACCTTTCTCGGTCTCAAGTTTGTGACAGTATCCTTACCCGTTCCCTTCACATCACTAGCTGGGGCAACAAATAAGAAGCTATGATGAAAATACAAAATGGGGAGAGGGAACAGAATAAATGGAAATTACACTAACCTGGTAATTGTAGTTCCTGTAGGATCCAGTTTAGTCCTCCACAATCGGGTACTGCCCCTCTCACTGCAGCCTGTAGACTGGACCAATCAAATCTTCTGTAGTACATATCCAGCAGGAGCTCCCAGAAGCCCCCCAGTATACTAGTAACAAAGCATACTGAACGAAGCAACACATCAGATTATTATCAGATTAAAATTAAACCTTGTACTTCCCCCCCTGGAATAACCAACTCCCTCCCCAAACGAGGAAGTCAGAACACTGCACGGCGCCGGAATCGACGCCCCTAAATTGACACAGAGCTCCCCCCAGGTACTAAGGAGCTTACGGAACCCCAAAAGAAAGGGAAGAGCCATAGCTATAAGCACGACTGCCGCTAAGGTCCGAACGGGACGCAAAACTATCTTAGAATCTCCCGCTCGGGATAGCGCGCCGCAAGATCATGCAGATATTCGGGAGGGAAGGAGGACTAAACTGGATCCTACAGGAACTACAATTACCAGGTTAGTGTAATTTCCATTTCCTGTGCGGATATCCAGTTTAGTCCTCCACAATCGGGATGTAACAGAGCAGTTAAGACCGGGCGGGACCTTGTAGGCCGGCGCGCAAAACCGCCGAACCAAAACAGGAATCCCGAGCCGCTGACACATCCAAGCGATAGTGCCTGCTGAAAGCATGCAGAGACGACCAAGTGGCCGCCCTACAGATCTCCGCTGGTGGAACCAGACCATGCTCCGCCCAAGAGGCCGCCTGAGCCCTAGTAGAATGAGCCCGGAGCCCCTCCGGAACCGGCCGCCGCTGCAACAGATACGCGGAGGCGATCGCTTCTTTAAGCCATCGAGCAATGGAGGCCTTAGCCGCCGCCTCCCCTTTCCGTGCACCCCCAAAGAGCACAAAAAGCCGATCAGTCTTCCGAAATGACTCGGTAGACTGTAAATACCGACGCAGCGTGCGGCCCACATCAAGCCGGTGAAGCCCCTTGTCCACCGACTCGACCGAGGCCGCCGAAATCACTGGTAGAAATACTGCCTGATTCAGGTGAAAAGGAGACACCACCTTTGGCAGGAAGGAGGGAACCGGACGGAGCACAACCCACTCCGCAGAAAAAGACAAGAAAGGTTCTCGGCATGACAAGGCCTGTAGATCCGAGATGCGCCGTGCCGAGCAAATGGCTACCAGAAAAATCCGTCTTCAACGTGAGATCCTTCAAGGATGCCCTCCGCAAGGGCTCATAGGGTTCCCGAGCCAGGGCCCGCAGAACTAAATTCAAATCCCACGGAGGAATCACCGCTCTGCGGGAAGGCCGCAAATGAAACACGGCGGTCAAGAAACGCCGCACATCCGCATGAGCGCCAAGAAGGCGGCCCAAGACCTTGCCTCTATAGCAAGAGAGCGCGGCCAACTGGACCTTCAGGGAACTGGCCGCGAGACCCTTCTCGAAGCCATCCTGCAGAAAGCTGAGCACGACGGGCACCGAGACCGTCGCCGCCCGAACCCCACGCCGGGAGCACCAGTCCTCAAAAATTCTCCAAATTCGAACATAAGTAAGAGAAGTGGACGACTTTCTTGCCCGCAGTAAGGTGGAAATCACCGCGGGCGAATAACCCTTCTTTTTCAGCCGAGCCCTCTCAATGGCCAAACCGTAAGCGAGAACCGAGCCACCTGGGGCATCCGCAAGGGGCCCTGAAGAAGAAGATCCGGTAGCGCCGGAAGGCGCCATGGCACGCCGTCTCGAAGCCGAACGAGGTCGGCATACCAGGGCCTCCGGGGCCAATCCGGAGCCACCAGCAGCACCCGGCCCTGATGGCCCTCGATGCGCTGGACGACCCGACCGATCAGAGCCCACGGGGGGAAAACGTACAGCATCCCGGACGTCGGCCACGGCTGAATGAGAGCGTCGAGTCCTTCGGACATCCGCTCCCGCCGTCTGCTGAAGAAGCGACTTGTCTTGGCCGACTGGAAGGTCGCCATGAGATCCATGATGGGCGGACCCCACCGCCGAACTATCTGCGCATATACCTGAGGATTTAACTCCCACTCTCCGGGGTCCACCCGCACTCTGCTGAGAAAGTCGGCCTGGACATTGTCGGCGCCTGCAATGTGCGCCGCCGAGATCGCCGGCAGCCGAGTCTGCACCCAGCTGAACAAGGCCGTCGCTTCTGTTTCCAGGGCCACACTCCCTGTGCCCCCTTGGCGATTGATGTACGCCACCGTGGTCGCATTGTCCGACCAGACTCGGACCGCCCGGCCCAGGAGCAGAGGTTCCAGGGCCATCAGGGCTAGTCGGACCGCCCAAGCTCGAGGCGGTTGATCGACCAAGACGCTTCCTGCGAGGACCACACCCCCTGCGTGAAGCGGGTCTCGCAGTGTGCTCCCCAGCCGACTAGGCTCGCATCCGTAGTGAGGGGGACCCACAGAGGAGGCTCCAAGGGAATCCCCCGCGTCAGGTTCTCGGAGGAGAGCCACCACCGAAGCGACCGCCGCACTGCCTTCGGGCAGGGCAGTCTCTTGTGCAAGGAATCGCACTGGTTGGACCAGCGACGAAGGAGCGCCCTCTGTAGCGGGCGCATGTGGAACCGCGCCCACGGAACCACCTCTAAGGTCGCCGCCATCGTTCCGAGAAGCCGTAAGAAATGCCCCAAAACAAACCCTAAAAACAACTAACTAGTGTTGCTCCTGCAAAGGTCACTAAGTGTGCCCAGAGGACACACTTTTACGTCTACACACTGCAACGAGACTGGACACACTGGGGGGCTTCTGGGAGCTCCTGCTGGATATGTACTACAGAAGATTTGATTGGTCCAGTCTACAGGCTGCAGTGAGAGGGGCAGTACCCGATTGTGGAGGACTAAACTGGATATCCGCACAGGAATGTACAATATTTAGGTCCCTCTGCACTAAAATTGTGCTCTGGTACTATATCATTACGTGTGAACTTACAGGGTGTTTTTAGAAGGAACAAGTTTGAGTTAGTTTAGCCCAGTGAAGACCAGGGCAAAAAACATGTAACATAGTAATATAGTATATGATGGCAGATAAAGACCAGTATGGTCCATCTAGTCTGCCCAGTAAGGCGGCAAGAGTAGGTGCACCTACTCTTGTTTTATTAAGCATTTGCAATTTGCCTTTGATTTGTAGATCTGAGATGATGAATTCTGGTCAACTGAGTGACAGAAACGAGCCTGCTTTTCTGATTAACCAGGCTGGAGCCACTATATATTCAGTAATTTACCTGTATGAATATTAATTGTAGATATCTTGAATGTTAGCTCTTGTGGCAGCAAACAAAGGATAAGAACACTGTATCTTTACCATCGTTGTACAAGTTAGTATTTTAACTGAGATCCGCATTTCATAATGCTATTCTTTGATAGACTTCCAGAATCGCGAGGCCGCAGGCAGGGTCCCGGCGGCTGACTTTAACTGGGCGTGCGGCCCGGCGCGGGGACCCTGCGCGCAGCCCGGGCGGGGCGCGCACGTGCGTCATTTGAATTGATTGGCTCCTGTCGGTCGCGGCCGTACGGGAGCCAATCGATGTGGCTATTGTTGGGTGGTGGCGGGGAGAATACCGGCTGGCAGCCTCCGCGTGTCCAGTTGGTGCGGAGGCTGCATTCCGGGTGCCGGCGTTTCTGAGGGCTGAGGTTCGGCGGGATTACATCAGTTTCGCAGCAGATCCGGGAGGCGGTCAGCGTGGGCAGGCTGAGGCAAGTCCGGCGGGCCAGCTTTTCAGTGGGGGATTTGTGTTTGGGAAGTGTGGTGTGGGTCTGTGGTGGTGGCCCGTTCGGGGTTAGTGCTCACAGCAGGTTCAAAGCAAATTTTTTTTTAAACCTTAGCCAAATAGCTACAAGGCTTGGTTTCTGCTGCTGTGGTCTCTGCCCAGGGAGTTTCAGTTCTTGGTCCTGGTGAGGGATGCCTGCACCGCGCGGTCGGGCAAGAACAAGGGGTTTGGCCCCTGCAGGTGTTGCTGGGTCGGGGGTGAGAGGGCAGGGGGGTCACGGTCTTGTGGGGAGGCTGGGACAGGCAGCGGGTTGCCCAGTCCTGGGGGTGGGAGGGGGCGGAGGGGTCGGGGGTGCTGTGCGGGGGCAGAAAGGGGCAAAAGGGGTTTGGCAGCCGGGGGGAGGTGTCGGAGGTGGAAGGGGTGGCCCGTCCCCCAGTGGAACCCTGGGGATGAGTGAGGGGCTTAGGGGAGCAGCCTGAGTGGCGGGGGGCGCGAATGTGGGGGTGTGGGAAGCGGGGCAGGGCCGGTGGGAGGTGCGGGGCGGCGGGGGGCGTTTTGGGGGTACAGGGCCCGGGGGGAGGGTTGCGGCCGGATGGGGCCCAGTGGGGCACTGGCTACAGTGTGGCCGCAGGTTGGCTCCCGGGTACCGGTAGCTATGGTACGCCGGGGGGTCCTTCACCTTGGGAACAGTGGTTGAGTGGGGGTCAGGGTCCGTCTCAGGCTGACTGGGGTGGTCCTTGGCCTCAGGCTTGGTCGATGGCAGTTCCCCCCCCCCCCCTGTTTTTCCTTTTATGTCTCCGCAGGGGCCAGTTATGGCGCAGCCAACATGGACTTCAAGCGCTGTGAGAGCTGGTTGAGTCCGGTGGCGGGAGTGGTGACACAGCACGGAGTGGCGGCGGAGTCAGCGCGGGGTCGTCCCCTGGATGTCGCGAGGGCCTGCGGCGAGGACAGTTCGGTGGCAGCTGGGATGGATGCAGCGTCGGCACCTACTGGTGGGGAGCCTGGTGAGTTGCTTGGGGATGTGGGCGAGGTGGGGGTGTGGTCGCAGGGGGGGAAGGCGTGGGGAGGTTCGCGTAAGAAGCACAGGCGGTGTTGTCGGCGGCGTCATAGCTCTGAATCGTCCTCGTCTTCTTCCTCTTCGAGTGGTTCGTCCGTAGGGTCCGGAAGGGAGCCGGGTCAGCAAGTCGGGGAAAGTGGGGGAGGTGGGCCCCGGTGCGGGTGGGGGGCCACTTCGGTGGTGGTTTTTCCGGAATTGTGGGAGGGGGTGCCGCGTAAGCTGCGGCGCAAGATTAGGAAGCGGCGCTACATAGATATCTTCCGCTTGCAGGAGGGGAGGAAGCATTCAGGTGAGAGTCAGAAGAAGAGGAAGGAGGATGAAAAGGCCGGTAGGATTAAGAAGGTGGCGCGTAATGTGGTGAACTGGACGCGTTCCTTTCTGTGGTTGGCCAGCGTGTGGGGTCACCACGACCCGGGGCAGTATGGTATGTTGTTAGTGTATGCCGATTCCATCCTGGAGGCGTCTCAGATGCATGACAGATGGGCTTGGCTGAACTACAATGAAAAGTTCAGGGACAAGATGGAGGAGAGTAGATCGCTTTCGTGGGGAACACAGGACATTAACCTGTGGCTGACTCAGATGTTGGCTAGGTCGGGTGCCAGTGGGGGGGGCGGGGGGAAAAGTAGTGGCGGGGTGGTGGGGGGGCAGTGCGTTCCTTTCGAGCGGGGGCGGTCGGGGTGCCGCCGAAGGCAGGCACGGCCGGGAGCAGTGACGTGTGCTGGCGGTTCAACCAGTCCACTTGCCCCTTTCCCGACTGCAAATTTCAGCACGCCTGTTCCTTGTGCGGAGGTCCTCACTCCGCCACCAAGTGCCTTAAGAAAGGCGCCGCTGGCATTGCCGGTCCTGCTCCTAAGGGGCAATGAGTGGCGTGGGTGTGCCCCCTCCCAGATTCGGGTGGAGGCCTTCTTGGGGTGGCTGAGTCGCTATCCTCGGAGGCGGGAGGCGGTGATTCTGTCGTTTGGTTTTCGGTTCGGTTTTGTTATCCCGGTGCGGGGTGTGGTGTCGGCGCCGAGTGCGAGGAACTCCCCATCAGTCCGATGTTGGGCCGAGGTCGTCCAGGACAAGTTGTTGGGGGAATTGCGGTTGGGGAGAGTGGCGGGTCCCTTCACGGAGCCCCCTTTTCCAGACATGGTGATTTCTCCTTTAGGTATAGTACCCAAGAAGGAACTGGGGAAGTTCTGGTTGATTCATAATTTGTCCTGTCCGATAGGTGCTTCCGTCAATGATCGCATCCCACGCGAGTTTTGTACGGTCTTCTATGCGTCCTTTGATAAGGCGACTCTGATGGTGCGGGGGGCCGGTCGGTCTGCCCTCATGGCGAAGGTTGACACTGAATCGGCGTTTCGCTTGTTACCCGTCCATCCATCCTCCTTCCCTTTATTGGGTTTTTGCTTTCAAGGGGGGTATTATTTTGACAAGTGCATGCTGATGGGCTGTTCGGTCTCTTGCGCTTATTTTGAGATGTTTAGTACCTTCCTGTAGTGGGTGCTGGTTCAGGCATCCGGCTTGTCATCAGTGGTGCATTACCTGGACGATTTTTTGTTTGTGGGTACGGCGAAATCGGGGGAATGCCAGGAGATGTTATCCACGTTTGTGCGGCTGGCACAGGAGTTCGGGGTGCCATTGGCTGATGGTAAGACAGAGGGTTGGACTACGCGGTTGACCTTTTTGGGGGTGGAGTTGGATTCGGTGGAGATGGTGGCGCGTTTGCCGCAGGACAAGGTTGCTTCTTTGCGGATTTCGGTGAATAACGTGTTGTCGGCCCACAAGATTTCCTTGAGGGAGTTGCAGGCGCTGTTGGGGTCTTTAAATTTCACGTGTAGGGTGATTCCAATGGGGAGGGTGTTTTCCCGTCGGCTGGCGTGTGCCACGGCCGGGGTGCGGAAGCCTCACCACCGGATTAGGGTAACGGGGGCAATGAGGGCGGATTTGATGGTGTGGAGTCGTTTTTTGGAAGACTTCAATGGGACTTCTGTTTTGATGGAGTCCGAGGTGTCCAGTGATGCCTTGCAGTTGTACACTGATGTGGCGGGGGAGCGGGATTAGGTGTTTATTTCAGTGGGGCCTGGTGCGCGGATCGTTGGCCGGAGTCATGGCACGTTGCGGGATTGACCAAGAACATCACCTTTTTGGAGCTCTTTCCGATTCGTGTGGTTTTGGAGCTCTGGCCGGAGTGGCTTCGAAACCGGAGGGTTCTCTGGTGGTGTGATAATGAGGCGGTGGTCAGTGTGGTTAATCACTACTCCCCTAGGTGCTTGAAGGTGACGGGCTTGATGCGGGAAGTCGTATTAACCTGTTTGCGGTTGAATGTGTCGGCGAAGGCGCGACATATACCGGGGTGCACTAACAAGATCGCTGATGCTCTTTCTCATTTTCAGTGGGAACGGTTCCGGGCTCTGGCCCCCGAAGCGGACAAGGATGGATCGGTGGTCCCAGAGAGCTTGTGGAGCATTGGCCTCGAGAGATGCTAGATCTGCTGAAGAACTCGGTGTCTGCGGGGACTTGGTCTGCGTATCAGCGGGGCTGTAACCGGGTGGTCGCCTTTTTGGTAGCTCATGGGTGGCAGCCGGGAGGGGTTACAGCGGGCTTGATCGGTCAATATATTGTGGAGGCCAAGGGCGCCGGCTTCTCTCGATCGGCGGTGCGTGCGCACTTGGCAGGGTTTAACTTTTTTGCGAGCGCGGTGGGTTGGGGTTCGCCTGCTGGGGGGGTTTTGCCGCGATGGCTTTTGCAAGGTTGGGAGCATGTGCAGCCTACACCGCGGGACTCGCGGTTGCCCATCACGCATGGGCTCCTGGTGAGGGTTTGCGGGGCCTTAGAGCAGGTGGCGTCGTCTCTGTACGAGGCTACTTTGTTCCGGGTGGTGTTTTGCCTAGCCTTTTTTGGGGCGTTTCGAATTGGTGAATTGGTCGTGGGCTCCGGTCGGGGGGGGAGGTGTTGGGGGGCTGCAGGCGCATCACGTTCGGGTGGAAGGGGGGCGGTTGCGATCCTTTTGGCGAGATCCAAGACGGATCTGCTGGGGAAAGGATTGTGGGTGTTGCTGGGCGAGGTCGCGGACCCGCAGGCTTGCCCAGTTCGGGCGGTGTGGCAGTATTTGTCGATGCATCTGGGGAGAGTGGATAGTTTTTTCGTGCACTCGGATGCGCGGGTTTTTTTTGTAAAGTCATTTTTATTATTTCCATTTAAAACATACAAAGATCACATTACAGGCAATGAGGAGTCAAAGGGTCTGGCCCAGATGCTCCAAGAGCTCAACAGTAAAAGACAAGTGTCATCATAGAGACATATATACATATGGGAGAATAGCTGAGCTCAGGGCCCCGAAGTACAGACCAACAGACCAACAAACAGCAGCAACGATGAGGCTCAAAAGCATCTCTCGACGCCACCCAAGAGAACAGAATGAGTTAGGGCTTATAACAATGCGCCACTCTAAGAAAGGTCCAAGCGGCCATGCTCGAACATCAACATAAGAACTCCCCCAGGGGCAACAAACAGGGCCCTCCTCAGATTGATTGAACCCCCCCCCTTACCCCCTAAGTACCCCCCCCATCCCTAAAGAAAGAACCCCCAATCCCCGATATACTTCCTACATTCAGCAGCTGAAACTCCCCAGAAAGACGGCTCTCCCCAGAGGGATCAACTACCCCGGAGTCTCCTCCCGGTCCCAAATAGGGTCAGGGACCCGGGCCGAGAGCAGCGGTGCCCATATGGACTGAAAGCGAGTCCAGGCTTTAGGCCCCAAAACCCATGCCGTTCTACCCTCCATATCTCTGAGCTCCCCCAACAAGCGCTCCCATTCCACTATCCCAGGACCACCTGCCGATAGCCAGTTACGTAAAATGCAATGCTTAGCTACCAGAAAACCCTTTTCGCAGAGCTTTGACCGTGCAAGCGGACCCTGAGTCCCCACAGTACCCACATTAAAGAGACACCATAGGGGGTCCAGGGCCACGTCTCCCCCCACCCAGATGACCACTTTACTCCGCACTCTTTCCCAAAAGGCCTGAATTAAAGGACAGAACCAGAATCGGTGCGATAGGGTGCCCGGATGCCTCTTACAGAGACCACACACATCAGAGGTCAGTAGTCCCATTCTCGTCGCTCCCGTCTCAGAAATATACGCGCGCCACACAAGCTTAAATTGCAATTCGCGATAACGAATCGCTTCGGAAACTGCTTGGATTTTATGAAAAGCGAGCTCCACTAACTCCACCGTGAAGCCCTCCACTCCGTCGCGCTGCCAACGATCTGCCAAGGAGAGAAGTTTTGCCAATCTACCAGGGGGAGCCAAAAGTTCCCTTATCTGCTTCGCAGTAAGTTGGTCCTGGCATTGTTCCAGCACAGACCAGAGGCTATGTACCCGAGAGAGGATGGCCAGGCCACCCGGCAGGCTGTTAACATAATGCCGGACCTGCAAATAGTAATAGAAGGTTTCCTTCTGCAGGGCATATCTTTGCGACAGATTCTGAAAAGAGTCGAGCTGATCCGTATTATCCATCCGTAACTGCCCAAGATAGTCAATACCAGCCCGCAACCAGAGCTGGCCTCCCCCACTAGCCGCGCCCGGCGAGAAATTCCTGTTGCCGCTCAGGGGCAAACAATCTGTGAGCCTCCACGACCGACCGCGCAAGCTGCAAAAGAACTTCCAGACCACTTGAAGTGTACGGAGATAGGGAGACATCCGCCACGCCAGGGGAAGTGCCATGCCCCCACAGTGGAGCAGGGAAGCCCTATGCCATCTCCCTGAGAATTGATCAAGCAGAGTGATCGGCAGCCTGTCAGCATTCCCCATCACCATATCACTCAGACGCCGTATAAAATAGCGGAGATTATAAAACCGCAGCGGAGTCAATCCAAGGCCCCCCTCCCCAGCCGGCCCCATAAGTGTTTCTAAAGCAATTCGTGGTCTCCGGGAACGCCACAGAAAACGATTGAGCTGCTTGTGCAAATCACGGAGATCCTGCCCCGTCACCCAGAGGGGGAGATTCCGCAGCAAATACAGCCAGCGCGGCCACTCTATCATCCGTACCAATGCCACCCGCCCGAACAGAGACAGGGGAAGATCCTTCCACTTCAGTAGCCGCGCTGTGGTAGAATGAAGAAGGGGGCGAATATTGATTTCATATAATGATCGCAAGCGGGCAGGAAGGAGAACACCCAGATATCTAATAGAGCCGGTCGCCCAGCTGAGCGGGAAATCCCCTCGCCACTGGCCCCGCGTTTGGTGATCTACATCTAATACCAGCGACTTCGTCTGATTAATGCGAAGTCCGGAGAACGAACCAAAACGCTCAATCATTCCTAATGCTTCCGGTAGAGACTCCAACGGCTTCGTCAGACACAACAGAAGGTCATCGGCAAACGCGCTAACCTTAATACCTCCGCCACGCCAGGCAATGCCCGACACCCGTGGAGATGCAAGTAAGGAGAGGAGAAGAGGTTCTAGCTGTAACACATAAAGGAGAGGTGACAGCGGACAGCCCTGACGCGTACCGCGATACAAAAGAAAGGGTGAGGAACAAAGCCCCCCCACATCAACCACCGCTCGGGGGGCTGCATACAATGCTTGTAACCCCTGCAGAAACGCCCCTTGAAAACCAAATCTCTGGAGGGCCGCAAACATATAACGCCACGATACCCTGTCAAAGGCCTTTTCTGAGTCCAAGCTAGCAAGAATCAGCGGGTCTTGGGCAAGTATAGCCTGCTCCATACCCAGCAACACTGTGCTAATATTTATCGAGGCTTCTCTGCCTCGGACAAAGCCAGCTTGGTGGGAGCCCACTAGACCCGGTAAGCACCCCTGAAGCCTCTCTGCAAGTATAGAAGCAAACAGCTTCTGGTCAACATTGATCAAGGAGATAGGTCGATATGAAGCGGGATCCTCCAAATCCTTCCCCTGTTTTGGTATCAACGTAATACGGGCCGTACGCATGTCCCTGGGGAAACTCCCAGTCTGCACTACCTCAGCGTAGAGTGCTGCTAAGGTGGGGATAATCGGAGCCTCCAGCATTTTGTACGCCTCATAAGTGAAGCCATCTGGGCCAGGAGCCTTGTGCGACTTCCCATTTCTAATCGCTTTCTGTAATTCCGCGCCCGTAATCTCACGATTGAGCATAGCAAGTTGGTCTGGATGAAGCTGGGGAAGCGAGACCCGCTCCAGGAAGGAGGCCATGGAGTCCTCGTCTCCCTCCTCCACTGCATACAACTTCTCATAGAAGGATCGGAAGACCCGCGCCACATCCGTTGGTCGAGTGTGCCGCTTTCCCTCCCCATCGCGGATAACCAGAATCCCACGGGGTCCAGCCTGATCTCTCACCAATCGGGCTAACAGTTTTCCTGACCTATTGCCATAACGAAAAAATTGATGGCGATAGTACTGCTGTGATTGGATGGCTCTGTCCTGTAGCAGATCATTCAGCTGCTTCTGAATCTCCAAATACCCTGCCACACCTTGGGAGTGCGTAAGGGCCGTCTGTTTCGCTGCATGTAGCTCCCCAGTCAGGCGAAGCACCTCCGCATCGATTCGCTTACGTTCCGCACCCACATAGGCAATAATATGTCCCCGAAGGACCGCCTTACCCGCCTCCCAGAACAGCGCCAAGGAGCCGACCGTTCCCTCATTAAATTTAACATATTCCGCCCAATGCCTGTCCACAAATTCGCGAAACTCCGGTCGGTTTGCGAGATGACTTGGGAACGACCAATGGGAGGCTCCCAGCCGTTCACATCTCCAGGACAGAGAGACCATAGCGTGGTCCGACACCAAGACCGGCCCTATCTCCGCGTGACGTACTTTCCCGAACCAATGTTGAGAGACCAGAATGTAATCAATGCGAGACCACGTCTGGTGCGCACGTGACAGATGTGTGTAATCTCTGCTATTTGGATGCAGCACTCTCCAGGCATCCACCAGCCCCCCCAAGTCACACAGATATCGGACTCCCTTTTTGTTCCAGCCCCCCCCCTGAGACGAGCGAGAGCGATCCAGTTGGGGATCGTGAGGGCAGTTATAGTCCCCAGCTAAGATTACCGGGATTTTTGGGGCGCCCAAGACCTTGTGCAGAATATTTTTGAAAAAAACCATGATCATAATTATTGGGGGCATACACGTTTCCCAGCAGTAACTCTTCACCCTGAAGCTTAAGATGGGCGAACAGAAAGCGGCCCTTAGGATCCAATTCTATCTTTAAGACTTCACATGCCAAGTTCTTATGAAGCAGAATTGCAACCCCCTTTTTCCTCGTATCTGAGGGAGCAGATAAAACTGTCCCCACCCAGTCTCGTTTCAACTTGGAATGTTCTGCGGTTGTCAGATGCGTCTCCTGTAGTAAAGCCACGTGGGCCTTTTGGCGTTTTAGAGCTTGGAGAATTTTTGTACGTTTCACAGGAGTGGTGATTCCCCCAACATTCCAAGTTACAACGTTCAACTCATGGGGGATGATATCTGCGTGCGATATAGACAAACTGAAGACGAAACATTTTGTTCGGAGCACGGGGCAGCCCAGCCTCCACCCCCTCTCCCATTGATGGTACTCTCAGGCTATGGAGTTCCCAGACAGGCCAGAGCAAGAGCCCAGCTTGGGGTAGAATCCCAAGAATAAAGCATCCCCCCCAGAATACCCCTCCCCCCGTTATAGCCCTTACCCCTTCCCCAACTTGTCCCTCCCAACCGCCCCCCCTCTTCCCTCCATCCCCCCTCCTCCCCCCCCCTCCGCCCCCCAACCAACCCTCATTCACCATGCCCTCAGTATCCTCAACTGAGGTCTCAGTCAGAGCGATGCTGCAGGGCAGCCTCAGTTGCTTTCCCCACCCCACCCCCCAATCCCAGATGTAATGGGGCGCATCACCGTCAGGCGCTAAAGAGCATTAAGGAAAGCAGTAATATACCAAAACATAATTATACATTCACATGAAGGAAGAAAGGGACAAAAGACATGCAATACAGAAGGTACATGCGAAGCTAGGTGTTCTGCCATTTAGCCACAGAGTCACAGCTCCCTCCAGGATCCTACCACAGGATTTTCCATAGCTGCGGGGCACCCGTGGTCACAATCGGTCCTCGCAGCGTGCCGAGGGCCGGCCCTCTCAGCGTATCACTGCTTTCCCCGCAGTAGGGAAATGGGCCCAGCATTTACTTCTCCGGTGAGGGATCGGGTATTCCAGCCATAAAGTGCTTCGCCTTCTCAGCTTGCGTAAAGGCATGCGCCTTCCCCTGAAAAGTGATCCGCAACGTGGCTGGGAAGGCCAAAGTGAAACGCATCTTCCTCCGGAACAACTCGGAACAAAGTGGAGCAAATTCCCGCCGCTGTGCCGCTACCACTGCAGAGTAATCCTGAAACATCAAGATTTTCTTATTATCCAACAGCAGTTCAGGAAGTCTCCGATAGGCTTGCAAAATTTGTGCCTTATGTTGAAAGTTGAGCACTCTTAGGATAACCACACGTGGTCGGCCGCCATCTTCCCGCCGGGGCCCCATGCGGTGTGCTCGCTCGATCCTAAAACGGCCACGCAGCTCTGCAAGGCCTAGTGCCTCCGGCAGCCAGGTTTCCAGAAAAGGGAGCAGCTCCCGTTCTGCCTTTTCCTCTCCGATCCCCAAGAGGCGCAGGTTATTACGCCTTGAACGATTTTCAAGGTCGTCCAGTTTCTGCTGCATCTCCTGCAAGAGCCGTGCCTGTTTAAGCAGCTCACGTTCGCGGCACCCATCGTCGCTCTCGAGGCTGGTGACTCTGTGCTCCAGCTCATCCACCCGCTTTCCAAAATCCGCCAAGGAATCCTCCACACTGTCAAGCTTCTTCAGAAGCAGATCGAACTTCGGCTCTAAAAGTTTGACCACTTCCTTAGCGAGTTCCGCGGGGGCTGAGTCTATGCTCTCACCCCCGGGAGAGGCAGGCTGTGCCGTCGCCGACGTGGAAGGCCCGGCTTTAGAGAGTTTCTCTCGCTCCCGTTTCGGCACCGGAGGCATAATGGCAAAAAGCAAGTGCCGGGTGCTGGAGCAGGCAGCTTCAGGTACCGATTTCCCGTGTCAGGGAGGATTGGGGAGGCAAATTGCAGATTTTAACGCAGTTTATTGCCTGAGGCTGCCCCGGAGCGAGCGAGAAGGCGTCCACGCTCACTCACGCATCACGTGACCTCTCTCCGGATGCGCGGGTTTTAACCCGTTTTCAGGTTTCGGCGGTACTGCGCCTGGTTTTGTGTGCGGTGGGGGAGGACCCGCTGCGTTTTGTGCTGCACTCCTTTCGTATTGGGGCTGCCACTAGCGCGGCGGCAGCTGGGTTGCCTGGGCAGGTGATTCAGGACATAGGTAGGTGGCGCTCTAAGGCTTTTAAAGGCTATGTGCGGCTGTAGGAGCGTGGGTTGGGGGGTCGGGTCTTTAACTGTTTATTTCTTTTTCAGATGGGTTCTCGGGCCTGGTGACTGTTGGGTTGCTGGCCACTCTTTTGTCCATTGGGCGGGTCGACGTGCGGCTGCCCGGCCTATCGGAGTTAATTTGGGACTGGACCCGTCGGTGGTGGCTGTGACATGGCTGGGCGTGAGAGGACTTCGGTGGTCGCAATTGCTGCCTTTGCTACAGCACCACGGGAGGACGTCGCGGTGGCCGGCCGCCCTGATGGTGCATCTGGGGGGCAATGACCTGGTGTCCTGGTCCTGTAGGCAGCTGATCCGGGCAGTGCAGGACGATCTGGGAGTGGTGCTTCGGATGTTTCCCGGTGTTATTTTACTGTGGTCAGACATCATTCCAAGGCCGGCTTGCTAGGACCAGCGTCGGTGGTCTCGGGGCTTGACTAAGATCAATCGCCAGATTGGTCATTGGGTCTTTGAGAGGGGGGGCTATCAGATCTTGCATGACTGGGTGGATGTCGGGTGTTCGGGGCTCTATCAGGCTGATGGGGTTCACTTGTCACCAGTTGGTATGGACCTGCTTCTTAACGACTGACAGGAGGCCTTGGAATATATGTCTGTCCGTGATGTGCGCTGGTCGCAGCTTGGGGCCGGGGGGGGGGGGGCGGCACATGAACAGAGTTATGTGCCGGTGGCGGGATCCTGGAGGTTTCCGGGGTTCGGAGCAGCAGGCTACATTTGGGCGGGGGCGGGGTGCCCCTGACCCGGACAAAACCTCGGCCGACTTTTGCTAATAGCATGGCGAAGTCGGGGAGAGGGGCATGGCAACTTGCCGGGTGGCAAGTTATAGCATTAGCGGTGGCAGGCACTTTGCTAAGGTATGGCTGGTGCAGCCGGGTGCCGCTAATGGGGGCTAGGAAGTTTGATGTTGGTTTGTTTTAATTGTTGATGGTTAATAAAAGCTGTGACCAGTTGTGTTCCATGAAGTTATGGTGTGATGTCTTTTGTTGGGGGGGATGGGTCTGCGGGGGGGGGGGGAAGGGGGGGGCCCGAAGCGCCGGGTCCGCCTGCCTCGGTTATGTGCTATTTCTTATGTACCATTAAATCTACTATGTATATTATTTAAATGTTGTAGAACTAAATGAGAAAAGTTGCGCTGATGCGCAGCTTGACCCACAGATCTTATTCGCTCTTGTTGATATTCTACTTTGTGCTCCAAACTTTATGGACCTTTCCATTTCTCCTCCATATTAAATGCCTCATTTGTAATGTGAGGCTTAAGCGGGCTTATAATACTTTCAGATCATCTTCAATCACAAAATGCAAAGAAGCGATTTTATATTTTGCACGCTAATGTGGATGGAGTAGGTGAAAAGTCAAATCCATGTGATTAGGCAATGAAGATTTGGAAAACTTATGGATGCAGAGAGAGTTTATCTTGCTTCCCTTTCTCCTGGTCCCCCCCCCCCCCACCCCGATCTCTGATTAGCAGATTCAAAGTATAGGAGCAAAGAAAGCAGTGGTCTCATCTACATAATTTAATTGAAAGACAATTTATGATCCATTTCTAGAATCTGGGAATATTTAAGCTCAATGAGGAAAGACAACTGAACCGAGAGCTGCCCGAGTTTAAGATGAAGCTTTGTGGGCTACCAGAGAGTCGGAAAGACAGATCAGAGTTCATTTACAATATGAAGGGTTACTGGATGATAACAGTCATTAAACACTGCTTGGAGAAATACTGCATGAAATGATAGAGCCCCTGCTGTGCCCTCGAGAGATTACTAATGGGTGAGAAGAGGAAGGTCTGCAACACGCAGTGCGCATTAAATTATTTCTAATAACATTCTATCAGTTGAAAAAGGAAAAAAAGACATAGCACATCTTTCTTTTCTAGACAATGCAGCGCAGACGTCTAGTAGCTATATTGGTCCTGGAAGAAAATGAATTCTTAGTAGGTTATGACAATTTTATTCAACTGATGAAAGAAGTTGCTGTACATGAACTACCCAGATCCCGGAACTTTCTTCACCCTTACGCAAAGTACTATGTGAGTGAAACTCTCATGTCATGCTGAGGAGATTATTGTGAAACACATTTTTGAAGGGTTAGGCTTCATTTGCACATGTAAACAGCTGGTTTACATGAGGAAATAGGCAGGCATGTGTAAGTAGCCAATCATACCCATTGCACGCACAGATTTCAAGGAGACGCATTCTGGGTGTCTGGGCAAACTTTAAGAAGGAAATTTTATAAACTTTTTCACGTGTAAAATGATAATTTATGCACGTAAAGGTCTATTATAAAATTAGGTCATGCCTAAAAGTAGGCAATGTAGGCGTGATTTCTACAAGATCATGCTAGTATTTTATAAAAATTAATAGACGCCTTCCAGCCCACCCTATTATCAAATTACCCTCCGTTTCTGTTTTTGTATCCTTGCTTGCCTCTTTGCACTCATAGGCCCATTTTTCTTAATGAAATTGTTAAAGAAATATGAGAAATCTGTTAAGAAAAAAAAATAAAGTTATTCAGGAGATCTGAAGAAGCAGCAGAATGTGACTGTGTCCCATCTCCTCCCCCCCCCCCCCCCCACCGGAAACTGACTTAGTAATTCAGAAAACAGAAAGCCCAGAGACTTACTACTGGCTTCGTTTCTGCTACAGGCTGCCCTTTGAAGGGCTTTTTTCAAACTCCTGAGGAACTAAACGGAAATTTAAAATTCTAGACAAAGTTGTGCAAGAAGGGACGATAACCACAAGCACTTCATAGAAATCTATAACGGAGAAACTGCCCAAATATATGGGCCAGTAGCTGATACAACTCCCCAAGCTGATTTTCCCCTTGGGTCAGCAGTCACTTCCCCTTACAAATTTGTTATGAATGCATGTCCAGTGCATCAACCTTGTCCTTTTCTCCAACTGCTCAGCCTCAAACTTCTCCACCTCTTTTCTTCCCCTTTCCCACCATCATCTGCTAACTTTCAGTCTTCACCACTCCAAGCTACATCTCATCCTGTCTCCATAAACACATTTAGGAATCTTGAGGCTATTGACCCCTCTAATCTCTCTAATGCTGTCTCGTCTCCTCTCTCTTCTGCTTTCATCTATTGACAAGGTAGTCTCTTCCTAAAATACCATACTCCCCTCTCCTCTGGATACTCTTGTTCCTCCCATTCCATGCCCCATGAGGCTTACTGTACCTCAGTCTTCAATGACCTCTAAAATCTGCTACCTAAATTCTTGTGCCTTCTCTGCTGAGCGCCTTTGGCTTAAATCACGTACCCTTGCTGACTTCCTAAATTTTCAAATTCACTAACCTTTTTTCAGTGTGGCATAACACTTGCCAAGGAAGCATTGCTCAACTCTCCCCTCAAAGTACCTTCATGCAGGTTACTCCTGTTTCTGTGCAGACATTAGCTGACTACTTCCATGATTAGGCTTACAAGATTAGTTTTGTGTTCTCCTCGGGGCCACCTTTAGTACTACTTTCATTCGTATAGTGTTGCAAGGCATATGCAGTGCTGTACATATATATTTAAGAGAAAGTCACTTCTCTGGAGAGCTTACAGTCTAATCAAGACAGACAACAGAGTGGACTCCCCTGAGGGAGTGGATAACATGAGGAAAAATCTATAAAAGCTGGAAGAATGGTCTAATGCTTGTCAGTTAAGATTTAATGTGAAGAAGTTCAGTGTCATGCACTTGGGATGAAGAAATCCAAGGGAATTGTATGCGTTAGGGGGTGAGAGGTTGGTGTGCAAGGACCAGGAGAAGGACCTTGGAGTGATTGTTTCTGAGGATCTCAAGGTGGTGAAACAGTGTGACAAAGCAGCGGCCAAAGCCAGAAGGATGCTGGGTTGCCTACAGAGAGGAATTACCAGCAGAAAAGAAGAGGTACTAATGCCACTGTACAAGTCGCTGGTGAGGCCTATTGTGTTCAGTTTGGAGACCATATCTCACAAAGGAAATGAAAAGATGAAATTGTTCAGAGGGCAACCAAAATGATTTGGAGCCTGTGCTAGAAGACTTTTGAGAAGAGACTTAAATATGTATAAGCTAGAGAAGAGATATGATTCAGACCTTTAAAAACTTACGCATATTAATGAACAAACAAACCTCTTCCAAAGATGGGGAAACTGTAAAATTAGAGGGCATAATATGAAGCTGCAAGGAAGTAAACTGAAAGGCAATGTCAGGAAGTACTTTTTCACTGAAAGGGTGGTGGATGCTTGGAATGCCCTGCCGATGTAAGTGGTGGAGGCAAATAAAGTGATAGAATTCAAAATACCATGGAACAGACACAGTGGATCTCTTTATAGCAACAGGATAAAATCAAAATAAACTTAACTATCTCTTATATTCCAATAAAAAGGAGTGACTTGCACAGAGCAGTGGATACACCCCTAAACGAAGGCATGGGGAGTGGTGACGTTCACCTACTCTTGCCACCTTGCTCGTCAGACTAGATGGACCATGCTGGTTTTTATCTGCCATCATATACTATGTTACTATCTAACAACTAGAGTCTAGGGTAAGTCTATGGGAATGATAAAGATATACATAGCAGGAGAACAAGAGGATCAAGATCCAAAAGAAGTCTTGAAGAGAGAAATGTATGAGTAGGGCAAGAAATAGAGCTTGACATACCGACTTTGTGTTTTAGGCACATGAAGCATCTATCCCTTCCCCTCTTCAATCTCAAATCCTTCTTTCCACCTCTGTCTCCCTTTTTTTTCTTTTCTAAAAATCACTGAGAAGGAAACTGCACATCTTCTTTCTTCCTCCAAAACTCACTATCTGCTCCTCTGATCCCATTTCCAACCATCTACTGAGCTCCATCTCTCTAGCTGTTCTCCCTTCCCTTTGTCATATTGCTTTCCACTGTTACAGTTTCCATGGCCTTCAGACATGCCATGATTATACCTCTCCTCCAAAATCTTCATGAGATCCTACCTGCCCTTCCAATTATTTTCCCATCTCCCTCCTCCCTTTCACATCCAGACTTGAATGTGTGGTTCATCACCACTGTCTTGGCTTTTTTCCTCTCAAGCCCGTCTGGATCCACTGCAATCTGGCTTTCTACATTCTAAAGAAATGTCCCTTGCCAAAATCTCTAGTGACTTGTTTCTGGCCAAATCTAAGGGCCTTTACCTGACCTTCATCTTTCTTTACCTATCTGCTGCTTTTGACATCATTGATCACCTTCTCATTGAAACCCTGTTCTCACTTGGATTTAGTGGCTCTGTTCTGTCCTGGTTTTCTTCTTATCACACTTTTAGTGTATGTTCTGGTGGGTCTTCCTCCACTTCTATCTCGCTTTCAGTCAGTCTACCTTAGGGTTCAGTCTAGGACCATTTCTATTCCCTTTCTATACCCTTGGTGCCCAGATTTCCTCCTATGGTTTTCCATACCTTCTCTATGTTGATGACTCTCAGATTTACCTCTCTGTACCTGAAATCTCTCGAGGAATCCAGGCCCGTATCTCAGCCTGCTTATCTGATGTTGTTGCCTGGATGTCCTACTGCCATCTGAAACTGAACATGGCCAAAACCAAGCTCCTTATCTTTCCCTTTAAGCCCACTTCCTTCTTTTTATGTTTCTGTGGATAACTCTACCATCCTCCCGGTTTCCTCAGCTTGTATCCTTGGGTATCATCTTTCTCTGCAAACATCCAAAACTTGTCATTTCTTTTAACATCAGCAAAATGAATCCCTTCTTTTCTGAACACACTACCAAAACCCTTATCCACTGTCTAATCGCTTGCCATTTAGATTATTGCAACCTGTTCCTTACTGATCTTCCCCAAAATCATCTCTCTTCCCTTCATGCCAAACTCAGCTGCAAGGCTAATCTTCAGCCAGTGTCGCAATGCTCACATAACCCTCCCCCCCCCCCCCTTCTCAAGTCACTTCATTGGCTTCCTATCTGTTTCAGCATCCAATTCAAATTTCTACTGACCTCCAGTTCCTCATTACTTATCCTCTCTATCTCTCCCTACAGACATCCTTGGGAACCCTACTGATCAGGTAAATCACTTTTATTTGTGCCCTCCTCTTCCACTGCCAACTCCAGACTTTGTTCTCTCCACCTTGCTGCACCACAGGCCTGGAATAGACTACCTGAGTCAGTATATCAGGTTCCATCTCTGGTCCTTTCAAATCCAGGCTAAAAGTCCACCTCGTCAAGGCTATGTTTGGATCTTGACCCCTTGTTCTCCTGTGTTATAATCATTTCCCCTGTTTGCTGTACGTCTGTCTTACTGTTCTGAATAGACTGTAAGCGCTCTGGAGCAGGGACTCCCTCTCATGTATGTCTGTATAGTGCCTGTGTATGCCTTGTAGCGCTATACAAATGAGAAGTAGTAGTAATAAACTTGTGCAAGAAATTTTACTACAGGGCCTGACAAAGAAAAAACAACTACATCTTGGAGTCTATTCTGTAACATGAATAACGGAGATGGACACTATTTGTCTGCCTTTCCCATCCCCGCCAAGCATCCCCATATGAACAAGGAGTTTGTACCGGGAGGCTAGACGGGGGCGGAAAAAGGGTGGTGCAGAGACAGAATTAGGGTGGGCAGTGGGCGGTCTGCGGCCCTGCGGTCCGGGGCTGGCAGACTAGACAGGGAACTTATTCCAGCTCTGAAGTGGAATGTTCCCCTAGATGTTAGGGGATGGCAGGCCCGGATGGCGGAAAAGGTAGGAGGGGGTGCAGAAGATTCCCCGCAGCCCGACCCTGGCCATGGGTGGCTAGATCAGAGGTCGAGCTATGGGGAATGAAAGAAGTGGTCAGTGGCTGGGGATCGTGGCTCCTGAATGGAGCTGCGGTGCCATGGCAACCGGAGGCCATGGCGCCATAACTCCATTTAGGAGCCTTGACTGAGTTAGTTGGAAAGAGGCCTGTACGTGCCGGCCAACCGGAATTGGATCCTGGCCTGCACAGATAGGCCTAGACAGGATTCTGATCCCGTGGGGGCTAGATGTGCCCTGTAGGGTCAGAATCCCATCTACCTCTGGGCATTAGGTTCCAATCGGATGCACAAAGGCCTGGGATGCAGATCTTAGAATATTTCTCCTTGTTTTTGCAAAAACTGGCTCTTGAAATGTAAAGTGAGTTTGGCTTTTTACCCCTACAGAAAGATTTGTGTTGGCTGCTTTACATTTGAACTTATCTTTCAATTATTTTCAGCTAATTCGCTCAAAAATGTTAAGAATTTATTTATTTATTTAACTTTTCTTATATACCGCCTTTCAGTGGTATCAAGGCGGTTTAAATTGAACATAATCAACAAAAGCTAAATACAACAAGGTTACAACTAACAATAAGTAACATACAATTTGCATCCTTAGACAGATAACTATTTACAGTTGAACCCTTAGACTGTTAACAATTTACTGTCTAATCTGTGGACTGTTAACTATTTACGTTGTATAGTATGGGGTCCAGTTTTTGGTGTATTTCAGTCACTGGGTGTGAGGGAGATTAACAGTTTGTTCCGTAACATTGCTGGAAAATGTGTGTTTTAAGCTTCTACCTGAAGTTCTTTAGGTCAGGTGTTGCTTGCAGATTACTCGGAAGGAAGATCTATAAGGAAGGTCCGTATATGGAAAAGGTGAGCTAGCATGTGTCTTGCGTGCTGGTTGTTTTCTGTCTAGAGACTTTAAGGAGGTTTGTGGTTTGGTCCCTTCTTGGTCTGTTGTCTGAAGGTGTGTGTATGAGAGATTGTAAGCAGTCAGCAGTTAGATTAAAGGTATTCATGATTGATTTGTATTGTATTCGTGCTTGGATGGGCAGCCAGGGTAGCTCCTTCAATACTGGGGTGATATGTTCTTGTCTAGGTGTCCGTGATATCAAGCAAGCTGCAGAGTTTTGAGCACTCTGGAGTGGGAGGAGTGTACATTTTGGTAATCCTTGGAGTATGGAGTTACAATAATCCCAGATAGGAGTAATGAGAGCTTGGCAGACCATGCGGAATAAATTATGGTCTAGTAGTGGGCGAAGGTTGTGTAGAGTCCATATTCTCTGATATTTTTAGAGCATATGGGCTGTTTTATACACAGAAAAAGAAACTGAGCACTAAAATTTTGGCATCTAAATCTCATTGAAATCAGCCCATGTACCTACAGTAAATTTGATTTTTGAACAACGTTAAATGATTCATCCAGTGCTATCATTTTATGATGTCTTTTAGACTGAATATAATATGATGCATGCTTCAATGAACTTGTGAGACATTTATTTGGGGTATTCTACTAATATTATGTCTAATATATTAAGCCTAGGCTAGTGGTTCTCAACCCAGTCCTCGGGGACCCCCAGTTTTCAGAAAATCCACAATGAATATGCATGAAATAGATCTTCATACAATGGAAGAAGTGCACGCAGATCTATCTCGTGCATATTCAATGTGGATATCCTGAAACCTGACTGGTCTGTGGGTCCCAGAGGACTGGGTTGAGAACCACTGGCCTAGACAAAGATGCTGTATACCAGGGTCCTCAGCCTAGTCTTCGAGACCTGCCCAGTCACTCAGATTTTCGGGATTTCCCCAATGAATGTGCATGAGACAGATTTGCATATACCGTCTCCACTGTATGCCAGCATTTAAATATGTTTATTTATTTCTTTATTTTATTTATTTGACACTTTTTTTTATACCTCTATATCTACAAGTCATAACGGTTTACAATTAAATTAATTATATATTTATTTATTTACATTCTCTTATATACCGGCTATTCTGCATCAGTGTGGTTTACATTGAACAAACTGAAATTACATTGAACAGGGCATTATAACTTGGAGAGAACTATTTTACAGGGAACATGGGCTATGGAGGGTTAAGTGGCTTGCCCAAGACCACAAGGAGCACCTGTGGGACTAGAAACCCCAGTCCTTCCGGCCCAAGGTTGCTGTCCTCTAGTGGGATTCGAACCCCTGACCTTCCAGCCTGAAGTACCTTGCCCCAACCACTAGGCCACTCCTCCACTCCATATAGGGCCTGAATCAGTCCTGGATGTCCCATCCCTCTGTGTGCCAGAGTTAGCCAGGATTCTGATCCTGTGGGGCACGTCTAGCCCCGTGGGATCAGAATCGTGTGCAGGCCAGGACCCTGAATCAGGTCAATCTGCACATACAGGCCTTGCCCAGATAACTCAGTCAGGGCTTTTGAATGGAGCCGCAGCGCCATGGCATCCGGTTTCCATGGCTCCATGACCCCATTAAAAAGCCATGATCCCTGGCTGCTGGACCAAACCAGTCATTCCCTGCAGCCCAACCCCTGATCTGGCCTCCCAAGGCCAGGGTCAAGCTGCAAGGAATTTCCTCTGCCCCCTCCTGTCTTTTTGGAGCCATGGGCCTGCCCAATCCACCTGACTAGGGGAACTTATTCCACCTCAGAGGTGGAATAAGCTCCCCATTCAGGCCACCGGCCCTGAACGTACAGGGCCAACATTGGAATCGGCCCTCTACACCCGGGGCTGCTGACTGACCACTGCAAGTCCTAAGGCTGCCCCCACTCTGCTACTTTCCCGCCCTCATCTAACCTCCCTGTACAATGTGCGGGGAAGTTAGTCAGGGTCGGAAGAGGGCCCGAATTAGCAGGGATGGACGTCCCAACGGGATGTCCATCCCCACTATTCACAGCTCAGAATGACCCTGATAATGTTTTACAGAGAACAAAAACAGGCAAATAACTTAAATGTAAATTGGATTAACAATTTGTAAATAAATAGCAACATATGTACAATAGAGGTATTTGGAATGAAGGGGTGTTAGATATAGAGGTGGGAGGGGTTATTCAAGGAAGTTTGTACATGGGTAGAGTCCATGTTAACGTGGGTAATTTTACAGTGTTTCATGCAAGCTTTTAAGTGTTGGATCTGTAGTGTTCTATAATGAGGAGCATTTTTATTCTACGACTGAACTCTGTGATGGTGCTGGATGCACATATTTTGAGGGGTAGTGAGTTCCATATAGGGGATGCAAATAGTGAAAAGGCTCTTTTGGAAATCGATTGATTACATTTGGTTTGGAGAACTGGTATCACTAGAAGGTCATGTGTGGTTTCCCATCTTATCCTGGTGTTAGGAGACTTCTGGATTAGGGATTGAAGTTTCAGTCCTGAGAGATTGTGGTGTATCTTACAAATGGTTAGCAGGACTTTATATTTGATTCATATGTGAATTGGGAGCCAGTGCAGGTGGGTTAAAGTGGGGGTAATGTGGTTTCTTTTTGGTGCACTTGATATGAACCTGGTAGCTGCATTTTGCGCTATTTGCAGAGGATGTATAGTGGCCTTTGGAAGTCATCCCCCCCCACCCCCGCTCCAGATTCAGCTATGCCACCTACAACATTGCAACTTTTCTTGCTAATATACCCAGCGATATGTATATAATGTAATAGTTTCCATGTAACATAGAAACATAGAAATATGATGACAGAAAAAGACCACATGGCCTATCTAGTCTGTCCTTCCATATCAACAACTACAACAGTCCCCTTTTTACCTTTAGAGATCCTCTGTGTTTGTCCCATGCTTTTTTGAATTCAGTTACTGTCCTCATCTCTACCAACTTATATGTGGCTGACTTTGAAAACAAGTATCTCAAATCACATCCATTTAAATCTAATATTCGTCTCTGGAGGAGATATATTGATGATATCTTGGTAATATGGGAGGGCACTGAACAATTACTTTTTGAATTTTTTGAGTGGCTTAACTCATTAGACTCCAATCTTCAATTTGACGGTACATTTAGTAACAACCAAATTTCATATTTGGATATTAAAATAAAAAAAGGAGAAACGGGATTCCTTACGGAACTCTACCGGAAACCTACGGACAGAAACACATTATTACAGTACGATAGTTTCCACAATGCGTCTTTGAAAAATAACTTGCCCATAAGTCAATTTCTTAGAGTCAGAAGACTCTGCACCACGGATAGGGATTTCAAGAAACATGCTATAGATATGCAACATAGATTTCAACAGCGCGGCTGTCCCAAACGTTACATAAAGGAGGCCTACCATAGAGCAAGCACCACTGACAGGGCATTATTGTTACATAAAAAAGAACGTGCAAAAATAAAAGGACGAGCGCGGAGTCGTGAAGGACGCTGGTAACCGGGCGGTCGCCCCGGTCCCGGCCCGTGCTTCCGGCTTCGGAAATATGGGGAGGGAGGGTGAGCAGGCGAGCGGGTTGGTTAACGCCGGCAGCATCATTCAAATTGATTGGCTCCGCAGTGTATGGGGAGCAGAGCCAATCAGAGCTGCCGGCGTAGGAGCTGCTATAAAAAGGGGGATCGCTTTTTCATCCCCCCCTTTTTTTCTTCGGCGGCTGTTGTTGGTGTGAAGGCTTCCCACCCTCCCTCCCCTCAACTTGAAATGGGTTGGGGGCAGTTTTTTCGGGGTGTCGCAGTTTGGGGGGGTTACAAGGCGGGATCCCGGAGGTTTCCGGGGTCCGGAGCCTTTAGCACATACTTGGGCGGGGGCGGGGTGCCCCTGACCCGGATAAGCCCTGCTGGCCTTTGCTATCACATGGCGAGGTCGGGGAAAGGGCGGTAGGAAATTGGCCGGTGGTCGGACACGGCCGGAGCGGATGCGACCCCCCACTTTGCTAATTATGGCTGGTGGGGCATCGCTCCGCTGGTGGGAGATTGTTAACAGAACTGTTTTTGATATGTAAAGTTAATTGTTTAAAATATAATAAAGCTGCGACCAGTTGGTACTTCCAATAAGAAAATTGTTGTCCTTGAAATTTTTATGGTTGGGATAGGGGGTGGAGGGGGGAGTGAGAAGGAGGGGTGGGGGGAGGGGGTTTGAAATGAGGGCCTTAGGGCACCGGATGCGGCCTGCCACGGTTACAAGATAGAATTGTATGTGCTTTGACCTTCACTAACTATACAAGGGATATAACTAACATCCTAAGGCAACAGTGGGATTTACTCTCACCTCTATTGCCCTTTGCAAACAAGAGTGTGATGGTAGCACACAAACAAAATCCAAACCTGTCTGATTTGTTAGTATCATCTGCCCTTCCGTTACGAAAACCAACTTCGACATTAAAGGGACATTTCAAGTGTGGTGGATGTTCAGTTTGCATCCATGTTATCACAACAAAAGAGGCATTTATTCATCCTGTCTCACATCATAAAATATATTTACAGTCCTTCTCTAACTGTAAAACGGAGCATGTTATCTATTTAATAATATGCCCATGCAACCTACTTTATGTAGGGAAAACCAAAAGACAAGTGCGTACCAGAATAGTGGAGCACGGGAGCTGTATCCATAGAGGAATAGCTGATAAGCCTTTGGTAGCTCACTGGAAGGAGAAGAACCATACCATCAGTGACCTCAAGTTCTTAGTGCTGAGAGTAGTAACGCCAAATTGGAGAGGGGGAGATATTGATAGGGCACTACTGAAATTGGAACAACGGTACATTTATGAATTGGACAGTTTGGAGCCTAGGGGGTTAAATCAAGAGTTTGACCTTTCGGTCTTTTTGTAATAATGGTGGTCTTATACATCTCCCCCTCAAGATCAGCCAACTAGTCGGTTTCATATAACATGCATTCATTATTCATTTTTTTCATTCTTTTCATTTTCTGGTATTGTTTCATCAAACAGTTGGCTTGGTAATCATTTCACACTGCCGGTTTCATTCTATATTTGAACGCCTAGGTCAGTTCTCTTGGTGACATGGTCTAAACCAGCGATGGCGAACCTATGGCACGCGTGCCAGCTGTGGCACGCGAAGGCCTTGCAGCTGGCACGCGTGAAGGTCCGCAAAAAAAGAAAAAGCGGGCTCTGGCTGCTGCCGCGGACGCGGCAGCATGCAGTGTCCCGCGGGGCCCCCTCCGCCCGCTAAGCCCCTCTGCAAGGGCTTTCAGATTCGCGAGGGAGACAGCGTCTCCCTCGCGTCTCTGTTAAGCCCGTAGGGGTTAATGGGAAATTTCCCATCAGCCCCTTTAGACGCGAGGGACTGATGGGAAATTTCCCATTAGCCCCTGCGGGCTTAACAAGAGACGCGAGGGAGACGCTGTCTCCCTCGCGAATCTGAAAGCCCTTGCAGAGGGGCTTAGCGGGCGGAGGGGGCCCCGCGGGACACTGCATGCTGCCGCGTCCGCGGCAGCAGCCAGAGCCCGCTTTTTCTGTTTTTAAATTTGCCGGGGGGGGGGTGGGTTAGGACTGCTAATGGGCGGGGGGGGGGTTTGGACTGCTAATGGGCTAGGGGGGGGGGGTTAGGACTGCTAATGGGCTAGGAGGGGGGGGTTAGGACTGCTAATGGGCTAGGAGGGGGGGGGTTAGGACTGCTAATGGGCTAGGGGGGGGTTAGGACTGCTAATGGGCTGTGGGCTGATGGGGGCTGTCTGGAAATGGGGTGATGGGGGGGGTTAGGACTGCTAATGGGCAGGGGGGGGGGTTAGGACTGCTAATGGGCTGGGGGGGTTTGGACTGCTAATGGGCTTGGGGGGGTTAGGACTGCTAATGGGCTAGGAGGGGGGGGGGGATAGGACTGCTAATGGGCTGTGGGCTGATGGGGGCTGTCTGGAAATGGGGTGATGGGGGGTTAGGACTGGTAATGGGCTATGGGGGGGGTTAGGACTGCTAATGGGCTAGAGAGGGGGGGGGTTAGGACTGCTAATGGGCTGGGGGGTTAGGACTGCTAATGGGCTAGGGGGGGTTAGGACTGCTAATGGGCTGGGGGGGGGGTTAGGACTGCTAATGGGCTAGGAGGGGGGGTTAGGACTGCTAATGGGCTAGGAGGGGGGGTTTAGGACTGCTAATGGGCTGGGGGGGGTTAGGACTGCTAATGGGCTAGGATGGGTAGGGGTAGGAATGCAAATCGGCTAGGGGGGGGGTAGGACTGATAATGGGCTAGGAGGGGGGGGTGAGGACTGCTAATGGGCTAGGGGGGGTTAGGACTGCTCCTGGGCGGTGGGCTGATGGGGGCTGTCTGGAACTGGGGTGATGGGGGTTAGGACTGGTAATGGGCTTTGGGGGGGGTTAGGACTGCTAATGGGCTAGGAGGGGGGGGTTAGGACTGCTAATGGGCTAGGGGGGGTTAGGACTGCTAATGGGCTGATGGGGAGGGTTTAGGACTTGAGTTGGGCTGTTGGGTGGGGTTAGGACTGGAAATGGGATGATGGGGGGTTAACACTGGAGGTGGTCTGATGGGGTTAGGACTGGTAATGGGCTATGGGGGGGTTTAGGACTGATAATGGGCTATGGGGGGGGGGCTGGGACAAGAAATGGGCTGATGGGGAGGGGTTAGGACTTGAGGTGGGCTGATGGGGTTAGGACTGGTAATGGACTGTGGGCTGATGGGGGGGTTAGGACTGGCAATGGGCTATGGGGGGCTGACTGGAAGTGGGGGGTTAGGACTGGTAATGGGTTATAGGGGGGGGGCTTAAACTGAAAATGGGGGGTGATGGGGGGTAGGACTGGAAGTGGGTTGCTGAGGGGGGGATAGGACGGGGATTGGGTTGGGGGGCTGCTAGGACGGGAAATGGGCTGTGGGGGGGACGAGAAGGGAATGGAGGCTGGGTGAGGCTGGAACTAGAAGGGAGCTGGTGTTGGGGAGGATTAGACTGGGATGGGGCTGGGAGAGTAAAATGGAGAGGGGAAAAATATTTTGTGTGGGAGGGATAAAAAATCTACAATTGGCCGGGTATTGGGAGAGTAAGTGGGGATTGAGGATGGAGGGGTAAATTTTGAGTAGATGAAATAGGAATGAGGAAAGAGCCAAAGGAGAAAGATTAGTATGTTAAAGCAGATGTAGAGAGAGAATGGAAAAAAAAACAAGAAGACAGAAGAAAGGACAAATGGACAGCAGATGGAGAGTTAGCAGAAGACACGAAGAAACCAGAAGAAAGTGGCTGGAACAATTGCAACTGAAAAAAAAATGCACAAAAGGTAGAAAAATATCTCTTTATTTTGAATTTATTAACTGGAATATGTCAGCTCTGGGAAATGTGCATCATTAATTTTTGTGCTTTGTTTAGTACAAGAGGAATTAATATATAGTTTTATTTCTACAGTGTTGTTGTATATTCCAAGTTTGGCTTTTGGGGTTCCCAGTTTAATTATTGTCTTCCTGTTTCTAAATTGTGATTCCTTGTTTGGTGATGGTCTGTTCTGCATGTGTAACTGAGCTGAGGTATTCTGTTTATATAATTCCTATTTGACATTGCCACTTGTTCTTTCCCCAGTAGGTCATGTATTGTTGTTCTCTGAGATGTATTGGTTTAATATTTGCAGTGTTGCCTTTTGATAGGTAGAGTATGGTGCTTTGTGAGTCCTGGTAGTGCTGTTAGGATACGGCGGGTTTGCTATGGGTTCTAAATGGGCAGCGTTTGTAGTAGTTCCTAATGTGCCTGGCGGTTGGTACTGGATTATAGTAATGTAGAAACCTTTTAGTCTTTCTTTATCCATATACTCATTAAGAGGCATGTTTACTAAAAGTTAGTGTATGGTAACATTATGCAAATATTTATGCAAATGAAGCACCTTATGCAAATGGGGCTTTAATTGACGTGCTGGCACTTTGAGGAAATTCTTTGGTTTTGTGCGGCAGTTTGGGCACTCGGGCTCAAAAAGGTTAGCCATCACTGGTCTAAACGTTGATTTTAGTATTTACACATACTGCCTCTGTGAAAGCAGCTTTGCCCTGTAATCTGACTCTTGTCACGCCCCCTTTTTTTGGCACGAGTTTCAGCGTCTTGAAATACTCAGTTTCATTTTCAGTCAAGCGTTTGCAATTTTCACGGAGTTAGTGCTGTTCTTCAACTCACTCTGGTAAGCGTCTAACTTCTCTGATTCACTGCATCTTTTTGCAAGTATTGGATTAATCACATTTTGTCACATTATTCTTTTTTATTTAATCCCTTTACACCACGTTTCAATACATTGTAGAATGGACTTTAGATGTTGCGTGCACTCGGCATGTCTCCGAAATAGCGGTGTTAGCTTCACAATTCTTTTTCTGTGACCCTCTGAGCTACCCTGTTCGAGTGGAAATGTGAATATTCCACGGCCTTAAATATCTTATTCTACATCTCCAGTTATCCGTATGGGGACTTGTTATTGTAGTTTTCTCACTGTCGTAAGATCTTGTATTTATTCCATCTATACCGGTTTTCAACATTGGGGATGTTATCCCTTTCTCTGTAGGTCTTTTGCACTGAAGTGTTTACTATAGACCCTTTTTAATACGGTCCTGTCTTATAAAACAGGTAGAATTTACCTTTTACATTGTTTTTCATTATTGATATCTCTCCTTGCTAGCGACATTGTTTTTCAACTATACCAGCATATCACCGTCGAATCCTGTATATAGGATCGTGACTACTATACAAAAAATCCGACTCGGGGTTGTAAGTAGTGTTTCAATTTATTGTTATGAGTCATCAATTTGAGCGGCTTTGCTTTACCCATGTAGCATGTATTTAAAGATTTCGTTTTACTTAGGAGCTTGTTTACAAAGCCGCGGTAGTGGTTCGCGATCGCGATCGCAGCCGCGGCCCCATTGAAATCAATGGGGCCGCGGCTGCGATTACGATCGCAAACCGCTACCACGGCTTTGTAAACAAGCCCCTTAGTTTTCACTCCTCCTTTTAGTGTACTATGGTCTATGATTTCAGCACATTATTTGCATATTTCATAGTGCACACATCGTTTTTAACTTTATCGTGACTGCCACACCATGGTAGTAGTTACTTTCTATTACGTTTCACACTCAGTGCTCCTGTCACTCAGTTTAGTCTCTAAGGTTACTCAAGTCTGTATTGAGATTTGTTCTCTCCTCATCTATTGTTTCGTTTATTGCACCTTCATTAGATATTCCATAGTTGAGGCTCTGGCCGACAGCCCCTCTTGACTACACCGTTTGATGACTTGCAGTCTTGTGCGCGTTGAGTGAGTACGACTATATATATTTTTCAATCACTTAATCCAGCTTTCTTTTAAATGGTTCCAAGCAGATCAGATTTTATGGCTTACCCAATCAATCATAGGTTTTATTATTTTTTGCTTTTACCCTGCGTTGTTTCCAAGATTGTTTTTAAGATATTTTTGCATAACGTACACCATTCCATATTTATTTATTTATTTATTTAACACTTATTTCTATACCGCTCTTTCCCAAGTATCAAGTGCGGTTTACATTGAACAGTAAATTATAAGGTATGTGAAATTACATACCTAGTCGTTTTACATAGAACAGATGGAACTATTTACACGTAACAATATAACATTTGAACAGTAAAAGTTATAACGTATTTACATTATGGGTACTTACAAATTACATGATAGAACAAAATTGTGGTGCGTTTAAATTTTGTGTGTTATGTAGTATTGTAGTTTGTTTGCTAACCTGTGTCTCTTTGTGTATTCTGAGTAAGTAGTGTATTGTAGTGTTGAGAGAATAAGTGGGTTTTTAGGTTTTTTTTTAATTCCTTTATGTCTGATAGTTGGCGGATGTTGTCAGGCAGAGTATTCCATAGAATAGGTGCAGAATGAGAGAAGGCCCTCTTGTTGGTTTGTTTTCTTGCTTTTGTGTAGTCTTTTGGAACTGCTATAGTGTTTGTGTTTCTGCTCCTTTGTGATCGTTTATCTAATTCTATGTTAATGAGTGTATTGAGTACGGATGGAGCTAAGTTATTTATTAGTTTAAATGTGGTTAAAATAATTTTATATTTTATTCTGCAGTGAATGGGTAGCCAGTGGAGTTCAGCCAGGATCGGTGTGATATGTTCTGTTGAGTTTATATTCATTATTATCCTTGCTGCTATGTTCTGAGTTAGTTGTATCTTTTTCATATTTTGCTTTGTGATGCCTTTAAGGATTATATTTGCAAAATCAAAGTGTGGGGTTATGATGGATTGAATTATAGTTATGAAGTCTTGTAAGTGAATCAATGGTCTTAATTGTCTCAATGTCTTGAGTTTGTAGTGTATGTTTTTGGTCAGATATTTTATATGTGAATCCATGTTAAGTTTATTGTCAAGTATCACACCTAGGTATTTTATTTCTTTTTTTATGTTGATCTCGTGGTTGTCTAGTGTAATGGTGCTTGGGGGTATATATGTTTGATTTTTGGTGATATATAGTACATCAGTTTTTGAAAAATTGATGTGTAGATTCTGATCGTTAAGCCATATAGTCAGCTCTTTAAAACATTCTGTTATTTGTTGTATTGGAGGGTGCGGGATTTTAAATGGAAGGTAGAACATTATATCATCGGCGTAAATATGGTAATATACGCCATGACGTTTAAAGATGCTACAGACTGGTTGTATATAAATGTTGAATAATAGTGCTGATAGCGCGGATCCCTGTGGGAGGCCTTGTGTTTGATTGAAAGTAGTAGATGTTTGGTTGAGGATTCTCACTGTTTGTGTTCTGTTTGATAGGTAGGATTTGAACCAGTTATATACAGTAGATGTTATTCCAATTTGTTGCAGTCTGTTTAGCATTGTTAAGTGATTAACACTGTCAAATGCTGCCGAGATGTCGAGGAATATTAGGATGAATGCTTGTTTGGTGTCATCAACTCCCCTTAATAAAGTATCGTATAGGACTGTTAGTAGTGTTTCTACCCCATGGAATGGTCGGAAGCCATATTGGTGTTCGTCAAGGAGGTTCAATGTATCTATGAATTCCTGTAGTTGAATTTGGATTATTTTTTCTATAAGTTTTGCCATGAAAGGAATACGCGATATTGGTCTGTATGATTTTGGGGATAATTTCTCTAATGTGTTATTTTTAAGTATTGGTCGTATTTGAACATGCTTGAGAGATGGGGGTAAGTATCCTTTTTCTAGTGATAGGTTGACCATAGGGAGGATGAAAGCAGAGAGTATTGAGAATGTCTTTTTTATCCAGTCCACTGGGCATGGATCTAGATGTGATGTGGTTGTGTTGATGTTAGATATAGTAGTTTTGAGAGTGGTCCTTGAAATTAGGGTGAAGTTGGACCAGTTATCCAGTGTAGTGTGTGTCATTTCAGTGTGTGTTATTGGTGGGGTCATTTGAAGTTTTGTCTTATTAATATAATATTGTGCTAATTCTTGTGGAGAAATATCTATGGAAGTTTCATCTGAGTTGTATGTTTTGTTTGTTAGGTTCTTTATGATGCTGAACAATAACCGGGTAAGGCGGACCGGGCGATCCCAACCTTGTTCCCCCCCCCCCCCCCCAACCATCGCCTATCCCAGGCACATACCTGACATTCAAATAAAACCATTACACAATCTATGGAATTGAACTGGTCGCAGCTTTATTACTTATAACAATCACAATTTACAATTAACAAGTTAACATACCCCCCCCCCCCACCAGCAGAACGCGCCACCACCCGCCATGTTATTAGCAAGGTGCCGCCGCTTCCGCTTCTGCCAGGTACAGGCCCCAACAAAATCGCCTCGCCCTCCCTCATCCTGCTTCGCCATATTATTAGCAAAAACCTGAGGGATTGTCCGGGCGGGGGTACCCCACCCCCGCCGTAATGCTTGCATCCGGCTCCGGACCCCGGAAACCTCCGGGATCCCACCAACCCCCCTCCAGCTGCAACACCCCACAACCCCTCTGCCCAACGCAACACAAGGGAGGGTGGGAGGGCGTCCGTCGGCTCCGGCATCCGAAGGCAAGAGGCCGGAGCCACGCTACGTCCCCGCACCATCTCCTCTGCAACTCCTTCGTCCCATTGGCTGCCGTGCCAGGCCGTCATGCGCTGCAGCCAATGGAACGGGATATTCCCCGGCCGCTCCTCCCCTCGGGCTTGCCTCACCGCGCTAACCGTTGGGCTGCGCGCGGCCGCCCCCCCGGTTAATGGTGGCCGCGTGCACATGGCTCCGCGGCCTTGCCATAACCGGGTAAGGCGGACCGGGCGATCCCAACCTTGTTCCCCCCCCCCCCCAACCATCGCCTATCCCAGGCACATACCTGACATTCAAATAAAACCATTACACAATCTATGGAATTGAACTGGTCGCAGCTTTATTACTTATAACAATCACAATTTACAATTAACAAGTTAACATACCCCCCCCCCCCACCAGCAGAACGCGCCACCACCCGCCATGTTATTAGCAAGGTGCCGCCGCTTCCGCTTCCGCCAGGTACAGGCCCCAACAAAATCGCCTCACCCTCCCTCATCCGGCTTCGCCATATTATTAGCAAAAACCTGAGGGATTGTCCGGGCGGGGGTACCCCACCCCCGCCGTAATGCTTGCATCCGGCTCCGGACCCCGGAAACCTCCGGGATCCCGCCACCGGCTCCGGACACTGACGTCCTGAGCCGCCCCCCCTTAAAGAAAGCTGCGACCAGCCCGTCTCCCATGCATAACCACCTCCAAGGCCTCCTGCCAATCGTTAAGCAGCAAATCCAAGCCGATCGGGGATAAATGTACCCCGTCTGGCCTGTACAAGCCAGCGCAGTTTACATCAGCCCAGGAGTGCAAAATTTGGCGCCCTCCATTCCTTATGACCCATCTGCCTATTTGGCGATTGATTTTTGCCAGCCCCCTGGACCAGCGCCGCTGAACGCTGCAAGCAGGCCTTGGAAGTATATCTGACCACAAAATGACCACGCCCGATAACATTACTAATACAGCCCCCAAGTCTTTGTGCACTGCACGAATCAACTGTCGACAAGTCCAGGACGTCAAGTCGTTGCCTCCCAAGTGTATCAACAGAACATCAGGCTTCTCTCTCCGACTCCCGTGGTGCCGCAGCAAAGGCAGGAGCTGGATCCACCGCATTCCGCGCTCTCCCAGCCATGCGACGGACACCTCAGAGACTTCCAGTCCAAGATTCATGCCAATGGGTCGTGTTGCTGCCCGCCGACCAGCCCAGTAAACGAATGAATGGCCAGTCACCCAACAGCGACACCGACCATCTCCTATATCTGTAATATAAAATAAGATAGATTAGAGACCCCCCCCCCTACAAACGCACATAGGTTTGGAAAGCCTGCGACCTCCAACGCCCGATACGCTGGATCTCCCGCTCCGACAATCCCTCCGCCGCCGCGCTGGTAGCCGCCCCAATCCTGAACGAGTGTGGAGCAAAACGACCAGCATCCTCCCCTATCACCCGCAGCGACATCCGCATGACAGCCGTAAATTGAAAACGCGTAAGGACCCGCGCATCGCTATGCACGAATAAATTTCCCGAGCCCGGGGGGCGCGCATCCAAGTATGCCCTCAACAACCCAACCGGACAAGTCAATGCCCCGGCCACCTGTCGCAACACCACCCAGGAGCCTTTCCCCAACTGATCGGTTTTTGAGCGCGCAACATGTATGTGCACCCCCCCGGCAACCAACTTGACGTGGTGTAATTGCAAGCCACCGCCCCCCGTGCGTTTTCCCGACTCAGCCACCAATTCGCCCACTCGGAAGGCCCCAAAAAAGGCAACTGCAAAAACTGCCCGAAATAGGGAACATTCGTAACGCGATGAGACCACCCGAGGCAAAACCGCACACAATCGCTCTAACAAGGCATGCGTTATTGGTTGCCTGGAATCCCCGGTCGATGGATGCGAGCGCTCCCAGCCTTGCAACAACCGAGATGTCAGAAAACCCCCCCGCGCCGGACCCCATCCTACGGCTTTCATGAAAAAGGAAAAACCGGCCAAATTCTTACGTACTGTAGAACGCGACAAGCCCGCAGCCTTCGCAGTGAAAACATACTGACCCAATAGCCACTCAGATGCAGGGCCCCGTCTCCATCCCCGCTCCAACAAGAAAGACTCCACGCTGCGGTAGCCTTTTCGATAGGCTTCCCACGTCGCAGCCGACACCGAGTTTTTTAGCAAGTCAATCATGCCGACAGGCCAATCTGCCATAAGTTGTCCGGGACCGATGCTCCCCGCTCTTCCGCGTCCGGTGCCAAGGTCCGAAACAGCTCCCACTTGAAACGGGAAAGAGCATCAGCAATAGTGTTAATACATCCCGGAATGTGCCGAGCCTTCAGCACCACATTCAGCCGCAAACAGGATAAGATCACTTGCCGCATTAAATCTGCGACCGGTCTGCATCGCGGGGTATAATTATTCACCACGCTGACAACGGCCTCGTTGTCGCAGTTCCACACTACCTGGCGATTCCGCAGCTTCTCTGGCCAGAGGGACAGCACCACCAAGATCGGGAACAACTCTAGGAAGGTGATATTACGAGTAAGTCCAGCTTCCTGCCAGGCCAATGGCCATCCTGCCGCACACCAAGAGCCGCCAAAGTAAATCCCCAAGCCCGCTCCTCCGGCAGCATCGGTATATAACTGCAAATCCGCACTGGACACTACCTTCTCCCGCAATACCGAGACCCCGTTAAATTCACGCAGAAAATCGTCCCAAACCCCTAAGTCCGCTCGCATATTACGGGAAATCCTGATCCGATGATGAGGTTTACCCACCCCCGCTGTAGCCAACGAGAGCCGTCGGAGGAATACGCGGCCCATGGGAATAACACGACATGCAAAATTAAGTGAACCGATAAGGGCCTGCATCTTCCGCAGCGACATCTTAGCTGCTGTCATCGCATTCGCTATCAATACACGCAACCTCGCTACCTTGTCTACTGGTAACCTCGCTACCATTACGTCAGTATCTAACTCCACCCCTAGAAAAGTAAGACTCGTAGTCGGCCCTTCCGTCTTTGCCACTGCCAACGGTACTCCCCATTCCTGAGCTAACTGGTTGAAATTGTTCAATAAGTCCCGACATTGCCCGGACTGAGCCGTCCCTACAAAGAGGAAATCATCCAAGTAATGCACTACTTGCGCACAAACCGAACGCTGTACCACCACCCAGTGCATAAATGTACTAAATCGTTCAAAATATGAACAGGATATCGCGCAACCCATTGGCATGCATTTGTCGAAATAAAATTGTTCCTCGAAACGAAAACCCAACAAATGAAACGCCGAGGGGTGCACCGGCAACAATCGGAAAGCTGACTCAATATCGGTCTTAGCCATCAAGCACCTCGGGCCACACTCTCTCACTAAATCAACCGCCTCATCAAAAGATGCATACCGCACTGCACACAATTCCTTTGGGATGTGATCATTAACAGATGCACCCTCCGGGAAGGATAGATTGTGAATCAGTCTATATTTACCTCGTTCTTTTTTTGGTATTATGCCCAATGGGGAAACTACGAAATCCTCGAAGGGTTGCTCAAGAAAAGGGCCAGCTACCCTCCCCAGTAAAATTTCCCCTAACAATTTGTCTTTCACAATATTACAGAAACGTCTCACCGACGGTGAATTCGTCGATCTGGCCGAGGCGACCCGACCCACAACAGGAATCTGAAACCCCCACTCGAATCCATTATCTAAGAGACTGCCGTCCGCCCTCCTGGGATACCTATTCAACCATGGACGCAAAGCCAGTAACCTAATGGGAGTAGGGGCTAAGCTCCATGTAATCCTATTGTTTTGTAGGGGGGGGATGGATCCAGTAGGACCTCTTTTAACACATTTAAGGGCGGAATGAGCTCCTCCGCAAACAGAGCATGCGTGCCGGAATTTGCAGTCCGGAAAGGGGCAGGAAGACTTGTTGAAACGCCAACAGACGTCGCCTGTGCCCCCTCCCCCCGCAGGTCTCTGAACTGACGGGGGCACGCCTCCGCGAAAGGGCTTCCCAGCCCCAGCTGTACTGACTAGCCCCCCCTTACCCACACCCCCCGCTCCTCCACCTGATTTGACCGCCATCTGCGTTAACCATAAATTGATATCTTGTGTACCCCAAGATAACAACTGGTTCTCTTCCATCTTGTCGCGAAACTTTTCATCATAGTTGAGCCAGGCCCAACTGTCATGGTTTTGTGACGCTTCTAAGATGGAGTCCATGTATGCCAAAAGCATACCATACTGTTCCGGATGCTCGTATCCCCAAACACTGGCTAGCCGTAGAAAGGCCCTCGTCCAGTTCACTACATTCCTCGCAACTCTCCGCACCCTACCAGCTTTCTCGTCTTCCTTCCTCTTTCGCCTACTGTCCCCTGAACGTTTCCTACCTTCCAGCAAACGAAAAATATCAATATAACGACGCTTTTGAATTTTTCGCCGCAAATTCTTCGGAACGCTTTCCCATAACTCAGAAAACGCAGCTACCGTAGGCACTGGACCGCTGGGTTCCCTCCCACCGACCGGCCTCTCTGATACCCGGCCCCGACTTCCCTCCCGCGATGTCGAACTAGACGATGAATCAGTGGACGATGAGAACGACGAATCCGATCGCCTGCGCCTATGACAAGAACGCCGCCGCTTCCGGCTTCTCTTCTTTCGGTCGCCGACCACATTCCCCGTTACCAACCCAGACTCCGCACCTATTTCCAATGCCAACTCACCCGCAGTCTCTTCATTCGCTGGCACACTGAGCTCAGGTCGCTCCGAAGTTGTTCGAACCGCTGCCTCCGTCTCAATAGCCGCACCGCCTTCCGCTCGAGAACTTGAGCTGCCTCCTGGCCGCGATACACTCCACCAAGGATTCCCCGTACATTGCCACGTCGGAGGTACCTGCGGAGAAAAAACAGGGAGAGGCGACGAGACACCCGCCCTAATCCAAGGAGACTGCCAAGCCCCGAGCCACTCCGCACGCGAGGAGCCCTGACCCCCGCCCTGCCAGTGCTCCCACGAGGGTGAAGGGCCTCCCCCCACATCCTGTGGCCACCCCCACATGCCCGCAAACCCCCATCTATCAGCACTTTCCATGGGGGACGGACCACCACTTGGCCGGCCCTCAGCTGCCCAGGCTGTCCTATTTCCCAACCCCCCCCCCCGAAATTGCTCCCCATCCCCACCTCCCTGACAGCCCAGGGGGATACCCTGCTCAAACTCTGACCCCTGAACCCCTCTGTCACCTTCCAACTCCAACCGTGTCCGCGAGGTCCCACCTGCTCCCCCTCTGCCCCTCTGCCCTTTGTTACCCCTGACAGACTCCCCTGCTGGCTGACCCCTCCCCTGATCAGTACCTGCAGTATGCGCTGTTCTGCCCCTGGCCCTTCCCCGCGCTGACTTACCTCGGACAACAGTACCGCGCTCGCCGCTATCCCCACGCTCCCTGCTGGAACCAGACGCCATCTGCCTCCCCCCCCCGAGCCATCTGTCCCTCCCCACTTCCCCCCCTGGGCGCTTTACTTTTTGCCGCCCGCTTGCCTCCGGATTTGTTTTGCGGCATATTTTAAGGAGGGAAATAAACCCCACAGCAATAATCTATAAGCCCTGGCCAAGCCGCACCGGAGATCCCCGACTTTAAATTACCTGCCTCAACCCAGCACACCGGACAGTAGCGGAACTACCGCTGCACGGAGCCCCCTCCTCCTCCCCTTAAAATTGGCCCGGCACGAAAATAATTCTAATTAACGAACGGGCATGCAGCTGCCACACTAGAGCAGGGAGAAATCTCTACCCACCCGAGAGAAAGACACCTCGCCAATATATAATGAAATTGAATTCACTGCGAACCTCTGCACACATCCGTCGGCTCCGGCATCCGAAGGCAAGAGGCCGGAGCCACGCTACGTCCCCGCACCATCTCCTCTGCAACTCCTTCGTCCCATTGGCTGCCGCGCCAGGCCGTCATGCGCTGCAGCCAATGGAACGGGATATTCCCCGGCCGCTCCTCCCCTCGGGCTTGCCTCACCGCGCTAACCGTTGGGCTGCGCGCGGCCGCCCCCCCGGTTAATGGTGGCCGCGTGCACATGGCTCCGCGGCCTTGCCATTCCCTTGGTCGGTTAATGGAGTTATTGAGTAAGTTAGAGTAATAGTCTCTCTTAGTACTGTCTGTTGTTTCCTTATATAAATGTAGGGTATTTATGTATTTCTCATAATTTGGTTGTGTTTTGGTTTGTCTCCATTTCCTTTCTTTGGATCTTAATTGTCTTTTTAGTTTTTTGAGTGTTGCATTAAACCATGGTGCATGCCTTTTTTCAGTTTTATTGTCATTGGTATGTAATACAAGTTTTTAGTATGTTTTAATTATCTCATGTCTGCATCTGATGGTTAGTATTCATATTATAATGCAATCATAATTGCTTATTTATAAATTTCTGCATATGTTTTTTAATTATTTATCATTCAATTATCCTATGTTTGCACCTACAGTTAGCATTTATATTATAATGCAATCACAATTGCTTATTTATCAATTTGCGCATATTGTTTCTAACTATTTATTATTTTAACAGATATATACAATTTTTATTAGCATACGACTTTTTAAGTATTTATTTATTTATTTATTTTGAGGCTTTGGCCATCAGCCCTTATCAATCTCACTAGTTGTACACTTGCAGTCTCATGTATGTTGAGCGAGTGTGATCATAATTTCTAGTTTACTTCACCTGTCTTCCCTGTAAATGGTTTTACATAAATTAGATTATATGTTTTACCTAATCAATTATAGGTTTTATTATTATTTATCATTTATTATCATTTACTTTTCTTTTTTACTTTTTGCTTTTGCCCTGCGTTGTATATAACACTGTTTTAAGATGTTTTTACACAACGTTCATCATTCTGCATATATGTAAGACATTTTCTTATTTATGTTTTACTACCCCAGTTTTACATTCATTTGTCAGCGATCACATTATAATTGCATTATAATTACTTATTAACACTTTTGTGCATATGTTTTTAATTATTTATTTATTATTCTATTCTATCTTTTAACTATGTATAATTTAACCATCCTTTAAGTATTTATTTGTGTATCCATTTATCTTGATCTTTATAAGTTTTGAGATATGTCATTATCATTATTATCATCTCGTTTCTCGCCATGCCCGGTTAGCTTTATTTTAGTTGTTGTATTTATCATTTAGATTATTATTTTAATTGATATCATTATTATTATTACTATTTTTATGTCTCTTTGGCAAAATTTTGCATTATTGTTTTTAATATACTGTGTTTTATTTTTGTAAGTTATTCTGTCCCCCTGAGGAAGGCAACCTGCCGAAACGCGTTGGGGATTTCCAATAAAAGCGTCTGTGTCATCACTATCTCTTGCTCCGTGTGTTTCCTCCCTCATCTCTACCACCTCCACTGGGAGACTATTCCATGGATCCACTACTCTTTCCGTAAAGAAATATTTCCGCATATCACTCCTGAATCTATCTCCCTTCACCCTCATCCCATGTTCCCTCATAGAAGAACTTGCTTTCAGTTGAAAGAGGCTCTCTCCCTGAACATTTATGCCACGGAGGTATTTAAACATCTCAATCATATCACCTCTATCCCGCCTTTCCTCTAAGGTGTACATATTAAGATCCTTAAGTCTGTCCTCATATGCTTTATAATGAAGACCAATAATCATTTTAGTAGCCACCCTCTGCACCGACTCCATCCTGTTCACATCCTTTTGAAGGTGCGGTCTCCAGAACTGCACACTATACTCCAAATGAGGTCGCACCAAAGACTTATAGAGAGGCATTATCGCCTCCTTTTTTCTGCTAGCCATTCCTCTCCGTATGCACCCAAGCATCCTTCTAGCTTTTGCCATCGCCTTTTCTACCTGTTTAGCTACTTGAAGATCATCAGACACAACCATGTCTAGGTCCCGCTCTTCTTTAGTGGACAAAAGTACTTCACCACCTATACTATATTGCTCCCTTGGATTGCTGCAGCCCAAATGCATGACCTTACATTTTTTAACATTAAATCCCAGCTGCCAAATTCTAGACCATTCTTCAAGCTTAGCTAGATCCCTCCTCATGTTATCTACACCTTCCTGGGTGTCTACTCTATTGCAGATTTTGGTATCATCCGCAAAGAGGCAAACCTTACCCGACAGCCCTGCCGCTATATCACTAACAAAAAAGAATCAGACCAAGGACAGATCCCTGGGGCACACCACTGGTAACATCCTTCTCCTCAGAGTAAGCTCCATTTACTTGTAATCTTGTTCGCCTCCCACCTAACCAATTTCTAACCCAAGCAGTTACTTTAGGGTCCATCCCTAGGGTGCTCAGTTTGTTTATAAGTCGCCTGTGAGGAACAGTGTCAAAGGCTTTACTGAAATCTAAATACACCACATCTAGAGCTCTCCCTCAGTCCAACTCCCTGGTCACCCAGTCAAAGAAATCAATCAGATTTGTCTGACAAGACCTGCCTCTGGTGAATCCATGCTGCCTCGGATCCTGTAATCCGCTGGACTCCAGAAACCTCACTATTTTCTCTTTCAGCAGCGTTTCCAATAATTTACTCACCACCGAAGTTAAACTAACCGGCCTGTAGTTTCCAACCACATCCTTACTTCCGCTTTTGTGTAAAGGCACCACATGAGCCTCTCTCCAGTCCTTTGGCACACTCCTGACTCCAACGAGGCATTGAAAAGGTCAGTCAGTGGAGTTGCTAGAACGTCCCGAAGTTCTCTCAGTATTCTAGGGTGTATCCCATCCGGTCCCATCGCTTTGTCTACTTTAAGTTGAGCTAGTTTCTCAGGAACACAGTCTTCTGAAAATTGTTCAAGATGTCCCTCGCTTCTGTTCCTATTTGTGGGTATTTTCTGAGGTCCTGCTCCTGGTTCTTCATCTGTGAAAACAGAACAAAAATATTTGTTAAGCAATTCCGCTTTATCCTTATCAGCTTCTACATATTCCTCCCCTGCACCCTTGAGTCTGACAATACCACTTTTGCCCTTCCTCTTCTCACTAATATATCTGAAAAATGTCTTATCCCCCCATTTTATTGCATTGGCTATTTCCTCCTCCTTTTGAATCCTTGCCTTCTTGACTACTTTGCTAGCTTCTCTAAGTTTTTCCAAATACAGATGCCTGTCTTCCTTTCTCTGTGATCTCTTGTATTTCATGAAGGCCTCCCTCTTTTTCTTCACTTTTTCAGCTATTTCTTTCGAAAACCATAGCGGTCTCCTTTTCCTTTTACCTTTATTTACCATTTTAACAAAAAGGTTGGTTGCCCTTAAAATATTCCCTTTCAGTTTTGCCCACTGTTTTTCTACATCCCCCAGCTGTTCCCATCCCACTAACGACTCCCTGAAGTATTGGCCCATTTTCGCAAAGTTAGTCTTCCTAAAGTCTAAGATCCTCACCTTTGAATGGATTTTAAAAGCCCTAGTCCTAATACTGAACCACACCATCTGGTGATCACTGGATGCAAAATGATCTCCCACTACAACATCAGAAACACTTTCACCATTGGTAAGCACCAAGTCCAGTATGGCCCCTTCATGTGTGGGGTCTGTTACCAATTGCCTGAATAGTTCTCCCTGTAGAGAATCCAGGATCTCCTTACTTCTAGATGATACTGCAGCAGGAATGTGCCAATCAACATCTGGCATATTGAAATCTCCTATCAGTAGCACTTCCCCTTTCCTAGCAATGCTGCGTATGTCTTCAATTAACTCTCTGTCCACCTCTTCCTCTTGTGAGGGAGGTCTGTATATCACACCAATGCAAATAGATTTCTCTTTCCCTCTTTCTAGTTTAACCCACAATGCCTCCTCTCTCCCTTTTAAGCTCTGTAATTCCAAAGCTTAAATAGTTAATTGTATGTCAACTACTACAATGTTTTATGTTAATAGTTACTATGTAAATAGTTAAATGTATAACCATTTACTACACCATTCTTTGTAACTTGTTAGTTCAATGTAAACTGCCCCTGATCTTTGGAAGGGTCGATATAGAAAATATTTTCAAATAAATAAATAAAATATATTATGTTGCAATAGTGCCTGACATACGACTCTGAAGTCAGATAGCTCAAGCAAGGGATGGAGCTGGTATATTGTTCTCATTTTGTGGTAAGCTGATTTTGTGACTTTTTAAATGTGAGACTGAAAGGTTAGACTTTGGTCGAGTGTTATTTCAAGATATTTGACTTCCTCCTTAACTTCAAGAACTGTGTCAGATAGGATGACAGAGGGTGGTGGGTTGAATGTTGTTTTTTTTGTTATATGGAGGACTTCTGTTTTACTGTAATTGATGGTTAGATTGTGTTTGGAGAGCCATTGAACATTGCTTTAAAGCACCTTCGTATTGCGAGTATTCTGGGTTATTGGTAGAGAAAACTGTGTAGATTAGGATGTCATCGGCGCACAGGTGGTAGAGTATTTTGTATTTTTGTATGATTGCACGCAGCGGTTGTATAAAGATATTGAATAGTATAGAGGAAAGCTCAGATCCCTTGTTGCTGTTTATAGTGGTGGGAGTTAATCGATGCTACTTTCATTTGTTGTTGCCGGTCCTCTTGATAAGACTGAAAACACTGGAGCGTCTTGTGTCACAGGTCTATTGAATGAAGTCATGATAAGAGGCTATGATGGCTTATTAAATCAAATGCTGCAGAGATGTCTAGAAAGATGAGCACAAATCCTTGCGTTGGTTTTTCTGTACCCTTAATTAGATTGTCAAGCAGCGATGTAAGTAGAGTCTCAACACTATGAAACGGTCTGAATCCCTGTTGTTGCGGATCATGATGGGCATGAGCATCAATGCAGTCCTACATCTGGCTTTTTCAATGAGTTTGGCAATTTATTTGCGTACAATTTGTATCCCGCTGCTTCCAGTGATCAGCAGCGGTTACTATACATGGAGGGGTTGGTTGTACTGGCCAGTAATTAGGGGTATGTACACTGCGATTAGGGCGGGGTGGTATCACACAGCAAAAAGGATTATAGATTTACAGTTGATTGCTGTTAGACTTCACACAAAGTACGAAATATACATATTTACATAAGCCTGACAGTTAAGACTTCACATAGGATTGTTATATACATATAAGACTTCACATAGGATTGTTATATACATATATGCATAAGCTACATATACCTATTTGCTCATATATGCCTGGGTGCATCTCATGAGGTTAAATTGAAATGTGCTTGGAAGAGGTGCGTTTTAAGTTTTTTCCTGAAGTCTTTTAGATCACAGGTTGCACGCAGTTCGCTTGGTAACCGGTTCCAGAGTGTTGGTGCTGTAAATGAGAAGGCCCTGTTACTGGTGTAAGCATTAACCTTTCTGAAGCATTTCGGGAGACAGAGGGTGTTGAGGTTTGCTGTTCTTCTGCATCTGTTGTTGGGTATGTTGGATATTAGGCTATTGAGATGCGAGGGTGCTACATTCTGGATGAGTTTGAAGGTGGTGACTAATATTTTGTATTGAATGCGGGCCGTGATGGGGAGCCAATGTAGCTCAATTAGGACAGGTGTAATGTGGTCGGATAGCCTTTTTTGCATAATGATTCTGGCGGCAACGTTTTGAGCCATTTGCAGTATATTTATAGTTTTTCTTGGTAGGCCTTGCAGTATGGCATTGCAGTAGTCCAGGTGTGGAATGATGAGGGCTTGAGCGACAGATCTGAAGTCGGCATGATCGAGTATGCTACGTAAAGGCTGCAAGACTCTTAATTTGTGGAATATAGCCCGGTTGGTAATCCGAAGATGCTTGTCCATATTTAGGTTGCTGTCCAGCATTACTCCTAGGTATTTTATCTCTGTTTTGATATTGTAATTGTTATTATTCATGGTGACCGTTGTCGGGGGCACGAATCCCGGTTTCCTGGAGATACACATTGCTTCTGTTTTTTTGTGGTTAATGGTCATATTATTGCGTTGAAGCCAGATTTGCAGCTCGAGTAAGCATTTTTCAAGGTTGCTGATGTTTGGGCTATTCACGTCTAGTTGTGTGTAAAGCATTAGGTCGTCTGCGTAGATATGGTAGTTGATGTCGTGGTCCTGGAAAATCTTGCATGCTGGTTGTAGGTATAGGTTGAAAAGGAGGGAGGAGAGGGCGGAGCCTTGGGGAATGCCTTGTGTTTGCGGGAAGGGGGTTGCTTTAACATTGTTGAATTGGACTTGCTGCATTCTGTTTGTTATGTATGAGGAGAACCATTTTAGTGGGGTTCCTGATATGCCTATGGACTCGAGTCGTTCTAGTAGTGTGGGGTGATGCACTGAGTCGAAGGCTGCCGATATGTCTATGAATATGAGCATATACATCTTGCTCTTGTTTTCAAGGCCTTTGAGTAGGTTGTCCAATAGAGCTAACAGGAGAGTTTCGACGCCGTGATGTTGCCGAAACCCGTATTGATGTACATCGAGGGCGTTTGAGTCATCGATGAAGTCCTGTAGTTGGTGCTGTACTGCCTTTTCAATAATCTTGGCGAGGAAGGATATGCTTGAGATTGGGCGGTATGAGGCTGGGTCATCCATGTTGAGTGCCTTATTTTTCAAAATGGGTCGTATGAGAGACTTCTTGAGAAGTGATGGCATGCGTCCTTGCAGCAGTGAGAGGTTCACTATGTGGGAGAAGTGCGGTGCCAAGTCTTGCTTGGTTGCCTTGATCCAGGAGGCTGGACAGGGGTCAAGAGGGGAGGTCGTGGATTTTAGGTTGGTAATGATGTATTTTATCTGCTGGTCATCCACTCTCAGGAAGGTTGACCATTTTCCGCCCAGGGCCGGTTTCCCCTGTGTGTTGACTTTTTGCGGGGAGTTAGCTGAGTCCAATGAAAGTGATACTGGAGATGGGTCTGTATGAGTTTGGAGATCTTGCGTCTAGTGCAGGATTCTTTAGTAGAGGCCTGATTGAGGCACATGGTGCTAAATATATGCATTATGCAGTCACCAAATTGGCACCTATTCATTTAGCTCAGGTTTGCTAAGGGCCTGATATTCAAAGGGATTTATCAAGTTAGCAGGACCTGCTTACAGGATAAACTCCACTGAGAGGGATATACCAGAGAGTGCCGCTGAATATCCCCTCTAACCAATGTCTGGACAGTGCCCGAGCGGGGCGAGGGAGGTCTCAGCACTTACTTGGTTCATCATAATTTTCAGTCTGTTAACCATGCCCTCATAAAATTAGGCAATTTCAATAGCTGCCCTAACGTTTATGCAGTTTGGCTGATATTGTTGCTGTCCTGATAGCTGGACCAGTCAGCGCTGAAAGATATCCAGATTCCGGTGCTGAACTTTTAGTTTTGCCTGAAAATGCTGACCACCATGGACTAAATATCAAGCTCTAAATGTGTAACATATCCAGACAGCGGCTGAATATTACTGCAGTCTGGATAATTTGGCGTCCCATCTTCACTCTGCCCTCCTTTTGCCCCATTACTATATAGATAATGCTGGGTCACTAAAGGGATTTTTGACCTGAAATTTCCATATAAAGGCAGGAAATCCACAGGCATGCAAATTATATGCTCACCAGCCATCGTGAATGTAAAACGTGCTTTGAATATCGGCCAGATTATATTTACTCACCTCATGGAACATCAGAAAATGACAGCAGATAAAGATTGTATGGCCTATCCAGTCTACCCATCCATGCCAACTACTAATTCTATCATTTCTTCTTCTTTCTTAGAGATCTTCTATGTTTGTACCATGTTTTCTTGATTGCCATTACAGTCTTTGTCTTTGCCACCTCTTTTGGGAGGCTATTCCATGCATCCACCACCCTTTCCATAAAAAGATATGTCCTCAGATTCCTCCTGAATCTAACCTCTTTCACCTTTACTTATTTATTTATTTATTTAACGCTTTTCTATACCGCACTATTCGGCATCAGCGCGGTTTACAAGGAACAGGTTTGTACAATGAGGAACAGCCGTACGTTGAACTTACATAGAACAGGGAATTTAAACATGGATAACAGGTGAACTTTATACATAATATACAATAGGGAGATTCAAACAAGGATAACAGGAGAACTTTGTACATTATATACAAAAGGGGATTGCATCATATCTGAGTTTATGATACAGGCCCTAAAGGGGATAGTTGGATGAGGTGGAGAGTTATCATTGGGGATTGGTTAGACAGCGTTGGATTGATAGGCTATAGGGTCATGTGATACTGTCTAGGTGATGCTGTCGGAATTACCAAAGTGTTGTATAAATAGGTGCTGTTTGAGGGCTTTTCTGAACTGGGGGAGGTTGTTTATGGACATATGACCTTCATCATATGTCCCATCATTGCAAAACCTTTTTTCAATTGAAAGCGGCTCTCCTCCTGTGCATTTATACCACAGAGGTATTTAAATATTTATCATATCTCCCTTCTTCTACATTTCTTCCAAATATACATATAGAAATTTTCAAGTCTGTCAACATATGTTTTATTGTATGAAACAACCAAAATTCTATGGGTTGTTGGAACAATAAAAATCACACTCACAAAAAAATTGTTCCACTCACTAACCACAGCTAAGTACTTTAGTGAATTCGGGAATGGGTCTCAGACTTAATCGGGGAGAAGCCTGGGAGGAACCGTGCCTCTATGGCTATTCAACCCCTATGTTGCATCAAGGACCCAATATTCTTCCCTTAGTAATATTGCAAGAAATGCTTAAACGAGCTTGTCAAAACAATTAGATCTCATTTATATAATGATGCACGTTCCAAAACATAGTGAAACGCTTATTTATAATCTCTGTAAACGTCCCCAATTGTCATCCAAGTGAAACTGTTTTAATTTTTAGAAAAGAAATTACTTTTGATGCAGCATGATGTACTGATTTAACCTTTTTTGGCTTTTTCAGAGCACTTTGGGACAAGCAGTTGCATGTCATGATCAAGCGTTTGAATTAGTTTAACAATCCCCTGAAGAAACCGTGGATGCGGTGAAACGCACTGGCGCTGTTGATTTGCGTTGGGACGTTAAAAGAGATTACAGATAAGCGTTTCGCTATGTTTTGGAATTTTCATCATTATATAAATGAGATCTAATTGGGGACGTTTACAGAGATTATAAATAAGCGTTTCACTATGTTTTGGAACGTGCATCATTATATAAATGAGTTCTAATTGTTTTGACAAGCTCGTTTAAGCATTTTTTGCAATATTACTAAGGGAAGAATATTGGGTCCTTGATGCAACATAGGGGTTGAATAGCCATAGAGGCACAGTTCCTCCCAGGCTTCTCCCCAATTAAGTCTGAGACCCATTCCCGAATTCACTAAAGTACTTAGCTGTGGTTAGTGAGTGGAACAATTTTTTTGTGAGTGTAACATATGTTTTATGACAAAGACCACTGACCATTTTAGAAGCTGCCCTCTGTGCCAACTCCATCCTATTTATATCCTTTTGAAAATGTGGTCTCCAGAATTGCACACAGTACTCCAAATGAGGTCTCACCAGAGACTTATACAGAGCAGTATAACCTCCTTCTTCCTGCTAGTCATTCCTCTCCCTGTGCACCCAAGCATCTTTCTGGCTTTTGCTGTCACCTTTTCTACCTGTTTGGCCTTCTTAAGATCGTCAGAAATAAATCACCCCCAGATCTCGCTCTTCTTTCATGTGAAGAATTACTTTACCTCCTATTGTACCATTCTCTTGAGTCTTTGCAGCTCAAATGCATGCCCCTACATTTTTTAGCATCTAATTTTAGCTGTCAAATTCTAGACCACTCTTCTACCTTGTCTAGAGCCCTTTTTGTGTTATCTATATCTTCCAGAGTGTCTGCCCTATTGTTGATTTTGGTATCATCCGCAAAGGGGCAAGCCTTACCTGATAGCCCTTCACAACAATATTGCTTATAAAAATGTTAAAGAACCAGATCAAGGATAGATCCCTGTGGCATACCACTAGTAATGTCCTTATTCTCATAATGACCTCAACTTTGCCGATCTCCACTCAACAAGTTTCTAAGCCAGTAAGTCACTTTAGGGTCCTTCCTAAGGGCACTCAGTATATTTATAAGTTGCCTATGTGGAAATGAATCAAAAGATTTGTTGAAATCTAAGTACACCACACATATTCTGCTGTCCCTCAATCCAACTCTTTGATCACACAGTCAAAGAAATGAATCAGGTTTGTCTGACAAGCGCTACCTTTAGTGCAATCATGCTGCCCCAGATCCTGCAATCCACTGGATTCCAGCAATTGCACTATCCTTTCTTTTAGCAGTGGCATTTCCATGAAATTACTCACCCAGAGGTCATAAGTAGCTTCTAGTTCCGAATCTCCTCCTTACATCCTCTTTTGTATAGAGGGACCAAATCCGCCCTTCCCCAGTTCTTTGGAACCACTCCCAAGTCAAAAGAAGCATTGAAAAGATCAGATATTGGAGATACCAAAGCTTCCCTAAGTCCTTCAGATACCCTTGGATATATCCTATCCAGCCCCAGTCCTCTTTTAGTTTAGCTAGCTCCTCATGAACACAACCTTCTGAAAATCACTTCTACTGCCTCACCTCATACCAATAGAAGGGAATTGAGTTGGTAAAAGAGTACCTGGGAATCTGAATTTCAATTAGACTGTTAACAACAGCAAATTTGCTTTAAATTGTGCAAAGTTTAAACAGAACTAGCTAAATTTTAGAAGTTGATAAAGGATAACGATGAATATCTTGCAGGACCAGTGGCAACGTCTGATTGTTCCTATATTTTCTGTTTTAGCCCTTCCCCATCAAGGCCGCTTCCTAAGGGCTGTTATTCAAAGCAAGCTGTGTTCGCAAGCAGGAGGTGAATGCACGACATGCCAAGCCACACGTTTTCAAACGTTATATGCCAAAGAGTGGGCCCTTTAAATTGCTAAATGGCTAGATTATCTGTATAATTAGGGCCTGAAATTTGACAGGCATTTACATGGTTTACTGCCCTGTAAACCGTGTAAATGCTGCTATCCGGGATATTCAACAGCACTAACACGCTAAATGCTGCTGAAAATCTCCTTTCGTCTCCCTTACACGCTCCGATGCTTACTGCTTAGCATCAGGGTGTGTCGGAGGCATTCCAGGGAGAAGAGAAGATGGTGATTGTACCTAACCAGATAGCAGCAATATTGTGCAACCTGTGCCTAAAAGATAGGCGAGGAAACCCCGGTTATCAGCTGCGGCTGAGAGGCAGTGCGCCGATCCCAGATAGTCAATGCTGGAGCTGCATATGATCCCAGCATTCAATATCCAGGTTAGAGGTGGTGCATTTCCCATGTTGCCTGCACAAGTGGTGCATAGCCCTCCTAACTCAATATCAGGCTCTTAGGGAATAGTAAAGGGGAAGGCTGGAGGCAGTGGCAGAAATTCTCTCTTTAGTGGCGATATTCAGCCACTACAAGATAAGTTATTCTTTTAGTTTAGTCCTACATCTAAATGGATATTTCTGGCCTGGTCCCTGTTGAATACATAGATTTAGTTCTGATGTTTATGCTAAGATGGTAACCACACTGGCTCAATATCTGGCCCCTAGCTGCTTAAAAAAGTTGCTCCTCTACTTATTTCTACATTCCTCATCCCCATTCCCCTCCTCTGAACTATCGTCTTCCTTGCAAACTCCCCCTTACAAGTCATATTTTTATGTTCTATGCAGTATATTTTTCAAGCCCAGTGCCAGCGTTTTCTCACTTCTTTAGTCAGTTCAAGTCACTATTGTTAACATGAGGTGAGCACCTACAATATCATTAGCTTCTTTTCCCAAGAGGGAGAAGGTTTATGAGATCACTGTGGAGGTAAGTTTAGAAACCTTTTTCAGATTCACTCATGTAAATATCACCGCTTAAACGTGGAAATTGCATCCATATGTAAATGATCACTTTAGTAAGCGATCATTTAACACGTTGATGCCCTGAGCATGTTAAACATAGATGGAGGCATATCTAAAATATGCCTTTATGTTTCTGTGAATATCTATGTGCTGCCCTAAGAACTCTTTGGGGTACATTTACTAAGCCACATTGGTCATTTGCAACTCACGCCGGATGAGAGTTGTAAAAGCCTGGCATTAGCTGCAAAAGTCCCATGGTAGCTACTGTAGCCAGTCCCAGCATTTCCCCTACAAATACCATGGAGAAAATGTAGGCTTCATGGGTGGCCAGCTGGCTTCGCAGATGCAGCTATTAGCACCCATTGAGGTGGCATCAACTGAATCAGCAAAACCTGTAAAAGGAGCAGCTACTGTGCAGTGCAAATGCCCATGATAGCTACTCTGAATTGGAACACCCACTCTCTACCCACCTCCCACCCACATGTGCAGGCAACGCGGGAAATGCAACTACAGAAAAAGGCCCAGGGTAACAGTATTTCTCATGCGTTAGCTGTCTTCACAGAATGACAATCTTGCATTAGCACCACGAAGATAACTAACCTGCTTTAGTAAACATACCCCTTTGTGGGTGGTGTCCTGACCGTATCAAAGTTTCAGAACAAGATTAGGAGGGACATAACGACTGAAAGGGGTGCTGTTTTCTGTATCTGTATTTATAAATTTTTAATATGCACATGTGTTTCCCAGAAAGTAGGTATCTTTAGTTGTGTATAGGTCTTCTTGTTGATAGAGGATAGTTGAATTTGGATTTATAGGGGGGGTCTAGATAGCGGCATGAGAGGGATGTGTGAGGGGTGCTGAGGAATCTTTCTATCCCTTGGGGATTTTTTTTCCCTGAGTTAATGTGGCAACATGCAAATAAGGAAGGGTAAGCTATAAGAGGTCTCTTCTAACCCTCTCAAGAGTCTTACCACCAAATCAGCATGACAAAGCACCTTACCCAAACTCTACAAGGACGGTGCGGGGTGAAAGAACTTGCTGTTCTGGATGATGAAGGAAGTCCCTTCCAGCTAGAGCTCAATGTTTCTCTTAGCTTGATGCATGAATTAGATTGCAGCAGCCAGGTACTGGGGATGCCTGTAGGGATCTCATTGTACCAACTGATCTGGAAGCAGGAACAGCTGATATAGCGTAGAAGGTAGTGCTCCCAGTGGATTCACCCTTGACAAGTGTTTTGCCATTACATCTGCCTTGATATTTTGATTACCATCTGCCAAAGGCCACCCTTAGAGAGATCTGCCTATATCACTTTAGACTTTATATAGACAGTGCTGTCCTCTTTGAAAAAGTTGGTTTCCACACTTGTCACTGTGCCTAGAGAATCAAGGTAGTTTGTAGTCTCAAATGATGGCCATGGGGGAGTGTAAGTCCCAAGCGCAGGCTTCTAGAATAAAGAGTGGCGTTGGTGACATCTGTGCAAGCAGATTTGATTTGTGACCAACTCATGGTTCATAGAAAACTAGAGATGATGGAAAATCAGACGCAAGCTTCAAATCTTCATATTTCCAATTTTCCCCAAGTGCCACTATCTTCTCCTTTGGAAGAATTCATGATGAAAAGTCACTTGAGAAATTTGGTAGTGCTATTTGGATGGTAGTCTGAATTTTCATTTATAACCGTGTTAACTGGTAGAGACTGTTACATCCCTGAGCATCTTCAAGTTTCTCAGTATTGTAATAATTTTGGGCTTAGCCACCATGTTTTGTTATCTCCACTTATTCTTTCATCAGGAAGTAAATCTGTTATGACTGATAATTTATGCTTATGGTTGCTTTACGTCAATGCTCAGCCTATCCGTAATAAGACTTGATGTCTTTATGACTTCATTGTTGCTTCTAGTCCAGATGTTTGTTGCATTGTGGAGACCTGGCATTGCTTCTGCTGATATTTACGTCTTGAATGTGTTTTGTCCTCTGGGTCATTTTTATGAACATCAGTCCTGTAATGAGTATAAGAAGGGACGGAGTGTCCTCATTTTAGTTAAGTACTACTTCAGCTTTCAGGTCTTTCAAAGGTGAATGAATGGGTGTGGGGGCATTGTGCTGAAATGGCTAGGATTAAACTTTTCTTTAATTTATTGTCCTTCAGACTCAACTGCAATTGACCCTTTATGTTTTGTTGAGATTGCTGCTGCATTATGCTAGATACGAGTTCTTTAATCTTTCTCAATGATATCCATCTACATTTGGAGCAGACTGGGGGGTTACTCATTTGACCGGGCATTTATTAGATCAGCTGTTTTTGTCTGAAAGAGGGTTGTTATGTAGGTCTTCGACGGTCACTTCTCAGGTGTTTGCATGGTCAGACCATGTTTTATTAGACTTTTCTCAGACAGGCATTGGTAACTTTAGGAGGATTGCACCTGGACATTAGGTGTCTCATTCTTTCTGTATCTCGGTTAAGTCAAAAGAACATAAGACATACCATATAGGGACAGACCAAGGGTACATCAAGCCCAGTATCTTGTTTCCAGCAGTGGCCAATCCAGATCAAAACTACTTAGCAGTTTCCCAAAAAATAGAGAGACTTAATGATGCTTATTCCAGGGGTAGGCAGTGGATTTCCCAAGTCTTTCTGTAATGAAATATTTCCTAAAATTACTGCTGAGTCTATCTCTTCCATCTTCATTCTATGTACCTGCATTTTAGAGGTCGTATTTTATTGATATTAATCTGGCTATCAGTTGATGGGGTAATTTGGAATTTTCAGTTCTGTACTTAAGGGCATCTGGGTTACTTTTATTTTTATTAGAACCTCTCTTTCAAGATACCCTAACTTCCCTCTTATGCTAGTATCTTCAATGATACTTCCTTCTGAAACATGCACTCTTGGGCAGTAGTTGGTTTCCCTCTATTATCTAGTTTAAAAGCTGCTCTATCTCCTTTTTAAAGATTAATGCCAGCAGCCTGGTTCCATCCCAGTTAAGATGGCACCCATCCTTTCAGAAAAGCCCCTCCCTTCCCCAGAATGTTGCCCAGTTCCTAACGAATCCAAAACCCTCTTCTTTGTACCATTGTCTCATCCACACAATGAGACTCCGGAGCTCTGCCTGCCTTTTGGGTCCTGTGTGTGAAATGGGGAGCTTTTCAGAGAATGCTACCCTGGACGTTCTGGATTTCAACTTCCTACCTAAAAGCCTAAATTTGGTCTCCAGAATCTTCCTCCCACACTTTCCTATATCATTGCTACCAACATGTACCAAAACTGCAAACTCCTCCCCAGCACTATCTAAAAACTTGTCTAGGTGGCACTCCAGGTCCACTACCTTTGCACCAGGCAGGCATGCTACCAGGTGATCCTCATGTCCACCAGCCTCCTAGCTATCTACATGCCTAATGATTGAATTGCCAGCTATAACAGCCTTCCTAACCCTCGTGGACATATGGCCCTGGAGAAAGCTCCTTGGTGGACAACAGGTCATAGCTACAGGATCACTTCCTGCCACACCAAGGTGATGCTCTCCTTTTACGTGACCTCTCTCCTCCATGGCAACTGAGAGGCTGCCAGACTGAAGATGGGATTTCAGTACTATGTCCCTGTAGGTCTTGTCAATACAGCTTTCTGTCTTCCTTATGTAGATGGGATTTCAGTACTATGTCCCTGTAGGTCTTGTCAATACAGCTTTCTGTCTTCCTTATGTCTTCCAAGTCTGCCACTCTAGCCTCCAGAGATCAGACATTCCCTGAGGGCAAAGAGCTCCTTGCACCTAATGCACACGTAAGACCCTTCACCAACTGGGAGAAAATCGTACATGTGACACTGAATGCAGAAGACTGCATTGCCCCCATTTCGCTGCTGGACTGCTGTCTGCATCTTACTTTTAAGGTTTTGTTTAGCTATTTAAGTTGTCTACTTACTTAAAGTTGCTAGGGATACTTGTACTGATACAATAAGTTTAAAGGACTTAGGTTACCCCCTCTATTCCTTTGTTTAGGGTTGTACCCACTGCTTCCTGCAGGTTACCACCCCACCCCACCCCCCCTTCACACCTTTGTTTACAGTTTGTATCAGCCATTCTGTGCAGGTTTGCCCCCTCAATACCTTTGTTTAGGGTTTGTACCCATCATTTTTCAGTTGATAAAAGGGCTAAATTTGGAGCTTCCTCATGGAGCTGCAATGATTTAAAAAAAATTATACAGAACAAAAGATGTAATTGTTTGGTGAGTATTTAAATATACACAGCGAAGGGTCTTGATGTTGTGCAGTAATGATGGCATCGTTATGAAAGCAGTCAGTCAGCTGCGTTGCTGCATGCGGAACAGAAACATTACATTTTGTGTCTGCTCTATCCAGATTGCAAGTGCAAGGTTTGCAACAGGAGAAAAGTTGCCCCTGGATAATTTTCTGAGGCTGTCCAGTTACAGATGTGCTCAGGGATTTTGCAGAACAATATCTGTATATGTAGTACTATTCATTCTTTGACAATTTGGGCTTTCTGCCCATTCTGTCACTTTGGATACCTGCCCCTGGCGTATCTTTCCCTACCATGGACCTTTGAGGCTCTTTTCTAACGCTCAGCGTGTTTCCCACTCATCACTTCCTCTCTATACTCCTGCTTTTTCCATCCTCTTTTCCTTCACGTTCTCTGTGGAACCCTTGCTCAGTATCAAGGAGTTGGCCTATGTCTTTGACCATTTCATTTCTCATTCTTCCCATCCCTTAGTTTAACTGGGATCCCGTTTAATTTATTCTTACCCCCAAAGTGCCTATATGTACATATAGGAGCTAATTGTACAAAGAGTCATGTAAAGGTTATGTGCAAGCAACGTGCATAAGTTACCTATTTTCATGACTTATGCGCACGAGGCTGATGGCGCATACTTTTGATGTTGGTGTGGCCAGGGGAAGAGCATGGATGGCATTTGGGCAGAGTGCACAACGAAATACCTGTTATAAAATGCTATAACTTAAGAACATCCCTAGGACTGGCATAACTGCTTGCACCTAAGTTCTGTGGGCATTTACTACCACTTATGCCCCTAGGTTATAAAGAAAAGGACAGGCATGCATAATCCAGGTGTGCCTGATGCCACTGCCTCATTTCATGAGTCTTCCGTGCCAACTTTCCTTTAGAAAATGCTAGCTTAAGTGGCCGAATTAAGACATGATACCTTATCCCTAGAGCCGATGTACATGCCTGGAGTTAGGTTTGTAAAGAACTTGTGGACTCCGCCCACCCTCTCCTCACACTCCACACATGCACATGTCCACAGTGAAAGTTTGCACCATCAGGCTGACATGCATACGTATGAAATAGCGATTGCATCATTTACCCACATAAATGCCCAGTTATGTGATTTTCATTCATTGATGGTGCACAACTGTAGGCGGCTTCTTGTGAGATTACCCCCAAGTACATGTAGTTTGACTGGTAATTTCTGGTCCACAGCACCATCAGTATCTATGATACGAATGACATAACTCTTCTGAAAGTAAGGTAACTGCACAATATTACAACTGGCATTGTTTATCTCATGAAAGTGAAAAAGGACAATTAGTTTTAACTCTTGTATATAACTCGTTTGAAGTAAATGCAGATTATTAAATGGTTGCTTAATGGAGAACCAATAGTTCATTTATCTTAAGCAGATTCACGTAAGAAAATCCAATAGAATAGTAAATTAAATTGGAGCGTAAGCAAAAATAAAAAAGAAGAGTTTGCCAACTGGCATGCAGTGTCCTGTAATGTATGCTACCACACCTTTGTTGGCGCACAGACATTTCGGAAAGGTCCCTTTCTAAGGGGTAACCCTGATCTAAAGACGAAAACCGCCAAGAGTATGCCCACAGGCGTGTACTGTGATAGAAGTCATAAACCTATAAAGGGAACGTCTGCATAAAGGTTTCTTTCGGGCCATTAGATATCTGCCTTGGGGCACACTAGGTTTTAGAATCTTGTTGAGAAAAAGAAAGAGGGCTAAAAATATCATCTGTATCTGAATGTAATTTGCCTTCAACAAACTAAAGTCTTAAGGGCCCAATATTCAAAAGGGTTTATATGGTTAGCAGGACCTTCTGTGCCTAGTATGCAGACACATTAACTGGTTAGTGCCACTGAATGTTCCCACAGACCACCTTGGCACAATGCAGATAGTGCCGAGGCAGCCTGCACACTGGGATGGGGCAGTCCCAGAATCCATCCAGTTAGTGGCGATTTCCAGCCCACTATCCAGATAGGTAAGCATATAAACTTAGGACAAGTCAATGGCTCTTATGACTTTGTTTAAGGGTGCGGGCAGGGTCCCGGCGCCCGCCCGTAACCGGGTGCGCGGCCCGGCACGGGACCCTGCTAAAGGCCTGGGGGGAAAGGAGGAGGTGGGTGGCGGCGCACAGTGAGGGAGTGCGCAGGACATTATTTATTTTATTTTATTTATTTATTTATTTAACAATCTCTTATATACCGCAGCTTCCTAAGATCAGCTGCGGTTCACAAATAACAACAGGCAACAAATCATGGATTTGTTTTACATATAACGTCATATAACTATAACCAATGTACAGTAAACAGAAATGTTGAACAGATAGCACTGAACAGTGCAACACTATATACATTATGTACATTAACATTATATTATTAAATACATATACAAGTTATGTGGGATATAATCATTATGAGTAGTACAGATGCAGATAGGGCAGGATTTCTTTTCTGTTATAGTGAGATGTAGATAAAACTGTTTAGCCTTTGTCTAATTCTTTTGATGGCTATTTGAATCGATTGGCTCCGCTGAGAAGAGAGGGGCAAGTGGAGCCAATCGGGTGAAGGACTCACATGTGCTTCGGCGTTCCCGAGTGTTGCCGAGCACATGTGAGTGGGCTGGAAGGCTAGCAGAGCTGCTTACCCTAGCTGCAATTTTACCTGGTAAAAAACACTGCTTATCAGCTTCTTGGTGCGGTGTCGCATTCGGAGCTGCGGGTGGGGTGGTGCATGAACCAGTGCGCGGTGAGGAGCCAGCTGAGAGAAAAAATTGGCGGCGGCGTGCTCTGCATCGGGCCTCGGTCGAATTTAAACGGTGTGGCATTTGCGGGGATCAGCTGCTGATTTGCTGAGCGGTAAGTGGCGTGCTGGGAGGTTGGAAGTTGGAGGTGTTAGGCCTGCTGGTTTGAGTGTGGCCACGGTGAGTGCCGGGGAGAGCTTAGTTGATTGCGCAACTGCTTTCCTTGCTTTTGGTGCTGTGCGGTTGTGCGGCTGCCGGTGTGAGTATGGCGGGAAAGCGGCCCGTTCGGGGACGCGGTGGTAGGTCTGGCGCGGGGAGGCCATTGAGAGAGCAAGGAGGGCGGGGGTTCGGCAGTGGGGGGTGTGCCGGGCAGAAGAGCCGGCCTGGAGTGAGAAGTGCGGGGCAAAGTCAGGGTCCTGAAAGGGGGAGTGGAGGGTCTCCTGTTTCCGTTAGTAGGGCCTGGGGACGTGGCGTTGGCCAGGGCCGAAGTGCAGGAGCTCGAAGGGTGGCAGGGGGTCTTGTAGAGAGGCCCGAGGAACCTTCATTGGTGGGGATGGCACTGAGTGGGGGAGCTGCAGGGGGAGAGTCTGGGGTGGTGACTGCCAGCAGGCGGCAGCTCGAGCAGGGGCTGGGGTTGGGAGATGGCTTTTGGGCTCGGTGGGGGGCCGGCAGTAGTCCTGGATTGGGTGCAGGGGGGATTGGAGGCGGTGGGGGGTTTTTGCCGGGGGAGGTGTCTGCTATTCCTGGGGGATCTGGGATGTCTGAGCAGCGGGCCGGTTGGGAACAGTGGTTGGGTGGCGGGCAGGGCCCTTCACGGGTGGACTGGTCAAGGGCTTGGCAGTCGTCCTGGCCGCTGGGTTTCCCTCCTGTGGGTTTCCCTTTTCTCTCTTCACAGGTGCCGCTAATGTCCACGCCGGGTCCAGTGTCTGTTCCTGTGGAGTCATCGGGAGTGCAGAGCTTGGCTACTGATACCGCGGTCACTGGGCGAGCGGTGAGCCTGGATGTGCAGGAGCAAGGAGCATGTTACCAGCAGAAGCTGGCGGGGACGGGAGAGCCGCCCTTGTTGGAGAGCGCAGCTGCAGGTGACAGGACCGGTGAGTTATTGAGTGGGGAGGGTGAGGTGGGGGTGGGGGGTGGCGCACAGGCAGAACGATCCGGGAAGGTTCATAAAAAAAGGAAGCATGCATGTCGGCGCAAACATAGTTCGGAGTCGTCGTCCTCCTCGGCTTCGGATTCATCATCGGCCTCTTCAGGAGCGATTGGGAGGGGGGGTTGGCGTTGGGGCTGGGCGCTTCCGGAGGTTTAACAGGTGCTGGTGCGGCTTCAGTGTCGGCATTGTCAGAGTTATGGGAAGGTGTTCCCAAAAAGTTGCGTAAAAAGATTTGCAAAAGGAAGTATATTGATATTTTTCGCTTGATGGAGGGGCGAAAGCGTTCCGGTGAGAGTAGGAAGAAGCGTAGAGAGGATGAGAAGGCTGGGTGTCTCAAGAAGGTTTCCCGCAATGTTGTCAATTGGATACGGTCTTTCTTGCGGTTGGCGAGTGTGTGGGGCCGGAAATTTCTGGAGCAGTATGGGACGTTGCTGTCCTACGCTGATTCCATTTTGGAAGCGTCGCAAGCACATGAAGGGTGGTCGTGGCTCAATTACGATGAGAAGTTCCGAGATAAGATGGAGGAGAATAAGAATCTCAATTGGGGTATGCAAGACATCAACCTCTGGTTGACTCAGATGGCGGTCAGGTCGGGGCCGGGAGGGGGGGGGGCGGAGCAAAGGCAGGGCCGCTGGGGGTGGCGGGGGTTGGTCGTTCCTTTCGTGGTGGAGTCTCTCCAGTGCTGCCGAGATTGGCTTTGGGAGGAGATGGCGACGTGTGTTGGCGGTTCAACCGGGCCACCTGTCTCTTCCCGGATTGCAAGTTCCGACATGCGTGCTCGGTTTGTGGAGGGCCCCATTCGGCAGCAAAGTGCGTTAAGAAAGGGGTGGCGCACCCGCTGGGCCAGGAGCTAAATAATGGGGTGCTGTGGGAACTCGCTCCTTCGCCGATACGGGTGTCGGTGTTGAACAGTTGGCTTCTGGGTTACCCGAGAAAAAAGGATAAGATAACGTTGCAGTGCGGATTTAAATTTGGTTTTGTCATTCCTGTGCAGGGTAGGGGTGTTGGTGGATCAGCGCGGAATTCTCCTAGTGTGCGGCGCTGGGCGTCGGTGGCAGGGGAGAAATTAGCTGTGGAGTTGTGGTTAGGTAGGATAGCGGGGCCTTTTCGGCATCCTCCTTTCCGGAACTTCGTGGTGTCTCCCTTGGCCATCATCCCTAAGAAAGAACCTGGGAAGTTCCGGCTTATCCACAATTTGTCTTCGCTGCTAGGGGCCTCTGTGAATGATTTTATCCCGCGCGAGTGTTGCACGGTTCGGTATGCCTCCTTTGACAGGGCGACGGAGTTAGTTAAGGCAGCGGGTCACGGGGCGTTGCTGGCGAAGGTTGATATTGAATCGGCTTTTCGTTTGTTGCCTTCCATCCTTCAGCTTTTCGGCTGTTGGGATTCCAATTTGAGGGTGCCTTCTGTTTTGACAAGTGTATGCCGATGGGCTGTGCCGTTTCATGCGCTTACTTTGAGAAATTTAGTACCTTCTTGCATTGGTTGGTGGTGCAGAGAGTGGGCAGTTCGGAAGTAGTACCTTATCTCGATGACTTCTTGTTTGTCGGTGCTGCTGCGTCGTCAGTTTGCAGTCAGCTGTTGGAGGGTTTTGTGATGTTGGCAGAAGAGTTGGGCGTGCCTTTAGCTGCGGGCAAGACGGTGGGCCTGGCGACTAAGCTTACCTTCTTAAGCATTGAATTGGATTCGCTAGACATGGTTGCACGGCTGCCTTGGGAGAAGGTGGTGAAACTGCGAGTGTTGGTGGCTAATGTTTTGGCATCATCTAAACTGACCTTAAAAGAGTTACAGGCTCTTATGGGCTCTCTTAATTTTGCATGTAAGGCCATTCCTATGGGGCGGGTCTTCCTCAGGCAGTTGGCAGCCTCTACATCGGGGGTGCAGAAGCTGCATCACCGCATTCGCGTTTCTAAAGGAATGCGAGACGATTTGAAGGTGTGGGATGTATTTTTGCGTGACTTCAATGGGACTTCTCTTTTGCGTGAAGCTGAGATTTCGAGTGAGGACTTGCACTTGCACACGGATGCGGCAGGGGGGGTAGGGCTGGGAATTTATTTTGACGGAGCATGGTGCGCTGACAGATGGCCACCGGATTGGGTGGAGGGGGGCCTCGTTTCCAATATTACGTTCTTGGAGCTCTTTCCCATGTTGGTGGCATTGGAGTTATGGCCGGATAGATTGAGCAACCGCAAGGTAGTGTGGTGGTGTGATAACGAGGCAGTGGTGCATGTCATCAATCATTATTCTCCACGCTGTGCTTTGGTGGCGTCCCTGATGCGACGGGTCCTTCTGGCCTGTTTGTGTCTGAATACTGACTTGCGGGCACGGCACGTACCTGGGCATTCTAATGAAATTGCTGATGCTCTTTCCCGTTTGCAGTTGGAGCGGTTTCGGAGGTTGGCACCGGAGGCAGACGAGAACGGGCGCGTGGTCCCTTGGAGCTTGTGGTGCTGTGGCCTGACGAGATGAGAACCCTACTGCGCAAGTCGGTGGCGGAGTATACCTGGATGGCTTATCGGCAGGGCTGTGAGAGAATCTTGGGGTTTTTGCACAAGAAGGGGTGGGGCGGTGGGGCGGTGCCCGAGCTTTTGTTAGGGGCATATGTATGTTGGGCGAAGGAGAGGGGCGTGGCGAGATCGGCGGTGCGGAGTCATTTAGCAGGGTTCGGGTTTTTTGTTCGGGCGGCGGGTGGCGAGTTATCTGGTCCAGGATTCTTAGCGCGGCGACTTTTGCGGGGCTGGGAACATGACCAGCCGCAATTGCGGGATTGGCGGCTACCGATTACACACCACCTACTGTGGCGGTTGTGCCAGGAGCTGCCGGGAGTGGTCGAGTCGCCGTATGAGCATCTGCTATTTCGAGCAGTTTTTTGTCTGGCATTTTTTGGGGCCTTTCGTGTGGACGAATTGGCAGTTGATTCTAAACGATCAGGCTGGGGTTGTTGTTTGCGGTGGCAGCATGTGTGGTTTGAAGCGGGGTTGCTTCGCGTGTTGTTAGCTAAATCGAAAACAGATCAAAAGGGGAGGGGCCTATGGGTGGTCTTCAGAGAGATTGGTGGGTTAACATGCCCAGTGTCCGCCATGCGGGAGTATGCGGGGACGCGCCCGGCGGGGGATGGGGGTTTTTTGTGCATAGGGACGCCAAGCCCCTTACGCGTTTTCAGGTCACGGCGGTTTTGCGCAAGGTTTTGCGGCAGATGGGTGAGGATCCGCGACTTTTTTCTGCGCACTTATTCCGCATCGGGGCGGCGACCAGTGCAGCGGCGTTGGGTTGGTCAGGGGTGCAGATCCAGAGTATAGGCAGATGGCGTTCTAGAGCGTTTATGGGTTATGTGAGATTGTAAGGTGCCTACCTTGGGCGGCTTGGGGGGGGTGTACTACTAACGTTGTTATATTTCTTGCAGATGAGAGCTTGAGCCTTCAGGAGTGTTGGATACTGGGGCACTCCTTCGTGTTTTGGGCGGGTCAGCGTGCAGCGGAGCGTCCTTTTGGGCGTAATCTCGGATTGGATCCAGCAGTGGTGGCGATCTCATGGCTGGGCGAGCATGGTCTGCAGTGGTCGCAGTTTATGCCTTTGCTTCATCACCACGGGCGCATCCGCAACCATCCAGCGATTCTACTAGTCCATCTGGGTGGCAATGATTTGGCGGCTTGGTCCTGTAAGCAGTTGATCAGGGCTGTCCAGAAGGATTTTGCTGCACTGCTTTGTTTGTTTGAGGGTGTTATCTTAATCTGGTCTGATATTGTTCCCAGACCGGCGTGTTGGGGCCAGAGGAGATGGTCCCGGGGACTCACAAAAATTAATCGGCAGATTGGGCGGTGGGTAGGTGAACATGGGGGGTTTCAGGTTCAGCATGATTGGGCGGAGGTGACCTGTGCTGGGTTATATAGAGGGGATGGTGTGCACCTCTCTCCGGTCAGGATGGGTTTGCTCCTGAACGACTAGCAGGAGGCGGTCGAGCGAGTGTGCATAGCGAGGTAGGCTGGTCGCAGCTTGCATTTGGGGGCTGCCTGTGCCGGTGGCGGGATCCCGGAGGTTTCCGGGGTCCGGAGCATTAGGCGACTTGGGACGGGGGCGGGGTGCCCTCGACCCGGACAACCCCTGGAAGACTTTTGCTAGTAATATGGCGAAGTCGGATAGGGGTGGTAGCAACTTTACCGGTGGTGTGACCTTGGATGGAACGGAGGCGGGTTGCTTTGCTAATTACATGGCTGGTGACACGTGGCTCCGCTGGGGGGTTTCGGTTTGACTATTATCACTGTTTAATGTTCAAATTGTTGTTTGGAAATAAAGCTGCGACCAGATAGTACCATGATTGGCTGTCGGTGTATTATTGGGAATGGGGAAATGTGGTTCGAAGTAAGAGGAGTTATGAGAGGTGGACGAGGGAGCACAAGGGTCCAGCTACCCGGTTAATGCTATTTTGCTATCTAATTATCGGGGGAGTATCACCGCTGACAAGATAGCAATGGTGAAACGCCAGTGCATATCTATCATCCAGTGCTGAATACACTTTTACGTTTGCCCATGGCATCCAGGTGCTTGACAAGCGCTGGCTGAATACCGGGCCCTAGCAAAATAGAAGTAAATAAAAGTAGATCTTTAGACTACATTTAAATTTCAGAAATATGACAAATGAGAAATGCACCCATTTCCATTTCAAGCTATATTACATCTCCTTAATAACCTGTGGCTATAGTTTATAGTTTATTAGACTTGATAAACTGCCCTTTGTAGGGGCACATACAGAGCGGTTTACAATAACAACCTATGGTAAACAAGGGAGTGATCATTTCTTTTCCAATCTTAACAAAAATAACTTTTTCACCCATCTTCTTAATTTCTTAATAAATCATATTAAGTGAAAACTGATAGTGGTATTAATAAGAGCTTAAAATAGGTCACTCCACAATTGTAAGTCAAGGAAGTGTAGCTTACTTTAGGGCATCTCATTCTTTTGGACACCCCCAGTCAGTTGACTTTTCTGTATATCTAAAATGAATCCTCAGAGAGCACAAGAGAGTGAGAGTTGCATATGATGAAGGCAGTTCATACAAATCTATTTCGTACATAATCACCAGGGATATCCTGAAAACCCAACTGGTTGGGTCTGCCCTAAGAAATGGGTTGAGAACCACAGGTTTAGGTATTCTCTCTCTTGTTACTCTTTCCTTTACCATATGACTTTGTCCACTATAGGTTTTGGCAAATAATCGCTTGGTGAAGTTTTCAGACTGTCTAGATGTGACGTCCATGGGTATTTTGTGTCCATGGATCTTGTATCCAACTGTTTTTTACATTCATATTTTATTAATAGTTTCTAGCAAATTGCCACAAGGCAAGAGCAGGAACTTCAAACATATTGACAAAAAGAGTGAGGGCTCAAAAAGAAAGGAAGAAGAATATATGACATTTCAAAAGAAAATGATATTATTTTTCCAAGACACAACTTCATAAGCCCACCAGAAGGCGAGGAGAGCCAGACCATATAAGAATAAAGAACTCGCTTTCATCAAGATACAGGGATACAGGATTCCATCCAAGCCTTCCTTTTAATTAGCCCCCTACTCAGTCAGTCAGTCAGCTAGAGCAAGGCAGCCATATTCTCAGAACATAACATAAAAACATACGAAATGCCACACTGGGTCAGACCAAGATCCATCAAGTTCAGTATCCTGTTTCCACCAGTGACCAATCCAAGTCACAAGTACCTGACAGGTTCCCAAAAGGCACACAGGTTCCACAATGCTTGTCCTGGGGCAATCAGTGGATTTCTCTGGTCCTCTTTAATAATGGTTTATGGACATTTCCACCAGGAACTTGTCCAAGCCTTTTTTAAACCCAGCTACAATAACAGCTTTTACGACATCCTTCTGTAACGAATTCCAGAGTTTGATTACGCATTGAGTGAAAAAATAAGTTCTCTTATTAGTCTTAAATTGGTTGTAGTTTCATTGCATAACCTCTAGTCTTTCTCCTTTTTGATGGTGTAAACAACCAATCTACATTTACCCATTCCAATCCATTCATTACTTTATAGACCACTATCACATCTCCACTCAGCCGTCTCTTTTCCAAGTTGAAAAGCCTTAACCTTTTAAACCTTTCCTCATAGGAGAATCCTTCTATCCTCTTTACTATTTTGATGGCTCTTCTCTATACCTTTTCTAATTCCGCTATATCCTTTTTAAGATATGGCGACCAAGACTGCACACAATATTCAAAGTGGGGTCGCATCATGGAACGATACAGTCATTATAATATCCTTGGTTCTATTCTGCATTCCTTTCCTTATGATTCCTAGCATTCTATTTGCTTTCTTGGCTGCTGCTGCACACTGGGCGAAGGGTTTCAACATATTATCCATGATGACACCTAAATCTTTTTCCTGGGTGGAGGTTCCTAATGTGGAACCTTGCATCGTGTAACTGTAGTTTGGGTTGTTCTTTCTGAGGTGCATAACTTTGCATTTATCCACATTAAATTTCATCTGCCACTTGAACATCCAGTCTTCCAATTTATCAAGGTCCTCTTGCAGTTTTTTACAATCCTCTTGCTTTTTAACAACTTTGAATAATTTTGTGTCATCTGCAGATTTGATCACCTCACTTGTTAATCCATTTCCAGGTCATTTATGAAGATGTTAAAAAGCAGCGGGCCCAGCAAAGATCCCTTGGGTACTCCACTATTCACCTTTCTCCACTATGAAAATTGGGCATTTAGCCCTACTCTCTGCTTTCTATCTTTTAACCAGTTTCTGATCCACAATAGTACACTGCCTCCAATCCCATGACCTTGCACAGGAAGATTGCTCGATTCTGAAAATGGACTGGTTCAATAAACATTGTCAACTTTCACCTTGAATTTAACCAGACATTTCCTAGGAAATTAAAAAAATAAAATATCCCTGGGCTAAAGCCCTGGAACACAAAACCATATGCCCATGAAACAATTCTGTTCTAACACTGAAATAAATCGTAATTTTTTTTTTCCTATTGAAGGCTTGTGCAAAAAAGGCTACTTAAGTATTTCAGAGGTCTCCAAGCAATTGGTCCAATTCAAAGATTCAAAATTATCAAAGCCACCTTCATCCTCAAAAAAGCACCTCATCAAACCTGGAAGACCATAGGTTCTAGAAATTGCTGGAACACAGAGAGAGTTTAAATGTGAAATATCAAGGAAATATTTCTTTGACATTTAAAAGGAGATATCAGTTTATAACAGGAATTTTTTTTTAAAAACCCAGAATATTACAATAAGCAAGATTTCTCGATCTGTCAGCTTTGTTCTCCAGAGGCCATGCTACTCTTAAGCCTGATACATTGTAAGGGTAATGCTATAAGGCTAGATTTCCCCTTGTGTTTACATGCATAAATGATGGTATTTTAGTGGCTTATGCAGGTAAGTGACCATTTACATGTGGAGATTAGTCAGTTGCTATTCATGGACTGATTGTGTGCACTTCTGCTTTGGATATGCATAGGGGTGGAGTTGGGTGGAGCACAAATTTATGCATGCACTTTATAGAATATGGCCCAACATTCATACAATACGTGTGATCATTACATATGTTCATGGCCACTTATATTAGTATTATATAATCCTGGAGATGAATGCATGGCTGCGTGGATGGTGTCTTCGAGAGCGTTTTGGTTTCCTAGACCATGGGATGCTGTTCCAAGGGTTGCTGTTCCAAGGGTTGCAGAGCAGAGATGGCATCCATCTGTCCAAGAAAGGTCAATGCATCTTTGGTAGTAGACTGGCTAATCTACTGAAGAGGGCTTTAAACTAGATTCGTTGGGGATGGGTGAAGAAAGCCCCCAGGTAAGTGAAAGCCCCCAGGTAGGTGATACATTAAATACCTTTATGGAAATGGGTAACAGGGGTAACATATGGAAAGCAGTGTGTATTAATGCCCGTAGCATGGGAAATAAGATCCCTGAAGTTGAAGCTTTGGTGGGAGTGGCTGACTTGGATTTAGTGGCAGTTACAGAAACATGGTTCACAGAAAACCATGACTGGGATGTAACTATACCTGGCTATACTTTATTCAGAAAGGACAGGGTAGGAAGAAGGGGAGGAGGAGTGGCACCATATGTAAAAACTACTATTAAAGCTTTGGAATTACAGAGCTTAAAAGGGAGAGAGGAGGCATTGTAGGTTAAACTAGAAAGAGGGAAAGAGAAATCTATTTGCATTGGTGTGATATACAGACCTCCCTCACAAGAGGAAGAGGTGGACAGAGAGTTAATTGAAGACATACGCAGCATTGCTAGGAAAGGGGAAGTGCTACTGCTAGGAGATTTCAATATGCCAGATGTTGATTGGCACATTCCTGCTGCAGTATCATCTAGAAGTAAGGAGATCCTGGATTCTCTACAGGGAGAACTATTCAGGCAACTGGTAACAGACCCCACACGTGAAGGGGCCATACTGGACTTGGTGCTTACCAATGGTGAAAGTGTTTCTGATGTTGTAGTGGGAGATCATTTTGCATCCAGTGATCACCAGATGGTGTGGTTCAGTATTAGGACTAGGGCTGTTAGAATCCATTCCAAGGTGAAGATCTTAGACTTTAGGAAGACTAACTTTGCGAAGATGGGCCAATACCTCAGGGAGTCGTTAGTGGGATGGGAACAGCTGGGGGAAGTAGAAAAACAGTGGGCAAAACTGAAAGGGGGTATTTTAAAGGCAACCAACCTTTTTGTTAAAATGGTAAATAAAGGCAAAAGGAACAGGAGACCGCTATGGTTTTCGAAGGAAGTAGCTGAAAAAGTGAAGAAAAAGAGGGAGGCCTTCATGAAATACAAGAGATCACAGAGAGAGGAAGACAGGCATCTGTATTTGGAAAAACTTAGAGAAGCTAGCAAAGTAGTCAAGAAGGCAAAGATTCAAAAGGAGGAGGAAATAGCCAATGCAATAAAATGGGGGGATAAGACATTTTTCAGATATATTAGTGAGAAAAGGAAGGGCAAAAGTGGTATTGTCAGACTCAAGGGTGCAGGAGGGGAATATGTAGAAGCTGATAAGGATAAAGCGGAATTGCTTAACAAATATTTTTGTTCTGTGTTCACAGATGAAGAACCAGGAGCAGGACCTCAGAAAACACCCACAAATAAGAACAGAAGCGAGGGACATCTTGAACAATTTTCAGAAGACTGTGTTCGTGAGAAACTAGCTCAACTTAAAGTAGACAAAGCGATGGGACCGGATGGGATACACCCTAGAATACTGAGGGAACTTGGGGACGTTCTAGCAACTCCACTGACTGACCTTTTCAATGCCTCGTTGGAGTCGGGAGTAGTGCCAAAGGACTGGAGAGAGGCTCATGTGGTGCCTTTACACAAAAGCGGAAGTAAGGATGTGGTTGAAAACTACAGGCCGGTTAGTTTAACTTCGGCGGTGAGTAAATTATTGGAAATGCTGCTGAAAGAGAAAATAGTGAGGTTTCTGGAGTCCGGCGGATTACAGGATCCGAGGCAGCATGGATTCAGCAGAGGCAGGTCTTGTCAGACAAATCTGATTGATTTCTTTGACTGGGTGACCAGGGAGTTGGACTGAGGGAGAGCTCTAGATGTGGTGTATTTAGATTTCAGTAAAGCCTTCGACACTGTTCCTCACAGGCGACTTATAAACAAACTGAGCACCCTAGGGATGGACCCTAAAGTTACTGCTTGGGTTAGAAATTGGTTGGGTGGGAGGCGACAAAGAGTACAAGTAAATGGAGCTCACTCTGAGGAGAAGGATGTTACCAGTGGTGTGCCCCAGGGATCTGTCCTTGGTCCGATTCTTTTTAACATCTTTGTTTGTGATATAGCGGAAGGGCTGTCGGGTAAGGTTTGCCTCTTTGCGGATGATACCAAAATCTGCAATAGAGTAGACACCCAGGAAGGTGTAGATAACATGAGGAGGGATCTAGCTAAGCTTGAAGAATGGTCTAGTATTTGGCAGCTGGGATTTAATGTTAAAAAATGTAAGGTCATGCATTTGGGCTGCAGCAATCCAAGGGAGCAATACAGTATAGGAGGTGAAGTACTTTTGTCCACTAAAGAAGAGCGGGACCTAGGCGTGGTTGTGTCTGATGATCTTAAAGTAGCTAAACAGGTAGAAAAGGCGACGGCAAAAGCTAGAAGGATGCTTGGGTGCATACGGAGAGGAATGGCTAGCAGAAAAAAGGAGGTGATAATGCCTCTGTATAAGTCTTTGGTTCGACCTCATTTGGAGTATGGTGTGCAATTCTGGAGACCGCACCTTCAAAAGGATGTGAACAGGATGGAGTCGGTGCAGAGGGTTGCTACTAAAATGATTAATGGGCTTCATTATAAAGCATATGAGGACAGACTTAAGGATCTTAATATGTACACCTTAGAGGAAAGGCGGGATAGAGGTGATATGATTGAGATGTTTAAATACCTCCGTGGCATAAATGTTCAGGCAGAGAGCCTCTTTCAATTGAAAGCAAGTTCTGCTATGAGGGGACATGGGATGAGGGTGAAGGGAGATAGATTCAGGAGTGATATGCGGAAATATTTCTTTACAGAAAGAGTAGTGGATCCGTGGAATAGTCTCCCAGTGGAGGTGGTAGAGATGAGGACAGTAACTGAATTCAAAAAAGCATGGGACCAACACAGAGGATCTCTAAAGGTAAAAAGTGGACTGTTGTAGTTGTTATGGAAGGACAGACTAGATGGGCCTTGTGGTCTTTTTCTGTCATCATGTTTCTATGTTTCTCTGTTTCTATATAAAATTAAATCCTCTCACTTGGTTTGCAGCTTGTCGTGCTGTGAGGGCTTGCGTGCATCAGTGATGCTGAGAGCTAAACTATCGGTAGTTTAACCACTGGCAGGGTCTCCCAAGATGGATAGGTCTCAGCTGAGGTGCCAGACCAAGACAAACCACCCATCTGGGCAGCAGCAGAATGGGATAGTGTTGACGGCGGAGGATCACATTTTTGTGACAACAGCAGCAACACCAAACTTAAACTGCGCGGAAGAAAGGCCCGGCAATCTACTTCTCTATCTTGCCATGAAAACCCAATGGATAGTTACAACAAAACAAATTGTGCTATGGTGCTGGAAGATGAGACCCCCAGGTCGGAAGGCACTCAACTAGCTACTGGGGAAGAGCTGAAGACTTTTCAGAGTAAAGCCAGCATTTATGATGTGGTTGGATCAAAGCCCTCGGGAAGTCTGACTGCTGATGTAGCTGCACATGAAATGAGAGTCAGAAGCTGTAAAGATGTCTTACACATTGGAACATGGAACGTACGAAGCATGAACCAAGGGAAGTTGGAGGTGGTCAAGAATGAAATGGAACGTGTACAACTTGATCTGTTGGGTGTCAGTGAACTGAAATGGACTGGCATCGGGCACTTTGCATCAGATGATCAGATGGTCTACTATGCTGGAAATGAAAGACAAAGAAGAAATGGTGTTGCATTTATAATAAAGAAGAAACTTGCAAGAACTGTAATGAAATACAATGCAGTCAGCAAACTCTTAATCTCTATTCGTCTACGAGGATTGCCTATCAACACAACTATAATTCAAGTATATGCCCCAACAACAGCTGCAGAAGAGAATGAAATTGAAGAGTTCTATGAACAAGTACAAGCTGAAATTGACAGAACATGCAAACAGGATATCCTGATAGTCATGGGTGACTGGAATGCAAAAGTTGGCAACAAAGAAGAAAGCAAAGTAGTTGGAAAATATGGACTTGGCAACAGAAATGAAGCTGGAGAAAGACTGATAGAATTCTGCAAGACCAATGATCTATTCATCTCAAACACCTTCTTCCAGCAACACAAGCGGCGACTGTACACATGGACTTCACCCAATGGATTGTATAAAAATCAAATTGACTACATCTGTGGAAGTCAACAATGGAAAAGCTCTATAACATCAACAAAGACAAAACCTGGAGCTGACTGTGGTACAGATCATCAACTACTAGTATGCAAACTCAAGCTAAAGTTGAAAAAGAGCAAACCACTCATGAATGCAGCAAAATATGACCTTGAGAATATACCACTGAAATTTAAAGACTGCCTGTAAAATCGATTTGCTGCTTTAGATACAAATGACAGAGCTCCGGAAGAGTTATGGAATGACATCAAGAAGGTTGTGTTGGAAGAAAGCGAGAAGTCTCTACAAAAGGTGGAAAAGCAAAAACGGCCAAAATGGATGATGGAAGAAACTCTGAAAATTGCCCAGAAACGCAGAGAAGCTAAAGCCAGAGGAGAAAGAAAGACAATCGCAGAACTCAACAGAGATTTCCAACGTGCAGCAAGAAAGGACAAGGAAAAGTACTACAACGCATGCAAGGAAATAGAAGCAGAAACTATTAGAGGAAGAACAAGATCAGCTTTCCTAAAGCTACGAGAATTAAAGAAAAAGTTCCAGCCTCGAATTGGAATGTTACAAGATGCTCAAAGTTCTATGTTGAATGATGCTGAGAAGATCAAGAAAAGGTGGAAGGAATATACAGAGTTTTTATATGATAAAGATCAAGTGGACCAACAGCCGTTTCAACCTGCACCTTATGGTCGAGAACCATTGGTGATGAAAGAAGAAGTTGAAGCAGCATTGAAAGCCTTATCAAAGAAGAACGCACCAGGCATTGATGGCATTCCTATAGAAGTATTGCAGCAATCTGATGCAGCTGTTACCATACTTACAAGGCTCTGCCAAGAAATATGGAAGACAACATCATGGCCAACTGACTGGAAAAGATCTGTGTTTATACCAATACTAAAGAAAGGTGATCCAACTGACTGTGGAAATTATTGAACAATCGCTCTGATCCCACATGCCAGCAAGATTCTACTGAAGATTATTCAAAAGAGACTACAACCATACCTGGAACAAGAACTACCTGAAGTGCAAGCAGGGTTCAGGAAAGAGCGAGGAATGAGAGACATCATTGCGGATGTGAGATGGATCCTTGAAAAGACTAAAGAATACCAAAAGGATATCTATTTGTGCTTTATCGACTATAGCAAGGCTTTTGACTGTGTAAACCATGAGAAACTCTGGGCCACATTAAGAAGCATGGGTATAACAGAACACCTGATCGTTCTCTTGCGCAATCTGTACATTGATCAAGAAGCAACAGTTCGAACGGAACAAGGAGAAACAGAATGGTTTAAAATAAGCAAAGGTGTAAGGCAAGGCTGCATACTTTCCCCCTACCTGTTTAATTTATATGCAGAACAAATCATCAGAGAAGCAGGATTGTATGAAGACAACAGAGGTGTGAAGATTGGTAGAAGACTCATCAACAACAACCTTCGCTATGCTGATGATACTACATTACTGGCTGAAAGTGAAGATGATCTGAAACATTTGCTTCTCACAGTCAAAGAACATAGTCTCAAAATGGGCCTGCACCTTAATGTAAAGAAGACAAAGATCATGACAACTGGCATAATCAACAAGTTCATCGTTGAAGGAGAAGAAATTGAAATTGTGAACAACTTTAACCTACTTGGATCAACTATCAATAAAGAAGCAACAAGCAGTTAAGAAATCAAATGACGCATTGCTCTTGGCAGAATGGCTATGAAAGACCTAGATAAGATTCTCAAGAGCAGAGATGTCTCTCTCCATACAAAGATTCAACTTGTTCAAGCCATGGTATTTTCAATAACATCATATGGATGTGAAAGCTGGACAGTGAAAAAGACAGACAGGAAGAAAATTGATGCCTTTGAATTATGGTGCTGGCGGGGAATACTGTGTATACCATGGACTGCCCAAAGAACAAACCAGTCGGTATTAGAGGAGATCAAACCTAAGCTTTCTTTAGAAGCTCAGATGACAAGACTTCGACTTTCATACTTTGGACACATCATGTGAAGAGAGAGATCATTAGAGAAAGACATCATGCTTGGCAAGATAGAAGGTCAACGCAAAAGAGGAAGGCCAGCAATGAGATGGATCGATACAATAATAGCAGCTACGGGTACCAGTCTGTCAACAATGAGCCGCCTGACTGAAGACTGAACACAATTTAGGATAGCTATCCAGAGGGTCGCCATGAGTCGATTCCGACGACAGCACTTAACAACAACAAAATTAAATCTGTGTGGATTCAACTTTATAGAATAGGTGCCATTAATGCAGGTAAATATGTGCATAAATCGAGCTGTTACGTACATAATTATCTCCAGTATGTATAGGCTCAAAACTCTGGTCTTGTTCTTGAATTTTAGCATTAACCTGCATCCATTCCCCTTCCATAGAAATGAGTTTGGCTCCAGTCTCCCCCCAAAAAATTAGCACTCTGAGATAAACAGCCAAACAAGATAGCCTCTGTCCTGACTACCAGTCACCAAATTTCAGGATTGGACACTTCCCTGGAAGAGCACTGTGGAACAAAAACCCTCATCTTCTAGTCATCCTTAGAAAACAGAGGGTTTAAAATGCCTACGCAGCTCATCAGCTCTGCCCCAAGTCTGGATTTAGGCATAGGCAACATAGACTGCCTAGGGTATCAAATTTTGAAGGCACCAAATAACCAGGCAAAAAGGCATCTACTCCTACTTAATTAAAATTCATGTCTCTGGGGCTTCCGACATCTCTTTTAACCCCCACTTCTCTGGGTTTTGCTATCTTGTTTTGCCTGTGGGCAACCAAAATCTTAAATTCAGGCTAGCTCTGCCCTGGAATCAGGGGGCTAACTTCCAAATAATACAACCTTCCCTTCATCTTCCCTATCAGACCCAGTCACTTCTAAAACAGTTTGCTCTAGCGGTTCTGCTATCTTAAGTCCATGATGGATCCATTTTTAGGCTGTACAACATAAATCAACAAGACCCAAGACTGGGAAATACAAGTCTAAAACACTCATTAGCAAATGGGGTGATGAGCAAGGAATTGGATTGAGAAAGAGTTCCTTCTCAGCAAAATCCTTCCATAGCTCCCATAGCCCCAGGGAAGAGTAAGAACATTCAATCACAGGTGCCTGGTCACCTCCAGCTCTAGAAATTAGTCAATTGGACAATGAATAGTAGATCCTCTTTGACTCAGGAACTTCGTTAGGTTTCTTCTTCTTCTCCTCCATAGCTGAAAACAGCCCTTCAGAACATCTCTGAAGGGGCTCCAAAGGGACACAGCACTTTGGGCATGCTCCTTCTGGTATGTACCAATGACTGTTCATCTACAGCTGCTGACCAAGACTCCTAGACATTTTTATCTGGTGCCAGAGACACCTACAGATGACAACACCTATCCTGTCTTTCTCATGGCTGCAATATTGTTGGTTCCCAGGTCAAAGAACCCACGCCTCAGCCCTCTCCAATGGTCCTCTTACGCACTTTGTTGGGCACTTGAGGCTAACTTTGCTCCATGGCTCCTAGAAGTTTTTATCTCCTTCTGGGGACACCTAGATATGACATCGATACTGGGCCTTCTTCCCTCACATTGAAGGAACCTTCTCAGCTTTCTCCAATGCTCTTCCAATATTCTTTATTGGAATCTCAGGCTAACTCAACTCCCCTTCTTCCCAATCTTCTAAAGGAAAGTGCATAGGGGCTTCCCTTTGAAAACTGCCAGGGCTACAAAGCACCTGAGGACTTTTGCATCTGCGTTTTGAAAATACAGTATGCACATGTTATTTTCCAATCCATTTCAAACGGACCCCTGGAATCACCTTCCCTCAGTCTGGCTGATTGTTCAGATACTAATCAGCCACATACAAACTTTGAGTTGGGCTGAGTCAGAGCAATTTTCAATGAGCTAATTCAACCCAGGCATATTGGGTGTCTGTATTAAGTAAAAATACCATTGCATTAGAATTGTATTAAACTTCTTTACCACAAGAAGCAGAACCACAGCTCTTGATTTTAAATCATACTCTGTTACTGACTCTCTATTTTAAGTGTAAGGTGGCATTTACATGTAAGTAGCAATTTTAAACAAGCTGCTACTTACATGCGCCCAGTCACGGCATGCAGAGATTTGAAAGGGGAGTGTTGTGGGCTTGATTTGGGTGGACCTTCGAGGTATATATTGTAACAGAGTGTGATGGGGTATATAGGAAGTTATCCACCCTCTCCAAAGGGATTATCAGCAGTCTACCTGAAAAAAGTCTAAAGCTCAGAATTTAGGGCTGGGAAGGCATGACTCAGACAGAGGGATTAAGAAGCCAGCTGTGTGCACAAGTGAGAAGAGAGGCCCCTGGAGACAGAAAGCTCCTTCCAAGCAGGGCTGGGAGAGAAGTCCGGCTGTAAGGTGAGCCTGACGTCAGTACCAGGGAAAATGGTAGAAGCCATCATAAAGAACAAAATTACACAGCATGTAGATAGTCATGGCCTAATGGGAGACAGCCAACATGGCTTTAGACAAGGAAGATCTTGTCTTACTAATCTGATCTGTTTTTTTGAAGGTGTGCATAAACAGGTAGACAAAGGTGAGTCGGTTGATATAGTGTATCTGGACTTTCAGAAAGCTTTTGACAAGGTCCCCCATCAGAGACTTTTGGCGAAGCTAAAAAGTCATGGGATAGGAGGCAGTGTACTATTGTGGATCGGGAACTGGTTAAAAGATAGAAAGCAGAGGGTAGGGCTAAATGGCCAATATTCCCAATGGAAAAAGGTGAATAGTGGAGTACCCCAGGGATCTGTACTGGGTCCGCTACTTTTTGACATATTCATAAATGACCTGGAAAAGGGAATAACTAGTGAGGTAATCAAATTTGCAGATGACACAAAACTGTTTAAAGTTGTTAAAACCCAAGAGGATTGTGGAAAACTGCAGGAGGATCTGGATAAATTGGAAGACTGGGCATCCAAATGGCAGATGAAATTTAATGTGGACAAGTGCAAAGTTATGCACCTAGGAAAGAACAACCCACACTATAGTTACAAGATGCAAGGCTCCACATTAGAAACCACCACCCAGGAAAAAGATTTAGGAGTCATCGTGGATAACATGTTAAAACCCTCCGCCCAGTGTGCAGCGGCGGCCAAGAAAGCAAATAGAATGCTAGGTATCATAAGGAAAGGGATGGAGAATAAAACAAAGGATATTATAATGCCTCTGTATCGCTCCATGGTACGACCGCACCTTGAATATTGTGTGCAATTCTGGTCACCGTATCTTAAAAAGGACATAGAGTTATTAGAAAAAGTACAGAGAAGAGCCACCAAATTGGTGAAGGGGATGGAAGGCTACTCCTATGAAGAGAGGCTAAAAAGGTTAGGGCTCTTTAACCTAGAAAAGAGGCGGCTGAGGGGAGATATGATAGAGGTGTATAAATTAATGAATGGAGTGGAACGGATAAACGTGGATAAATTGTTTACGCTATCAGAATATAGAAGGACTAGGGGGCATGTAATGAAGCTACAGGGTAAACTATTTAAGACAAATAGGAGAAAATATTTCTTCTCTCAACGTGTAATCAAACTCTGGAATCTGTTACCGGAGGAGGATGTAGTAAGGGCTGTTAGTATAGCTGGGTTTAAAAAGGTTTGGACAAGTTCCTGGAGGAAAGGTCCATAAACCACTATTAAAAAGGGACCCAGGATATCAATGCTTGGCCTAGTACAAGCACTGCAGAACCTGTGTCTTTTGGGGAAACTGCTAGGTACGTATGACCTAGATTGGCCACTGTTGGAAACAGGATACTGGGCTTGATGGACCTCGGTCTGACCCAGTATGGCATTTCTTATGTTCTTATGTAGGTGACTGAGGATGTGGGAATCATATTTACAGATGAAGCCCGAGTGACTGGACTTTGTGCGGATCTGAATTCTGTGCTTTAACTTGTGGGACACGGGAAGGGCATTAAGAACCAGCCTTGTGAAGGCAACAAGCTGGGAGTGATTGCTGAACTACTGAAGGGAAATAAAAGTGTTTTTTGCTTGGCCCTTTACTGTTGTATGCCTGATATTTTAAAAGCGTTCTTGCCATCGCAGGCTATGCTATACCACACAGAGATTCACATATAGGAGGTAATTTTATAAACTTTTCCCACATATAAAACCAGGTTTTATGTGCATAAAAGTCCTTCTATTAAAATATCCCATGGGGTATGTGCATCCAGTTCCTCATAGCGACAAGAGCACCCATACTTGTATGTAACCTGTGGGTAGGCCTGTTCTGTGGTGGAATTTGGGCATGACGTGCGGAGTCACAAAGTACATCCGTGGGTTATAAAGTACTTACATGCTTACTGCACGTGCATGCGTTTAACCCTGCTCCCAAGCAGGTATAAGTGTACACAGGTGCATTCTAGCAAAAATCTGCCGGTTTACACCTGGTATTATCAGGGGCGGATCTACTGTGAAACTAATGAAGCTTAAACTTCAGGGCCCCTAATCCCGGAGGGGCCCCAGAAGCAACTTTAGTCCACATTGCTTAAAGATGTTGGGCCTACTGTTATGAGAAGAGGTTTTTTAAAAATAATAATATTAATAATATTGTGTAATTCAATACAAAATAATAGTTAAAATAAAAATTAAAAGGTTATTAAAGTATCATGTAGGCTAGCCATAAACCAAAAAATGTTCGAATTAAGGATATTTCATTCTAAATATATTTAATATTAAATAATTATAAATAATTTAAAATACTATTAACATTTATGACAGAAATTAAAACTTTTATTAAAATTATATAACATTTCCCTAATTTTCATCCCCCCATAACTCAAAAACTATAGGGCATAGGAAATTTTTATTCACACCAGTGATTTTGACATTTGAGATAATCCAGTAGAGCAATTTTAATCAAAATCTGAGATGTAGTGGTTAAATGTTTAAAAAATTTGTGGTGATCTGTCGTGGAACAACTCTATTGGACTGTGATGGGGGCCCCTTCACAACCAGACCTCGTTGCTGGTTGTGAAGGGGCCCCCATCACAGTCCAAGCTTCAGAGCCACAAAAATGTAGGTCTGCCGCTGCGTATTATACAAAGACACACAGGTGCCAATGTGTCTTCATACAATAGGCTACAACTAGGTACCTATTTGCCCTCTTAACCTAAGAGATCTGCTATAAAACTACCCCAGAGCTCGTAATATTTTGCAAAAGGCATGTACACCTGCTTCCAGGCACACACAACTGTCTGCTAACTTCTCCTTTAGACCTGGGGATTTCAGAAATGACTGAGGGGCAATTTTTCTCACCACCTCAAACAGCAAAAAATGTGTACTTCAGAGCATGTATTTTTCCCCATGGTCATATTCATATTTTATGAAAGGCTCCATGTTCAATGAGCCTTTTCTAAAATATGCTGCAAATTTTGAATGTTTTAGCTTGGACACCCCTTTGCAGATATAGATGGCCTATAAAAAATTAAGCTTTAAGTATCCTTGGGTAAATTCTTTTGGGCAGATATACTAAGCTTTTCTCCTATAGATACAAATGGCCTGACACACAGACTTTTTTCTCCTTCTCCAACAAAGCCTTAGTAAACCCTTGAGTATATTCTATCAGACCCTTTGTCTCCCATTGCTCAACTGATCCCTGTTGTAACTAATTCTTTCCAATTTCCTGTTACTTGACTTCTTTGATAGCTGCCATGCAGATTAAATACTAGAGTTGATAGCCAGGCTTTTTGTTCCAGTGCTTTGAAGTATTATAGTTCTAAATTACATTTAGGTCTTCTTTGCTTCCAAATATGCTGTGTACATATCAGCATTATAAAGTGGCAGGTAGGAGGGCAACGCTTTCGCAGCGGCCCACTCTACTATCTCCTCATTCTCCCCGACTGCTTTAAGCTTCCGAAGGTCATTGGCTCACCAGGATTCTTGATCGTTATCATATTTTCATTTCTTTGGCAGCTTAGTGGGTAACTGGCATGGAGCTTGCAAGCTTTTCAATGTTACACTGTTGGGGGTTGTGCGAGAGACTTTAAACCCTTGTGAATATCTTGCTGCAATTGTAATTAGCAGCTTATGGACTTAATTGGACAATATCAAGACCGCCTTAGTAGTCGTTCCTTAAACTATGACATATCATATAAAAGTCATCATTCAGCTACCACAGGAAATGTTCTGAAGCCACAACAAATGAATTAAGGCACCATACAGTAACTATGTTAAAACAAATTTATCAAGGAGTCCTACAATGTCTCATTTATTTCCCATCTGTCTTAATACTGCAAACCTAAAAACACATCCCTATGCATTTGGACCCAAGACATTTGGACTTAATAGATCAGAATTGCAGAATAGCCTGGGAGAAAATGTTTCAATTATATGACAAAAATGATCTATTAGAGCTGGGTGAGTAGGCTTTGATATAGTTCACTTCTTTGTATCAATCAAAGATGCCAGTGACATTGAAATTAATTATTTTTATTACTGGTTTCCAGGTCCTCTCTTTTCTTCTTTTGTTTACTTTTCATGTTTCTTTTTTCTTGACTTTATTTTTATTGAAGTATATAACCAATTTATTCAACACCAACATAAACACATTGCATTCAGAGTGTATTTATTTATTTATTTAGCATTTTTTTATATACCGCATTTCCTACGATCAATGTGATTTACATGATAACAACTTGAAAATACATTGAACAATTAAATGCAAACTATATACAATTGTGGAGAGTATACTATCATGTGGGTACAATGTGAGTATAGAAAATTCAAATTCCAAACCCAATTGGATTACAAACATACATTCAGTGGTGGGCGGGGGGGGGGGGGGGGAGGGGTAACATGGTGTTGACTATGTTGTTACTTAACTTATGGACATGAGTTCAAGTATTTAATTCCGTCTGCATGGTCTTCTTACAGGGCAAGGAGTTATGTTAAACTCATTGATGGATTTTGGGGGGAGTGTGGGAAGACCCCACAAGTACAGGCATAGGGCGGCATTTTCAAAGGCATTTTATATGGGTAATTGCCCTAGCTACCCATGTAAATGCCTTATCCGGGATTTTCCAAAGGCACCTACATGGGTAGTGCCTTTGGAAATCCCAGATAAGTCCCTAACTCGCCCAATCGCTATGTGGTTAGCATTAGGGCATGTTGGGGGTATTCGGGGCAGAGCGGCAACGGAGGAAAGGGCTAAATGGGTAGTAGCAATTTTCGATGCTACCCGCTTAGCTTTCTGTGCCTTAGAGACAGGCAAGGTTTTTCCTCACCTATCTTTAAGGCACAGGTGCTAAGCGGGTAGCACCGAAAATGGATGCTACCTGTTTAACCTCGGTAGCTCCAGACAAGTCCAGCCAAACCTGACTTTTCACTTCTGTTGCCGCAGAAGTGAAAATCTGGGTTAAGGGGGTCGGCGGGCAGGCTCTGCGCTGACATGACTGATAGCCTGCCTAGATAAAAAAAATGGGCCCATAGTTTATAAACTAATAGAATTTACATGTTGTTGCAAGCATCTAGGTGCAGCAAATTCCACCAGCTTTACTTAAGATGCAAGTTCTGCCATATGGGCTAGGATTTTATAAAAGCAACTAGGCACCTACTTGTTTTTATAAAATAATCTTAACATAGATGCCTTAAATATCACTTTAACAATGAGCCCCTAATAAAATTACCCTCCACAAGTCCCTTTAAGTTGCAGCACAACTATACAACCACAATGCATCACGATTACTCTGCAATCAACTTGCATCACTTCTGTATTCAATCAAAGCATTAGCTATTCTAGGATATCAGAGCCTTATCCATGATACTCTACATTTGCAAATCTATTAAATACTTTAAAATTGCTCACACTACTGAAATAATTGCATTGACAAATGGAAGTTATACTTTCACGTAAATAATATTCAATCAATATGTGCTCACAGCTGTACTTTAAGACATTTATTTCTCTTTTTATTTAAATATCACCTAGAACTTTTACAAGCATTTCCAGTGATCTGTTTTCACTGTGATGTGCAAATTACCGTCAGTGCATATCAGTGGAAAGGATGTTATTATCTTCAATTTGGAAATCAAATTAAATAAAGTGTGTGTGAACTCAGCTCTTTTTTTTACCTAGGCCTTCTTTTTCTGTGCTCATGTCCTCACTTTCACCCCCCTTGTTTCCCATTAAGGAGCTGCTGCTTTTTCATTAGAATTCAGAAGAATTCGGTTTTCCCTGCATCTTCTAGACCAGGGGCTGACAAAGTGTCAGACGTCAACACAACCTTGGGAGATCAGTGCAGCCGGACTGCGAAATTCAATAATTATTGTTCCTGGTATCCACATTGCAGAGGGAATGATGTGTAGAAGGAAGATCATTGCATGCCGCCAGGTGACACACTATCCTGGGGCTTCCAACCCCTTCCTCAATCATTATTACAATAATTTTATAAGAGGTGCCTAGTTTAGGAGGGCAAGTAGGCATGCACTTAGGAGATATTTTATGGAAAAACAGCTAGCAGAAGAAACAGAAATTGTGCCTTAATTTAACATGAACATACTTGTGAACGCCACTCATCCTTTCCCAGGACCACGCATTCTCCTGGCTGCTCCTACCAGCAAAGTACATGTATTCATGCTAACGTGTGTATTTTTACTCTAGTTGGTACATTTACATGTGTATATGGCCACATATGCATGACAATATCTTTATGGAATTACCCCCATGGGGTAATTTTATAAAGGCATTTTGCATGTATATGAGAGGAGGAGGGTAATTTAAGTGTGAAAGGAGGTGCTCACTTAAGCATCATTTAGGAGAAGCAGGCACCTACTTGTCTTTATGAAATATCACCAAAAAGGTGTTTTTTCACCCTTAAAGTAGACGTCCCCCTATTCAATTTGATTTTCTTTCCACCCATGTATACTGACAATAATTTGCACATTATAGTGAAAACAGATCACTGGAAAATGCAAGTAAAGGTTCTAGGTGATATTTAAATAAGGAGAGAAAACAGAGCCTTAAACTCTAGCTGTGAGCATTGGGGGGAGGGGGAGGTCATTCTGTGACACAAATAGTGGGATGTACATCCTGTCTGGATGTACATCACTGCTATTAGCCTTCCTGCTGATCCTGGTGCAAAGGCTCCCCGTATGTACAGAGGTGTTGTACAGGGAGCCTGTGACGGGAGTGGGAAGGGGGGTCTGGAGGCAGAACAAGGGCAGGGCGTGGGTGGGCCTTGACCCCAGACATAGGGCTGATTCTGAGGTTGGCCCTGTATGTCAGAGCTCGGCCTGTTAGACAGGGGACCAATTCCACCTCAGTGGTGGAATAAGTCCCCCTGGATGCAGAGTGACAATGGCGGTCGGTGGCGACAGACAGGTATGGGGTGCAGCAGCATCCCTGTAACCCGACCCTGGCCATGGGAGGCCAAATCGTGGGTCAGGCTGTGGAACAAGGCCAGAACTTTGCCAATTTCCTGCTGTCTTCTAGAATTCGTCCCTGCAAGTGAGAGTGTACGCACTGTAAGGTTGGAGGGTTGCTTGGGAGGAGCTGGTTTTAAGATCTGCAAAGTGTGGCGGAAATGAATGCCTGGTTTGTAATGGTCATGCCATATAATGAAGATTGGACTGAACTCAACGTGACCATGACCTTGACATCACCGAGTTGTAGGTCTGCTGTGGCCTGTGGTCTTTCGGGTTCTGCGACTATGGCAATGGATATAGTGGCTGAAAAGCTAAGTGCTCTTTTTTTTACAAAGTTACATGTGATAAGTCATATTAATAATTTGTTTCACTGTAAGTGTTTTGTGTATGGGAAGCTTTCTATGCCCAACCTTTTACATCACACATGAGTGATGATGATGTAATGGGAATAGCGGCTGGATATATAGATCGCCAGTAAGTTCGGTGATGTCAAGGTCAAGGTCAGGTTGTATGAGTATGGCTAGACAGTGGAAAGAGAGTGTGCTTCCAGAAAGAACAGAGATTGCCAAGCAGTTTGACTGGATAGATCTGATGTTAGAAGCGACTGCCCAACAACATTCGAGAGGTGAAAATTTTCATGACAAATGGAGTATGTATGAAAAAGACAAACACAAGGGGAATTGTTTTCAGTGTAATTGATACTGTAACGGAAGTTGCATAATATAATGGGGAGGGGGAAGAGTATATGTGAGAAGTAATAAGAAATAAGATGTACGGGGGGGATGTGGTTGGGAGATGTACATAGTTTGTTAACAATTTGTGTACATTTGTAAAAATAAAGTATTGTAAGAGTGATATTTGTGAATATTGGATGTGGATTTTCATCCTTACAATTGTATAACTGGAAAAGGATGATGGTATAAGATGCTAAATAAAATTTAAATATAAAAAAAAAGTTTGACTCACTGATTTTTCTGAATATGTTTTGATTTTTGGCTTTAAATTGAAGTTCAATTTTCTTTGGTCCAATCTTCATTATATGTGCTGTCAGATTTTTGGTTCTGTTTTTTGAGTGCAGTGACATTTTTGCAATGGCTATGCTGCATGAGGCAGATAGAGAAAGGAGGGCAGCAAGGAAGCTATGCTATCCGAGCTTACCTAGGCTGAGAAGCCTGTAGATGGACCTTATTGATGAACTCAATGTCATCAGGTTCTGCTTTGATAGAGCAGCCACACATCAGCTGTGCCAGGAGCTGGAGCCCCACCTCAGTGCAATGACACACAAGGGACAGGCCCTGCCTGTGCATCTAAAGGTGATAACAGCACTCGCCTTCCTAGCAACAGGTACCTTTCAATCTGTGCTGGCAGCCACTGTAGGTCTGAGCCAAGCGGCAGTGTCCATGTGCATCACCCAGTTTCTGAGTGCTGTTCTGATGCGTGCCTTGGATTATATTGCATTTCCCTCACACAGTGCAGCAGAGGCAACAGACAATGCTTCAGTGTCATGAGGTGGCGGGTTCCCTTCTGTGCTGGGGCTGATTGATTGTACGCATGTGGCCCTGAGGGCCCCCCGGCAGAGGGATGCCACTTTCCACAACTGAAAGCATTCTACTCCCTCAATATGCAAGTAGTGTGCAATGCACTGGGAGAACTTACTGATGTTGTTGCAAGATTCCCCGGATTGTATATCCTTTTCCAGTCCGGGATCTATGCAGACTTTGAGAGTGGTGAAATTTCTAGCGGCTGGCTACTGAGTAAGCTGACGCTGAGATCCCCCTCCCATGCCCACACAGGTCTGACCAGGGGAGTATTGCTACAAAGCAGATTGTGAAATGGCAGTCGGGATTGCCCCACAGATAGTAGATGTGTACAGACCGAAATGAGCAAAGACAGAGGGCAGACGTTGTATGGGACAGGTGTAGCCACCTGTCGGGAGCTGCTGTGAGAAATGTCTGTGCCCAGCTCTGATGTACTGTACCTGCCTCCACTTACGCTTCATCTCCTCAGTGTCTCTGTTATTGTGCTATGTAGCATTGAGCTTGTGGCAGATGGCAAGCTTTTTGTAGGCACCCAATCGCGTGCTCTCTTTGCCTATCTTAATGTCCAGGTAAGCAAGGATCTTCTGTAACATGTGGTTTAGTTGCCCCTCAGTGAAAATGCACTTTATTGTGTGAATCTTTGGAGCCATTTCTCAGTGAGAACAGAGGCTTAGGAGATGCACATTTTAAATGGAGGAGCGTGGCCGGCCAAGACGCCCGGAGATGTGCCCAATTGGAGGCATGGAAGTTTTCAGAATACAGTGCACCCTTGTACATCTCCATAAATGGTCCTGCCCGCTTTGTCAGTTACATGTTTCTGGAATGGTGGATGGGATACGGTGAAAATGTCCCCGGGGCGATTCCAGAAGTGCGTGTACATCCCATGGATCCAAAATATGGTCAGAATTGTGCCCATGCCTGATTTCAATGTACCTGCGGGACTTATAGGCCTATATGGAATCTGCCTCCAAATGATATATGAAGCCCTAAATTCAGGAGCATTGAAACACTAGAAGCACCAAAATCCGAAGAGCTCAATATACCACATTAATGTTAAACTGAATGTCCTTTGAACCATCCTTAGCTATTACTACAAATGACCTGAAACAATCACCTTAGAATCTCTGGATGGACCTAAATGACCGATCAAGTTGCCTACCCATAGACTGTTTTCATTAGAACAGTAATTAACTTTAAATATGGAATTTGTCAGATTATGTTAAACTTCTTATCACCTAGATAAATTCTTTGTAGTCCGCCGTGAGTAGTTGAATGTGAATTTATAACAGGAAGTAATGAATAACGTGGAAAAGATATTGCACAGAAATTCATTGATCCGCACACCATTTTCCCCAAGTTACTTTTTTATGCTATAATGAGGGTTATTTTAGGGTTATTTACTTATGTATTTGGATTTATTAACCGCCTTTATGAAGAGGTATGCCCTCCCAGCAGCATATGACAGGATAATCTACACATGTGAATAGCGGCATTTGCACATGGAGATTGGAATACACATGTAAATGCAGTTCTAGAAAGGCTATTTACATGCATGTGTGGTTAGGGTGTAGATAGGGAGTGGTTTGGGTGAGCCTAGAATACCGTTGTATATTCTGTTTTACAAGGTGAATTCTCATCAATATAAAAAAATCTAGACATCGGCATTAACAGCTGCCCATGCATGAATATTTATTTCTTTATTTAACAAGTTTTACATACCGCTTTATCATTTCAATCAAAGCAGTTTACATTGAAACTTAAGCTTGGTAATGTACATTAAACACTTGGATTTTTCTGAGGCAATGGAGGGTTAAATGACTTGCCCAAGACCACAAGGAGTGCTAGTGGGAATTGAACCCTGGTCTCTGGGTTCCCAAGCCAATGTTCTTAACCATTAGGCTACTCCTCCACTCCAAAATATAGACCGAAGACATCCTTGTGATTGTCCCATGCTGATACCCCGTCCAACATCCCAAGATATCTCCACCAATCCACCTGTGTCATTCCTCCCACCCAATCCCCCATCGGCCCCTGCAACACCCCATCCCCAATCCTTTCCCTGGCTTTTAAAGGGGTTGCTGGTGTCTAGTAGAAGCAGAAGTGATCCCCAGGCACTCCTACTCATGTTGGCCCTGGGTTCCAAAATCGTGCCTATGACCCCTAGTGGTACTCTCATGGTACTATCACTTGGGTCAGGCTGCCAAAGAAATGCTCTTATTTTGCAGTCTAATCCCCAGTGGTATTACGTGGATATTGTTGCTGTGTGTGATGGGCACCATTTTGGAACTTGGGGCCAACAGGAGCAGGAACACCTGGGAAATGTTCCCGTTCCCATTATACATGAGGTAAGAGTCAGAGGTGGGGTAGGGAATTTGGGGGTCTGCCAGGGGGACCATTGGGGGATTCTTGATGGCACTGAGGAGGGTGGGCTGGGGAGAGATCTTGATGATGGGGGTCAAGAGGGGGATCAGATGCCATGGGGGAGTAAGGGAATTGGATGTCAGAGATGGTTAGGGGGAGTTAGGAGGGATGATAAATGCCCAGGTAGAATGTTGGATGGGGGATCAATGTTGGAAGGTGATGGAGGAGTAGACTGCTGTCAAGAGGGCATCGGGGTGTTACAATATTAGGAGTAGCAAATTTAAAATCACTGCTTGTGATATTCACACAAACCCTGATCCTCTCCCCCCCAGTAGCACAAGTCTCCTTCCCCAACATCCATCCCCCACACAACATCTCATCCTTCCCACTTGAGCCCCCCCCCCCAACATCAAGAATCTTCCACCCCCACCCATTGATCCCATCCTAGCTTTTACCAAGGTCCATGGTTTCTAGTGTGAGCAGGGGTGATCCCCAGTTCCTCCTGCTTATGCCAACCATGGGTACTGCTGGAATAAGTTTTTTAGTCACCTTTCAAAAATGTGAATGTCTTCTGACTTTTTCTGTTTACTGCTAGCAACTTTATATGCAAGAAAGAAGGGAAATACTTCTAACAGATGGTGCACAACATATGCAATAAAACATAATCAGTGTGTTCAAGCTCTACAAGTCATGACAAGTTGTTTTCCATCTAGTTAAGTGGGGCACTATGCCATGTGTTGGTTTATCGCCTTCTGTACAATGTTGTCAGTTGCCTGTTGTTAGATTGATAAAGAGAAGCACATGTTCAGAACCAGGACATTATCACAGTTGGACAGAGAAACCCATTATTAAAGATACAAAAAAAGGACAAAAGAAAATAATCTTCGCTCATCAAAAAGTTTCCATGTGGTAGATGCTCCTTTAACTTCCTTTTTTTCACTGTCGGAAAGAATAACCAAACAACTTCAATACAAGTGGCAAGGTGAAGAAAAGCAAAAGGGAACATTTTATGTACCCAGGCCAAAGGTTGCAGTCATTGTTCTTCTTACTTACGACTCTAGACAAAAGTGCTGCAAAAAAACCTAGGTATTATACAGTAACTGCAAGTTGCCATTTTTTTTAACAAAGCTCCCCACTTTGCTGTAAGTGCTCTTGCTCGGGGAGCTATAATGTCAGATATAAAGAAGAACTGAGTGTGACAAATTGCCCTCTGTAGTACCACAATGGCTCAGGATACTGGAAACAAGGATATGGAAACATACGTAGCTCCAGTACGAATCCAGGGTCAGATCTGCAATTATCTGAGTTGTTCAGACGTGACTCTGCTTTTCAGTTTTTTAAATTGAGATTGATATTGGTTACATTTTTTGTGAGCATCCAATGCTATTGTAGATCTTCAAATATTTTGACTATTGGTGTGAAAACTATGAATCTGCACGATTGCTATCTTAACTTGATAACAAAGAGCCAGGCTAGACTCAAGCAGTGGCTCATCTAAGTTGAAGTGGGGATGGTTCATATTTATCTAAATCCCCGTTAGGATATTTGGGATTCATCCAGAACGGTATGCCCTCATTCCAAACTGTGATACCCCTGGAAGGTGGGAGATGGTACGAAGCTGAGACAATTAAGACGTGTGTTATTTATGGAAAGGGATAAGATTTCCTCATAGAGGCGCTAAGAAATGATTGAGAGGCAGTTGGGGCTCTCAACTTTACGCACTCAAAGAAGCTGGTGGTTTGTAAGACCTAGGACCCGATATTTAAGGGGATTAACACAGTTAGCAGACCTGGCTGGACTAACTTTCACCGCTGCTTGGTTAGATTCATGGCAATCTGGACAACCCAGATGTTGAGCTGGCTGTACCCCTACAATAGTACAATTCCTTCTATTAATCCAAAAATGTTTAATACATTTACTTTGAAAGGATTAAAAAAAATCTTTAATGAAAGAGAATCCCATTAAGAGTTAGTATAGCGTTAGACAAATCTTTAGTACAATTTAAGCAGTATGGATCAGTTTCACAATGCAGTGCTTGCTCTACAGCTGAATACCTTATAAGTCCAGGCAGGGCAACAAAATGGGTGTAGAAATGAAGAGATATGCTGTTTCAGGTCACTTTTACTGAAATGTTTCAATCCCCTTTAAATTGATTTCCTGACAGGACTCACATATGGTCAAAAAAGGACAAAAATGTCCCAATTCATTATCTATGATTTCAGAAATAAATGTTACCCTACAGGGTCAGCAGATAGCATGCACACTATATTGATTGATTTAGCAACTTTTCTATACCACTGTATCTACTAGTACAGGAAACAAGTATAACAAGTATAGCTTTATATAGAACGTGGGTAATAAATTCACGTTCAGCCAAGCATAATATTACATGGAATTTGGGTAATAAAATTTAACAAATGAACCAAACAGTATAACATGTGACTTAGAGTATGTAAACAGGAAACATGTGCTATAAGGAGTAATATTAACATTTAAGCATAACAAGGAATAATGATGGAAGTTTTATGATACATGTTTCACATCTGAGGAGACACTGTAACGGTGTATGGAGCTTGCCAGTCTTCTAGAAATGCTGAGAGATTTAATGTAAGCATGCAACCTGTATTAAGCTGCTATTGCTGAACAGGAAACACTTTGGGGTCAATATTCAGACAAGTTTGTGTGGTTTGCAGTACCTGCAAACTGCACTAGATTATAAGCTCTGATGAGCAGGGACCGTCTTTTATATGACTCTGCACAGTGCTGTATACGCCTTGTAGCGCTATTCAAATGATCAGTAGTAGTAGCAAGATAAACTCCAGATAGTGCCACTGGATATCCCCACAGGGCACAGTAAATTTGCCTGGTTAATTCTGGGGTGGTCCTGGCACTAAACCAGTTAGTGGGTGATTTTCAGTCTGCTAACCGGATTAACGCCTGTATAAAGTTAAGACAGGTGAATGACTGTCCTAACTTTATGTGTATCTCATATCTTCTTAGTGGCTGAATATCTACTAATCGAACAGAAAACCCAGTCAGCAATGAAACCAGATATTCAGCGCCTGACTCTGGCTAGCCTCTGTGCTGAATATCCGGTTTCACTTTTAGTCGCAGTGATTTAGCGCTAAAAACCATGCTAACTGTTGCAGCTGAATTTTTGGCTCCGAAGAGAACAGAATCTGTGACAAGCAAAGCAAATTAATTTATCTAGTTTTCCTCTGAATTTTATGCATCTTACCACTGTCTTTTTTTATTGGTTTTTTGTTTTTTACATAGTTTAAACTTTCAGCATAAATGACTTTAGAATGATGCAGGCTTTAAAAAACAAAGTGAAAGTTTCAATACTTCATACTCGTAGCAGCACACATGTGAGATTCAGTACGCCAGGCAATTCTAGTTTGCATTAAGCTGACGGTCACATGGAAACACTAGAACTTGATAGCAGAGGAAAATCACATACATGGTTTGGTCCAGACTTTCAGGACAGGCTATTCATTCAGGGAACAATTTTCAGACTATCTGAATTGAAGGAAAGTCTGTGGGTACTTTTACTCAACCTGTTTGCATTATTTCAAAGAGAGAGACCATTCACAGCATTTTCCTCCCCCTGATCTAAACATCTCCACTCCTAGGAATCCTTCCGATAATATGGCTAAAAGTGCAGAGATTGCTGAACGTAGAGCATGCTTTTTAGCAGGAACAAGACAACCGATTTACTAGGGATATGCATTGCATTTGTTCGCATAACAAAAAAGCATTAGTGTACGTGAAGTTGAATTAACCCACATTAACTTACAGATTAACATATGTAAAGGGAATTTGCATATGTTAAAGCTCAAAATCTTTTATTAATGTGAATGTATGAAACAAACTGCAAAAAAGTCCAAAAACAGAGCAAAGACCCAAAAGAATCAAAAATGAATGAAAGTTTCTCTCATTGGCATATCCTGACAGTTTACCCAGGCAAATGTTTGGATAATTCCCTCTAAGTGATTTTGATGCCCTGTGCTGAGAGTTTTGAAACTGAAGAAATGCACCAGAAAAGATGGTATTCTACTTACAAATATTTATCTCTGTTTAATAAAATGAAGTATTGAAAAACTGTTTTGAAAACTGCATAGATATGCAGGCAAGAAATATTTCCTGTTAGCAATCTATTGGTAATTTGTTGTGTGCTGTACTGTGGTCGGGCAGCAGCACTTTGCTGTCTTCCCCTCAGAGAGATTGACCCCTTCTGTGTATATAGAGACTCTTGCGACCAAACGTCTAGCTAGGGTTGGTCCATCCAGTAGGCATAATGAGGTGCTCACCCAGTACAAGCATTGCGGAACCTGTGTCTTTTGGGGAAACTGCTAGGTACGTATGACCTAGATTGGCCACTGTTGGAAAGAGGAAACTGGGCTTGATGGACCTTGGTCTGACCCAGTATGGCATATCTTATGTTCTTATGTTCACCTAGGGTGGCAACATCAGTCCCTTTGGTTCTCCTAAAACATCCACAGGGCCATACCAAGGGCTGTGTGAACCGTGTGGCTGCACTGGGCACAAGTATGGAAGGGGTGCTGATGCCATCGCTGGGCGTCCAGTAAGCTGGACAAGATCGAGTTGCTAAGCGTGGCTGGGTGGGGGAAAGGGGCACATGTCTAGCTTGTTATGATCCTGGATATCAGTGCTGCACATCTAAAGAGATTTTATTCACAGTTACATGGAATGAAACGGTTATAGAGCCTTAGAGTTTATTGCTAGGCAGATTCGCCCCTTGGCACACCACAAACTGCACAAAATAGAGGGACTTCTCTTGTGACTATGGGCCCAATATTGTACTGAGACAGCTGTGCGCCGCTGATCTCTAACACTGGATATTCAACGCTGGGGTCATATGCAGCCCCGGCACTGAATATCTAGGGTCACTACACAGCCTCCAATGCCTCAGAAGTTAACCAAGTTGCGGCAATATTGCACCACTACCAGTAACTTCCTGCGGATAAAACTAGGCCAGTTTTTGTTGTGCTAACTGGATAGTGGTGCAATGTTGCCGATAGTCAGTTAGTGACTGTCGCACCCACGATATGCCCCAGAATACCCATGACATGCTCCGAAGCTAAGCAGTTAGCAATGAGGCATGAGGGAGATAGTCAGTGGCATTTACATGGTTTACAGCTCTGCAAACCGTATAAATGCCTTGGAATATCGAGCCCCATGTGTATTTCATATAACAAAAACAATTTTCAGTTCAGAGTTCAATACGCTGCTACAAAATTAACTCGGATCCAACATTGTAATGATACAGAAAGTGCTATAGCACTTGAACTGAACCAGTTATAGGAAATAATCATTTCTTGCCTTTGACGCTCAAGCATTGGGCGGACAGCAATAAATGGAGGAGAGACTTGGGGACAAGCACAAATTACAGGTTTCTTTGATTGCAAGGCATTGCAGAGAAATTACCAACTTTGCTGAAGCTGCTAAAAGATCAGAACATTAATTAGTATATCATACCAGGAAGTAGATGGAGGCAATCAACTGACAGATCAATTTCCAATATGCTGCAGAACTGCTGTGGGTGTTACTGTATCCTACTCTCTTTGACATCCATGAAACTGTACGAAAACTAAAACAAAACATAACAACAACAAAAAAGCTATAACAAAAATGATTCTAGATGTAATCAATTTTTACATTAGCAGCAAGCATACTCTGGTTAATTTCAGTATTATTGAAACAAAGTCTCTGATCCATAACACTAAAGTTCTTAAGCAGAGAGGGGCAGTTCTTTAAAAAGCAGGCAAAGCCGAATCCCAAAATGTTCCCTCTATATATTTCAACCTGGGTCTACCTAATGTAATTTAATGGAAGATGAAATCAAAACAGATACAGCAGATACGGTGAAAACCCTCTGATCTATCCAGTCTGCCCAACAACAGTAACTACTAAGCTCTACCATCCCTTCCTCTTCCTCAGAGATCTTTGGTGCTTGTCCCAGGTTTTTGGGAATTCATATACCGTGCTTGCGTCCATCACCTGTACTAGAAAGCTGTTCTATGCATCCACCACCCTTTCCATAAATAAATGCTTGCATATATGTTACTCCAGGGATGACAGAATGGCCAAATGATTGGGGGGGGGGGGGAGCCCAAGCTCTGCCTCTAACTCTGATTTCCTGATCCCCGTGGGAAGAAGAGGAGGATCGCGGCAAGACTCCTGTCTGCCTCGATCTCCTGCGGACAGACAGGAGTCTTTGCCGCAATTGCAGCCGTTCCTTTCTCTTATGCCGGCAGAAGATCACATCCTACATGGAGACTGTGATTGCTGCCTTCCCCTCAGGGCCAGCCCTGGAGTTGGTTCACAGTGTTGGTGCCCTAGGGCAGAGGTTCCCAACTTAGTCCTGGAGGGCCAAACACCATTCAGGTTTTTAGGCTGTCCCTAATGAATACGCATGAGGTACATTTGAATACAATGGGGGCAGTGCATGCAAATGCATCTCATGCATATTTATTAGGGACAACCTGAAAACCTGAATGGTGTTTGGCCCTCCAGGACTGGAGTTGGGAACCTCTGCCCTAGGCGAACCTCAAGCTTTACCCGCCCTCTTGCTGTCAGAATCTCTTATTTAGCTTTGAATGCCCTGCTTTCGCTGCCCTCTGGAAATTGCTGCCCTAGGTGAACATCTAGTTTGCCTAGTGGTTGGGCCGGCCCTGTTTCCCCTCCTCTTCTGCCTGCGGGGATCCATTCTCTAGTGGACAAACAAAAGGAGTCTTTGCCGAGAACGTTGCTGTTCTCTTCTATCCATGGGAGAGGGATCCACGTGGGTAAAACAGGAGGGGGCAGCCATGGGGATGTGGGGTGGGGGGATGGGGGAGCACGAACAGCACCACAACTCAGAAGAGAAGATAACTCTGGAGTCCCGTTGCCTTTTTTAAAAATATTGCAACCACTGCATGTTCCAGGCAAGGTAAAGGGCACCCTCTGATGACTGGTGCTCTAGACAACTACCTAGTTTACCTACTGGTTGTGCTAGTCCTGGATATTTATAAAAGCCTGTTTTACCACCCTATTAATCTGAGATTAAAACATTTAACAAGAATCTAATACAATATTTAAGTTGGTAACTTTCTTTAATAAAGTTATTTTATGTTGCCCACGATTTACACGTACTGGTAGAACAATGCTCTTTGAAAAAGATGACAGAATGATGTGGCTCAATGTAATGAGCACTGAATTAAAATTCTTACAAAGCAGTTATATAATTCCTCTGCTTGGCTTTAAAGAAATTGGCTATTGTCTCTTTTTTGCCCATCCTGACAATCTCATTCCATTTGCCAGTCTGAAGCTAAGTCAGAAATGAAGGTCAGAAAATCTACTTGGAAGCAAGATTTAAAACGACCGGGAAACTCAGAAAAGATCCTTTTCTCTTTTATTTTTAAGACATTTATTTTCTGAGCATGTTCACTTGTATTACTCTTACTGAATTTCAAACCCAAAATGGGTTTGTGGCATTCTATTCAAGTACAGTTCATTTTTGACATCTATTGCTTTAATATTACTTAATTATAGTGATTATTATGTAAATTAGCTGGAAATTGCATTCATTGTTAGGAAAAGACCGGCTGCAGTAATAACAAGTTATTATTATTGGATGGGTGGTAATATACTTGAAGCGATACTGCAGGTTAACGCTGAGTGGTAGGCCAGAAATGTGCACATTTATCATGAGCTCGGCTTAGAGTTTTGTCCTATTACCTAAGTTGTTCTGTCTCAGTTTGCATGAAAAGCTGAATCTTAGCGAGCAGCCCGGATTTATTTTACTTGAGCTAAGTCACGGGATAATACAAGCTTTGGAGTAAAGAACGATCGAATGTTGCTACTTATGTGCATAAACAACCTCTTTTACAATGGGCGCTGTTTTAAGTACGTGCACAGATCTGATGGTGCATACTTTCCCTGCGGGCATGATCCTGGGCAGAGTTTGGGAGGAGCTTGGGGAGAATGCACAAGCACACATGTAAACTGTAAAATCTTGTAATTTACATACATTCTTCGTAACTCTAGACATAGATGGTTACACCAGTCCTAGGGCTGGTGTAAGAGTTTGTGCCTTAAATTAAGCTACTGAGGCTAGTACTGTATTTTATAAGGATGCCTACGTTTCTTTATAAAATTGGCTTAAAATAGGTGCGTTTTGGCTGCATTGAATAGATTATAGTTATAATGTTGCTCCCAAAGCACATGTCATAGATTCCCTTTATCTCTTCATATTTCGTCTCTGTCTGCATCTGACAGAGGCGATAGAAGTCAGTAACGGTAAAGTCGTAGTGGTGGTTGCGGTGGCTCAGTAATGGTGGTCTTGGTCGGCCGACGAACCAGAAGGCAACTCAGACACTTCCATTTCAAAGGAAGGTTGTATAGTAGATATAGTGGTGGATCTGTGTAGGGAATAGTTATGAACAGAAATCCCAGACTGACCCAAGTAATGGCCGCAGAATCTCACTGGAAACAGAGGGGGCTAAAAGATAAACCAGATCACGAGACTGAAGCAACAAAGATGGAAGAGCAAAGACAAAAGGTGGATGCATCTGAAGGAGAAGCAAATTCTGTCTATCTCAACATAAAATCGAGTCGCTCTGCCATCTTGCTTTCATAAGTCTTCTTTGTGTCACTGGAATGTATCACCTTCCACCGGATGATTAACAGGGGTGGAAGGAAGCAGTCATCACTATGGAAACACTTCTTTTCTTTTAGCACTTAAGAAAATAAGTGTGTCTGTGAGATGGAGGATGTAATTTGTTGACTAGAAGAATGAGAAATCCACTCTATATCATCTGCTCTCTTCAGCCAACCTAGGGCTCTTTTGTAAAATATTACGCAGCGTATTTACTAAGCTACACTAAGCGGTTAAGGCAGGAATTAGTGTGTGCTAATAGTTAGCAGGAGCTCATGCTGAAAGTTGGCGTGATGGCTTGACAGCACACGTTAATGCATCTGTTAACTTCCCATTGTAGAATGGGTTAGGAAATGGGTGGAGAATGAACCAAGACTGGGAGGCTATTGCAGGCTCCAGCTAAAGTTAACAGTTAATGCATCAGATAATTCTTTGCAGTTTTTGGAATGTTTTGCCTTGAATGCCCATGATTGCACCTAGATGTTCTTTCTAAAATGCTACTCTTTGTGTTCATTAAATGATTTTTTTAAACATTTTCATGCATTTTTTCATATTTGTTTCACCTATTTGGCTTATATTGTTTGTGCGCAAGAACCTTTTAAAGTGCGCAATCGATTGTATGCCAGTCAGCTCTTAGGTATATGAATGTACAAGTGATTTTTACGCACTTTATGTTTTGGGAGGCACAAACAAGCCGAATGTGTGCTTAGAAATGTGCCCTCTAGTTTATGCTACTCCTTTTGCTACTGTTGCTGCTCTCATGGTGCTTGGGGTCGTTCATGCCACTGTGGTGCCCTTTGCCTGTCTAATGATGCCACAGAGTGTCGGTGCCCTCTTGGCGCCTTGGGATACGATGCCTCCACTGCCTGCGGGAAACTTCATAAAATTTGGATGGAAAATGCCAGGGTTAGCCTCTTCGAAGTAAGAGGGTAAGCAATGCATCCTCTTTTGGACTCTAATAAACAAATGAAATGTTCTGATATGAAAAAAAAACCAAATGAAATGAGTTAAAGAAGAAACTGAACTGTAATTAAACCGAGCTGAAACTTTTTGGTGGTGCATATCCCTAATATAGAGTATTATCAAAGCAAATTGAAAGAATATTTTTTAGTAAATGAATATTTTTGAGAACAAAAATGAGATATGGTACACTGAAAAACTGCTGAAAATTTCCATTTTCCTCTGGACATCCAAAAATATGCATGCAGACTCTGAATGACTTAGATATCCCTGCCTCTTTGAAGCTGAAAAATGGCTCCACTCAATCCATATGGATATCAATTTCAAAAAGACCGAAGCACTCTTCGTAACCAGAAGTACCACCTTCACCCCTCCAACTTCCATCAACCTTATGAACATTACTCTCCCAGTCAAGTCTGAAATTAAATACCTTGGAGTTACACTAGACAAAACCCTAAGCATGACCAACCACATAAAACAGACTGCCAAAACTATATTTTTCAAACTGAGAACTATACAGCAACTCAGACCCCTCATCGACATCAACGATTTCAGAACAGTTGTCCAGGCTCTCATTATGCCACATTTAGACTTCTGCAATGGCATACTCCAAGGAACATCCAAAAAGAATTTACACATCCTTCAAAGAGCTCAGAATGTCACTGCTCGAATCATTATGAAAGCTAAAATATTCGATCACATCTCTCCTACCCTATACGCTCTCCACTGGCTTCCTATCTATAGTAGGATTCAATATAAAACACTTGTCACCACTTTTAAACTCATTAATGACCTAGCCCCATCACAGTTGGCCACTCTACTCCAAACCCCACAAGAAAACAGAACCAGAAGAAAAACTAACCTCAACATGCTATTAATTCCCATTGCAGTGACAAAATCAAAACAAATAACCACCAACACTGCTTTTTCATATTATGCTCCCAGCCAATGGAATAAACTGCCACTAAACCTCAGAGAGATTAAAGATCTTACAACTTTCAGGAAGGAACTTAAAACCTACCTATTTAGTCAACACTATAGCAACATACAACCTGAAATCAAATTTACTACACAAAAATATGCAACAAACCAAACACAAGTCTACCCCACCTAATTCCATTTTCATATCCACCCAAGTTAGTCTACTCCCAACACTGTACTTATGATCGCAAATAACTATTATAATCTCTTGCTAACCATGTAAAGCTACTTTTTGGTTCTTTGTAACATAGTTTTATGTTTCCTTTTATGTTAATAACCCACACATTGTTTTCCATGTAACCTAGTTCTTATGTAATCTAGTTTTATGTTCACCTAATGTTTAATGTAATGCAATATTGCACTGTTTTGCTATATTGTTGTTTTAAGTTCCTTGTAAACCGCCCCTGATCTCTGGAAGGGGCGGTATAGAAAAGCACACAAATAAATAAATAAATAAATCCCCCGAGCCATATTACAAATGACTTTTTAAGATGTCTCTGCTGCAGGGATGTCCAAGTAGGCAGGATGTGTGCCGGAGGCATGGCTGGGGTGGGGCAATGAACGTAGACATCCCCAATCAATCTCAGGGACGTCTGCAACCTCATCCAACTTTAGACCTGCTCCAGGCACCAATAAGCATTGGAAAAGTGCTTGTTTGGGCCTGAAAACATCTGGAGGGTGTACAGAAAATGCCACTCTACTCTACTATTCTCAGTACGCTCCACAATCACAATTTTCTTTTTTATGTAATTGTTAAGACAGTTTTATGTTTGCACTACTGCTAATCATCTCTTAGATGTCCTCAGTCTTGAATGCTATGCTGGAGATGCCCTTGTAGACATTCATAGCAAGCATGCCCAAACCTGGATGTCCTTGTCTGTTTTTTGGACATTCTGGCTTGGATGTTCCAGATTGCACTTGGACAATCTTTGTAAAATATGCCTTCACATGCAGGGCTGGCACAAGGGGATGAGGTGGCCTTGGCGAACTTCATCCTTTTCACCCTCCCCCTCCAGTGCCACAGCTGCCTCTCTCCAGGATGTGCAGCAGTTGCTTACCTTGGAACTTCATCCTTTACACCCTCGCCCTCCAGTACCACCGCTGCCTCTCTCCAGGATGTGCAGCAGTGGCTTACCTTGGAACTTCATCCTTTTCACCCTCCCCCTCCAGTGCAACCGCTGCCTCTCTCCAGGATGTGCAGCAGTGGCTTACCTTGGAACTTCATCCTTTACACCCTCGCCCTCCAGTACCACCGCTGCCTCTCTCCAGGATGTGCAGCAGTGGCTTACCTTGGAACTTCATCCTTTTCACCCTCCCCCTCCAGTGCCACCGCTGCCTCTCTCCAGGATGTGCAGCAGTGGCTTACCTTGGAACTTCATCCTTTACACCCTCGCCCTCCAGTGCGTAGTGCCACCACCGCTGCCTCTCTCCAGGATGTGCAGCAGTAGCTTACCTTGGAACTTTGGCGCCCTGGGTCTGTTGGCTTCCATCCACTCGGAATTACTGATGATGGCTTCCCGTTTACCTAATTCGCCTGATGGTAGCGCCCTATTCACTTGTATAGCGATGTGCAAGATATCCCCAATGGTTACAGCACTGCTGTCCTTAGGAAGAATTAAGATCCCTGAACACAGAGAGGCATTGGGGGGGGGGGGGGGATCATTTTATCACAGGGCATCTAGGCACATCTGTACATAAGTTACACCTATTTTAGAAAGTCAACATATGCATTTATGGGGCACTAGGGATTTGCAACTAATGCACATTTAGCACTAAATTGAAAGCTCAATAGTTGCAAGTGCTATGTGCTAACTACTGGGGCTATGTCCAGCCTGTTCCTAGCAATTACTGCACAAAACTGCTGCAGTCGCATGCACAAATACCACAGGTGCAAGAGTTGCAGTTAGCATATGGTTTTTACCCCTGTGCTGAATATGCAATGCTCACTATGCCCACTCTGCACCACTAACCCACCACTTTATCTCCCCAACCCATAATTCACAGTTATCACATAATACGTGCCATAACCTGCTTTATCTGCATAAGAACATAAGCTATGCCATACTGGGTCAGAATAAGGTCCATCAAAGCCAGTATCCTGTTTCCAACAGTGGCCAATCTAGGTCACAAGTACCTAGCAGTTTGCCCAAAAGTCATTTATTTATTTATATTTATTTATTTAACAATTATTTCTATACCGCTCTTTCCCAAGTATCAAGTGCGGTTTACAATGAACAGTATGTAATATGGTATGGGTAATATCATACCAAGTCATTTTACATAGAACAGGTGGAATTAGATACAGGTACAATATAAAGTTTGAACATTAAACTATTAGAACAATATAAAAGTTTGAACATTAAACTATTAGAACTTATATACATTGTAGATATTTACAAATTATATCATTTATCACTTGTGGTTGTATACATTATTCTAAACTTCAAAGCACGTAGTTATAGATATTTGTAGTATGGTTGTTAACCTGTGTCTCTTTGTGTAGTCTGGTTAGATTCTGCTCCTTTGTAGTGTAATGAGAATAAATGGGTTTTCAGTTTTTTTCTAAATTCCTTTATGTCTGACAGTAAACGAATGTTGTCAGGAAGGTTATTCCAGAGGATAGGTGCTGAATGTGAGAAGGCTCTCTTGTTGGTTTGTTTTCTAGCTTTTGTGTAATCTTTTGGTTCCACAATGCTTGTACTAGGGTAAGCAGTGGATTTCCTGGGTCCCCTTTAATAATGGTTTATGGACCTTTCCTCCAGGAACTTGTCCAAACCTTTTTTAAACCCAGCTTTTACTACATCCACTGATAATGATTTCTAGAGTTTGATTACACATTGAGTGAAAAAATATTTTCTCTTATTAGTCTTAAATAGGTTACACTCTAGCTTCATTGCATGTCCCCTAGTCTTTCTATATTTTGATGGCATAAACAATCAATCTATGTTTACCCGTTCCACTCCATTCATTAATTTATAGACCTCTATCATATCTTCCCTCAGCCATTTCTTTTCCAGGTTGAAGAGCCTTAAACTTTTTAGCATCTCTTCATAGGGGTATCCTTTCATCCCCTTTACCATTTTAGTGGCTCTTCTCTGTACCTTTTCTAATAATACTATATCCTTTTTAAGATACGGCGACCAGAATTGCACACAATATTCAAGGTGTGGTCGCACCATGGAACGATACAGAGGCATTATAATATCCTTTGTTTTATTCTTCATTCCTTTCCTTAAAATTCTTAGCATTCTATTTGCTCTCTTGGCCACCGGTGCACACTGGGCAGAGGGTTTCAACACGTTATCCAGAATGAGGCTTAAATCTTTTTCCTGGGTGGTGGTTCCTAATGTGGAACCTTGCATCGTGTAACCATAGTTTGGGTTGTTCTTCCCTAGGTGCATAACTTTGCACTTGTCCGCATTAAATTTCATCTGCCATTTTGATGCCCAGTCTTCCAATTTATCAAGATCCTCTTGCAATTTTCCACAATCCTCTTGGGTTTTAACAACTTTGAATAATTTTGTGTCATCTGCAAATTTGTTGTCCTCACTCATTATTCCCATTTCCAGGTTATTTACGAATATGTTAAAAAGCAGTGGATCCTGCACAGATCCCTGGGGTACTCTACTATTCACCTTTCTGCACTGGGAAAATTGGCCATTTAGCCCTACCTTCTGCTTTCTGTCTTTTAACCAGTTTCTGATCCACAATAGTACACTGCCTCCTATCTCATGACTTTTTAGTTTTGCCAGGAGTCTCTCATGGGGTACTTTGTCAAATGCTTTCTGAAAATCCAGATACACTACATTATATCAACCGACTCACCTTTGCCTACCTGTTTATTCACACCTTCAAAAAAACATAACAGATTAGTAAGACAAGACCTTCCTTGACTAAAGCCATGTTGAGTGTCTCCCATTAAGCCATGACTATCTACATGTTCAGTAATTTTTTCTTTATAATGATTTCTACCATTTTTTCCGGTACTGAGGTCAGGCTCACCGGTCTCTAGTTTCCCGGATCACCCCTGGAACCCTTTTTAAAAATTGGCATTACATTGGCCATCCTCCAATCTTCAGGTATTATAGATGATTTTAATGATAGTTCACATATTACTAATAGTAGGTGTGCAATCTCATATTTCAGTTCTTTCAACACCTTTGGATATATCCCATCTGGTCCAGATGATTTCCTACTCTTCAGTTTATCAAATAGTTGTTCTACATCTTCCCAGTTTATTGATATTTCTTTCACTTCTTCTGCGGCATCACCTTTAAATATCATTTCAGTCATGGGTAACATCCCTACATCTTCCTCAGTAAACACCAAAGCAAAGAATTAAGTTAGTCTCTCCGTTATGGCCTTGTCCCTTCTTAGTGCCCTTTGTACCCCAACGGACTCTCTCACAGGTTTTTTGCTATGAATGTACTTGAAAGTCTTTATTACACGTTTTTGCTTCCACAGCAAATTTCATCTCAAATTCTCTCTTTGCCTGCCTTATCAATGCCTTGCATCTAACTTGCCAGTGCTTATGTTGTTTCCAGTTTTTGTCATTTGGCGCCTATTTCCATTTCCTGAAAGATGCTTTTTTGGCAACAACAGCTTCTCTGACCTCACCTTTAAACCATGCTGGCAGGTTTTTGGACTTCCTTCCACTTTTCTTAAAGTGTGGCATACAGCAGGTCTGGGCTTCCAAGATAGTATTTTTAAACAACACTCATGCTTGATGTAAATATTTAATCTTTGCAACTGCTCCTTTTAGTTTTTTCTAAATGTTTTCCCTTATTTTATCATAGTCTCCCTTTTGAAACTTAAAAGGTAGTACTATGGATTTCCTTGCCATCCTTCCTCCATTTATTAAATCAAACGCGATCATGCTATTATCATTTTTGCCAAGTGGCCCCCCATACCCTTATCTCTTGCACCAGATCTTGTGTTCCACTAAGGAATAGGTTGAATATGGCTTCCCCTCTGGTTGGTTCATGAACCAGCTGCTTCAAGAAGCAATCATTTATTTCATCTAGAAACTTTATCTCCCTAGCATGTCCTGCTGTAACAGGGACCCAGTTGATACCGGAGTAATTGAAATCACCCATTATTATTACTGCGCTGTAACTTTTGTTAGCTTCCCTGATTTCTTTGAGCATTTCATCATCTGTTTGTTCATTCTGGCCAGGCAGTCGATAGTACACCCCCACTGCCATCGCCTTCCCCGTCCCTTTTTACATGGAATTTCAAGCCATAGAGATTCTACAGTGAATTTTGTTTCCTGCAAAACTTGAATCCTTTGTGACTCAATGCCCTCTCTATCATAGAGCGCAACCCCTTCACCAATTTGATCTGCTCTAACATTATGATACAGCACACTTTAGTAAAATAACCTACTGTACCTTAAAGCTCCCATAGGGCATTACAGTTTGTGCATATATGTGCCAATAAGACTCAATGCCAAGGAGATTGATATTCAGTCACTGTGCTCCGTGCCATTTATATGCCTGTCTGCCACAGGAATAAATGAAACCGGATATTCAGCGGCAGAGCCTACTGCATCTTGCATCCGGTGCTGAATATCCGGTTTTGTCACCAATCATGGTGGCTTTCCAGTTTGCAGTTAAATTCAATCACTAATCAGATAGCACAACTGCGTAAAGTTAGGACAGCCATTGGCCTTTCCTAACTTTATGTGGTTTGCCTATGAGGTTAAGGGCTGAATAACCGGACGTTTTCAGGGCGGTCTGTGAGGATGTTCTGCACCACTAACCCATTAGTGCGACTGAGTGGGGGGTTTAACCGGCTAGCAGGTCCTTCTAACCAGCTAAACCCTTTTGAACATCGAGCCCTACATGCATATGTGCGAATCCTACCCCCGTTCCACCCATTCTCCACTCTTGGGAATGCCGATTCATAAAAGGAGATGCTGTATTTCCTGAACACCCACTTTTATGCATATATACCCCAGGCAATTTTAAAGCCCAACACAAGCATGCAAACTGCTGTTCTACATGCTTATGGTGATATAAAATTAAACCTTGAATGACTTCAAGGTCATATAGAAGGGAATAGAATAAGGATCACTACCCTGCATAAGGAGAACTAGAAGCCCTGTTAAAAAATGTTGCATCTTTCTTATATTTCTACTATTTCTTTTATTCTCTTTAAAGTGAGAATCAGCAAAATCAATTTACTTCATTATTTGGATTGTCTAAGTATTTTCTGGAACCTGCGTTTCTTAAAACTGTGTATAAAAAGCAGTGGAATAATGCATGTCATCTGCTTTTAATGAAAATCCCATATGACTTGACAAGTTATTATGGCAGGTAGAGCGATGATCTTCCTTGCACACAGTAGCTTCTTTTGGCCACTAGAAGTGAGCCTTCCCTTGACCTCTTGGGAGTGATACAACTTTGACATACTAATGTCTCAATTGCAGTTAAAAGACTGATGAAGCAAGCACTATTGAGCCTAATGCCAGCTGTCTGAAGCATGGGAAGAATATGTGCTCAAAAATCATGTTGGAGATATTATTGGCCAGTGCTTATTGTATAAGCATGCATTTTGAATGAGAACGTCGAACGTTCTGGCAGAGAAAGACTACACAGCCTATCTAGTTTGCCAGTCCAAACCAAGAGCCCAATCTCTACAATCCTTTCTTCTCTCTCAGAGATCTGCTGTGCTTGTCCCATGCTTTCTTGATTTCAAATACAGTTCTTATCTCCACGACCTACACTGGAAGGCTGTGCCATGTGCCCACTTTCCTTCTGGTAGAAATATTGCCTTAGATTACTGCTGAGTCTTATCCTATGACTCCTTGTTCCAAAACCTCCCGTTGACAGAGACCTGACTCCCAGTGTGTTAACCACAGTATTTTCTGCAGATTAACAGTTTCTTTTTATGCAATTTTTCTACATATGCAAATGAGTGTCTTAGAAAAACTTTGCAAAAATAGCTACAGGGCCCTGTAGAAAAAGCTAAGCGCATCTTGGGAGTTGTGGTTATCTTTTCTGTGATAAATGGTGCGTGAAGAACGTTTCATGCACTATTTTTCAAATATGTTCATAAATAATGAGCTGGCGTGCATGCTTTTGCATCTCAGCAGCTTGTAAATAAAAAATTTGCAAATGTTTTGCACAAAGCAGACTACATTTGAAAGTTTACTATCGCTTCTGAGCAACCTTTGCAGTTTTTTTCACAAACGTGAAAAACCCACAGAAGAGTATGAAATGCCTGTGCTTCGGTTTCACTTGGGGACATTGTACGCTCCAAACGTAAGCCCCAGTCTGTGGAAAATTGTGAAGGCTGATACTTTGGCCTCTAAATGAGCTCTTGAGTTCATTTTCCCCTGTGCAAGACTGTAGTATGCCTACATATGTCTTCTTAAGCCCATTTTCATTTAAACCTAGATCGTCTCCAGTGTTTGGTTACCATATTGATTGGCATGCTCCATCCATTTTGATTGTTTTGTGGAAACTGAAAGTGCATAGAGATCTATGGTACTGCAATGTCCAAGAGTAATGAACTCTATATCCCTTTGGAAAAATGTCTTATGTACATTTTCAGTTTTTAAAATGTCTATAGCATAGTAATATTTGCCATACAAGGAAGAAGATGTAGGCTAATAGACTTTACTACATGTAACTACTACAGCTATTTTGAGGATATATTTTCTACTTTATATCTCATTTGGTGGTAGTGGAGTTGTTGGCTTTACACGCTGCTCAGTAAGGAACGCTTTATGACATTCAATTGTTCCATCTGGTTTGTTGCTGACATGAACATAGGTCTTTCCTATTTGCTGGTATATCCCTAAACCTTTTGGATTAAAAACTGAAATCAAACTATTTGAAGCATTATAAAAAATCAGTTAGGTTAGACACAAAGGGGCATGTTTACTAAGCCATACTGAGAAATTAGCATAGGAGGTTTGGCTACCTTGTGCTTTTGGAAGTATTTCTAGGAAGTCCCCATGCAGTTAATAGCATGTTTAGTATGTGGTTTGGGTGCTGTGATAAAAGGAAGTGCTGGGTTTCCGCACTAAGAACTCCATGCTACTCTGGGATGGGCTGAGTGGGACATAGGCAGATCATGAGCATTCCCGTGCATCACAGCTAGCATGGACATTGGTGGCCAACACTAACCATGTTTGATGCCTGACATCATTACCAGGCAAAATGGTAGAAACCATTATAAAGAATAAAATTACCTGCCATGTAAATAGTCATCGTTTAATGGGAGAAAACCAACATGGATTTAGCCAAGGAAAATCTTGTCTTGCTAATCTGTTATATTTTTTGAAGTGTAAATAAACGGTAGACAGAGGTGAGCCAGTTGATATAGTATACCTGGATTTTCAGAAAGCCTTTGACAAGGTCCCTTATAAGAGACTTAGCCAAATTAAAAAGTCATGGGATTGGAGGCAGTTTACTATTGTGGATCAGGAACTGGTTAAAAGATAAAAAGCAGAATGTAGAGCTAAATGGCCAATTTTCTCAATGGAGAAAAGTGAATAGTGGAGTACCCCAGGGATCTGTGCTGGGCCTGCTGTTTTTAACATGTTCATAAATTACCTGGAAATGGGAATAAAGAGTGAGTGATCAAATTTGCAGATGACACAAAATTATTCAAAGTTGTTAAGACGCAAGAGGATTGTGAAAAATTGCAAGAGGACCTTGATAAGTTGGAAGACTGGACATTCAAATGGCAGATGAAATTTAATGTGGACAAGGGCAAAGTTATGCACCTAGGAAAGAACAACCCAAATTATAGTTACACATTGCAAGGTTCTACATTAGGAACCATCACCCAGGAAAAAGATTTCGGCGTCATCGTGGATAACATGTTAAAACCTCCTGCCCAGTGTGCAGCAGCAGCCAAGAAAGCAGATAAAATGCTAGGAATCGAGAATAAAGCCAAGGATATTATATTGCCTCTGTATTGTTCCATGGTGTGATCGCACTTCAATATTGTGTGCAATTCTGGTACCATATCTTAAAAAGGATGTAGCGGAATTAGAAAAGATACAGAGAAGAGCAACCCAAATAGTAAAGGGGATGGAAGGATACCCCTATGAGAAAGGCTTAAAAGGTTGGAGATTTTCATCTTGGAAAAGGATCACTGAGGGATGATAAGATAGAGGTCTATAAATTAAGGAATTGAATGGACTGGCTAATGTAGATCGGTTGTTTATGCCATCAAAAAGTAGAAAGACTAGGGGACATGCATTAAAGCTACAATGTAATTCATTTAAGACTAAAAAGAGAAAATGTTTTTTCACTCAACGCATAATAAGACTCTAGATCTGTTACCAGAGAATGTTGTAAAAGCTGTTAGTGTAGCTGGGTTTAAAAAAAGGTTTGGAGAAGTTCCTGGAGGAAAGGTCTATAAAGTGAGTTCTCTAGGACAAGCAGGATGAATCAGCCATATTGGTGACATCATCCAATGGTGCCAGGATAGAAGAACTCCCTCTCTGCCCTTCTGAGCATGGGCCTACTGGCCCTACCCACCGTCCCACCTTTAGCTGGCCAATTTCAATTCTTCTGCCTTGCCTGCAAGACGGTTTCTCTCTCATCCAACATCTATTCAAAGAAAGACAACAGCAAAATTCAATACAATATGCCTAAACTGGGCTTTAAGAAATGCCCCAAGTATGCTCACAAGATGAGCATTTTGGACTTACATGATCACTGCCTGCGCTGCCTCGGTAAGGATTACCAGGTGGAAGATTGCTTTCTCTGTGCTCATATGTCCCCCAAAGCCAGGAAGTCCCAGGGCCATGCTCTACGTGAGTTCCTTCAACAGTCCTCTCCGGCATCTCCTGACTGTGTGGCTGAAAACTGCATGGCCTACTGGGGCTGAAAAACACATGACTCGCATGGCAAAAAACTGCATGGTTCACAAGGCTGAAAACCGCATGGCTGGACCTTCTTCTGTGAGTAAGTTGCCTCCCACTACTCTGCTGCCTCCTGCGGAGGTGTCCGCTGCTTCCCTGGCTGCTGTCCTGGCTCCCTCCAATGCTTTTCTGGTCCCCTGTGCTGCCACGGAGCTAACAGCTAAGAACTCCAACCCTGCTCCAGCCCCCAGCCTTGCTTCTCAGGCCCCCATCTTCCCAGAAGCCTTCTCCCTGGCACCAATTGGCCAGCGAGATCTGGGACCCTCCTCCTCTGCGCCTATTGGCCCACGGGATGGAAGCCATGCCCCTTGGTGCCGATTGGTTCAGGCAGCACACGATGTCACGAAGATTGCAGCAGGAGCAGCCCCCAGCGCTGAAAGACCTCCTACAGCCCTGAACAGTGGCACCAACATCAGTGCAGCCCTCACTACAGGCACAAGCGCAGGAGTAACAGAGGCCATCGCAGGGACGATTACAGGGACTGTCGCAGACAGCACAGAAGAAGGGAGAGCTGCAACAGGAACAGCACCAGCAGCAGTAGTTTCTTCACCCTGCACACCGCTGGAAATAATGCAAACAATACCACAGCCCCTCATCACCGAGACACGGGAGTAGTTCTTCCAGCCAAAGGGATTCCTTGTACAACAGGGAGACAAGCTTTCCCCATAACTATGCAGGAACAGGGGGACCTTTCTGAGGCACAGGAACAGGGGGGACCTCCCAAAGGGACAGGAGCAGTGGGACCTCTCCAAGGCACAGGAGAACCTGCAGAATTCCTACAATTCGTATCCAACCTCTTCCAACACTGGTCAGCAGCAGCCCTACCAGCCACTCTCCCTGCCACCATTGCTTGAGTGTGCACCGCCCAGGGACCCTCCACTATGCAGTTTTCCACACCTGGGCTACCGACCTCACCCCAGCTTATATATCTGAGCCCTCAACATCATCATCTAGGGACTCCTCTCCATGCCCCTCAATCTGTCAATCTCCAAGTCCTGGGGGGGGGGGGGAACTCCCGGAAAAGGGGAGCAGGCAGCAGCCCAGGGACCCCAGATGTCTGGCGATGCCCTCACAATAACAGCAGTATAAGGAGCTCCCGTGGACCCCCCAACACCAGCTACCCCTGAGGATTTGACCTACCCGAAATTTTTACAGAAGGTCACAACCACCCTTGCCATCGCACCTACAACCAATGTAGATCAGTGGGCAGAAATGCAAGTGGTCCTCAAGTTCCTCGAAATACCCAGAATAGTGGCGCTGCTCCCGATACACCCGCTGCTGTGTGGCAACCTAACTCTGCTATGGTAGCACCCCACTTCCGGACCTGCCTCCTCCAGGAAGCTGGACTCTAAGTACCCTGTACAACTCTCCAAGAGGTTCAACAAAACACAACTCCCACATCACTCCATCGTGGTAGAATCAGTCCTCAAATGTGCCAAGTCTACCCGCTCCCACGCCAACTACCCCCCAGGACGGGATCACAAGTTCCTTGACAATGTGGGGAAAAGAGTGTTCCAAGGTGCCATGCTGGGCACAAGGATAGTTGCCCATCAGCTGCAGCATACCTTTTACCAGGATGTTCTCATAGGAAACCTTAAGACTGCCATTTCTACTCTTGGCACGGAAGCGCAGACAGCCACTGCATCCCTCAAGGACCTCGAAGAGTGTATAAAACACCAAGTTCGGGCAGCCTTCGACGCGTTTGATGCAACAGGACGTACCATGGGAACCGACATCTTGGCCCACAGATTCACTTGGCTATGGTCATCAGGTCTGCGAGAAGAAACCCATGACTACATCGCTGATGCCCCCTGCCTGGGTGACATGCTCTTTGGCGACAAGGTGACTGACACTGTCAATAGTCTGAAAGACCACTGCACCACTCCACAGACTCTCGCTGAAGAGGGCCTGGAGCGAACATCCTCGAACCGTAAACGTTCTCACCACCAGAAATCCTATCCATCGAGGCATCATATTTCTTTCAATTCCTATTGCAAGTGGCAGCCACCATGCTACAAACAACAAAATCCCTATCGCTCAAAACCACATCAGTGGGAAAGGAGACAGCATAAGTCCACGCAACCCAGCACTGGGAAGGCCAACCCGTCCTTTTGACAAGAACGCTGTGGTCTTCCTACCTGCATGGCTATCTATTACAACTGACAAATGGGTCCTTCAGATAATCAGAGAGGGATACTGCATCAGATTCTTTGCACCCCCCCTCGCAGCACTGCCCACCATCCAGCGGGACTCCATCAACTTCGACCCTCTCCTTGGCAATGATAATTCTCTCCCTTCTGGTCTCCAGAGCGATAGAACCCATGCCTCCCAGCGAGATCAATACTGGCTTCTATTCAAGATACTTCCTGCTTCCCAAGAAATCGGGTGGTGTGCGTCCCATCCTCGACCTCAGACGCCTCAACAAATTCATCTTCAAGGAGAAATTCATTATGCACTCCCTGGGATCCATTCTGCCTCTCATACAAACCGGCGGGTGGCTGGCCTCATTGGACTTACAAGATGCCTACATGCACATTTGCATCCATGTGAAGCATAGAAGGTACCTATGCTTCCAAGCACAGGGGAACCACTACCAGTACAGAGTTCTCCCCTTCGGCCTCTCTCCCACACCGAGGGTGTTTACCAAGTGTGTGGCAGTGGCCACTGCTCAGCTACACAAGCAGGGTATTTGTGTGTTCCCTTATCTCGATGACTGGCCAATCTCTGCCCTGTTGTTTTGCGAGGCCTGCATAACAACCAACAGAAATCGCACCTCAGCCCCTACCAGGGGCTGGAGTTCATCAGGGTGGATATCGACACAGTCCAGGCCAGGGCTTTCCTCCTTCTGCACTAGAGGGATACCATAATCAACCTGACTCTGAGTCTTTCATCCGCCAAGCTCACCACTGCACAGAACCTGCTTTGCCTCCTGGGCCACAAGGTGGTGGCCACACAAATTCTACCCACAGCAAAGCTTCACATGCGCCACTTGCAGTGGCACTTGTGTAACCATTGGAGTCAGCATTCACAGCCCCTGTCTACACCAATCCCTCTGGATGCTGCGCTAGTGGACTCCCTGCGCTGGTGGACCTGCAGGGAGAACCTGGCACATGGCAAAACACTCCAGCAGTCCACACACCAAGTTGTCATCACCACCAATGCCTCACTAGTGGGCTGGGGAGCTCATGGCCTGCACTGCCACACCCAAGGGGCCTGGAGAGCAAAAGAGCAGTCATTCAACATCAACCTGTTTGAGCTTAGAGTGATACGTTATGCCTTGAAGCCTTCCAGGATCTCATCTCCGGCGGGACAGTCCTGATCCAGACGGATAACCAGGTGGCCATGTTTTACATCAACAAACAAGGAGGTACAGGCTTCAGCTCCCTCTGCAGGGAGGCCCTCAAACTCTGGAGTCTGGCTCTGGACAAGCACTGCCTCATACGGGCCACCTACCTCCCAGGCTCGCAGAACCAACTGGCAGACAGACTGAGCCACCAGTTGAACCCGCAAGAATGGGTCCTCAATTCTCAGGTAACAGCCTCCATCTTCAGGTGGTTGGGGCAACCATCGATAGACCTGTTTGCCATGGAGCAGAACACGAAGTGCACTCTGTTCTGTTCCAAACACCCATCTGCCCGCAGCATCACCATGGATGCTTTCTACATGTTGTGCGGGGGGGGGGGGGTTACTAGTGTATGCCTTTCCCCCCTCTCCACTCATCTTGATGACCATACAGCGGATCATCTCAGACAGAGCACAAGCAATCCTCATTGCTCCCCACTGGCCATGGCAGGCATTGTTCCCCTACCTTCACCGCCTTGCCCTGAACCCCTCATGAAGCTTCCGCTAGTGCTGGACCTTGTCACCCAGGATAGTGGGAACACTCTCTACACCAACCTGCAGACGCTAACCCTGATGGCATGGAAGTTGAAAGGATAGGGCTCTCACCTCTTCATCTGTCTTCCGAAGTACAGACTCCCCTCTACTAGGAAGTCCTACAATCTGAAAGGCATCACTTCTGCAGCTGATGTGCACCTTGTCAGACCCCTTCACCTGCCCGGTGGTACAGGTCCTCCAGTACTTCACTTCCCTCTTCCACCAAAGACTCAAGACATAGTCTATCCACTTGCACCTCTTAGTGATCACGGCCTTCCAGGACCGACCGGGAGATAGTTCCATAGCAACTCTGCCTCTTGTCACCCACTTTATGAAAGGACTATCTAACATCCGCCCTCCTCTCCGAGCCCCGGTACCCCATTGGGATCTCAACATCATCCTAAATCAAATAACAAGGACTCCCTTCGAACCTCAGTCAGTGGAAATGAAATACCTCTTTTGGAAGATGCTCTTCTTAATAGCAGTAACGTCGGCCAGATGGATCAGCGAACTATAGCCCTAGTGGCTCACCCACCATACACTCTGATCTCCCATGACTGGGCCTCCATCTGGACACACCCCAAGTTCATCACCAAAGTAGCGTTGGCCTTCCATGTCAACCAGGCTATTGAGCTTCCATGCTTCCACCAGGAGTCACACGTCTCCCCAGAGGAACAGAGGCTCCATACCTGGAATGCATCAAAGCCCTGTGTATTTACCTGTACTGGACAGCCCCCCAGCAGAAAGGGATGCAAATCTTTGTGTCCTATGACAACAACAAACCGGGCTGTCCTGTTACCAAGCGGATGCATTCACTATGGATATCCACCTGCATTGCCTTCTGCCTGGAACCAGCAGGGGAATCAGGTCATGCCACAGATGAATGCCCACCAGTTCAGGACGTTGGCCACCACCATTGCCAACCTGCGTTCGATGCCAGTGGCCGACATCTGCAAAGCCACTACATGGTCTTCACTGCACATGTTCCAGAAGTACTATTGCCTCGACCACGCAGCACAAGCGGACACATCCTTTGATCGGGTGGTCCTGTCTGCAGCTGAGGACCAGGCTCCCTAAACCAGACCAATGCAGAACCCTCCAGGGCTTTACACTGGAACTCACACTGAGTGCGTTATGTCACAGGACGCTTCTCTTGTTGCACCACTTCACAGGACACTGCACTGTTGCTCTGATGGACAGAAGGCTTCTCTTGTCGCACCACTTCACAGGATGCTGCGCTGTGGCTCTGTTTGGACGTAGCACTGTTTGACCTGTTTCATTTGCACTGCTCCACATGATGCTCCACTGTTGGCACTGTTTGTACTGTTTACACATTGCACTGTTTGCACACTGCACAACTTGTTCTGTTTGCACTACCTCCTTACACTACGGTGATAATGGAGCGTTTTCAAACAATAAACGTCTCCTTAAGTCATTCTTATCAATCCAACATCTGAGGCCTCCCCCTCCGATTTCAGCATACTACAGCTGGGGAGGCACCAATGTGGCTGACAGGAGGGCCGTGACCTGAATCGGCCCTGTATGTCCTGCTGTGTTGGCCTGCCTCCACACTGCCCTGATCCCATCCCCTGCCGACTCTCCCCATTCTGATGCTCAGGACGTATGGAGGGAGCCAGAGGGGGAATCGGATCCAGACGGCTTGCAGGGCCGCACGTCCTACTGGGACATGCAGCCCCGCAACCTGCGTCCCAGAATCAGGCCCTTGGGCTTTAAACAGTCTGCAAAAATCCAGACTGTGTTGGTGCGTTCTGTCTGATGCCTTAGCAAGCTCAAGAGGTGGAATTAGAAAAAACACATTAGACTCCTAGAAAAAGTGTTCTTTAAATGGTTAATATTTATTGCAGATAGGGAAGAAAAATACCATATTTGAAAAGACATTAGTAGTCCTATATGCCAGCCTTTAAACAAAATCAATAATGGCATTAGTGATTTATTAAGCAAGACAGTCGGGAAAAGTATTTTCAAATTCAGCACATGCATGGCTGTAAAATCAAGGAATCCTATTCATTGTCCAGAAAAGAGCTGAGGCTCTGTAATACAGGGCGATGCAGAACACTCGGGATCAGATCCTGCTGACACCAGGGAAAGAAATAGCAGTAAAACAAATATAGTGAAAGCTCTTACAAAAATATAGAATAAAAAAATTATATCCATTCAACAAATTAGGAAGAGTCCTCAAAAAGACAAATAAATGGAGCATGGCTTGATCTCAGCTTTTATTTCATTGCTGCCCCGAATGGCTGCTATATATATATATATATATATATACTGTATATATATATATGCATTTATTCTCACGGCCAAAGTGAGGTGGGTGAGCATTAGGCATATGGAGGGTAATTTAATAACGGGGCACCTAGTATAATGTAGTCAAAACACATCTTCTTAGGCATTATTTTATGAAGAAAAAAAGGTGCCTCCAGTTCTTTATAAAATACTAGTGTAAGTAGCACAAAACACACCTTGAATCCGCTCGTGAGCAGTGTAAAATGATGGCATGTACTTCACACACGTATGTGCCTAGATTAAGGAATGTTATAATCTACATGCGCATTAGTGCACTTCACTCATGTGCGTGCCCATAGTGACCGTGTGCAGCATCAAATCAGCATGCACACGCTTATAAGATTTTATAAGAGGCCGTTTACGCATATATGAATTCACTCCCTGATGACATACGAGTTATCACCGACCTGACAGAATTACTCTGGAAACTGAAGACTCGTATCTTCTTGGAGTGCTTTGGTAACAAGAGTTAAATCAGACTATTCCATGACCCATACACATCATTACACAGCAACGTCTCTCACTACTGTTCAACTGTTTCCTCAGCCGTACTCCTATTACTAACACTTGAGCTTAGAAATCCACTGTGCTTTCTCTGCTCTGATACTATGTAAGTATTTAGAAGGTCACTCTAAGTTGTGTTCTGTGTAAAAGTATACAGTTAAATTACCCTACGGTCTATGTAAAAACATATGTAAACTGCTTTGACTTTCAGATAAAGCGTTTATTAAAAAAGTTAAATAAATAAATAAATATGTTGGTATACACCTTAAAATGAATAAAGTTGCCCACGTTTAAAGTAAACTCCTCCTTATAAAATTACCCCTCACCCCTCAACAGGGCAGTTTTCAAAGCCATTTACCCAGGTAAAATCTTTCGTCCCCTTCTTCAACCACTCAACAAGAGATCAACACGGTCCACCAATGACAACCTCTCCTCGATTCCAGCTTCTTTCACCCCCTCCAACAATGCCACTATTAACAGAGTCTTCTCCTATTGTGCCCCATTCATTTGGAACTCTCTCACCCCAGAAATACGGGGCCTCACAGACCTAGACGAATTCCGGCGCAAGCTAAAAACCTCCCTCTTTATTTTATTTATTTTATTTTACATTTCTTATATACCGCACTATTTACGATCAGCGCGGTTTACATAAAACGAAACAGAATCCGACAATGAACAAGAGTCAGGTCATTACAATGAACAGGAGCAATCAACTTGGATAACGGGGGAAACTATGTACATGAATGGACTACTGAAATTGGTAAACTATGTACACAAAAGGGATACTGAAATTGGTAACTGTCTATAAGTGAGATGAGTTCATTGTGTGTTGTTCGTACCTGGAGGCTGGGGTTCGAGCACTGTTGGAGCACTTTCACACAGACTCTTAGCTACCCTCCCATCACATCACCATATGAATCTCCCGCAGCATCAATTCAGCTTTATGTAAATAGCTATGTTGCATTCAGTTATTTATTGCTCTCTATGTTCGATGTCAATTTTACCTGTTCTTTTGTTCCATGTAAACCTCTGTGACTGGTAGATTCAGCGGTATAAAAAAGTTCTAAATAAATCAGTCCCTGAAGGTGGGATTAAGTTGGGCACTGAAACAACACACCAGCTTTTTAGCTTCACAAGTACAGGCCCTGTGTTGACTGGAACAAGCATGAACAACAGAAGTAGGTACGTCAGCTGTAGGTAGGTTTAACACAGCATGAAATTCTACGCTGTATGTGACTCCTTATTGCGTTATTGCAAATGTGTCAATATGACAGGTGACAGCATTGGGAGAGAGAACGTTACACAGTGTGTTCCGAGCTTTCAGACCAGCAGTAAGCACGCCGTCGGCCAGACATTGAATATAGCGATGTTAATTCCAAACCAGCATCATGCACCATCAAATCAAATAAAGTCAGCTGTAGAAGAGCAAGCCGGAAGGGACAGTCAAGACATTTTCGCTCTCCACATTCAGACACTGAACACAGATCTTAGTGAAGTGTAGCAAGCGCAGTTTATTGTACTTTCCTTAACAGTCAGTGACAAAGTAACTTGCAACTTTCATTTTGGTTTCCTGGGGATCATCTCAGCGGTGGCCATTGCTGCTAAAGCGTCTGGCGGTCACCGTTTTAAACTAAGTCTCAATATTTAGTGTCAGGGCATATCTAGCGACTGGCACTGAATATCTAGTTTCAGCAGATTGCTCTTTTGCAATCCCGTTAGCGGCAACATTCAGCCGCTAATCAGATTGCAAGTGGTTTAGCTGATTAGTGACTGAATACCACCACTAACTGGCTAGTTACTGGTGCCGTCTATGGAATGCCCTGCTGATAACCGGTTAGCGATAGGGCATCTAGATCAGTTAGGAGGGGATATTCAGTGGCAGTAACAGCTGAATACCCTGGTCATTGAGATTTAGGTGGTTTGCAGGTCCCCCACTGATTTTTTCCCCCACATTTTCCTACCGCCTCATGGTGATTTTAATCATTGCCTTGGCCTTTGAGTACTAGTTTGCCTTCTCTCTTGAAAGAAAATCATTCTTGCATTCAGCATCTTCATGGCCTTCGGCCTTTGATCGCAATCCAGTCCTGATCTCTATCCACGCAGATGGCTGCATAATGTTATACGTCTTAGTTTTCTAGATAGTTGCCAAAAGCTCCGTTGTGTGAAAAGCTGTTTTGCATGTCAAAAAGGGCTTTTGTAAAATTGCATGACCACATACAAGCGTAAAAAATGCACAGAGCATGTGCCTGTATTTATGTGATTTGCAAAATGGCATCATCAGAGGCAGAGTCTGGGGACGGCAGGGGGCGCTGTGATAAGTGCATGTTCATGTTTAGAGTACATGCACACGGAGGGAGGAGTAGCCTAGTGGTTGGGGCAAGGTACTTCAGGCCAGAAGGTCGGGGGTTCAAATCCCACTAGAGGACAGCAACCTTGGGCCGGAAGGACTGGGGTTTCTAGTCCCACAGATGCTCCTTGTGGTCTTGGGCAAGCCACTTAACCCTCCATAGCCCATGTTCCCTGTAAGTATTAGTGTATGTGTCTCATATCCCCGTGTGTTAAATGTATCCCCCAATTGTGTTGTGACCGCTTTGATTGAAGGATAAGGCGGTATACAAAACTGTCTAAATAAATAAATAAAATAAATTCACACCAACCTCAGAGCAGGTGGCGATATGTGTGTCAGCATTTGCACACTGCAGGGGCCAAGTTTGGCGTCTGTTTTATAAGAATACATAGTGCCTATGTTGCCTTCATTAAATAGGCTTATTAGGTGCCTTTTGGGCTTCAACCATAAGCTTCCTGTTGCAAAATCAGGTCCTTTGCATTTTATTTAAGCCTTCCATCTTAATCAGGCATTGTGTCCAAGTAGACCAGTGGATCATTTCCCTACTGTAAACCGATTTTATTTCTTTTAACTAGATGCGACAGGGGGTCATATTAAAAGCCTTAGTTGTGATCTGGACATCTAAAAGTGTGCACGTGGAGGTCCAAACCACAGAAATGTCACAGGAGCCATTTCACAAATGGCTTTTAAAGATGTCTCTGGTGTGGGGACATCCAAGTAGGTAAGGAGCATAGTGGAGGTGTGTCTGGGATAGTGCAATGGACTTAGTTGTCCCCACTCGATTTCAGAAACACTGGGGACATCTGTGACCCCGTTCTAAGTTTAGACCTGCCAAGGCATGAATAGGCACCAGGAAAGTGCCTGTTTTGGCTGTAAAACATTCAGAAGGTTTAGAGAATATGGAAAGTTAAGTGATGTGCTCAAGGTCACAAGAATCAGCAGTGGGATTTGAACCTTGCCTCCTCTGGATCTAGCCCGCTACACTAACCATTAGGCTATTAGACATCCCTGGTTTTAGATACTCTTACGGGGCATCTATGAAGACGGCCCCATAGATGGCCATATGAGGCATGTCCATGTTTGTGAAATCAAACCTGAACTTGGATGTTCCTGCTTTTTTTTTCCAATGAACACCCCTGCCACGCCTCTACCATGCCCCTATTCAGACTTGGATGTCCTCATACTGGGGATGCCCACAGACCTGGCTTCTAAAATGCCTCTGGAGACATCTCCATACTTTGGATATCTCTATTCCCATGTTCAGATATCCAAAGCATGAATAGGGCTTCTAAAATAACCCTTAGGCTCCTAAGTATGGCTGAAAATAGGGCACAAATTTAGGTGTCTAACTTAGGAGCCTAAATATCAGTGCTCTGCTTTTTTGGAATATTGGCCCCTTGTTTTCCTTTATCTTTCTTTTATGACATTTGCCATTTGCTCTTTGTAGTAGGGGTACTACAGAAAATTGACAAACTAAATAGTAGCAAATGACCCTGACCTGATGTATTTACTCCAGAGTTCTAAAGGAAGTAAAATATGAAATTGCAGACCTACTACTGGTAATCTGAAACCTAATCATTTAGATCTACCTCTGTACCTGAGAACTGGGATATATCCAATGTAACAATTTTCAAAAATGACTCCAGTGCTGACCCAAGTAACAACAGTGAACCTGACACTGATAAAGGGCAAAATCTTTGAAGCTATTGTTGAGAACAAAATTGTAGGTTTATATGAATAAACATGGCCTAAAATGGAAGTGCCAACATTGATTTTGAAAAGGGAGGATGAGCCTATGAAGATGTGAATATGATGTGACTAAAGTGAAATTAGATATCCAAGTTGGGATATGGAAAATTCCCACTGTATTGTACAAGAGGCTCTGCCAAACAGAATGATTTTAAAAAGCTGCACATGGGTAAATAAAAGATGGTAAAGGAGCCCACATGTACGTGGGAGCAGTGCTTTAAAATTGCTGCTCCTCATATACATGTACACCCCAATCCTGCTGCCCCAGTCCCCACTCCCCTCTCCCCCCACGATCATTCAGTATCTTATCATCTCTGATTATCCCCCCAAACCATCCCGAGCCACCTTTACCTATGGACAAAAGGGACAGTTGGTGCAGGTTTCTGCACATAGATAAGCATAGCCTCGAAGCTCCCGGTCGTGAATCCACTCCATTTTGCTTGTCAGACTTAGTCTCCTTCACGCCATGGGATTTTGTGCTGGAACGACTGCTGTCCACTTGCCCTTCACAGCAGTGCCGGCTGTTCGTGCTCAGAGATTCAGCAAAATACAACAACAACAAAAAAAGCCAGCAGTTGCTGTGTGTGTTTCCCCATCATTCCTCCTCCATGCTGACAAACCTTAATACAGTATTAAAGAGACAAAGCACATGGAGGATGCAGTGTGCAGGGTGACATCAGACCCAGACCCAGCCAGCAATGAACCTCTCTGGCATTCACAACACCCCGTTGACTGAGTGCAGCAGATTTGGGTATGTCAGTGGCTGAAACAGGGTTTAAAGCCTGGCGTCTCTGGTTTACAGTCTGTTGCTCTACCCTCCAGGCCACTGCCTGTCCTTGCTGAGCACTGTTCATGTGGGATTTTGCCTGATACTGTGTCTTAGGGTTGCCTGAAGCTTACATGGCATCTGGCATTAATGTGCACAGGATGTCATATCATTCAAGCATCTGTTCTGACCTGATGAAGGGAGCAGAGCTCCCACAAGCCAGTCAAGAAATGTATAAAGTTAGTCTAATAAAACGGCATCACATTCTTTTTGGTTGACCTTTATTTCCATGCATAAAGAAACTAATAAATTATAATTATATGCACTTCTCCCTGAAATGGAATGTAAGTGCATTCTACATTTAATCCTTCAGAATGTGCTGAACTGCAATATGTATTGTATTTGCACCCAGCAAACGGTGTTTCCCATACGGTACATTACATGGTCACACAATAAATGTAAATAATTTTTGTAGGTCACTTGCTTTTCTTTAAAGAAAGTACTGTACCAACATGGCTATGGTAATGAGCTAAACCACCAAAGCTTGGAAAATTATTGTGATATCCCTGCTAAGTGGTAAGATGGTATTGCTTTTCTTTGCAAACCTGGTTCTTGTGAGCTGGGTTTCAGATTCTGGTCCTATGGTAATCTGCGCTCCGTCTACTTTCTGGGTCCAGTTATGGTACTAATACAGTGTGCATCAGGGGCCCAACTAACTTCCCTGGCATTAAGTAACCTCCCCAAGGCCCCCTCCCCCGCAAGAACCTCCACTCCCCTCCTATCTAAAGCCTTACTGTGGTCCTTGGCTTCTAGCAAGGGTCGGAGCAGCAAGAAGGGATCTGCTTTTTAGGATCTACTGGGTATTTCCCAGATTGGCCACAGAGCATTAAGGTGCTTAGGTCTGACCCGGCAGGACGTATTTTCTATTCATTGGAATCCTTCTTATTCTGATTGATTACTAACTTTTTATGTCATTTGTTAAAAACTGTTTTCCTCTGTCACATGCAACACAAAAATCGTTTCTTCCATTTTATATGTTTATAACCCTCGATTTCGGCATCTGTGTTTACTGTTTTTCATGTAAAGTTTTCTTGCTATGCCTTGTCCTTTCTCTGACTCTGCAATACCTGAACGCAGCTGACACTCACTCTACCGGGTCTTCATGTGTCACTTTGTCAGTGGAATTAGGCAGCTACTGCTAGAAGTCATCACTTTGTCAAAAATATCAGTGGTGAAAGACAGAGCTCTGCATAATTATGTAGTAAGAAGGCCCTTTCCCAGTGACATGTCTTTGTTCCAGTCCCTGCCGCTGGTGATGCATTGTATTCAGCACAGCGGTACAGAATCATAAAATGCCACACAGATACTGGATTTCTGCTTGTCACATGTGCAAAATGGCAGTTTGTAGGTTACATACCCATGTGCTGCAGGAACATCACAGAATCAGATGTGAATCCAGGTGCATAACAACAGCTGGTCCTGAATGCAGCCCCGGGCCAAGAGTCCCAGTGCTCCTGCTGCTGAGGTCCCACTGCTCATCTTCCCTTTTATTGTCCAACTTTAATTGACTTTGAAAATCCTCACCTGCAAACGACAGGCAGACTTCTTACTCAGCCAGCTCTCTGTTTACTGGCCAGTTACAACCTGTTGATTCAAGTAACCATTTATAATTCGTATGAAGATGGCTTGATCTCATAATTATATATGTTCTCAAATATAAATGATTAAGGTTGGATATATATTAGAATGTATGTCTGGTCCCTGTTGGCCAAGAGAACTTGATTATGCAAATACTCCATTGATCAACTTCCCGAATCGCAAAACTTGGTGATAAGATATACGGGGTGGGAAGATCTGGGAATTATATTACGTGTGAGAATGGAAGACAAAAACGAACTTGGATGAGGTGCAATGTCCCACACTATACACATGGACACTTCAAGTAACTGAGGTAAGAGCAGCCCACCCTCATCAATCTGGGGGAGGGAGAATTCACAGCATCATCAGACCATGCTGTTGGTTGGGTTGCACAGCCATATGGTGGGTCATACAATTTCACTTCCAGGTATGGTAGCTGTAGGATCTCTCAATGATTGCTATAACCCTTCTCTCTTCTAGCTAATGGACCATCCATTCTCAGGATGAGGCCTGGGGAATGACAGCAGGGTTCAATCTTGCCAAAACAAGATTGGAAGGAGCAATGCAGGGAGGAGAATGTAGGAGGGAGTGAGATAGTGTTCAAACGTCTCCCTCCAGCCTTTTACCCTGCTGCCCCCATAAATATTAGTTTCTATTTATGAGGTTCTGGGACCTGACTGTATTCATTGGTATCTTACTGCGTTTTACTGTATATTATGAATATACACATGACATTATATAGTATTGATACTCACCAAAGCTCTGAAGTGAGAGTACCCAAGCCTAGAAGTGGAGGGACAGGAGGGGAGACAGAGGAAGACTTCAGTAACTCATGATGGGGAAGGCAGGAAGTCCCAGCCTGCTGTAAGAGAACTGATTAGGAATCTAACTGGCATGGCCAGGGTCTATGTCATCTGGGATTTATTTTATTTTTTATTTTATTTTATTTAAGTTCTCTTCTATACCGCACTATTCAAATCAGTGCAGTTTACATATAACAGAACCATATACAATGCAGTCGAGCTGTATTGTATTTACAATGAACAGGAACTATAACGTGGACGTAACTGGGGTACTTATCTATTGACTACCTTTCGGGCCCAACTAAAAACATTGAACATTTTGGCAACAACGAAATAAATATAAACATTGACCTAACATAAAAACCAGAACCCCTGAACATTCATAAATTTCTATCCTTCTCACACTCTTCCCCACACTATGCCATTTAACAATGTTTACATATTATAACCATGTAAAGAGTTTAAAAATGTACACCTTAGGTCTTTTTATTATCCACAAATTGTAAATAAGTTGTCAAATGAGTTACAAAATAAACATGCACATATCTGTGATTGAAAGTTAACTGCACCGGTAGCCATTAATTGTTTGATATTGTGGTAAGGAGAGTGCAGCTCAGCATGGAAATAAAAGAGAAAGAAGAACTTTTTCTTCTTTTCGGGGGATGGGTGCACTAGAACACATACACCACAGCAAAATCCTTGAGAGAAACCAAGAGGGTAGAGCTAGGTTTAAGCCACTCCCAGACTCCATGACAACCCCAGGTAAGAGTAGGAGGTACAAGTGGGTGGAGTCAGAGAGGGAGGTGCCCTGCTCAACGTTTAAGTTTGAGAGAACAAACAAAGTTGGGAGAAGCAGTCAAGGGAGAAGCAGTCAAGGAAGAAGCAGCAAAGAGAGAAGCAGCCACAAAGAGAGCAGCAGCAGAGACAAGAGCAGCCAGCACTGCAGCCAGGGAAGCTACAAAGAAGGTTCCAGGCAGAGGACCAGACAGACTGGCAAGAGGGAGAGAGAGAAAAGGTTGGCTTTGAGAAGGCTAAGGCAAGAGTGCTTAGACTCCTCTGATGAAGGGTCTGTCTGCAGGCAGCAGAAGCCCCAGGAAGGGAAGTGGAAGTCTGACCCTGATTCCCTGTCTAGCTCAGAGGCAGAGAGAGTCACAAGCCACAGAAGCCTCAGCCAGGAAGGTGCTGCAACAAGACTCCAAGGTAGGAGAAAGAAAGCAGTAAAGCCAAAACCCTGAGTTTCTTGCTCTGACTCTGAAGAGAGGTTTAGGCCTGAGAAAACCCGGATTAGGAAGAAGGGGTTGTCAGGAGAAACTGAACAGGAGAAGCCCATTGAAGTCCTACCTAGAGGAGAAGGGGCCATTCAGTGGAATAGGCTGTTTAACCTGTTAAAGGACATTAAGCATAAAGTGCCAGAGCGTTTTCAAATTTTGCCAAGATACAGCTCAGCAGAATGCATGGAAGTAGTAAATAAAGAAAGTGACCTGACTTCAGCTTGTTCTGAGATGGACTGTGATATGTGCATTGTGGCTAAGTAATGAAAGCCTGAGAGCAGTGAGAAGTTAGGAATTGTAAATACATGTGCTTTATGATTACGGAATTGAGAAGCATCATAAAGGGAAAAGAAAAGAAAGCCTGTGTAAATAATTCTACTACAACACTGGTTGTAAGCTTTGCTTTAATAGGAGAAGATTATCCTTTATTTTCTTTAACTTGAGTGTACAACTGCTTGAAAGATTTGTTACCCGCTTGCCACGGAAGCTAATAAAATTCCTGTGTGCTTTGAAACAACCACTTGGTTCGTTTATCTCTATACACAACTACAATCCTTGGTAAAGAGGAATTCAAGATGGCTTCCCGTCCCTACTAGGCGACCGCCTGGTAGGGGCGTGACCACCACAATATGTTCTAATATAATTCTGTCATTCATAATATAAACCACCCCGATGACTCGATAGGGCGGTATAAAAGACACTTAAATAAATAAATAATTTTTTATACCGCTTTATCATTTAGTCAAAGCAGTTTACATTGTAATGTGCATTAAACAGGGACATTGATAACTTGGATTCTTCTGAGGCAATGGAGGGTTAAGTGACTTGCCCAAGGCCACAAGGAGTTGAATCCTGCTCTCTTGGTTACCAAGCCAGTGCTCTAACCATTAGGCTACATCTGGGATGGCTTTAGCCCTAGTGGATGGCAAACCAGAAAACCAGTCTGGGATTGTGCTATGGCCTGGAGGGCTGGCAGCCTTGCCTCCAGCACTGTGCATGCCTTGTAGTGTATGTCCGCCTGCAGCATCTCGGGTGCCCAGCAATGCTGCTGCTAGGCGGAGCTGGTAAAGCAGGTGCTGCAGGTTCATAGAATTTTTCCCAAGACGTATTTACCATGACCAAGAACCACATCAATTACTGTACTTGCTCCCAAACCTATCTCAATCAGCTCACTCACAATGCAGAAACAAAACCTAGCCTACTGCCTATATCTGCTAATTCTTCTTCTGACACCGTACACACATTCTCTCCTCACAACTCAGCCTCAACACTCCTACATCCCCATCCCTCCTACAGGAATCACCCCATAGCTACCCCACCAACATACTTATGATCCCCGCAAACATCAGAATAACAGACTAATATACATTAATCCACTAGTATCCCATCAATCTACATTACCAACATCCGCTGCCTTCCCTATAAAATGCCTCCTCCTGAATGTAAGATCCGTAAGAAACAAAATCCCAGTTATCCTGGATCTTATAAAAGACAGTGATCCTGATATACTGTGTTTAACAGAAACCTGGCTAACAGATGCTGATTCAATACTGTTTAACGAGCGAGCACTCCCAAACTAGAAAATATATCATTGCTCAAGACCAACTAAACGTGGTGGAGGTGTTCTAATATTAGCAAAGAAAGAACTAAACATTACACTCCATCAAAAGAAAACATTGATGAAATTGATATTTTAACCATCAAAAACAAAAATATAATGATTAGCTTAATTTACAGACCCCCTTCAGCCTCTCCAGACAACCTTGCTTCCATACTGTAAACAGCATGCAATACAACACCAGGCAAATCTCATATCATCCTTGGAGACTTCAATCTCCCAACACCCCATAACACACACACATCACACCTCATAAACGCCATGTCAGACATTGGCTTTCAACAAGTGGTTCAGACCCCAACACACAGAAGAGGCAACGTTTTAGAGCTCGCTTTCATTCAAAATAATATCACCTAGAACATACACTACACCTGTCCAATTACACTCCCATTACCATGGACAGACCATTATCTGTTAGAAATCACACTACCCACCTCACCAATTTTACATACACAAGAAAACATCAATACTCAGAAAATTCAAAACATATAACAAGGATACCTTCCTGAAAAACACGCTCCCACACATTGATCACTCTCTCACTGACCTTGATGACATCATTCATAATTGTAATTCCACCATAACAAATGCTGCCCTAGCACCACACCCATCCAAAATCACAAAAAAGCATACCTCTAAAATGTGGCATACAACTGAACTTAGGAATCTAAAGAAAATATTGAACTTGTCACAACGCCGCCCTGGTGGTTAAAGGTGGCCAAGGCAGGTCGGACATAAATAAAAGTAAAGTTGGGTTTGGTATGTTTCTCTTTCTAGGGCCCAAGGTTGTATAGCCTCGGTAGCATCCTGTATTACCAAAAATACCCAGAGAACAAAAGGTCATCGAGTGTAGGGAAAAATAAGGCTTTATTTCCCCTGGTTTGCACAAAGGTTCAAAGGATCGGCTTCAAACACCAACAGAAATCTCCTTACATCAGGTTATAAAAATCACAACTCAGATTCTAAACAAAAACTGTTCTTTTCACAGAAAGGTTACAAAAGCAGGCATTCCTATTTACACCGGTTTTAGTGCTCATTGGTTACACAAGCATTCTACGCTTCCCGTGATGCAATAGCTGCAATCCATGTCTTCCTCTGAAAGGGATTCTACCTCTTCCACTTGCATCGGTTCCTCCAGCAAAGTATCTGAGACAAAGTCAACAGTTCCCAGCAAGCTATAGTTAGGTTTCTCACCCAAATGCTGTATGACCTCCCAGTGTTTGGAGTTTAGCGTGGGGCGTCGGCCATGAGCATTTTTACAGTGTGAATCTCTCTCTTTCTTCCCAGGGTTTACATGCACTTCCTGCAAACCTGGCTTACTTAAAAGTTTCTTATTCAATAAAAACTTTTAATACCTTTTCTTTTGAGCAATGGGACATGTACAGGGAGCTTCTATCTCTTGCCCTTTCCATAGGCTGTTTCCAATACAATATGGTTTACCTTGTAACTCTTGCTTCTTTCCTGAGGACGAGGCTTGTGGCCTACTCCTAGGGAGATTCTTCCTTGCTCCAGCAATATGGCTTGTGTTCTGCCCACAGCAATCACAATGCAGCTTTTGCGTACCTGAATCTCTTGGACCGTTCTGTAGTCTCTGTCCATTCAGGTTCCTGTGGCTTGTACCTCTTTCCTGCACTCCAGCAGTGTCTGTAGCTTCTGCAGCTCCTGCCGCTCCTTCGGCTTCTGAAGGTTCTGCAGCTTCTCTGCGGCCTTCTCTGCTGCTTCTGGCTTTAAGGCTACCTCTGCCTGTCCAGTCACTTCTGCTCGGCACAGCACTTCTTCCAGAGCTCTCACTGCTCCTACTTCTCCTCCTGCTCCTCCTGTACTCCCTGCTCCTCCTGTTCTCCCTCCAGTCTTCCTGACTTCCTTTAAAAGGAGTTCCTATCTTCCTGGATTGGAGGCTGGCTGGTTTCAGGTTACACCCTGTAGGGCGTGGATCCTCGGTCTTCCAGAGGTCCCTCTTGCTCCCCCTATCAGACTCCTGCAAATACTGCAGCTTGTACACATCTTTTTTTCAAGTTTAAAACATTTTCTTCTATGCCCTGATGGTCTGCTGCATCACAAACTCCATAGAGCACAAATGGCGACTCCAAAGATCAGAAAAAGACAACAAATTATAACATGCTGACACTAAAATCATATAAAGAAGCCATAAATGATAGAAAGAGAGATTATCACACTACTCTTCTAATGAAAACCCTCAATAGGCCAAGAGAACTATTTTCCATTGTTAAATATCTGACAAAACTCCTACACCTGATGAAGAAAAAGTGATCATACATTCACAACTACTTGCAAACTTTTACATGGAAAAACTTAATACAGCAACTTATGATGGTACCTGCAGTCCTGCAAACATGTCCATGAATCCACCTGTCCTACAACCCAAAAGCTCTAGCCATCACAACCAAATCACATGGCAGACATTTCATCTTATCGACCAAAGACACCTGAAAACCATAATAACTACTATCAATACAACGACATCGCCCAGTGACCCATGCCCAATCTCCTAGCTAAAAGCATCTAAAGATGAGCTCTCCACAATCATCTTAGAAATAGTCAACTCTTCTTTACGGCAAGGATACATGCCAACTGCCTTAAAACAGAGAATAATTCGGCCAATATAAAATCAACCAATTCTGAAAAGAACCAACCAAATTCCTACAGACCTATACCAAGCATGCCTTTTCTAGCTAAGATCATAGAAAAGGCTGTACAGATTCAGCTACAGGATTTTATTGACCTAAATGCACCACTAGACGAACATCAGCATAGGTTCAGATCCCATCATAGCATCGAGACCCTGATGATATCATTTCTAGATAAACTCATACATAGTAACATAGTAAATGACGGCAGACAAAGACCAGCATGGTCCATCTAGTCTGCCCAGCAATATGGCTGGAGTAGGTGCACCCCTTCCCATGTCTTTTAGGGAGTAGGTGCACCCCTACCCATGTCTTTGCTTGGTGGTGCACCCACCAGGAGCAGGTGCACCCCTCCCCATATCTTTGTTTCTTTGTTTAGGGGTGAACCCACCGCTCCTCCCCCCATTGCTACATGTAGGACACCCCTATTTGTTGAGAAATTAGATGGTTCAGTTTATTTTGATGTAGGGGCCTAAATTCCAATAAACAAGCATTCATCCTAGTCTTTCTAGATATAACCTCTGTGTTTGATAGTATTGACCATAAACTACTCATTAGGAGATTAAAACAAACTGGACTGCGGGGGATTGTAATACAATGGTTTACATCCTACCTTACAGACGGCACTCAACAGGTTCAGATTGGCAACACCTCAACCTTAACCTTTAATCAAAAACAAGGTATTCCACAAGGCTCCTCCTTATCTGCCTTCTATTTAACCTGTACATACAGCCAATATGTAGTATCTTTAGAAGACATGGGATAAACTATCATCTCTATGCCGATGATATAATGTTATACCATCCCATAGATAATATGGACCCTGATTACTCAGGGATAATCTCGTGCTTGGGAGATATAACAGATTGGCTGAAATCACTTAATCTAAAAATCAGCCTTAATAAAACTGAAGTGTTGTACGTATCTAGAAACCCATGCTTCACTCCCCCCAATATATTCAAGCTACAAGAAACAGAACTTGAAGTTAGGAAGGAGGTGAAATATCTTGGAGTAATACTTGACCAATCCCGGAATATGGTCTCACATATCAAATCTCTTACTAGAATCATTTACTTCAAACTACGCATTACCCAACATCTCAGATCCATAACAGAAGAACAGGACTTCAGAATGTTACTTCAGGCCCTAATAACACCACATATAGATTACTGCAACAGCATCCTTCAGGGACGTCCAAAGAAAACCATATACCAATTACAACTTGCCCAAATTCTAGCAGCATGTATTCTATGTAAAGCACAATGCAAGGATCACATCACCCCAATTCTCTACGACCTCCACTGGCTCTCAGTCACCTCAAGAATAAAATACAAATACTTGATGATCATATTCAAACACCACAATAAAATAGCCACAGCTCCCCTGTCCTCCGTCCTCAGCACTCCAACAAATTCAAGAACACGAAGACACTGCTCTCAAAATACTTACACCACTCCCAACCATATCCAGAATACTACCCAATATACTAGTAAAAGGGCCTTTTCATACATTGCTCGAATGCAATGGCATGCCCTCCCAGACAATCTAAGAGCACTGACACACCTGCTACAGTTCTGCAAGGAACTAAAGACAAAGTTGCTTAAAGAGTACTATGGGAACCCCAATGATACGCTCCAAGATCAATCTGAATAAAAAATCCCTACTATTACTGCCCATTATACATGTGACCACAGAAGCAATGATTGTCCTGAATCAACTCCCACTGTAAAACTACATATGATTCCTATGACTATGTATCATACTGCAATCCTGTATATAGTTACCCTAACATTGTATCCAGTTAGTTGTGAGATAGTTCTTTATACATAAGTTTGCAAGTTCATTGTAAAGTTTGCTTTTTGAGTTCAATGTAAATCGCCCTTGATCTCTGGAAGGGGCGGTATATAAGAGAATGTTAAATAAATAAATAAAATAAATAGTGGAAGTAGTAGACAGGCTAAGACCTGATTCCTCTTAGGACTGCAGCCTTGCTTGCATGGACAGGCCAATGGCTTTAGACACTTCCTTCCTTTTCTATTCAGGGGCTGTGCAGGTAAAAAAAGTTTGTTTTGTTTTGTTTCTGTGTCATTTTGTTTTGTTTCTGTGTCATTTCAGGTTCTTTCATTTTGTTTTGTTTCATTTTAATAAATTTTTGTTTTCTTTTGTTTTAAAAATTTTAATTTCAGGGCAATTTCATTAATGAAAGAGGCAGGGCCAAGCCGTAAATACGCCCTGTACAACTTGCACATCTGGTGTGCCCCTCCCCCATCACATTTGCCCCATGTCCAGCATTTCCCCATTTTACCCCACACTTCCATGTCCAGCCGGCTCCCCTACCCCCATGCTGCCAGCCCTTGCTCTGCTGCCACTTTTTGTGTTCTGCTGTTGGCGGCAGCACCGGCAGCAGTGAAGTAGACTGGATTCTAAATTTTAAAAAAAACATGTGGGTCTTTCCGACACTGCACTTGCATGCAGGTTTGATCCCTCCCTCCTCTGACACAGGCTCATGTAAGAGGAGGGAGGGACCAGACTAACCATCCAAGAGTGGAGCTGCAAAGACCCACGTTTCAATGGCTGCTCTGGTCCCTCCCGCCTCTGATGTGAGCCTACATGAGAGGAGGGAGGGATCAGATCTGCATGCAAGCACAAAGTTGGAAAGACCTGTGTGTTATTTTTCAATTTGAGATCAGGTCCGCGCTGCTGCTGCCACCAAGGGAACACAAACAGCGACAGCAGGGCAAGGGCAGGTAGCATGGGGGGAAGCCAAGGATAACCCCAAATGTGCCCCTAATATTTTGCACAGGGCTAGGTACGGCACTGTAAAGAGGTACCTGTGGTTGCTGTCCAAACAAAAGACATAGCAGAAAGGTTGTTAGAAATTTCAAGCAAATAAAAAACCCAACTGGCTTTTTTTCCTCACAGCGAGAAGCTGGTCTCAAACCAATAACTGTTGGGTTAGAAGACAGGCATCTTACAGAAGAGCTATCATGTCTAGCCAGTCTGCTCTTAACTCTTGTTTTGCTGGTGATCATCCTTCCTCTTTCCTGATTGGCCCAAGGTTTGTTTGATTGGGAGCACTATGCAAAATGCTAGCTGCATTTTTTGCCTTGTGAATCTATTGACTCCAGCTGTAGATAATTACTTTGAACATTTTTCTTTTGCCATAGTCTTGTGTGAAACCTTCTGGGAAACTATGGGTCCGATTCTGGGACACGGGTTGCAGGGATGCACGTCCGGGCTTAATTCCCCCTTCGACTAGCCCCATACGTCCTGAGAAGCAGGATGGGGAGAGCTGGTGGGGTGTGGGAAGGGGTGGGATCTGGGCGGAGAAGGGGCGGGCCAGCCCGGCAGAACATACAGGGCCGATTCAGATCACAGCCCTGTACGCCCTGCTGTGTCAAAGGAGACGTGCTGCTTATTCCACCTCAAAGGTGGAATAAGCAGCACCAACCCAGTGATCAGGCTTGGGGATCTTCCCGGGGTCAGGGCCAGGTGCGGGGGGTCCCCGCCACCACATACAGACCCTGGCAGACTAGCCATGGGTCGAGTGGCAAGGAAGAGGGGGGCTGAAGCTGCAGGTGTCAGGGGTGCCTGCGAGGAGGACATCCCCACATGGGGCAGGGGCACACTGGGCCATGCACGGGCCCGATTCTGTGCACCACAGGAATGTTTTGTTCCCGCAATCCAGAATCTGGTCCTAACTGTCCCATCTTCCTTGGGTCAGGCACAAAAAGAGCAACAGCTCTTGCAAAATCGATCAGGAAACACAAGGAGCAAGAGTGATGATGACACAGATGCTTTATTAAAATTCCCCAACGCGTTTCGGCGGATCGCCTTCCTCAGGGGGGTGAAAAGATTTGTAATGTAAGATTTTTTTTATCTACATATGCTCTTATTATTTAATCACTTGCTTATTTATTTATTTATTTGAGTGTCACATGATATAGTTATGTCATTACATCTTACTTTTTATTATGATGCCCGTTTAGCTTGAATATGGTTCTTTTAATTTTTTAAAAGTTTTTATTCTTATAAATGTTCCTATGTGTTTTTAATATATGTTTTTAATATATGTTTGTAAGTCTTTTCACCCCCCTGAGGAAGGCGATCTGCCAAAACGCGTTGGGGAATTTTAATAAAGCATCTGTGTCATCATCACTCTTGCTCCTTGTGTTTTCCGTCTTCCTTGGGGCCATCCCCGATGTGAATCAGGTTCCATGTCTAAGTGCACTATCAGAGACATTTACCAAGCCTAATCCAGATCCTAGTTGTCCAGTTAGTGATGATCAACCTGAGTGGAGGACACAACAAGCTATGGGAGGGTGAGAGAATACTAGGGGAAGTGGCATTTTTCTGGTGTTTATCCAGTAAACACCTATTTATTTATTTATTTGTTGTTCTTATATACCGCACTCTTAAAAATCAGCACGGTTTACATATAACAGATTTCTGCAGTCAAAGCAAAGCACTTACAATGAACAGGGTAGATTAACTTGGATTTCAACTGATGGTAACTAAGTACAACAATTTACATCTATTTACAGACTGTATTTATAGTATGTATGTTTTAATGTTTTTCATGAGGGCTTTTTAAAATCAGTCTTTATCTGTTAAAATAAAAGGTTTAAGTGATTAGCAGGACCTGCTAGCTGAATAAAGCCTGCTAAGTCCCATATTCTACGACATTAGCTGGTCAGTGCTGAATACTTCCATGGACCACCCTCGCTAGCAGAATTTCAGTCTGCTAACCAGCTAGGTAACTGCATAAAGTTAGGACATGTCAATAGCTATCCTAACTTTATGTGGTTTTCCTATCCAAACACAGCTGTTAACTGGATAGCAATGGAGGGCGGTGTTGAAAGTGGATATTCAGCATCAAAGGATATCTAGTATCTGCCGCTGAATACCCAGTTTCAATTTTGTCTGTGGCAGCCAGGTGCTCTACCAACACTGACCACTGTGGGCTGAATATCGAGCCCTCAGACCAGAACCCTTATTTATATTATATGATCGTTCACACTTATGCTCTGAAAGCAAGGTAACAACCAAATATTTTGATTCAAAGCACTTTCAATAATTTCTCACACCATCAGTTCCTAATACAACCAGTAAAATTATGAAGGTCAGTCTTCATGTACATGGTCAAGAGCGAGTTCTTTAAACCAGTGAGTTATTTACCTTCTGTGGGCTTGTATATAACAGTATTGTTCACTCTGAAGAGCATTCCAAGATAGATGGAAGCACTGCTTTATTTTTCAAGAATTAAAACTCTTCATTCAGGAGGTGATAACTGCTGACACGTTGACACATTCTCTCTTTCAGTAGCTATATTTTCACCCTACTGCCACATGACTTTTTGATAAGAATTTGAGAACCATTGTCTTACCACAATTAAAAAACATAGTCAATGCTTTGTTTTTCATTATTTTGTGACAACCTTGAGTGCCTCCTGCAGGAGGCGGTGGAGAACAACACTTTAATGGGATAAACACAAATGGTCCCTTGATGTCCAAAAGCATTAGGGAAATCTGCAGGAAAAGCAGCTCAAAACAGCAGCAGATTGACAGATTGTATTGTTCTTGAAGAAGGCTCGGGTGGGGGGTGAGGAGAGTGAAGGGAGAGAAACATGCACAGAGCGGCAATTACAATCCTAAACACAAGGCATGGGGAAAATTGCGTGGGGCAGTAGTGACAACCCCATACATCTTACTGCACAGACTACATGGGCCATATTGGAGTTTACAGCACATCCCGACCTTGATGTCTCAATTCTGAACTGCACATCCTACCTAAAATGTGTCTTCACGTGTATGAATTAGGCCAAAGAAGGAGAAGATCTAATTTGTGCATATAAGTGGCAGTTCTGTGTATATTCAGTGGTATTACTGAATACAAGGATAAAGTTTAGCACTGTCTGGCACCATCAGGGGTCCCTGGCTGACAGACATATTAGTTTGCTTAAAGTGTTTTGTCGAAGTCTCAGGCACACTGCACAGCAGGCTAAATCTGCCTGTTCTCTGTCCTGTGTGCTTATCAAATGATGTATGATCCAGTAATAGCAATACCCCTAGATAGCTGAAGTACAAAAATCTGACATCTCTGATCTATCCAGAAGTTTAATATCCTATCTTTAATGAGCTCATCATTTGATATGCAAACATTGGCACGTCCTACTTCACTATCTCCCTCGGAAGAAATGAGGCATTTTTGCAGAGTTGCTGCGCCTGTGTTCCTGGGCTGTGCTCGGCCTTTGATCCTTGTGGATACATGCCACACTGTCATTCATATACATCCATGCTTTGACACTCAAAGAAACGTTTCCCTTTAATTTAAAGATGTCCCCTACGTTCCATGAAAACGAAAAAATGTAAAGACGGAACCAGGAAAGTGATCGTGGACTTCGGAGAGAGGCGCAGGTGAATGTGAATTATATTTCAGCCATTTTTAGTAGCTGATTCATAAGCAGAGATGTGTAGTGAGAGCTATCGGTTTAATATAGCACCACGCAGAAAGCTTCTCGTCTTAAAGGATAAGCGATTGATACAGCCTAGCGTACAAGAACAAATCACTGATTACCACCTGTGCTGAAATCATATAACACTATAATATGTCCAAATCTCACACTGTTTTCTTTTGAGTTAGTAGAGCATCTCACCATCAGAGCTGAAAATAAACTTATCTTGATTAAAGCAACAGCCTGTACTACCCTTCCTCTTCCTTCATCTTATTTTAGCCTAATATATTTTATGTCTTGGGAGGATAATTTTCAAAATGTTTCACGGGGTATCAGCTGGAATAAAAAGCTCTGCAGAAAATTGCCCCCTCCCACACTACGGCTAAGAGACTGTGTGCTGACATTGCCTCCCACCAAACGGGGTGGAGGCGAGGGAGGAAACTTAAGCATCGGGCATTCAGTTTTGAAGCTGTGTTTTAATGCACATGCAACGGTGAGTGGCAAAAGGCTAGCCTCAAGTCTTCATTTCCAAAATGAAAATGAGCATAGCTTTCACTTTGAAAATGAGATTTCAGATCAATTGCCTCCTTAATTCCAAGACAGTTTTGGAATGCGAGATCTGCAGTTCCTTTAGCAAGGTTACACTTACGCTGGCTGTGCTCTGTTCATGCTTCTGTAAATGGCACAGCCTTAATGTGCCAACGTGTATACTTTTGGATGCACAGAGAGGGGGCAGAGGGTTAGGATGAGGGAGGGAAAGTACAGCATAGCTTGCACTTTCAAACCTACATGTGTACATTTCAAGCACAATTCTACTCGCAGGAAAAGCGGGTGCGAGGGGTCACGCCTACTGGGTACCATGGCAAATCTTCAAAATGAAACTAGGTACATAGCACACTTTCACTTGGACAATCAGCACAAAGTCGAGTCTTATTTTGTCCCATTGTGTACCCCTGTGCATATTTTTCACGTACCATTGAACTGGGAAGTGAATCAGAGTCAGCACAGGTACACCTCACTTTACTGAAAGCCGTCACTGTCAAAGAATGAGGAGATTTCAACATTCCCCTACCTTCAGGAAATAACCTAATAGCACAGTACAGGACGGCAGATACAGCTCTAGTCAACATTATTGGCACCCTTGCATTTTAGGTAGGTTGTGTACAATATCTTGAGAAATAATTGAAAATATAACAACTGTATGTCATCATGCTTCTATTTCCTTGCATGCATCATTGAAGTACTTTACCTTGTCTTGTCTTGCTGCATGTTGGAAATCTCTGTTGAGTTCTGCAATTGCCTCTCCTTCTCCTCTGGCTTTATCTTCTCTTTGTTTCTGGGCAATTTTCAGAATTTGTTCGGTCATCCATTTTGGCCGTTTTTGCTTTTTTACCTTTTGTAGAGATTTCTCACTTTCTTCCAACACAACCTTCTTGATGCCATTCATAACTCTTCTGGAGTTCTGTCATTTGTATCTAAAGCAGCAAATCGATTTTGCAGGCAGTCTTTAAATTCTGGTGGTATATTCTCAAGGTCATATTTTGTTATATTCATGAGTGGCTTGCTCTTTTTCAACTTTAGCTTGAGTCTTCATACTAGTAGACGGATCCTTGAAAAGACTATCAAAAGGTTATCTATATGTGTTTTATTGACTACAGCAAAGCTTTTGACTGTGTAAACCAAAATAAACTCTGGGCCACATTAAGAAGCATGGGTATACCAAAACACCTGATTGTTCTCTTGCACAACTTTTACATTGATCAAGAAGCAACAGTTTGAACGGAACAAAGAGAAACAGAATAGTTTAAAATCAGCAAAGGTGTACGACAAGGCTGCATACTTTCCCCCTACCTGTTTAATTTATATGCAGAACAAATAAGAGAAGCAGGACTGTATGAAGACAACAGAGGTGTGAAGACCGGTGGGAAACTCATCAACAAACTTCGCTATTCTGATGATACCACATTACTGGCTGAAAGTGAAGACAATATGAAACATTTGCTTCTCAAGATCAAGGAACATAGTCTTAAAATGGCCCTGCACCTTAATGTAAAGAAGACAAAGATCCTGACAACTGGCAAAATCAATAAATTAATCATTGATGGAGAAGAAATTGAAATAGCAGACAACTTTAACCTACTTGGATCAACTATCAATAAATAAACAACAAACAGTTAAGAAATCAGATGACACATTACTCATGCAGAATGGCTATGAAAGACCTAGACAAGATTCTCAAGAGCAGAGGTGTCTCTTTCCATACAAAGATTCAACTTGTTCAAACCATGGTATTTTCAATAACATCATATGGTTGTGAACGTTAGACAGTGAAAAAGATAGACAGGAAGAAAATTGATGCCTTTGAATTATGGTGCTGGTGATCAATATTGTGTATCCTATGGACTGCCTGAAGAACAAACCGGTCAGTACTAGAGGAGATCAAATCTAAGCTTTCTTTAGAAGCTCAGATGACAAGACTTTGACTTTCATACTTTGGACACATCATGTGAAGAGAGGATCATTAGAGAAAGACATCATGCTTGGCAAGATAGAAGGTCAATGCAAAAGGGGAAGGCCGGCAATGACATGGATCAATAAAAATACAATAACAGTAGCTATGTCAACAATGAGCTGCCTGACTGAAGACCGAACACAGTTTAGGACAACTATCCAGAGGGTCGCAATGAGTCAACACTGATTTGACGCCACTTAACAACAACAACAACATGTCATCACAATATTTTAATAGTAGGTTCAAAAGTATACAACAAAAAAAAAGATGTCTGTGCAACGTAGGCATAGTAATTTCTGAGAAAAAACAAAGCATGACCTGGACAGGATTAATGGCACCCTTCACTAATATTTGGTTGCACAACTCTTGGCGTTTCTTGTAGCCATCTATAAGCTTCGGACATCTGTCTGCTGGTAGTTTCTCTCACTCTTCAACTGTGATTTGTTCCAGTTCATTAATGTTTCCAGGATTCCTTTTACCAATGGCAGATTTCAGCTCTTTCCTAAAGTTCTCAATTGGATTGAGATCAGGACTCATTGCTGGTCAGTTTAAAACAGTCCATGTTTTCCCTTTTAACCAATCTTTGGCACTTTTGGATGTATGTTTTGAGTCATTGTCCTGCTGGAGGATCCATGACCTTTGACTCAGACCTAGCTTTCTGACACTAAGTAGCACATTTCACTCCAACATACCTTGGTACATAGTCCTCTGACTCCATGATTCCTTTAATATGCTCCAGGCCTCAAGTTTCTGAGGCAGCAAAACAGCCCCACAACTTTATGGAATCTCTGCCATATCTAACTGTAGGAAGGGTGTTTTCTTCCTTAAAAGTTTAATTTCTTTGCCTGTAAATGTATCGCTGGTCTGCGTTGCCATATAACTCAAGTTTGGTTTCATCTGTACACAGAACATTTTCCCAGAAGGAATGTGATTTCTCAAGATGGATTTGGCAAAGATCAGGTGTGCCTTTTTTTGTCTGTCTTTGAGCAGTAGGGTCCTCCTTGACCTTCACCCATGAAGTCCTTCTTTGTTTAGTATGCAGCATATGATGTGGGTTGAAACCATCACTCCAGATTGCTCCAGGTCAGTCTTAAGCTCTTTGGATGTTGTGCATGACATTTTTCCAACAGTTCGCACTAACCTTCAAAGACTTCTTGGATTAATTTTCCTCTTCATACCACATCCTGGGAGGTTCTTGACACTTCCATTTATTTATTTAGCTGCACTTATATACCGCTTTTCATCGGGTCAGAAAACTTCTTAATAACACTGTGAACTGTAGACGCAGGAACCCCAAAGTCTTTGGAGATGGCCTTGTACCCCTTTGAAGTTTGATGATAATGGCTTTTCTGATGGTCTCAGGCAGCTCTTTTGTCTTCACCATTGTGAAAATGGAACAGAGTGTGAATGTGGCCATTTTAAACATTACAACTATCATTCTTGGTTGATTCAAATCATGTGAGTAATTGATCACTGGTGCGTCTAATTTTATTGCAGTGGGAATGTGGTTCTTCTGTTGAATTGTTTATAAGGATACCAATAATCATGTCCTGGCAGTATCCCAGTTTTTATACTATTTCCTCCTATTTACATTTTTAATTTATCTTGTTTTATTTGATTCTTTTCTGTGTCAAATATGTATGCATATATAGTCAATATATATCAATTTCAGAAAGCAGCTATTTGCATTATGTGAAGGTTGCACCACACAAAATTTGGAAAGGGGCACTTCGTGGATGCATTTTTATCAGGCTAAAAACTATGAGGGTCCTTTTGGAAACCCTATTTGTGCTTTGGGAGTCGGAAAATGGGCACAGAGATGTTGCCTATACAAGTTTCATCTTATGAACTCCAGAAGGAAGCTCTGTTTGGCACAATGAAAATACTATGCCAAGTGTTAGGAGTACATTTGAGAGACTGAGATCATAATTCACATACACTGGTTTAGGAGGGAAGTTCATGACCATCATGGTTTGAGCAAAACTAACCCATTTGGAGAAATTGCCCCAGTGATTTTGCAGTAGCAAGATTACACATGAAAAATTTTGCAAAAGCCAAATTGTTTGCAAATTGTAAGTTCAAATCTGGAGGTGTACTTACAGGTCTTCATAAAAAAAAGAAATGTAATTTCTCTTAGAGGTTTTCACAAAATTTGACCTCACAGAACTATTAGAATATTATTTAAATGAAAGAAGAGTATGAGAAAAATGTTATATAACTCCAGCTCATGCTAGCAATTTCATCATTTGGTCTCTAAGTGAGGACAATTTTCAAATAAGCCAGTTTACCCAAGTAAATTACCCTATAAATTTAAATCAATGGTTTAGGACAGCATACCTTTATCAATAATCATAAAATGTGTTTGATTAGAGTTTGGATTGCATCCATGATCTGTAATGTGCGAAATGAGATACTATGACACTTATTTCAGACCTAAAAAAAAATTCCATGCAATAGTAATAATAATAATAACAGTAACAATAGTGGGAGTGGAGGAGTAGCCTAGTGGTAGCAAAAGACTGGAGTTCGATTCCCACCGGCACTTCTTGTAAACTTGGGCAAGTCACTTAACCCTCCATTGCCTTGGAAGAAAGGCCTGGCAATCTACTTCCGGTCACACTGCCCAGAAAACCCAGGAGCGGGTGGGTCACCAGGAGTCAGCATTGACTCGAAGGCACACATTGCAAAAATGATGATAGGAGCTGTTGGAGCTACATTGACTGAACTCCCAAAATACGTGGAAACTTAAGAGGAGTAACCCCTATCAGTTCTGCAGAAAACTACCCTGTTTGGAACAGCTTACATTCTGCACCAATATTTTTATGATTCCCAGGTCCTTGGGTAGGACCGAAATTAATAGAATTGAAACCAGTTAACATTGGCTGTGATGTGCCACACATGAAGACATCATGAATAATTATGGGGACCATCTCATTGAGAAAGTTAAAGAAAATGAGCAGGTCAAGATCTTGTGTGACTTCACAAACCGATAAGCACTTGAAGCACAATAAATGTGAGTACTCAGTAAGTGTAGAATTGAAAAACAGCTGGAAAAAATAACAAAATACTGTGATGTAGAAACTTAAGTAGAAAAACTTTGGAAGAAAAATTTGATGATAACACCCATTGTGATTGAAGCTCTTGGAGCAATAGTGACTGTAATTCTAAAATACTTGGAAACTTTATCTCTAAAAAAGGACTTGGAGCCTGATTCCAGGAGGGACACGTCCAGGCTGTTTGGGCCATCTGGATGGCCCCAGGCAAGACAGACCCATTTGGACGTTCCCATGGGCCAGAACTGGGCCCAAGACGGCTCGGCATGTCTCTGCCACCTGTGGGGACATCCTCCACACAGGCACCCCCGGCCGGCATTTCCAGCCCTCCTATTCCCCACTGCCCGACCCACGACTGATCAGACGGGGCCTGGATGGGGCAGCGGGGACTCCCCCGCACCCGATGGGGTCTCACGGCCCTGATCACACAAAAATGGCTGCTTATACCATCTTTGAGGTGGTATAAGCAGCGCGTCCCCATGAGCCAGGCAGCACGTCCAGGGTTGTGACCTGAATCGGCCCTTTATGTGCTACCGGTCGGGCCCAACCCGACTCTGCCCCTCCCGCCCCCTGCCAGCTTTCCCCATCCTGATGCACGGGGAGAGCTGGTGGGGGAATTGGCCCCGCAACCTGCGTTCGGGAATGACCTCCATAATCTCATCAATTTTGCTAAAAACTACCCTAGCCCTGTATGCTGACAGCATCATCGCACGAAGAGCTGTCCATCTCAAGGCCAGAACGCTACGCCTAGGGCACAGGAGCTGTGGCGTACTGGCACCATGGCAATGAGCCGTCTATCTGATGGCTCATAATGCCATTGCCCATGTCTGCCACCGCAGACCGTGATCCTGCTGGCATCAGAGGCCCCCATGACCTGGTTTGAGGCTGCAGGGGCACAGTGCGGCCAGCGGCATGATGTGGGAAGTGTGTGGCACTGTGTAGTGTGGATCCATGGGGCTTATTGCATCATTGTGGTGGAATATGCAGGGCGTCCATCTTGCTGCCAGGGGACGTACAGAGGCCTGTCCTGAATATCCTCTGTATGTTCTGGCATCTTGCCCTGCCCCTGCTGTGCCCCCACTCCACCCCCTCTTGCCCACATCCAGTGCACCCTGCACAAATATTCTGTACATGCATCAGAATCGCGTTCCGGGGCTGAGCACAGGTTGGCTATCCAACCCGGCCCACTATTTGCTGTTCTGAATGAGCACCATAGCAGCGGGGCATGTAGTGACAGTATCCACAGATATTCAGCAGCAATAACTGTTTTAGTGCTGCTGAATAACCCGCTTAGCGGCATTTACACGGTTTGCAGGTTTGCAAACCGTGTAAATGCCTTTGAATATTGGGCCCAAGAATAATTAGGGTGGACATCAACTCTCCAAGTACCCGTGCAGTCACTTCCATTTTGGGGCCGCTGTCTGTTCCGGCATTCAGAAGATAATAAACTGTGCAGGAGCAATTTAAAGGTCCACCGTTGCTAGGCAACCCCTTGAAGGACAGTAGGGATGCCTAGCAACAACAGTGCTTTGCCTGGCACTGTTGATCTTTGATTTACTTCCGCATATCTTGCTCAAGTTTGGTGCATTTTATGGGTTTCTGAAGCACCAGAACAGACAGTGGCTAATATTAAGGTTTCCGAGTGCATTAAAATTAGTTGCAATCATTAAATTTATTTGTGCAGTAAAAACAAATTGAATTGATTCTAGATGCGAGAATTTTTAAAACGTTAACTGTGTTATTAGCACTATAAATGTCCACCCCCAGTAATAATGCATGGCTTCTGATAGATGACAGATATTATAGGCTGATTTGGGTGCTTTGTCTCTCTGATTCTATCTTCTCTGCAGTGCACAGACACAAAGCCAGGCAGTGGCAAAACCCTGAAAAAAGAATCAATCCAACAGAGAACTTGGATTAAGAATAGGATAGTATCTTACTGCAAAGAATTGTAGACCATTTGGAATGAGAGCGACTTCCCTCTCTGTAGGTTTCAGGTAGCAATAAGAGAAGATAAGCATAAAAACAAGACTGCAACCACCAATTTTCCATGGCGGGGCAGAGTTAGGGCAAAGCATGGGTGGCAGTACCTAGCTATAAGGATAGCAGTGACGTTCAGCTGCTCTCCACATGTTCTGAATGTTCTGAATGCTCTCCACATGTTCTGAATGCTCTGAATGCTCTCCACATGTTCTGAATGCTCTGAATGTTCTGAAAGCTCTGAATGCTCTCCACATGTTCTGAATGCTCTCCACATGTTCTGAATGCTCTGAAAGATCTGAATGCTCTCCACATGTTCTGAAAGCTCTCCACATGTTCTGAATGCTCTGAAAGATCTGAATGCTCTCCACATGTTCTGAAAGCTCTGAATGCTCTCCACATGTTCTGAATGCTCTGAAAGATCTGAATGCTCTGAATGCTCTCCACATGTTCTGAATGCTCTGAATGTTCTGAATGCTCTGAATGCTCTCCACATGTTCTGAATGACGTGGTGGGCTTTAGGCAGCAGGCTGGGAACTACAGAGACTAAGGTTCAAATCCCACTGATGCTCCTTCTGGCCTTGAACAAGTCACTCAACCCTCAAATTGCCTCAGGTACAAACTTAGGGGCCGTTTTACTACTGTGCTTAGCATTTTCACACAAGGTAACTCTGTGTAAGAGCGCGCAGTAACTGTTACAGTGCAGGCAAGACAATTCCTGAACTAACTGCAAATCGCACATTAGTGTGGGGAATGGGTGAGATGCGCATGGAGAGCTCGGGGAATCTATTACATACTGTCAGTGTTTCAATTAGCATGGGTGCACCGAATACTACCTCAGTGGAAGGCTTTAGGGGCACCCACGGTAACTGTGTCACACATTAGCTGCCAGCAACATGACGCCAGGCCCCAGCAGTTACCATAGAGGCTTTGCACATAACACATTTGTTTTAGTGCTAAACGCATATTAAGTGCAAAACCCTAATGCACTTTAGTAAGAGGGCTTTTTAGATTGTAAGCCCTCCCAGTACGTGCAGATACCTACCATTACAGCCCAACATTGCCTCATCCAGCCCCAAAATGCCTCAGGCATTAACATCATTTAAACTACCCCCCAACCCACCTTACCACCCCCCTCCCCCCACACTAGAGCTCCTCCCTCCCCAAGTGTAGCACTGTCCCGATATCGACCCCATCTTCTCTCTTCACCTTGAGTGGACAGCTGTAAGTCTCTGGAGACTGTCAAACAACTAACTTCCTGATTGTGGGAACTGACCCAAAAGATTCTTGTTGGATGAGAGTTCACACTTTGTTCCTGAGAGTAATATAAACTCTCTAATGCCATCTCTTTGCTGCATATTTGATACTGTACTTTGAGTTCTAAATGCCATTAAGTACAACTTTCTTTACTGATTCCAGCTGATTCCTTAGAAACCAAAAGCAAATGAATAATTGACGTGTATGAAATGCAAATCCTGAAATGGAAATTAACTTTAAAGAGACACAACATCACTGACGTCATTGAGAACACTATTTTCCAGAATAACAGAGTGCTGACCTCAATGTATCTTTGTAATGAGATCCTTGGGGGTTTTCTTTCCTTTTTTTTTGGTATTATGAAGCTGAACAATAAATTACTCTCTTGTAAAAGAACACATTTGGAATTATCTGTGTTAAGCTATTGTTTAGGCAGTGATAAATGAATAAGAGACAAGACTACTGAAATATGATGCATGTAATACCTGCAAACATGATTTTTTATATATTTCCTATTTTTCTTTTTGCAAAGAGCCAGTTAATAAACCAAAACTACTTCTGTTCCAACATGACAGAAAGATAACACCAGTTACAATTGTTAAATATCTTTTTTTTCCCTTTGCTTACTCATGCATTTATTCAAGGTTTGCCCACGGCAGTTTATCTAAAATTAGGTCCAAGTAATTTAGGAAACCATACCCAACATTTGAGATCCTGTAGAAAGCCTTAAATCATACTGACAGCCATTAGAACTTGCTTGAAGGGAAAGCATTTCTGAATAATTCAAGTGTTAACAGTTGAAAAATGTCTGGAAGCTTTAAAAGAACAAGAGCATATCTATATGGATCTAACTTACTGTAAATGATTAATAGTTCAAGTACCCTATCCCTCTAAAATATTATGGCTGTCCGTGTCACCTGTAGTCTGCTTATGAAGTTTTCTGACTCAGCAATCATAAAGTAAGAGCATCAACATGCAATGAAGCTACATATAACCCATTTAAGACTAATAAGAGAAAATATTTTTTCGCTCAACGTATAATCAAACTCTGGAATTCGTTACCGGAAGATGTAGTAAAAGCTGTTAGTGTAGCTGGGTTTAAAAAAGGTTTGGACAACTTCCTGGAGGAAAGGTCCATAAACCATTATTAAAGAGGACCCGGGAAATCCACTGCTTACCCTAGGATGAGCATCGTGGAACCTGCCAGGTAGGTGTGACTTGGATCGACCACTGTTGGAAACAGGATACTGGGCTGGATGGACCTTGGTCTGACCCAGTATGGCATTTCTTATGTTCTTATCAAGACAAGCCATGCTGAGTCAGACTGAGGTCCACTGAGCCCAGCATTCTGTCTCCGATAGTGGCCAGTCCAGGTCACAAGCACCCTATAAATTCCCCCAGAATAGATAAATTTCTCATACCTCATTTCCAGGAGTAAGCAATGGATTTCCCAGTTTTACCTGGTTAATAACTTCTTAAGGACTTTTCTTCCAGGAAGTAATTAATCCTCCTTTGAGCCCTACAACGTTAATCACCTTTTTATTGGTTTAAAGCGGTGATTCTCAACCCAATCCTCTGGAAGCTGCAGGCCAGTCAGGTTTTCAGCATAGCCACAATGAATATGCATGAGATAGATCTGCATGCACTGTTTCCATTGTACGCAGAACTATCTCATGCATATTGTCACCGCCTCCCTTGCCCAGGCGGTTGCCTAAGGCTTGGGAACAGGCAGTCAATATATTTATTTGTTTTAAGTGCCTATTTCTTGTAGTTGTGTAATAATCCAGCCGAGATGGTAATTATAGGCACACAGGATTTTTATTATTTTCAGCCAAAGGAACTTTAAAGATTCCAATTATCAGGATAAGGTAAGGATATTTTCCAACAGCATCAAGCAAAGGCAAACTCGCTTCTCTTCAGCTTTGGCACTTAGATGAAAACACAGTATTTCCTCATACTATAACCAAACACAGCACTGAAACTCCGGTGCAAAGAGAATTAGAAAAAAAACCCCATCTTCTTTCATAGCTTTAAAACTAACAGAAGTTGTTACATTTCCAAGCAGGCAAACTTCTGTTACACATTGGTTTTTCTTTCTTTTCACCAAGTAATTCATTCAGCTTGTTGTATCTTAGGCTTTTCACTTTCTAGCATAAAAAGGCTCACACACTCAGCTACGGCTTAAAACTTCAGGAACCTTATTTGCATATTTCCCAGCCGTGCTCTCTTGAAGGAGCAGCTACCAGGTTTAAAGCTTCTGCAAATGTTCTGGCCTTTCTCAATGCCTAGAGGCTACCAAACATTCCATTTCCTCATCAGAATTCTCCTCTATTAAACCAGGCATCTCTATTTCCATACTCTCCAGGTCAGTCTGCTTGAGAGGCTCAGGATTCAGACTCAAAACTATCTGGCTTTAATCCCTTCAGGATTTCTAAGACTTTAGTCAAGGCGGTGTCCTTCCTTCTCTGAGGAATAGTATAGCAGTTGGAAAGTCTCTTAGCTTTTAAGGAGTTAATAGAAGGCTTTAGGCTGCTCACCTTATCTTTTGGAATTGAGCACTTAACAGGCTTTACTGCTGAAGGCTCATGCTCCATGTATACTTCGGGGGAAGGGCTTCTGCTGCCAACATGGCTGACCAACTCCCCTGGGTAAGCTTTCCTTCTAGAACTATATCTCCTGTCTCCCTTACAGGGCCCTGGGTTAGCTCCAACTCCTCTGGCTGGCTCTGCCCTTCTCCCAGAGGTTTCCAATGAAGCTCCCTTGACTCCCCGGGTACCTTCTTTGCATGGTTCTCCAGAGCTTCTAGGACCTCCTCCCCTCCTGGGACGTTCTGACCTGTTCCAAGCTGCACTGGAACCAGAACTAGGAATCCTCGTCAAGCGTTTCCCTTCCCGGTTCTCAGACCTCTCTCTGACTTCAGGCTTCCCTCTGAGTTCAGACTCCTTTCTGTCCTCCTCTGCTGCTTCCTCTCCCCTGAGTTCACTCTCTGGCTATATGAGTGCTTTCCCCTTTGGCTTCCTGGCCCCACCCCCAGCTGTCCCTCGTGAGCAGGGTTGGTAACCATGGAGCTGGGGTGTGTCTCCTTGCTACCTGCTTTCTGTGGAGAGTTTTTTTCTAGTTCAGAAGTTTTAACCCTTAAACTTCTGGTTCTTTCCCTACTATCTGGGGAAAATGCCTGTTTTTTCCCTCTTTCTCTATTCTCTCTGCTTTCTGCGCCATCACAATATTCATTGTGGATACCCTGAAAACACAACTGGACTAGAAACAAGATAAAATCAAAATAAACATAACTGTCTTAGATATCTTAACAAGTCGAGGTACCTGCATGGAGCAGTGGGTACATCCCTAAACAGAGGCATGGAGAGGGGTGACTTGCATGAAGCGGCAGGCGCACCTACTCTTGTCATCTTGCTGGGCAGACTAGATGGCCCAAACTGGTCTTTATCAGCCATCATATACTATGTTACTAGAGGAATGGGTTGAGAACCATTGGTTTAAAGGGATACTATCTACATTATTCTACTCCATTATGATCCTTTCATTAGTCTTTCTGTCATGCATTATAGTTTTGGAAGAGTCTGTAAGGTAAAGGCCCAAAAACGTTCCCTTTCTGGAAAAATAGCTCATAATCTTATCATATTAATATCATGCACCAGCGTTTTTACTACAGAATGGCATCTTTGCGGTGTAGATCCGAGCATGGCAGCTTGTACTTTGCTGCCCTTTATGTCTGTAGGGCTATAGGGGAAATAATGCCTTTGGGGGTTCCTTGGGGCCGCAGCAAATGTCCATTCCCCTCTTCCCTTTTCTTTTTCTTCTAGCAATGATTTTTCTCCCAGGCAGGTTGTGCCAGGCCGAGTCCCCTACCTGACCTCCAGAGCTCCCGAGATGAGGAGGGGTGGGGGGGGGGGGGGAGGTAGCAGCCCAGCACTGGCTGAGGGCCACAGCAAAATCCACTTGAGGCCCTAGGCATCTAGATCTGCAGATGTGGCACACAAGTCAGCCACCCTACTAGAACTTTCTTCAGCCTTACTGCACCAGACATGTCTTCCATCTGCCAGAGGTAGAACAATACTGATTGGCTTTCTGACTGCAGAAGCATATATAGGGCCAAGCAAGTTTGCTCAGTCTCTGCCTGCTGGAGGGAGAGTGATTCCCACTGGTCTGAACTGGTCTAGCATGAACAAATAGGTTATTTTGATTGATAAAATAATATATTCCTTTCTTTTAATATTCCCCAAAACTACTTTCCGGGGCAACTTCTCCAAATGGGCTAGTTTTACACATACCAGTCCAATAGCTATCAACAATAAAGGGCCTGATATTCAAAGGGGTTTATGTGATTTACAGGACCTGCAAATTTCCTAAACCCCACTGAGCCTGATAGACAGTGGTATTAGCTGGTCAGTGCCACTGAATATCCCCACAGATCATCTTAGATAATGCCAGGGTGGTCTGTGCATGGTCCTGGGCGGTCCTAGAACTTATCCGGCTAGTGGGATTTTCAGCTGTCCTAATTTTATGCAGTTTTGCTGAATATTGCCACAGGATTGATAGCACTGCGAGAGTCTTGTAGTGCTACATAAATGACTCATAGTAGTAGTAGGCTGGCATTGAAAACAAATATCCAGCGCCATATACCAGTTATCTTCCAGCGCAGAATATCCAATTTTATTTCTGTCCATGGTGGCCAAGCACTTTACCAGCGCTGACCACCACGGGCTGGATATTAGGGCCAAAAATAGTTTTTCTACCTTTGCTGTCGGTGTATTTTTTCAATCACTGTTTAGTGGTTTTTCCTCTTTTATGCCTTCTGAATCCTTTTCCTGGTTTTCTTTCAATAATACTTCCTTATTTCTCCATCTATCCCTTCTCCACCTCTCTTGCCGTTCTGGCCACTTTTTCTGTGCCCTCTTTGGCCCATCGTTCATTATGGAATACCCTTTGTGCTGACCTGCAAGATAAACTAAACTAAATTAAATCGTTAGGGGGCCTGCACCTTGAATGCTGTGTCCGGTTCTGCAGAACACATCTACAACAGGATATACTCATTAGAAGAAGAGAGAGAACTGGGAGATAACGAAATATCTAGTAGATTTCAATAAGTTAAAAAGGTAGCATTGTCCTAAAAATGAGAATCTCAAGCATAGACAATGCAATAGGATAGGTCACTGGGTCCATGCCCCCTCCAATATTTTGTCCAACACAGCATCATCAACTAGAGAGCTTGGAGGCTAGAGAATGATTTATTTGACCCCTCCAACTAAAAAGATGTTTCGCTTTACCTGTCAAGGACAAGGTGTCCTTTTATTTTTATTTATTTTATTTATTTATTTATTTCAACTTCTTATATACCGCACTCTTTGACATCAGCGCGGTTTACAAATAACAGAAAGAAACCAGAACAACAGGCTGTTTGGTATTACATATAACAGGAGTATCAAACTTGGATAACATGGGGTAACTATTTACATGGAGTATATAATCTATTAGCTAGATAACATGCTCAAACTATTTACATAGAATTAGCAGGGGTGCTTGGGACAAGAGGGATATTGTGGAATGTGCTAGGGTGAGGTTGTTATGTTACGGTTCATGTGGGGTAGTATTTGATGAAAAGGTGCAGTTTAAGGGCTTTTCTGAACTGGGTTAGGTCGGTTATGGCACGTAGATCAGGTGGGAGAGAATTCCAGTATTTTGGTGCGCTAAACATGAAAGCTCTGTTTGATGTTGATAGGCTGCACGTTGTAATAGCCTTTGGGGTTGTTAGTGAGTTTAATGCTGCCTGTCTCCTATTTCTATTTGATGGAATGGATTGGATGAGTGCGGTGAGTGATGTGGGCGATAAACCATTTAAGGCCTTAAATGTGAGAATGAGGGTTTTGAATGTAAGTCTTCCGTGTATAGGGAGCCAATGGAGTTGTTTGAGGATAGGGGTGATGTGTTCACTTCTGGCAGCTCCTAGAAGAACCCTGGCAGCGGTGTTCATTGCGAGCTGCAAGGAGCTTATGGTGGATTGTGGTAGTCCTTGTAGAATGGAATTGGCGAAGTCGAAATGCGGCAGTATCAGAGCTTGGTAGATGGTTCTGAAGTCTTCGTGGTCTAGTAGGGGACGCAGGTGTCTGAGGGTGCGTATTTTGAAGTATACAGATTTTACGATATTGTTTATGTGTGATTTCATGTCGAGTCTATGGTCTAGTGTGACTCCGAGGTATTTTATTGTATCCTTGGTGCCTAGGTCAGCTCCCTTGACACTTATATGTGGTGGTGGGGTGAAGTTGGGGTCTCTTGTGATAAAGAGAACCTCAGTTTTCTTATGCTGAATGCGGAGGTTCTGTGACAGGAGCCATTGTGAGACTGCATCGAAGCAGTTAGTTATAGGCAATAAGTCCATTTGCATTGTGGAAAATGGCATGTAGAGTAGGATATCGTCGGCGTATATCATACATTTCACATTGAAGGACCTGATGATATTGCAGATAGGCTGCATATAGACGTTGAACAAGAGGGATGAAAGTGAGGACCCCTGCGGAATGCCTTGTCTTTGGTGGAAACGTTTTGATTCTCCTGTTGCGGATTTGACGTATTGCATCCTGGTGTCGAGGTATGATTTACACCATTCAAGTGCTGAGTTGCAGATGCCTTTTTCTTTCAGTCGACCGAGGAGAATCTCGTGATTTACCGAGTCAAACGCTGCTGCTATATCCAAGAAGATTAGCACAACGCCTTGTCGGATGTTGTCTATGGTGTTGAGAACATCATTGAAGAGGGTGGTAAGCAGTGTCTCCACGCCGTGGAATTCTCTGAATCCGTGTTGAGAATAGTCTAGAGGGGCTGTGGAGTCTATGTGGTCTTGGATTTGGCGCTGTGCCTCTTTCTCAAAGATCTTTGCTAAGAGGGGGATACTGGCTATAGGCCTGTATGAGTCTGGCCGTTTTGGGTCTAGTTTAGCGTTTTTTAGCAGTGGCCTGATGGATGTGAGTTTTAATGCAGATGGGAAGGAGCCAGTAGTGAAGGAGAGGTTCATGATTCTTGCAATGAAGGTGCTAAAGTCACACCGCAGATCCTTAATCCAAAAGGCTGGGCAGGGATCGGTTTGTGCAGTGGTCGTGTTGAGTGAGGAGATGGTGTCTTCAATGTGTTTGGAAGAAGGCGTGTTAAGTGAGGATAGGGATGTTGGGCAGGTTGTTTCTTGTATATTGTTTTTTGAGAGTTCATCTGTCTGTAGGAGTTTTGATTGCAAGTAATCAGCGAATTCTTGCGGGTGAATATCATTATTTTGTTCAGAGGATGGTTCCTTTGATAGTGACTTAACCAGGTTGAAAAGGTCACGAGGTTTGTTCAAAGATCTCTTGAGCATATCTGAGTGGTATTGCTTCTTTCTGGCTGCGATTACCTCGCGGTGAGTTGAGAGGTGAAGTATGTAGGCTTCGTGGTCATCGGTGGCTAGTGTGCGGCGCCAGCGTTTTTCTAGCCTTCGTAGGTGAGTAAGAGAGGCCCGTAGTTCCGGGGAAAACCATGGAGCAGAGGTTCTTTTCCCTGAAAAGGTCTTTTTGTTTGGTAGTTGAGCAACAGCGTTGAGGCTGTTGTTCCAGGCAGTGATTGACTCGTCAAGGTTGAGTGACGTGTTGTTGAGGATTGGTTGGGTACTTGACAGAATAAGTTCTCTGTTGAAAGGTCGAAAGCCCCGTGTTACTCTGGATGTATTGGCGAGTTTGCTGGTGTTCATATTATGACTGTTGTTCAGGGGGATTCGTAGGTTTATAAGTTTATGGTCAGACCATGGGACATCGGTGATCGATTCTACAATGTTGCTGTTTTGCTTAGAGAAATGGTGTGGGGCAAATACCATGTCAAGAATGTTTCCTTTGGTATGAGTGGGTTCAGTGATCATTTGTTTATAACCAAGATTTTCGATGGCATTGAGGAGTGATGAGGATTGGTTTTGTTGTAGTGATGGGAGGTTCAGGTCTCCCATGATCCAGTTGGGAGTGTTGGGGTTGTTGGTGTTAGCGGCCAGATCCATTATAGTGGGCAGATCGTCTGGGGAGCTCGAGGGGGCTCTGTATACCAGGTTTATGGAGCATTGTTTATTGGCTATGGTGATTATGTCCAGATTGTTTGTGCTATGGGAGTTGGTCATGTTGAAGAGGAGTTCAGACTTGGTGAGTATGAGTGCTCCTCCTCCTTTCTTGTTTTCTCTGTGGGTTGTGTGTATAGTGAAGTTTGGCAGAATGAGTTGGTTGATAAGGACATTGTCCTCTTTAGATAACCATGTTTCGGTGATCATGAGAGCATCAAGATCATGGAGGGTAACTATGTCTAGGTACCTGGAGAGAGAGAAATGCAAAGGAAATGTAAGAAAACCCTTTTCATTGAGAGGGCGATGGACACCTGGAACACATTTCTAAGAGGTGGTAGGAGTAAAACCATGACAGATTTACAGTATATACTGAATGACACATAGGGGGCTTTAATGAGGGAACGTGGGAGAGAGGAGACCAAAGATTGCTGGAGATCTGCAGCAGCACAATCAGTAGGAATAAAAAGGCAGACTAGGTGGTCCAAAGGATCCTTATCTGCCAGTGTCTTGTATGAGTCTATGTTTCCATGCCTGCGATGGGCATTATTAATAAAATGTAGGGCTGTATATTCGTTATCATGAAATTATTTTGTTAGTGCGCCTTCAGACATTTAGAAGCCCTTTTACTAAAGCTTGTTAGGATTTTGCACTGAACGCACTATTAGTATGAAACTTAATGTGCATTAAGTGCAAAGACCTTGTGCTAAATGTCAGGGGCTTGGTGGCATATTCCCGGAAGTTACTACATGGATTCATTCCCTAATGTACACTGCAATTAATGGGGGGAGAGGTTGCACCTATTGCCACCCATAGAGGCATCATTAGGCACATCCACACAAAGTGCCCCCTTGACAGCGTGTGATATGCAATGCCACACTAACTGCAACGTGTTCTCCACAACCACATTCTACCCATACCCTGGGCAACCAACGCAAAATTTAGCAGATGGTACTTGTCATGCTACTCGGCAACAGTTGTTGTGGGCAATTACGGCCTGCAAAAACACACATTTACCACTTAGCAAACTTTATTAAAAGAGCCCCTAATAGCACAAAATTGATTTCACGTCATCCTATGAATTAATAAGTGTACAATCGATTTGCATGCGGTTAAAAGTTCAATGTTAAAGTTTATTAAAATGAATATCTGAAATGAACTGAAAAAAACATCCGGAAATCCAGAAAAAAATCAGAAAATTCAAAAACTAACCCAAACATTTTTCCCATTTACAGATCTTCCTTAAATCTTGTTCTATCTAGGAATTCTCAGCCTTCAAGCCAACGGCAATCTTAAAATGTGTTTTATTATAGGCACTTCCCCTCACTTGATTTGCAGCTTGTTGTGCTTTGAGGGCTTGTGTGCATCAGTAATGCTGAGGGCTAAGCTTTCGGTAGCTTAACAACTGGCAGGGTTTCCCAAGATGGACAGGTCTCAGCTGAGGTGCCAGACCAAGACAAACAACCCATCTGGGCAGCAACAGAATGGGATGGTGTTAGCGGTGGAGGATCGCATTTCTGTGACAACGGCAACACCACTAAAATTAAACTGTGCGGAAGAAAGGCCTGGCAATCTACTTCTGTATCTTGCCATAAAGACCCACTGGATAGTCATAACAAAACAAATTGCACTATAGTGCTGGAAGATGCGACCCCCCAGGTCAGAAGGCACTCAACTGGCTACTGGGGAGTTGCTGAAGACTTTTTAGAGTAAAGAAAGCAATTACAATGTGGTTGGATCAAAGCCCTGACTGCTGATGTAGCTGAGCATGAAATGACAGTCAGAAGATGCAAAGATGTCTTACAAATTGGGACATGAAACATACGAAGCACGAACCAAGGAAAGTTGGAGGTGGTCAAGAATGAAATGGAATGTGTACAACTTGATCTATTGGGTGTCAACAAACTGAAATGGACTGACATCGGGCACTTTGCATCAGATGATCACATGGTTTACTATGCTGGAAATGAAACACAAGAAATGGTATTCCATATATAATTAGGAAGAAACTTGCAAGAACTGTAATGAAATACAATGCAATTAGTGAACACTTAATTTCTATTCATCTACAAGGAATGCCTATCAACACAACTATAATTCAAGTATATGCCCCAACAACAGCTGCAGAAGAGGATGAAATTGATTAGTTCTATGAACAAGTACATGGGTGACTGGAATGCAAAAGTTGGCAACAAAGAAGGTGGCAAAATGGTTGGAAAATATGGACTTGGCAACAGAAATGAAGCAGGAGAAAGACTGATAGAATTCTGCAAGATCAATGATCTATTCATCTCAAACTCCTTCTTCCAGCATACAAGTGGCAACTATGCACATGGACTTCACCCAATGGATTGTACAAAAATCAAATTGACAACATCTGTGGAAGTCAATGATGGAAAAGCTCTGTAACATCGACAAAGACAAAACCTGAAGCTGACTGTGGTACAGATCACCAACTACTAGTATGAAAACTCAAGCTAAAGTTGAAAAAGAGCAAGCCACTCATGAATGTAGCAAAAAATTTGACTTGTTCAAGCCATGGTATTTTCAATAACGTCATATGGATGCGAATGTTGGATAGTGAAAAAGATAGATAGGAAGAAAATTAATGCCTTTGAATTATGGTGCTGGTGACAAATACTGTGTATACCATGGACTGCCCAAAGAATAAACCAGTCAGTAATAAAGGAGATCAAACCTAAGCTTTCTTTAGAAGATCAGATGACAAGACTTTGATTTTCATACTTTGGATACATCATATGAAGATAGGGATCTTTAGAGAAAGACATCATGCTTGGCAAGGTAGACGGTCAACACAAAAGAGGAAGGCCAGCAATGAGATGGCTCGATACAATAACAGCAGCTATGGGTACCAGTCTGTCAACAATGAGCCACTGACTGAAGACCGAACACAGTTTAGGACAACTATCCAGAGGGTCGCTATGAGTGGACACCGACTCAACAGCACTTAACAAAACAATATAGGCACTTTGTGAGGAGGGGGATGGGGAATGAACATTATTGTTGCAACACCAAACATACTCAGAGCCTTCCCCATTACCTTTTCTTTTTAGTTCAATCCTTTTATTAAGAACACTAAACATACAGTATCATAACAATAATGTAGTAATTGAGGGAGGTAAAACAGAATAGGCATAGGTGATATCACAGGCAGGAGGCCCTTCCCTATTACAATTATTACAAAGTCTCAAGGAGGTAAAAGTTATACAGACAAACAGAAGTAATAGGGGAGGGGTGGAATGCTAGTAGGTGCGGCAAGAATCAGGGGCTGTGACTGTGAACGCCAAAGGGATGAATCTGCTTGTAAATATTCCATCACCGGCTGCCAAACCTTTTTCTCTCTGGATTCAAACTTAGACTTTTCTACGATGTTAAGCTCAACTCTGTAAGTCAGGTGTATACCGTGTTCCACTAAAATGTCAGGTTTAGCAGAGCTGCATCTTTCCAATTAGTCAGGAGTCATTTGCAAAGTGATAGCAAGAAGTGTGTCTATGAGCATCTGTTGTGGTTTATTCCAGCGAAGACTCAATACTTAGGGATCTGAAAAAGAGCTATTTTGGAGGTGATGAGCTCCTATATGTGTAGCATATTACTTACTAGGCCCCATCTTGCATTTTCCTTCCCCATTACCAAGTCAGGTTATCTGATAAAGACGACTTGAAGCTTAACACATCAAAAAAAGTTTCATTCTGAGCCAGATTACCGCACACAATAATCAAAGTATCCAATGAGGAACGTCATATTCAGTTTCAGGAACGCAACTGCTTTTGTTATATGAGAGATAATTCTTTAGAAAAAGATTTCACTTGGCATTACATCATGCTTCCTTAGACTTTCACATAACAGAGCACACAATTTTCTCCAAAGCAAAAGAACAGTATGAAAGAAAACACAGCTATATGTGACCTGAGCTCTTCTCTCTCATTTGGGTCCCCGATATTTATGATGCCCAAGCTCTAACTGTCTTCATTCTGTCCCGAGACGGTAAGAGCAAAATGGACCTCAAATGGGCAACATGTAAAGGGGTTACTTTACAGACGAGAGCTTGATGGACAGTATACTAAGAAGAACTTCTAGGGCAGCAGCATTTAAGGGTGTAAGGGAAGGGTGGGAGGGAGATGTGATTGCTGTCAGGGAGGGTCTGGGAGTGGGGACAGGGTGCCGTTGACTTTTGCGACTAGGATCTGGTACTTGCGTCTGCCTCGGGGCAGTTGCAAAAGCCGATTACCATTGCAAAACATGCCCAAATCATGCCCCTGCTGCACTCCTTCCACGTTCCCTTTAAATCTCCATGTCCCAAGGGGAATTCACATCCAAATAGTAGCTAAGATTGTATGTGATGTAGACCTGTAAATGTTGGTATTTACATGTCTAGATATTAATTACTACTACTATTAATCATTTATATAGCACTACAAGGCATACGCAGCACTGTACAAACACGTATAGAAGACAGTCCCTGCTCATAGAGCTTACAATCTAGTTAAGACAGACAGCACAATACAAAAGAAATAAGGGGTTCAATAGGGAGAGGAGACACAAAGGGAACATGAGATTAGGATCCAAAAGCAGCCTCAAAGAGGTAAGTCTTTAGAATGGATTTGGAGAGGGAGAGAGATGAGACTTGACATAAAGATACAGGAAGTTTGTTCCAGGTATAAGGAGCAGCAAGGTTAAAAGATCGAAGTCTGGAGTTGGCAGTAGAAGAAAAGGACATAGAGAGAAGAAAGCCAGAGGAGGAGTGGAGATCACGAGGAGGGGTATAGGGAGAGAGGAGAGTGGAAAGGTAATGGGAGGCAGTAGAGTGAATGCATTTATAGGTTAGAAGGAGAAGTATGAAATGGACACAGAAATGGAAGGGGAGATAGTGAAGCGATTTCAGAAGAGGGGTTATATGAGTGTAACGGGGCTGGCAGAAGATTAGCCGCGCAGCTGAATTTTGAATAGCTTAAAGAGGAGAGAGATGACTCTGAGGGAGACCAGGAAGGAGGAGGTTGCAGTAGTCAAGACAGGTGGTAATTAATGAGTGGACAAGAGTTTTAGTTGTGTGTTCAAAGAGTAAGGGGTGAATTTTGTTAATGTTAGAAAGAAAGAAATGACAGGTTTTAGCAATCTGTTGAATATGTGCGGAGAAGGAAAGGATTTCCCCAAGGTTGCAGGCTGAGAAAACAGGAAAAAGAAAAGTATTGTCAACAGTGATAGAGAAAGGAGGGAGGGGGATGAGGGTTTAGGGAGAAAGATAAGAAGTTCGGTTTTAGTCATGTTTAATTTCAGACAGCGGTGAGACATCCAGGCAGTGATATCAGATAAGCAGACAGAGATACGAGCTTGAAGTATAAAAGAAATGTCAGGTGAAGATGGAGATTTGAGAGTCATCAGCATATAAATGATACTGAAAGCCATGGGAAGAGATAAGGGCACCAAGGGACTGGGTATAGAGAGAAAAGGAGAGGGCCTAGAACAAATCCTTGGGGAACATCAACTGTAAGAGGGATGGCAGTACAGGAGGCACCACCAGAACAAACACTGAAAGAGTGATTGGCGAGATAAGAGTAAAACCAAGACAGCACAGAACCCCTAAAACCAAGAGAGGATAATGTGTCGAGGAGGAGGAGGAGGTGGTCAACAGTATCAAAAGCAGCAGAAAGGAGAGTGGAGGAGTGGCCTAGTGGTTGGGGCAAGGTACCCCCCAGGCCGGAAGGTTGGAGGTTCAAATCCCACTAGAGGATAGCAACCTTGGGCTGGAAGGACTGGGGTTTCTAGTCCCACAGGTGGTCTTGGGCAAGCCACTTAACCCTCCATTGCCTATGTTCCCTGTAAAATAGTTATCTCCAAGTTATAATGCCCTGTTCAATGTAAACTGCCTTGATATCATGAAAGGTGGTACATAAGAAATGTTAAATAAATAAAAGAATGAGAACTGAGTAAAGGCCGTTGGACTTACCCCCCCAGAACAAGTCACTGGAGACTTTGGCAAGAGCCATTTCATTGGAATGAAAGGGACAAAAACCAGACTGGAGTGGATCAAGGAGGAAGTGAGAGGCAGCAGCAGAGAACTTCACATTCAAGAGGTTTGGAAATAAAAGGGAGATGGGTTGGTAATTAGAAGGACCAGTAGGGTCAAGTGAAGGTTTCTTGAGGAGAGGAGTGATCACAGCATACTTGAAGGCTGCAGGGAAGGTTGCAGTGGAGAGTGAAAGGTTGAGAATATGTGAGATGAAGGGATCAAGGAGAAGGAGATGGAGCTAAGGGGATAGGAACAGAAGAACAGGTAGTGAGTTTAGAAGAGGAAAGAAGGAGAAAGTTTCCTCTTCTGAGATTTTAGAAAAGGATTAAAGGGCGACAGAAATTGATGGGAAAAAATGGTATTATAGAGGAGGAGGAGGGGATGAAGAAGAATTAGTAGGGAATCGAAGAATAATCTTATGGATTTTGCCATGGAACTAATCAGCTAGAGTTTGAGCAGACAGAAAAGGAGGGATTGGAAGTGGTGGTGCCTTAAGAAGTGAATTGAGAGTAGAGAAGAGACAGCAGGGGTTAGAGGTAATACAGTTAGATGGATAAATAGTTTTGCTTAGCGAAAGCAATGGCGGACTGGAAGTAAGTAAGTATGAATTTGAAGTGAAGAAAGTTAGAAAGGGGGCAGGATTTCATCCAAGTGTGTTCAGCTGAGCAGGCACAGGAGCATAAGTAGTGGGAAGTTGAGGACAGCCAGGGCTGAGGTGAAGTGCGCCTCACAGGACATGCTATGGCAGAGCAAGAGTATGCAGAGTAGAGGAGAGAGCAGTGTTATAGGAAACTATGGCCTCATCAACAGATTTAGAGGACAAAGTGGAAGAAAGAAGAGAAGAGATAGTAGTGGACAAAGTCAGTGGATTAATAGCATGAAGATTCCTAAAACATTAGGAGGAGATTGGGCGAGATTGAGTTGAGGAGTAATAAAGAGTGAAACTTAAGAGGTAGTGTTCAGATAAAGGAAGACCTGAGGTGCAGAAATTAGAAAATAAATAATTAGAATAGAAAACGAGGTCAAGGCAGTAACCAAGCTGATGAGTGGGGGCAGAGAAGCAAAGCTGGAAGTTGAAAGAGGAGGTAAGGGAAAGGAGCTTAGATGCATAGGGGTCAGAAGGGTTATTAATATGAAAATTAAAATCACCAAGAATAAGGGATGGGGAGGAAGAGTCCGAGAGCCAAGAGTCAGAATCAGTGAGGAAGGTAGAAGTGGACTTGTCAGGGGGTCTATAGATAACAGCGATCTGGAGAAGAAGGGGATTAAGAAGATGGATGGAGTGGACTTCAAAGGAGGCAAAGGAATGGGAATGAGGTCGACAGAGGGGTTGAAAATGGCAAGAAGGAGAACGTAGAAACCCAGCACCACCACTGAGGCTAATGGCATGAGGAGTGTGGGAGAACTGGTAGCCACCATGAGAGAGGGCAGCAACCGAAGCAGAGTCATCAGGGAGGAGCCAGGTTTCAGTAAGAGGAAGAAGATGAAAGGCACTAGAAACAGAGATCATAGGTAAAAGGAAGTTTGTTAGAAATGGAATGAGCATTCCATAAGGCACATGAGAAGGGTGGTATATCAAATTTTAATAAATCCTAAACCATAAAACCATGAAAAGAGAAGAGAGGAAGAGGAAAGGAGAGGGATATGGATGAGATTGGGGTGGTGGAAGAGAAGAATGAAGGGTGGTTAGGACTGGGAAGTCACGAGAAGAAGACAGGAGGAGAAGGAGAAGAAGAGTGCGAGGGAGAGAGGAAACAGCACAGCAGAAATGAGGATGAGGTTGTATTATTTATTTATTTATTTATTTATTTAACAAGTTTTCTATACCTCATCATTTAATCAAGGCGGTTTACATTAAAACATTAACTGTTACAGAGAACTTACATGTAATAACAATAAAACTTAAACAAGAGCAGAAAATTGTCTTTAGGAACAAGGTAGGGGGGTGAACGGATAGTGCTAAAAGCACAACTTATGCACATTGTGACATGTAAACAGTTGATTATGAGATGTGTGGGAATGAGAGCAGCGGTTAACTGGGGTGTTGAGAGTGTTTAATGAAGAGGAGGGTCTTGAGTTGTTTCTGGAAATCCTTTAAGTCTGTGGTTGAGAGAGTTCCAAATAGTGGGAACAGCAAGTGAAAAAGCCCTCTTATTGGTGGATTTTTTTGGCCTTTGTAAATAAGCTGGGAGTTGGTATGGTGTTTAGGGTGCTTCTTCTCTCAGGTCTGTTGCTGGGTTTGGTACTGATGAGGTCCTGTAAAATTCCTGCTGAAATGTTGTTTTTAATTTTAAAGATGGTAAGAGCAGATTTGTATTTAGCGTGTGAGGTAACTGGTAACCAGTGAAGTTCGTACAGGAAGGGAGTTATATGGTCATGCTGTGATGCTCCAATGATGGTTCGGGCGGTGGTGTTTTGTGCTAATTGAAGGGGTTGGATGGTTTGTTTGGGTAATCCTTGGAAAAGGATATTACAGTAGTCCAATGCTAGTGTTATGATAGCCTGACATACTGTATGGAAATGTTCTTAACTAAGGATGGGTTTTAGTCTTCGGATCATTGCAAGTTTGTAGAAGATGGTCTTGGAGATCTTAATGATGTGCGCTTGAAGAGTGAGATGCTTGTCAAGGATTACTTCGAGGTACCGAATTTCGTTTCTTATTGTAATTGACATATTGGCAATATTTATTGAGGTGGACTGAACACAGTTTCCCGTGTGATGATGATTGCTTCAGTTTTTTTTATGTTGATGTTGAGGTTGTTGTTCGTAAGCCAGGTTATCATTTCTTGGAGGCAAATTGATATTGTGGTGAAGTCCGGGGTGTCTAAATGGATTCGGGTATAGGCCATAATATCATCTGCATATATGGCGTACTGTATCTTATATTTGTTGAATATGTTAATGAGAAGGGCAGACAGTGAGGACCCTTGAGGAACTCCTTGAGTTCTGTGAAAAGGAGCTGAGGTGAGGTGACTGGATTTGACTCTCTGTTGTCTGTCTTTGAGGCAGGACCGGAGCAGTTTGATGGTGGTGTTTGGAGCCCAATCTTTGCTAGACATTTCAACAAGATGTCATGGGAGACTGTATCAAAGGCAGATGAAATGTCAATAAAAATGAGCAGAAATCCCTTCTTTATGTTGTCTATTCCTTTGAGTAAATTGTCGAATAGGTGGGTGAGTAGTGTCTCGACACTGTGATCTGGGTGAAATCCATGTAGGTGGGGATCCAGAGAGGCATGTAGGTCGATGTGGCCCTGAAGCTGTCTCTGAACAATCTTTTCAATTATTTTGGCTAAGAATGGGAGGCTGGATATTGGGCGGTAGGCTGATGGATCGGTACTATTGGTTGAAGTATTTTTTAGAATAGGGATGATGGTAGCTTGCTTGAGTATCATGGGCATGTAGCCCTGAGTAAGTGATGTGCTTAACATCTTTTGGATGTATTTGATTAGGTCTTCCTTGGCGGATTTGATCCATGTCATCTGGCAGGGGTCAGATAGAGATGTGGTTGTGTTTAGGGTGGTTATGGTTCGGGCTATTTGCTCATTCGACGAGATGGTGAAGTTCCTCTAGTGGTTAGTAGTGATAGGACTTACATTGATGGATGGGGTGTCCGTGATAGGAGAATCCTTGTATGGTGTGGTTTGAAGAGGTTTGTTCTTAGATATGAGGAAGTCAGCAAAGGTTTGAGGGTGTATCTTGTTTTCATCCTTCAAGGTTGGGTCTTTCGTGGGAATGTGTATGATGTTGAAGAGCTCCTTGGGTTTGTTGCAGGCTTTTAGAATGAGATTTGAGTGGTATTGTTATTTGTGGTTGTCGAATAAGGTATTGTATTCTTGTTGCATTGTTTGGTATTGCTTTAATGTGTTTTCCGATTTGTCATGTGTCCATCTACGTTCATGTTAACGTAATTTCATTTTAGATTCTCTTATTGTAGTGGAGACCATGGTGCTGATCTTGGTCTATTTTTGTTGTGATGTTCGCCTTTTCGAGTTGGGAGTTTTGATGCGTCACTGATGGTGGTGTTCCAGACGTTGATAGCATCATCTAGGTCAATAAAGTCCTGGGGTAAGAATTGCAAGATGTCTCTGAGGAATTTCTCTTTGTTGAATGCTTTGAAGCATCTGGTGGGATTTTCTGTTCTCTGTGGTTTCTGTTGATTGTTGAGATGGAGTTCGAAGAGTATGGCATGGTAGTCCGACCAGGCTATGGGTGTTTTTGCTGGTAAAGTGAGTGGCCATGGTCTAGTATGCTTGTTGGAGCGAATATGAGATCAGGAGTGGAGCCAGAGCAATGGGAAGGACCCATAAGAATTTGTTTAAGATGAATGGACTGCATTGCTTTTTGAAAGGCTGTTTCCTCGTTGGTTGATGCAGATGTGAGGTTCAGGTCTCCTAGTACTATAAAAGGTTTGTGAGGGGAGTTAGCTGAGTATATTGAGTCCAGAATGTTGGATGTATCTTCTGTAGGGACTTTGGGGGCTCTGTAGATCAGGCAGATGGATAGCTATTTAGTTTCTGTGCTGATGTGCCACAGCATTCATAGCTTATAGATCTGTATGTCTTGAGCTTCAAATCCATTTGGGCTAGAATAAGTACTCCACCTCCTCATTTGTAAGTACAGGGGCAGTTGTATGCTGTGAATGTGGGGGTGTGTTACTTGATTCAGGATGACTTGGTCAGAACTCTTTAGCCATGATTCCGTAATGCATGGGATATCAATGTGGTTGTCCTGTATGTGATCGATAATAGTATTTATTTTGTTGCGGATGAATCTTGAATTTATTAGGCTTATAATTAAGTGGGAGGTATGCGTGAGTTGAGGGTCAGGTGTGGATGTGATTGAGGAAGGCTGTATTTGAATATACTACCCTTCTCTTATCCCTGGTCATGTCCCGCATCGATTTCTGTAACTCTGTTCTGGTTGGGCTTTCCTCTTCACAACTTTATCACTTACAACGGATTCAGAATACCGCTGCTTGGCTTATTTCTCACTCCTCTCCTCGCGATCACGTCATGCCTCTTCTTATTCATCTTCATCGGCTTCCCATTAAATTCTACATTCACTACAAAGTCCTTTCACTTGTCCACCAGGTCCTTTACACTCACTCTCCTCAATATCTGGCCGACCTCATTCATTTTCATACCCCTACTCGCACATTACGATCATTGCATCTCAATCGTTTATATCTTCCCTCCCCTTCATGAGCTCACCTTCAGTCCACCCGCTCCTCTGCCTTCTTTTTCATTGGTCCCGCCCTCTGGAACTCTTTATCCTCCTCTATTCGGCTTGAACAACAGCACGCCACCTTTAAGAGCAGTCTGAAAACCCACCTCTTTACCGTTGCTTTCTACCTCCCCGCCCCCTCTGTGTGATCTTACTCTCCCTGCCCCCCCCCCTCCACTTCCTCTCCTCTTTTGTCTCGTTGTATGACTTCGCTGTTTTGCTTTCCTATCCATTATTGTAACTTCCTTTCCACTTTCCACCTTTGGCTTTCTGTACCTTTATTTTTGTAAACCGCTTTGATGTTAGTGTTTAGCGGTATACTAAGCAAATAAACAAACATATCTGCTAGGTCTCCTGTTGGTGTGTTTATAGGGAGCGTGCTTGTAGTTGGTCAGATATGGTGGAGAGTACAATGTTAAATAGGCGGGTGGAGCTTGGAGGGCTGTGATGAGGATAGTATGGTAGTAGGTGGTGCTTGTTAGTTGAGAGCAAAGGATAAGAACTAAAATTATAGCATATATCTGAAGGAGGTACATACATTTGTACTTTCGAGGCTTGGTCAGGGATTTTTGAGTCTTGTGTATGAGGAGAGTATTTTGTGGCAGAGGTTCTGTGATGGTGTACGCCATGTTCAGTAAGGTACTCACCATTTGTGTGCCTCTTAAACGATTGGTCACTTGTGTATTAGAGGTGGAGCGGTGGAGCTGGAGCAATGGACAGTGACAAGAAGAGTTGTTAGAGTCTTTGCGTACTCTGGATCGGTGGGAAGAGTGGTTTGTCACTGCTTGTAGGAGATTGCCCAGAGGTTGGAGTCCTTTTATTGATTGTTATGGTCACTGCCTTAAGTCCCCACCTAGCACAGGCTTGCCTGATGGCACTCAGCTTTTGTGCAGTCCAGATGAGCCCCTGATTGTGCTGGAGGCAGTGAGCTGGGTGGAGTAGTATTAGAGAGAAAGGAGACAGATGAATGAGAGGAAGGAGAAGGTGAAGCTCAAGAGCTAAGGAAAGGGTGGAGGATAAGATGGGGGAGGAAATAGGGAAGGTGGAGAGAGGGTAAGAGAGAGGAGGGGTATTGGGTTGGTGGAATGAGGGAAGAAGTTTAGGGAGGATCAGTCATCCATTAGCTACATAGATGTGGAAAAAATGATAGAAGAAGAAGAAAATATGCTAATTGTGAATCATGCATGCAGACTATGGGAAATACAGTGTAGATTAAGTCTGAGAAAACAAATCTGCGAGCATGGTTCAAAGAAATACTTCAATGAGAACATACTGTTTCTTAGTATTAACCATCTGGAACACTCTGGATTTTATGCTCGGGATTTTTTTTAGCACCACTATATTTTTGGTGTTTGGCTTTTATTAATTGCCTCTTTAAAATCTGAGCTTGATGGGAGCTGCGTTCAGGTACAGTAGAAATGTTCATGTCCTAGAATACTTACAAAAAAGGTCCTATTTATGAAACATTTCTCCCATAGACACAAAATGGAGGAACCTTTAGTAAATGGCCTCCTATGTTTCTTTCTGAGGGAAAGGATATCCTTAGAAGTAGAATTTTAACCCTAGTTTCTCTGCTTTTCAGCCCATTGATCTAAGCCTAGGTTTGTTAACCCAATCCTCAGGGCACATCCAGCCAGTAAGGGTTTTCAAGATGCCCACAATGAACATGCATGAGATAGTTTAAATATATTGGAGGCTCTATATATGGAAATCTCTCTCATGCACATTCAGTGTGACACTCCTGATCCCAACTGGCTAAGAGTGTTAGGAAATACTGATCTCGCCTTCCAGAGTACACCCTCATTTTTAGCACAACCCTTAGGAAAGCAGAACTATGGTCATGGAATGACTTCTGACACTCCATGATCCTAACCTAGATTGGCCTTTTCAGGCTCATGTCTAGGGTAAGATCCACGTATCATGGACAGTTCTTCTGAGTTTCTAGGAAAAAGAAAGATCTAACCATGCAATTCCTCAGTCCGAACTGGTTCTGTTCCTTTCTGCAATGGGATCCTTGAGCACTGAAATGACAGATATGTGCTGGAGAAAGGTCAGTAGTATTTGGCAAATGGGAGATGAAAAGGGCAAGAAGAAAAACACATTCAGTGTACCCACTTAGGAACGGGGGACATAGTGCTAGATGAGCTCTTCAGCATATGGGAAGAACTATTAGAGTAATTATAGATTTTCAGTTAGAAGACTCTGGCTGTTTGGGCTGATTGGCCAGCTCAGTGACTGCCCATGTGAAACAGTATAGAGTTCACTCTAGCTGTCTCTCAGTAAACTGACAGCACGTTCTTTTCCTCAATCCCAGCCTTGAGGGGATCCTTCGGTTATGGTTCATGGTGTTAATACAATCTTCTTTCAGCTGCTCTTTCACTCAGAAGGCAGTCATGGAATGGAATGTAAATGTCTATTTTTTTTTCACCTGGAGAGCAAACAAGATTTCTTATTGAGACCAAACTGTCTTCCTAACCTTGTTTTGCAAGAAGGATGCCTCAATTTATGAGAGCAGAAAAAGAAATTTTATCTTTTTGAAGTTCCATGTGGAGGGTTATTTAGTAAGGGGCGACTGGATGAATGCACATTTTTGTGCACATTAATCACGTCTATTCTACAAAGTCAAGTCAATGCAGATTTGACTTTATAGAATAACAGTAGATGTGGGCGCTAATGCACATAAATAAAACCGTGATGACTCGCATCATCTTTAGAGCTGATGTAAATGATGACCCTTATTTTACTTGCGTTCAGGCAAAGTGAATATAATACATGCTCCACTCATATGTACGCCCAGACTGAAAGTTGGTTACTTTATGTGCATAAACAAGCTACTGAAAGTCTTTTTATTAGGTGTGTTTCACCTAAGTGCTAGGCTCTCTTCTGGAGGGTCTGGCCCTCCATCTGCTTGTCTGTCTGTCCATATGCACTTGTTTGCACATTCACAAACAAATAGACTTGTAAGCTTAGCAGAGCAGGGCCACTGAAGAGCTAGTAGTAGTCCCTGGACCCTACCAGCAAGAAGAAAGAGGAGAAGCTCTAAAGAACCACAAGAAGAGAGAGTGGAAGAGGAGTGCTAAGGAGCTGGTGGGAGACCCTGGGGGCCAGCTGGCATAGTGAGAGGAGCAGCAAGAGAAAGGAAGAGGCGAGTAAGGGGGTGGAGCTTAAGGGAAAGGGCAGGGGAGGAGGAGGAGCTTAAAGAGAGGGGAGGGCTAGGAGGAAAGAAAGGAGTAGGGTTAGAGGAGGAAAAGAGAAGAGTGGCAGAACATAAGGGAAGAGGCAGGGTTAGAGAAGTAGTAGAGAAGAGACAGTTTGTGCAATAAGTCAGAAGGGAAGAAAAGAAAGGAGTGAAAGGCTGGTGGCAGGAATGGAGAAGGAGTACAAAGTTGGACAGCAGGGAAAGGAGGGGAAAGTGAGTGCATGGGTGGGTGGAAGGGAAAGAGGATGAGTGCAAGAGAGTGGGTAGGAAGTAGGGTTGCCAGCTTCTTGAATGAGGAAAACCCACTACCTGTTGCTGCCCAAGCTCTTCCCTTGCTCCACTCCCGCTTTGTTTACTAAAAGATATTAGCTGCTGCCACAGTGCTAACATGAAAATATCGCATGGCGGAAGTAGCTAATGTGGAAAAAATGTAGACATCACTTCAATTTTCCATGATGTCTGCTTTTCCTATGGTAAGTAGCTTGGGCAGAATTAGGATGGAGAGCAGGTGGAGAGTGGGTGTGCTGGTATGGCGCGATTACCGTGGACATGACCATCATGCAGTAATTGTTAAAGTTTGCAGGCTTCATGGAGACAGCTATCGCAACCTCAGTGGGTTTTGATAGACGCGTCCGTGAAGCTTCCACCTCGTGATCCTACGTTTCCACCACAGTATCTGCAGGGGAAAGCTGGGAACACCCTCTGCAGCTACCACGGGACTTTTGCAGCTAACCCCAGCTTTTTGCAGCTATCACCTGGTGTTAGCTGTAAAAGCCTGACGCGGTGCAGTAAACATGCCCCTTAGCTGGAGTTTTCTGTTGCATGGTCCATTTTATTCCTATAGGCTGTGTGAGAGATAGCTCAAGCTAAGTGTTAGTAAAAGGGGCTCATAGTGTCTGTGAGAGATGTCAAAAATTCATAAAAAGAGACTGTATGGAGGCAAATGAAGGAAAATGAGCAGTAAATGTGGCTAAGCAATGCCTACTTCTATGCTTTGTATGGGGCGAAGGGTCAGCTGGACTGTGGGCCAGACAGTTCCCAAGCAGACACCTTGCTCCATCCAGATGGGGAACCACTCAGGGAGGACATATCACTTCCCAATAAAAGAAACATCACAGAGAGGGCTTACACTTCCCAATAAAATCTCACCTTATGCAGGACAACAAGCTTGTACATGGTAATAACTATCTCACAGATTTTTCTTCCAAAAGGATTCTTTTATTATTCCCTATCTTACAGAAACACAAACTAAGAACAGAGGAAAATAGTCCAGTGAAATTATAGATCTTGCCACTTCTCGCAGCAGGCAAACAGGGCCATTCTGTATTTATCTCGGATGCAGATCTCTAGCTACAAGCCAGAATGTCTGGTCCTGCCTGCATGATTCTGTCTTACTTCCTGACTCACCAGCGAGTGAGAGAATGTATGAAAGACTTTCCTGGACACAAGAGATCAGTGTAATAGACATACACAAGACAAACTAGCATGCTCACAAAACTCTCAGATACGACAACAGGGATACTGGGGCCATAGGGAACCCAGGGAATCCATACCCCACACAGCCTTCACTGCGCAGGAGACAAACTCATCACTTATCTGGTCCTGTCACATTATATACCCTTGCTCAGGACCATACTTACTATTCAGGCATTCTTCTCTAATTAGCTAATTCTTGTTCCAGCTGCCTGGGGCCCCCACTTGTGTGATTTCCCACATTGTTCTAAGAAAAGATGGAAGGAATATACAGAGATTTTATATGATAAAGATCAAGTGGACCAACAGCCGTTTCAACCTGTACCTTATGATCGGGAACCATTGGTAATGAACGAAGAAGTTCAAGCAGCATTGAACGCCTTATCAAAGAACAAAGCACCAGGCATTGATAGCATTCCCATAGAAGTATTACAGCAATCTGATGCAGCTGTTACCATACTTACAAGGCTCTGCCAAGAAATATGGAAGACAACATCATGGCCAACTGACTGGAAAAGATCTGTGTTTATACCAATACTAAAGAAAGGTGATCCAACTGACTGTGGAAATTATCGCACAAACGCTCTGATCCCACATGCCAGCAAGATTCTACTGAAGATTATTCAAAAGAGACTACAACCATACCTGGAACAAGAACTACCTGAAGTGCAAGCAGGGTTCAGGAAAGGGCGAGGAACGAGAGACATCATTGTGGATGTGAGATGGATCCTTGAGAAAACTAAAGAATACCAAAAGGATATCTATTTGTGCTTTATTGACTATAGCAAAGCTTTTGACTGTGTAAACCATGAGAAACTCTGGGCCACATTAAGAAGCATGGGTATACCAGAACACCTGATCGTACTCTTGCAGAATCTGTACATTGATCAAGAAGCAACAGTTTGAACAGAACAAGGAGAAACAGAATGGTTTAAAATAAGCAAAGGTGTAAGACTAGGCTGCATACTTTCCCCCTACCTGTTTAATTTATATGCAGAACAAATCATCAGAGAAGCAGGACTGTATGAAGACAACAGAGGTGAGAAAATTGGTGGAAGACTCATCAACAACCTTCGCTATGCTGATGATACCACATTACTGGCTAAAAATGAAGATGATCTGAAACATTTGCTTCTCACAATCAAAGAACATAGTCTCAAAATGGGCCTGCACCTTAACGTGCCATAATTGGCATAATCAACAGGTTCATCGTTGAAGGAGAAGAAATTGAAATTGTGAACTTTAACCTACTTGGATCAACTGTCAATAAAGAAGCAACAAGCAGTCAAAAAAATCAGATGACGCATTGCTCTTTGGCAGAATGATTATGAAAGACCTAGATAAGATTCTCAAGAGCAGAGATGTCTCTCTCCATACAAAGATTCGACTTGTTCAAGCCATGGTATTTTCAATAACATCATATGGATGTGAAAGATGGACAGAGAAAAAAATAGACAGGAAGAAAATTGATGCCTTTGAATTATGGTGCTGGCGGTGAATACTGCCCGAAGAACAAACCAGTTGGTACTAGAGGAGATAAAACCTAAGCTTTCTTTAGAAGCTCAGATGACAAGACTTCGACTTTCATACTTTGGACACATCATGCGAAGAGAGAGATCATTAGAGAAAGACATCATGCTTGGCAAGATAGAAGGTCAACGCAAAAGAGGAAGGCCAGCAATGAGATGGATCGATACAATAACAGCAGCTACGGGTACCAGTCTGTCAACAATGAGCCGCCTGACTGAAGACCGAACACAATTTAGGATAGCTATCCAGAGAGTCACCATGAGTCGACTCTGACTCAACGGCACTTAACAACATCTACTCATGTCTGTACCCTTCTCCATTGACCTTCTTCTGAGGCCCTGGGCCTTGTCAGATTTATATTGTTAACTGACCTCTGCCCCCCTCACTCAGTTCTTTACCTGGTTCTCTTGCTTGGTTCTCTCCCACCCCTCAGTTCCCAAGAAATATATTTCTTCAACTCCCTGTGTTCTGACAACTATACTGGGTCTATATGTTCTTCTTCATGCTAAGCTGGCATGTTTATCTCTCATGATTGCCTTTCTACCCTCTCTAAAGGTCCACCATTTACTGATAAGTGTGCTTTCACATCTTTTCCATATGATGTCACATACCTCTGAAAGCTTCACGTACGCACCTCAGTACAATTCCACCATTCAGACATTTCAATGATTTTTTGTGTTACTGTGTTAACCCCTTCTCCTCTGGCTCTCACAGCTTACCCTTTGTTGCCTCCTACTTAACCAATTTCTAACCCAGTCAGACACTTTAGGGTCCATCCCTAGGGTGCTCAGTTTGTTTATATATTGCCTATGTGGAACAGTGACAAAGGCTTTACTGAAATCTAAGTACAGTACATCTAGGGCTCTCCCTCCGTCCAACTCCCTGATCAGCCAGTCAAAGAAATCAATCAGATTTGTCTGACAAGACTTCTCCATGGGAAATCCATGCTGCCTCAGATCCTGCAATCCATTGGACTCCAGAAATCTCACTATTCTGTGTTTTAGTAGCCTTTCCAATAATTTACTTACCACAGAGGTTAGTCTAACCAATCTGTATTGTCAACCTCATCCTTACTTCCGCTCTTGTGTTTTGAGACCACATGTGCCTTCCTCCAGTCCTTTGGGACCATTCCCGACTCTAAAGAAGCATTGAAAACGTCAATCAGTGTAGCCACTAGAACATCCCCAAGTTCGTTCTATATTCAGGGATGTATCCCATCTGGTCCCATTGCCCTGTCTACTTTTAATTTAGCTAGCTCCTCACAGTCTTCTGAAAATTGTTCAAGATCACAGTCACTTCTGTTCCTCCTTGTGGGTGTTTTCCGAGGTCCTGCTCCTGGCCCTTCATCTGTGAACACATAACAGAAATATTTGTTAAGCAATTCCACTTTATTTTCATCAGCTTCTACATATTCCTCCCCTTCATCTTTGAGTATGACAATAGCACTTTTGCCCTTCCTTCTCACTAATATATCTGAAAAATGCTTATAACCCCTTTTTATTGCCTTGGCTATTTTGTCTTCTTTTTGTATCTTTTTCTTTCCTGACTAATTTGTTAGCTTCTTTAATTCTTTTTTCCAAATATAGAAGCTTGTCTTCCTCTCACTGTGATCTCTGATATTTTATGAAGGCCACCCTCTTTTTCATCACCTTTTCAGCTACTTCTTTTGCGAACCAAAGGGGCTCTTTTTCCTTTTAATTTACCTTTCTAACAAAAGGTTTGTTGCCCTTAATATCCCCTTTCAATTTTGCCCACTGTTTTTCTACATCCCCCAGTTGTTCCCATCCCTCTAACAACTCCTTGAGGTATTGTCCCATCTTGGCAAAGTTAATTTTCCTAAAGTCTAAGACACTTGCTTTTGAATGGATTTTATCAGCCCTAGTCCTAACACTGAACCACACCATTTGGTGATCACTGGATGAGAGATGATCTCCCACTATAACATCAGAAATACTTTCCCCATTGGTGAGCACCAAGTCCAGTATGGCCCATTCACGTGTGGGTTCCGTTACCAGTTGCCAGAATAGTTTTCCCTGTAGAGAATCTAGGATCTACCTACTTCAGATGACACTGCAGCAGGGATGTGCCAATCAATATCCGGCATATTGAAATCACCTATTAGTAGCACTTCTCCTTTCATGGCAATACTTTGTATGTCTTTTATTAAATCCCTATCTACTTCTTCTCACTTTGAGGGAGAGCTGAATATCACACCAATGCAAATAGATTTCTCTTTCCTTTTTCTAGTTTAACCGACAGTGCCTCCACGCTCCCTTTTAAGCCCTGTAATTCTATAGATTTAATATTATTTTTTACATATAGTGCCACTCCACCTCCCCTTCTTCCTACCCTGTCCTTCCTGAATAAAGTATAGTCTGGTATAATTACATCCCAGTCATGGTTGTCTATGAACCATGTCTCTGTAACAGCCACTAAATTCAAGGCAGCCTCTTCTATTAAAACTTCAACATCTGGGAACTTATTTCTCATGCTATGGGCATTTATACACACCACTTTCCAGATGTTGCCCTTTTTACCCATTTCTACAGAGGTATTTAATGTTTCACATACCTGGGGGCTTTTTTCACCTGTCTCCAATGAATCTAATTTAAAGCCCTCTTCAGTAGGTTAGCCATTCTGCTGCGGAAGACACTTTGATCCTTTTTGGACAGATGGATGCCATGTCTGCTATGCAGCCCTTGGAAAATCATCCCATGGTTGAGGAAACAAAAATGCTCTCAATGACACCATCCACACAGCCATGAATTGATGTCCAGGATGTGAGCCTCTCTGCTTTGGCCTTTACCCTCAACAGGGAGGATTCAAAAGGACACCACCTGCATACCTATCTGCTTCATCCTTTGTCTCAGAGCCTGAAGTCACTCTTAATATGCTCAAAGGGATACCTGTCAGTATCATTTGTGCCAACATGGATGAGCAACATCAGATAATAGTCAGTAGGCTTGATGAGTATCGGCAAAATCTCCATAACATCTTGGATTTTGGCACCTAGCAGACAGCACACCTCTCTGGACATCAAGTCTGGTTGGCAGATGCATGCCTCAGTACTCCTCAGAAAAGAGTCACCAACCACCACTACCCTTTGCTTCCTTGTGGTCACTGATTCTGCATCTTTAGGATGCTTGAACTCTGGTACGTCCCTTTCCTGGGATGCTTTCACCTTCTCTACTTCTAGGGTTGCATATTGGTTCTTCAGTTCAAGGACTGGAGGAGTTGGTCTGTTGAATCTGCAGGCCCTGGTGACTCTTGTCCAACTCTCTTCACTCTAGGACCCCATTTTCGCCTCTGTTGGAGAGCTTGGATGTTTCATGGAGCATCTTGTTGATTTACTTCTCACTGTTTTGAATGCTTCTCAGCCTCACCACCTCTTTTCAGAGTAGTTACCAGTAAGAGTTGGTGTGCATGATCTGAGGTCACCAAAATTTTGCTCTTTGTTCTTTTCATCGAACTAACAATACATTTGTGACTGGGTTACTCCACTAAACAGAAATCACTTGTAATTTATTTCTTGACCTTTACGTCTACATGTCTAGAAGGAATAACATGACAAACACTGTTTTATTGCTGCCCTGAGAAGATGAGCTCTAGAACAATAGTCCTTAACCTGAACCTGTGGTACTCTATAGCTAGTCTGGGTTTCAGAATCAATTTGCATGAGACTGATTTGCATTCAGTCTTTCCATTATATTTGAATCTGTTTCATGCATATTCAGTGTGGATAGTCTGAAAATGAGGGGAGTAGGAGGATACTCAAGGACTGGATTCAAAACCACATATCTAGAAGAAATATAGGCAATGCCGTACTCCCTGGCTTGCACCACTATTCAGCAATATTAACAGCACAACCCAGTAAACAAACCCAGCCCTTCTTTCCGCCCTTTTTCACCTCCCTTTTCCCCCTCTGCATTTTCCTCTGTTGGGCCATTTTGGAAACCGCGGTGACAGCCTCTGGCAATTGGTGGATATATCAAGCTCTTGGAAATAAATAAAATGGAACAAGGCACTTCACCGATACTTTTATACTGTGAAACCTAAACTTCAGCTTTCTTAGATGTCCTTTATTTCAGATTTAACAATGATTAGATTTTCTTTTTCAGTGAGTTTTTCTACTTTCTCTGACCGCTGTCATTTTCTTTTCACCCAACACCAAGGGCAAACATTTCCAAACCAATTCTGGAGATTGATGTTGCAGAAAATGGAAGTCTGTTGATCACATATGTTCTGTAAGAACTGAAAAAAGTGATGACCCAGAGGTGAGAGAGAAAATCTGAAAAAATAAATCAAACCTGTTCTTTTGTAGTGTCTCTTTAATCTTTTAGTTACTCAGCCTCTGGGACTATTTTTGTTTATCTATCAGAATGCTGGCATGGTTAATGATAAAGCCGGGACTTCAGCTATTCCCCCTATGTGTGCCATAATTGCTTATGGGGCACTATTGCATAGCATCCCAGGAAACTACATTACCGAAGGTCTGCTTTGATAAAGTGCATCAGACTATATTACAGGGATAAGCAAACATGTTGAAGTTTCCATTGGATGAATAATTCAACAGCCACCCAAGAATTCAATTCAATCCTAGAACAAATGTTAACTTGACAATGTTTTTTATAAAGTCTGAGCAAATGGCTGCCTGCCTTGAAAATAATCCAGCGGCTGTGGTGATTTGACATTGAATTTGAAAAGCTAAATCTCTCTTTCTGCGTTCAGATTTTCATTTGTTTAGCTTAAGGAGGATGGAGTCACTTTTTCATTTGTTCTGAGCTGCTACCAAATCTCTTTCATTTGATTCTTTGGCGCATGTAGACGATTGCTTCCTATTTTATTTAATTTGTTGTATTTTAAAAAACATACCTCCATTTATATTCAGAAAAAATACCAAGTGAATGGCCTAATTGATTAGCCTGATTATGCATTCCTCCTTTTAGTACTGCTATGTGCATTCCTCCTTTTAGTTACTGCTAGGTGCATTCCTCCTTTTAGTACTGGTATGTGCATTCCTCCTTTTAGTTACTGCTAGGTGCATTCCTCCTTTTAGTTACTGCTAGGTGCATTCCTCCTTTTAGTACTGGTATGTGCATTCCTCCTTTTAGTTACTGCTATGTGCATTCCTCCTTTTAGTACTGGTATGTGCATTCCTCCTTTTCGTACTGGTAGATGCATTCCTCCTTTTAGTTACTGCTATGTGCATTCCTCCTTTTAGTACTGGTATGTACATTCCTCCTTTTAGTACTGCTATGTGCACCCTCCTTTTAGTTACTGCTATGTGCATTCCTCCTTTTAGTTACTGCTATGTGCATTCCTCCTTTTAGTACTGCTATGTGCACCCTCCTTTTAGTTACTGCTAGGTGCATTCCTCCTTTTAGTACTGCTATGTGCACCCTCCTTTTAGTTACTGCTAGGTGCATTCCTCCTTTTAGTACTGGTATGTGCATTCCTCCTTTTAGTTACTGCTATGTGCACCTTCCTTTTAGTTACTGCTAGGTGCATTCCTCCTTTTAGTACTGGTATGTGCATTCCTCCTTTTAGTACTGGTAGATGCATTCCTCCTTTTAGTTACTGCTATGTGCATTCCTCCTTTTAGTACTGGTATGTACATTCCTCCTTTTAGTACTGCTATGTGCACCCTCCTTTTAGTTACTGCTATGTGCATTCCTCCTTTTAGTACTGGTATGTGCATTCCTCCTTTTAGTTACTGCTATGTGCATTCCTCCTTTTAGTACTGCTATGTGCACCCTCCTTTTAGTTACTGCTAGGTGCATTCCTCCTTTTAGTACTGCTATGTGCATTCCTCCTTTTAGGTACTGCTAGGTGCATTCCTCCTTTTAGTACTGCTATGTGCACCCTCCTTTTAGTTACTGCTAGGTGCATTCCTCCTTTTAGTACTGCTATGTGCATTCCTCCTTTTAGTTACTGCTATGTGCACCTTCCTTTTAGTTACTGCTAGGTGCATTCCTCCTTTTAGTTACTGTTATGTGCATTCCTCCTTTTAGTTACTGCTAGGTGCATTCCTCCTTTTAGTACTGCTATGTGCATTCCTCCTTTTAGTTACTACTAGGTGCATTCCTCCTTTTAGTACTGCTATGTGCATTCCTCCTTTTAGTTACTGCTATGTGCACCCTCCTTTTAGTTACTGCTATGTGCATTCCTCCTTTTAGTTACTGCTAGGTGCATTCCTCCTTTTAGTACTGCTATGTGCATTCCTCCTTTTAGTACTGCTATGTGCATTCCTCCTTTTAGTTACTGCTAGGTGCATTCCTCCTTTTAGTACTGCTAGGTGCATTCCTCCTTTTAGTACTGATATGAGCATTCCTACTTTTAGTTACTGCTATGTGCATTCCTCTTTTAGTTACTGCTAGGTGCATTCCTCCTTTTAGTTACTGTTATGTGCATTCCTCCTTTTAGTTACTGCTAGGTGCATTCCTCCTTTTAGTACTGCTATGTGCATTCCTCCTTTTAGTTACTACTAGGTGCATTCCTCCTTTTAGTACTGCTATGTGCATTCCTCCTTTTAGTTACTGCTATGTGCACCCTCCTTTTAGTTACTGCTATGTGCATTCCTCCTTTTAGTTACTGCTATGTGCACCCTCCTTTTAGTTACTGCTATGTGCATTCCTCCTTTTAGTACTGATATGAGCATTCCTACTTTTAGTTACTGCTATGTGCATTCCTCTTTTAGTTACTGCTATGTGCATTCCTCCTTTTAGTACTGCTATGAGCATTCCTACTTTTAGTTACTGCTATGTGCATTCCTCCTTTTAGTTACTGCTAGGTGCATTCCTCCTTTTAGTACTGCTATGTGCACCCTCCTTTTAGTTACTGCTAGGTGCATTCCTCCTTTTAGTACTGCTATGTGCACCCTCCTTTTAGTTACTGCTAGGTGCATTCCTCCTTTTAGTACTGCTATGTGCATTCCTCCTTTTAGTACTGCTAGGTGCATTCCTCCTTTTAGTTACTGCTATGTGCACCCTCCTTTTAGTTACTGCTAGGTGCATTCCTCCTTTTAGTACTGCTATGTGCATTCCTCCTTTTAGTACTGCTATGTGCACCCTCCTTTTAGTTACTGCTAGGTGCATTCCTCCTTTTAGTTACTGCTATGTGCACCCTCCTTTTAGGTACTGCTAGGTGCATTCCTCCTTTTAGTACTGCTATGTGCATTCCTCCTTTTAGTACTGCTATGTGCACCCTCCTTTTAGTTACTGCTAGGTGCATTCCTCCTTTTAGTACTGCTATGTGCACCCTCCTTTTAGATACTGCTAGGTGCATTCCTCCTTTTAGTACTGCTATGTGCACCCTCCTTTTAGATACTGCTAGGTGCATTCCTCCTTTTACTACTGCTATGTGCACCCTCCTTTTAGTTACTGCTAGGTGCATTCCTCCTTTTAGTACTGCTATGTGCACCCTCCTTTTAGATACTGCTAGGTGCATTCCTCCTTTTAGTACTGCTATGTGCACCCTCCTTTTAGTACTGCTATGTGCATTCCTCCTTTTAGTTACTGCTATGTGCATTCCTCCTTTTAGTACTGCTATGTGCATTCCTCCTTTTAGTTACTGCTAGGTGCATTCCTCCTTTTAGTACTGCTATGTGCATTCCTCCTTTTAGTACTGCTAGGTGCATTCCTTCTTTTAGTTACTGCTATGTGCATTCCTCCTTTTAGTTACTGCTAGGTGCATTCCTCCTTTTAGTACTGCTAGGTGCACCCTCCTTTTAGTTACTGCTAGGTGCACCCTCCTTTTAGTACTGCTAGGTGAATTCCTCCTTTTAGTTATTCCTAGGTGCATTCCTCCTTTTAGTACTGCTATGTGCACCCTCCTTTTAGTACTGCTATGTGCCTTCCTCCTTTTAGTACTGCTATGTGCACCTTCCTTTTAGTTACTGCTAGGTGCATTCCTCCTTTTAGTACTGCTAGGTGCACCCTCCTTTTAGTTACTGCTATGTGCATTCCTCCTTTTAGTTACTGCTAGGTGAATTCCTCCTTTTAGTTATTGCAAGGTACATTCCTCCTTTTAGTACTGCTAGGTGCATTCCTCCTTTTAGTACTGCTATGTGCACCCTCCTTTTAGTGCTGCTATGTGCCTTCCTTCTTTTAGTACTGCTATGTGCACCTTCCTTTTAGTTACTGCTAGGTGCATTCCTCCTTTTAGTACTGCTATCTGCACCCTCCTTTTAGTACTGCTATGTGCACCCTCCTATTAGTACTGCTAGGTGCATTCCTTCTTTTAATACTGCTATGTGCACTCTCCTTTTAGAACTGCTATGTGCACCCTCCTTTTAGTTACTGCTAGGTGCATTCCTCCTTTTAGTACTGCTATGTGCACCCTCCTTTTAGTACTGCTATGTGCACCCTCCTTTTAGTACTGCTAGGTGCATTCCTCCTTTTAGTTATTGCTAGGTGCATTCCTCCTTTTAGTACTGCTAGGTGCACCCTCCTTTTAGTACTGCTATGTGCATTCCTCCTTTTAGTACTGCTATGTGCACCCTCCTTTTAGTACTGTTATGTGCATTCCTCCTTTTAGTTACTGCTAGGTGCATTCCTCCTTTTAGTACTGCAAGGTGCATTCCTCCTTTTAGTACTGCTAGGTGCACCTTCTTTTTAGTTACTGCTATGTGCATTCCTCCTTTTAGTACTGCTATGTGCATTCCTCCTTTTAGTACTGCTAGGTGCATTCCTCCTTTTAGTTACTGCTAGGTGCATTCCTCCTTTTAGTACTGCTATGTGCACCTTCCTTTTAGTTACTGCTAGGTGCATTCCTGCTTTTAGTACTGCTATGTGCACCTTCCTTTTAGTTACTGCTCGGTGCATTCCTCCTTTTAGTACTGCTATGTGCACCTTCCTTTTAGTTACTGCTATGTGCATTCCACCTTTTAGTACTGCTATGTGCATTGCCTCCTTTTAGTACTGCTATGTGCACCCTCCTTTTAGTTACTGCTATATGCACCCTCCTTTTACTACTGCTATGTGCACCTTCCTTTTTGTTACTGCTAGGTGCATTCCTCCTTTTAGTACTGCTAGGTGCACCTTCCTTTTAGTTACTGCTAGGTGCATTCCTCCATTTAGTTACTGCTAGGTGCATTCCTCCTTTTAGTACTGCTATGTGCATCTTCCTTTTAGTTACTGCTAGGTGCATTCCTCCTTTTAGTACTGCTATGTGCATTCCTCCTTTTAGTTACTGCTAGGTGCATTCCTCCTTTTAGTTATTGCTAGGTGCACCCTCCTTTTAGTACTGCTATGTGCATTCCTCCTTTTAGTTACTGCTAGGTGCATTCCTCCTTTTACTTACTGCTATGTGCACCCTCCTTTTAGTTACTGTTATGTGCACCCTCCTTTTAGTACTGCTATGTGCATTCCTCCCTTTAGTACTGCTAGGTGCATTCCTCCTTTTAGTTACTGCTAGGTGCACCCTCCTTTTAGTTACTGTTATGTGCATTCCTCCTTTTAGTACTGTTATGTGCATTCCTCCTTTTAGTACTGCTATGTGCATTCCTCCTTTTAGTTACTGTTATGTGCATTCCTCCTTTTAGTACTGCTATGTGCATTCCTCCTTTTAGTTACTGCTAGGTGCATTCCTCCTTTTAGTTACTGCCATGTGCGTTACCTCCTAGAGGGTAATTTTCTAAACATTAGGACCCGATTTTCAAAGGCATTTACAAGGTAACTGCCCTCGTTACCTATGTAAATGCCTTATCCGGGATTTTCGAAAGGCACCTACATGGGTAGTGCCCTTCAAAAATACCGGATAAGTTTCTAATGTGCCCAGATGCTATGTGGTTAGCATTGGGGCGTGTTAGGGGCGTTCTGGGGTGAAGCGGGAGCGGCAGAAAGGGATAAACAGGTAGCATTAATTTTTGATGCTGCCTGCTTAGTCCTCTGTGTTTTAGATAGGCAAGGTTTTTCTTTGCCTATTTTTCAGGCGCAGGGGCTAAGTGGGTAGCATCAAAAATTGGTGCTACCCAGCTAGTTCCTGCAGCTTCCAGGTTGTGGGTTGAGACCCAGATTTTTAATGCTGGGGCTGCATATGACCCCAGAATTGAAAATTTGGGTTAGACAGATGGCGGACCGGCTATGAGCCGACGCAGTGCATAGCACCACCCAGATGAAAATCAGGCCTTATTGCATAGAAAAGACCTCCTTAAAATTAAATAATTTATGTTCGGAGATCCAAGATGGCGGCTGTGTGTAAGCCCGCTCCAGTTAGTGTGCTTTGTGTATAACTCTGACAACTGCTTCTGTCGGACATAGTGGCCTTTTGCTTATTGCCCCCATGGGGAAGGGGAAGGGGAAAGGGAAGGTCAGGACTTACCTCGAGGTCGGACCATCTCCTGTGCAGCAGCCCATAGCAAAGTTTCTCACTACCGGAGCTGAAAGAGGTGCTGCCAGGGTAACTGCAGAAGCTGGCTTTAAGGCAGCCTTTTCAGTGTCAGACATCAGTTTGAGATCTGAGCAAAGATTTCCACCGAGACAGCCTTTGCCACTGGGTGATTCTGTGCAGCTCCAACACCCTCCTACCGAGTTTAGGGTCAGAGGTCTTCAGCCGGTTGCGGGGGAGCTGCCACACTCAGGATTGCTCACTGTCTCATCGTAGGGATCTAGGGAGCTTCGGGGGGAGACTTCCTTGCAGTGAGTGTCCCTATGGCATCGGGAGTGACTTCGGCCCCAGAAGCTCTTCCTTCACAGCTTTTTATTTGTTTTTATTTTATTGCGATGTAACTCAAGGCAAATTACATGTCTACAGATATAGTCTTGTCATTATATATCAGGAGTCCCCTAAACCTTTGATGAGAATGGCACATAGGACATTTCAAATCACTGAAGAGGCCAATAATAGGGTCCTTTTCAGAATTTTCTGTATAGGGTGGGAGGCGTCTCCCTTGTACTCACCATAACATGCCACCGTTCTCTTCTTTGGCTTATGAAGTCTGGGAACCCCGCTAGAGTCGTTGCTTTTGCTAATGCCTCAAAGAAAAGTAATATTTCTTCTGCAAGCCATATTCAGTCATGGGCGGGAAAAATACATCAGGCAAGAAAAATAATCTCTATGAGACTCAATTTGGTGACCCCTTGCTAAATGCTAAAGAATTTGAGTCTGTGATAACATAGTAGCATAGTATAAGATGGCAGATAAAGACCAGTATTGTCCATCTAGTCTGACCAGTAAGGTGGCTAGAGTAGATGTACCCACCACTCCGAACAGATCACCCCTCTCTATTTGTTGAGGTATAAGAAATAGTTAAGTTTATTTTGATTTTATCCTGTTGCTATAAAGAGATCCACTGTGTCTGTCCCATGCCATTTTGAATTCCGTCACTGTATTTGCCCCCATCACCTCCATCGGGAGGGCATTCCAAGCATCCACCACCCTTTCAGTGAAAAAATATTTCCTGATGTTGCTTTTAAGTTTACCTCCTTGCAGCTTCATTTTATGCCCTCTAGTTTTACAGCTTCCTCTTCTTTGAAAAAGTTTTGTTTGCTCATTACTATCATTTAAGTATTTAAACATCTGTATCATATCTCCCCTGTCCCTCCTCTCCACTAAGGTATACATATTTAGGTCTTCAAGTCTCTTCTCATAAATCTTGTGGCGCAGGCTTCAAATCATTTTCGTTGCCTTCCTCTGAACCATTTCAAGTCTTTTTATGGTATATCCTTTGAGATATGGTCTCCAAAACTGAACACAATACTCCAAGTGAGGCCTCACCAACGACTTGTACAAGGGCATTAATACTTCCTCTTTTCTGCTCGCTATTCCTCTCTGTATGCAACCCAGCATCCCTCTGGCTTTGGCCACCGCCTAATTGTTTTGTTTTTGTTTTGCAGGAACTCTTGGGTTTTGTTTCTTGTATGAAATAGATTAGCATCAGCATTTTGTCAGCATTATCATTTATAAACCCAAGGCGCTGAGGTACTATAATTCAAATTAATTACTTGTCTCGCTACCCAATACCTTTAATTCTGAACAGAATTAATTGCATGGATTTTTTTTGTTTTGTTTTTATTGTGAGCTCATGTATCCATGGTAACCAGAGACGATGTTCTAAGAGATGCTCCGTGTGAGAAGAATGATGATGTGGTGTGATGAAGGGTCCGGAATTTGGAGCAATCTTTCGCATCAACCCCGCAAGGGCCATCTCAACTTGAGAATGTCTAATGAGCAATTAAGACATCTACAGACTTCTTTGATATGACTTTTACACTTCATGTATATTTCTTTTCTACAGAACAGAACAAAAATGCACATTGAGCCAACACAGAGTATGTGATGGGAAGCAGAGCAAGACCCCAGCCTTGATTTTAAAGGACTCTCCGTCTACAAGTGACTAAAATAAATAAATATATAAGTTGTGCTTCTGGTTCACATGATCACCGTAACAGCCTGAGTCAAAGCCTTGGTTTTCCGAGTGGCTCTATGAACTCGTCTTCTTGTCTTCCAATTTCATTGAGCAATAGAGGACTATCCACTTACTCACCTTTCTGCAGGACAAATACAGCTGACTAGGACACTGGACAATTTAGGTCAGATAAATTCAGACTACTGTGTATAGGACAAGTTCTTCCAAAACAAAGTTAAATGATGGCTGTTGTAGCAGTTTTGTCTAAAGCAGCACACACGCCTTCACTAGGTTCAATGTAAGCTCCATAAGTCTACACCAGCAGAGTCACTGGCAAGGCTGAGACAGTGTGCGTGCCCCCATCCCCTCCTGAAGTGCTGGAGAAATGCCCGTTCTTTAGCAGGACCGGGTGGGATCCTAATTTGGAAAAGGCAATTGCTCCTCTTGCAGGCAAGAGGCCCTATCTTAAAAGTGTCTTCCCACAGTTGCTACGGATGATGCAACTTAACATTTGTTATTCTCTAATGGCTGAACAATGCCTAGCAATAGCAAAAATTTACAAAAAAGGAAGACATCCAGCTCTCTTCACATACATTATCTCCATCAGACACAGGATTATAATTATACTGTAATTGCTAGCTAACAAAACATTTATTTACATGTAATTATATTATGATTTTAGCTGCAGATGCTTATTCCAATTGTGTGGTGTTCTTGCATTATTTTGTAAATATATTTAATGACCTTCACATCACATATTCAGATACTTTAGCAAATTGTCTGCATTGAAATGAGTCTATATGCAAAATATGGGGTAGTAAATTGTGTGGCGACCATAAAATGCTCAAACTGCCTAGGAATGCTCAATAGAACTTTCTTCTCAATTAAAAAGTAGACTTGTGAAAGGAGAAGTTGCAGTTATCCCGTGTGTGCCAATGTTTATCCTGTCCTATCAGTTATATATATCCATTTGACTGCATATTAGCCTTAATTAGATAATGTAGAGATACTGCACTAAAAGTGATAAAGAATATTCATTTTAACAAAGAATGGTGCGCAGACTGCAGATTTTGTACCACTGAAATTCATAGGCTTTGCAAAGGCTTTTTGTGTCTCACTCTGTTGGTATATGCTATAGTGTAAGACTGCAAGAAATTAAATTTGGCCCACATTTGTAACAAGAGTCCCGGTTAATAGTGAACTACTCTGTCATAAAACTCATTTTAAGGGCAGCGCTGGCTTCTTTTCATGAATAGGATTCAGTTCAAGATTCTAATTCTCACTCACCGAGTCTACTACATGGTGCTTCCTAGTTATCTTGGTTCCGTTCTAATTCCTTACTTTCCGCAGCACACTTTAAGATCATCTCTGGAGAATTATCTAACAATCCCATCTAAAACTAGATTAAGATTTTCACCAAATGTTGCTTTCAGTTACCAAGCACCATCGCTTTAGAACTCACTTCCTCCAGAGTTACGCCTGAAGAGTTCATATAGGAAATTTAAGAAAGGGAAAAAATCCTGGCTTTTTAATCAGATTTTTGCACTATAATGTCACTGACTCAGCATCTACATTTGTAAATTATCTCTTGTCTCACAGTTAATGTCCTGTCTCTGGAATATAAAATCGTATATATTGCCTCCTTCTGAATTTGTTGGCAGGAAAGCGTTAGAGTTTTTCCTCTGATTTGATTTGTATCTTTACAGACGCCTTGTTTTGTAAATTGCTATGATGTATGACTTGAATAGTATGTAACAAATACTATTAAATAAATAAATTAAGCACATATACCCCATAGACAAATTTAAAGCCCCTTTTACTAATGTTTAGCGTCTGCAAAGTGGCATTGTAGTGGAGGAGTAGCCTAGTGGTTTGAGCCACTACCTAATACCCAGAAGATCAAGGGTTTGATTCCTACTGACATTCCTTGTGACCTTTCTGCTCCTTTGCCTCGGAGGAAAAGGCCTGCTGATCTACTTCCAGTCATACCTTGCCAAGAAAACCCAGGGGCTGCCAGGAGTCAGCATTGACTTGACCCGCCCTAGGATTTGAACTCTGACCACTGTGCTCTAAACCTACTACCTTAACCATTACGCTATTAGACATCCATGTTCTGAGATGCTATTCTGGGCATGTCTCTCTAGATGTCCATATTGGGCATGTCCACATTTCTGAAACCACGTCTGAACTTGCATGTGTCCGACTTTAACATCCCGGATTGCACTTGGACCTCCTATTGTAAAATGGGCCCTTAAGTGTCAGTAAAAGGGCTCTTAGTCACTGGTGATTATATCAAATTCTAGCATTGCAAAACTTTTTTTGTAAGAAACAAATTAGTCAGCTCCGATCTGATAAAGCAGGTCAAATCTACTCTTGCATTTTTACCTTCTACATGTCAAATTACAAATATTATGCAGGTGAAATAGATGTGTACATGGAGATCACTTTTCAAAGGTTCACCTGAAGGAGAAACCCTGCCAAATATTGGCCCCCATTCACTATCCGCACTGTTCACAGCGCGAACACTTTTCCTCATGCAAACAGTATGCTGAGATGTTAGAGAAGGGAAATGCCACTGGGGCTATCTATGGGCATATTATTTGTGCATACAAAGTAGGCGCAAAAGTACATTGGAACCAAGGCTTTTTTAGAAGGGGGTACATGGTGGTACTGAGCACAATCACATTTCATTGCCCATGGTCCTCGTGTATTAATGAAAGAGCCTGCAAATGATAGGCGCTAGGTATCTCTTTGTTCCTTTGCTAGTTGGATTTTGAAAGGGAAACCCCATTCGTGGCTTCCTGTGTGGACTCTAAAATCTGACACATAATGAGATAATCTTGAAAGGATTCTAAGCTGTCTTTTGCATCAGTTTTTATAAACAGGCCACCAATAATTCTGAAGACCTACTCCTAGGTCAAAAGGTTATGAACTTTGACCTACATTTTCAAAAGAAGGTATGACTCAAAAATCAAATTGCATATGCTTGCCTGCCCAGTATCCCAAGCTTTCATTGTAGTTGTGAAGGAACTTTCTATAGAGAAGCCAACTCCACCTACCAACCAAATGTTACATTTCCCGCGCATGGGCAGGACTCAATAAAGTATGCTCCAGTATGGAATGAATCCTTTTTCCCAAAAGTCTTCCTGCAATTTTTATTTGCATGCCAAAGTTCAGGGCACACTCGCTTCTTGTGTTCATGGCAACGAAATATGATTACAGCCCGTGGGCTGCGTCCATGGCTGGTTCTGAGAAATGTACCACCATGAGAATTTTAGAAATGGAGCATGAAAACAAATTGCAAACCCATCTTGAATCTATCATTTGCTGCCAGAAACAGCAAACGCAACATAAGTGAATACATGGAAAAGGCTTTAACTCAGTCACAGTGCTCAACCCTCAATGTAAAAGTTGCATCCTTGATTTCAATAGAGGATGTTTTCAGGTCTGAGAATTAAGAGAATGTCTTCTCTTTACTAGAGACTAAGAGCGTCATTTTAGAAGTTCTATTCACAGGGCTGGTGCAAGGATTGGAAACACCCCCCCCCCTGCCGCCCCCCCCATTGCCACCGCTGCTACCCCTCTTCCTCTGCCAACAGCAGCAGAAATGGCAAAGGAGCCGTGATGCAGTGCTTACTAAAGGCTCTAGACTGTGTCGTGGTTCCTGCCTGCTATCTTCAGGCGCTTCCGCCCACCCTCCAACGCTGCCCTCTTATAAAACGAGGCCATGCACAGTGCACTTAGGAGTGTAAAGTAGGTGTGCTCAGGGGAGGGGTCTAGGTGGAGAATGAGCAGAGTCATGATTTAGGTGCATGTGTTATAAAAGATGCACAAACATATGTGCTTGTCTTAGTAACATAGTAACATAGTAAATGACGGCAGATAAAGACCAGCATGGTCCATCTAGTCTGCCCAGCAAGATGGCAAGAGTAGGTGCACCTGTCGCTCTGTGCAGGCCACCCCTCCCCATGTCTTTGTTTAGGGGTAAACCCACCACTCCATGTAGGACACCCCTATTTGTTGAGATGTTATATGGTTCAGAAGTTAGATGGTACCGTTTATCTTGGTTTTATCCTATTGCTGTAAAGGGATCCACTGTGTTTGTCCCATGCCTTCTTGAATTCCGTCACCGTGTTTGCCCCCACCACTTCCATCGGGAGGGCATTCCAAGCATCCACCACCCTTTCAGTGAAAAAATATTTCCTGACATTGCCTTTCAATTTACTACCTTGCAGCTTCATGTTATGCCCTCTAGTTTTACAGCTTCCCCGTCTTTGGAAGAGGTTTGTTTGTTCATCATTTCTCTTTAAGTATTTAAAGGTCTGAATCATATCTCCCCTGTCCCTCCTCTCCTCCAAAGTGTACATATTTAGGTCTTCAAGTCTCTTCTCATAAGGCTTCTGACGCTTTCCTCTGAACCGTTTCGTCTTTTTACATTTTTTGCAAGATACAGTCTCCAAAACTGAACACAGTATTCCAAGTGAGGCCTCACCAGTGACTTATACAGTGGCATAAGTACCTCTTCCTTTCTGCTGATAATCCCTCTTTGTATGCAGCCCAACATCCTCCTGGCTTTTGCCACCATCTTGTCGCACTGTTTTGCCACCTTGAGATCATCAGAGATAATCACACTAAGGTCTTTCTCCTGAACCGTGCATACCAACTTCTCGCCCCCTATCACATACATTTCCCTTGGATTTCTGCTACCCAAGTGCATGACACTGCACTTTTTCGCATTAAATCGTAGTTGCCGAGCATTAGACCAGTCTTCCAGCTTTTGTAGATCTTTCCTCATGTTAACCACTCCCTTGGGGGAGTCCACTCTGTTGCAAATTTTTGTGTCATCTGCAAAAGGACAGACTTTTCCATTCAGTCCTTCAGCAATATCACTCACAAATACATTGAACAGTGCCGGGCCCAGGACCGAACCCTGGGGCACCCCGCTAATCACCTTCCTCTCATCCGAGTGAGCTCCATGTACAATCACCTTCTGTCATCTGTCAGTCAACCAATTTCTAATCCAGTTTACCATCTTGGGGCCCATCCCCAAGCTATTGAGTTTATTGACAAGCCTCCTATGAGGAACAGTATCAAAGGCTTTGCTGAAATCCAGGTAGATGACATCCATCACATGCCCCTGATCTAGTTCCTTGGTCACCCAGTCAAATAACTCAATCAGATTTGTTTGGCAAGACCGTCCTTCGGTAAAACCATGTTGCCTCGGATCTTGCATCTTGTTGGTTTTGAGAAAGTTCACTATTCGCTCTTTCAGGAGCGCCTCCATTACTTTTCCCGCCACCGAGGTAAGGCTCACGGGCCTGTAGTTTGACACTTCTTCCCTGTCACCACTTTTGTGTAGAGGTACGACATCAGCCATTCTGCAGTCCTGAGGAACCTCTCCTGTTTCCAAGGATCTATTGAAGACATCCTTTAACGGTCCTGCAAGAATCTCTCTGAGCTCTTTCAGTATCCTGGGATGTATCCCATCCGGTCCCATGGCTTTGTCCACTTTCAGTTTAGCAAGTTGTTCTAACACCTCGTCTTCTGTGAATGGTGTGGTATCTACTTCATTCCCATTTTTATATTTGGGAGTCACAATTAATTCAGAATACCGCTGCTCGCATGATCTTACATGCCTCCCCCCGTGATCATGTCACCCCTTTATTACATCATCTACACTGGCTGCCAATTGATTTCCGGATCTCCTTCAAGGTTCTCACTTTAACCCACAGAGCCATTTATCTATCTACCCCTACCTACCTATCCGACCTACTCACTTACCATACCCCCTCACGCAGTCTTAGGTCCATTCACATCAATCGCCTTCACCTCCCAGCACCCTCCAAAGCTCACTTACAATCGACTAGGAAAGCAGCATTTTTCTACTTAGCCCCATCTCTCTGGAACTCCCTGCCCACCGCCCTCCGTACAGAAGAATCCTACTCCAAATTCCGTTCCCTCCTTAAAACACATCTGTTCTCCCTAGCCTTCCCCCCTGAGTCTTAAGTGTTCACTCTTATTACTCTACTCTCTTAACCCTTCTGTCCTTACTTACCTCTTGCTCTATCATTTATAGTAATTTCCTCTTTTTTTCTTGATGTTGTTTTGTAAACCGCCCCGATGTTATGGGGGGCGGTATAACAAATGTGTACTAAACAATAAACAATAAACACAGCAGGTCCATCTCCAGGATCTTCTTTAATAAATACAGAGCAGAAGTATTTGTTTAGCAATTTCGCTTTTTCAGTGTCTCTTTCCATGAGTCCTTTCCCAGCACTTTTGAGTCCTGCAATTCAAACTCTGATCTTCTTCCTTTCCCGAATATACCTGAAGAAAGTTTTGTTGCTACCCTTAACATCTTTAGCCATCCTTTCCTCTGCCTTTGATTTTGCTATCCTTATTACTCTTTTAGAATGGTTATGGAGACATGTCCATGATCTCAAAGTCCACGTGCATGTCTACAGATGTCCAAACCATGACTAAACCTTTTACAATGACCCTCATAGGCTAAACATAGGCACTTCCTCTACTTCCAAACCTAGGTGGTACCCTGTTATAAAATTACCCTCCACATGTCCCTTTTTCCAAAAGGCTAAGGAGATAGTTTTATAAGAGGGAGCCTATGTGAGAAGACCAAAAAGGTGCCTATTTTTAGAAAGGCAATGTAGATGCTTAAGTGCCTTTGTAAAATGGACTTCTGAACCAGCCCCAGCAAAGCGCCAATGCCCACACAACAATTTGCACCTACTCTAGAAAAGACATAAATGTGTGTGAACTCTACAGGGATGGTTTTGCAGAGGATTCTTCATGTGTAAAGGTAAAACAGACTTTAATGGGGGCAAACTGGACAAACAAACTAATATTTTGGTTTTCGAAGGCTAACCTAACCGGGTATATTCTGACAAACCAAAATAAGTTCGAAAATCTTTGGCGCACACATTATTAGCAGGTTGGAAACTTGTGCCACCCACTATCACGTGTACAGCATTCACACATCTTTCACAATCCTTCACAGTTTAATTACCTTAAACAAAATTCAAAATAATATTAAAACTAAAAGCTAATTTTTCATTTTCTTCCTTCATGCTTGGATGAAAGTCTTCGCTTTGCTGGAAGAAATTGCTGGGCATGCATAGGCTACAATCGAATAGTCAGAATAAGAGAATGCTTGCCAAATAGTCAAGTTTGCTAAATTGTGCCTAGTCTCTTTAGATTTCTGCATATTTAAATAATAGGTGTGCAAGCTATAATTTATCTAGAAAGCTGTCTGGATTGCCTGAACTGTTTAAATTACGAAATAATGGCAACAGAAAAAACATGCACCTGGCTTTAAACAACCTCTCAGTAGAAGGGGCAGGGAATCCATGAAAAGCAGAATATCACAAAGAGACTCTTGTATATTTTGTAAATTATGGGGTGAGTAGAAAGATGTCACAAATTTATATTGACTTAGGTATAGAATAGATACCAGAGAGATGTTGATGTTTTAGTTGGTTCTGTTTTATGTAAAGGACAGTTCTATATATGTACCAATCTTACACAACAACCTCAAAGCAATCCATGTGCCACCCGTTTAAGAGTTTCATCGCTCAAAGGAATTTTTCTCACTCTTTTCCTCTAGAGGTAAAGTGGTGTATGGTTGCATACAGTAGGCAGATATGAAGATAGTAGCAAATTTGTGCAAAATAGTCTGCATGGAGTGAATAATTATATTATAACTCACTAATGTAGTCAACTGAGCCCATGCCATATTACAAAATTATGCAGGACCTGAGGCATAGAAATCCGTTTCTTTCCCTTACCTAGGATTAATGGATATCATAAAGTGCATTGTTCCATTTGAAAATATAAAACTACCTCAGATTGTGAAACATTTGCAATTAAAATGATCAAGAACCTTGAAACAAACACAAGAGAAACTGATTTCTGTACTCATCACCAGAGTCTTCCGATAGCTGGGAAAGAAAGGAAGCTCCCATTGGCACAATGCAAGTACTACAGCGAGCATTAGCAGTACATTTTTGAGACTAAGATGATTTTCTGCATACCCTGGCTTAGCAATAAGGCTTATTGCTCTCGTAGTATGTAACAAAATCAACTCTTTTAGAGACATTGCCTTTGAAAGAATTCCCAAGTGCATAGTGATACTGTATGTTGTCTATGCATATTACACCCTGAACTTATCATAAGAACATAAGAAATGCCATACTGAGTCAGACCAAGGTCCATCAAGCCTAGTATCCTGTTTCCAACAGTGGCCAATCCAAGGCACAAGTACCTGCCAGGTTCCCAAAAAGGCACACAGGTTCCACAATGCTTGTCCCGGGGTAAGCAGTGGATTTCCTGGGTCCTCTTTAATAATGATTTATGGATCTTTCCTCCAGGAACTTGTTCAAACCTTTTTTAAACCCAACTACACTAACAGCTTTTACTACATCTTCTGGTAACGAATTCCAGAGTTTGATTGCGCATTGAGTGAAAAAATATTTTCTCTTATTAGTCTTAAATGGATTACATTTTAGCTTCATTGCGTGCCCTCTAGCCTTTCTACTTTTTGATGGTGTAAACAATCAATCAATCTACATTTACCTGTTCTACTTCATTCATTAATTTATAGAACTCTAGATAACCCCCCCTCAGCCGTCTCTTTTCCAAGTTGAAGATCCGCAACCTTTTAAGCCTCTCCTCATAGGGGTATCCTTCCATCCCCTTTACCATTTTTATCACTCTTCTCTGTACCTTTTCTAATTCTACTATATCCTTTTTAAGATACGGCGACCAGAATTGCACACAATAATGAAGATGTGGTCGCACCATGGAATGATACAGAGGCGTTATATCATCCTAGGTTTTATTCTCCATTCCTTTCTTTATGATTCCTAGCATTCTATTTGCTTTCTTGGTTGCCATTGCACACTGGGTGGAGGGTTTCAACGTATTATCCATGATGATACCTAAATCATTTTCCAGGGTGGTGGTTTCTAAGGTGGCACCTTGCATCATGTAATCATAGTTTGAGTTGTTCTTTCCTAGGTGCATAACTTTGCACTTGCCCACATTAAATTTCATCTGCCATTTGGACGTCCAGTCTTCCAATTTATCAAGGTCCTCTTGCAATTTTTCACAATCCTCTTGCATTTTAACAATTGTGAATAATTTTGTGTCATCAGCAAATTTGATCACATTAGTCTTTATTCCCATTTCCCGATCATTTATGAAGATGTTAAAAAGCAGTGGGCCCAGCACAGATCCATGGTTTACTCCACTATTCACCTTTCTGCACTGAGAAAATTGGCCATTTAGCCCTACTCTCTGCTTTCTATCTTTTAACCAGTTCCCAATCCACAATACTACACTGCCTCCAATCCCATGTCTTTTTAATTTTGCCAAGAGTCTCTCATGAAGTATCTTGTCAAAGGCTTTTGAAAATCCAGATACATTATATCAACAGGCTCACCTTTGTGTGCCTGTTTATTCACGCCTTCAAACAGATTAGTAAGACAAGACTTTCCTTGGCTAAATCCATGTTGGCTTTCACCCATTAAACCATGTTCAGTAATCTTATTCTTTAAAATGGTTTCCACCATTTTGCCTAGTACCAACGTCAGGCTGACCGGTCTGTAGTGTCCTGATCACCCCTGGAACCCTTTTTAAAAATTGTTGTTATATTGGCCTGTCTCCAGTCTTCAGGTACTACAGATGATTTTAATGATCCTCAACATGGAACTCACTACCAAGCCGCTTAAGAGCCATCGAAGACCTCTCCAATTTCTGTAACAAGCTAAAAATGTATCTCTTGCATGAAGCCTACAGAAGAGACACTTAAAACCTTGCCCTAAATTACTTCACCCTTTTACCCTCCCCATTCTACCTTAGCCCTTTCTTGTACCACACCCCCTCCCCAACCCACACGCCTAACAAAGTCTTTGTATATAAGTTACTGTAAAAGTACCAAAGTTATAATGTATTCACCACACCCCCACCCTATGTTCTCTGTAAACCGCTTTGACAGCTTGAAAAGAGGTATATAAGAAAGTTTAAATTAAAATAAATAAATAAATGATAGTTCACAGATTACTAATAGCAGGTCTGCAATCTCATATTTCAGTCCTTTCAACACCCTTGGATGTATACCATCCGGTCCAGGTGATTTGCTATTTTTCAGTTTATCAAAAAGTTTTAATACATCTTCCCGGTTAATCGATATTTCTTTCAGTTCTTCCGATTCATCACCTTTATATACCATTTCAGGCATGGGTAACTTTCCTACATCTTCTTCAATAAAGATTGAAGCAAAGAATTCATTCAGTCCCTCCACTATAGCCTTGTCCTCACTTAGTGCCTATTTTACCCCTTTATCATCCAGTGGTCCAACTGACTCTCTCACAGATTTTTTGCTACGAATGTACTTGAAAAAGTTATATTATGCATGTTTGTTTCCACGGCAAGTTTCTTTTCAAATTCTCTGTTTGCCTGCCTTATCAATGCCTTGTATCTATCTTGCCAATACTTATGTTGTTTCCCGTGTTAGTCATCTGGCTACTTTTTCCATTTCCTGAAAGATGCTTTTTTGATGACAACAGCCTCTCTGACCTTACCTTTAAACAATACTGGCAGTTAAAGCATGGACTACATCTGGTCTGGGCGTCCGAGAAAGTACTTGTAAACACTACCCATGCTTGATGCAAATTTTTAACCTTTGCAGCTGTGCCTTTTAGTTGTTTCGAAACTATTTTCCTCATTTTATCATAGTCTTCCTTTTGAAACTTAAAAGGTAGCACTGTAGATTTCCTTGCCATCTTTCTTCCATTTATTTATTCAAATGTGATCATGCTATGATCACTATTGCCATAGTGGCCCCAAAACCCTTATCTCTTGCACCAGATTCTGTGTTCCACTAAGGACTGGATCCAAAATAGCTTCCCCTCTTGTCAGTTCTTGAACTAGCTGCTCCAAGAAGCAGCCATTTATTTAATCTAGAAACATTATATTCCTAGCATTTCCTGCTGTGACATTGACTCATTTGATATTGTGGTAATTGAAATCACCCATTATTACTGTGTTGTAACTTTTGTAAGCTTCCCTGATTTCTCTTAGCATTTCATCATCCATCTGTTCATTCTGGCTAGGCAGTTGGTAGTACACCTCCACTGCCATTGCCTTCCACTTAATTTATATCCATAGAGATTCTACAGTGTATTTTGTTTCCTGCAAAACTTTAATCCTATGCAACTCAATGTCCTCTCTAACATAGAGCACAACACCTCCACCAATTTAAGCTACCCTAACATTGTGATATAGTTTGTACCCTGGTATCACAGCGTCACATTTGTTGTCCTCCTTACATCAGGTCTCTGGGATGTCAATCATACCTAACCTTTCATTTAGCGCTATATATTCTAGCTCTCTCATCTTATTTTTTAGACTTCTAGCATTTGCATACAGGCATTTTAGAGGTTGTATTTTATTTATATTAATATGGTTATCAGTTGATAGGGATAATTTGGAATCTTTAAGCTCTGTCTGCTCTATACTTAAGGGCATCTGGGATACTTATATCTTTATTGGAACCTCTTTGTTGGGATGCCCTAATTTCCCTCTTTTGCCAGTATCCTCCAAGGATACATCCTTCTGAACCATGCGCTTCTGGGCGACTGTCAGCTTTCCCCCATTATCTAGTTTAGAGGCTACTCTGGGCAAGGAGTGGCCTAGTGGTTAGGACAAGGTACTTCAGCCCAGAGGGCCAGGGGCTCAAGTCCCACCTGGGGACAGCAATCTCAGGCCAGAGGGACTGGGGTTTCTAGTCCTATAGGCACTCCTTGTGGTCTTGGGCAAGTCACTTAACTCTCCACTGCCCACCGCTTTGATTGAAGGATAAGGCAGTATAGAAAAACTGGTTAAATAAATACTCTACCTCCTTTTTAAAGGTTAATGCCAGCAGCCTGGTTCCATCCAAGTTAAGGTGGAGTCCATCCTTTTGGAAAAGTCCCTCTCTTCCCCAGAATGTTGTCCATTTCTTAACAAATCCCAAACCCTCTTCTTTGCACCATCGTCTCATCCACGCAGTGAGAGTCTGGAGCTCTGCCTGCCTTTTTGGGTCCTGAAACAATGCAAGCGTTGAGGTTAAGCATTAGCAGGGAATCTGAGTTCATAAGAACATCATAAGAAAGACCAAGCTGGGACAGACCAAATCCCCCATCAAGGCCAGCACCCTGCAACAGTGGCCAATCCTGGTTAATCCAAAAGAATAGATCAATTTCTTGACGTTCTCTCCTACAGACGAGAGATAGCCTTCAGAGGTCTGCTTGACTAATAATTGTTCATAAATTTTTCCTTTAGGAATTTGTTCAAACCCCTTTTGAAGCCAGCTATGTTAGACGCCTTGATCACATCCTCTAGCAAAAAAATACTTTCTCCAATGTGTTTTACAGTAAATCTGCTACCTTTAAGTTTCATGGACAGTCCAATAGTCCAGGTACAGTTTGAAGGCAAAAATAACCATTCTCTGTATACTTGTTCCACCCTGCTCATGATTTTGTAAACCTCTGTCATATCCCTTCTACGTCATCTCTTTTGCAAACTGAAGAGTCCTAATCTGTGCAGTCTAAGGGAGCTTTTCCATTTCCTTCACCATTTTTCATGCCCTTCTCATACTTTGCCCAGTTCTGCTCTGACGTTTTTCAGAAAGGGTGACCAGAACTGCAGATATTATTCAAGATACAGTTGCACCATGAATTTATACAGAGGCGTTGTGACATTCTCTGTTTCATTCCCCATTGCTTTCCACATCATTCCTAACATTCTATTTGCTCTTTTGACTATTGCTGCACATAGCAGTAAGCTATATAGTTAGGATTGGTTTTCCCTATGTGCATCCCTTTGCAGTTATCCACATTAAATTTCATCTGGCATTTTGACATCCAGTTCTCCAGTCTGACAAGGTCCTTCTGCAGCACCTCACAGAAGCAATGGCATAAATTCCGCCAAAGCAGCTCCTGCAATGCGAGAGGGCCCAGGATGAAAGCAGAGCAGGAAACTTATATTAAATGTTTGCTGCGCTGCCTTCTATGTGTCTTCTCTCTACCTTTTAAGTTTTTAGGTTCGGCAGCCATCACCTCCTGTTCCAGGCTGAAATCTCACAATAACAGCTGTAATTTGCGGCTGTTACTGCAAGACCTTGGCCTGGCAGTGGGAGTGTTGTATGAGTATTTCATGGATATAGAATAAATGCACTTCCTGATTTGTCTGCTATCTTTACAACTTTTAGAAGAGAGTTTTGAACCTTACAACTGCATCGTGCAGTAATCACCAACGTTTGCAGTCTTCGTGGATGAAGGTTGTCCACCACTATCCCAACATTTTCTCCATGGTAGATGCAGGGGAAAAGCTGGGAATGCCTCCTGGAACTTTTGCAGCTAACGCCGACTTTCTGCAGCTATCACCCAACATTAGCTGCAAAAGCCGTTTGCGCTATAGTAAACATCCCCCTTAGTGTTGTGCCTGCATTAACGGTTAGTACGTTTTAATTGATACATTAACAGCAAACACAGCTTACTAAATAAGGACCTGTGCCTTCCAAAACCATTCAAAAGAGGGTCCAGGGATGCATGAACTGAAACAAAATGTTTCAAATTACATCTAAAGTGTTTTTCTAGAATTCTTTGGCACTTCTGGATTCTGAAAAGAAATCTATTTAGATCCCAATTACCCTTCAATTTGTTTCTGGGGCCTCACAGCTGGGGGTTTTACTCTCCATTCCCCAGTAATCTTTAGAGGAGCCGAAAACCTGTAGGCTAAGTCAATATCCAGTGACTGGCTCTCAGAATAAGAGACTAGAAGGCAAATGTAAATAATAAGAAAACTACAAGAAAAATGATAGAAAATGTGGAAAAGAAAAACAGTTTTTGACCAACCAGAAAATTGTTCTTAATATTTAATTGTGACCAAATCTTTCCAGTGCGTATACTGATATGAATTCTTTCTTCTAATATATTATAGGGTTGACTTAACATTTTATGGAGAAAAAGTTGTGCTGGCATAGGAAATTATGCAGTACCAGAGGTACTGCTTTGGCATCAATGTAGACTCTGTGAATAAATTGAATACATTTAAAAGACTAATATATACAGTTACATGCCAGATTTTTCTTGCCATTTGCACTGATCCATGGAGACTATCACTTAGTTAATTGTATGGTAAGATATTCAAAGTGTTTTAATTGCACAGTTTTGGAAAGTAGGAGAGATGAAAGTCCTGAAATTCAGTATTGTTATTATGGCATGTAACATAGGTAAAGGGGGTGAGAGTAGGGACAGTTGTCTAGAGAAAACACAAATGTATGTTTCCATTAAGTACACTTTGGAGTATATTTACTAAGCACTAAACTCTTTGACCTTCTCATGGCACCGGCCACTCACTTGATCCCATCAGTTTGGAAGGATAACCCTAATCTCTTTCTCCACAGGTGGTGGGGTCAGGTGTGCCTTACCCATATATGAGGAAATTGTTACCATTCGACAAAGAAATATCCCTTTTTTCTGTCATATGTGGGCTCCAATGGATGCCTATTGTGCAAGCTACCCTTGATTTCTCATGTTAAATTCTAAATGGTTTATGTTGTTACCCTATTCTAGTGCGCCTGAGTAATTTGGCAGTGCTCAGTGTGTTACTGTCTATTTGTATTTTGTGATTTCTGCCTTAATACGATACTCTTTCAATAAAATGATTGAACAAAAATCCCCTCCAACCAAATGACCTTTGACTGCTTATCCATGCATTCATCCTAAACAAGCTTCTTTATTGCAACACCCTGTACAATGGCCTTAATGTGACCTCCCTTAAGTGCCTCCAGCTTATTCAAAACACGGCTGGCAAGTTGCTTTACAGCTCCCTTCAGCTTCAAACTGCGACCTCTTGTTCTAAAGCATTCTTTTCTCTGAAAAAGGCTTGCTTCCCCTGTCCGATTTATGCCTTTGAGGTATTTGCTTGCCTCTATGTCATCCTCTTCTTGTCTCCTCTTCTCTTAACACCCACAAATTTTAGATCTACCTCCACCATTAGGACTAGAAATAAACTTGATTTAGTATAGTTCTTTTTGGAACAATATATTATGTACCGTATTTATGCAATACTAGTAGAAACTTGTATTGTAATGAGTAAAGAAAATGAAGATAACAACAGTGGGACGGGCCGTGATACTACTGAAAAAGTAAAGAAATATGAGAGACTCGATATAGAAGCATTTCACCATAGTCATTTTCTTCCTCTGTTTCCTCCCATATTCTCCCTTGTTTCTCTTCACCGTTCCTTTCCAGCATGGTTTCTCTTTTCCCATGCTGCTTTCCCTTCTTCTTCAGCATCTTTGAACAATATCTTAGATCTTTCTCCTTTTGTTCTAATAGTGTTCATACTTTGCCTATCTCTGTTTCAAAGGATGCCCATCGAAAAACCTTTGGTTTATTTTTAGGTCACTTTTGAACTTTTTTCCCAAATTTCCAATATATGTTCAGTTTGCTTCACTCATTTGTCTTAAAATATTTTAACATATGTTAGAGGTTTTTAGAGCACATTAACCAACTTAATAGGATGATTTTATAAGGAGTCACCTAGCTTTAGGTGGTAAGAATGGACATAAATGTCGGTATTTTAGTAATAAATGTGTGTAAATGGCCACTTACATATATAAATAGAAACAGAAATATGATGGCAGAATAAGACCACATGGCCTATCTGGTCTGCTCTTCCAGATCAACTACAATAGTCCCCTTTTTTCCTTTAGAGAGCCTCTGAGTTTGTCCCAAGCCTTTTTGAATTCAGATACTGTCCTCATCTCTACCACCTCCACTGGGAGACTATTCCATGCATCTACCACTCTTTCCGTAAAGAAATATCTCCGCATATTACTCCTGAGTCCATCCCCTTTCACCCTCATCCTATTTCCCCTCAAAGCAGAGCTTGCTTTCAATCGAAAGAGGCTCTCCTCGTGCATTTATGCTACCGAGGTATTTAAACATCTCAATCATATCACCTCTGTCCCGCCTTTCCTCTAAAGTATACATATTAAGGTCCTTAAGTCTGTCCTCTATGCTTTGTAACAAAGACCATTAACCATTTTAGTAGCCACCCTCTGCACTGACTCCAACCTGTTTATACCCTTTAGAAGGTGTGGTCTCCGGAATTGCACACAGTACTCCAAATGAGGTCGCACCAAAGACTTATACAGAGGCACTATCACCTCCTTCCTTCTGCTGGCCATTCCTCTCCCTATGCACCAAAGCATCCTTCTAACTTTTGCTGTCGCCTTTTCTACCTGTTTAGCTACTTTGAGATCGTCAGACACAGTCATGCCTAGGTCCTGTTCTTCTTTTGTGGACAGAAGTATGTCATCCCCTATACTGTACCGCTCCCTTGGACTGTTGCATGGTCCTATATTTTTTAGCATTAAATCTCAGCTGCCAAATTCTAGACCATTCTTCAAATTTAGCTAGAACCCTCCTCATGTTATCTACACCTTCCTAGGTGTCTACTCTGTTGCAGATTTTAGTATCATCCGTAAAGAGGCAAACCTTACCCATAAGAACATAAGATATTCCATATTGGGTCAGACCAAGGTCCATCAAGCCCAGTATCCTCTTTCCAACAGTGGCCAAGCTAGGTCATACGTACCTAGCAGTTTCCCCAAAAGACAGAGGTTCCACAATGCTTGTATTGGGTCAAGCATTGATATCCTGGGTCCCTTCTTAATAATGGTTTATGGACCTTTCCTCCATTAACTTCTCCAAACCTTTTTTAAACCCAGCTACACTAACAGACTTTAATACATCCTCCGGTAACAAATTACAGAGTTTGATTACACATGAGTGAAAAAATATTTTCTTTTATTAGTCTTAAATAGTTTACCCTGTAGCATCATTGCATGCCCCCTAGTCTTTCTATATTCTGATAACGTAAACAATCGATCTACGTTTACTCATTCCACTCCGTTCATTAATTTATAGACTTCTATCATATCTCCCCTCAGCCGTCTCTTTTCCAGGTTAAAGAGCCCTAACCTTTTTAGCCTTTCTTCATAGGGGTATCCTTCCATCCCCTTTACCATTTTGGTGGCTCTTCTCTGAACCTTTTAAAATAACGCTATATCCTTTTTAAGATACGGCGACCAGAATTGCACACAATATTCAAGGTGCAGTCTCACCATGGAACGATATAGAGGCATTATAATATCTTTTGTTTTATTTTCCATTCTTTTCCTTATGATACCTAGCATTCTATTTGCTCTCTTGGCTGCCGCTGCACACTGGGCAGAGGGTTTTAACATGTTATCCACAATGACGCCTAAATCTTTTTCCTGGGTGGTGGTTCCCAATGTGGAACCTTGCATCGTGTAACCATAGTTTGTGTTCTGCTTTCCTAGGTGCATAACTTTGCACTTGTCCACATTAAATTTCATCTGCCATTTTGATGCCGCAATATCACTAACAAAGATGTTAAAAAGAATTGGACCAAGGACAGATTCCTTTGGCACTCCACTGGTAATCTCCTTCTTCTCAGAGTGAACTCCATATACCTGTACCCTTTGTCACCTCCCTCTCAACCAATTTTTAACCCAAGCAGTAACTTTAGGGTCCATCCCTAGGGTGCTTGGTTTGTTTATAAGTGGGAGGAGTAGCCTAGTGGTTAGGACAAGGTACTTCAGGCCGGAGGGCCGGGGGTTCAAGTCCCACCTGGGGACAGCAATCTCAGGCCAGAGGGGCTGGGATTTCTAGTCCTATAGGTACTCCTTGTGGCCTTGGGCAAGCCACTTAACCTCCATTGCCCATGTTCCCTGTAAGTATTAGCGTATGTGTGTCATATCCCCTCGTGTTAAATGTATCTCCCAATTGACCGCTTTGACCCGGTGAAAAGCAGGATATAAATACAGCTAAATAAATAAATAAATAAGTCGTCTGTCCGGAACAGTGTCAAATGCTTTACTGAACTCTAAATACACCACATCTAAGGCTTTCTCTCAGTCCTACTCCCTGGTCACCCAGTCAAAGAAATCAATCAGATTTGTCTGACACACCTGGTGAATCCATGCTGCCTCAGATCTTGCAATCTGTTGGACTCCAGAAATCTCACTGTTCACTTCCAGCAGCATTTCCAATAATTTACTCACCACCAAGGTCAAACTAACCAGCCTGTAGTTTTTACACAAAAGCAGAAGTAAGGATGTGGTTGAAGGGACCACATGTGCCTCTCTCCAGTTCTCTGACACCACCCCCAACTCCAAAGAGACATTGAAAAGATCAGTCAGTAGTGGAGCTGCTAGAACATCCCCAAGTTCCTTCAGTATTCTTGGATGTGTTCCATTGCTTTGTCCACTTTACGTTTAGCTAGTTCCTCATGAACACAGTCCTCTGAAAATCATTTAGATACCCCTCGCTTTTGTTCCTGTTTGTGGGTGTTGTCTGAGGTCCTGCTGTTGGCCCTTCATCTGTGAACACAGAATAGAAATATTTTTAAGCAATCCCATTTTATCCTCATCAGCTTCTACATATTCCTCCCCTTCATCCTCAAGTCTGACAATACCACTTTTGCCCTTCCTCCTTTCACTAACATATCTGAAAAATGTCTTATCCCCCATTTTATCACAATGGCTATTTCTTCTTTTTGTACCTTTACTTTCCTGACTATATTGCCGGCCTCTAAGTTTTTCTAAATATAGATGCCTGTCTCCCTCTCTCTGTGATCTTTTGTAGTTCATGAAGGCCTCCCTCTTTTTTTCACCTTTACAGCTACCTCTTTTGAGAACCATAGCAGCCTCCTTTTCCTTTTTCTTTAATTTCCATTCTAACAAAAAGGTTGGTTGCCCTTAAAATATCCCCTTTCAGTCTACATTCCCCAGCTCTTCCCATCCCGCTAATGACTGCTTGAGGTATTGGCCCATCTTGCCAAACTTAGTTTTCCTAAAGTCTAAGACCCTCGCTTTTGAATGGATTTTATCAGCCCTTGTCCTAATACTGAGCCACACCATCTGGTGATCACTGGATGCGAGATGATCTCCCACTATAACATCAGAAACACTTTCCCCATTGGTAAGCACCAAGTCTAGTATGGCCCCTTCACATGTGGGTTCTGTTACCAGTTGCCTGAATACTTCTTCCTGCAAAGAATCCAGGGTCACCTTGCTTCTAGATGATACTGCAGCAGGGATGTGCAATCAACATCCAGCATATTGAAATCCCCTATCAGTGGCACTTCCCCTTTCCTGGCAATGCTCAGACATCTACGTTCCCTGCTAGAACCAGACGACTTCCGGACAATCTTTCAGGCGCTGATTATCCCACACTTCGATTACTCAAATACAATCCTACAAGGGCTCCCACAATCCACCCTGGGTCTGCTCCAGCTCGCAATGAACACCGCGGCTAGAGTTCTATATGGTGCCTCCAGGCGTGAACATGTGACACCTATCCTGAAACAGCTCCACTGGCTCCCTATCCATGGCAGAATTTCTTTCAAGACCCTACTGCTAACCTTCAAGGCCATCAACGGACTCTCCTCCACCTCACTCTCAGAGCTTATCCACACTACACCCTCCAACAGAGCTAGAAGATCTGTGGCAATTAACACACTTTTAATCCCGAAAGCAGTAACACAATGCACCCAAGCAACAGCAAGCAGGGCATTTAGGTTCTGCGCGCCCAGGTGCGGGAATGCCCTACCACCTAGCATCCGGGCAATCCCTGACCTAACACAATTTCGGAAGGCTCTGAAGCACCACCTCTTCCTCAAACACTACCTGGATGACCGTGCACCATTAACCGCTCCCCTCCCCCTAGTACCACCACACAAACACACTACGGTTACTCTGTGACTCGACTTGATGTGATGCCTATATGTAAATAGTTATCCCGGTTTTACCCAAGTTTAAGCACCTGTTTATTGTAATGCGGTGCAGATTCCTGCACCATATAAGTTTTGTTGTCATGTGAACCGCACTGATGTTGAATAGCGTGGTATAGAAGAGACTGTAAATAAATAAAATAAATGCTGTGTATGTCTCCTATTAAATCTCCGTCCACGTCTTCTCCCTCCCTGTGATGGAGGTCTGTATATCACGCCAATGCAAATGGATTTCTCTTTCCCTCTTTCTATTTTAACCCACAGTGCCTCCTCTCTCCCTTTTAAGCCCTGCATTTCCATAGCTTTAATATTAATTTTTACATATAGTGCCATTCCTCCTCCCCTTCTTCCTATCCTGTCCTTTCTGAATAACATATAGCCTCGTATAGTTATATTCCAGTCATGGTTGTCTGTGAATCATGTCTCTGTAGCTGCCACTAAATCCAAGTTAGCCTCTCCCATTAAAGCCTCAACATCTGGGATCTTATTTCCATTGCTACCGGCATTTATAGACACTACTTTCCAGATGTTGCCCCTTTTACCTATTTCTATAAAGGTATTTAATGTTTCACTTACCTGGGGGTTTTCTTCACCTATCCCCAATGAATCTAGTTTAAAGCCCTCTTCAATAGGTTAGCCAGTTTGCTAATGAAGACATGTCCACCCTTCTTGGACAGATGGATGCCATCTCTGCTCTGCAGCCCTTGGAACAGCATCCCATGGTCCAGGAAACCAGAATGCTCTCGATGATACCATCTACGCAACCATGCATCTATCTCCAGGATGCAAGCTTCTCTGCCCTGGTCTTTACTCTTAACAGGGAGGATTGATGATTACACCACCTGTGCTCCTATCTGCTTCAGCCTCTGTCCCAGAGCCATGAAGTCACTCTTGATACACTCAGAGGGATATCTGGCAGTTTCACTTGTGCCCACATGGATGAGCAACATTGGGTAATAGTCAGTAGGCTTGATGAGTCTCGGCAAACTCTCTGTAACATCTTGGATTTTGGCATCTGGCAGACAGCACACCTCTCTGGACATCAAGTCTGGTCGGCAGATGGATGCCTCAGTACCCCTCAGAAGAGAGTCACCAACCACCACTACCCTTTGCTTCCTAGTGGTCACTGATTCAGCAATGTTGGGGAGCTCAAGCTCTGGTTCTTCCCTTTCCTGGGATGCCTCTGCCTCCTCCACTTCCAAGGCTGCATAATGATTTTTCAGTTCAAGGGCTTGAGGAGTTGGATTGGTGATTCTGCAGGCCCTGGTGACTCATGTCCAACATTGGTCCTTCTGTAGGCTCCCATCCTCACCTCTGCTTGGATGTTTCAAGAAGCATCTCATCAATGTACCTCTCACTGTCTTGAATATTCCTTAGCCTTGCCTCCTCTTATCTGAGCTCCTCCACCTGTTTCCTCAGACTTTCAGCATGTAGGCATCCTGCACATGGAACCGGTCCTTCAAATGGCATTGGGATCTCTGTCTAGACAGAGGTAGAAGCTGCAATGGGGGAAACAGCTTTGGCAATATGATTTTTCCCAGCCCTTGTTCAGTTGGTGGACCTTTCGTACTTGTTGAAGTAAAAGAGAGACCTACTAAAGTAGCAGCCTGTTTCTCAGCTGTCCTTTCAAACTAAAAACAGTTACCCTATTTTAAGTGTGTTCTAAATGTGCTGTTCTAAGTCCCTGTGCGTAGCTAATTGGGGGGTGGCCCTATAAAGCAAGAAACTCACATGGAGTGGGTGGGAGATGGGAGGTTGGGGGGAACTAACACCTGATGAGGTGTGAGTGGCTTCAAATAACTGAGAGAAAGAGAAACTAACAGCAGAGTTTTAAACTTAAACCACTAAAAAAAAACCCAAGTGTTTCCCCTTTAAAAATAAAGCAGCAAAAAGACTAACTCTTTCTAAAAATGTAGACCAAAACCCTTTTTAAGAGCTCTCAGGCAGAGAGCAATAATGACCTCTTAAAATACTGACTAGTGTAAAAGTAAGTAATAAAAACAACAACAATTGCCAGAGGCAAAAAAATCTAACTATATTACAAGAAGTTAACTCCTTCTCCATAGTCAAAATGATTTCATATAGAGTATTCCTTTCCACCCTCAGTTAGGTATGTTACCAGAATTTCTTTAATTAATCAACTCCTCACCACTCCTGCACTTTTGTTAGATGGTCTGCTTTCCCTGAGTAAGAATCTCCCTCTCTTGTTTCTAGTGACCTTCCCAGTGTACCTGAAGCTGGTGGTGATGTAGATACAGGTCCCTGATACAGTGCTGAGCTCACTCCTGGCTCTGATGTCAGTGGTGCATGATGTGTGCCCGGGTTCTTTTCTTCCTGGGAGCTGATGGTTTCTATAGATTCTGGTCCCTGCACCTGCTCTGCAGGGATCCTGGCTCTGATGGACTGGCTCTGATGGAAGGCTGACTTGCTGATGCATTTCTTGGAACCTCTGTCATTCGCTCTTGTAGTCTAGGACTCTCCCTACCTTTAACCGAGGTAGAGCCATTCTCCTTCTGAGACAGTGGGGTGCTGGCAGGCTTTGCACAGACATCAACCATCTGCTCTCTTCTATGATGCTGCTTTGAGCCTGTGTTCTCTCTGCCTGTGAGCTGAGGGGCAAGATGGCGCCGAGTGAGGTCAGCTTAGCGGAGCTCTCTGCCTTGATGCTGCCTCTGCCTTACAGCTATGCCAAAGCGGAAGGGCAAGCGCCTGACCAACCCTTTGGGGTCTGGGGCAGGAGATGGACTGCAACTTACCATGGAGCAGTTTGGTGTCCGAGTGGTGTTGGAATGGGTGGCTGCCTAGGACCGCTCCGGTGGTGCTTTGCTGGAGCGCAGCATGGAGGGGGCTTCACTGAGCCCCAAAGATCGGCTTCTTTCCCCACAACTCAGAAGTGCCTGCATGGGGGGAGGGGGCAAGTTCTCCTGCCTGTGAACACTGATGTAGCACTGGAGACAGGGAATCCGTTGGGCTCCCCCCTCGCGCAGTCCTCTCCCAAGCTCTTTAAGAGGAACAGTTACTGAAGTGTGCTTTGGGAATAACTCATGATATCTGGCCCTTAATGTATGTTAAAGCAATAATGTGTGTTATTTTACCACATTGCACAATTTGCCACTGCATCGTGCTCTGAATAAAAATAAAATGTAAAGCATGCAAAATATCTCATTATTATTCAAATGAATACTGCAGCTTGCAGTAAATCGCCACCAGCTGCATTATTCTTGGAAAAATACTGCTAGGTCATAACAGCCCAATGCTCCTGGACACCATCTTGAAGGGCCTACAGCACCATCCCCCAACACCACCAAGGACTCAGAGCCACTCCTCTCCCAACTAAACCTCCCTGCATGCATCTGATTCTCCATCCACTTTAAAGGTATGATCCATGATTCTCCCCCCCCCCCCCCCCCTTGTTGATGCCCCTGCACATTCTAGCCCAGATCCAAATCACCCATCGCCTTAAAGTCCCCCAGCCTACTTGAAAACAAGTCTGGTGGCTTAGTGGGGCCCAGATAACAGCAACCCTCCACTTTCTCCCGTCTGGGCCAGTGCCGATTTCAAAATGGCGGCTGCAGTTCCCTAGTGATAGTTTCACTTTGAGCCAGTGTTATTTTTCCTTTGGAATAATGCAGCTTGTGGTACAGAGTTACTGCAGTTTAGCGGCTCCTATGGTAAACTAAGCTACAGTAAAATCCATAATTTAACGCAGCTTGGTTGCTACCCTCCTAAGCGAACAATTAGAAGTCAGTGATCAATGAGATTAAATATGGCACTCAAATCAAGTAGGACAATTATGGTAGATTGACAAGAGTGAAGGCAGGAATATAACTTGTTAATCAAGCCCACTAGTAAGGACTCTGGGCTGTGACAAGCCCTGAAACTTGATTGCCTAGGTTGTAGTATGCTAGTTTTTTTTGGATTTAATCAGAGTTGAAAATAAACAACTTTTCAAGTATTTTAGCAATGAAGGGAAGATTTTTAACAGGATGAAAGTGCAATTGGAGGGGCTGAGGTTTGGTCTTTTAAGAAGTTGGTTGGATGCTTGTTTCCAACAACTGATCCAAGGAAAGATTCATATTGATCATGCCTGCTACTATTTCTGTTTCCATACTCGCCTTCCTATTTTACCTTCTGAATCCTTTGAAGCCTCCCTGCTTTCTTAAGCTATGATTCAGTATGCTCTTTTCTTCCACTTGCTTTATGTTAACATTTAGGAAGTATCCATTAACTCCAAATCCTTCAATTGTTCTCCTTGTTCAGTCTTGGTAAGACTTTCTTTAACTATGTTATAGTTATGCGCTCTTTGCCCATCTCCTTCTTTGTTTCTTACTCTGACTTTTCCTTCGTCACCCTTCTTTTCATTTGTATGCGGAAACAAAACATTGTAATGTTCACAGAGAAGGGGCACTGCGTGCCAACAGAATAGGTTTTTCTTTTGCTGTGCAGGTTAAAGAGGTGAACTAATGGATAAAGTGATCACCAGTACAGCAGCAGACAGCAAATGGCCCATATCAAATAACTGTCTGGCTTCTGGATTGCTTTACATCTGTAAAAACGGAATCATTGCCCCAGCCTCGGCAGGCTGTAGCAATGTGTCTGAATACTTCCTCATCTCTAAAACCGCCTTTCTGCTAGATTGCGGCTCAGGCTTGGTTTTAAAATCTTGGGGGAATGACTTTTGAATCTTTAGCGGTTCTTAAGCCAGTCCGCGGGACACACCTCGTCAGTCAGGTTTTCAGGATAACCACACTGAATATGCACGAGAGAGGTTTGCATGCACTGCCTCCAGGATACTGGGCTTGGTGGCAGGGCCGGCCCGTCCATTGAGCGAGAATGTTTTTTGCACAGGGCCCCGTGTTTCAGGGGGCCCCGCGCAAAAAACATTCTGATCCTAAAGTAAAATTTAAAAAAAAAAAAAAAAGCTGTCTTCTCCCGCTGCCGGGGCCGCCGCGGCAGAATCGAGTGTGCCGCGGGGCCCCCCCTGCCCAGCAGAGCCTGCCCTCCCCCGTATCACCTCTCTCTTCGTAGCTGCAGTCAGACGAGCCGGCTTTCAGAGCGCGAGGGGAGAGTTTCTCCCTCGCTGCTCTGTTAAGCCCGCGGGGGCTGATGGGAAGTTCCCATCAGCCCCCGCGGGCTTAACAGAGCTGCAAAAGGGAAACTAGTCCCTTCGCGCTCTGAAAGCCGGCGCGTGTGACTGCAGCTACGAAGAGAGGTGATACGGGGGAGGGCAGGCTCTGCTGGGTAGGGGGGGCCCCGCGGCACACTCGATACTGCCGCAGCGGCCCCGGCAGCGGGAGAAGACAGCTTTTTTTTTTAAACTTTTCTCTTGTCTGGGCTGGGCTGGGCTGGGCTGGAGGGGGGGATTAGGAGTGGTGATGGGCTGGGGGGATTAGGAGTGGTGATGGGCTGGGGGGGGTTAGGAGTGGTGATGGGCTAGGGGGGGGTTAGGAGTGGTGATGGGCTATGCGGGAGCTACGTCTTTCTATGGGCTGACGGGAATAGGACTGGAAGTGGGTTGCTGGGGGGTCAGGACTGGTAATGGGCTATGGGAGGGCTTAAACTAAAAATTGGGTGATGGGGGATTAGGACTGGAAATGGGCTGGTGGGATTAGGACTGGGAGTGGGCTGATGGGGAGGTTAGGACTGGTAATGGGCTATGGGGGGGGCTTAAACTGAAAATTGGGTGATGGGGATTAGGACTGGGAGTGGGCTATGGGGGGCTAGGACTGGTAAGGGGTTGGGGGGTTGCTAGAACTGGAAATGGGCTGGGGGGATTAAGACTGGAGGTGGGCTGATGGGGTTAGGACTGGTAATGGGCTGTGGGCTGTTGGGGAGGTTAGGACTGGTAATGGGCTTTGGGGGGGCTAGGACTGGAAATGGGCTGATGGGGGGTTTAAGACTGGAGGTGGGCTGATGGGGTTAGGACTGGTAATGGGCTATGGGGGGTTAGGACTGATAATGGGCTATGGGGGGGCTAGGACAGGAAATGGGCTGATGGGGAGGGGTTAGGACTTGAGGTGGGCTGATGGGGTTAGGACTGGTAATGGGCTGTGGGCTGATGGGGGGGTTAGGACTGGCAATGGGCTATGGGGGCTGACTGGAAGTGGGCTGATGGGGGGTTAGGACTGGAAGTGGGCTGATGGGGGGTTAGGACTGGAAGTGGGTTGATGGGGGGGCTAGGACTGGTATTGGGTTGGGGGGTTGCTAGGACTGGAAATGGGCTGATGGGGGGCTAGGACTGGAAATGGGCTGATGCAGGGACTAGAAGGGAATGGATACTGGGTGAGGCTGGAACTAGAAGGGAGCTGATGTTGGGGGAGGATTAGAATGGGATGGGGCTGGGAGAGTAACATAGAAACATAGAAATATGACGACAGAAAAAGACCACATGGCCTATCTAGTCTGTCCTTCCATAACAACTACAACAGTCCACTTTTTGCCTTTAGAGATCCTCTGTGTTGGTCCCATGCTTTCTTGAATTCAGTTACTGTCCTCATCTCTACCACCTCCACTGGGAGACTATTCCACGGATCCACTACTCTTTCCGTAAAGAAATATTTCCGCATATCACTCCTGAATCTATCTCCCTTCACCCTCATCCCATGTCCCCTCATAGCAGAACTTGCTTTCAATTGAAAGAGGCTCTCTCCCTGAACATTTATGCCACGGAGGTATTTAAACATCTCAATCATATCACCTCTATCCCGCCTTTCCTCTAAGGTGTACATATTAAGATCCTTAAGTCTGTCCTCATATGCTTTATAATGAAGCCCATTAATCATTTTGGTAGCAACCCTCTGCACCGACTCCATCCTGTTCACATCCTTTTGAAGGTGCGGTCTCCAGAATTGCACACCATACTCCAAATGAGGTCGCACCAAAGACTTATACAGAGGCATTATCACCTCCTTTTTTCTGCTAGCCATTCCTCTCCGTATGCACCCAAGCATCCTTCTAGCTTTTGCTGTCGCCTTTTCCACCTGTTTAGCTACTTTAAGATCATCAGACACAACCACGCCTAGGTCCCGCTCTTCTTTAGTGGACAAAAGTACTTCACCTCCTATACTGTATTGCTCCCTTGGATTGCTGCAGCCCAAATGCATGACCTTACATTTTTTAACATTAAATCCCAGCTGCCAAATTCTAGACCATTCTTCAAGCTTAGCTAGATCCCTCCTCATGTTATCTACCCCTTCCTGGGTGTCTACTCTATTGCAGATTTTGGTATCATCCGCAAAGAGGCAAACCTTACCCGACAGCCCTTCCGCTATATCACTAACAAAGATGTTAAAAAGAATTGGACCAAGGACAGATCCCTGGGGCACACCACTGGTAACATCCTTCTCCTCAGAGTGAGCTCCATTTACTTGTACTCTTTGTCGCCTCCCACCCAACCAATTTCTAACCCAAGCAGTAACTTTAGGGTCCATCCCTAGGGTGCTCAGTTTGTTTATCAGTCGCCTGTGAGGAACAGTGTCAAAGGCTTTACGGAAATCTAAATACACCACATCTAGAGCTCTCCCTCGGTCCAACTCCCTGGTCACCCAGTCAAAAAAATCAATCAGATTTGTCTGACAAGACCTGCCTCTGGTGAATCCATGCTGCCTCGGATCCTGTAATCCGCTGGACTCCAGTAAAATGGAGAGGGGAAAATATTTTGTGTGGGAGGGATAAAAAATCTACAATTGGCCGGGTATTGGGAGAGTAAGTGGGGATTGAGGATGGAGGGGTAAAATTTGAGTGGATGAAATAGGAATGAGGAAAGAGCAAAAGGAGAAAGATTAGTATGTTAAAGCAGATGTAGAGAGAGAGAATGGAAAAAAAAACTAGAAGAGAGAAGAAAGGACAAATGGACAGCAGATGATGGAGAGTTAGCAGAAAACATGAAGAAACCAGAAGAAAGTGGCTGGAGCAATTGCAACTGAAAAAAAATGCACAAAAGATAGAAAAATATCTCTTTATTTTGAATTTATTACCTGGAATATGAAAGCTCTGGGAAATGTGCATCATTAACGTCTGCGCTTTGTTTGGTACAAGAGGAAATTAATTTATCGTTTTATTTCTACAGTGTTGTACATTCCAAGTTTGGCTTTTGGGGTTCCCAGTTTAATTATTGCCTTCCTGTTTCTAAATTGTGATTCCTTGTTTGGTGATGGTCTGTGTTCTGCATGTGTAACTGAGCTGAGGTATTCTGTTTATGTAATTCCTATTAGACATTGCCACTTGTTCTCTTTCCCCAGTAGGTCATGTATTGTTCTCTGAAATGTATTGGTTTAATATTTGCAGTGTTGCCTTTTGATAGGTAGGGTCTGGTGCTTTGTGAGTCCTGGTAGTGCTGTTAGGATACGGTGGGTTTGCTATGGGTTCTAAATGGGCAGTGTTTGTAGTAGTTCCTAATGTGCCTGGCGGTTGGCACTGGATTATAGTAATGTAGAAATCTTTTAGTCTGTCTTTATCCATACACTCATTAAGAGACATGTTTACTAAAAGTTAGTGTATGTTAGCATTATGCAAATATTTATGCAAATAAGGCCACTTATGCAAATGAGGCCCCGCATCGAGTCTCCGCACATGGCCCCGCACCCCCCTTGGGCCGCCCCTGCTTGGTGGACCTTGGTCTGACGCAGTACGGCATTTCTTATGTTACATAGGAGAGAGGGATTCCCACTCAGGCAAACCAGACTAAGTGACAAAGGTGAAGGAGTGATGAAGAGTGGAGTAACTCTTCAAAACCAAAGATACAGAGTAATTGAAAGGAGTCAAATCGAGAGGAGAAAGGAATAATCTGTGTGCAACCACTTTTGACTAAGGAGGAGGAGGTCAATGCTTGTAGTATAGTTTTTGTTTGTTGTTTCTGCCAATTGTTAGGGGCATGTTTACTAAACCGTCTTAGCATGGGCTATCTGTCTTGTTGACAGCTAAAGCAGGGGAAATGCAGATAGCACAGTGACTTTTTGCGCTGTTTATCCTACGGCATGGGGAGAGGGAAGATCGAGGTGGAAAGCAGGCATGGTAGCCGATGGCTGCCAGCATGAGGGTAACTGCCATGAGCTGTATGTCAAAAGTGCCAATAGAGAGGCTGCAGATAACATCACCGGGTATTCCATCTGTGTACCTTCTCCAGCCGTAAAGCTGCAGCAAATGGAGAACACGGAAACCAAAGCTTCTTCCTGTACCTCTCCAGTCAGGTCAAGTCTAGCCCCCAGCAAGGCACAGACATCCTCGGGCTCCACCTTGCCCACTCGAGCTCCAACAAGTAGTGCAGAGTCTGCCAGAAGCGAGCGCACCATCGAGTTTAGGGATACCTCACCCTCCAGCAGAACTGATAGCACTCCTTCCCTCACTGCAAGGATGCCGCCTGAGTGGTAAACTTCGCTCACATGCTAAGGCACCAGAGTAAGTCTGGGTCCTCCCTTTCCCCTTGCTCATCAGGAAATTGAAATACACGAAAGGAAACAAAGAAAAACAGGCTGCGACTGAGTGTATCAGAGTGGCTCCAAATTAGCTGCTATCTTGATTCACCTTTAGCTTATTTTAAATTGGTCCAGGCAATACTTTTGGGAGGTGGTCAAAAATAATGCTTTGATATGCCAATAGAAGCACCCAAGAATTCCTATATCTGTTAGCAAAGAGTTATACTATTAGAGTATTACTTTACTGCTTAGTGCGCTCCACGTAAATAGACAACCCCTCGGCATTCTTCCCACGGCGCTCTCCCACTTTTCATTTTTAGTATGCTGGAACAGAAGGTAGTATTTCAACTGCTAGTGTGACAATTTGACTTTTGTGTTTGGTAAATGCAGTAATCCAGTTCTTTAAATTGAAATCCAAATGGTAGCACCTGTTCCTTTTTTATGACACACTCAAGATCACACTTTAGCAATAAACTGGAAACGCAAAGCACACATGAAGCAAAGGGAATGAACTAGAAATAAAAGATCTTGTTAACTCGCTGCTCCCACAGTCAGTGATCCTCCTCTTGCTTTATCTACATTAAGGTTGCCAGAGAAATATTGGTTCCACACTGAAGAAATAATATTAGGAATAGAAAGACACTGCACTAAGAAAAACGGCCTAAGTGTTCCCTGGGGGAGAAGCAAACACCAATCAAGTAGACCCTATAGAGTCCATCTGTCAGAGGCATTAGCAAGGTTCCATGCTGTGCAGATGAGTCAGGCTACATCTCCACCTGAGAGACAAGATGTTAGCTTCCACGATACACACCATGCTTTATCTTCGATTTCAAAGTTCTGACAGAATCATTGTGTTTTGGTTGTCATGCATAAGGTATCTGCTGTTCTACTGAATTTGTTTTTATTTGCCTCTTTTGCTTTTTTTGCTCCTCATTTCTAAATATTTCAATGTGTTAACCAAGTGATTTTAAAAGGATTACGCACTATTTACATGTGTAAATGGGCATATAGAGGTAAGTTATGATTGTAGAAAAGCTGCTACTTACATGTGTAGAACTACAGCACAGACAGATTCGAAGGGGTGTTATTTGGGTAGACCTTAAAATTATATATGTATTTCCTGTTTTGTAAAAGCAAGATGTCTACTTCTTTTTAACTTCTTTGTTAGTGATCTTGCGGAAGGGCTGTCGGGTAAGGTTTGCCTCTTTGCGGATGATACCAAAATCTGCAATAGAGTAGACACCCAGGAAGGTATAGATAACATCAGGAGGGATCTAGCTAAGCTTGAAGAATGGTTTAGAATTTGGCAGCTGAGATTTAATACTAAAAATTGTAGGGCTGCAGCAAGCTAAGGGAGCGATATAGTATAGGGGGTGAAGTACTTCTGTTCACAAAAGAAGAGCGGGACCTGGGCGTGGTTGTATCTGATGCTCTTAAAGTAGCTAAACAGGTAGAAAAGGTGATGGCAAAAGTTAGAAGGATGCTTGGGTGCATAGGGAGAGGAATGGCCAGCAGAAGAAAGGAGGTGATAGTGCCAATGTATAGGTCTTTGGTGCAATCTCATTTGGAGTACTGTGTGCAATTCTAGAGACCGCACCTTCAAAAGGATATAAATAGATTGGAGTTGGTACAGAGGGTGGCTACTAAAATGGTTAGTGGTCTTCGTTATAAAGCATATGAAGACAGACTTAAGGAGGTTAATATGCATATTTTAGAGGAAAGGTGGGATAGAGGTGATATGATTGAGATGTCTAAATACCTCCGTGGCATAAATGCACAGGACGACAGCCTCTTTCAATTGAAAGCAAGCTCTGCTACGAGGGGACATGGGATGAGGGTGAAAGGGGATAGACTCAGGAGTAATATGTGGAAATATTTCTTTATGGAAAGAGTGGTGGATCCGTGGAATAGTCTCCCAGTGAAGATGGTAGAGATGACGACAGTATCTGAATTAAAAAATGCACGGGACAAACAAAGAGGATCTCTAAAGGGAAAAAGGGGACTGTTGCAGTGGTTGATATGGAAGGACAGACTAGATAGAAACATGATGGCAGAAAAAGACCACATGGCCTATCTTTCTATGTTTCTAAAAAATGTCCACTTTGGCATTTATACCTGCTGCAAGCCATACAATTATTAGCCAGCTGATTGTTTGGACCCAAAATTTGCAGGAGTTATGGGGGGGTGGGGGATCTGCTTGCATCTGTGTTGTTAAAACCTCCTAACAAATAAAACATTGAGTTGTGTAGCTTTGGCTCCTCAGACTTGCAGTTTTGTACTTAAGCGTGTAAGGGGTGGCACTTACACATGTAGGTTACAACAACAAACCATTTCCACATGTTGCTATACATACAAAGCCCCTAGTGATGCTGATTTTTTTAAAGCGTACTCACCTGCAACAGGTGTTCTCCAGGGACAGCAGGAATCGTTCCTCACATATAGAAGATGCAGACACCGATGGAGCCCTCATGGAAGCATCTCCCCAGTTTTCAAAGAAAGCCTTTGGGAGCTGCCACCATGCATGGCCAACAAAAGAAGATGGCCAAAATTGTACAGCAACTTCAAGGGGAGGAGGGAGGATTGTGAGGACTGATTCCTGCTGTCCCTGGAGAAGACCTGTTACAGGTGAGTAACTACACTTTCTCCAGGAACAACCAGAAATTTACATATGGGACTTCCTCGCTACAGGCTACCAAGTGACCGAGAACCAGTAGAAAAAACACGGGCCAGCCATGAGCAGCAGCAAGTGAATCTGAGGGCAAACTCTGAGGACTCCAGTGTCCAGGGAGAACCACGGCTCTGATAGCCTGAAACAGAAGGGTTGGAGGACAGGAGTTGCCTAAACCCCGAACAAATTATGGAGTACAGCCTGGCCAAAGGCACTGTCCCATTGAGACTCCCTCTCCAGGCAGTAGTGATCTGCAAAGGTGTGGACTGAGGACTAGGTGGCAGTCCGGCAAATGTCTGCCATAGGGACAGAGCGTAGGCTCGCAACTGAGGATGCCTTAGCCCTGACATTGTGTGCTGTATCCCGGCGCTCCAACAATAGCCCAGCCTAGTCGTGGGCGAAGGCAATGTAGTCCGCCACTCAGGTGGACAAGGTACGCTTGGTAACAGCCTTCCCCAAACGACAGGGATCATATGAAACGAAAAGCTGTGAGGCTTTGTGGTGGCCCTGAGTATGTTGCAGGTAGAAGGAGAGAGCCCTTTTGCAGTCCAGAGTACGGAGAACGGCAGCCACATTGTCAGCATGGGGCCATGGAAAGAAGCTGGGAGCTCCGCCTCTTGGTTAAGATGGAAGGCAGATACCACCTTCGGAAGGAATTTAGGATGTGTGTGAAGCATGACCCTGTTCTTGTAGAACCTGGTGTATAGTGGCTCGGCCACTAAAGCCTGAAGCTCGCTGAGGTGAGCATCAACACGAAGACCACTTTCCAGGATAGGTAATGCAAATGGCAGGTAGCCAAGGGTTTGAAGTGCAGCTTGGTAAGCTGGGTCAGAACCACATTGAGATCCCATTCCACCAGAGGCGGCTGGATGGGAGGTTTAGAGAGCAGCAAGCCCCGCATGAATCGGATAATGAGGGGCTGCATAGAAAGAGGCTTGACCTCTATGGAGTAATGGTTCGCGGAGAGCACGCTCAGATGCACTCTGACAAGGTTGGACTTGAGTCCAGTCTGCGAGAAGTGGAACAAGTATTGCAGCACCATATGCACCGGGCAGGATAACAGATCTACCCACTGGTCCGTACACCATACCAAAACTCGGCGCCATTAGAAGGTATAGACTGGTCTCATGGAGTTCTTACGACAGACCAGGAGGACTTCTTCCACTTCCCTGGGGATGTTGAGGGGTGCTAGGATGAACCTTTCAGCAGCCATGCTGTTAACGACAGGGACCCCAGGTTGGGGTGGAGGAGCGAACCTTCCTCCTGAGTCAGTAGTCCTGGGGAACTCCCCAGAGGGACTGGGAGCTCCGTCAAGAGGTGGAGTAACAGGGGAAACCAAGGCTGTCTGGGCCACCAGGATCATGGAAGCCTTGTCCTGCTGGACCTTGAAGAGGGTCCGTGCGATTAGTGGCATGGGAGGGAAGGCATACAGAAAGCCCCTTTGAACACAAGATGAGGAAGGCGTCTGCTGCTATCCGGGATGGATGTGGTTGGGGACAGCAGAAGTGGGGCAGCTGGGCATTGGCTGGGCTGGCAAAGAAGTCCAAACATGGGGCTCCCCATAGTCTGATTAGCTGCTGCGCCACCCTGGGGTCTAGGCGCCACTCGTGCAACTGGAGGACCCTGCTCAGTCTGTCCACTAGGGCACTGTCCTGATCTGGAAGGTATATCGCCCTGAGAAGCATTCCCTGACTGATTGTGTACGAGCAGAGGACTACTGCCTCCTGGCAGTAGTGGTGAGACCTTGTGCCCCCCCTATTTGTTTAGGCAGTACATCGCGACCTGGTTGTCCATTTGGACCAGCACCAACTGATGCTTCAGGGGGTGTTGGAAGGCCCTGATCACCAGAAAAATGGCTCTGAGCTCCAGCAGGTTGATCTGCTGCTGGCTCTCCTTGAGAAACCACATACCCCATATCCGCAGATCCTCGCAGAGGGCACTCCAGCCCAGTAGTGAGAAGTCTGTGGTCAGGGCCCTCTGGGGGTTTGGGTGTTGAAAAGTCATGCCCTTCTACAAGAGCTGTGCATCCTGCCACCAACTGAGTGATTCTGCTAGTTCACAGGACACCAAGATCCTGTCACGCAGCCTGCCTGTGGCCTGAGCCCACTGTGAGCAGAGGCACCACTGAGCTGCCCGCATGTGGAGGTGGGTGTTGGGGACCACATGCACTGTGGAAGCCATATGGCCGAGCAGGCAAAGCACGGAACTCGTCAGCATGGTATGACGGCACTGCACCTTAGTTGCCAGGGCCCTGAGGCGATTCACCCTGTCCAGGGGGAGGAAGGCCCTGGCTTGGAGGGTGTCCAGGCAAGCCCTTATGAACTCTAGGTCCTGTGTTGGAGTAAGGTGGGATTTGGGGTGGTTTATCATGAACCCCAAATGTTGTAGGACCTTGAAGGTGCAGGCCATGGCCTGTTCACCTCTGAGGCCGTGTCTCCTTTTACTAGCCAGTCATCCAGGTATGGGAAGACAAAGACCCGTTAGAGACGGAGGTAGGCAGCCACCACTGCTAGGCATTTGGAGAAGACTCTTGATACGAAGGCTAGTCTGAACGGTAGTATCGTGAACTGGTGGTGGCTACCCCTGACCATGAACCTTAGGTACTTCCTGTGACTGGGATGAATAAGGATGTGGGTATAAGCATCCTTTAGGTCCAAGGAGCATAGCCAATCTCCCTGCTGGAAGCAGGGCAGCAATATATCAAGGGAGAGCATTTTGAACTTCTCCCGCATCAGGAATTTGTTCAGGTTTCTCGTCCAGGATGGGCCTTAGGCCTCCTGTTCTTTTTGGGATCAGAAAGTACCTAGAATAGAACCTTTTTCCTTTGAGGTGGTATGGTATGGGCTCCATGCCCTCTCGCTGAGAAGGCCTGCAGTAGCAGGGCCTGGTGCAGGGGAGTTCGAGGGAGTTCTCATGGAAAGAAAGGGGGAGGCGTCTGGCCCAGATGAAGGAGGTAACCTTCCCTGACCACCTGAAGTACCCAGGAGTCAGTGGTGATGGCAGCCCACCGGTGGGCAAAATGAATCAGGCATCCCCCTGTCGGTAGCTGGTCCCCCATGGGTGGAGAGGCTATGCTCTGGGAATAAAAACCCTGACCCAGTCTGGGCTGGAGCTGCTGTCTGGGACTTGGGGCCCTTAGGCTTACATGGGTCCTGGCCTGCTCCCTTGCCCTGATGACCCTGCTGAGGGGTCTGGGGGGCCTGGTATGAGGGATAACCTTGGTAAGGTTGGCCTTTCTGGTGGAAGGGAGGCCTTGTCCCTGATGGTTTCTTCCTGGGACGAGTGGAGGTCTTCCTTGAGAGTCAAGTCCTGGTGACGTACTCGGTCTCAATCTCCCCCGCCTTGTCCTCCATTGGCTTGCCAAAGAGGTTTTCACCAAGGCAAGGAACGTCAAGGAGTTTTTCCTGGACCCACTGCTTGAGGTCCGATGCCTGAAACCAGGCCTGGCTTTGAGCACCGATGCCTGCGGCAGCAACCCTCACGTTGGATCGAAGCTGTCATAGGCCATTCAAGACAAATACTTCGAGCACTCCCCCCTTTGTGAGGGTCTGGAATCTTGAAGATGGTCCCCGCTGAGACCCACCAAGCAACCCCGAGTTCCTTGGTTAAGTCTCGGAGGTACATGCCAATATACAGCTGGTATGCTTGTAAATGGAACGCTAGCATCGAATCCTGGTAACATTTATGCCCGAGGGTGTCGAGGGCATGGGTCTCCCTGTCTAGGGGCACCAAAGAGTGAATCTTCGGGATTTTCTGTCAACGCATGACAAACTTGATCACCATGGAGATGTGGGGGAGTTGTGCCTTCCTGAAGCTGGTTCCTCACTGGACTCGGTACATAGCGTCCAGGCGTCAGTTAACAATCGGCACCAATGCCAGTTTTTACCACATTTGGAGAAGGAGGCAACAGAGGATGGAGGGGACAGGGACCATGAGGTCCTCTTTGGGTGGGGCCTCGTATTGGAGGATTTCAAGTTCCTCCAAGCGGGGGTCCTCTTCTGACTCTGTGGAGAGGGTCAGTGCCATTGCCATGTCTCAGACCAACTCAAGGAATGAGGTGTCCTCGGGCAGGGACCGGTGCCTCGATGCTGGCGGGGATGGGCCCGAGGGGGGGGGGGTCACGATGTGCTTGTGTCTCTGGGGAAGCCTTGTCCTCAGACTCCCAGTCCAAGTAGTTCTTCGAGGACTCAAGGCTCGATGGCTCTAGGGGCAATGTTGGATCCAGCCTACAATGGGCCATGGCTAAGACTTGGCCGGAGC